>OW569321.1:2457500-3953403 GCA_937595015.1 Polyommatus icarus | reverse complement strand
TCATAAAACTTTATTGTTTTGGAACCGTACATTTTCCGGGACAAAAAGTATCCCTTGTGCTTTCCCGAGACTCAAAGTATCTCCAAACTAAAATTAATCAAAATCGATTGAATAGTTTACGCGCAAATCATAAAAGTATATTGTGTAGTAATCGTACATTTTTCCGGGACAAAATGTATCCTTTGTCCTTTTCCTGGTTCAAAGCTACCTCTCCACCAATTTTCAGCCAAATCGGTTTATCCGTTCTTGAGATAAAAGTTTATTGTGCGGGAACCGTACATTTTCCGGGACCAAAAGTATCCCTTGTCCTTTCTCGAGACTCAAAGTATCTCCATACCAAAATTCATCAAAATCGGTTGAATAGTTTACGCGCAAATCATAAAAGTATATTGTGCAGTAACCGTACATTTTTTCGGGACAAAATGTATCCTATGTCCTATTCCTGGTTCTAAGCTACCTCTCCATCAATTTTCAGCCAAATCGGTTCATCCGTTCTTGAGTTATAAGTGGCGTAACTAACACAACTTTCTTTTATATATATAGATTATGTGGGTCTTGTTGGCTCAAATTTATATTTGTAATTTTATTTGCTATATTTTCCTTAAACATACTAATTTTACTTGAAGTGATTGGTCTGCAAGTTATTTTTTCAGTATAAGAAATGGTTTTAGTTGGAAATACAGCCATTTGCCCTAAATGATCAGATGTCAAATCACTAAATAAAGGAGTTCTATGCCACTTACGGCGGTATTGCGACAGTGTACTGTTAATTACCGTCGTGTGTGCAAGTTAGCAGGCTGGGATGGGATGCGGTCATTTTTTGCATCCCGATGATCGCGACAGCACTGCCAACTCTGTTGCCAATGATGATGGAGCTTTTCATGTAGTGCCAAACGGTGGCAGATTTCGTCCATGTTTTGGTTCATCCTCCAAAAAAAGCTCGGGCAATACCAGGACATATAAAATGGATTACAACCTTGCCTCTAGGTCTGTCAAGAGATAGATCACTCGGGCAAAGAAACACGTCAATAGAATTAGTAAGAGACTCGAGTGCCTCCCCTCGGAAACCCGTGCATTCTGGTCGTTGGTCAAAGCAATTGAAGGAAATTTCTGCAAGGCATCCCTACCATCCCTACCTACACATAGGAAATGGATCGTTGGCCCACGACGCAAAAGACAAAGCCGATCTTCTGGGTAAGCTCCTTGCGTAAAACTCGACCCTAGATGGACGGTTTGGACATTGCGAAGTTCAGGTTTGGCATAAAGCGCTGCTATGTAGGCTGCTATTTTACGGGCTCCCCGAGACATTATGCAAGTGGGTCAAAAGTTTCTTAGGAGATAGAAGCATAAATGTCTTTTATGCTTCTATCTGCTAAGAAATTTGACGATGAATGCTTCGAAACTCAGTCTGTTGATGCTGATATCCACAGCTGATATCTCATATTTCTCCGTCATTGAGAGTCGAAACGAACTTGTGTCTAAAATAGAGTATTAATTGGATAAACAAAAAAAGGTAGATGTAACTTAGTCCAATTCAACCCCGCCAAGACACAAGTCTGTGCATTTGCCAATAAAAAAGTCATCAATGGTCGTATATCCTCGTTAATAATCTCCCCTAGCAATGAAATACTTGGCATAAAAATATCCATTGTCCAGTTCCGATATCATCTAGAGGGCAAGGCCAAGTTAGCCTCGAAGAAGCTTGGTGTTCTTAACAGAGCGAGACAGTATTTCGGCCCGGACCAACGCCTATAACTCTATAAGGCGCAGGTTCAGCCTCATATGGAATACCTACTGTTCTCATCGTTGGGCAGGGGCGCCAAAATACAAACTGCCCCCTCTGGATCGTATCCAAAGAAGGGCTACTCGAATTGTGGACTGCCATAGTGTTTCAAACAGATTGGACCCCTTGGAATTACGCCGAGATGTAGCTTCACTCTGCATCCTCTATCGTTTACAACCGATACCCCCGTGATAATCCCCGTTATACATCACGGGGAGTGCTCTGAGGAATTGTGCGGAATCATAACACCTGCAACTTTTCGCCATCGTCCCACGCGAAAAAATATACCATCCTCATCACCTTGATGAGTGGCAGTCTTCCACCGTGCGTTTCTCGTGTAACTTTTTGCCGCGCACTATAAAACTCTGGAACGAACTGTCACCAGCAGTATTTCCGGACCTATACGACCTGCAAACCTTCAAGAAGAGAGCGTATTTCCTCTTAAAAGGCCGGCAACGCACATGCAGCTCTTCTGATGTTCCGAGTGTCCATGAGCAACGGTAGTTGCTTTCCAACAGGTAACCCGTTTGCTTGTTTGCCCCCCATTTTTTATAAAAAATAAATAAAAAGGAGAGTCAAATTCAATATAAAAATTAAAAAATCTAAATATTATGTAAATATCTGTAGAAATAAAATAACATTATAAGCAAGTATTAAACTATATTTCTTTGATTTTCATATTGGATACCTATAATGGGGATTGTCCATTTTTTTTTAATTTTGCTCATTACAAAAACATTCGAGGAATAAGGTCAGTGATCGTTTTTCTGTATATAAACGAAAAAAATACCCATTAGTTACTTATATTTTTGAACAAATATGTTTAACCTTAGTTTGACCTTCAATGGCGTTAAATTAGCAATAAATTCGATCAACATTACGTTTCGAACTTTTGGTAAGTTTCTCGTATCAGCTTTCACATAATAATAACTTGCATTAGACGAAACAGCCATTAAAAATAATATTGAAAGGAAAAAAAAACATACTACAGAGGTCAATTGGGCGCCGATGATGACGTCAGAGCGAAACTTTAAAAATTTATTGAGAAAAAACTAGCCAATGAATTTCAAAATTATTTAATATATATTCTTAAAATACCCTATTTTAACGAAAAAAAATATAAAAAGTACATGTGATTTTTTTTGGACAATGCCCATTGTAGTTCATATTATTTAAAATATGTGAGATCTTAACAACTTTAGCTTAAATACCGAAAATATCGAAAATACCGGAATACCGGTATTGGTCTGGAGCCAATACCGAAAATATCGGTTTTACTTAAATGATCCGGTATTGCGGCCCCTAGTTTTATCTCTCGTTACACCTTTCCCAAAGAGGGCGATAACGCCCCTTTGTGGGCGCTGAAGGTCTAAAGGGGGTGTGGGACCCAGAAAAAAATGGGGGCGTTGTGTCGAGGCTTGGGGGGTGATTTATTTCATCAGGATGTATTTTAAATTGAAACAATGGGGGCGCCAAAATGCCAATTTGTTCTTAAAGTGGGCGGTAGACAAAATAAGTTTGGGAACCTCTGCCGGTTACAGAAGTGCGATAACATTATAATATTTATATGCGCGAGTAAAGACGACCCGCAGCGAAAAGTGAATGTACGAAAATCTACGAACCGGACTTTAGAAGTAAGAATAAAACTTTTCTTAGTCATCATTTTTTTCGGTACATCCTAGACTGTAGCTATAATTAACTTCATCTATTTGTACGTTGATTTGCTGGCGATGGCTACTTTGTGGTCGCTAGACGATAGAATATCTTAATATATATATATATATATATATATATATATATATATATATATATATATATATATATATATATATATATATATATATATATATATATATATATATATATATATATATATATATATATATATATTTCTTGTGTGCGTGTGTATGTGACTGAACTCCTCCTTAACGACTGGACCAATTTTGATGAAATTTTTTGTGTGTGTTCAAGGGGATCTGGGAATGGTTTAGATTCACAATTTTGTCCGCTGGACAATGTTTTTTTAATTAATTTTTAATTTATTAGTAGTTGTTGATTTTGGAATGTTTTACATTGGATCCGACAGTCGGCTGCCATCGCAGTGTCAAATTTTAAATAATATTCGAATTCGGATTTTAATTTTAGTCTGTCCGACAGTTAGCGCTTCGACCAAATTAAAAAAAAATACTTTATATACTTAATATGGCAAAGAAACGTTTGCCGGGACAGCTAGTAATACAGTATATTATAATAATTTATAGAGATTCCGCTGCGTTTTCCCGGCGATCAAGCCCACTGTGATCACTGATCAAGGATCACTAACCTCCTTACCTAATACCTATATATAAAAATAATCGAACAATGTTTTTAGATGTTTTAATTATTCAACTTGTTCTTGTCTGATACTATAGAAAAGTCGCTTGACAGACAAAGATAAAACATTGCATAGCTATAAAGTCTGTAGATACAGTGTACAAGTAAGGAAGTAGATAGTTAATTATAGTCAAAGATATCAGTGTTTAGCTCTGAGACTGCAGCATCCGGCAAAAGTGAAAGGAAGCCGGAGTGGATTATACAACACTTCGCGATCGTTATGTGCGGAGTCATCTGTTGTGCAGACATCCTTTGACCTCACTCGGATTAACATTACGAATATTGTGGCCAATAAAATTACAGTGTTATAAAATTACCGTAGGCGCTGACTTTCTAGAGGTATGTGGAGAGCCGAAACTAAAGGGCCAAGACTACGCCTATGCTCTCTCGCCAAGCAGTCTTATCACATATTTTAATCCCTGGTGGTAAAATTTGGCATGCACTATAAAACAATTAAATCATCGTCGGATGGCGGACTTTCCTATTTTGGTAGAGTTATATCAAGTTTAGAGATGGTATATTGCCTAATTTAGTAATAAATAAAAAATAAAAATAAAACGTTTTTATTTCGGTCTGTGGACCATATAGTATTAGTAAACATTTTACTTAGAAACTATGTTAGTAAGAATACAACATTTCAACATAATAGTAAAATGCATATTATGTAATAAAAAAAGTATTTTTGATAGGGAAAGTCGGTTGACTATCCCGATTAAATAACTTACTTCCGCATTCTGCTTATCAATTTCCCTGATGGTAGTTAACTATAATTAATACTTAAATTAAACAACATTGTCGAATATCATACTCGACCAGTCCCAGAGTGCAATATTTATGCTATCTATCTGAAAGCTTTTCTATCTAGACTATCGTTTGACAAAAAGTTCGAAAAATGAAATTTTTGGTTGAACAGCCATTAAAATAAAATAACTTAAATTAATAATTAAGTATACAAAATAACAGTTATCCGGAAGATGGTCCCTAACGGTCCGAATCGCATTTCCTAAAATCTCCGATCATAACAAATAATTTATTGTAGTCGCGTTTGGTCATGGGGCAATAACCGAAATATTAACGCGACAAACTTGTTATTCAAATGACCATAATAACGTTTTGTTTTGTTTATGTTTGTGTGTTCAACCTAAATAACACACCTCCAACATTAACATCATATTTTACAAGTCATTTGCACTAGTATTATGATCAGTGATCACTTATGCATAGTTTAAATAGTTTTGCTTAGTGAAGGCAATTTAATTAAGTAAACCACTTTATTATTAATTATAATTATATTGCTAATTGAAACTTACAAATAAGAATATTATGACATAATATTCTAAGCTAATATTTATTAGAAAAACGATGCCTAGGCACGAAACAGAGATAGCAAGTAATAAGTAAGTACTCATCTTGTCTTTTCTGTGGGGAATTAATTAATAATAATTTTAATATTTAGTTATTAATATTAATTTATATATGTATACTAACACATTTATTTTATTACTTTTTTTGGTTGTTCAACCTAGGCATGTGATTATGAGTAAGGCTATGTATTATAATTAACAATAAAATATTTATACAATCGGTATTATGACACTAACGATCATTGCCTTATAAGGTCGGAAGCAAGGGAATCTTTTGTTTCAAAATTTATTTACTACATTGAATTATTACTCAACAATAAAATATCACGTTGTCCTCAGAACTAAGGACGCGATATAATGACTTCCTGTGTTAACTTCTTCTGTCGGCTTATTGATTTCTTTATCTTTAAATCCTATTGTTTTAGCTGTCGATCCCGACAAAGCCGCTATGTCTTGGTGTTTATTCAAATAAGTATAAAGCTATTAAGTGGTTCAATGATAGCATTAGCTATATTTGACGGTTAACTTTAGTTCATTAGTCAATTGCTAATCGGCTACTTAGCTAACTTTAGCCGGCTAAATTGTACCACCCAAGTTTAAATGTCTAGTAAAATGTATGTCATGATTATTGAGAGGACACCTTATTACAAGCAGTTACTATTGTGTAATACGCACCAGAGCCGTCGCTAGCAGCTGACATAACAGTTGTAGCGCACTCACTCTTACGTCACAAGGCATTGTACTCCATACCTACTCCAGAGAACCAACACAACTAAAATGAGCTACAGAACTAAATCAAACTATAGTTCGTTGGCGTGCCTCTTTAGGCACGCCTTTGCACATGTGTCTAGTTTTATTTGTAGAGTAGTGTTTGTAAAGTAACTCTTGTATTTGTAACCAATGTAGGTTTACACTTTAACTTAAGTGTTTCATTACGAATAGTAAGTACCACAACAGATTCTCAACATTCATGCTGTAAGTCCCTGAATTAATGCAAATGTTAGCTTGAATGTGCAAATGTCAACGTTGACAGTGGTGCAGTGGTCGTTTACAAAGTGTAAGTCAAAGACATTAATTGCTCAGATGATTTGCTACAACCATCATATTATAACTTATTTTTCGATTACTTTTACTACCTACCTACTTACTACAGTAAGAAGTGTGCTCCGAGATATTATTGGGAGCAGCTATGGAGCTTTATTCTAATTTCTTAGAGCTTAGATACACGTAGAGTACTTATACCTATATTATGGAATAGGAATATTTTATGGAACAATGCCTATAGGCTCATTGTTTATCCCAATGTTAAGTGACTCCGAGTCCGAGAGGAGAACGGGATTTGCGTCAAAGCATGGGTGCCATAAGTTTTTGAGTTCAAAGCGATGACTGCGGGGCCGCTGAAGATAATGATTACTTAAATTATTATTTTCTCTTTAATTACCTTGTAAATATACTTAGTATAGATCTAGACAGCCGACATCGGTTTCTCTGTTGTGTCCGCACCAAGTAGAGCATAACGACACGAGACGCAAGTGTAACATCTTAGCACATATTTTATACAGTCGCATTCATTAGGCTAACTTGTTACCCACAAAATATAGCCGGTTGCTTGCTTGTGTTGTTTTTCGCGCGGTCACCGTGCATTTTACTGAAATATAAACTTTTAGTTGTCCATTCTTGGGTCTCAATGGTATCTCCAATTCTCCATTCCAAACATCATCAAAATAATTCAGCGATTTGGGTGAAACGAGTGAGATAGCAGACAAATAGACATTTTAGCATTATTCGCGTACCTATACTACTCTCCTAACATTTTTCTTAACAACCTATCGCGAGGTTACAAATATGTAGAGGTCGAGTGCTTAATAAATAATAAAATAATATGTTATAACTAGCGACCCGCCCCGGCATCGCACGGGTATAAAATATATAGCCACTGAAAAAATGATTAAAATCGATAGCCTATCACGATCCTTCATGTGGTCTACTTCTTATCTGTGTCAAATAACATAAAAATTGCTCCAGTAGTTCGCGAGATAAACCCTTTCAAATAATTTCCCCCGTTTTTTCCATATTCTTCTATTAGTCTTAGGCCCAATTGCACCATGATGTTTAACTCAGAGTTAATTTTAACTCTGAGTTAAACATCATGGTGCAAGTGGCCCTCAGCGTGATAAAATATAACCTATAGCCTTCCTCAATAAATGGGCTTTCTAACACTGAAAGAATCATCAAAATCCGTTGCGTAGTTTTAAAGATTAAAGGGAACAAAGGGACATGAGGGAAAAAAAGTGACTTTGTTTTATAATAAGTATAGATAATTTTTAAATGTATCCTTTCGGAAGGTGTAACTTTTAAGTTTTAAGAATTTGAATTTTTAACTTCGTTTTACATAAAGTGTTAGTTAGTACTTAAAAATAAAACTGATTAATACCTATTATAGACTGTAGTATAGGTACATAACCCACATAATATTTACTAGAAGGTATACTTCTATAGTCATTCAATATGTCTACTTTGTGACGTAAGAGCTATTAAAATGATTTTAATATTCGACCCATTGCACTCACCGCTTAGAGCATTACACAACTGAGCAAATTAATCGAATAATAAATAATAACAATTCATAATTGCTATTACACTTATTATTTAATAGTTTATACGAAATATACTATAGTACGTTGCTCTACATAAAACTCGCATAATGCGTTAAATGTAGATCAGTAGAAAAACCTGTTTAAAAGTACGAGCATATTCATTTGTGAATTAATATTTCGCAAAAGTTCATTATGTAGAGAAAGTAGAGGTCTTGTTAGACCCATATTCTCATAAATTGTGAAAGTGATCGCAGACAGCAGCATTAGACTGATCCTAGGAATAAATTAAAATTACGGTCGATATAAAAATATGTGAACCCATACTAAACTTAATCCTTCGATCGCGGATTCTTGGAAATTCTATTGTATTCTATTGTTGTCGCGATCACCGGTGCTCTTATGGGGCTTGAAGGATTAATATTATAAATGCGTAAGAAATCTCTTATTGTTAGTTTTGGTTTAATAATCTCTGTGGTTAGCTTAGACGAATTTGATAAAATTAAGTGCGGGAAAACTAGCTACAATCGTGATTAGGTTATGATACTGAATCACGACCGATTGTACTTTTGTGAACAGTACATTGTCGAACTGTTTATGCCCCCTCAAAATCAAATAGGATATTGCACATTTTACGTCGGAAAAGCGCAGATTGATACAACACTATCACAAGTCCTAGTTTTCCCGCACTTAATCGCCTTAGACAAACATGATGAAAAACGCGGGAAAACTTTGGGACGTGTGATGCCGGTTTTGTATAGCTACGATTTTCCAACGTACGTGACGAGTTGACGACATGTATTTTCCCTTTGATTTTAAGGTAGCATAAACAGCTTGACTATATTGTACAATCGGTCGTGATTCAGTATCAATCAATCCTTGACATTAAGAAAGCCCTTCGCTGCACACCCGGAATGAAAGGTTGACTAAGGTCCCTGATGATGGAACAAATATCTACATTGACAAACCTCTTCGGTCTTCCTTCTGTGGTCAAAAATCGCAAAAATGACGTAACGAATTCCCGTTAATCGCCAGGACAACAGGTTCCCAAAGGTTCAGGTCGCCGCAGTAAGCGCGCGCGCAGCGTGCACGCAGTTTGCGTTCATGCGCCGCGGCGGGTACTCGCCTCGTGGAGTGATGTGCTGATTGGACCACTTAACTTATTGAGGACCTGACCTCTTTACTGCGGTCCTGTGATTTGAATCATGGTGATTATATTTGCTGGTCTTTCATGATTTCCGCGTTGATTTTATTTAAATATCTTTAGAGTTTTATCAGTTGTGTTGTTTTGATTTATTTTGTTATGCTTTTTCAAATTTAGTTAATATTTTGATTTACCAAAGTGTAAACTATAAATTTTGGCCTGAGTGATATAGGGATTATTAACTTATTTATTAATATATTAGTAAGTACATAAAGTTTATAGAATGTATCGTAGCTCTACTATATAGATTGTAGAGGCTAACCTTAGAATAGGCTGTTTATTTGGATTTTGCGTCCACATTTAAAGTTATGTCCTTTTTATAGAAAGTGGATACTGGATAGGTATTAAAAGTGCTTTGTAAACATTGGTACTCAAACATTACAACATGCCTATTGCCTAATTATTTCTACTGAAAATGAAAATTAAAAATATTTATTTCTAAGTAGGTTAACAAAGTAAACACTTTTAGAACGTCGCACCTACATGTTGCCCATGTTGCCTATCACCTGTTCGGGAACTAACCCGGCGAGAAGAACCAGCGTAAGAAACTCTACTAAACGTAGAGTACTACTAAAAGTCGTCGGTATTACATTTTAAAAAATCTTGTTTTATTTCTGCGTTCTAGTGAATAATTAGTTAATTCATAAATTAGTTTATAAATAAAATATTCTCCTATGAGAAAAAATATAAATTACCAATTATTACTTACTGCAAAAGTTATTTCTCGAGAAAAAAAACACTTACATCTTTAAGATTTTGTTGCCATTTTTTAACGAAACGATCATAAAAATCAAATGGCAAATTAACATATGCAACAGAAAGATAATTAAGTATTTACTATTCTTATACCTAATGTAAAAGGTAAATAAAATTTACCTCAACATTTTTATACTTAAAAGTAGCATCGTAAATAAGGCTACGAGTTACGACCACAAGTACTTTGATGACTTAAAAGCAATCAAGCATACCTAAAAAGTAAAAACAATGTACTGATTAGTCTTTAGGTATGCGATAACATAGGTTATAAATTGAAACAATATTCATTACTGATTAAAAATCATTAATTAGTTCTTGGTTGATGAAAACGTAAAAGCTAAACCATAATATTACGAGTGCATTAATTGTTAATTGCATATTGCCGGCCGTCTGACTCATTGTCTGCTGAAAAGTGACAATATGGCAGTTAAATGTATAAAATGCAAAAAGGTTGTTTATTATATAAAAAAAAAAATCATGATAAAATTTTTCCATGGCAAAGAACCCTTTCGTAACGTACGATTTTCATTGCAACACAACTGCGAAAATTGCAACGTGTATACTGTATATGGGACAGACTACAATCGCTAATTCCATTAGCTTTGTTCACACTGTACCTTTTTCTGTTCGTCAAGGGCATGCGTTATAAGCCGCGTACTGACCAAGCGAGCCGCCTCGCTGCGGCAGCCTCGCGCGCAGTTGCTCGGTCGGTCAGTACGTGTTAGTGAGCGGGAAACGTCCGAGGCGCCTATGAGCATCGACCAAAAACCGACAACTTTTGGCTCGGCCGCGGCACGCTCGGGCGAGGCAGCGAGGTTGCTCGCTTGGTCAGTACGCGGCTATAGCGCAGTCAACAGCGAACGTGAGGCATGTCCGCGACGCATGCCCTCTGACCGTATCCAAAACTTCAAAAATGACAACGTTGGCGTTGCGTTCGTTGACGTATTCAATTGTTGAATGAAATAATAGCGCCTATTGTGGACATAGCTATAATTGTGGAACACTCATCTCATTACCACGTACAGCAACGCCGTGTGTGTCTGCACTCACTAAGGTCACTTTTGTGTGGGAAGTAATAACACCATACGACTGGGATTTCCAAGTTCTTGTATTGTTTTAGGCTTACAAATTCTTTGACTTACAAATTCAAAGAGGTTACACGATGAGTCGATGATCTAAGTAAACTTTGCCATCGAAATAACACTCATACTAATAAATATTATAAATTCGAAAGTGTATGTTTATTTGCACTGTTACCTCTTCATGCCTCATTCGCATAACCGATTTTGATGGACTATAATAATTATAGGCCGTGTTCACTCCAAATTGACTATACGCCGCTGAATGTGTGCGAGCTTTACGCAGTTTATTGTATTTCCATACAAATTCACTTTTTCGTTCACACCTAACTGACTTTACGCCATTACGCTAGGCGTACTACGTTACGCTAGGCACTTACGTTCACACTGGGGCTCACAGTGACCCTGCTCACATTCAGCGGCGTATAATCAGTTTGGTCTGAACACGGCCATAAATTGGTTACTCCATACAAAATTTGAGTCCCGGGAAAGCACGCATGACACAGGACTCTGTATTTTCCGAAATGTACCGTTCCCATGTGACTTAAACAAATTCGGGTTTAACAAATATGCAGGTAACAAATAGGAAATACATGGTCGGATTTTTGCATATAATGGTGAATAATTTTTCAAATAAGAACTCTAGTCACATAAGTTTTCGTGACGAAAAGCAAGGCCAAGTAACAATCACTATAGGCAAGCACGTGTAACTAAGTGGTGATTGGTAAGCCAATAGTGAATAGAGCAACGGCTTACCCTATTTTGCTAATCGTGTGTTGTTAACAGGTACTTAGTACTAATTAACTGACCTAACTTGCCGTAGACTGGATTTTGATAACTCTAACTGCTGCACTCGTGAGTACTAGACGTAAGTACTAAGTATGTACATATTAATTAGTTCACTGTAATAAAATGAAGATTTTGACATAAGCCATTATATGTCTAAATCTTCATGTAATGAGAGATAAGTAATAAAAATTTGTCTCTGAGTGCGGCAGTAACTAACAATTATTAACTTTAAACCTGTTTGAAGTAGCAAAACATTTTACAACGTATGTACTTATTTTGGTTCTTAATTCTTATACTTACTTAGTAAAATATTTTTAAAATATTTTCCTCAAGTTATTATGAAAATTTCCATCAGATTAAAACGGTTTATCGAAAACATAAAATTAATGTATTTTTGTTTTTTACAAATAAAATTATTGTGATTTGTGTGGAGAGGTGTAATTTAAGTGGTAACTGGTAGGTTAGTTTCATACAAAACATTCTCCGAATCTATGTCATTATGTCACCTAGGAAATTGTTATCTCCAGTAGGTAAGTAGGTATATAACAATAATAACGACTTAACTAGGCCAAAGTCTTATTATGTTACGTTCTAGATCAAGGGCCTCCTCTTTTAAAGGTCAATAATACATAGATCTGGCTATTGATACCAATAAAAACAAAATATAGTACCGTAGTCTGTAACATAACAATGCTTTAAGGAACTGGGCGATTGCTCTAAATTTTATAAATATTATTATGTCATGGAGACAGGTAAATTATGGCAATTAGGTAGGTTCAACCCACAAGATGGCACCCGCAACTCCGTTGCGCCAAAATGCATTCATCGCGGTGTGGCGGTACCCACAATTCGCCTAACATTACTGCATCGCGCTATCGAAGTTTTCTGAGCGCGTCGGTTTATATACAACCGCAGCTGAAATGTATTACGTGGGCTTCGGCCTGACCGAGCATAACACCTCGCTCGGTCGGAAGATCTTCCTTTGCGGCGGCCAAGCAATTCCCACATTGGTGACCCTCGACAGAACACGCCTCCTTCATCATCATCACTCCCCGCCCTTTCGCACCGTGCCAGCCAGCATCGCCTCAGCGGGTACATCGTCCACTAGCCGCAACGTACCGCGGCCTGGGCGACTCCACATCGACATCATCGGGCTTTCTCACTACACCAACCGGTCAGCAAGCAGAGCACATCTTGGCATCGGCCCCGCATGGCAGCTTATCCGACTCACTGGATCCCGTGTCGCAGCTTATAGTTCCGACTCACTGGGACTCACTGCAACAGTTCCGACTCACTGGAACTCACTGGCACTGGCGACTCAAGCGACAAGACTTCAAGATTCGACCTCCGGTCTTCGGGGGGAGTGATGTGGCAGTACCCATAATTCGCCTAACATTCCTGCATCGCGCTATCGAAGTTTTCTGAGCGCGTCGGTATTATATATATGTTACGCTCAAAGACCGAAAACGCTCAGTGAGCGAAAAAATGTCTCACAACGCGTTCTGGTAATAGTGAAACGGCCACAGCGCGAATTTCGCGTCGTGGCCCTAGTGAAAACGGCCACGACGCGTTCTGGTTGTCACAGAAATACCACAAAGCGAAATTCGTGTCGTGGCTGACGTGCTATTCGACCACAACGCGTTGTGGTAATCGAGTAAAGCCATGACGCGTTCTGAGCATTTAAAAACAGCCACGACGCGAATTCGTGTTGTGGCCCTAATGAAAACGGCCACGACGCGTTCTGAAACCAGGCCGTGTTACGCAGGACTCAGGAGTAATTTGATAGCGCCCAAGTGTGTGCGCAATACACATGAGCACTATGGTTTCATGCGCAATATACAAGAGCATTCTGGTTTCAATGAAACTAGGCCAGTTACGCAGGGGTAATTTTATAGTGCCCAAGTGTGAGCGCAGTACACAAGAGCACGTTACGCAGGAGTAATTTTATTGAAACCAGAGTGCTCTTGTGTATTGCGCACACACTTGGGCACTATAAAATTACTCCTGCGTAACTGGCCTGGTTTTGTCGAAACCAGAGTGCTCTTGTGTATTGCGCACACACTTGTGCACTATAAAATTACTCCAGCTTAACTAGCCTGATTTCATTGAAACCAGGGTGCTCTTGTAAATTGCGCACCCACTTGGGCACTATAAAATAACTCCTGTGTAACAACCAGAGTGCTCTTGTGTATTGCGCACACACTTGGGCACTATAAAATAACTCATGCGTACCGGGCTTTTCTCATGCGTACCGGGCGTTTCATTGAAACCAGAGTGCTCTTGTGTATTGCAGACACACTTGGGCACTATGAAATGTCTTCTGCTCAACTGGCCTGGTTTCATTGGGCGTTTTCACACTGCAACGATAACGACACGACACGATATCGTCGGACTGGTAGTTTCATACAATCACTACTAAACGCTTTCACACTGTGTCGTTGCAATCAACGTATCAACGATATCGTCGCCGACAGATTGTCGTACCGATATCGGGATGATACACCTTTGCTGACGCAATACTACTGCCTGGTCAGAACGCGTCGTGGCTGTTTTCATTAGGGCCACAACACGAATTCGCGTCGTGGCTGTTTTTAAATGCTAAGAACGCGTCATGGCTTTACTCGATTACCACAACGCGTTGTGGTCGAATAGCACGTCAGCCACGACACGAATTTCGCTTTGTGGTATTTCTGTGATTACCAGAACGCGTCGTGGCCGTTTCACTATAACCATATATACACCATATATACACATATATACAACCGCAGCTGAAATGTATTACGTGGGCTTCGGCCTGACCGAGCATAACACCTCGCTCGGTCGGAAGATCTTCCTTTGCGGCGGCCAAGCAATGCCCACATCGGGAACCGTACATTTTACCGGGATAAACGTATTTTTTTTCTTTCTCGGGACCAAAGTATTTCCAATTTCCATACCAAATTTGAGGAAAATCGGTTCAACCACTTGGGCGTGGTAGAGGTAACAGACAGCCAGACACACTTTCACATTAACCTATAATATTAGTATGGATTGTGAAATCTAATAGGTACTTAATTGTGTATTTTCTGACTGATATAAAAGCTGTCTTTATAGTCTCGAGTTCTCGACTCTATAATACATTTTTCTTTTTTTACGGCCCCTACTATGGGACCTCTTTTTCCCCCTTCAATAAGAAGGGACAATTATTACATTATGATATTTTTTACATTTGTACAAAAAAGTTACTCTCTAATACTCTATATTATACATAGCTCCAAAATATTTTAAATCAAATACTTAAGTATTATATTGTGCTCTCAATTTTACTAGTTACATAAATAAATCTTTTATTAATTTTAAATACACAAAAAGTTGGAACCTGAAGAACATTCCTAAGTACCTGCTTAGGTTGAGAATAGTGTTCTGCACTCTGCAGTAGCCTAAATAAAAGTTTTTGCTCTCTGTAGCTTGATGATACTTGTGACGACAACTTTACGACGACCGAATAAAAAAACATGTTGAACATTCTTTTTCATTACACCAACGGAAACTTTTATGAAAATGAAATGAAAGGCAAATATTCTTTATTGTGCATTACATACACGAAGTATAAAATATAAGTGTAAATAATAAGAAGAAAGCACACAAAGGCGTAGGCACACAAATATAAGTGTAAGTTCCTTAACAGAAATTGTTTACTAACTTTGTTATAATATTATTTTAACTGACGAAGATAATAGGTAAAAAATATTATTTATGCACGTTGGGAAAAATACCGTCCAACGTGTTATCAAAGTCATATTTGGGGTCAATTTGTGCCACCTCGTAAAAATTGACCTTACAAATTAGCCGATACAAGATAATATGTTCGTCACTGATAGATTCTTAGTCAACTTAGATTCGATAATTTTGATAGCGAAGTAAATCTATTGGTCTTGCTAAAACTCGAGAACACCTGAATCGATTCGGCTAATTTTAGTCTTAAAATATTCCTGGAAGTCCAGGGAAGGTCTGTATTAGGGGGCAGTAACAGTGATACGAAGTTTACCGTGTCATCTAGAGTCTAGACTCTAGTGAAGAATAAAAATCTAACTGTGGATAAAAAAAATGCTCCGCAAGCTACAACGCATGCCACAACAATGCATATTGTGCAAATCAAATGCGTTATCAACGTTATCGAATGCATTTTGTCTAAGTATTCAGGTTTTAGACTGAGATTGATAGGTAGCGCATGTTGATGAATAAATTTTGGGTGATTTATTAAAGCTAAAGCTCTATAGGTCCAAATCGTGACTCATGTATTTAAATTAATACGATATCCATATTTGTCACAGCAGCTCCGTTATTCAGAATATCAGCAGGTTTTAAAAGACGACATATTTAGTGATTCGTACTTGCATAGTACGATTCACTACTATCATGGTACGATGTCGTCTTTTGTCACAAAAAAAGTTTTGCTTCACAAAGCAACCCTTTTTTTCGGGGTTCAAAAGCAGATCTTTCAGCGCTGCAACTTTTAGGTACAATGAACGATTAGATATATAAGGGTAAAAATATGATTTATACACAATATATTATCACTGTTTTATTACACGCTAAGATTAACTTCTTCAAGTTGAACATAGAATTACAACCGACTAAAATATACTACAATTTTCTTAGAAATGCTTGCATTCGTTGCCGGGAAAACATTTATATAGAAATTTGCAACATGTACCTATATAAAGTATTGATGATGGTCATCTTAAATAAGGAATTAGTTGCAAAGGATTCCTAGGAATAGCTATTGCAAGATGCAGGACTAATTCCGTTGCACTGTCGTGCGGGTTCCCATGACCTACAAATTAAGATTATTAACCTTTAGCCTTTCACAACGGGGACATTTTGTCACGAATCTTTGACTCTGTGTTGTTTATAGCGAATGACTTCATGACTTGACTACTTTATTGACTGTAATTTTACACTCAAAACTCATGTATGTACATACAATATAAGAAGCAAAGGAAAATATAAAGTATCATGATCATATCGGTTTTTTATTATGACAAAAATGTAAATAAAATTGCTAAAAATTGAATTTAGAATCTAGATCATAGTCTCGTTTACATATAAATGTAAACAAAAAATGGCGACCGTTTAATTTAATGCAGTTATTCAACTTTAGAAAGTGGATTTGCGAAATTGTTTTGTTATGAACCGTCGTCTCTTATAATAATACATTTTAAATTAGCATATTCACTTAATGTTGTCTATGACCTCGTGTACGCGAAAGGAAATCGCGCGGATACAGTTTTGTCGCAGTAGAAAGTAGGCTATGCCCTTACTTCTTTTAATAATTCGTCTAATAATTTAGGAGCCAATTGAATACTTAAATACTGAGTAGACCTGTGATTCATACTGTAGACTGGTAAGTTAAGATTCGGTGGTGGCGTGTACTAATGAGACCTTACAAATCTCAAGTACCATCGAGGAAATTGATTCCTATGCAATTGATAGACCAACGTTATTTGGTCGAATATGTCAATTCAATGTTAATTGTGATCTGTCGGCTGGGATTGACGTAACGCAACCAAACTACTTAGGTCCCCGATCTGCATAGGAATCAACTTCTCTGATAGTACATAATATACGGGCACATGTGACTTGTAGTTGGTGAAGGAAAATATCTTGGCGAAACCCACCTTCCATTTCTTTAGAAAAGGCCGGCTATGTTAAGAATGCGGTATAAGCAACCACAGCATTACAGTATTTTAAAAAAGTTATTTAACTCGGAGAATACTCTACAAATCATTCATAACGGATACAAATGCCTACTGTCTTTCATCATTGTCAGAGTTTTAATAACTAAATAATAAAATAGCATTAATTAAAAGTTATTGTTGTAGTTGCGGTATATATTATCGGCGTGCATCCTGGCGTGGTGCGTGGTGGCGACGCCATCACCACAAAACTTCCTGAAGACCTTCGCGTTGGAGGAGCTGGTGCCGCTGCAGCACACCTTCTTCCCCGCCCGCCTCGCCGCAGAATGGGTGTCAGGTAAGAAGCTTAGGAAAGGTAAAGAATAATTGAAGACGTGAGTTGAAGAACACAATAACTATAAACATTTTATAACATATACGAATATTCATTTTTTAGGGTTCCGTACCCAAAGGCTAAAAACGGGACCCTATTACTAAGACTTCGATGTCTGTCCGTCCGTCCGTCCGTCCGTCTGTCTGTCTCCAGGCTGTAACTCAAGAATCGCTATAGCTAGACTTCTGAAATTTTTACAGATTATGTATTTCGGTTGCCGTTATAACAACAAATACTAAAAACAAAATAAAATTAATATTTAAGGGTGGCTCCCATACAACAAACGTGATTTTGTCGGCCTTTTTTTGCTCTATATCAGTAATGGCAACAGGTAGGCACATGATATTTTCACGAAGGCCCTTATTGTATGTCTACGTCAATAATTAATAATAAAAATCGGTTGTCTGTAAAGTCGGTTTACTGACGATAGTTGAACGTGACAACGTATGTTAACCCTCGCTTCCGAATCTCTATAAATAGAAACAAACTTTTTCGACTGTAACCTAAAGTTATTTCGACGTATTTCTTTCAAATGATTCTCTAAAGCGAGACAGTACTTCGGACCAACGCCTACGACTCTACAAGGCGCAGGTTCGGCCTCATATGGAATATTGTTCTCATCTCTGGGCAGGGGCGCCAAAATACCAACTGCTCCCTCTGGATCGTATCCAACGAAGGGCCGCTCGAATTGTTGACTGTCATAGTGTTTCAAACAGCTTGGACCCCTTGGAATTACGCCGAGATGTAGCTTCACTCTGCATCCTCTATCGGTTGTATCACGGGGAGTGCTCTGAGTAATTGTTCGGAATCATACCACCTGCAACTTTTCGCCATCGTCCTACGCGAAAAACATACCATCCTCATCACCTCGATGAGTGGCAGTCTTCCACAGTGCGTTTTTCGCGTAACTTTCTGCCGCGCACTGTAAAACTCTGGAACGAACTGTCACCAGCAGTATTTCCGGACCTATACGACCTGCAAACCTTCAAGAAAAGAGCGTATTCCCTCTTAAAAGGCCGGCAACGCACCTGCAGCTCTTCTGATGTTGCGAGTGTCCATGGACGACGTTAGTTGCTTACCATCAGGTGACCCGTTTGCTCGTTTGCCCCCTTATTTAATAATAAAAAAAATCTATTTATAATGAGTAAAATAAACTATTCGTAATACAAAACGCTACCTACATACATTCGTAAAATCCAGTAAAATCTTCGAACAAAGCACAAGTCATACCTTGACACGTAGGAAATAGAGCACAATTTTAAATAGCCGAAATAATACTAATAGCTCACAGATTGTTTATTTGTTTTTAACCGACTTCCAAAAAACGAGGAGGTTATATGTTCGGCTGTGGATATCTTTTTTTTTTTTTTTTTTTTTTTTTTTATTTTTGTATGTTCAACGATTACTCCGCCGTTTGTGAACCGATTTTCGAAATTTTTGTTTTGTTGTATTAGGTTTCACTCCAATTTGGTCCCATTTTCACAAAGGTGGTGACCTGATGATGGGATCCATGAGTAATCGAGGGAACTCCTCGAAATTTATATGGAAACATATGGTGATTTTGGTTTTATGTGAAGTGTACTAAGAATACGCTACCAAAAAGTCAAATATTGGGTCAAGGTATACCATGGTTTCGATGATGCTGAGAGAACTCCTGATTCCTTATAGATACACGTTTGGGAGTTTCGGCGTTGTTTTAAGAACAGAAAGCATAAACTACTATGCAATTCATATTCATCATCATAATCATCATCATCATCATCGTCATCATCATCATTACCACGTCGTGTTAAGGTCACCAATGTCTCATGGCACAGAATAGATAGTAGTGCTGCAAGGCATAGGTATGGATATACTAACTCGTAATAATAATTATGTATTGTTACATAACAACACCTGTTTGTTTAATACACGGCGGTCGGCGCTACAGAGGCGACGGTGTCGCGCGGGCGGCGCGTGGCGGCAAACGACAGATCGAATATTTTACTACTTTATATTATACAGATCGAATACTTTACTAACTACTGTTCACTTCACTGATAATATATTATTTTGTGAGTGTGAGTTGTGACTCATAATGTAAAGAAAAGACGTCTACGTCTTACGTCTAAAACTGGTCTTATGGTTCTGTAGGGTTACCCTGGGACGTTAATCCCTCTGGCGTAATATCAATTAAGACAACCAGTGAGTGTGAGCGAGAAGAAAAATTATTGTAGCGAATTAGTTATATCAAATGCCGTCGAGTAAGCGATACCGCGATGCAGACGCTTAACAACGACATCTGTTGTTGAATTGCGGAACTAAATTTTCTTAGAAAATATAAAGTTTGCAAATCTCAACACATATCAAATTGTAATAAAATACGTAAAATATACGCGAAGGTTTACGTACTAGTGTAACTAAAAAGAGTGAAATTATTATTATTTTTAACAAAAAATTAAAACCGACTTCCAAGGTAAAAACAATAATAACATTAATATGAACTAAAAAGTATTAAATAATTTTTACTATCTAATAGTGCCTTTTTCCGAATTCGGCTAAACCTCAACTATTTCTGTACTCAATCTTCATAATTTTGAAGTCGGTGCCAGTTCAAAAAATTTTAAATATTCTGTCAGAGGACTGAAGATTCAGCTATCTGGTACCGACTTCAAAATAATGAAGATTGAGTACAGAAATAGTTGAGGTTTAGCCGAATTCGGAAAAAGGCACTATTAGATAGTAAAAATTATTTAATACTTTTTAGTTCATATTAATGTTATTATTGTTTTTACCTTGGAAGTCGGTTTTAATTTTTTGTTAAAAATAATAATAATTATTCATATTGTTCTTACCACTTTTATTATAATCTGAATGTATCGCTCGTCTCATGCTAAGTCAGCCTCAGCTGGTTATTTTCGTACGGACCTGTTTTGAATAAACACAAAACAAAAGTTTTATTAAAAAAGGTTGTCCTTATAAGTGCATAAGGAGTAATGAGTGAGATCTGCCGCGTGGTTACCGTGCCGACTGCCGACCTCAACAACAGCCGACATTGAACTTGACCGAATAAGGCCATTCGAGTAATTTCGTGTATAATCAAGCCTTTACCTATTAAATAAATACCTATTTGTTAATAAACAATATCAATACGTAATAGCATTTCAGATAACTCCTTTTAAAGTAAACATTAGGCTTACTTAGCTAATGGTGTGTTTCACGACATTGTCGGAGAGCTTGTTTGCATGTTTTGGTTTACGATACTTTGACTATTCGATAGGCACTTCTTACAATATTTTAATTAAAAAAAAAGCCCGCACAGTAAATTATTATTATACTCAAATCTATCATAAATACAAGTATTAATTATTTCAAATACATACAAGTATTAATTATTCGTAGACTCAACTGAATAAAATCTCTTCTATTCTGACATTATTATTTTTAACAAAAAATTAAAACCGACTTCCAAGGTAAAAACAATAATAACATTAATATGAACTAAAAAGTATTAAATAATTTTTACTATCTAATAGTGCCTTTTTCCGAATTCGGCTAAACCTCAACTATTTCTGTACTCAATCTTCATTATTTTGAAGTCGGTACCAGATAGCTGAATCTTCAGTCCTCTGACAGAATATTTAAAATTTTTGGAACTGGCACCGACTTCAAAATTATGAAGATTAAGTACAGAAATAGTTGAGGTTTAGCCGAATTCGGAAAAAGGCACTATTAGATAGTAAAAATTATTTAATACTTTTTAGTTCATATTAATGTTATTATTGTTTTTACCTTGGAAGTCGGTTTTAATTTTTTGTTAATTCATTCAGAGTGTGGTCAATGTATCGAAGGTCATAACTAACAAAACTTCTTCATACAAAAGTATTCTCTAAGTCATCGAAATACGTAATATAATCGAAACAAAGAGCGCGGCCCAGGTCGGCCTTACGGTTGTTGAGAGACTTGAAACAGAGCTGTCAGCGAGGTTATCTACTTCATCACATGGCTTATGTATCTGGCTACACATAAAATGCACGTTTTTTTACTTCAAATCCCTTCAAAAGCCTCTATTTATAAAAAAAAAATTCACTCACGTCTTAATTACGTTAGTATTCCGTACCTACACGACTAGTGAAATATCAGGCGCATTTTATACATATCCATCCGATGTAAGGGTCTTTCTTATATTGACCGATCGATTGATTAACTTGGAATAAAAAAATGTTTGTTGCTTCACCGCGCAACACTGAAATCGAACTCAACACCGCAGTCGGTATAGCCAAGGCAAGGCGTCGTTATAGATGAAATATTCAAAGTAACCCTCTTTCTTGTGTTAGACACGGAGTACATCGTGATGGAGCCGACGGCGGTGAACAAGTACGACGCCCTCACCGACAACTACGTCACCCTGCTCGATCAGCCTGATCTGGTAAGTCACTTTTATACAAAAACTAGCGACCCGCCCCGGCGTTGCACGGGTATAAAATATATAGCCACTGAAAAAAAATATAGCTATAGCCTTCCTGAATAAACGGGCTATCTAACACTGAAAGAATTTTTCAAATCGGACCTGTAGTTCTTGAGATTAGCGTGTTCAAGTTAGCCCTTTCAAATAATTTTCCCCTTTTTTTCCACATTTTCCTCTATTTCTTCGCTCCTATTAGTCTTATCGTGATAAAATATAGCCTATAACCTTCCTCGATAAATGGGCTATCCAACACTGAAAGAATCATCAAAATCCGTTGCGTATTTTTAAAGATTAAAGGGAACAAAGGGACATGAGGGAAAAAAGCGACTATGTTTTATAATAAGTATAGATGTTACGCTCAAAGACCGAAATCGCTCAATGAGCGAAAAAATGGCTCACAACGCGTTGTGGTCACAGTGAAACAGCCACGACGCGAAATTCGCGTCGTGGCTTTAATGAAAACGGCCACGATGCGTTCTGGCAATCACAAAAAGACCATACGCGAAATTCATACAAATATTACGCGAAATTCGTGTCGTGGCTGATTTGCTATTCGTTTTTCTTGGTTTGTTCTTGATTGATTAATCGTCCATAGATACTTATGGAAGATTACACATTTTGAATTACCACGCGTACTACAAAATATTTTTTCTTTTACTAAATCACTGCATAACTATGGATATTTTCAAATAATGAAAAACACGTTATGCAGTGATTTAGTAAAAGAAAAAATATTTTGTAGTACGCGTGGTAATTCAAACATAATCTTCCATACCTATAGACGATTAATCGATCAAGAACAAATCAAGAAAAACGAAAAACATAGTAGCCACGACACGAATTTCGCGTTATGGTCTTTTTGTGATTGCCAGAACGCGTCGTGGCCGTTTTCATTAGAGCCACGACGTGAATTTCGCGTCGTGGCTGTTTCACTGTGACCACAACGCGTTATGAGCCATTTTTTCGCTCATTGAGCGATTTCGGTCTTTGAGCGTAACATAGATATAGATATATGGGGCATGGGTTTACGATGAGACCATTTAGCTCGAAATGTCATAAAATTATCTAGAATTCATTATGAGCAGATTTATTTATTATTTTATAGTTCTCTTGATGGCAAAAACTGATCGAAATATATTATCATAATGTGCATTCTTCTTACTATAAATTATACTTCTGTCGCAAGCTCTGAGGTATCGGGGGTCGAGGATCGCGCACTCGCACTCAAAAAAAACACTGCAACATAATATATTCTAACTAGCTGTCCCGGCAAACGTTTCTTTGCCATATTAAGTATATAAAGTATTTTTTTTAAATTTGGTCGAAGCGCTAACTGTCGGACAGACTAAAATTAAAATCCGAATTCGAATATTATTTAAAATTTGACACTGCGATGGCAGCCGACTGTCGGATCCAATGTAAAACATTCCAAAATCAACAACTACTAATAAATTAAAAATTAATTAAAAAACATTGTCCAGCGGACAAAATTGTGAATCTAAACCATTCCCAGATCCCCTTGAACACACACAAAAAATTTCATCAAAATTGGTCCAGTCGTTTAGGAGGAGTTCAGTCACATACACACGCACACAAGAAATATATATATTAAGATTGTGACAATTCTTCCCTAGAGTACCTTTGTTACATGGGGAAATGCTTTACGCATCCCCGGCGGATCGGACATCGGCCGGAGTATGCTCTGCTAGAAACTATCCACTAAAACCCCATGGTGCTCCACTCCCCGCTTAGGCATAGTTACGGGCACGATCAACCCATTGCAACTCCCTAGAGTTCCTAATATAATACTTATATATTATGTTTAATGATTGATGACTTTGTTCCAGGTGAAGCTAGGACGATACGTGATGCTGAAGTTTTCCGGCGACCAGAAGTATTTACTGCTAGCAGATAACTTGCAGAAGGTAAGATAATATAATAATATTGTTATTATAAGGTTTCTAGGCTATTATGTAAAATATAATATTACTTATCAATTATCAGAGAAATTGATTCATATGCAAAAGGCGGACCTCTTATCGACGGAGAGCTGATCACCAAATCGGTCATGTAGCTTCAGCTGTAGGAAAATTATTATTATTTTAACGTGGGTTCTGCTGTATTGGCTTTTTTCTGCCGCGAGATGAGTTAGTTTGTTTTTGATTAGTTGAAATTGTACGAAAATGCGCCGATTTTATCAATTATTTTCGGTACCTTCCTACAGATATTTTTGTCTGTCTATTTTTTGGGATTACATACTATTAATTCCGCGTCAGAAAAAAAACCAACACAGCTGAACCCACATGAAAATAATAATAATTTTCCTACTTTTAACTAACGCTGGCCACTCCCTTCCCACCACCCGATCGATTTAATTTCTTTTTGGTGCACACTGCACAGTGCACGAGTACAGAGCAACTGTTTGGAAAAAAATTAAAGTCGCTGTACATACATTTTTTTTTCATTTTTTTCCCCACCCCATCACACCCACACCTGTTGTTCAAGGAAGTAGCTAACGGAGTTTTAATACAGCTGAAGCCACAGTGACCGATTTGGTTGTCAGCTCAGTCGATTATAATACTCGTAAGTTATTTCGTAAGGTTATGTCAATTCAATGTAAGTGTCGATGGCTTGACATAACACGATCAAATTATATTATTATACAACATAATCTATAAAAATCTGTTTTTAAGAAAATTAATGATTAGAAATAATTCATCGCGCTATTTTTATTTTTATTAAGCTGCTCACACATTCCATAGTTGATTGAAGAATTTATATAAAAAAGGTTAATTAATTCAATCAGCAATAAATTTTATTATATTGAGAAAAATTATGTTAGAACGCGGAAGTTGTTAGTTTAGATATTATATAACAATTTTTATTTCTATGATTTGATGACCTATATTTTTTATTTTCTGCCCAATATGCCACAAAGTCTATTTTAATCTATATTGTAAAATACCTGTTCCACTATAACATTCAAGTTATATAAGTACTAGCTGTATCCCGCGACTTCGTCCGCGTTAACATAGTATAATAACAAAGATGGATAGTTTTCCCCTCTTTGTGGTTCCTTATACAAAGGGTAAAAACAGGACCCTATTTATCCAGAAAATGTCAAACGCAAACGTCAACAAACTTTCATGTTTCTCAAGAAATGACGAACTTTCATTGAAACTTCCTACCCCAATTTCACTCCCTTGGGGGTAGAATTACCAGAAACGCTTAAATACGTATCCATTCATTTTTAATCAGTAGCACAAAAATAAAGTTTCATGTTTGTAACTCAAGAAATAACGGACTTTCATTCAAACTTTCAACCCCAATTTCACCTTCTTGGGGGTAAAATTTCCAAAAACACTTAAACACGTATCCACTCATTTTTAATCAGTAACCCAAAAATAAAGTTTCATGTTTCTAACTCAAGAAATGACGGACTTTCATTCAAACTTTCAACCCCTATTTCACCCCCTTCGGGGTAAAATTTTCGAAATTCCTTCCTTAGTGGGTGTCCACATAGTAAAACAACCCTACTCACCAAATTTCGTGGCTGTAACTTTAACAGATTTTGCTCAGCGATGACGAATCAGTCAGTCAATCAGGACATGTAATTTTATAAGTATAGATAATATATTTTTTTGAATTATGAGTGACAGAGAAAAACTTGTAAATAAGCTATTTTTTTGTCACACGCTTTCTGAAAGAAAACTTTTAAAATATATTTATACTTTACTAGCTGTTGCCCGCGACTTCGTCCGCGTTAGCATAGTATAATAACCGTAGGGGTAGGATTTCCAGAAACGCTTAAACCGTCTCCAATATTTTTTTATTAGTCCAAAAACAAAGTTTCATGTTCCTTACTTAAGAAATGACGGAGTTTCATTCAAACTTTCAACCCCTATTTCACCCCCTTCGGGGTAAAATTTTCAAAATTCCTTCCTTAGTGGGTGTCTACTTAATAAAACGACCCTAGTCACCAAATTTCGTGGCTGTAACTTTAATAGTTTTTGCTCAGCGATGATGAAGCAGTCAGGACATGTAATTTTATAAGTATAGATATTCAAAAAAAATTCTACAATTAGACAGGGGTGTACATTACGATGCCACTGATAAACATATGCGCTAAATGTTCCTGGAATAGGTTCGTAGCTCCCAAATGAATGGACTATAATTATATATGGAAACAGATAGCGTTTGGGAGGAAGTAAGAATATTATGTTGGTGTTTTCACACCAAAGATTATTTTATAATATTATTAACTATAATATGGGTTGTTAATTACATAACTAGCTATTTCATGACCCTTATATTTTCGTTAATTGTCACCATAACCGCAATACAAGTAACCTACACATAAATGTAACTTGTGCTGTTAAAATATTAACATGCTAGTAAAATTTAATACTTTAATAATTTAATACGCAAGTTATTAGCTTCTACAACTATTAAATGTGATTTTTAGTACTTGTTTTGGGGACCTTATAGAATATAGGCACCACCTAGCACACGACAACTTTTTGTAGCAATGCAATGCTAAACGGTCGCTAGTCGCATTTGTAACAAGTTTGTGTTAAGAATTTTTTTACCGACTTCCAAAAAGGAGGAGGTTATAATTATGTTCAGCTGTGGATATATTTATTTTTATTTTTGTATGTTCATTAGCGATGCTAATCGCCTAGTGTGCTAGGGCACACCGCACACAGCTAGCGACCACTTCGTGACTGTATTGGTGCAGAAGCGCAGTATCGCTACTGCATCGCTACAAAAGTGGCCGTGGGCTACGGTCCATTAGTTGTTTTATAGACTTCGATAGGTATTGTTCCAAAGCTCCTTCCTAGATACTTCTGTCCTTGCAATGTGTTTCACGCGAACTTTGATACTAATCACAAAATTATTATCTTTTGTTTACAGATTTACCGATACTCTTCTATAGGAGATTATTTCATCTATAATCTAGAAGACAAGTAAGTAATCATTCTTCTTTCTGGGATGCTGGTGGATTAAAAATAGCGCAACGTGGCTGCGATCGCATTCACGTTCTCAGGATGAATCGCAAAAAAATTGTACGTAGTGACATAATACTCGTAAATATGATACGAGTAGATACTCGAAGATGTACGAAGATATTGATTCCTAGGCAGATTGGCCCAAGAGCTATTGCCAGTCAGAATTTCGCTTTTTTATAACAGCTGAAAGTTTTCTTGTATATGGCCCCCATACTACCCATACTTATACTACTGCACCTGTAAAGGCCAGACAGCAACTATAATGGAGTTACTTTAAGAGGTATTCAGTTCTGAAGTTCTACCTAACCTTCGATAAAGTATAAAGCTCAATTTTTGTATCTTATTTTTTACTGTAGGAACTATTCTAGAACAGGCACCAGCACGCACCTCTGAAATGTCACGGTACCAGTCACGTCTAATCAGGATACACTTTAGATCAGAGGTTCCCAAACTTTTTTTTCTCAAGACCACTTTTAACATTTTGCTGGATCCGGTGGACCCCACAGCTACCCCCACAAAGTCGAGCCGGTCTAAAAAGCGTATTCCTCCAACAGTTGGACCTTTTCTTTAATAACCGACTTAAAGGAGGTTATCAATTCGACGCGTATGTATGTAATATTTCCAGAACTGCCCAATTTTCGTATAATTATGTTAGTCTATATCAGCGTCTGAATTAATGTGCCAAATTTCAAAAATGTATGTATGTGTGTATGTTTTTATGCTTGTGTCCGTATATCTCTGAAAGTACTATTCCGATTTCAGTAATTCTTTTTTTGTTGTACTAGGTATTGTTCAACTTAGGGAATAGTGTAAGTTTCATCAAAATCGGCTCAGTAGTTTTAGAGATAGGGAGTTTTAATTCTCAATTACGTACAATTTTGAAGTCGGTTTTCTCTTTTTAAAATACAATTATTGTATTCTAAGTTTGACTTACAAGTCACAGTATAAGGAACCAATAACCTTCACTTCGAAGTGGTAAAAAGTAAACGCAAATATTATTTTCTTGTTTTGTAGCTATTTAACACAAAAATTACCACACTTTTATTCATTTCTAAATCTACTCATTCTGTAATATTTAATCTGCTATTACTATAATATTGTCTGCCTATATTCATAGGAGAAGTCAAATCGGGTCACCTAATTTTTATAGACCCCCGTTAATGACACGTGGACCCCCAATTTTTTTCCACGCAAGCGTAGACCCCTATCGGGGTCCACCTGGACCACTTTGGGAATCAATGCTTTAGATAAAGTATTACTTTTTAGTTTTTGTTGAATTTTAAATCAAGAAAGCGTGACCGTATGTTCACCATAACGAATTGTCGGTCACGGTTCTTATTACTCGATTTTATTCAGGATGATATCAAGTTATAGCAATTTGCATCGTAACGGCATCGATGTAGAAAAATGACTACAAGATTCAAGATTGCATTTTAAATAAACATGAATTTTGCTCCCTTTGTTTAAATTAAGACACCTTCTTGTACCAACAACACCAAGACTTTACTGTCTATCGATCCTTCCATCTGTCTATCACCAGGCTGTATCTCAAGAACTAAGAAACCTAGATCGTCGAACTATTTAGACAGCAGACAATCAAAGTATATCATTTAAGACGCGAGTGGACAAAGTAGGTAAGAAACAATTAAAAAATTGGTCTTTTTTGGACCAATTTAGGACCGAGAAAATTATTTGAAATAAAAAAACTGATGTGGACTCTATGTATATTATATAGCGAGGTATATTAGCCAGCTAATGAAATAGGTAAGTTACAAGATTTGTTTAATTTATAAGGGAAAAAATGAGCAATTACTCTTCTGTTGTAAAGTGCTATTATGCTAGTTACGTACTTTATCTACTCATGTCTTTAATAGTAGTAACGATTTAAAATGTTTACTCACTGGAATGTAATAAAGTAGATATAGCTAAAGGATCTAGTATCAGTTATGAAAGTGAAACATTGCCGCAACGTACGCGGCCCACATACCTACTCGAGGAAACACACACGAGATATAGACAGTTAGTAATTTACCAGGGACAAGAATGCGGCCCTTGTATTGTAGAAGTTTTATTTAATAATAAAGAAGTTGTAGATCACTATGTCTTAGAACGTTTTTCATAGTTTAACCACGACACACGTGGTCAAGCCGTACCATGGCGAACAAATATTAATGTAGAGACATTCATAGTTCGTTTAAAATTTAATTATTCATGTATCTACTTACATGTTGATGTATTATATTCATTTGTAGCTTTTGAAAGTTCACTACATGAGTTACTTAGACCTTAACCACATTAGGTACTAGTTACTACCTTTCGAATTAACTTTTTTTTGGCTCTACCATTAACGTTTTATAATAAACAAAACGAAGCAAAAATGTGCACAATCAGTAGCACACGATGATGAGAAAATATCATGGAAAGTGTTATCTAATGATCCATGTGATTTATTGATCAAGTCGAAACCGCCCACGGCTCCGCTCCGGATATTTTATTCTATAATTGCCGTTTGCTGCGTGGGCAGCGAGCCGGTTTTACTACACAATACGCACCGCTACGTGCGTGAAATCGTAGGATTCATTAAATGATCGATATTGATCTATATTGTGAACCCGGACACGCAAAATGTGGTCCGGTTTTCGGAAAATGTATCTTAATCAGTGGGAGTGGCTACTTGCTATCCTTGATAGGCTGTAGCTAAAGACAGTTAAGATTTATTGGTATTTATAAAAAAATAAAAATATCCTAGATGCCTATCTTTAGCTTGAGGTATAACTTAAGGTAGATTTGTTTTTGAGTAGAAAATGTTTGTCTATTCTCACTTTCGTGGGCTATTCCTTAAAAAGTTTTCGGAAAATGTCTCCATATTAAAATTTTAATTAATTTTTACAGTGCGAAAAGCTATCTTGAAACATTTTTATGTTTGCCAGGAGCTAACACAACATGGAAGTAGTTTTACAACGTTCTAGAGAATCTATTTATTTACCTGCAACGTTTGTTCGCCAGGAGCATATCTAAGGTGGGCAAGGGGCCCCTCCAGGTGGTGGTCTGGAGCGGGAGCTCCCTGGCCTACGTGCAAGACAATAACGTGTACTACGTGGCGGACGCGTCGCGCCCCGACGCCGCCTCCACGCTCACCACAGAGGGCGTCCCTGGGGAGGTGTACTATGGCGCCACCGACTGGATTTATGAAGGTTCATATTTATTTAGAGAAAATTTATAGCCGCTTGATTTAGAATAGAACATGCATAAAGACGTTACGATACAGAAGATGGATTTTGCTATGGTCAAATTGAGGATATCAAAATTATATTATTTATTATCTGTACAGTAAAAAAAAAACGGTCTTCGTAATACTTCTTAAAGTTTGTTCCATTTTGATTTGACAGAGGAGATCTTCGACGCAGCCGAAGGGCTATGGTTTTCCCCGAACGGTGCCTACTTGGCTGTGGCCTCCTTCAACGACACGTTAGTGGAGTCCGCTACTTACCCCTACTACGGAACTCCATCAAACATCAGCAACCAATATGTAGAACTCGTTTCGTTTAAGTACCCCAAGGTGAGATTCTACCATTGCAAATAGCTTAATTTAGCGTACTCAAAATATAAATTAAAAATATTTTTGTCAGGCAGGTCGTACAAACCCGAGAGTGGGGCTGAGAGTGTACAAGCTGGACGACAAGGACAGCAAGACTTTCGCTATACCGGTGCCGATCGAAGTCGTCGGACAGGACTACATTCTGGGGAACGTGAAGTGGGCGACTGATGAGAACGTCGTGGTGCTGTGGCTTAACAGGAGACAGAACACGAGCTCCCTCATAAATTGCAACCTTCGCGAAAACAAGTGTAGCATCCTCAAGCAGCACAACGAGCCGGAAGGCTGGATAGATATCTCCGATCCACTTTTCGATGCCTCTGGCCTCAAGATGCTTCAAATTCAACCGTTGTACTTCGAGAAGAACCGGTTCATGCACGTCGCCCGCTTCGACTTCAACACTCTAGTCATAGAAGACTTGAGTCCCGGAAACGCGACAGTGATGAAAATCCTGGGGTGGGACCAGGAAACGGATTCGGTTTACTACATCGTATCCCCCGGGGCGGAGCCGTGGCAGCAGCAGCTGTGGGTGACGAAGAAGGGTGTCCCCAAATGCATATCTTGCCGGCACCCCCACTGTAACAATGTGGATGGGGATTTCTCCTCCGGCGGGAGTTACGGCATAATCACATGCAGCGCCATCAACTATCCCCCTACCACGTACTTATACAACGCCCGGGTATGTAACTGCGTACTTTGCACTTTGTATGCTAATGAACTGACCGCGCGAAGCCAAAAGATGGGAGCAGATAACTAACTTTACTCGTTTTCCTTATTGTGATTTGTGCATCATTTTCTTGGTATTTCTATTTATTCATTTTCGGGGTATTTCCTGGTATGTTTGCTTGTACTCAGCTTTGGTTTCAAATAAACTATGGAGTAAAACACTTTTGTAGCTCAGAGCGAAATTTAATTTAGAAACGGGAACTTTTTAGATGCGTCGACCGATATGGAAATAGTAAATAATTAAACTTGCGAAACTGTTAACGACACTGTGGTGTTGAGAACATTATAAGTGGGACGGGTTGCTCACCGGCCACCTTCTGTCAATTCTCTCAGGTCATAGACTTGTATAAAAGGAATGTTACTACTTACTAACATGAACAATACCAATTTCAGAGCAACCAATTCAGGCTGTTATCGGATAACGTGGAGTTGGCGGAACGGCTGAAGAAGTACCGCATGCCGATGGTGCTGTTCAATAAGCTAAAGCTGGCGGGTGGGGTGCCGGCGCACATCAAGCTGCTGCTGCCGCCAGAGATGGAGGCGGGCAGGAAGTACCCCATGATCTTGAGGGTCTACGCCGGGCCTGGCACCACAAGGGTTAAAGACAGCTACGATTTAGGTACGTTTCATGTCATTGATTTGATTTTGAGTCGTGCTATGCGCTGAATGTAATAAAGTGTTAAGTGGCCCCAGTTGGCAAAAATACAAAAGCTGCAAATCATGACGGTATTGCTATCGTCATAAAAATACAGATATGCCGATTATGTAGAGCTAGAGCAGTCTCTCTAAAAGAGGGAGAGAAAGAATATATTATTATTAAGTCCCTTAATATTTAGAATTATATGGATCTGTCTGTCTCTTACCACTACAAGCGAAGCCGTTGAATCGATTTAGATGAAATTTGGTTTGTTGAAGTTATGGAGTAATTGGCAAAAGTTTAAAAGAACAAAAGAACACTTTGCTCATCACCGAAATCCTTGCGTAACGTCAACATTGTATTCATGGAACTCTCAACTAATGGAACCTCTTCATCAATTCCAGAGTACTACAGCACGTACCTGGCCAGCAACCGCAGCATGATCGTGGCGTCGGTGGACGTGCGCGGCTCCGGCGCGATGGGCGTCGATAACATGCACGCCGTCAACAACGCACTCGGCACCGTCGAGGTCACCGACACGCTGGCTGCCATCAAGTACTGTATTTAATAATATCATGATAATTATACCCCACCAAAAACATAAATGTAAAAATGCTGAGCCAAGTTCCATGCAAACATTATATTTCTTGTCTATGGACTTCGCCGTAAAAAGGATGGAGATCTAAATGAGTGCCAAGTTCCATGGAAAATCGAAATAAGTAGGAACCAAATAACATTATAAACAAATAATAGTCTATTTCTTTGCTTTATTGAATGTCTATAACAATTGATGTTTTTTAAATAATGTGAGATCTTAAACTAGATTAGATCTAACTTGGCAAGTTTTCACTACGTCAGTCATTTTTCATAAAGTTATTGAACATTTTAATTCTGATGAAAACTAGCCAATTTCCAACCAGTAACTATATAGTGTACAACTTACTATGCGGAAGTTAAGTAGCTATTATTATAGCTGTCTAACAGACAGACAGACAAACGGACGGATGGACAGACAAACGGACAGACATATTGAAATAATTATAATATGTCTATTCTCGGGACTCAAACTATATCTCCATACCAAAGGACAATCGGTACGATCAGTTTAGGCGTGAAGACGTAACAGACAGACAGACACACTTCATAAAGTCACCTTCTATTCATTTCAAGTTTTTTCAATTCACAAATAAAATATGTTTACGGGGAGCTCCCATACAATAAACGTGATTTTTTGTCTTTTTTGCTCTAAATCAATAATGGCAGCCGAAAGGTACTTGAAATGTTCACAAAATCCTTAATTATATTTCTTCTTTCATAACAAATAATAAAAGTAAAATGAAATAAATATTTAAGGAACAACAACAACAACTCCATACAAATAAACACAATTTTCGCTCTGTACGACTCACACTTGACCATATTTTTTGTTTTCGGATTTTTCCCTACGGTTACACACAATTACGAGCTGGATTCCAAATTTCAGCTTTCTAGGTCATCTGGAAGTGGGTTAGAATTTTGATCTATGGGTCAGTCAATCAGTGAAAAAAATTTACATTTTCGGACGTTAATATCTCAACCACCGTTTAAGCTGTGCTTATGAAATTTAAAGTATGATTTATCTCGCAAGTCTCATTATATGAGCTAAATTTGAAACGTTTATGTGAAATAGTTTCTGAATTATGAGGGGGTCAAAAGTAGCTGCAAATGGTTCGTGTAATATTACACACGGTGCGGCTCGCCATTCTGTCATGCTGGAACTCGGCTTGACACTCTACCGCGTGTCTAGATGAAATTAACTTAAAGTTTTTTTTCATCATTTTATATGATGCGGAGTCAGTGTCACTCCCGCGACGACAATACTAAATAATTCTCAAGCCATCATAGAATAATTAAAAAATAGAAATCACGGAGATACCAGATACATAATACCTATATAAATATATTATTAAATTTTTAACCTTCGAATACCACATCCTCATCACCTTGATGAGTGGCAGTCTTCCACAGTGCGATTTTCGCGTAACTTTCTGCCGCGCACTGTAAAACTCTGGGACGAATTGTCACCAGCAGTATTTCCAGACCTATACGACCTGCAAACCTCCAAGAAAAGAGCGTATTCCCTTTTAAAAGGCCGGCAACGCACCTGCAGCTCCTCTGATGTTGCGAGTGTCCATGGGCGACGGTAGTTGCTTACCATCAGGTGACCCGTTTGCTCGTTTGCCCCCTTATTTAATAAAAAAAAACCACTTGAATTTTTTTTTGTCAGTGAACAAAAAACATCGTAATTGAATATGTATTTCTCACTGTATTCCAGGAAGCTAATATCCCAGTATGACTTCATCGACCCGCAGCGCGTGGGCGTGTGGGGCTGGAGCTACGGCGGGTATGCCACCACCATGATGCTGATCAAGGACGAGGACAGCACCCTCGCGTGCGGAGCCGCGGTCGCGCCCGTCACCTCCTGGCTCTATTATGGTAAGTGCAGTCTTAGCGAACAGGTTTTCTTATCACTAGAATCGCCGATCAAAAGTATATGGAATATGAAGTCGACATTCGACTCCTATTATGTCAATTCCATTAATTTTGATCGGTGAATCTATGAAACAACGATAAAGAAACACTTTGGCTAAGTACCTAGTAATAAATAAATAAATTAGGGCCCAGAATTACAATGGTATAGTGACAGAACGAAAAAACACGTCTTTCAACCTCTTCTTTTATTGTAAACAATCAAAAGCAATCAAACGAAAAATGCAGCAATGAACTTTACATGAAAACAACACTTTAACTTTTCCCTTTTCGCAAACTTATCAAATACAAAACTTGAAGTGAGGAAAAAATATTGCGAGAACTCTGCTGCAGTTGCTATCAGCTATCTCAAAGGAAAATTTAAACTAGCTTCATCAACTCAAGCCATTAAGCTTTAAGTAATTAGTTAACGTAAAACTTAAACTTTGCTATTGTATACTTACGAGTTTAGTATTCAAGTTTTTAAATGTAATTTCTTAATTAACTTGAAATTATCCCTGTGTATATTTTATTTTGGTTTGTAGCTAATTTTTAAATACGTTGGTCTGTTTTCTACCACAGGAACATAAAATCGTAACAATTTTATGTTTTAGGTTTTGTAAGCACGTAATTAAAAATGTTGTAACTCAACAATTAAGGTGATAAGAAAGAAAGTTAATTAAGATTTAAGAATTATTATACTGTGGCATAATATTTGCATTTTAATTATTTGACATTAATATTGAAAAAGTAGGACAATCGAAATTCGTAATAAACTTTATTAATTCACAAGTCAAGAGTTTGGAATGGACCTAAATATTTCTTATTAGAATTTGATCTGTTTTTATTAACGAACGTCACAGTTTTTAGGATGTGAAGAAGTATACCGGATGTTACCTGCAGCGACTTTATTAACTTTTTCGATCTTTATTCGATCGATTGTCAAAATCATTAACGATTGTCGTAACTCGTAAGACACTTAACTTTTAACTCTCCTGGTATGGTTGGGTAGTGATGGCCCAGATTGTCTGGCCGCTTGGGGACTGATGGGTTAATACCTCAGAACAGTGGTTAATACCCTTTATTGTTCCAGACACAATCTACACGGAGCGCTACATGGACACGCCAGCGAACAACCCGGGCGGATACGAGCGCGGCGACGTCATACCGCAGGCGGGCAAGCTGCGCGGCCGCCGGTACCTCATCGTCCACGGCACCGGCGACGACAACGTCCACTTCCAGCACTCCCTCCAGCTCGCCAAGCAGCTGCAGCTCGAGGACATCGAGTTTGAACAGATGGTAGGCACTGCTGGAAACACAGTGGGCCCATGACGTCAATATCAAATATTCAGTATGTCTTGTATGTGACATGTCAAGCAAATGCCGTCGGTAGCCAAATTATTATTATACTCACTTGAAAAACAATACGTGTAGAAGACAACCTAAAGTAACAAAAAAAAACCGGCCAAGTGCGTGTTGGGCCACGCGCAATATAGGTTTCCGTAGTACCGCTAGTTTTTGAAAATTTTTATGGTCAATGAACGTGCATTTATAGCGTGTTTTACACTACTAACGATATCATCTCAGTTACTTTCAAAGGAATTTGAACGAAAAGTTCCTTTATACTTTGCCGAATACATTTTTTTTAGTTAATCGACTATTACTCAATAACTTATGAAGTCTTCTTAGCCGTGATAGTTTTCCTTTTAAATTCAGCATATTTCCTACTCCCGTGAATTTTTTTCACATTTCCAGAACCAACCGTTTAGCTGGTAGAAGGGGGGGGACACTGGACTCTAACGATTTTTTCCACTTTAAAACTTAATATTTCCTGAATGGATCCCTAAATCGGAAAATGATCTATGAATACTCGCAATATTTTTAAAAAACCTATTCAACGACACCCCACACCATGGGGTGGGCGCGAAAAAAAATATTCATCCCCGCTTGATGTGTAGGGGAGGTACCATAAAAAAAATTACGATTTCATGTACCATTTAATTGCCATCATTAATATAATATATTCATGCCAAATACAGCTTTGTGGGTCCTATAGTCTCTGAGTAAAACCGCGGACAGACAGACAGACGGACGGACAGACCGAAACTATAAGGGTTCCTTTTTGACTACGGAACCCTAAAAAAAGGAAAAAACTAACAATACAAAATGGCTAAACAATCAACCAATACGAATCTACGTAAAAAATCTTACACTGAGTATGTTAATTTGGCCACATTTGTATCGTCCTGTGCGTGTCGGATATTAGCATTGTTCGGAACCATTTTGTCATTTAAAACATAATACATCGTAAATGACGTCAAACTTTTAATCTGAAGTTCAGATTCTGAACGTCGACCATTTGAGTTGTAAATATGAAAACGTAATAAAATTAATCCTTCCCAATACCCCTGCTGAATTCGATAATAAGTAAGCCCTTCTAATCACAATATCTTTAGTTATGTGGAAAACCAATCGAAAAATTGAAAACAAGTTGTAGGTATTTCTTTTTATTTTCAGAGTTACACGGACGAAAACCACTCGTTGCGGAGCGTCAGTCGACATTTCTACCATACCCTAGATCGCTTCTGGACCAGTTGCTTCAAATAGTTCCTAGTGCAAGGAGAAAGTATTTGACAAGGAGTGAAAGGAACTTAGTTGTATGTGTGTATATATTAGTCGTAATAAGATTGTAATTTTGAAAATAGCAGGATGACGATTGTAAATAAATACTGTTACCTATTGTTAAGAGATTCGCTATACCAACGAACTATTGACTCTTATGTTAAGTAAATGGCACATATACATCGATGAAGTATGTAATTTACTTAATGTTAAGCACTTTTACATCAGCATAATAATTATTACTAAATGCGATACGAGAATTGAAACTTAAATAAATATTTATTTATAAGTGTCTCCGTTTGAATTCTTTAACCTATTCGACTTCCATCTAGATAGAACTAATTCTTAACTTCTTGTAACAGAAATGTACTAACGAATCAACAGGGATTACAAAACAAGGTCGTAACGTTACAAACATAATTTTACAGGAAACCAAAATTTTGCTGTACTTACATAATATAAATGCTGTAAATATAAAAGTAAGTACAACTTTTCATTTTAATTTTTGATAAAATGAAAAAAAAACTTTTGCCCTAAAAACGACTTACATTATAATAATAGTATTAACTATTAAGTATTATATTAATCCTTCAAGCCCCATAAGAGCACCGGTGATCGCGACCACAATAGAATATAATAATATTTCCAAGAATCCGCGATCGAAGGATTAAAAGGAAAGAATAAGTTATACCCAATAAGTTTAATATTATAGTGAATTTCTCAGGCGGATCTTTTTAACCGACACTAAAACAAGAGGAGTGGCGAGAGTGAATTACAAGGCGTACGGTGAATTGACTTCGTATCTTCACTTTATTGGCCTATTAAAACTATACGGCTTTTTTATGGCCTGTATGTTATAACTGATATGGACGAGGAATTCGGTGATTTACATCAGTACAGAGAATCTGGGTTAGTATTCTTAGGCAATTACTTCTATTTGCAAAATTAATGGAGCGTCCTTGTTCGATCCAGTTTGTACCCTTTCAAACAAAAAACAGGATCCTTAGTTTCCAGGTTATAACAAAACTAAGTTGCGATAGTGTATAAGGGGGTGAATGTGTCCCTTGTATAGAGTTTAATATTGTAGAAGAAGCAGCGCTGAAAGAGTAACTTTTTAAAACATTTGTATGGGAAAATTCATGACGCCCGCCCCAGCACTGGCCCATAAAAATGACAAAATAATTGCTCGCTGCAGCGCTGCAACTTTCTTAGTGAACTCTATATAAGGGGCACATACACACCCTAAAGTGTTATGACTTAGTTTTGTTACACCCTGTATACCTCAAACAATAATTAAACACAAGAATACAATTAATGTTGTCGAACGGATCTATTAATAATGCATTGAAATAATAGAATCAGGCTGATTGTCAGTAAGTGATTGTCACATTTAGCCTACGAATATGAAGCAAATAGCGTTTGAATAATCTGTTCAATTTCCACAGTGGTAATGGTTTGTAACACATTTGTTATCTCATTAACAACATGATGTTGTCCGGCATGTTTGTGAACCGCAACACGCGCTGGAGACCTCGTAAATTTAGCGCTAACTTAATAATTGAAATTTTGTGGTTTCAATCACATTATGTTATTTATTGCTGCAGAGTGACATAGTTTTGTTAGAGCATAGAGAATTTAGATGAGAAATGTAATGGAATTAAAGCTATATGCGGTTCCTGAAGATTTTAAACTTCTTAAATCCTGTATTAACACTTCCATCGTGGATATCGCAGACACAATAGATTTTCAATTGTAATACGGCAGCTGGCTGCCGCTTGGGAATTGATGGGCTAAACTTCAAAACATTATAGGAGAAAAAAGGAAACTCATTTTCCTCGCTTTCATATTGATCGTCCAAGTCTAGAATACAATGCAATTAAAAACAAAACGACTAGGAGTGTCTCCTGGCATTGAGTGCGGCGTTAAAACCGGCGCCGCAGCGGCGCGGCCGGCCCGAACCCACATAACACATGATTTGGCTCCAAAAAACTGTGTCGCTGGTAAAAACTTCATATTTTTTATCCTTATGCCAACAAATCTAATTAACTGCCGGTTTACACTATTCTAATAGTAATTCAGCGCTGGAATAATGTAAACCGGCTATTAAACTAGGTGACAAACTATTTCGATCACTCTGATAAAACTATTGGTTTTATTTTCACTTTCATGTCGTTTTTATTTTAAATAAACTCCGATATTCATATTTTACGCTTTCCGAAAAGCTTTGAAGGTGGGTGACACTGGAAATGGCCTACTTAGTGTAATTTAAAACAGAACGAGGTAATTGCAAAATATAATATTATGTAGGTCGCCGGATAACACGAGGATCACAATTTATCACTTGTTCCGTGCAATTATGGATATTTTTTAAGCCTCAAGTCGTAAATAAGAGTAAAGTTGATATATGAGAGTACGTGCGACGTTCATTCGAGCTACATGTTCAAAGCGATATGTTATACGCTATTGTATTTATAATACTACTATTGATCGCAAATCCGTTGCGCAAAAATTCGTTTATCACGAACCGTACATTATTCAGAAAAATTGGTTCAGTGGTTTGGGTATTAAGAAATAACAGACGGACACACTTTCGTATTTATAATATTAGTATAGACTGGCATTTTTCCCGCAGCTTCGGTCGCATAAAATACGAGTAGTAATGGGGGATTAAAGTTTGGATGCAATACTGGCATCCAGACTTTAATCCCCCATTGGACTCCCTTAGGGGTGGAATTTTGTGAAATCCTTTTCTAGTGCAGTCATTACTCCCAATAACGTACAATGTAGCTATCAATAACTAAGAAGCTCTAATAAAATAAAAATAATAAACTTGATTTGTTGTTTGCTGTTCATTTAAATGCATCCTTAAAATATTTAGAAGTTCGAACAAGCTCTTAAATTATTATTACTTATTAGTTCGAACGTTTTCATTGTTATACATTACTTGTTGAATATTTTTTTCACGTCCAACACTGTTGTGTTGGACGTGAAAAAAACGTACCTAACCTAGAAACGTACCTAATCGAAAAAGTAAAGACGTCGCGTCGTGGTCCCAAGTAATTTACCTAGCTTTTAATAAGAAAATACTGTCTATTTAAAACTGATATTAAATAATACAGTCAAAATATTATCTTACGTACAGATTCTAGATCATAATAAAACTATTCAAGAACTATTTAGAGATTATGCTTACGGTCAGACCCTAAATAACATTCAATATAAATACTTTTCTATGCACACGTTACAAGTTACGAAAACATTGGAAGGGTTGTATGTAAATGAGGCCATACATTTGGCAAGGCATGAGGCTTTTACAACACAATATAGCCTTTAGCTCTATTCTTATTGGATGTGTTGAATTCAAATGTTTTATTATAGGTTTTGCAGGTGATGGCTATGTATCTATTCTGAATTTGTATTACATATAACAGCTAAAACGCGTTGTTGCCTTAAAATATGTCAAGATGTTATTAATATTATAGATAGAATATATTATAGATAGATAGAATATAAAAAAACTCGTACATCAGTACAAGTACAAAAAACAGTACAATCTCTATTAAATACGACAAATCTTTTAGGATCCGAAATTAGTTGAAGAAATAAACATACTTAGTATATGCATATATTATAAGTCTATGGTATATGTCATAAACTTAAGACGACAGTATAATATATTATAAGTCTATGGCTGTCTATGGTATATGTTAGTATCCGACCGAAGGTCTATTTTTGGCCGAAGCCGAAGCCGATTAATCGGCAATCGCCGCAACCTTCGGCCGAAGCCGAAGGTTTATAATCTTAATGGCTCGATTCTCATTAATAATTAATTTTTAACCGACTAAAAAAAGGTTATCAATTCGACGCGTATGTATGTAATATTTCCAGAACTGCCCAATTTTCGTATATGTTAGTCTGTAATCTGTATCAGCGTTTGAAAAAAATATGCCAAATTACAAGTGTATGTATGTATGTATGTATGTATGTTTTTATGTTTGTGTTCGCATATCTCTGGAACGACCATTCCGATTTCAGTAATTCTTTTTTTTTTTGTTGTACTATGTACTGTTCAACTTAGGGTACTGCAAGTTTCAACAAAATCGGTTTATAATCGGGTTTTGGAGATACGTAGTTTTAATTCTCAATTACGTGTAATTTTGAAGTCGGTTTTATCTTTTTTAAATACAGTTATGTTTAATATTGTCTACTAGCAATAATTAATATTAAAATTAAGTATTTCAAACTACGAATAATAAAAACTATAGGTATTGAAGGTTTACCTCTATATTGGCTGTCTCATAGAGATGGTAATAAAAGTTTGTGATTTCGTGATTTATTTATTACTTAATAATTAGTAGACTACAAATAATTAATTATTAAGTTTAAGGAATGACTCAAATGTGTAGTTCGAAAACGGATGAGAATTCGGAAAAAGTGTATAGAATCAAAATAATTATAGACAATTTAATAAGTTTTTTTTTATCGTAGAATGTTTTTTGCTACAACGCACCGTTTTTAGTTATTAGCCAATAACAAAAAATTTAGACTTTTGGCACTCTCCCTTCACTCCAGCTCAACTCCTAGACTTCAGGACTTTTAGTTGTTTTATCCCTAAGCTGAATAAGTTCCAGTAGAAATCTCTTAGGTTCCCGCTCACGCATTCTACAACTACTTTATTGACTGAACTATTGTAAAAATAATAATTTCTTTATTATTTCGCAAATAACAATAATTAGACCAACCAATCAGTCTTTACTCTTTGTTTTACTCGACTAGACCGAAACTAGACTAATAAATAAAATAAACAAATACTAATTTCTTCTTAATAAACTATTAAATGATTTATTAAGAAGTTAGTGTTTGTTTATTGTATTTGACAGTGACTCCCAGCGGCCTCTGCATACACGACCGGTCCGTCGCTCTCTCACGACTCACTCAGTATTTCGTAACAGTTTACAGTTCGTTCAATTTCGACGGTTGCTCGGACCTTCAGCAAAGCCGAAGGCCGAAGGCTTCGCCGAAGGTGGTTTTTTTGGCCGAAGCCGAAGCCGAAGCCGAAGCTTCGGTAGGACACTAGTATATGTATATATATGTTACATTCAAAGACCGAAAACGCTCAGTGAGCGGAAAAATGGCTCACAACGCGTTTCGGTCATAGTGAATCGAGAAAAGCCATGACGGGTTCTGAGCATTTAAAAACAGCCAAGACACGTAAATAGTCGGTCTTGCACCTGATCTCTCGCCAGTCATGTCGGTATCCCGCTCCATTGGGTTATGACTTATGAGAGTAAAGAATAGTGCTCTTGTGTATTGCGCACACACTTGGGCACTATAAAATTACTCTTATTAGTATTGCGCACATACTTGGGCACTATAAAATTACTCCTGCGTAACTGGCCTGGTTTCATTGAAACCAGAGTGCTCTTGTGTATTGCGCACACACTTGGGCACTATGAAATTACTCCTGCGTAACTGGCCTGGTTACATTGAAAGCAAACTGCTCTTCTATATTGCGCACACACTTGGGCACTTTAAAATAACTCCTGCGTAACTGGCCTGGTTTTATTGAAAACAGAGTGCTCTTGTGTATGCACACACTTGGGCACTATAAAATTACTCCTGCGTAACTGGCCTAGTTTAATTGAAACCAGAGTGCTCTTGTGTATTGCGAACACACTTGGGCGCTATAAAATTACTCATGCGTAACTGGCCTGGTTTCAGAACACGTCGTGGCCGTTTTCATTAGGGCTACAACGCGAAATTCGCGTCGTGGCCGTTTCACTGTGACCACAACGCGTTATGAGCCATTTTTTCGCTCACTGAGCGTTTTCGGTCTTTGAGTGTAACATAATATATAATAATATTATATCCCAGGAAAAATAACTCTCCAATCAGTCGGTTGAAAATAGAGTATTAATTAAAATGATACCAATAACCAAGGTACTATTTTAATAAAAAACTGCATCCAATATCACAAATAACGAGCTATTTCCAATAATAGAACGTTTTGGGGAATATTGGGGAGATGGGGAGTCAAGAACCGAGTGGGGAGTGGGGGGATGAATCAACACAACACAACACCGACTCCGCAGAAATTTTTCATCTCATCTGTTGTTGCAACGAATCATTAGTTACAAAGTATCTACGTCCCTTGGTAATGGATACAGTAAACGTGTTTCTTTACATCATGCTTACATTTTAAATACTGCAATATTTGTGCTGATAAAAATATGTAAGTACTTCATGCAAAAAAATTGCATTGTACAATGTGTGTTTTACAAATTATAATAAATTAATATTATGTGTTTAATTAAAGAAACATTTTCAGGTAAATAAATGTAGTTTAAATTCATATAAAAATCATTAAAACAAAATATTTTTTCAGCTTGGAACCTGCACTCTAATTTAAGAGTCCGTATACGAAATTTGCCAATTTCGCTGATTTTACAGACGTGATTTAACAGTTAAAATACAGTATTTCTATAAGTTTTAATGCACAACATGTAAGATCATTTCAATTGTAATCTAATGTTGGAGCTAGATTTTTAATTTTTTTTAAGTAATTTTAAATAATCCAACTCAAACCCGCGACAGTTTTGTGATTTTTGCTGTAAAAGGTTTAGAATATCACCTGCTTATGAATTGTATTGACGTCTTAACGGTATGAAAAAAATACAATGTACTGTTGAGAAAGTCGTCTTTAAAATGTTGGAATTACTTTTTACCACTTTAATATGAAATAGTTGAGTAAAAAAATATGTAACTCGGCAAAATTTTAAAGAAAATGGGCAAAGAATTGCTGTTAATTTCGGCAACTTGGAGCTGTAATTTATAAAAAGAAAACAACAGAAATAATCTATAGATAAAATTCTATCCAATTCGAGAAAAAAGAAAAAAAACTAATTGTGCCAAAAAACACGACTCAAAACAACCTAAATCTCACATTATATTACTCGCCGCAAGTTCGAGTCGGATTTCCGCGCCTAAATATATTTTAAACCTAATAATTAATATATATATTTTTAAGTCTAATAAGGGGCTAAAATCTTATAATATTTCTGTTGCGAACCTTTGCAATTTCGGCAAAATACATATTTTCGTAGCTCCTGCTACGACGTAGAGCCTCAAAATTGCTACGAGATTTTAAGCATTAGATCCGTTAGTAGATTGGGATGCACAATGCAGCTAATATAATTTTCAAAATTCAAATGTTACAAAATACGTTTATCGTTTATTTCAAGCATCTTAAATGAGATGGCGTAAAATTAAGCATCGTTGTTGATACGAGTGTGGGGCGATATCAAAGAGTAGTCGGGGACACTCGGAGCTAATGTCACGAGTTAGTGACACGGGAGCATCACATCGGCTCGGCTCGGGCGTCGGCGCGCGCTCTGCGGACGGATGCGGGAGCACGCAAGAAATCATCGGGAGAGATGCGTGACGCAGCGCGCAGGACCGGCGCCCCGCCCCCCCGCGGTGCGTGTGCCGAGCTCCCCCGCGCTCGAGCCTGCTCCCGCCGCTCGTGCAAAAAAACATCGATAGCCGCGCTAGCTGCAGCCGGCGGACCGGGCGCCCGACCGCTACTCCCCCGTGCAGCGCTGCTGCGGAGCGGTGCGTGTGATGCATGCGGTGCGTGCGGCCCGGGCGGCAGTCGCTCGCAGCGCGCGCCCACGGGGGGTCGCTCTCGCTCGCCTCGACGCGTCTCTCGCGGTGCACTCGCGACACCGGGCCCCGCCGCGCTCCTGCACCTCCCCGGTGCGCCGACACGTCCCGCCGAGAGCGTATTAACACTTTTAATTCATGCCGGCCGAGTTCGTCGCGTAGCGCCGCTGTGAATTTAAGCGGACCCGACGCACCTCTCGGAGGTGATCCGGTCCCTTTAGGTGTGTTTAATTGAATACCCTCCCCGGTAAGCTCTTAGCGCTTAAGCTTTTGTTTTAATCTTAGAGAAATTCGTACGTAACGATCTTCGATTAAACTAGATGCTTCTTATTAAGTGGTCGTAGTTCGACAAAGTGGAAGAAGGCGGAGCATAAATTAGATCGATCCTTAAAATTAGTAAACCATCTTTAATAGCTCCGTTGAGTTTACCTAAGTATGGAAATTAAGTGGGCCTTGCAGTTTTATCGCTCGTTTTAAATTCCCGAATTTATGTCACGCTTTCTCATATAAATTTTCTGGAGAAGGGAAAAAGCAGTAACGTGTAATATTGTAGGGACGACGATTGGCGTGACGCCAAATTTCGATCTCGCGCATCTTTTTCGGAGTATATATTTTAGAGAAGTAGAAATTAGAAAACAACTCATCTTAATGTACTATGACACATAACATAAAATAGTAAACAGACGAGTGATGTAAAATCTTTGAATTACGTTTATAATGATGAAAATCGATACCGTTGGCGAATTGTTGATACGTTGTTGGCTTTCATCTCTGATAAGACTTCCGAAGGGCTCGAGTTATCAGAGATGTTCGGGATATCTGTTGCTGACAGAATGTGTTATTTGCAAGTTTATTTTTAACAAATTAAATTATTTTTATCTTGATAAATAAATCAAGTTCAAGACATATTAAAAATATGCTATAAAATTAAAAGTAAAGAGTTTGTTCCGTTTTCACATGATGCGTAATTTTTGTTTTCAGTTAATTTTGCTTACCAATATATTTTTAATAAAACTTGGGTGCTAAAGTGAAACTAATATGTCGATAGAATGATGATGTTGATACAGTTGCTTAGTTGGTAGAGTTAAAACGAAAGTCAGTGAATCCCAACTTCGTCATTGAAGCTGATAACTAAGTAGTACTTCAAACTTTCTGATGTTAAATTAAATAAAGATGAACAGACCTGAAACGAAAAAAATCTTTTAGGTAATAATTTAAAAATGTATGAATAAAGAAAATTGAATTGTAAAAACTTGGTAAAGTCGTTACAAGTCCCGTAAACTCGGCTTTAAGCTAAGGTGCTTTCGCTAATTACTATGACGAAGTTAGCGAACTAAAATATATGGGATTGTTATTCAAAACATCGTTAAGTAACATATCAGGCGATATGCTGACCCAAAAAATATTTTATGATTGCGAAAATCATTTTATTTGTCAACAAAGTACTGATCAGTTCCAAATAGGGAACGGGGAATAGGAATATTTCAAAGCTGTGTTATGGTAACATTATCGAATCTCAAATTTATAGGAGCTGTCAAAAACTTTTTGATAGCTCCATTTTACATAAGGTTTTGATAAAGGTGCCGGTTGGCAGCGGGCGACATGAAGCAACCGCAGACGACGTGTCGTATTTCTACGATATGACTTTGTATGTATTTCTATCAAATGCCCTTCGCAGCTATTAATTTTTCAATAAATACATAGAAACCAGTAGTGTCGTGACGACACGTCGTCTGCTACAACTTCATGTAGTCGGCTTCTAACTTGTACTTTAATGGTACAACTAGGATATAGAAGTAGATTAATCAGCTGATAATATATTATCAGCTGATTAATCCACTTCTACTGTCTTCTAAATATTAATTTTATAATAATGACAATAATATGTTTATTATGGTACCTGCCATTGAAGTAATTGATCCATGGCGGATCCATGTCATTTGGTCAGGTTATGTCAATTCAATGCTTGTCGTAATCTGTTTGCTGGGTTTGATATAATGCGACCAAATTACTAAGGTTCGCAATCTGCCTATGAATGAACTTCTCTGATGATAAATTCTAGTAACATAACTTCTAAGTATATCTATCTATATATATTATTTACTATGTATAGTGTTATACCCCTTAATACAGTAATAAATATTATATTAAAAAACACAACAGACTCAAAATTTGTCTGAACTCAGGTGATTTGCATTTATTACTTATGGGAGCATTAATATTTTAATGGTTAATAAAAAACTTTGCAGGCAATGGGGCAAACTCGAACCTTTACCTCCCCGTACCTGCCCAACTTTTTCCATTTAAAATATACCTTCATGTTAATAATAATTCAACTTCCTTATCGCGAATGCAGAGCTAAATTTATTTATCGAGCTTGCGTTTCTGAAACGAGTTGTGTTGGGTTATATTTCACGCGGTGTATATCCGTTATCTCCGATCTTAAAAAGCTTTCTTTCTTTTGAGATTGTATATAATTTTTAAATTTTTGAAGACTTATTTATTTATACTAAAGTTAAAGGAAATAATAATCCATACTAATATTATAAACGCAAAAGCCTGTCTGTCTGTTATCTCATCACGCTTAAACCGCTGAACCGATTTTTATGAACTTTGGTAAGGATATAGTTCGAGTCCCGGGAAAGGACATACTTTTTACTCCGGAAAAACGTATGGTTCCCGTGTGGTAAACGATTTTTTGCGCAATGGAGTTGCTAGTGTCATCTGATACATTATATCTTATTAATAATTTTCTTTTTCTTTCTAGCTATTAAAAGTAAAATAAAAGCCTAATAAAATATAATAAATAGTAGATGACGGTCGCAACTCCGTAGCGTCAAAACTCGTTTATTGTGCGGGAACCGTACATTTTTCCGGGACAAAAGTATCCTATGTCCTTTCCCGGGACTCAGTGTATCTCCATGCCAAATTTCAGCAAAATTGGTTCAGCCGTTTGGGCGTGAAGATGTAACAGACAGACAGACAGAGAGAGAGACAGACGGACAGACAGACAGACAGACAGACACACTTTCGCATATATATAATATTAGTATGGATAGTATGGACATAATATTATTAATTATTTTACATAGTACCTAACGAAAACGCTTGTAATAAACTCGTAATTTTTTCTCTAAAATATGTCAGAATTACATCTCAATGCAGAATAACGTATAATAATAATATGGCTGCAAAATAAGCCATTCCATTTTTTTAACATTTAAATTAAATTTATTACCATCGTTGATGGCCCACATTAAATTTGAGATTACATTAGGCAAAGGCAGTGTGACTCACAAATTGCACGAATTGTCAGCGGCACCTTACAATTCGTGCAATTTGTGAGTTACTCGGTACTCCCAAGTGGAGCAATTTCCTTTACGCTTAATTGCTTTCGAGCCTTCTGTGTTCATTACTGCAGCTCTCAGTGGCCGGGCTACGGGTAAAGTAGCGCTCTACACGACGTCTCAACTTACTTTTAATTCAACATGTAATTCATACTAAAATATATTTTTACTTGATATGACACTCCGTTGCGCCAAATTTCCTTTATTGCGCGGAAACCGTTCTACCTTTAACCGACTTCCAAAAAGCAGGAGGTTCTATGGTTCGGCTGTGGATATTTTTTTTTTCGGGATAAAAATATACTATGCCTTTTCCCGGCCTGAAAGTATCTCCATACCACATTTCAGCGAAATTAGTTTAGTGGTTTGGAGGTGAAGAGGTAACAGAGAGACAGACAGATACACTTTCACATTTGTTATGTTTGTAAATGTGTTTGAATACTAATTTAATTAAACTCGCATCAGGACACGTGATGTGATTAAAAATTTGTAAGATAGAGAAAGTAGTCTCCTATCGTTGCATAGGAAAGGAAGTAATTATCCCTCTCTTTCTACCGCGTGGCTTAATGCCTTAGTGGCTTAGTAGCCTGCACCTGCTCTTTTGTTTTTATTTTTCGGGCACATATTTTGCGTAAAAGGCGGAATTAACAATGCTACCTCACAGAAAAACAGCTTCAAAGAACGCCTATGTTGAGTTTTACCGGAAACATAACTTGGTCTCCGGTTATGAGGTAACCGAAGATCAAGCTACTTTTCCGGCAGCTACCTCTTAATAGGTGATTGTGTGCTCGTTTCCTATGCAAATATGTGCCCGAAAAATTAAAACAAAAGAGCAGGTGCAGGCTACTAAGCCACTAAGGCATTAAGCCACGCGGTAGAAAGAGAGGGATAATTACTTCCTTTCCTATGCCACGATAGGAGACTACATTAAAAATATTAACTTTGAATTAATTATGTTTAACATATTCCCATGAAAGAACAAAAATCTATTTATTGAACCAACACACAAAAATATCATCAATAGTATATAGAGTAAATAATATTATCTATTTTTGGATAGAAGCCATACGACTAAAAGTGAGCAGTAGCGTAGTTTCAATTAGCCGCTCTAATAAAGATAAGACTAATCAAAATTAATAATTACATTTATGATCTATATTCTATACTATTTAGGTACTTAATGAATGTTTACACAAGCTGCCTAAAATAGTGCTAAAACGACATCAATCGTGGGTAAACAAAGACAGTTATGCCTCTATACACGTCCACATATATAATATTATCCGAAAATGTGAAAGTGGCCGGAAAAGAGTTTGTCAACCTCCAAGGTTTTTTTAAGAATAAAATCAAGTATTATACCTATCTATCTGGTATAAAATGAACTTTTATTTTGGCACGAGGCCTATGCTGTTGTGGTAGAATCTCCAAAATATAACAACTACGGCTTTAAATTTCTCAAATAGCGAAAACGCTATGAGAAATTGTTGAAATAATTTCCCGCTTATAGTTATTGATTTCTTCGCTCGTACCTGCCAGAACTTAAATTTCCCGGCATCGTGCCAGAGATCTTTTTAATATCGCAGAATATATAGTCCAGACGTTAACGGTTGTCATCATACACAAAAGGTGACATCTTTCGCCAGTGGATTCACTCCAACTGCCGAAATATTTGGAGTCAAATGGATGAAAAATCATTTTCAAATTCCAATACGTCACTCCCGTAGATTTCGATAATCACTGGTTTTATTGTTTGTGTAAGTAACAGAATATTTTGAAAAATAAGTAAGTAGGTAAGTAGCGAAAATAGCTTCCACATTTAAACGACTAGTTTCATATGGCTCGGTGGTTTCAATACGTGGGGACATCTAACGTCTGTATTAGGTTTATAATTAAAGATTACTTGGTCATCTACTGTGAACGCCGTCTTTCTAGAGTTATTAGTCATTACAAACCAAACAGGGGAAGCTCAAAGCCAACTTCAAATAAAGTATGCCGGTCTTCTCCAAGTTGACCATACTCAAAATACCAACCGGGTGCTTAACAGAGCCCCTAGCCAACACGTTTTCTTTATCGCTCCTTTATAGAATAGTCGATCAAAATGTCTGGAAGTAACATAAGCATTGGCACAGTATAGCAATATATTGCTATACTGTGGCATTGGATACTCGTAGTATGAAGGCGATATGACATATTGTCTTGTCAAGCCCATACATTTTGATTTACTATTCTATAAAGAAGATAAAGGCGTGTTTGGTTTGTTAAGGGCTTTGGAAATCAAAAGTGTATTTCACGCGGGCAAATTCGCGGACATAAGCTAGTCAAGTTATGGATATCCATAAACCGTGACCGTAACTTTTACAAAATATAAGTTTGTACGTAGAATTATTATGCATCGACCGTCGTAGCTTAATGTAACCGAACTTTGTGTCGGTGAAGGTGTGGCTTTGTAAGTTCTTAAACTTTAAGTATAAAAGCTGTACATAATACATAAGTATGTTCATTGTTCGTGTATTTTAATATTAGATTAGGATACGAGTTAGGTCTCATTTCACAGTAAAATTGTGTGTGCCACCTCTTAACGTGGGTCGTAACTCGTAATGTACCAATATGAAACACTAATAAAATACAATTTTTCGTGCACTTTTTCCACTATATTAAGATATTATCTGGGGGCACGGCAGTGCCCCAGCCAAGCTTTTTAGCAAAGGCACGGCCGTACCATACTTTTCTCGAAGCGGTTCGCGGCTATTTCACACCCACTTTATCTTCGATGTTAACAAAGCTAGGTATTTAAAATTTCGGTCACTAGGAGCAAGTATTAAAACTAGCTAAATTTCCAAATTACATGAAATTTCAATAAATAGTTTAGGAGTTACGGATGGTCAAAGTTACTACATTTTGTCACTCACTGACATATAGATCATCAAAATTCTAAGGTACTTCTAGCAGACTTAGAACCTTGAAGTTTGGTACTCGGATAGTTCTTTATTCATAATGAAAGGAAAAATTATGAAACCGGCCAAGTGCGAGTCGGACTGGCGTACATAGGGTTCCGTACCGTAAATTTGTATGGGAGCCCCCCTTAAATAATAAATTTATTTAATTTTTATTATTAATTATTAAAGTTAACATACAAATGAGCGTTTTCTGAAATTTTCAAAAACCTTAGTGTTACCATTTTGGATATAGTGCAAGAAATGGAAAAAAATCGTGTTTGTTGTATGAGGCCCACCTATAATAATTTATTCTATTTTGATTGGACTATTAGCTTTGATAATGACTCCAGAAATACATAATTTGTGAAAATCGCAACTATCTAGCTATTGCGGTTCTCGAGATCCAGCCGTGTGTGGTGACATACGGATGTACGACGGACAGACAGCGAAGACTTATTAATAATAGGGCCCCGTTTTCGTCCTTTGGGCAGGGAAACGTAAAAACTGAAATTGGAAAACAATATAATAGGTAATATATTATAATAATTTTTTAAATAAAATAAAAGATTTTTATGTTTGTAACTTTGCAAGAACAGTATGGGTTTCGACTACATATTTGTTTGACGTACAAAAGGCTTTAAGTTAGTTATGATTTATGAACTTAAAGAAATGGCATTAATTAAATAAAAAATAATATTAACACCGTTAATAATGAAACAATAATTGAATTCCATTTTTAAATATAAATGTAATCACTAGTCAGTACTGAGATATACACTCCTTACTTGATCGATACAATTATTATGGGAGTTTTAAGTTAACACATGAAATAAGGTGTGCTCCTGCGAGGAACGTCGAGACGCTTACAACAGTGCTATGTATTCAACGGTAAAGATAAAAATGACCACATTCAAGTATTAGCTTAAGAGTCATTTATATAATATGAATATAATAATCGACTCAGAAGTACAATAGAAACAAATAATATAAAACTGCATATTGGGAGGAGCTCATACTTACTGCAAGCGTTAAGTGTTTTAATATGTAACGATGTATGTGGCCGATGGTACCCAATAAAATATAAATCCAATTAGTAGCTGATTATTTCTCTAGTGCTTATTGCCAAGCCACTATAATAATTATAAAATAAAGAAATCTATTGATACATTTACTGAATGTTGATTTAAATTACAAAATAAGTCGAAGGCTTGGCTTGAATGTGATCTGAAAACTTTTTACGACAGAAGTACTGATTAAATAGCTATGCAATATTTTGCTTGGCTCCTTTTACATATTTTCATGTTTTGGTGGGATTATTATAACTTTTAACAAATTACCTTAACTGACGTCTATTACGTATGCTCAGACATCTTAACAGTCGTGGTGACAATCATTGTTATCCACCATGGCCCAACATGGAAAGCGAGATCTTGAAAAGTGATCGAATAAATGTATGTCAGGATCACAGACATAGATTAAGATCTATGTCTGTGGTCGATCCATTTCGACATTTACAAAAGGCGCGCACTTATGACTCCTCTGATATCTGATATCAGTGACAAGTTCCAAGTTCCATCAGGTAATCCGGTTATTCGTTTGCCTTTTTTCATTAAAAAGTTTACCATCCCGCATAATATGTTTTAACTTTGCGTTGGCATTATACTTTGTAAAGTTTATTATGCTTACAAGGCTAAATTTGTTTCAGGTATCGAGTGAGCGGTCCCGAACAGTCGCGCAACAAGTGTTGGCGTTAGTACGAAGTGCCTCGCATTTTTGTTCCCGTTTAAATTTGCAATTAAACTCTTGAGAAATTCTGAATATTTCGTTGAATCAGTGGTTTGTGATTAAAACACGTGCTGTGCTTCCCCTTGTCATGTTTTAAAGGTAAGATAAAATTATAAGTTTTTAGCCCAGTAATTAAGTAACTGTTACTTCTTAGATTTCAAAACACACGGGGAAAAATACGCGTCTATTCTTCGTCAATATTTAAATTTGTGTTCTCTCAAATCATAATATGCGATAGCAATTTGTGAATGCGTTTTATTAAGAAGTAAATCTACTTCTAAATTAATAATACATAAAATATAATAAACTTAAAGATTGTACTAAACTATCTGATTTTTATTTACTTACTATAATGAATATTACCTACTAATAACCACGACTAACCTATTTTGAACTAGTCAGGGGAACTAAGGATATGCGTTATTAACGCAAGTGTAGGTGTATTTCAAAAGCGTTAATTAAAATAAATGACAAGTGACATAAAGCAGCCAAGGTACGGTCAACACACAACTCTTCCTGTTTAATCTTTTGAATTAGATAAAGTACGCGCCTATTACTGGCCTGGCCCCAGGCCAAGTGTCGCGACACATCGCGGCCTTCCCGAAGGTCAATTATTTTAATAATTTTATATCCATTGCCTGTACTTTCGTGTTACTGTTATTGTAAAATAAACATTCACTAGAACGAAAAAACTCCTTATAAGGATTTTTTCTTGCAATCTCTACAGGAACACTTAGGCATTTTACTCGCGTAGCTCATTTTATACATGGTGTAAAAAAACTAGGTGATAATACTTTAGGGTGTATACTATCCCTTATAGAGTTCACTGTCTTTTTTGGCTTTTTTGCGATTTGTAAGGGCAAGCACCCCAGCGTGCATTTGCCCATAAAAAGTAATAAAAATGTTGCTCTATCAGTGATGCTACTTTCACAGTGAACTCTGTACAATGGATATACACCCTTACGTATTATCACTTAGTTACACTCTGTATAGTAATAAACTACGAATTTTAAATAACAAAGAGTTCCTTATACATGAAACACATAAAATATAAGCTATGACACGTAGTTTATACTACAAAACTAAATAAGTTCGATTAAAACCATCGACTTCTTCTCTGAATCTTAGTTCACAAATGTATTAACAGCAAAATGTTAATTTTTCAGTTTTTAAGTGCCAGACACTCCTTTCGTCTCCGCACATTGAAATAACGGAACTCCGTCTCTTTATAGCAAAATCATAGTGACACAATTGTTATAAATATAGTTTCTGTTTACCAAATGTATTAACCGCCTTTATTTTTACAAATCCAAAAAAAATATTGACGTAACTGATTTTAGGTTCACTAATTACTGAAAAAAACAAAACACAAATGTATTATATACATTTATAATATCTGCTCATTTATCATCGCTAGCTTTGGCAGTGTGTTAAGTGTTGTTAACACATATGATTTAAAAAATATTGAGGGATATGGTATGTTAAATACTTTCACTATTAATGCTTTTGCAAGGAGTGATTTGTAATTTGTTTTTTTATTAATTAAATTATTACTAATGCCTATAATATTTTTGATGACTAAGATTTCTTTTGTTTAGTCAAATTTCTTGACGTAGAATGGCCTTATTTAAATTCAAATGTTTATTGATTTTTTTTTGAAAGTTTCTTATAAGTACATAATTCCTCTTTATTCAAAAGGTTATTGTTTGTGACCGTCTAATTAAAGACTGAATGTTAATTGTTTTTTTTTATTTGAAAGTTTCTTATGATTACATATTTCCTCTTTATTCAAAAAGTTATTGTTTGTGACCTTCTAATTAAAGACTGATAAATATCATGTGTGATTACCATTTTAGTCTAATGAGTCTTATAGATATGGCCACTATGGCTTAGTTCTTTTGTTTTATTTTTTAAATTAACGAATTTATTGTCCTTGAGGAATATTTGATATATTTTATAATAATTGTTTGTAATCTTTAACTAGCCTTTTTCCTTTAAAGTGTTTTTAAAAATCAATTTCACTAGTGTAACAACGTTTGTTTGTACTAGTGAAATTTTATAATAGTCCTTCAGGAAGAAAAGACTAATTTAAAAGTTTTTTATTACCATTGATGATTGCCCTATAGTTAGGGCTTACTCTATACTCAGTAATTTAAACTGTTTTTTTTTAACCTAAAATTAAACATTATGATCATAACAAATTACTGGTTGTTTCATTATTCTGTTTTATTAAACTTTTTAGACCTTTTAACTTACCTTTGTCTTTTTATATTATGGACCTTTTACTTTATTTTGGCCTGGTAAATTATGAAAGTTTTAAGTATTGTGTTTTTTACTTAATAGGTCTGTAAAAAGTAATTTTACATAGTGCACAAATATATTATATGGAGTTTATAGGTTTATTTGGCTCTTTAACTAATGTTATGATAATAACAAAATATTGAGATGTAATGTAGCTAAAGGATTAGTCTTTGGAGTACATGCAAAATTGTTTAATTAAGATAATATGCTACTTTCATGCAATCCAGATCTCAATATTCCAAAACTTGAAAACGCTCCCCTGTAAAGTTGACATTCATGCATCGTAATAATAATTGCTATTTTAAATAAAAAAGCATATTGAAGGTCAAAGGTTGTCAAATAATAATAATGATTGAATGATGTATCTCCAACTACTGCATCGTGTACTTTACGCGACATATTATTGCTCGTGAGTCGTGTATGGCATTCGTCGCTAGTCGCTACGTTCAAATTATTTAATGACAGCGAGACAAGCGCAGAGCAAATGCACATGTGCACAAATGACGTTGAATACGACAACGCAAACCACAAATAGATATTTGACAAGAACGTCTGTATTACGACAACATTTACAAGTTCATGATTTTGACAAGGCTTTTAGATAAAGACGAGCTATTGCCCGCGGCTTCGCTCGCGTTATAAGAAGTGTTATTATATACAAACTTTCATCCCCTATTTTAACCTCTCGGGGGTAGAATTGATCAAAATCCTATCTTAGCGGATGCTTACGTCATAACATCTACCTGCATGCTAAATTTCAGCCCAATCCGTCCAGCGGTTTGGGCTGTGCGTTGATAGATCACCATGTCAGCCAGTCACCCTTGAGTTTTATAATATTTAGAACCGCTATCCCCAACCCGCGGCCCGGCGGGACTTTATTTGTGGCCCGCGTGATGTTAAACAATTTTGAAATTCACGTCCATCGGTAAAATAATGTAAAGTCGTCTTTAAAGTCTTGAATTTATTTCCACTTTTAAACCGTTACTTTTGAAGAACGTAACTTTTTAACCCTAAAATTTTTTTGTCGCGGCCAAGATGGTGTCGACACCAAGATTTTGATCTTCCTGGCATGTTTGTGGCCCGTGTGGAAAAAAGGTTGGGGACCACTGATTTAGAAGATATTGCCTGAGTAGAGAACTTTTCGTAATTAAACAGGAATCAAACACCGACTGAACTGAAACGTCTAAACCACTGATAACTTGAAATAGATTATTTTCAAAATTATTACAGTATTCGAGATATTTGACAATAAAATGTTTTAATTAATATCGAGTGTGGTGAGCCTCTCGGCGCACGTTTCGGATATATGTGAATAAAAATGGCAGCAATGTGGGACGTGCACGTGCCACGTTTGCTCCGTACGTGAGCACACGACTATTAGATTTGGCAGGGTTATAGGCAAACTCGCATTTGCAATAATACTTTTTCTTTTTTCGGGATTCGCACCTGCATGATACGCAATAGAATTTTTTTACGTATAAAGTACTAGTCACTATTGCATAAATATAATGGAGTGTTTTCTTTTCCTTGATAAAACTATCAACGATTTTGACTTTACAGTAAGTAGTTTTTGCGCACACCTCATTCATTTGTCATTATTATTCTGTCAATGGCAGCGCAATTCACAAAGCTACGGTATATTCTAGAATTCTAGATTGTTGAACGTCAAGTACAGTAGTCAGCAGTCACGTTCTCCACGCTGGGAGTTGGCAGCACAATTAATTATGTGGCAACTCGAACATCGACGCCACAACTTAGCTTATTGCACTTAATCACACCCGTGGCATACGAATGTTTCATTTGTCAGTGTAACTACTACTTTATATTGTTACTGTTGCTTAAATACATAGGTCAAAGACATAGGTAGATATTTTAGTTTTATAGGTCTTTGATATTTACAGTGATTTAAGAAAAAAGCCAAATTGTCAAATATATTGCATAGTGGAGAGAGAAGTAAGTATTTATGAACTATCTGTAGTCCACCATTTACCAGTGATAGCTAGCATAAATAATGTAATGAGTTTTAGTTTCATTATATTCTTCGTATTGAATACTCAGGAAAGTGAGCTAAGTATTAAGTAGCTCTTAACTGTAATGACATGCCTTAATTTGTATTAGCCGAGCTTAAGTGAAACTTAATTAATGAACTGAGCTCCGTACATTTTTAATTTAAACACAGGGATGGAACAAAGGGACCAATTACCAGATAGTTTAGTGGAAATTCGCATTGTACGGCGTATGAGCACATTCAATTAATGTTTTATTTTTGTTTCACTTTTACCTAGAATCAGCGCTTGAGTTCCGATGGCGAAACGAGGCATGAAAATTCATATTAAATATTCAATAATATATAATAATTTGTATGAAATTATTTGTCTCGTTATTGTAACTACACCGAATATTATAATTTACACAGAAGTAACGGTTTTCTTCCAGAGACTTTTTTAAAATGGACTTCACGACAAAGTCAAAAATATGTCTGTAAAGTATAATTTACACAGAGCTGTACTGGCTGCCAATAAGACTGGCAGCCAGTATTGGCTTGACATAATATGCCGCGTGTGAACATATTGGGATATTGGCCTGGCTTGAAAAACTGTTCACACGCAGCATATAGCAAGCCAATACTGGCTGCCAGTCTAATTGGCAGCCAGTACTGGCTCTGTAAATTATACTTTACATAAAGTTAATATTAATTATGGTCTGTAATGAATGATTGCTGGGATTGGGACCTGTGAAAACGTCAATTCAAATTTTAAATTCAAAAGCTGTAATCAACAGTGTCCGTAATTTACATAATATTTTTATTATTAAAACGATGGAAAATCATTATAGGAGCAGTTCGAGAGAACATAACTTTAGCGTTGTAAATATTTTTACGATGAACCGCTGGCTTTAATAGTTCCGCGGATTAATTTCGTTAAAGCTTTCAATAGGTTTTACGGAATTTAAACGAGTATTTTATGAAATATATTAGAGAATGTTGCATGTAAAAGGGCTTACTGTAGGATTTTTTTTCCAGCTTAAATTGTAATTTTTTTTAATATCGCAACTTACAAATATACATTGTTTATTTGTTATTAGTATTTGGATCTAATGTGGTGATTCTATCACCACATTCGTAGGTCTATAGAAAATACCACCACAGGAATTTATTTATACGCATATGGAGAACCTACCGTCTTTTGGTTTCGGTTATTAATACTCAATATTAATCGTTATTAATCGCCCGAGATTCAAATAACTAGACCAAATTACGCTGGTCCTTCATCTACGGATAATTCAATTTCTCTTATAATATACAAATTGATTTGAAACTAAAACTATAGCCTGGCTGAAACAGAGACGCACACGAGTGTAATTTGTGCGAAATGTTCGATCAATTGATATGAGCAGTGAGCATCGAGGACGACGTTATGTGCGATGAACAAAGGACGCCAATTCGGACGGCAATTAGTAGCTCCACGAAAACCAATACCCGACAATCGCAAATGCCGTGATAAGCCAAATTGCCACTGGATTTGTTTCAATAATTCGTACATTTGTTATCTGATTGCATATAGCGAAAGATAATATATTGTAGCTAAAAGATCGAATTAAAGGTTCTCAACTATATAATCAATTCAAGACGTAAGCGCATGAAGTGAGTAACTAACAATTTGAAAATTAACTTTTTTTCCATAAATTGAGGCTTAAGGACCCAGGAAATGATTAAAAACAGTTGATTTTATAAAGCCAGATATATCAGCTAGATGATTAAATAGGCAAGTTACAAGGGGTTTGTTTAAATTATAGGGGAAAAATTAGTAATTGCATGCCCTTATGTTGTAAAATGTTAGTTATCCACTTCATCCACTTTCGTCTCCAATTAAGTTTGAATCTATTGCGACTAGACAACTAACAAACTTTTGTAAATATGGTTTAAAAACCATTGATAAGAATTATACAGTTTAAATCAATATTACTCGTAATAATCCCTTCTTTTATTATACTTACTACGTTTTGAAAACTGAAATAATTCGTGAAGTAACATCAAGTATCAACACAGTTTTTACGTGTTTGTTACGAGTAGAACGCACCAGTGCTCTGCAAGCTGAACAAGTGTTTGCCTTTTGTGTTGCGCTTACTTTTGTCCCAAACAAAACATTTGAATATGACTCGTGCAGCGATTCACTTATATGCGAGTCGTTTGTGAAATATAAAACACATTTTTAAACAAACCCCTCGCTGAGATCAGCGGAATAAAATGCTTGTTTATATAATGAGATAAGGCATTTACAATTACTAATTGGTCCCGGATTTAAGATTTCATTTTTATAGATATTTCTGTATTTCTCTCCCGATAGAGCATTTTCACTTTTATCAAAACGAAGCTTATCCTCGATTATACTGACTATATTCAAACTAATATTAACCTTTATTTCATTACACAAGCCCCATGATCTCCAAAACAAACTGTTATGTACAACTATCCTAAAAGCTTTTTGGCCACAAGAAAAAATCCTACGCAATTACATACATGGTGCAATGTTAAGACATATGCCGCATGTGAGTGGGCAGGACATGCAGTACTCCCTCCCCCCTCCCCTCAGGGGGTAATATGTCCGCATCCCGGTGCAGTGCAAACGTGAGCAAATAACAAAGCCTTTCAGCCGGCCTCGTTTGGACGCAACTGGACTCGAACCCGCTGCCAAAACGATAAAAGCGTGGGTTTTATTTTATTCACTTTACGGTTTTAGATTTTGTGTGCTGCGATGAAAAATATTAATTCCAAAGTACGTGAAGATTATGGACGTAAAAACGCTGAACAATAATACTATTTTTGCGGGTTCTACTTTCACTTGGATTTATTTTTAAGCTTTAAGCTGTGTTTTAAAACACAGAGTTTGATTGTTATATTTATGAATTATAATGTTTTAACTTAAATTTGTTAACTAAACATGTAATAAATACTTCTTTTGCTAAATTCTTTTTGTGTTTTCGACTGCAAATAAAATCGTATTAGCGTCGTAGAATTCGAACAAAGATAACACTAATGGAAGCTAATCTAAAAATGCTTGAGATACCGAAACAAAAACCTTTCAGAGATATTGAGATATCTAAAGAAGTTTCATTCAAAGAAAATTTGCCGCGTGAGACCGAGTATCTTTGTATGTCGAGTTAAATAGAAGTTGCTTTTTTCGCCACTTGTACGAACAGAAACTTATATATTACATCGAAACTGCATATTATTATGATAAAATAGAATAAGCACCAAATATTATTATTATTATCCTTCTTAAAATTAAATGACCAACAAAAAATATTCATATTTTGATTTAAGGTCAATGTGTCCAAGTCCGTCTGGGAGGTAAGTCCGTCTAGCGGCAATAACTTCCATATTTGAACGACTAGTTTCATATGGCTCAGTGGGTAAAACAATATTGCAAAGTTAGTTTGACCTAAGAAACAGATATGTCGCTACTAACTACCTGTTACGAAAAAAAATATCTCAAAAATTTTTCCCGTTTTGCACTCGCAGTCAGAGTGTAAGTCCATGCCAAGAAAATAAAAAAAAGTGGAAATACGAAGAGGTTTTTGGAGTTTCTTGGATTACATAAGTAATTTAGTGATTCGTTTATATTGCTTTAATTTCGTTATTATCACCTGCAACATGTGTCTAACCTAAAATTGCAATAATTGGGAAGTCCGTCTAGTTTTCATAAAGAAAGGCCGTCATATGCCGGTCTTGCCTCGAATCAGATATTGTCAACCTTTTCAAATATACATGTCTTTATCGTTAATTTGCATTTCAACTTAGGACTACTAAATCATAGCATTGCCCAAATTTTACTGCATGAAAAGAGCATACAAGAGGGGCTGATAAAAGTTGCAATAAGTTATAAACAATAAAGTAAAAAAAAGAAGTTATTTTAATATTCCAAAAACCAAAAATTATTTAAAATAATCAAAATTTGAAAAAAGATCCTTTAAGAGCAGGAAATTTCCTTTAAAAAATCCTACCTCCCGCACCAACAACCCTTAAAATTTTAATTGAGCGGCGAAATGAAAATGTTTGCAACCACTTAGACTTACGTATTGTCGATATATATATTACGACTTGCCTTAAAATGATACAAAATTAATTTTCTCTGGAATGCGAACCTTAACCTTACCGACACCTTGAACACATATTTGAATGGCCGTTTTGCGGCTTTGCTAGAAACCGTCGCCATGCATTTTACTTCACAAGTTAGGCTATACTGCTGCTAGATGGACTTACCTCAAACTGTAAGGGAAGTCCGTCTACACGCAGAGTTTTTAAAAATACCACGTAAGTAAAAAAATACGGCAATTAAGATTATTTTTAGATCATTATAGGTCTAATTAATATATAGCCTATAATTTCCGATGACACAAGTTACTTTAAAAAGCGAATCTCAAGTCAATAAATACTTTAATTTTAGAAAAGTATGCCGGACTTCGACACATTGACCTTACTGTAAAAATAAAATATTGGTTGAATACCAATATTTTATTTTTACAGTAAGGTAAAAATAAAATATTGGTTGAATACCAATATTTTATTTTTACAGTAAGGTCAATGTGTCGAAGTCCGGCATACTTTTCTAAAATTAAAGTATTTATTGACTTGAGATTCGCTTTTTAAAGTAACTTGTGTCATCGGAAATTATAGGCTATATATTAATTAGACCTATAATGATCTAAAAATAATCTTAATTGCCGTATTTTTTTACTTACGTGGTATTTTTAAAAACTCTGCGTGTAGACGGACTTCCCTTACAGTTTGAGGTAAGTCCATCTAGCAGCAGTATAGCCTAACTTGTGAAGTAAAATGCATGGCGACGGTTTCTAGCAAAGCCGCAAAACGGCCATTCAAATATGTTCACCATGAACGTAGAAAAAAAGGCGGACGGAGTCTTATTATACACAGAACTGTGTCTTCAGAGTCAGCCACGCACACATTCTTACGCCTGTCAAATGGTATGGACTAGCGTAACAATGTGTGCGTGCGGACCGTGTACATGCAGTCAGCTGGCCGACTTTGAAGGACACAGTTTTGTGTATGGTGGGACTCCGTCCGCCTTTTTTTATACGTCCATGGTATTCACATTAATAATTTTATTTTTAGAAGTGTAATTAGCCCGCCGGGAGCCTAGTAATCTGGAGAGTCTCATACTAGCTGCAATTAGAGGGGAAAAGGGACAGACGCGATTATCAAGGCTACTGACTGCACATTCCAGGAGACACTGCATCAAGCCAAAAACAGAAACAAGTAGAGAGCCCTATCCCGGAAAGCAAATTTTGGTGGTCACGTCCCTCAGCCATATGAGGATACGACTAGGAAGGAATTATAGGATACCATTATAGGCGTCATAGGAATGTCATGAGTCATGACTACAGGCTTTATTTACCTCTTACATTTTGAAGACACTCATCATAGGCAAATATTTAAAAGAATTCCTAGCCTGTGTGCTAGAACTTCTATCTGAAAACTTTCTTCACCGCCGTACTATACTAAAACACATCTTTGTTCCATAAACATAATGTTAGCTCACTTCGGGACGGCGTCGCATAAATATAGATTAGCCTAATGTTCCCAAACTATATTAATTCTATTTTTCTACGTAGCGCATAAAAATGTTCTGGCACTCTACCGCGTACGTGAAAACACGTCGTAAAATATTTACGACTGTATTAGCTTCTTACTACGTACTACTGAGGATTTCTCGTACAATATGTAGTTTAATACGCTTCATTTAAATATGCTATCCAACTAATATTAAAAATGCGAAAGTGTGTCTGTCTGTGAGTCTGTGACCTCTTAATGTCTAATACTTTGAGTCCCTGAAAAGGACACAGCGACATCGTGATAAACGAATTTTGGCGCAACAAAGTTGCGGGCATTATCTAGTAATGTAATATTATAATGATTTCTTAAGTTTTCGCGAGTATCACTCATGATATTACAAGTTTAAACCCTTACGGATTTTGTCGCGGACGGCGGAGCACTTATATTAATCACGACGTTTCGGCTGCTTTACAGCTGCCGTGGTCACCACGGCAGCTGTAAAGCAGCCGAAATGTCGGTATTAATATAACTGCTCCGCGACAAAATCCGTAAGTGTTTAAACTTGTAATATCATTAGTAATGTAATACTTTTAACCACCGTTTTGTTTACTCTAGCAAATAATTAAATTCATATGATCTATCTGTTATTTAAAGTATTAAATTAACCAAAAATTTTTTTTGAATTAATCCTTCGATCGGGGATTCTTGGGAATGTTATTGCATTCTATTGTTGTCGCGGTCACCGGTGTCCTTATGGGGCTTGACCGCTTGAAGGATTAAGTATTTTATAACAATTGTTTAATTCTTTATATGCAATTTACAATATTTCAAATTGATCTATGATCAACATCATCGATCATAACACTTAAGGATAACTAATAACTATAACGCCGGTCAAGAGGTCCCGGGTCACGGCTACACGATCCACGGAGCGAAATAAATCTATTCATTGGTTGAACATTAAATCGATGTTGTTTTTGGCCAACGTTTACGTCCTCGGTCCTATTCCCCCCTCCCCCTCGACGCGGGTGCCGGGGAGTAGGGAGGGGGGAGGTAGTGACGTCACCGAGCGCCCCGCGTCAGATGATCCGTTCTGAATCCTCACTTTGAAATCCTAAACAATCGGGAATTGAAGAGTTGTCAGTCGAAATGGTAGGCGGAAAATGTTTCGGCTTTCGACGTTTTGTGTCCGCGATGTAGGCTTTATGCGCTGCAGTTTTTGATTGTGTGAAATTCGTTATAAGCCTACACTAAAACTCTATAGTAGTATTGTAAATCTTGATAATTATTTTTATTTAGATTGTGTTTTTAAACTGGACAAAAGCTATTCGTATTTAAATGCAATATAATATAGTGCACAATTCGCATGAAACTAGACAAAAGACAGTATAATGGGAGTTTATTTCATTTTCTGGCTTCGAATAATTAAAAATTTAAAACTGATGGCAGTTTTAAATTTTTAATTATTCGAAGCCAGAAAATGAAATAAACTCCCATTATACTGTCTTTTGTCTAGTTTCATGCGAATTGTAACTAATGGTAGTTACGGCGTAGCGCGGGCTACGGCGCGTAGCTCCGGCCGTGTAGCTCCGGCCGTGTAGCTCCGGCCTACGTCGTAGCGCCCTCCATCCTCATTGTTTCAAAACCTTTCATATAAAACTCGTTTAAAAGCCTACGAATAATGAGTTATTGTTTCATTTTTAATAGAGCTTAAAAAACATAATAATATACAGTGGTTAATAGAAAAAGTATTCCAATCATTTTTGACGTGACAACGTCTTATAAGTTATAATTCGATATGGGCTGCGCGCACGAAAAAACATGACGCAATATGCGGCGTTACCTCGCTCTGAGGCGTTCCATTTAAGGCTATGACGTTGTCACGTTCAACTATCGTCAGTAAACCGACTTTACAGACAACCGAGTTCGAGTCTAGTTCGAGTTCGAGTCGAGTTCGAGTTCGAATCGAGTTCGAGTTCGACACAAAACACTACTCTCCAACCGTCTTTTTTTTCAAACTATCATTTGCCAAAATTTTAATATATTATACTACATTTACTATGATATTTATTTATTATTTAATTACATTTCATAACACTCTCTATATATACATACTATTATTATGTAAGCGATAGTGTGTGTGTCTGTCTATTACCTCTTCGCCCAAACCAGTCTTTTGTCGGACTGAAGAAAAGAGTATATTGTGCATAAAATTTTCTAATCCCTACCTTTAAGGTTGGATCTCATCTGGCAGCACGGAATCACCCCTTTCCGTCGCCCTTTATCTTTCTGTCGCTTAGAACTGCCATTTGCTAGACCAGCAAGATGAGGTCCAACCCTTAAACGACAATGAGTTACGGGCAATATGTAGTAGAAAAACAACGCAATATAATTTGCAATTACTCGGCCGCGCCCAGCAAATGACCACCATATTACATTACATGTGGGCCATTCCACACCAGGCGGACAGAAAAAATACGGCGATGTTTCCAATACTGATAATTGATAAATGATAATACAATTTGAGTATGTTAGACTTATACACATTATTAGTACGTGTCCTATTTTTTATGTAATAGCTAATTAAATAATAATAAGTAAAAGAATAGTAATAAGTGCATCAAATCCAATTAAAGAGTTATTAAATTATATTATATTGAAATAAATAATAATTAAACAACTGGATATATAACAACATTAAATGAGGCATTCAATTGAATATTTGAAAACGATTTTTTTTCTTATCGCTTGGCGTGGAATGTCCCATCTGTAATTGGTGTTGATATGCAAACATGACATAATGGAAATATTACGAAAGCTTTACCGTATACTTATTTCGCTATAATGTGTGTCGGGGGCGATAAATGACCCCACATGAAAAAAAAATCTTAAACAGTGTTTAAAGCAATGTACAAATACAAATCTTTACTGTCATATCTTAATTAACAAATGTTTTAAAAAGTGGCAGTCCCCCAAACTAGGCGCAGCCTGTGCTATGGGGGAATTCTTAACGAATTACAGCAAAAAAAAAAATAACAGAAATTAAATTAAAATTAAAATTAACAAAAATATTCTGATAATTAGTAAAAAATAATAATAATACTCAATAAAATCTTAATACAGCAACAAAAAATATTCTTAGGTTAAATAATTATTATATTTGTTATTTATTAACCATAATGAAGTGTATATAGGTGTGTATGAAAGTGCGTGTGTAATGGTGTGTGTGTGTGTGTGTGTGTGTGTGTGTGTGTGTGTGTGTGTGTGTGTGTGCGTGTGTGTGTGTGTGTGTGTGTGTGTGTGTGTGTGTGTTTGTGTGTGTGTGTATGTGTGTGTGAGTATGAAGTAGAGTATGTCTTAATAAGATGTATGAGTTATTTGTACAATGTTGGTTTAAAGTCGTAATAAATATGTCTAATTTATTAATCTTCAAACAGTTGGTGGTCACATTAATTAACTCTATATTTCACAGTAAATTTCCGTTTCCCTTGCTCTTCAGATGAAACAGATTCAAAAGTTAGCCATTTGATTGGACAATCCTTTTAGTGTTCGTTCGGTGTCAGTTTAAAGATCTTTATTTCCCACTAGCTGTCCCGGTGAACTTCGTGTCACTTTAAAACCTTCCCTGGACTTCTACAAATATTTTAAGACTAAAATCAGCCCAATCCATTCAGCCATTTTCGAGTTTTAGCGCGACTAACACATTTGAAAATCCATTTTTATATATAAGAGATTAAAACATTTCGTCACTTACACTTACTTTGTTTTGAAGTTTAATTAATATTCATTTTAGAAGAATATAATTCTTGATAGCTGCCACATAATATTTAATACTTTTTACCTGGAATTGTGGTAATTATTTATTAATAAAATGTTACTTTAATAATACGAGTCGAATGGTCAATTCACCATAAATTTACATTAAAAAGAATTTAGTGAGTGCAGGTTTTTTTACAGCAATTGACGATTTTACATAAAATTATGGGTACCGAGAAAATTATAGACAAAATATACTTTCAACTTACAAATCTCTCCCTAAGGTTTTATCCTGTCATCCTTCAGCCCTTAAACCTTGGGAGCTAAAACTACCCGCGAATTCGACCCAACAGCTGTAACTTCGTCAACAATAAATTGTTTATCCAATTAAAAGTTTGTTCATCAAAAGGACTTCACTTGAGACTTGCCGTTTTCTTGTAAATTTTCTTAAATACGGCCTTTTGATTTTTAGTATTCACGATATCTTTAAACTTTCAATTCTTTTACTTTTACGTTATTTAATACGAATAGCATAGAGCTAAGTATTTTTTCTTTTTCTTGTATATCATCGGCCTTTTGTAAATATTTTACTCCAGTCATGGCTTTTAACCCATCGATCGTGGCAAAACGAGACACAATAGCTTTTTCATTGTTATCGCGGCCGCATGTGGCCGCTTGGGGCTTCATGAATTAATTGAATAATCCTGTGGTAAATTAGTGAGTGCTGCTGCCTACTACTGTATAAATAAATACTGAAGACTGTGAGAGGTGTCAGTTGAAGTAATATTTAACATCCTTAGATTCCGTACAAATATTTTAAATGCAAAAGTGTTTCTGCCTGTCTGTCTATTGTTACCTAATCTTGCCCAAACTGCTGAACTGATTTCGCTGAAATTTAGTATGGGGACACTTTGAGTCCTGAGAAAGGACATAGGATACTTTTTATCCCAGAAAAACGTACAGTTCCCGCGAGATAAACGATAAAATAAAATAAAAGTTGTTTTATTTCTGAATCGATTTAAAACAAATACTTTCTGAACGTTGGTGCTACTGGTGCCTACCACCGACGATTTTTGGCGGAGTCGCGGACTTCATCTATTAAGCTATAAGTCAATCATAATTTCGTTCGTAGCTCAATATCTAGCACATCCTACTACCTATACAATTGTAAGTTAATTTTTTCGCGATGCACGTCAACCTCGCGGCTGGCTGACCGCATTTACTTCATGTGACTTGGCACGCACGGCCTCCGTGGGTCTAATCGCCGCTAATGGAGTGCGGGGAGCACGGCAGCTAATTAGCCGGTGCATTCAGTGACAGCCGACAGGAATCAAGGTGAGGCCGGGGACGGAAACTAGAAACCACGCAATTATGAGCTTCACGGAGGCTATTTTCGTACCATGACAATAAAAATTTGCATGCCTCAGACGAGCTAGAAATAATTTTATCATAAAATCTTTTATCTGTGCTTATTCTGCGTATGAATCATTTGATTTAATGGACATAGCCTACGACTGTAAAGTAAGAACGGGTAGTCTTTCTTTCGTTACTAGTTATAGATCTTCATAACAGAGATCGCACGATTGGCTTCTTTCTTTCTAGCTAGTGTTTAATTTCATACGGCTATCACAGCTCAGTCTATTACTCTGGGCCTGTGTCACCACTTCCTGATAAGTGACGAATAGGCTATCCACAAATTAACTTGACAGATCAAGTATGGAGAATCTGTCAAAAAAGTTGTGAATAGCCTATTCGGAACTTTATCAGAAAGTGATGAAACAGGCCCTGAGTCAACTAAATAATATCGAAATCTAAAAAGATCCGTGTCGCACTTGAACCATCTTTTTATATGTCAAAACATTTTTTGACCACAAAAGCTTTAAAGAACCACTTCATTTCTTTGTTCTAACTAATGGTTTTGTGAGAATTCAATTTCTTGTAAGTTATAACCGGTGATTTAACAGGGTACAATTTAAGTGAATTGAAAAGAATCACACATTGTGTTGATATCGTCGGTTGACACGCGAGAACGCGATTTCCTACACTTTAACTAATTCTCAAGTTATACAACAAAAGTTTAGTGTATTGTCTGAATTTGTTCATTTTCATAGGGCTGTTTAATTCCAAATTAATGAAACAAAATTTAAAGGTACCAATACTTTACAAACTTTCCTACTTTTTTATTTTGAGCCTTTTGAGGTAATGTTGATCGTATTATATAATCTATATTAGGTTCTCACTACTTTTAGCGATTTATTCATTAATTTATATTGTTTTTTTTTTAACTAAACTATGTGGAAAGCTTCGAAATCGATATCGATACTTATAATTGTCTGTACAAACATGAATTGCAAAGCAGCTAGCGATTTCAATTATTATTATTGGAAAGGTAATGGATGCTGTCGATTCGCATATCGTTTTATGATTTGCATGTGGCGTAATTTTAATCACAAATTAATGCCCTCTGGTGGATTGTCAGTTGTAAGTCCAGAGGACATTAATTTATTTTCAAATTATGGCTTACAAGTAATAAAACTATGTCGTTTTAGACTCCACTGCACCGGTGCGATGTTTTACAGTCACCTATACATTTCCCCCTATGAAACAAATGACACACACCATTCAACGCATAGCTCGAAATCTCTTCAATATTTCTCCTTAAGTGTCATTACTCATTAGTCATTAGTAAATATACTGCCGCACTCAGAGATGAATATTAATAACCCACTTAGCTGTGATTAAATGAAGATTTTGACATGAGCCCCATACAATATTATCTGTCAAACTCTTCATTAAATTGAAGTTTCATCATCATTTACTGTCCCTGAGTGTGGCCGATAGACCTATTAATAAACATATTCAATTAATCAGGTACACGAAAAGCTTATTTCATTTTCCGTATACAAACCTGTATTTGCCAACGAAAGTCTGAACAACTGAACTACTGAACTACAGGTCATCAAGCCCCCAGGCCACCTGCGTCCTTGTAGAATTAATTCCGTTTCGTAATCGCCAGGTGACGCCGCGGTATAATTTATTGCCTGTCAAGAAAATCGCTCTTAGCGGTTATTAATTGCGGGTGTAAAACGTCCCTGTTGATATATTATTATGTGGAATCCGGCGTACGTTATATTAGGTCAATGTATTTAGTGCTCGAATTATTTTGTGACAACACGAATAATAATAATTTGGACCGAGTTTGGACTTTTTATCGTCTTGTTCTATTTAAACAATTGTAATTAATTAACGAGAAGAAATATTTTTGAATTAAAATTTTCCCGTGTAAATTAGTTGAGCCAGGTGACAGGAGCGGTAACAAATGCGCGTCATAAAGATTATAAATGCGTCGCGGGGGAAGTCTGCTTCGTGTCTGCTTCTCTTTTGCTTCGCTCGTTCAGGCGATAGGTTGCTTCCACCTACACTTTCCTTTATATTACGCTCGGCTTTAATATATTCGTTTCCTTTTCTTTAGCTTCTCAGAGCGTTATATATTTTTTTTTTAAATTTATGAGTGGCCTCGCGTATTGCCGCATAAATATTTAAAAAGGATAGAACGGAAAACGAGACTATTCATGATAAAGTACGTCGCGATTCTTTTGATTTTAAGGTACTTATAACCAAAATTATCTATGTTTCGGTTGTTTAATATACTACTTTAACTTATTTGTACTGTGCTACTAGATATATTTCGTAGCAGATAATCTATCAATGTATGTTCCATGTTACAGTCGTTTTTTTTTTTCATTTTGATGTAGTGAACAAAGAGTATATTATAACTTCACTTTTACGAACTTACGAGAAAGGATTTTGAGCCAACTTAAGTTTATAAGTGAAAAGATTTCGATGCCTACAGCGTAGCGATAAAGGCGAAATCTGCCCGGCAGAAGGCAAACTTGGAAATGTCTAGAAAATTGAACGTAAATCCGATTTGTACGGATTGTAGGCGAATTCCACCAAAACGTGAGATGGATCTACATAAAAGTAATGCGCTCCTCAGCCGTCTGTGTTCTAAGCACTGAAATAAATGTTTACATGTCTTACTGCTGGACTCAGATACTTTTAATTATGTTTAAACTTCAATTTAATGAAGAGCTTGATTGACAATATAATGTATGAGGCTTACGTCAAAATCTTCATACATTAATTATTAATCGTATCTGAGTACGGAATTCAGTAGACCCTAGGCGCTATGCAGGTATACAGGTACAGATAAAATGTAGCAGGAACATTTTTAAAATAAAACACGGCCTTTTTTATTCATTAATGCAGGGGTTCCCAATCTTTTTGAGCCTGCGGCGCAATTACAATATTTTGTCAAGGCACCCCTGCATTAGAGTATTTTTGTTTACTCTTTTGGCTGTACCAATTTTAGGAAATTTTATGACAACATCACATACACAAACAAACACTCACACACACATACACACACGCACATTCCATCTCCGATTCACAAATCTTTATATTAGAATTTACCTACATCCACTTTATAATGATCCTCGATCATAAAAACGTTCGTCGTAAAAGGCTTTCAGCACCCCTAAAACGTTGGAAAAATTAACCGTTCCCGATATTTGTGGAGAGCCCTTGACGTTGTAGTGGATACAAAACAGCTGACTTTTTGACTTTCTGTACAATGGCTGTTTGATAAGCACCCTTAAACGGTTGTGTTATGTTGCTGATGAAAATTTTCCAATGATTATTATTTTACTAATTGAAAGTAGATATACAAGTATAGGTCTATCATAATCTGATGGCAAAAAGTGAGAAAGTTGACTCTAGCAATACCGGGGTAATTGGAATAAAACATTTTGATTTTGATCCTGTTTTTCCTTATAGCGGCTGATTATGTGTGTGAAACATGCAAAATATAAATTTATCCAATGATCAAGGATATTTTTTGAAAATCTGCTGTTCAAATTTGCCATCAGATTCTGGTATTATAATTAAATTCACAATACTATGTTGTTTTGCTGTAGGTAGCGTAAAAGGAGTTTATAAAAATACACTTAAAAGAGAGAGCCAGAGACTTTTTCCGAAGAAAACGATTCACCTGAGCCATAAGAATGAAATAAAAAGCATTACGTAACATTATTACTCGTGTCTCTACATACGAAACGTATTAACGTATTTAACGTACCTGTTGCTGCACTGTAAACTTTGGTGTTACGTCTCTTACCTAGATTTAACTGGAAAATAGTGTTTCAATAATAAATAATAATCTATATAGTTAAAACAAGTTTAGTTAAAGCGTAAGAAAAATTGCATATCGAAGCAAAAGTGGCCAAAAATTGTGCCGTTTGGGTACCTAATGTTCAATGTTTAATTATGTTTTTATCTTGTTTTCTTCGTGACATTTGTAGAAAGCACGTTTCCCACTGACGGACCATTATGACAGTTGCTGCCTGTTGCCAGACTACTTTAAAGTCTACTTATGTACTATCAGAGAAGTTGATTCCTAGGCAGATGGCGGTCCTAAGTAATTTGGTCGCGTTAAGTCAAATCCATCCGACCGATTATAGCTAACATAAGCCGACCTCATGACGTAGGTCCGCCTAGGAATCAATTCCCTCGGTGGTACAACTGTTAAAAATGTCCGGTAGTTGAAATCGAGATTCCTACTGGCTACAGTTATCCCGAACAAAATATACTGTTTTGTTTTCATGCTGGTACTCCCGGAGTGTAACTCTTGGTTTCTATTATTTTTCGTATTATTATCCACCGCCTTTCTTACCAATGTTAAGTTATAACGACCGAGTAATTTTAACACGACATTAAAGAAGCGCTATGAAACAATAACAATTCCATCCAGAAATTTAACTTGCAAAACTATTTAGATGCAATCAGCGGCGCCATCCGAGGAATATTCTATTAACGAAGGCACGCGCGAGCGTTGTAGTAATCCCTTTCTATGCTATTAGGCGCTTTCCAGACGAAGAGGCGGGGCAGGCCGGTCAGTTTCGCCGCGAACGATAGCACAAAGGGAATCCTATATTACCAACGCACACGGTGGGCAAAAAGACCGCGCCGCATGTGCCCGGCGGGCACTGGCGGCGCATGTCCGCGGCTGCCCGCCGTGGATCATACAAACCAGTTTACATGCAGTAACGCAGACGGCATGTGCTTTGTATACGCGGTGCGGGCAGCCGCAGACATCGACGGGCGTACGCAGCGAAGTTGACCGGCCCGCCCCGCAACTTCGTCTTCACAGTGCCTTAGCGTTTTGCTACTTTGTACTCACAATTTTACTCATTTATATCGTACTTTATACTAGATGACGCCCGCATGTCCACCTAAATTCGTTTATAGCGCGGGTACCATACATTTGTTCCGGGAAAAAAGTATCCTTTGTCTTTGCCCAGGACTCAAAGTATCTCAATACCAAATTTCAGCCAAATCAGTTCAGCGGTTTAACTACAATAGAGGCAGGCAGGCAGTCTAACTACAATAGAGACAACTTTAACATAATATTATATTGTCAGTATTTACCAAGAGTCCTATAAAATATTAACGAGTACTTTTTTCTAGAGACTAGAGCCCACCTTCGGAAGGCCCATGCAAAATCTTAATCGATTTCGTAGACTCTCATGAGCAAAAACATAGCTGTTTTTATACTATGTAACTTTATGTATTCTAAATTACCCCAAAAAATCTTTGAACAAGATTGTCTACTTCGTTCAGGGTAATAAAGTAGCAAAACAAAGTACAGCAACATTCCTGGAGTTTTTTAATCAAGCAGGTGTGGGGATCTCCAAACTAATTTCCGAACAAACATAAATCTACTCCTTCAACATCGAAGGCCTAATTTGTGTAACCTCCAAACCTGGTGATTTGTGAATACGCTTCTATACTCTTGATGGCATAACCTGGCTGTAGCGGTCATCGACCCCCTATCAAAAACTTGTGAATTTTATCGTCTTCTCGAACAAATCGCGATTGACAATGAAGTGAAAGATGTTTCTAGTTTATGAGCGCAGAGCTATATAATATTTTGCATACTAAGCTATTGCCGTGCCGAGTGCTGAGTATGCAGTTAATATATTTGAACTTTTAAAATATAACAGGAGTTATCATTCTAAGAGTTACACATAGGTTTTCCAATGAAAATTTCATAGGCTGTGTCTTTATAAGAGTTCAATTATATTTTTAAGTTAAAAGAATTCAGTGCGAGCATTTTTCACATCGCTGCTAGACCAGTCAGGGTCAATGACCGCTGGTGTCAACTTAGTGACTTTTTATACCTGAATAAGCTGATTCAACTAAATCTAAATAATTTTCGATTAAGTTGCATCCGCTCATATTACATGCCACAACAAAAACTGGCGTGTAAAAAAGAGTGGTAGAACATAATTATATCTAAACACACATTCTTACTTCTTTGGTGGTGAAATTGTCTCGTGTCAGCCGAAGTTCTCTTTCTAGGATCTAAAAATTCAGAGGGTATTAAAAGAAAAAAATCGGCCAATTTATAGAGGCAACAGAAATACATAATCTGTGAAAATTTCAACTCTCTAGCTATTACCGTTCTTGATTACAGCCTGGAGACAGACGGACAGACGGATAGACGGACAGACATCGAAATCTCAGTAATAGGGTCCCGTTTTTACCCTTTGGGTACGGGACCCTAAAAATGACCGTTTACATTATTTCCATTCAGTAATCCAGTTCAGCGCTGGATTATAACACAATATTATGTAAACGGGCACTGGAATTCAAGTGCACTGTAGTGCCCGTTTACATTATTTCAGTAGCAATCCTGCACTGAATTGGAACAATGTAAACCGGCCATTAGCATAGCTAAAGAATCTGAAATTCATTTTTCAATAATATTTTGGTGACGAAGCCTCTTGCCTCAGCGTGATCATTAAAAATCGAGGTTCAATTATTTAACCTCGTCAAATCTAGTAATGCATTACCGTAATTTACAGTACACGAGGTCAGTGTTTAAAAGCCATAAACGTCGCCGATAAGTATACCTCGAGCGATACTGAGGGAGCGCCCTGCAAGGACATTCTTTTTACCATGGAGTTTTACATTACTTTAATAAATGAGAAAATAAGCTCCACTCACGAGAACCGCATAAAATACAATGGGCTATAATTTCACCGGGTACATAACGTAAGCGTTCTACAGTATATATTTAGGAAAATCAAATGAGTTTATGTTTTTAATTAGCGAGGAAAAGAATAAGAACTATATGAACCTACAAGTTCAATACGCTGAAATTTTTTTTTTCCTTCTGTAAGTGTGGAATGACATACTAACATTAAATTCTCTTTTTCAGGTACGGCACTTTTCATGCAGTAGTTTCTATGGTGGTAAGTCCCTTTAGGTATTAAAAATCGTAAACAATGAGTATAAAAATAATTATTATCATTTGCGTCGGGCCTTCAAAATAATATTTAATAGTTTATCCACGCAGATTTTGTCTTTGAGTGAAAGAAGATAATATTGAAACTTTAGAGCAAATACAATTTTAAGCTCTAATTACTTTTGATTCAATAAACTCGTTGATAGAGCTACCAGACAGTGATTTTTTTATGAAATTAAGCTTATCTTAGATATATATCTTAGCGCAGTAAGTCGTTCGGGGAACCAAGAAGGGCGCCTGAATTTCAGATTCCCCGATATAATCTTAAGTATATTCGCACAACTGTGAAACCCCAGCTCCGTTTTTGTACCGATTCCGGGGAGTTTGAATAGAAATTACGTAATCGGCGCGATCCCGTCGTTATATTTCTTTGAATATCTTATTTCGTCGTTCGTCGCTACTTTCACCTGCAAAATGAGTTTGAGTTTCCAAGTAAAAGTTTATTTAATCTCAAACTTTGTTTAGTTACATGAGCGTCATTCTGTAGCAGTTGTGCCACAAGGCTTATATAGAATTTATATTAAGTACGTACGTATAGTTTTTTTACATAGTAAGTTATTTATTTTAATTGTAATGTTACGAATATTTAGTATCTAGAATACTTGATAGCTAATAATTCCTAAAAGCTATAAATTACTATAATCAATGACACAAACTAGTTAATCAGCGATCTAAACTTTAATAGTAAAAGCCAGCTCTAGGGTACATCGAGTCATCGGGAATATCGGCGGGCTCAGGTCGGGCTGAGAGCATACAGTATTACCACTAGACAGCGAAAGTCCATTAGGTTTTATGGTTTCCGCGCCGGTGGAGGGGAGGCCGAAACGCTCGAATTAATTTAATTCTACCGTCGAACTCCAATGCTGCCGGGAGCTTACGGGTGCCACTTCGCTGAATCATCAAAGAACAATAAAAATTTCGTTAATAAGATCGAGAGATGCCTTTTATGGCTAATGGCTGTTGGCTATTTCTTTTTTTATTTAATTTATTTTTTATTTTCATTTAATATATTTACTGTCGCACTTTTTGCTAAATAAACTTTTCAGCCGTTATTGTCACTGCAAATGTCACGACTAATATTTACTATAATAAAACACAGCGGCTCATAAACAACGTTTAGCTAAAATGGGACGCCGCCGCGGTGAGCTGTAATTACCACAACACGTAAATAATTGGATTTTTAAATAGTTTTGTGCATTGTTGAAAATTAAATTTATGTTCGCCATAAATTCTGTAGAAAGTATATAGGCTCTTAACACTTTTAGTGCTTGCAGTTTTGCAAAAGTATACTCCAGAGTAGTTAAGTTTTGGTTTGTTTATAACATAGAGAGCATCTAGCTCTGATCTCTCAGTATCGGGTTAAAACATGTAAATATTTTAAGGAATCAATAATATATTTATTTATTTATTTACTCTTTATGCAATTCACAAAGGCGGCCTTGTGGCATTCTCTACCAACCAACCTTAGGGATACTGAGAATGTATAGTACGGGCGCATTCTTTGTATAGAGATAAAAACGATTGAGGATAAAATAAATGGATTTATAATATAAGTTATAATAAATAAAGCTATAACTATATAAACTTCATTATAATAAACTTACATAAATACTTAGATACATATTATTACTATATTATCATTATATAAATAACTAAACACATATAAATTTATAAACTATTAAATATTATATATACATACCTACATAAACTATGTCAATGTAAAGCTAATTAAAAAAAATGTCACTTATAAATTCCGAATGAAAACCACTAATTATTATTGTTATTACAATCATAATATTTATCGTTCAATCGATTTTAAATATAATTGTCGAACTCTGCGTTTAAAAATATTTTTATTAGGGGACATCCTGATTTCTAGGGGGAGGGCGTTCCATAGGAGAATGGACTGTATATAAAATGAGGAGTGGACAATGCTGGACTTATGAGAAGGACAGTGGAGTCTTAGATTTTTGGATGATCGAAGTTCCAGACTGTGTGTGTTACTGAAAAAATGTAAGTGGGAAGTTAAATATAGAGGAGCGCTGGGAGAGTGAAGGATAGAGTACAACATACATACTGCACGCAGTGATCGACGTAGACGAATTGGCAGCCATTGCAACGTAGATCGGTAGTAAGAAACGTGATCAAACTTACGAAGGTTAAATATGAACCTAATGCAGTTGTTTAATATACGGTCAAGTTTATTAAGTAGTTCCTCCCGAAGTTCGAAACAAATCCGTACTCCAGCAAAACCGTAATCCAGCAGTGACACTATAAGGGCCTGAACCCAATTCCTGAACCAGCAACACCTTTATATTGTGAGGCAAAAAGTTTTTCAGCCAATAAAGAGATCTCAAGGAGCCGGTAACATTACGACAAACGTTGGTAATGTGGGTACGCCAGTCAAGATTACTGTCTGTTTAAAGCCCGAGATCTTTTACGCTAGGACTTAATGGTATAGTAGTACTAGCAAAGACAATAATAATTAATTTTTACTTAAATCTGTGTATTCACAATCGAGACGCAAACGGTAAGGGAAATTAATTTAAATCACAGTCACTGTACGATCCATATCGTACATCAAGCATTTTAGGGTTTTTAGAGTCAGCGTTTTGGATGCGCTCGCGTAATTATTTAATTATTGTATAAACATCAGTTCGCATCGATCAATCAAGGCGATCGCGCGTGCTCGCACACCCGGGCCATTTGATCATCAAGTGTATCAATAAATCAAGTAACGGTTTATCAAGTCAATCGTATTATTTATCAAGTAAAAGGAGTAGTAGTCAATCAAGGACGCTACAGTCACTCCAAACTCAATTTTCTTTATGCATGCTATATGATACTAGAAAGGACTATATTAATTATGTGATATTAAAAAGACGGATTTCTATTTTTAAGAATATAATATGCCAAGTCTACACCAGAGTTCGCCGCGTTTTATACTAAGGTGGCAGTATCTGTCGAAGATTTGTTTTTGTTTTCCGGGATTCACGAAACTATTGCAATAATACTTTTCAATTTATACTAAACTAGATGTCCCGGTGAACTTCGTGTCGCTTTTAAACCTTCCCTGGGCTTAAAAGTGACACGAGGTGTTACGACTCACGATTATTCCAAGACTATAAAATTAAATTAAGAAATAAAAAAAAAACCCCGCCAAACAACTTTAAAAAGTAATGAAATAATATTTACTGACGTTAAGTTTAAATAATTCCTAGTCTAAAGTGATATTTTAGTCCATAAATGTTGCCACGGTGTGTCGGGGGACCGCCAACAGCGACTTTTGCATTTTGTATCGCTAAGTCACTGATTGCCTCGATTCGGTTCGCACTTTGCTGTGAACTGACCCTTAAACTATAATGTTATGTGAAATCAAACATCTACATTAAGCGGTCCCCCGCGACACCTTGACAACAATTATGGACTAAAATATCACTTTAGACTAGGAATTATTTAAACTTAAAGTCAGTACATATTATTTCATTACTTTTTAAAGTTGTTTGGCGGGGGCTTTTTTTTAATTTCTTAATTTAATTTCGTGTTTTTTAAACTTGTGTTGGTTATAGTGCAGAATAATTCCTATCAATGATTCATTGGGATATAATATGATCCTGTCATATTATATCCCAATGAATAACATATCTATGAATGCCCTCTTGGACGAGGCCGTCATTATGAGTCCAAACATGAAACCTTCGCTTTGGGTTCATATGGAGCTCAGCTCCTATAGAATCCAGGTGATGCTGCAGCAGCAGCATGACAATATTTACAGTTTATCTACTACTATTATTATATTACTAGTTGTTGCAATTAAAATGAGCCCAAACACGAAGCCATTGCTCTCAGTTGGTGAGGAGTTGGGTATCCTAATTCCTATCGATTACCAGGAGATGCTGCAGCACCAGGTCAACATTCCATTCATGTGTACGAGTATATATTCATAAAATGTGTCACAAACTAGAATGCAAAATATAAAGCCCACCAAACGACTGCAAGTTGCTAATCAGCCCTTCACGAACCAGATTAACCGCGATTTTCCAGCACTGAGCAGGCTGATGATTATGAACTATAGCTAAGAACACTCTCGATCATGTCAGCTTTGAAACAAAAAAAACTGGATCAAAATCGGTCCACCCGTTTGGATGCTACGTTGCCACAGACAGACAGACCGACAGACATACACGTCAAACTTATAACACCCCTCTTTTTTTGTCGGGGGTTAAAAATTAGGAAAATCGGTTCAACCATTGTCTTAATAGATAGATTGAAAAATTCCGAATAAAGTCGCAAAAGTATAAGACGAATGATTCGGAACGGAATCGATTCCGGAACCGCAGACCATGTGTCGGAGGCGGACGAAACTATTTCAATAAATTATAACTTGTGACGCCGCCGGTAAATAGGTCGCACAAAAACATATTTTATGTTCTTGCATTCCTATCATGAGGATATTACCTCTATATAAACAAAATTTGTTTCTACGAGTATTATGCAATATTGGAAAGCGTATAATGTGCATTGTGCTAGCGATAGGCACTTAAATAACTTGCCATAAATAATTTCGAGAGCGATGCTAAAAACCCAAACCGGATTTCATTTTATTTTGGAATTCAGACATTTATTTTTCACATACTATTGTACTGATGGATGGTAGTTGTATCAGTTTCGGGTTAGCACTATACATGGTGTAACAAAACAAAGTGATAAAACTTTAGTAGCAACTAGCAGCGCCGAAAAAGTAACTTTTTTAAACTTTTGCATGGGCAAATGCGTGACGCGGCTGGGGCACTGGCCCGTACAAAATGACAAATGAAAGTGTTGTTCTTTCAACGCTGCTTCCACAGTGAATTCCATATTATTAGGGACACACACACACACAAAAAATATTACTATGTTTTGTTGCACCCTTTTTATCCTGAAAGTACAGTGTTCCGTAGGACACTGTAAAAACTAGGCCGCGGTAAAAGCTGGTATTGAATAAAAGTGTGACGAATGGGCTAGTACGAAGCGAGTCCAAGCCGATTTCACAATACGCTGTCGGCACTAAATAACTGAATTTCAAACATCGCAATTCCATTTTGGACGTTCGCTGCGCAAGCCGAATGAAAAAAGCTTTTTTTTTATTGCGCCCCAATGACATATTCTATTACCTTATTTACGATTTTATGTGTGTATTGTGTAAATGAAGAAACTTGGTAGCAGATTTTTGTTATTTGAAATAATTACTAAAACTTTATACCTAACGAGCTTTTACCCGCGGCTTCGCTCGCTTTAAGAAGTATTATTATATACAAACTTTCATCCCCTATTTTAACCCCTTGGAGTTGGAATTTATCAAAATCCTTTCTTAGCGGATGCCTACATCATATCATCTACCTGCATGCCAAATTTTAGCCCGATCCGTCCAGTGGTTTGGGCTGTGCGTTGATAGATCACCATGTCAGTCAGTCATCTTTGAGTTTTATATATATAGATAGATTTTATTCACTTAATTATGAAATAGCGAATTAATATTGGTACTTACTTGGTGATTTTCCAGGCTGTTGTGAGACTAGAGTAACTATTTAGTAACTTGTGATTGATACTACTAAAATACAGTAGGTACAAGCGAAAAAGAAGAAGAAAACTTCCACACTTCTTGTTTCCTTATTTTAATTGATTTGTGTTCACTGTTCGCTTTCTGCAATAACCTCGGCTTGTCCGGTAGGGGACCGAATAAGTAATTACATTAAGTGATAGGAATAAAAGCTAACATTTGTATCCTTTCGTCACGGTTTCATCCAAAATGCATTAGATTATTATAACAAGTAATATCACTCCAATTTGGATAAAAGGATCGATCCAGTGGAGGCCCGCGAAGGAGGATATTCGCACCCATTAGTCATTTAAATCTCTTATTATATTATTATGCACTTAACATAATTATGCCTGCTTAAATAAAAAATACTTAAAAAGCTAGAATGATTCAATATTAAAATGAGTTTAACCGTAACATTATAATATTTAAGCCCGTCACAGACCTAGCTATAATATATATTATTATGTTTATAGCTAGGCATATTAACCCATTAACCGCCAAAATGAAACCAATAGTATTTTTTTAACAAAACTTGAATTTATCTACAGTTTATATGTTAAATAAATGAAAAATTAAAGAAAAATTTAAACAAATTAAAACCCTCCCCTTAGATAGGTACAACGGCGTGTTATGTGGTACTTAGGTGTGATAAGGTTTAGAACTATTTTTTTTAATACATACTTTTTTATTACATTTTTTGCACTGACAACGAACTCCTGCATGATGTTTTACATTTTGACACTATTTAGAAACATTTTTGGGGTAGTGATCGATACTTTTTTGAGGTAAACTAGAGACTGACAAGGAGGATAACCTCGTTTTTCATTATATTTTCTGACACAAGTAAAATGTTACGATGTTTTCTCGAAAGAGAATATAAACCATGCTATCATCAAGAGTCGTAAGTGGTCAATGCAAACGCTAATCATTACCAATCACAAAAGAAAAAACATAATTCAAATTAAATCTATCATCATCTTTACCCAAAGAGGTGATTTGCGTTCCGTTTTTTCTCATAATTAGTAGTGTTGTCTGTAACATGAGGCTAGTAAACTTTCGTTCTTGATATCCACTAATAGGTATAGGAAGTAAAAAGTATACAGGATGATTTCAGGAGTTATTTTTCTTACTTACGAAGGAGTGTCTATATTAGCTTATGTTACCATAACACTTTGCAAATGACAATTTTATAGAAATTATAATATCTATTCTAGTTGATACTAGCTTCATTTTTACTGACAAGATAGAATCCTCTTACAAGGTTTAGCTACTGTCAAATCTTTTAGCTGCTATTTTACCTGCGTTTTTCTGTCTACAACGTCTGTAATTTCAGGACACAGAAATGTATAAGAGAACGGACATTTTCACTATGTTATGAGTTTTCTGAATGTGTATATGATAATTTTTATTTACAAAAAGAGCACAAAATAGCTTTTCCTCAGTATTCATAACGATATCAGATGTTAAAATTAATCAAACTCAATATTTAAAAATTCTGAAAAAAGGAAAATTTTGCTAGTGGATTCAGCCATTGTACTCAACTAGGTACAGTAGTGTTTGAATCACAATTTTTCCGTCTATTTCAATAATTTACCACTAACTTGTTATTTATTATATAGATAACAATGTATTGAATAAAAAAACAAACACATAAAGTGGTTGAATATTATGCGATTAAAATAAAGAGAGAATTTATGAGCTTACTCCTGCAGGTCGCAAAATAGTTAGTTTCAAACCTACCTTATGACTAAAAATATTGGTTTCCAGTATAAATTTGCTAAAAAAAGTTAAAGCTTTATCTTTAATTAAATATATAAAATAAAAAACTGCGATGTGATACCACAAAATTTTGAACTGTCCTTAATTTTGTGGGTGTACCCAATTGAGTACAGCGGCGGTAAATGGGTTAATATATATTTTCTATACTAATTTTCGCGTGACCACACACTCAGCTATAATATATATTTCTGTGACATGTAATATAGTATAGATTAATATGCCTTGCTATAAATATATTAATATATATTATAGCTAAGTCTGTGACGGGCTTAATAATTAATTGAATTGGGTATGATTTCGTGCGGCATTTCCTTTAAGCTCGCTGCACACATATTGGCTGGCCATTGGGTTAGCCGTTGGGTCAGCCGTTGGGCCAACCATTGGGACAGCAAAATAAACTCACAGTACACATTCGTGTAGCAATAATTATTGTTAGTTCTTTCCGACTTTAGACAACATTTCGGTTGACGGCCAATATTAGTGCCAACGAAATTTCGCTGCCAACTTAATGCCAAGTAGGCCACTACACATAGGCCCAATGCGCTGGCCCAATACGTTGGCCCAATGTGTACAGGCGGCTTTAAAGTGGTAGACGGCGGCCACGTGACACGTCATCCATTACGGGCTCACGGCAGACGTCTCGTCGCATGACGAATAGCCGCCGATATAAATCTAACCAAATTATTCTATTATATCCTAAGGTGGGTTACGAAAATCTATTTATGCTTTCCTAACAAAAACGTGGCTTACGCGATAAAAGGAGGTTACAAGATTAATTTATTATGTAAGTTATATAATGTTTTTAATATTTTTAAGCTCATATTGTATAAAATACAATATGAGCTTCAAAATATTTGTAGTTTGTAGTGATTTGTAGTTATTCGATTGGGGATATCCTTGGAATAATCTACCGTCTTAGAGATATAGCAACCGCAGACGACGTGTCGCAGCGAAACTACTGATTTGTATGTACCTATATGAAATCAAATCAAATCTCTTTATTGCCAGAATGTTGTTATAAAGGCCTTATTAACTACTTATAGTTCTAACATTCTGCCATAAGAATGGCGTAAAATTAAATTAAATTAAAGTTATATTTAAAAACAAATAAATTAAATCTTAATGGCTTCTTGCAAGGCTACTTAGCTACATTATTATAGGACTTACAGTTATGTATGTGGATATTGTATATAATATTAAGTTACTAAATAATTAATTGTAAACTTTATTTTAAAAGATTAATTTTATCTCGCTTTTTTTGGTAAAAAAGTGGGCCCCGTGCGAGTTTCTTACGCCGGTTCTTCTCGCCGGGTTAGTTCCCGAACCGGTGGTAGGCATCATGTAGGACATTCTGAAAATATTTATTTTAAATTTATTCAGAAATTAAACAATTTTGATTTTGATTTTGATCTTAAAATAATTATTCTATTTCTATCATATTATACAATACAAGTTTATTATCATTTTTTACTGTGTAGCATGAATTCATAAAACAGTTTTCCGTAAGCCAAGATGTCATTTCCTTTTTAAATTTATCAATTGAAGATATTATAATACCTTAAATTATTTGGGAAAATATACTCTCCGCAGCTAGCGACACGAAGCTAGCGACACTTTCATAGAAATACATAGAAACCGACAACCGTAACCGTATTGTTAGCGGATGTCAATGGACAAGCTACATAGTATTATAATTATTTTACATAAATCTGTATATTATGTTAGTCACTATATATAAGTTTAATTAGTGATTATTATATTTTGAATAGTAATAAGTAAGGTAATTGATTTTGACAAATAGTTATAAATGGACAGGAGGATTATTTACTTCCGTTATAACTTCCTCTTCTCATATTTAAGTAAATAATTATATTTAATATGAGAAGTACATTAATTAATATTTAGAATTATATACCCACTTATTCTTAGCCATTCTCAATTTTTAATGTATTCTTTAATGATTTTACTATATTTGAATTGTAAACGGAAGTTAGTTTCTTTTGTGTAAAATCGTATAAAAGCCAGCCATATTGCATTGATGGGGGCATTCTGTAAATAACTTTGAAACGTGTAAGGTGAAACTCTGCTCGAATAAATACCGCTCAATGTATAATTATTCAAGACTTTTACTACTCCTTAATAGTATGGTAGTGTCGCGACGACACCTCGTCTGCTGCCGCTTCATGTAGGAGCCTTCCAACTCGTACCATTAATAGCATAATAATATTATTATGACCCTGCAATACCAAACAATTTGATTTAACTTTGTGTGTGCCACTTATATAGACTGTAAAAGTAGCAGCATTGAAAGAGTCACGAATTTGCCCATACAAAAATGTTTAAAGGTAACACAGTATATAATAACTTTCAAGTACCTACTAATATTAAAATTGCGTCTAGGTCACTCTAGACGAAGTGTCTACGACGTAGACGTAGACTCTACGTTGCTGCTGCTACTGGTTTCTATGGAGTATAAAATCATAATATTTTGTTTTTAGTACTTATTTGTTGTTATAGCGGCAACAGAAATACATAATCTGTAAAAATTTCAGCTCTCTAGCTGTCACCGTTCTTGAGTTACAGCCTGGAGACAGACGGACAGACGGACAGATATCGAAGTCTCAGTAATAGGGTCCCGTTATTACCCTTTGGGTACGGAACCCTAAAAAAATACAAAATATAAATTACTAATGTTTATAAGTATAATTCATATCCCTCCAAATTAAGGCACAATTTTATTATACAAGGTGTGAAATAGACTTTAATTCACCGTGAAAGTAGCAGCGCTAGAGCAGTTACTTTTTAACTTTTTGCAGTGATTTAAATCAAAGTACCCGGACCTTACATTTGGAAATATTTTACGCTGACATTGGTGGTTTGGTTCAATTCAAAGCAATAAAAATGGAACAAACGATTAATTTAAATTATACACGCGGGTAACGAGCCAAGTTCAATAAAGCAATTTCAGATTATCGGGAAAACATTGTGCGTTAAATACGGCGTAGAATTAATTATTGTTTTTTTTTTTTTTTGGAAAACGTGTAGTGAGCTATTTTTCAAAAAAAATCCTAATTTAAAAAAAGCAAGGACAAATTAATTAAGTACTATCTATAGGTACATACGCACATTTTGAACATACTCGTATAAAGTGCTTGAGAAAAAAACTATTGATGAAATTATAAGTATTGAAATAGTTACATAAGAATTCCATTGGATTGGATAAATTAATTAAGAAACCAATAAAATATGACCTTAACCGATTCGTTGCCACCTTCATTTCAACAAATTCTTACGACAGGCCAAGTACTTTGTTCGATGACGCACCATAAGCGTCATCGGCCCTGCTAAACGATGACGCGCCACGTGCGGCATTGGCCACTGGTTGTGTTTTATGCATATTTTATTGTAAATAGGCGTAAATCAGAGAGGGAAAAGGTAAATTTTGTGTGCAGTGTTCGCATTAGTTGTAATTCAAAGCTGATATGTCGTATATAAGTAGTAATTCATACTGTTAACAAAATGTGTAAGTAGTCGTCAACCTTTGGCACAAATTTTGCTCATACGAGTATGTAGGTATTAATGATTTTAATTAGTGCTGGTTACTAAAAGCCGAGCTTTGTGAGGGCTCACGTCGTCACACCTTGACTGACTGATGATAACACATATAACACGGACTCGCGCACGAAGGGTTCCGTACCATTATAGAGCAAAATTATGCCGAAAATTATGTTTTTGTATGGGAGCCCTTACAAATTCCCTTAATTTTTTATTTTATTTATTTAATTTTATTATGAATTAGATTATGAATTTCCGATTATGAATTATTCAGAGAGACGTTCCGGCTGTGTGAGGCCAGCCTTAGTAATAGGGTCCCGTTTTTATCTTTTGGGTACGGAAGTTAGAACCCTAATTACTTGTTAAAGCACAAATCAATAGGCATGATAGTTTTTCCGTAAAGGTTGTGGGATTTATTACGACTAGCAACTTCATCTATTTTAGTTGAAGAATAAATAACTTAGAGTAGTTGTGTAGCTATGACAATATATAAATTTGTATTAAAATTTAAGAGCTCTCAGAAAATCGTTTATTTAAACAAATGAAATACGTTTGTTTTGGATAATCAGCAGGAATATAGTGACTTTCCTGAATATAGCTAGCCACGATTTACAAACATACTCAAATGAAAATTGCCTGGAAAACGACAATAAGGAGAATGAAAGTTTTCCAGAATATAGTCACTCAATATTGCAAAACTTTACATTGAAAAGGACATTAAGTAATTGAAAGTTCTCGTATTTGTCATGACGCAAAAAATAACTCAACAGACAGTAGCATCGAAGCTAAATTACTGACGCTGATGAAGATGAGTGTCAATAAGAAAAAAAGTTTCATAAATACGCTAATCGCAGAAAAGTAAGGATTCTTCGAGTGAACCAATGATTGACGATCTCTGACTAGTAGCCTTTAATTCTAAAATAAACGGCCACGCATAAAATTGAGTTCAACATGTATATTTAGACAAGGGAATCGTAATTACAGTATAATAAATTAGTTTTAACGTGTTTTTTAACAATTCTTATATGCCGCGTCTGGCGCGTCATCGGCCTCACTAAAACTTTTTGAATGACGCGCTGGGCGCGGCATTGGCCATGAATCGGTTAACTGTAGTAATAAGATTCGAATGTTCAACAGGTTGTAATGATTCGATATAGCCGATCATGAAACCGAGAACAGTTTAACGATATTTTAATTACAATTATTATTAAAGCATTTTTAATTAAAAATCCGCATTGCATATTATAAATTTTCGCATGTCACAATATACTGTTTGAATATCATATACTTGCCAAAAATTTAAATATATTTGGAATCAGAATTCTTATGTCAAAAAATAATAAGGGAAAAGACTTAATGGCAGACACTTTAAGGAAACATGAAACATTTGAATGTTATAAAATATATATTTATGAAAATAAAGGATTGATAACTTCTTCCATGTCCTCAGTAACTCTTACAAAATAAAACTATTATAATTATTCTCTGACAAATCAACTAAAAATATAATATTGGTCTTTTTGTAAACTTAGTCATAAGTACTAATAGATGACATCACAAAAAACGAACATCACTAATAGTAGACACCAATATAAACTAATAGTTGACATAGAACATTACATTACATTTTACATTTTTCCTATTATTATAGGTCTTTATTTGCCATTTTTCAAAAGATTTCATTTACTTAATCGTAGTAACTACATGCATCAGAAATATTATCCACGTTGTCTCCAGATTCTATTCATTCTTCTTCCATGCTGAAACTATCTTTTCTTTTATTTTTATTTTTCATATTTTTTTCCTAGCAAATTTATTTTCAGTCTTTAGTGCTTCCATGCTTCTTTTGCCTCTTCTTTTTTCTTCTTTCTTTTCTCAGCTCTCCTTTTTCTTCTTTTTACTGGTAAAAAACTAAAACAATCGATTTTTAGATCAGTACAAGGTCTAATATTAGACACCATGTCCATTTTTAGTTGCAGTAGTTCTAAGTTCTTAGATTGTTAATAGAATTATATTTTTAGAGAATAGTGATGATTTTTGCAGAAGAATAAAGTACAAAATAACTTTAGTACTTATGTATTGCAAAATTCAAAGATGAGATCCATGTCATCTATTAGGTTTTTTACATTTTCAAGAACTAATAGTAGACACCCTTTATATTGTTAGGGAAAATGGATAAAAAATCTTAAATAAACATTAATTAGTGTATATAACATGACCATTAATCCGATGAAATCAATAGAAATTACAAAAAATCAAATAAATGTATTCAAAACTTACGTGCAAAATTTCGCCTTCCTTAACCTATTTGCTAAGAAATTGCCGAGCGCGTATTGACGCGGTCATATTATTTACGAAAACTGATCCCATTTTAAAATTTTGTTCCCGAAGGCGTCCCTAATATATTTTTTCACATCAACAGATAGCTTAAGAAGCTTATAAAATTTACAGTGGCGAGAAATAATTAGAATAATTCTTATTTTTATGGTATTTTTGTCATAAGTGTCATCTATTAGTTCAGTGTCTAGCATTAGGTCTTTTACCTTACTAACTATTATCAAGCGACAAATTTTCTGTGCAAATGGAATTGCGGGCAACATCATTAGGTGTACCGTGTAGGCCTAATTTGAACACTAATTCCAATAACTTTCTATTGTAAGTAAAATATTGAAAATTGTAATATTGTTTCATTATCTGTATCAAAACATCTGCCCTTGTCTGAGCTGACATCTCGACCTCTGAGAACATAACCGCGTTGTTATAACAGGGAGTTCTCCTGGCAAGTCTTCAACAAAACATTCCCCATAAATAAGAACTTGACCCGATTTAAGTTACAAGCTAACCGAGACACAATGGGCCCTGCCCACATTTAATCACAGACAGCCGGGGGGAACGGGGCGTCCCCCCCTTTACCCCTCCCCGGGGAGGTGTAGAACCCCTTTGTTTAATTGTGAGCGTTAATGAGCTGTTGAAGAAATGAATTATTAACAGCCTCGACTCCATTTGCTATTAATTTTTTCCCAACTAAATACTCTTATGTGCCTACCGCAAACCGTTGCTCTCTTTTTTTCATAGAGAACATTGCATGCATTGTCATAAAAATGTTTTATTATTTGTAAAATGAATATAACACGCTGTTGAAAGGAGAGTAAATTAAGTGGATGTGTCGGGACTCGGGTCGCTTTATAATAGGGATTACATCCACAAATTCCACAATAATATATATTGCTCATGATTGCAAATTGCAATCTCCAGAGAAACGTGAAGTCGTAACGACTAATGAATGTCACAATTAAAAAACAACAGACCTACAAAATCTTATCTTTAGCTGTATTTTATTTGCTCTATAAAACTACTTATTTCCATTTATTTAGTTATTCAAACGCGAATTATTTCAGATATCGCACTAATTTACAAGTTCCGAATCGGCTATCACAAACGATACGATCTTATACGTAATACGATACACATTACACACTGCCTCGAAAGTTACAAGATAATTAGCAAAGGGCGGATTTGAACATAAAAGTAAATGTTTTAGGTCAAGCCAAAAAACTTTTGTGTTTGTGTTTTTATGAAAAAATCTGGTCGAAAAAGATTTTTCTTCGGTCAGAAAATTTGGGAACTCGCCATAACACGTTTAAGTTCAGCGTTTTATATGACCCGGCGGAGTCAAGGACGGAATTCGGCAATTCGCCCTGTTTAGAGACTTTTCAGTACGAGATATTATCATGAATGTTGATGAACTTTTGATTTGGTTCTTTTTTTTAATAATTATTATTAAAGAGGTAAAATGATGATAGGATCCAAGAGGAATAGAAGGAACTCCTCAAACTTGATAAGAAAATGCATGATGATTTTTAACCTCTTTATAAAGTAAGTAAAGAAAATCCTACCAAGTCATCTCGTGCTGAACAGAACTGTTAAGAGTCCTTACAGATATAAAATATTATATTTAGGAATTTTGCCATTTTGATGTTGCTTAACCCATCAATCTACAAACGGCGGCAGCCGGCTGCCGCATAACAATTGAAAATCAGTGATATGTTATGTACCCTAGTACATAAGGGAGGAGACCTAATGCTAGACACTGAACTAATAGATGACACTTACGAAAAAAATACCATAAAAATAAGAATTACTCTACTTATTTCTTAACACTGTAAATTTTATAAGCATTTAAGCTATCTGTTGATGTGACAAAATATATTTGGGACGCATTCGGGAACAAAATTTTAAAATAAGATCAGTTAAGGAAGGCGAAATTTTGCACGTAAGTTTTGAATACATTTATTTGATTTTGTGTGAATTCTATTGATTTCATTGGATTAATGGTCATGTTGTAAACACAAATTAACGTTTATTTATGATTTTTTATCCATTTTCCCTAACAATATAAAGGGTGTCTACTATTAGTTCTTGAAAATGTAAAAAACCTAATAGATGACATGGATCTTACCTTTTAGTTTTGCAATACATATACTATAGATATTTTGTAGTTTATCCTACTGTAAATATCATCACTATTCTCTGAAAATATAATTATATTAACAAACTAACAACTTAGAACTACTGTACCGAAAAATGGACATGGTGTCTAATATTAGACCTTGTACTGGTCTAAAAATCGATTGCTTTAGTTTTTTAGCAGTAAAAAGAAGAAAAAGGAGAGCTGAGAAAAGAAAGAAGAAAAAAGAAGAGGCAAGAAAAGCATGGAGACTAAAGACTGAAAATAAATTTGCTGGGAAAAATATGCAAAAAATAAATTAAAGGAAAGATATTCTCAGCATGGTAGAAGAATGGATAGAATCTGGAGACAACGTGGATAATATTTCTGATGCATGTAGTTATTATGATGAAATAAATGAAATCTTTTAAAAATCTTGACATAGAATATTAAATTACATTTTACATTTCTCATATTATTAGGTTTTTATTTGCCGGTTTTTAAAAGATTTCATTTATTTCATACTAATATATGACATCACAATAAACGAACATCACTAATAGTAGACACTATTAGTGATGTTCGTTTATTGTGATGTCATCTATTAGTTCTTTTGACTAAGTTTATAAAAACACCAATAATATTTTATTTTATTGTTTTGTCAGAGAATAATTATAATAGTTTTATTTTGTAAGAGTTACTGAAGACATGGTAGAAGTTATCAATCCTTTAGATTCATAAATATGTATTTTATAACATTCAAATGTTTCATGTTTCCTTAAAGTGTCTGCCATTAGGTCTCTTCCCTTAATACCTCTTTGTTGAAAATATATATGCGATGGAGGTGTTAAAGAAGTGCAAAAGGCTTCAAAAAAAAAATTTAAAATCTACTTCCAGCACACAGAAAAGTATATTAACTAAATAATTCTTATAATTTATATTGCAGCCTTTTTTAGAATGCTCCTAAAAATTCAACTACGCCATCTCCACAATATAATTTATAATAATTAATTATTGTTAAATTTAAAAATAATGTATTTTTACAAACCTTGTTTTTGTTTGCTTTGTTGTTCGGTATGATAGAGATAGCTTTATTTACAAGAAATAAAACTACCTGATACCTCTATATACAATCTATATAGTAGAGTAAAAGGGCACGTTTAGCAATGCTAATCAGAGGCGTTATCTTACCTAGTTCCAGCGCGCCGCTCGAAGCTTCCACGACAAATGGCCGTCTTCCGTGTTCGGATACCTCGGGACTAAAACTTTAAACAAATTAAACCCATGGTCCCTCTAGAGGCTGATTTATTCAGCACCCGAGCGATAGTATATTATGTACATGTCATTTCTTGTATCATAAAGGCTTTTATTTCTACAGTTTATTGGGTTAATTTAGACCGCAACGCGACCCGTAGATGTATTTCTAAATGTGTACTGAATTACGTGTAGATTCAGTACAAATTAAAGCCCCCGCAGACTGCAGACTTTTAGTCGGCCGATTGTTTGGCCGAAAGCATAACCAGTTCGGAAATATTAAAATTATGAATGTGCGCACACTAAGCGATTTGTATCGACTATCGACCGATAATAATGTATTGAAAATTGAAATTGCAATTTGGTCAAAGTATCGGCCGACTAAAAGTCTGTAGTCTGCAGGGGCTATTAGAAACGATACCAAACGAGGCGCGAGTCGTGACTCGGTGAAGTACGAGGGGCGTTCAATGTATTCTCGGTGACGGCATCAGGGTGATTAAGTAACTATGACGGTACTTTAAATATCTCGTTAGGTAATGAATAATGACATTATAAGTACAAAATTTGAAACATTTATCTTTACTTGTTATTTAGAAATCTCAAGTTTAACATAGCAAGAACGACAGACGCGACACTGTTGACGAAAATCGAGCACTGCGCAGTGATTAAATTCCTTACAAAGCAGGAGAAAACTCAAAAAGTGATCCACGAAGAATTGGTATCAGTTTACCAAACCAAGACTCTGCTCCTTCATTATCTACATTTCAAAAATGGTCAAGTGATTTTAAAAGAGGTAGGGAAAGCATTGAACACGACCCCCGTAACTGCATCGTCATATATGTGACACATTTTCACAAGCAATCAAAGAAAAAAGACGCGGAAACTTGAACGCAGGGGTGTTGCTTCTTCACGACAACGCAGCGGTTCACAGTGCGCGAGTTGCCAAGGCTGCTGTGCGAGAATGCGCGTCCGAAGAAATAAACCATCCTCCTACAGTCCAGACCTGGCCCCTCACAATTATTTTTTGTTTCCAAATTTAAAGAAATATCTTCGTGGAAAGCGTTTTTCCGACGACGAAGAGCTCAAGGCGCATTTTTCGGACAAGTATAAGGATCATTTGTTAAAAGGATATCCAAAAGATAATTTTTAGAACATAAGTGTATTGAGCTTCTGGGTGACTACAGAGAAAAATAAAATTATTTCAGAATTTTCCGCCTTTTCCTTCAAACCTATACCGAGAATACATTGAACGCCCCTCGTATATAAAAAGTAAAAACAAAAAATAAAATGTCATTTTGTACCGCTATCGCCGCGCGTTGTATAGGCTCATTTCTGTGTGAGCACTGAACAAACTCATATTGAATTTTATGTAACAAACAATATGCTAAGTTTTTCAAATTCAAATTCTTTATTAACCATACAATAATATACAATAGATTAAAAGCTATAAATAACATGTAAAAATTTGCCTTTAAGTCAAACTTTAACAAGTTGTAAGCTGTAACACGATAATCAAGCTAATTAGTGCGGGCAATAAATCCCGACAGCTGATAACCAGCCTTGTAAATAATAGGTACAACTATTGTGGAATGTGGGCCTTAATTCTGCATTTTGATTATGATAGTGAAAATGTCTGTAATTTTGCATTTAAATCTTGTTTATATATAGTTAACATAATATTACCTTTGTTAGTAGTTTTGTGTGAAAACGCAGTTTGTGCTAACAGTCATTATCCTATAAATTATTTGATACTTAAAATATTTCAAAAAATCAATGTTAGAAGTAATAATTAACCTACGTAAATACATATTAAAAAATATAAACGGCGAAAATCATATTATTATATGAAAATGATTCATTACCAAAACTATAATTTACATAAAAATTCGTCACTGGGGGCAGAGAGTAAAAATAAAATACGACCGAAATAACCTAAAGGTTTCTAGGTCATAATCTAAACATTAGCATTAGAGTATACGCCCCTTTAATTTCAACCTTACAAAGTTGATGTTAATTTATTTGACGTCGGCCGTTGTGTAGCGATAACTTATTACAGTTTATTGCATGGCAAGCACATAACAGCTTCTGACTTATGAAAAACACGCCAATCAGCCTAATAAGCGAATGTCTCGGTAGATAATATCAGTGGATTGTCTGGGCATAATATAAAATTAACAAAAAAATTGGTTGTCTGTAAAGTCGGTTTACTGACGATAGTTGAACATGACAACGTACGACGTTGTCACGTTCAACTATCCTTAACCCTCGCTTCCGAATCTCTATAAATAGAAACAAACTTTTTCGACTGTAACCTAAAGTTATTTTGATGTATTTCTTTCAAATGATTGTCTAAAAATATTTTATTTTTATTTTATTTTATTTTATTTTATTTTATTTTATTTTCGTGACATCCAGTACATTCGTGAAATCCAGTAAAATCTTCGAACAAAGCACAAGTCATACCTTGACACGTAGGAAATAGAACACAATTTTAAATAGCCGAAATAATACTGATAGCTCACAGATTGTTTATTTATTTTTCATTCAGAGTGTGGTCAATGTATCAAAGGTAATACTCATATACTCTCCAAACTTCTTCATAGAAAAGTTTTCTCTAAGTCATCGAAATACGTAATATAATCGAAACAAAGAGCGCGGCCCAGGTGGGCCTTACGGTTGTTGAAAGACTTGAAAGTGTAAATGGAACGCCTCAGAGCTGCTGTCAGCGAGGTAACGCCGCATGAACTGTCATGTTTTTCGGGCGCGCACCCCATATCGAATTATAAGACGTTATCACGTCAAATTAAAAAATAAAGTTTTATTGTATGTAATGTAAGTTAAAAATTAAGTTTGTTATTATTTTTAGCAATATTCCGCGAAATAAACTTCCACCTTTAAGTAAATGAGTGAGTGCACGCATAGGCATGCGTACAGCACCTCCCTCCTCCCACACTGCCTATGCGTACACTCGCATGCAAGAACTTGCAAACACCACCACCACACAAGCAATAATGTTGGCAAATCCGTGCAAGGCCCCTCACCACCATGCAGGTTGAAAACCTCGACGCGCGTTTCGCTCCAACACCGGAGCATCCTCAGGATGTGGACTTGACGGACGTTGTTCGTAGAGTCCACATCCTGAGGATGCTTAGTACCGTTACCATCTAATATAATAATAATAATAATAATATCTATGGACGCTTCACACCACGTCAGTCTGGTCCCGTGTTAAGTACCTGAAGGACTTGTGTTACAGGTACCAGACAACGGAAATATATTTAATATTTTTATACAATACATATATTTAAGATTTTTATTATATCATACACATATTTAATACACATCCGTGACCCAGAATCTTTGAAAAAAATTTTTGTTCCGTCGGTGGGATTCAAACCCGCGACCCCCGGCATGAGTTGCCACACACTCTAACCATTGAGCCACGGAGGTCGTCAAATCTAATGACTGTAAACTGTTTTTATTCTAAATAAATAAATGCTCTCGAACCTGTGGTACTGGCCCGGGAGCCAGGTAAATTTTTGGTCAATGATTTCCTCCCGGGCGAAACTTTGTACAATGCATACGAGACTTATATTATGAATACTAGTGACCGTCAGCTGCGACTCCGTGGGTGGGGTGGGCACTGGGCAGTGGCAGCCTCCCACCCATGAAGAAAAAAATTTTATCAGAGTATAGTTTATGCAGTAATTTGAAAGAAAAACATAGTCAGCTGAACATAACACGGTGGATTTTACGTCAGCTGGCTCCTTGAACATGAAAAAAAATATTATATTTTCAATGATTTCGTCTCAGCTAAAACTTTACCTGGTGATCGTTTATATGCTACTATGAATGAAAATTAATGTTAGCTTGCTGTATCTCAGCGGAAAGTTTGTCAGCTGGTACCTTGAAAGGTGTAAGGCAACAGCATCTATACCTACTAAAACTTATCAGCTGACGACTTTTCAACTGACTTACAGCTAGCTGATTTTTTAAATTGTTTACTAGAGTATTTTAACAATACTCTGATAAATTTTCAAATGAGAGGAAATGACTGAAAAAAATTTTTTTCCTTCATCTTTGGGAGGCTGGCACTGCCCACCCCACCAACGGAGTCGCAGCTGACGATCGCTAGTATTCATACTATATTAAGTCCCTTATTCATTTTACGAAGTTTCGGTCGGTTTCGGTCGGGAGGGACTTGGTCATGAAAATCTGTTACTGGCCCCAGGTCTATACTCACCAGTGGTAGGCATTGTAGTTTGGTCGTTGTTCCTCCGACGTTCAAAAAGTGAATTATGAAAAATATCTTTTTTTAGAATAGAATCCCGGCAAAGGACATAGGATACTTTTTATCCCAGAAAAATGTACGGTTCCCACGCGATAAACGAATTTTGGCGCAACGGAGTTGCGGGCGTCATCTAGGTTTTTTAATAAATAAATAGGAGGTAGAGTGCAGTGGTCCGTCCTTGGCAGTGTTGCGATGCAGAGCCTCATAATAGGCGCTAATTTAGTCGTTATGATAAACTCCGAGTTGCACCAGCGCGGTACAGAATTTGCATTTCCATTACTGCTATAAATTCGGCTCCCGCTAGATAAGGATTAACTTATAGCGTTCTCCGCATTGACCGTGTATTCAAATATTGCGGCTAGTAGGTGGCTTAATTTTGTGGTGTTGGAATATTACATAGACTCGCCATTTGTCTATGAATCAACTTCTCTGATAGTACTATCAGGGAAGTTGATTCCTAAGCAGATGGGGGACCTATGTAGTTTGATCGCGTTACGTCAAACCCTAAAGACTAGGAATCAATTTCCTCGATGGTACAATGTAATAACTTCAATTTTCGTAGTGTAATCCATAAGCTGATGATTCATGGCGCAGTGTGGACTTGGCGTGATTTACGTAGCGTCTCGTAGTCGATATATGATGGCGGTATAAATCAGCCGACTCATCTGTATTCGATAGCCTGTTTATGCAGTCGATCAATCGAACATAACTTTTACAAATCAACTCTTGTAGGAACGCCAAGAAATACCGTTCATGGGACTGGAGACTTCCACTGTGGATGACTTATTATTATGCCGGACTCGCTGCACCCGACGAGGTGATAAATGGACGAAGATCTACTTACTAATAAGTCTTTCTAGTAGCTCATACTGTCCCACTGCTGGGCAAAGGCCTCCCCCAGGGAGGTAGTGAGCGAGCGAGGACAATGTAAGAGTAAGTCTTACATTGTTCTCGCTCCTGCGCTCACGATAACCAGACTGGCTGGCCGCTGGTACTCGTATATTCCTCCGGCTCATCACGCCACAGCTTTTTCCCTTTTTACTAAAATGCCTTTTAAGGCCGTCCCCGAGCAAACGACCTTGGCCATACCCCATTATTGGCAAAACCCTATTATTTTTACTTATCTTAGTTCAAAATTGTCCTAAATAAAATTTAAAACGGCGAATATGTAGTTTATGATATTGTCGATCTATTGGCGTGAGTTTCAAATAAAAGTAATTTGTAAATCCTAAGGAGATGCTGAATGTATGCTTGAATTTTAACAAATTGGTATTACTTTGGAAGCTGATATCATGAGTATAAGAAACAAAAATAGAAAATTTAAAACGACAAAAGGAATGTTGATATACTGAAGATTATTGCTGTATTTTTATTATAACTTTGTAGCTTTCAGATTATGAGTTTATAAGGTTTTAAATATGGTCAATTACGGAATCTCCGGACGGAACGCCCTTAAACTGTCATTCACTCGTTCCATGCAAGTTTCGATTTCCTGGAAACAACAATGACAAGAATTACTTACAAGTTGCAGCATAAAGTGACTCGGTGTTAACGCGGAGCTTTCAATTTACCAGCTATCACTTACATCGAAAAGTACGTATTTACAAGCTGTACATTATAAGTTACTGGAAGATTGAAAAGTACTGTTGTGTGTATTACAACATCTCCAAAGGTATGTTATCTCACTCAATCTATACTAATATTGTAAGTGTGAAAGTTTTTATGCCTATCTGTCTGTCTATCTGTCCGTCTGTTACCTCTTCACGCCCAAACAGCTGAACCAATTTTGTAAAAATTTGGTATGGAGATACTTTGAGTCCCGGGAAAGGAATGAATGAAAATCCTTTATTGCACCAAAACAACCATGACATATTAATTATTACTTATGAACTATGAGTAAAAAGTACAAAAGGCGGTCTTATCGCTACAAGCGATTTCTTCCAGACAACCTATATAATTATAATATTATAGTAACAGTAGTAATAGATGGTAGGTGACTACATAAACAGCTAAGAGTGATTTTTCCTAACATATAAGTATAATATTACAAATACGGGAAAGGGCATAGGATCCAGATCCGGTTCTCGCGCGATACCTAAATTAATTTTGGCGTCATATAGTGGTAACTAAATCATTCATTCTTTCAATCATAGTTTTAGATATTAATTCAAGACGTGAGTGGAAGAATAAGGTAAGTACCTAACATGAAAAAACTTCCCGTTTTTTTGCTTAAATGAGGGTTTAGGGCCGGAAAAATTATTGGAATAGAAAAACTATGGATTATATGTGTAGCCAGAAACATTAGCTAGGTTATGAAGTAGATAAGTTACAAGTTTTATTAAAATATTTAGGGAAAAAATTAGTTATTGTCCGAATGTTAAGAAATGTTACTTGTTCGATTCTTCCACTCACGTCTTCAATTATTTTAATTATTAGAGTGAAAACTTAGTTTGCCTATTATAATTAGCTGCGGTCTGCGATGTATTATACATAATATATAAGGAACATGCATGTGACTTCTATATAGGTGTTGTGTAGGCAACATGACGTCTTGTTGTTGGTTATTTACAAAGTTTATGTAGAGGCGACATTTGTTACCAGCTTGCGACTCATTCAAAACTTGTGAGTTGCCACTTTGTTCCACAGAGTGAGGTTTCATTAAACTTCTCATAGCGGAACAGACAAAATAATAACTGAAGAACATTCATAAAATCATATTAACTAAGTTGTGACGCTCGTATTAAACTCATGCTAGGGGTCACTTCATACAGAAAGCGGCGATGCGTACCTATTTAAAAATCTACGTTACAATATTATTTAAAATCTGCATGTATATATGAATTTGATTTAAAATTACGAAATAAGTAATTGAAGACATTAAAGTACTTAATAAAAACATACAATATTTTAAAGTAAAATGTATTTTATTAATCTTACTTCTTTTTCTTGCAGGTACGGATGCAATTTTCAAAAACACTTTTGTAAGTACTATACGTAGTAATCAGGTACCTACCCAGTATCAATAAATAAATAAATAATACTAGCTGTCCCGGCAAACGTTTCTTTGCCATATTATAATATAATATAAATTATAATATAATATATTTATATTATAAAGTATATCGCCCGCATTATTTTATTGAATTAGTGACTAAATAAGTATGTCACCATGGCAACGTCCATCGCTATCCCGTGACCCACGTCGCATAAACAATGGACGCACTTTATAGACAAATAATTTGCAATAAAATAAAATTGCGACTATAATTAAAGATCTAAGTATTCTATCTCTCAAGTTGGAAAAAAGCACACATTTAAAAAGCAAAAACATTAAAATCGGTTAAGTAGTTTAGGAATCCATCGCGGACAAACATCGTGACAGGAGATTTTTATATATATTAGATTGGATAAGTAATAAAGGAAAGAGTTCTCTTTTTTGGACAAATTCATGATGCTGAGGTGCTTGCCCAAACAAATAACAAGAACTTTCAACGGTGTTACTTTCACTGTGAACTCTGTATATATAAGAAACCCTAGATTACTAGAATATTGTAATTTACTTTTGTTACTTTGTATATAAGCTATTATTCTTCCATTTACTGTGTTTAAAATTTCCTGATAGACTTTTAGATATTTCACAAAATACAAAAATCTTTATTTTCACACACAACATCAACAAAGTATAATGTTGTGTGTGAAAATAATATATTGTGTAAGTCGTTTTAGTCAGCTTAAAATTATTTACCATAATTTATTTACAAAAACCAAATAACGAACTCCAAAAATAGTGGGAAGGTCTTCTAGTCAATTTGATACATTGAGTCAGAATACTCCAAGCAACTCAAAGCACTTACTTGAGGTCGATCCAGTGCAGCGAAATATTTATGAGTGTTTCAACTTGGAAATACATTCTGAACTTGTTTAAAAGCATTTCAGAAATAAATACTGAAGCTCTTGGGCTTCGTTAGGTTTGATAAACGCATTTTGGAGATATTTTTTATTTGGTTAGCTTTAAAATAAATATTTTTGTTAAATTCAAGATGGTTAAAAATGTTTAAAGTTTTGTAAAAATCATGACGACATAATATATACTTAAAATATGGCTATATATCTTATTCTTAATTAATATAATAGATTATTGTATTCTTGTTATTTAGTATATTTACAGTAAATATATTATATTATTATAGTATTTAATTATGAAGCGACAATATTGAGTACTTAAAGGAAAAATATTACAAATCATTATCGTTGAGCATTTGTTTAATTAAGTAACACAAAAATTCACATTGTATTTACTAACTAAACTGTATTTATACGATGAGAAAATATTTTCCATAAAATGACGAAAGATTGGGACCCGTGCGAGTTATTTGGTTCTTCTCGCCGGGCTAGTTCCTGAACATATAAGTGGCTTTAGGAAGACGTTCAGAAAATATTTTGTATAAAATTCATACTGTTTAAAATGTTTCAGTAATAACTAATAAATAATGGTTTAATCCATAAACTTATGCATGCAACAAGAGCAAATAATGGAATTTAAGGCGTCGGAATATTCAATGCACGGTCCGGCGTCGCCCGGCTGGGAAATTGTCCACCAATTTAATTACCGGCTGATGTTGCAGCTTCACTTATTTCTTTACTAGGTGATGCCCGCAACTCCGTTGCGCCAAAATTCGTTTGTTGCACCGTACATATTTCGGGATAAAAAGGATTGTATGTTAGTTCTCGGGACTCATAATAGTAGGTATCTCCATACCTTTCAGCAAATCCGGTTCAGCTTTTTAGGCGTGAAGAAGTAACAGACAGACATACACACTCTCGAATTTATAATATTAGTAGGGATTTCATCTTGCAAGAGGAAGAACTTTTGAATCATTATGTATGGAAATATTCATGACGCTGGGGCGCTTGCCATACAAATCAGAAAAAAAATCTCTTTCAGCGCTGCTACTTTCACCGCGAACTCTATGTCAGGAACACTTACTCCAAACAGCTCCCAAAATGCTAATAAGTAATAGCGTTTCTCTATCAAGAATTCCGTCTGATCACTGATCTTACCAATAGGGCGCTGAAACCTCTTCTCCCGCCACCTGCCACCCTTCACCCACCAATGTCACCTAAACTACGCCGAGATGTGACTTCGCTCTGCATCCTCTATCGGTTGTATCATGGATAGTGATCTATGGAATTGTTTCCTCTTGCAACTTTTCGCCATCGTTCCATGCGAAAAACATACCATCCTCATCACCTTGGTGGGTAGCAGTCTTCCAAAGTGAGTTTTTCGCGTAACTTTCTGTCAGGCACAGTAAAACTCTGAAACGAACTGACGCCAGAAATATTTCCGAACCAATACGACCTGCATAGCTTTAAGAAGAGAGCGTATTTCCCCTTAAAAGACTTGCAGTGAACCTGCAACTCTTCCGATGTTGCGAGTGTCCATAGGCATTGGTAGTTTTTCTTTCCATCATGTGAACAATTTGCTCGTTTGTCTCTGAATTGTATATAAAGAATCATATTTAAAACGTTACTTATTTTTAAAGACGAATAAAAAAACCAGTATCTGTTAATATGCAGCGTATTTTGATCGCGAACTATATTTGCATTAATTATTATTATTCGACAGTCGACACAATATCGTTACAAACACACAAATTTAATTTAAGTATAATATTAACACGATAATTTACTAATTTTATTTCATTAATATTATTTTATTTGGTTGGTTCGATATATTTTTACGGTACCATTTTGTGCTTTAATAAAACATGAATCATATTGTAACGAATAAGGAATGAATCTGACCCGCGTTAAAGTAAAAAACCGTGTTGGATACACTATTGCCGGCCCGGCCTCTCATAGAAAACAAGTAATGGAACAGCAAAAAATGGAAAGGGCGTAAGCGACAAAATGGTTTTTGTCGCGTAATTTAAAAACCATAAATAAATTTCATAATATTATGAGCTATGGGCAAATTAAAGTGTATGCGTGAACCAATCCATGTACAAATTTTGGAAGCTTAAATCACTCTCCTCAGTTGGCAAAATAGGAATCCCTTTTTTACAGAGGTATTTTTGATTGATTATTCTGTGTTATAAAAGTTGACCAATCGCGTTATGCTATGGGTAGGTAATTCAAAGACAAAGACATGATGAATACTGAGTAATGACAATGAACTTTAATTTCTTAGCTTTAGTCATGGCTGAGAAAAATCGATATTGCTACAGCCAAATTATCAAGGCATCGCATCGACTTAAAATTGGCTTAAAAGTGTACCGTCGGGGTCCTGATGTTACTTTCGTACGTCGCCATAAAAATTAGCGAGTTACGCCACCAATTTCCACCACATTTCCACTGGATATTCCAGGGATTATGTTACATGCTGTTGATCCCCGGAGAACCGCCGGTGCAGATGCACTGGAAACTTTGTTTGCGGAAGGCTAATGGAACGAGAAGCTGAAAAAATTTTAAGCTCAATGCAGGGAAAGCTGGAAAACAAAGAGCTCTCCACGTTTCACATTTTAAATTATTAAAGGTGTTTCGGTTTAAAAACTACATATTTTCCGCAACTTTGTTCGAGGTAAGTGTTTGCTTCTCGCGCGGAATCGGTTATAATTATTTTCAGGACCAAAAAAGACTTAAAATAATATTCCTTTCCCGAGCTCGAAGTATCTCTATACTATATTTTATTAAAATCGATTCCCGAGGCGTGAAAATGAAATATTTTAGCAATCTACGACGTGACAGTTATCGATTTCGATTACGTTTTTCCCACTGTTTACAGAATGAATAAATTTAAACTATTAAAATTAAAATAAAATGTAATTAATATGACGACCTGTGTGGCTCAGTAGTGAGCGCGTTGGTAGTTCAAGCCGGGCGCCGCGGGTTCGAATCCCGCGTCGGAACAAAAAGTTTTCAATGTTCCCGGGTCTGGATGTGTGTTAAATATCATACACGATATAATAAAAATCATATTATATGTATAGTATTAAATATAATATTTCCGTTGTCTGGTACCTGTAACACAAGTCCTTTAGGTACTTAGCACGGGGCCAGACTGACGTGGTGTGAAGCGTCCATAGATATTATTATTATTATTAATTTAATTGATTAAATTTAATAAATTTAGTTTGATAGCAACTTATTCAGCGTTCATTAGCATGTGAAGTTTCAGTTTCCAGACAAAGTAATATCATTTGGCTTATTACATCAAAATATTGCAGCGCCAACATAAATTTTCATTAGCAAAAATTGGTTCGTTAGTGAAAGATGGCAGAAGTTGCGAACTATAACGGCTCCCGGACTTGAACATTGTTGTTGACAAATAACAACATGTTTTCTATAATGGCCAATCAAAAATGTATGTAATTGACGTATTCTTCGATATTATGAAGTCAACATCTTCTTCTCTTCGAGTCACGTCAATTAAATGTATCTTTTAAATGTCTATTCTACTCTACTCTATAAAGAATTGATAAATTGAAAGCCGTTTTAGCTAAGCGCCTATACTGTTAAACTAACAGTATACGGGCTCTACAGCATATTTTCTGTTCATATACAGAATGTCATTTAACATTTTCGATTCACTTTTTCATTTCAATTTTTTAATACGAAATTTAATCTCTACCAGTAAATTCCCAAGTCAATTAGAGACATAAAAATTGGACGTCAAAAAAACTCGTATCGCTCTTTTTTGATTCTCGCTGAAAGTTCGAGCGAAATAAGTAGGCCGTAGATGTAAAGGAGAGCCGGCAAGGCTATCACGTAAAAATAGTGATCAACAATCCACTAGCAATAATCGCGCGATCGATTGCTGGTTGTCAAAAACAATGGTGTCATGTAAGCGATCGATTGCAATCGTATTGTTTTGGTTACGATTGGTTGTTACGTGATATGAAATTGCAATTTTAGAGCAATTATCGCGCATTAATTGCTATCACATTGCTCTCGCAAGATACGTGATACGGGGGCCGGATTAATATGGGTGCCGGATTGAATATCGCCGGCGACCGATCTCTACAAATGACCGCGTCGGAGCACGACACTTATTGCTTAATTCCCATCTGATATCGCATCTTATCTAATGAATTGGAAGTGTAATAGTGAAAATAATCTATACTATCCATACTAATATTATAAATGCGAAAGTGTATCTGTCTGTTATATCTTCACGCCCAAACTACTGAACCGATTCTGCTGAAATTTGGTATGGAGATACATTGGGAAAGAAAATAAGATACTTTTTATTCATTAAAAATTTACGGTTCCCGCGCGATAAATGAATTTTTGCGCAATGGAGTTGCGGGTGTCATTTAGTACCTTAATATATTGTTAAGTATATAATAATAATAGCTCCCACACCGGTTTCGGTGACGGTGGCCGGTTTCATTGAAACCAGGCCAGCTACGCAGGAGTAATTTTATAGTGCCCAAGTGTGTGCGCAGTACACAAGAGCACTCTCTATTCCTTTACTCTCATAACCCAGTGGGACGGCAGACCGACACGACTGGCGAGAGATCAGGCGCAGGGCCGACTTTTTACATGCCCATCCGACGCATGGATCATCTTACTTATCAGACAATCAGGTGATCAGCCTGCATTGTCCTAACCAAACTTGGAAATAACATGTTTCCAACGCGGGAATCGAACCCACGACCTCCGAGTCAAGAGCCGCGCTCTTTACCACTAGACCACGGAGGCGTTAAGTATATATTAGATGGGTACATCGTGATTCTTTTGATGTCTTAATTTATTAGGTAATTAGGACTAGATTGCTAAACATGGCTGATATTTTGTGAATCTAAAGTTCATATTATTTACAAATTATCCAGATTTTAGTTGACCCGGCAGTTTAGGAGGAGTTCAGTGACACACACACGTACAGTAGAATTATAACTATATACTACTAGAAGTTCCACGTGGCTCGAGTTGTTCGTCAGATTAGCGCGTTAATAATATTATGATCTTTTTCCCCGTTTTTTCCACATAATCCTCTTTTTCTGCGCTCCTATTATATAAGTTGCACCGTGATGCTATAAAGTCCAAAGTCTTACTCGAACTTTCCAACACAAAAATAGTTTTACAATTCTAACCTACAGTTCCTTAGATTAGTAAGTTCATACAAACGAACGTAATAACAAAATCTTTAGATTAATAAATATCTTAATATATATATTTCTTGTGTGCGTGTGTATGTGACTGAACTCCTCCTAAACGACTGGACCAATTTTGATGAAATTTTTTGTGTGTGTTCAAGGGGATCTGGGAATGGTTTAGATTCACAATTTTGTCCGCTGGATAATGTTTTTTTAATTAATTTTTAATTTATTAGTAGTTGTTGATTTTGGAATGTTTTACATTGGATCCGACATGTGTCAAATTTTAAATAATATTCGAATTCGAATTTTAATTTTAGTCTGTCCCGACAGTTAGCGCTGCGATCAAATTAAAAAAAAGCAAAAAAACGTTTGCTGGGACAGCTAGTATATTATAAAGATGCAGAGTTTTAAATTGTAGTAGGTGCAATATAGTACATTACGCACCTAGGGCAGGAAAATAAGAAATGTCTCAGACCACATGTAATTGTATTATTGGTCAGTTTGTGTTGTAAAGCAATTCAGAGGCCGTAGACAAAGTTCCTTTCGTTAAAAACGATGACGAAATTCCTTATCAAAATGTATGGGATTTGACATTAGTCTTCGCAAGCGAAATGTCATTTAGCGATGACTTATGTCAAACCGCATACATTTTGATAACGAATTTCGTCATCGTTTACAACGAAAGATACTTTGTCTAAGGGGGCTGGTTACTTTTCGTGGCGTAAACAATCACTACTGAACCAAACTGCGAAAGTGCGAACCTTCAAGCACTCATTTTGCAAACAGTGAAATAGAAATACAATTCTATTAACGTAAACACGCGTACATCACATGCACAATAATTACATAGGTCGAATTCTATTTGTATGTTAGAGCTTTGGTTCAACCAAAATATTTCAGTAGCAGTTATTTCTATTCAGCAAACATTTCTAGCGAATTAGCTAATTTGATTAAAATAATTGTTGTGTTTATCGTATCGTATCAGCATTCAGTAAAATATCAATAAATGAAAATTTAAAAAATTAAGTAGACCAAATTAATTCGCTACTTAATCATTATCACCACCACCCAAAACAAAAGAAAAAAATCCATTAAAACAAAAGGCAGTATTTTAACTCCCTTTGCATTTTTCATTATTTAAATAATTTATTTTAACTTCCTTTGTATTTTTCTATAGTTTAAACTTTTTTCCTAACAAGCTTGTAAAAAGTTTAGTGTGTTTTCACTTTTTAGTATTATCGGACAGTAAAAACTCCACCGTCGAAAATATTATCGAGTTACAGTTATGATGACGTGTTTACGGGCGCAGCTCGCAGGCGGTAACTAATTGAAACTGCAAACTCCCGGCTGATGTATGGGCTTACGAATACACGCCAAGTCGTTAGGCATGTGTTTCTATTGGCGCCTAAATAATAATAATTGTAAGGCCGTTTTTCTGCCGCCATCACCGGGACGTTACCGATAAAAATTCAAATTAAAGGGCACTTTATGGCTATAGGTTAAATTTTCTACCGAAAATGGTTTCCTTGGCAGAATAAGTTGCTTAGAATTTAATGTAACCCAGCTTCAGCCCAGAGTTAACTATAAACTTCCTCTCAAAAAGATCTACCCGCCGTAATATATAGAGTAAAAAGCAAGTCTAGCACATGGATTGATCTGTGTTTCGCAGCACGGCCAGTGTACCGGGAAATAGAGTTTCACTGGGAAATGAAACAAATCGCTTCAATAAACATTTTTGTTTTACTCCTGTTATCGAACAAAGGCAATAAGTTTTAAATTTTGATGTTACAAATTACACAGTAAAATCTTAAGTGAATCGTTATGCACAAAATAACTTTTTACAAACTTTGCAAACAATGTACTAGCGTGGAAAAGGTGTTTTATTAATTTAAAAGCTTATTATCTGTTTGGAGCGTAAAGTGAAAATTGTAAAATGAAAACTAACGTATTGTGTAGAGAGTTAGAAAAGTTACCTGCTCCTTCGCTCGGGCGGCGAGAAACGCGAAAACATCCCAGAAGTTTGATCAACTTCTAGATTTTTCTATTGTTGCTTTGTGTTGTTGCTTTGAGTTATATATCGTATCTTGTATTTTTTAACCTCTACTTCGCTCCAACTTAATCGTCTGTTCGAAGTTTCATTTGAAAGAAGAGTCAAGTTCCATAAAGGAATGCCGCGCGCATCTTCGTTCAGTGGGGTCAATTCAGACCGCGACGAGGCGAGATAAATATGTACCTATAGATTTGACAGATTTCAATTTCGTGAGACATCTGAATCAACTCAGGGTTGATTCAGACCGTAACGCAACACGTAGATATGCATTTCTAAATTGATATGGATTTGACAGATTCGCAAGACGTCTCACGCAATTGAAATCTGTCAAATGCAAATCCACACAAAATGCCGCGCCGCGCCTCGGCCCTCGCCTCGCCTAGTCGCGTTGCTGTCTGAATTGACCCTTACAATGAAACTGCTTATAAAATATGCCGGTATAGCTATTACAACCGCGACGTTCTGTTTTCACAATTCACTTTTAAAGAGATATTCAGATAAAATAAGCTTATTATGTTATTTTTCTACTGTAGCTGGTAGTTGTACTTAGTAGTTAGTTGTAGATAGTAGTTAGTAGCTAATCAGCTTTCTCCGGCGCAAACAAGCTTATTAAAGTGCAATCTACAGAGTAGCCAGGGAATACGGAATCTTAAATTCCGTATCTGTTTCCACGAGATGTGGCGGGTGCAGGTGCGGATGCATTATACAGTGGAATTTGTAGCCGCGCTTGTTACAGCGCTGAATTTACGTCTATTCAACCTGACCGTGTTATTTACTGTGGTGGAAAAGTTCAGTAGGTAGTGTGAGTGAGTATTCATAGACCATTTTCCGATTTAGGGATCTGTTTGTGAAATATTAAGTTTTAAAGTGGAAAAAATCGTTAGAGTCCAGTGTCGGTTGCTTCTGGAAAAAATTCACGAGAGTAGAAAATATGCTGAATTTAAAAGGAAAACTATCACGGCTACGAAGACTTCATAAGTTTTTGAGTTATAGTCTTTCAACTAAAAAAAATGTATTTGGCGAAGTATAGGAGAATTTTTCGTTCAAATTCCTTTGAACATAACTGAGATGATGTTGTTAGTTATAGTGTAAAACACGTTATAAATGTACATTCATTGACCATACAAAAATTATCAACAAGTAGCGGTACTACGGAACCCTATATTGCGCGTGGCACGACACGCACTTGGCCGGGTTTTTTTTCTGTTTGAAAACTGATAATATTGAGCGAGCGCTACTAGCAATATTTCTACATCATCGTTAGTCCGCTCAATGATGTAAAATTTGGGTTTATTAATTTTATGATAATATGTTGTAAGCAACTTCCACAGACTTGGGCGAACTTTTTATTGTTTTGAATTGGGGGCTGCTTTGAAATTTCGTAATTTATATTGATTCATATAAATTTTAAATCACTTGCGTAATACATTTAGGGATTTAAATAATACAACTCACATCAAATATTCACTGCCACGCCTTTCTATCTTTAGGGTTTCATAAAATGAGAGGTATTTGTTAGGGGTTCCAATTTCTTCAAAGTTTTTTATTATTTTTTTGTTGTGTAGCAATACTTTTCGCTTTCGTACTGTCCTGTGTCGATATTTCGGTAAGCTTAGCGGAGTGGTTTGGTGCGCTCAGCTAACGAGCTCGTTAGGCTTAGACCGAGGGCTGAGCACTGAGCAGTCAATGGCTCAAGGTAATGAAGCGAAGCTTTGCGCTCCACCGACTAGACCCCACCATCCGCATGTTAGCTCGCCACGGAGCCTAGATAATGAACCCAACGGATTTCCTAGGACTTCATATTACATACTATACACCTAAATACTTCTCAGACATTAAATATAATTACATACTTCGTAAGAAACGTTATAATTTATTAACGTTAATACATTACGTACATTTGTAACTGTTATTAAAATTTTTGTGTTAGAAAGGAGTAGCTGAATATGGTATGTACCTACTGAATAAGATTTTCCAGGGATAAAAATTACACAGCTCTACTGATATAATATTTAAAAATGTTAAAGACATCTCTTTAAATCAAAATACTTCAGCTTTTCCTCGAACGTCCCACATTCTCTAAATACCGTCCTACATGTAAGCAAGCCAAAAGTCCCAGGTCAAAGAATTGAATCCTGTACATATGTAGGTACACTGATTCTAATATTTTATGCAGAATTAATGCAGATTTGTTGCTAGTTCGACCTACGCAGATCCCTTGTAAAAACTATTTCAGTAGTAGAATCGGCAGTGCCGGAATTATATTTTTTACTAGCTGTCCCGGCAAACGTTGTTTTGCCATATAAAGTATTTCTACTTCGTCAGTTGATACAAAATCTTGCCCTCTCTTTTGTCCCCTAATTGGGGTGGGGGGAAAAATGATATACATAAAATGTTAAGTTGAAGAACACAGTAAATAATATGAAGTAAGTCCATTAAAGAAAAAAGTTTGATACAAAATCAGACCCCTCCTTAGAGGGGTAGGGGGAGTTTTTTTTTGTATCAGATATTGAGTTCGAAGAAGACAAATATATCTGCGAAAACCGTTTGCAAGTCGGATCAGTAGTTTTCATGTTAAAGAAAAAAGTTTGATACAAAATCTGACCCCCTCTTTTGTACCCTTAGAGGGGTGGGGGGAAAAAAATGTATACACCAGATGTTAAGTTGGAAGAAGACAAATATATCTGCGAAAACCGCATTCAAATCGGATCAGTGGTTTTCGTGTGATGCTGGAACAAACATACAGACAGACAGACAGACAGACAGACAAAAATCTAATCACATTTTTGGCTTCTATAGCGATGTAGTGACACCCCCCACTTATTATTTTTTGAATATCTTTAATGTACAGAATTCTCATTTCTACAGTTTTATTATATGTATAGATGCGTGTAGGCCATTTTCGCCGCCCCATATACGAAATCTGCCGTCCCCCTAGAACGCTGCCGCCCCCTAGGCCGTTACCGCCCCTAGGCCGCAGCCTAATACGGCCTTTTTATAAATCCAGGGCTTAGTATCGGGGTAGTGAATTGTGCGAGATATGAGATATTCAGGAGCTGGCATCTCCGCGTGCATGGCACTGGTGACGTCACGGGCTACAACCGCATTAAGGTCATCGCACATTACACCGACTCGACGCCAACCCAACTCACAGTTTGGCATTGAATTTTTAACTTAGTGTGAGTTGTGACTTAGGAGTCAATTTACTAACTTGCGAACAGCTAGTTGACGACTAGTCGCCAACTGGCTGACCACGCTGTGTGAGTAAGGCAAATTTTGCTCTTATGTCCTAACAATATTGAATATAGCTTACATTTCCATGCCATGCTGTAAATTGTGTTGGCATCGAGTCGGCATAGTGTGCGATGACCTTTATATCGCCATTGTTCGTCCGCTTCCGGAGGACTTCTTGCGGTCGAAACTTGGCAGCGTTTGTAGTTTTATCCATTATATTTTAAATATATTTCTGCTACATTTTCTAACCCGACATGTGGAGGAATCTGAAATGAATATGCATTATGCAATCCGATTCGGGTTCAATTCTCTAAAAATGAAATATTCAAACTGCATTTTCTTATCAAGGCAAAACACCTAGTTATTGGAACTTCAGGAGTTAATACTACGGTAAAGTTTATTATTGGCATCCATATTATTTTTTAATAAAAATCTGAGGTAAGTAATAAGTAGTACTGCTAGAGACATTGCCCTATATAGATCGAGTAAAATATTTTATATTTATCGAACTCTGTCAACGGACAACGAGTAGCTATAGTTAGTCCAAAAACAAAAATCAAAAGGATCATTAGCTGCAAGTCAGTTCCTCGGTAATTCCTTATTCGGGATGGATACCGCAAACTGCAGTTTAAGGATCTTAAAACGTAGTAATAAATTTAATGTAAAATGTTCCGAGTTAGCGCCGGAGCCCGCCGAGAGAAATCTTTGAATTTGTGGTCGGAACGCTTTATCGAACTTAAAACCGGAGAAAAAGTGCGGTTCGCCGTCCGCACAATTAGATTTCTGCTTTAGTATCGGCTGGCGTTGAAGAATTAAGAACTCTTTTATCTTCGTTTCTACAGTCTTTATCGTATTATTCAGCAAATACGTTTCCTTGTGCGAAAATAGTGTTTTAGTACATCATAACGCGAACCGGACGGTATAAATTATAATTAAAACTAACGTATTTATAGAAATAATTTGTTCACCGATAACATCTAACATGGCGGCAACGCTGATGCTTAATAATGTCTAAAACATACTTCGAGATAGCAATCTGCAAGTTTGCTGACTCACACTTACGTCAATGGGGTGGAGGCTTAATACCGAGCAAGTACATAATAAGTTATCGACTCAAATCCTTCCAAATAAAGTTTAGGGAGTTTTCCCTGTCATGCGTGTTGTTATCCGCGCGTGGATCTGGTCCGCATGCGGGTGGGTGACACTTACCGTGCGCGTGTTGCCCGCATGACAGGAAAAACATGTACCTAACTATGAAATAATGGGATAATGGGATGAATAAGGAAGGCAACTTACATGCGGTACAAACCCGCGCGTGTGCGATGACATGACAAGTAAAGCGCCCTAATGTGTTATTAGTTGGCTCAAGAGTTACATTAATGCACACTGTACAGCTCTCTGTTAAAATATTTTTCAACTTAATAAATGAAAAATTACTATTAAAGCTAAAGTAGGATGAGAATAGGTATTTTAGATTTCCGTGAATTCATTGTTATTAAAAAATAATAAATTACTCAATGGGCTTTTTCATTTAAAACTGAATGTAGGTAAGTATTAATATTTTTTATTTAAAGTTAAATATTATGTATAATATTAATATTTAGCTTTTTATTTTATTGTTTGAAGTAGTCGTAGTTTCGGTTTGTGAGTGGTTCAGCACTAAACGCGGGCCGTCGACAGTATACAGAATTTGATTAACTCCCTGGCCGCCTGCCAACACAATCAATTACGTGCTACATAAAAAACTATCCGACGGAATCGACTAATAACAATTCTGTATCAATTTAGCTGAAAAATGTGGTGAGAGCTCAGAGATGTAATATTTTAAAGTAGCAGGTGGTAAATTGTACCTAACAGTTGCATTATTACATCGTAGTTTTAGAACGTATTAATTAATATGTCCTCCAGATACACTGATGGGACAGAATTTGCATTTCAATATACCTAATATTATGGTTTGAGGGCGAAACAAGTACCAGAGATTTGATTTAATATACTTACTTATAAGTGCAACAACATCAAGACAAAGAATTAAAATACGAAAAAGTCAGATGGAAATTACAAAGATAAAGTGTGAACTTTATTCATTTACATTCAAATGAGGACGAAGTCGAACTTTATTTTCAAAAGAAATAATGCTTAACACAACTTAACCGGCTTCGCCGCAAAGTTTAGAACTATTAAGATTAAACTTCATCAAAACGGCTGCCACATCTGGAAGTAAAATTACCGTGCACCGGAGTTTCAATTCGCGCGAAGTGCTCTCGCTTTTATAACGCACTCGCTAACTCCTAACGCGCTTTAGGTGAGAATCTACGTGAGTTATTTCATCCGCCCCGATTTTGGCCTAGATAAAACCATTAAGGCTTCGCGCGGATTCGATGCTGCAATTAACGCCCCCGAGCGCGGCTCCGCCAAACGTGCGTCGGCGGCATCGCGCCGGACCGTTCACGGCGTCGGCCTTCGCCCCTGGGCACAGTGCCCACTCCGCACAGAAAACCGCATTCTCATTACTCCTGGTCAGAGGCGCCGATTTGAATATTTCCCCGCAGAGTTATCAATCAAAGAAACGCATCGAGGGAGCGCTTCGATGAGTTTACTGAATCGTAAAGTTACCGCACCGAATGAATAAGTTAATAGCGGCGGCGTTGGCTCCACTCCAACGTCCGACTTATTGACTCCCGATGTTTCGTCTTATTATTTTCGTGCTAGTGTTTTTATAAAAGAACTAGCGACCCGGTACGTGCTTCTCTACGTATAAAGTGAAATAATACAAAAATCTGTTAAAACATCGATTCATTTCTTAAAAAATATATAACTTAATTGCTAGCTATTTAAAAACTTAATCTAAAATATTGTGATAAACAATATTTTTTGTTTTTCCATTTTGAGTGTGAATTAACAAATGGCTGGCCAACTCTGGAACAGGCAACATAAAGTTGGCCATGTGAAAAACATGATTATTCCAATTGCACACCACAAACGTTAAAAATAATTGTGAGTATCAGATGGCACACGATCGAGAGCAATTTTAAACAATTGAACTAATGCGATATGCTGATGGAAAAACCATTGTAGCTCAAGAGAGAATTGAATCTCCTCCTGCCGTAATACGAAAAGAATTTGGCGTAAATGTGGCGTCAGAGTGGTGTTTTCTGACGTGTCATGTATTGGGTGGATTATTGTGGCACGATTCTCGTATACCCGACCGACGGGAGGCTTAGTGATGAAAATTCAGTTAGAATATTTTCTACAAAATAAAGGCGACAGTCGCGAGGGTCCGGGCCATTGAGTAGCAAATCCACACGAGCTGTTCCAAGCTGAATACCGTAAAATAGACGTACATTTTTAAAACATAAATAGAAGAAAATAATACTGTATTAGGTCAAGCATTACGTTGTTATTGCTAAGGTATATTACGTTTCTTGATGTTATTTAAATAATAATATTATGATGTGTTCTTTAACAAATTTTTTATTCTTAGAAACCATAGAGTTATTATGTAATACGTACTTATATAGAAACATGTAAGTTTACAACATAAATAACATCATCGTAGGATTAGTACTGGATATATTAGATATGCCATTTTCCATCAAAAGAGGAACATTAATTGATGCCATGGCTAAGGTTTAGATACAAAGATTACAAAAGGTAATGCAAGAACAGAGCCGTCCAGGCAATAAAATGAATGTGGCCGCGGTCGTAGCCCGTAGCGGATAAAAAAAGAAAAAAATACAGTGGGCCTCGTAAATAAACCGCGCACATAAAATATGCCGACCGGAGCACGCGGACTTTTTCGCCGCAAAATTGAAATTCCTTTCCATTAATGGTCAACATTGATTCCTTTAACGCCCCGAGTGTTAAATTTTGTTTTATCCGGCGGCTCAGAGCTCGGCGGGTTTCAGGTTTTATTTCGGGCGGAATGAGCTGGCTGTGGCTTTAACGATTAACATCGTTTTAGTGGAGTGGACTTACGGGCTTGTAGCGCGTTAGAGTGTGGCCAGTGTGTTTTACTGCTATTACTTCGCTCCTAGGGATCTTTAGATTAGGATTTATTAAACGTAACAAGTCCTGAATGTACGTGTAAAATTGTAATGTAGGTTTAGCTGTTGGCTTATTAAATAACTGACAATAAGGTTATAATTATTTTTATCTGATAAAGTATTATTTTTTTAACTTTGGCCACTATTCGATCTCCATCCTTCCGCTTTATCGTAATGAATCCGTTATGATACAACTTTGGTCCATGACAGCGCGAGATATTTACAAACGAAGTTCGAGCCGCAATAACTTTAGGATTCATTTTAAAATCTATAAAATATCTCATATTTAAAATGAACAAACTGGTCAGATCACTGAACACAGAGCGATATTTCTTTGTGGAAAATGCACTACGGATTTCCGCCTTCTCGGAAAAGCGAACGGATATTCCCGCTAGTATTTTTATTCGATTAATGTATTTGAAACGTTTAAGCGCGACTCACTCGTACGATTCAATGATAGTACGCCCGGAGAAAAATAACTAAGCACTGCAATCGAAGCGCCATTATAAAGGCACTCTACTACGAGTATAGTCTTTACGTACTCTTAAACAAGTTACGTTACTACAAAATGTACCTTGTTCAGGATGAAGTGCTTGTTCAGACACACCGGGAACCGCGCGGTTAAACCGCTCGCAGCTTATTACAAAGGCGTTGCATTACAGCGTTCACACTAACCGCTCGATTTCTACGCGAGAAACGCGCGGTTCCCGCTGTGTCTGAACAAGCACTAAGGCTACGTTTATTGCGCGTATTCTGCGCGTGTTCTACTATAGCGTATGAGAAAACACTCGCGCGGCCTGCGCGCAGGGTCGGCGCGGATTCAGCGCGTGCCGCGCGCGTGTTTTCCCATATGCTATAGTAGAACACGCGCAGAGCACGCGCAGAACACGCGCACGTCTGAACGTAGCCATAGTAGATGAGTAGGAGATTGATTTCAAGTTGTCTCTTCCACTATAACGTATACCGTCTTTTGCAGTGATGGGTGAGGTGTGCGCGGTGTCGGCCGCGCGGGACGGCGTGGCGGGCGCGGGCGCATAAGGCGGCGCGGTGGCGGGCGCGCGCGCGGCGGCGGCGGCGGCGCATGCACGCCACCGGCCACACGGACCGCTCGGGCGGCGGCGGCGGCGGCGGCTCCTGGCGCCTCCCGCCCGACGAGACGCTGCAGGTCGCCGACCCCAAGTCTGCCAAGGAGGACGTAAGTCATCCTACAGCACTCGTTAATGAAGACGTAAGTGAACGAAGTGTATCTAGCATGTGCTAACAAAAGGACTGTTACTTATTTCTTCTCTTATAATTTGAATGAACCTCACCTACTTCATCTGACTAACTTTGTAGCTATACATAAAACCCCGTTTTTGTTTATTTCAAATAATTTTCCCGGCCTTCAAACCTTCATTTATGTAGTGGACTGCGTGAATCTAATGCTGTTAATATTTTTAAGTTGATTATAGTTGAAAAAATTGAAATATATTCGATATATAAGACGTAAGTAGATGAAGTGGATAGCTAACATTTTGTAACATAAGGAGTAGCATAAGGACAATGAGAGCGCTTACAGACGAACGGCACTTGTCGACGGCACTTCACGCCGGCGAGCGTCGACAATTGTCAAAATAAATCAATGAAAAAAAAATCCAGCGACTGTCGTCAACGCGTGCCGTCGACAAGTGCCATTCGTCTGTAAAAAGCCTTGCTCATTTCTTCTATTTTAATTTAACAAACCTTGTTACAACTTAAATTTACCCACATCATCATTTGACTTATTATATCTGGCTATCCATTTAATCTACATTTTCTTAATTTTAAATCATTTTCCCGCTCCTAAAGTCTCCATTCATGAAAAAAAATCAAAGGACAATTTTCGAATTTTTACTCACTCCATCCACATGTCTTCAATTATAATAAGCCTCTGAAAATCAAAAACTTATATACCGTGAATCAGCTCGTTTTAAATTCGCCCAGAACAGTGTAACATTGCGTCGTTTTTCAGGACCTGTACCCCGGCGATGGTCACAACTGGAGGAGCATCATATTCTCGTTGATGGTCATCAGTTTTGTCATAGCGGGCATCGTCACTGCGATTTATTTACTTGGGTAAGTGATAATAACCAATATTAAGGGCCCCTTTCACCACTTCCTGATAAAGTGCCGGATAGGCTATCCACAACTTTCTGATAGATTCTGCATACCCTATCTGTCAAGTTAATTGGTGGATAGCATATCCGACACTTATCGGGAAGTGGTAAAACAGGCCCTTAAATTAATAACTATATAACCATTAATTTTAAAACAATTTAGTGTTTAGTGTTCATTTTAGTATAAAATATAAATATATGTATGTTAGTCTCAAATGTGTCAAAATTCCTGAAATAAATGGTAATAACTAAATCAAATTAAATTAAAAACAGATGTAGCAACTACGGCGTAGACCCCGCGTAGCATGCTACGCAAGTCGCAACCATTCAGGCTTAGAGGAATGGTTGCGCTCTAAAGGTACTCCCTCACCAGGACCATTCACGTGTAATGTAACACTATGGATTCGTCTTTGAGCATTACATTAAAATAATACCTCCCTGAATGACGAGCATTCGTGTGTAATGTAACATTATAGATTTGACTTTGAGCATTCCATAGCAAGTTGACTTCACTTTCACGTAGCATTGATGTTACAAGTTGTATCATATTACACATTATATCATTAGAAGATGCACATTATAATGCTCAGTTCTCCTCTATTCCTGACGTAATGCTCGACTCTGTAACGCGAGAGCGAATGCTCCCGGTGGATAGCATCTTAATAAATCGATAACTAGTATTTACAAATATATGAAAGTATATTAGGTTTAAAAATGGCAAGAATTTATTCAAATAAACCTACACAGAATCTAATATTCAAATAGAAAATGAAATATTTAATCTAATATTCACTGTCGACTTCCACGGCTTATCTACGTCAGTCTTCAAAGCTTCCTATTCGATGTATCACTCGAAGGTATTACATGCAAACTTGCATGCGGGACTTGCGGAGCCAAGAGTAGTTTACTTTAAGGCGACGCCTTGATAATTTGGCTGTAGCGATATAGATTTATCTCAGCAATGACTAAAGCTAAGAAATTAAACTTCATTGTCAGTAACCACAGTAATCATCATTTCTTTGTCTTTGAATTACCCATAGCATAACACGATTGGTAATTTTTTATAACACAGAATAATCAATCAAAAAGACCTCTGTAAAAAAAGGGATTCTAATTTTGCCAACAGAGGAGAGTGATTTAAGCTTCCAAAATTTGTACATAGGTTGGTTTAAGCATACACTATAATTTTCCCATAGCTTATATGAAATATATTCATGGTTTTTAATTAACGCGACCAAAACCATTTTGTCGCCTACGCCCTTTCCATTTCTTGCTGTTCCATTTTTTGTTTTGCCGGCTCGGCCTCTCATAGAAAAAAAGCAATCTAAAACATATCCAACATGGTTTTTTACTTTAACGTGGCGTCACCTTAATATTATTTACGCTTTCGTGGAAAAGGCACTTAAACGAATGTACCAGTACGAGTAGCTGTGAGAAGGCTTCGTGACAACATGCCAACACCAATAACAAACTTTAACAACGAACCCAGCACTTATTGATTGAGATTTCGTTCGCGTTTGCACGAAATGCAAAGCATCTTATTATATTATAGGAAGTGTAGGAACTTCATACTTGTAGTTTTTTTTTAATACTATCAGAGAAGTTTATTCATAGGAGGATGATGGACCTATCTGGTCGGACTATGTCAATGCAAGTAAGTCGTTATTTATTAGCTGGCTTTGACATAACGTGACCAAATTACGTAGGTCAACTGCCTATAAATAAATCAACTCCTCTGCTAGTATACCTAGCTTTCTTTAGCAAGAAATAGTCAAAACTCAACTTATTTGACGACCTCTGTGGCTCAGTGGTGAGCGAGTTGGTAGCTCAAGGGTCGCGGGTTCGAATCTCGCCGACGGAACAAAAAGTTTTTTAATGTTCCCGGGGCTGGATGTGTATTAAATATGTGTATCATATAATAAAAATCTTAAATATATGTATAGTATAAAAGTATTAAACTACGAATAATAAAAACTAAGGAAGAGTAACTCCGTCAAAAAACATGCTCCAAAATACTTGTCAAAAAAGTGTACCTTAGGTTCACTTTTCATACATTTGCAATATTTAGGTGACCTTGAGCGGTATAAAGGCTGACGTTACATGACAGTTCGAATGGAACCAAATTTAAAATTGTATTAGTATGGGAGTTACGTTTCTTTAGGTTTTATTACTCGTAGATATTAAATATATTTCCGTTGTCTGGTACCTGTAACACAAGTCCTTCAGGTACTTAGCACGGGGCCAGACTGACGTGGTGTGAAGCGTCCATAGATATTATTATTATTATTTTCATTGTTATTCGTAGTACAACTTAATAGTACAATTTTTTAGGATTAGGAACATTTTTTTGACTTGATTACCGTCAAGCTAATTTTTCGTGAGTAGCTTCATTTTGTTAAGATAAACAACAGTTTCCCCTGCAAAAATTCTCAAAAGTGGTAGCTATTATAGCTTCGATTCGATGGTCCTAAAATATGGATTGTTCTTTATTTTGTAGGACAATGTTACTGTTAACAGTATCCTTTTTAGGGTTCCGTAGCCAAATTGGCAAAAAACGGAACCCTTATCGATTCGTCATGTCTGTCTGTCTGTCTGTCTGTCTGTCTGTCCGTCCGTATGTCACAGCCACTTTTCTCTGAAACTATAAGAGCTATACTATTGAAACATGGTAAGTAGATGTAGTCTGTAAACCGCATTAAGATTTTGATATAAAAATGGAAAAGATATTAAAAATTTTAGGGGTACCCATAGGTACAACTGAAACCAAAAAATTTTTTTTTCATCTGGCCTATGCGTGTGGGGTATCTATGGATAGGTCTTCAAAAATCATATTGAGGTTTCTAATATAATTTTTTTCTAACCTGAATAGTTTGCGAGAGAGACTCTTCCAAAGTGGCAAAATGTGTGTGTGTGTGTGTGTGTGTCCCCCTCTAACTTCTAAAGTAGGGGCATGATAATTCAAAAAAAAATATATGATGTAAAAACTACCAACGAAAATTGGTTTGAACGAGCAGAGGCGGTGCAAGGCGTGGGCGGTGTGGGCGACCGCCCACGGCCTCACGGTCCTAGGGGCCTCGCGCCCTTTAACTTAAAACTTTATCGGCGCTCTTTGTTCAATTTTATCCATTTTGAAAACAGTTGACGAATTTTTTTGAATGATAAGAAAATAATAAAATTTTCACGCCATCAAATTCAAATTTAGAACACAGCTTTCTAGAGACACGAATTTAAAAATGACATACATATTTTTTTAATTTTAACTTTTTAAATAGCAGAGGCTAGTTACTTCTCATCCCGCCCTCGTATGTACACTCGGGAATATGTATGTATATATGTATGTATGTATGTATGTATATGTATGTATATGCACAGAACATAAATTTATGCCTATTAACGACACAGATTTTCTGTGTTATTAATAAATTATTATGAGATACGTTTTCCGATGGTTATCCGGATAGTAGCGAATCCGTAATACTGGGCCGGATAATCGAGTTTCTACCGTACGTCGTCGATGTGGCTAATGGCTTGAGGCATTCTCATCACGGATAGGTATCTTGTTGTGACGCGACCAGTTGCAATTTGCAAGTGATTGACATTCATGTTGCCACTCTGTCAATTGGCCTGTTAGCTCCATCATAGAGTATCGTCTATCGACTATAAGTTAGAACTGCTGGATATATTACCACATTAAAGGCCTGTTTCACCACTTCCTGATGAGGTGCCGGATAGGCTATCCACTACTTTTTTGACAGATATGCTCTATTTGTCAAGTTAAGTTGTGATTAGGCTAGCCGACACTTATTATGAAGTTGTATTTATAATATTACTAGCTGTCCCGGCAAACGTTTCTTTGCCATATTATATAAAGTATATCGCTCGTATTATTTTATTGAATAAGTGATTTGATAATTATGTTACCAAGGCAACGTCCATCGCTATCCCGTGACCCGCGTCGCATAAACAATGGTCGCTCTTTATAGACAAATAATTTGCATTAAAATAAAATTGCGACTATAATTAAAGATCTAAGCTATCATATCTCTCAAGTTGGAAAAAAGTACACATTTATAAAAAAGAAACATTAAAATCGGTTAAGTAGTTTAGGAATCCATCGCGGACAAACATCGTGACAGAAGATTTATATATAATAGAAATAGATAAAGTGGAAGAGTTTGTTAGTTTGTTTGTTTGTTTGAACGCGCTAATCTCAGGAACTACTGGTCCGATTTAAAAAATTCTTTCAGTGTTAGATAGCCCATTTATCGAGGGAGGCTATAGGCTATATTTTGTCACGCTAAGACTAATAAGAGCGAAGAAATAGAAGAAAATGTGGAAAAAACGGGAGGAAATATATTCGAAAAAACCGGCCAAGTGCGTGTCGGGCCACGCGCAATATAGGGTTCCGTAGTACCGCTAGTTTCTGAAAAATTTTGTATAGTCAATGAATGTACATTTATAACATGTTTTACACTACTAACAACATCATCTCAGTTACTTTCAAAGGAATTTGAACGAAAAGTTCCTTTATACTTCGCCGAATACATTTTTTTAGTTGATCGACTATTACTCAATAACTTATGAAGTCTTCTTAGCCGTGATAGTTTTCCTTTTAAATTCAGCATCTTTCCTACTCTTGTGAATTTTTCCACATTTCTAGAAGCAATCGTTTAGCTGGTAGAAGGGGGGGACACTGGACTCTAACGATTTTTTCCACTTTAAAACTTAATATTTCACAAATGGATCCCTAAATCGGAAAATGATCTATGAATACTTATAATATTTTTTAAAAAGCTATCCAACGACACCCTACACGATGGGGTGGGCGTGAAAAAAAAATTCAACCCCGCTTGATGTGTACCATAAAAAAAATACTTTTTAAACATTTTATATACCATTTTGTCGGCATCATTATTATGTGTATTCATGCCAAATTACAGCTTTGTAGGTCCTATAGTCTCTGAGCAAATCTGCGGACAGACAGACAGACGGACGGACAGACCGAAACTATAAGGGTTCCTTGTTGACTACGGAACCCTAAAAAAGGGCTTATTTGAACGCACTAATCTCAGGAATTACTGGTCCGATTTGAAAAATTCTTTCAGTATTAAATAGTCTATTTATCAAGAAAGGCTATAGGCTATATTTTATCACACCACGACTAATAGAAGCGAAGAAATAGAGGAAAATGTGGAAAAAATGGGGGACATTATTTGAAAGGGCTTATCTCACCAACTACTGGAGCAATTTTTCTGTAATTTGGCACAGATAAGAAGTAGACCACGTAAATGATCATAGCCTATTTTTTGGACTAATTTGTCTGTGAAACATCTAATTTACGCGGGCGAAGCCTCGCAGAACATTTAGTAAAAATATACATGGCTGAGGGCGAAATTAAAAAAAATCGCATTCGAGTCCCAGCAAATTAATTTTCCAAAAAGTAATAATGCAGATTTAGATTTCAAAATCAAAATATAGCTCGCAACTCCTTTGAGCATTTTTGCTTTTCCTATACTTTTAGATTTCACCTACTATACCTACCATTTTAAAATCCTGTTTAGTATGGTCATGTATCAATAATTAACTTTAATCAAGAACGGTGGTAGTCGTTATCTAGGATCTGATCACCAATTATTTTCCACTCAATGTGCGTAGGCCCATATTAATTGGTACATACCATACATCAGATTTTTATTTTGTCCATAATATAAAGTATTTCGACTATCTTGTCGCACAAACAATGGTCACCGTCAGTCTCAGGTTGTAATAATTTACTATTTTTTATTCAACAAATGCACTTATCAATATATAAAGTACCCAGTAGCCGATTCTCAGACCTACTGAATATGCATATAAAATTTGGTAAAAATCAGTAAAGCCGTTTCAGAGGAGTTCGCGGACTAACATTGTGACACGAGAATTTTATATAAAAGATGTACCAATGTATGTACTGTTGGTGTACCTTAATAAAATAAATGAATACGATCACCACCAGGTATGTGGACGAGCTGCTGTACTGGTCGGGGCGGCGCATGCGGCTGGAGGAGTTCCTGCGCGGGGAGCTGGCCAGCGCGCGGCTGCCCACCACCTGGGTCGGCCACCAGCTGGTCTACCAGGCGGACGACGGCGGCCTGCTCGCGCTCGACACCCTCAACAACACCCTCACGGTGCTCGTCACCAACCACACCCTCGTGAGTTTTAGTAGCTTCCCGTGCTCAAGGATTTGTTGCGGAGATCAGACAACGGGAAATATGAATAATACTTAGTAAAGATTTGAACTATAGCACACTCCGTAATTTTTTTGTTGCGTCGAGGAATTCGAACTCGCGATCCCTAAGCAACAAAGCCACAGGCCGGCTGGGGTATCACATAAGAGTAGCGATCAACAACCTGCTAGCAATAATCGCGCGAGCGATTGCTGGGTGTCATGAATGTCACAAACAATGGTGTCATGTATAGTGATCGATTGCAATCTGATTGTTTTGGCTGATACGTGATACGAAATTATTGCGATTTTGGAGCAATTATCGCGCAATTATTGCTATCGCATTGCTCTCGCAAGATACGTGATACGGGGGCGGGTCGTTGTTACGCTTCAGAAAATTGTAACACAACGATAGTGAAAAAGATTCAATTTTACTACGATCATACATCAGAAGCAGCTCCTAAAATAATAAATAGCTCAATGTAAAGTACGATTTAAATTTTATTATAAAATATGCAATCCATTTCGCTGGAAGCGACGTTAGAATTATTTTGATAGATGGTACACCGCGGCGCGGCGCGCTGCAAGAAAGTACGACGCCTTTACCACTTTGATGTTATACGGTACACCACAAGCGCAATTAATTTTTATTTTAATAGCGCAACTATAAAGCGATATTAAAATTTGCCCAGAAATAACCTAAGCGTCGAAATTGGCCGTAAATTTTCCTCGCAACAAAGTTCGGTCAAAGTTCCGGAGTTTGAAACAATGCAAATTCAATTTCCCCGCCCGAATAGCCCGTTACGATGCCGCTGCACCTGCCCTGGACATTACTACCCCTGGTACAACATCCCCTTTTGCTCTTCCTGTCACCGATATACTATTAGTAAAGACTAATAGTATATCGGTGACAGGAAGGGCACGTTAGTATTTTTAATAAAAAGACTAAATAATTTTATCATTATCGTCTTGTAACACAAAGATCCAAAAGTAATGTATGAGTAATGTAAAATGAAATGTTCGTAAATAAACAAAATCGTATTTAAGTATGAGTTTTTAACTATTCCTTGAACAGTATCTACAATATCCGAAGTTAAAAGTTATACCTACCAGCTCTCTATCACGACTCAATCGTTAAACCTACTATCCTATACTACCGTAACTTACGGAACTAAGAAACAACAGAACATCGTAAATCCACTGGCGATCGTATATCGTAACTTATACGTGAGTCAGCTGCATTCATGACCCGAACCACTCAAATCTCGTTGACCCACCTGGGGATCGATTCTCGTACCTCGAATGTTGCTTCTAGTGTAACGTAACTACATGATTAGTAATCTGTGCTATTATAGCCTGAGTCTACCAATTAATTCCATCTAATCAAAAATACCTTAAAGATTTTTGGAGTTTCTACTAATCAAAACGCGTTTTAAGGAAATTCTATTTTGTTGTTTTATTAAATCAAAACTGTTTCAATGTTGCATTATATAAGTAAATAGTACAGATGATATTCTACTTGAGGTGATTAGAATCGAGGCCTGCCTACTTGGCTGCTGACCTAAGCCTTCGTGACGAATTTACAAGTTGAACGAGGATACAATTTTGGAGCCGGAAAACTGAAGTTTATTTTGAAATTCAATATTATTTTATTAAAATCTTCTGATTGTTAACTCGGTTAGTTGTAGATGAAACTGTTTTGTTATAATACTATATGACGCCCGCAACTCCGTTGCGACTTGCGCCAAAATTCGTTTATCACGCGAGAACCATAAGTTTTCCGGGATGAAATGTATTCTATGTCGTTTCTCGAAACTCAAAGTATCTCCAAACCAAATTTCAGCAAAATCGGTTCAGTGGTTTGGGCGTGAAGTGGTAACAGACAGATAAACAGACACACTTTCGCATTTATAATATTATAAGTTTAGATATTTTATTGATTATAATATGTTTTGTTATAAACTGTATTATATTGCACACAGAGGCAGCTCAATGTGCGCGGGTATCAGTGCTCTCCGAACCTGCGCTTCGTGTTGTTTCAGCACAATATCAAAGAGGTAAGCCAGTATATCATCAAAACTTAATTTTATAAAATTGAACATCGGAGTGAATCGAAGAATTTTACCCATTTATTATAATATATTTTATACCCCTTTCAGTTTGAGACTTTGTGCTTTTTAGGGTTTCTAGTAGAAAAAATGTAATAATGTCTAATGTTGAGATTAAAACAAACAACGTTTATTGCAATGGTTTTATGGTTTAAATTAATTACAATTATTATGATTTAAATGCATGGTAATTTTGATAGTAGTATCTATATATATAAAATGGATTTTCAAATGTGTTAGTCGCGCTTAAACTCGGAAACGGCTGAACGGATTGGGCTGATTTTAGTCATAAATAGTCGTAGAAGTCCAGTGAAGGTTTTAAAGTGACCTGTGATGTGACACGAAGTTCACCGGGACAGCTAGTAGTATTATAAAATCTTTCTTTTTTAAGTCCCAGAGATCTGTACCCAAAATTGTTATTTGAAGCTTTGTATACATCTTTCATATTATTTAATGACATTCATGTTATTGTTACAGGTGTATCGACGGACATTCACTGCTCATTACACAGTTTATGACGTTACCAATGAGTAAGTTGTTAAAATTGTTCTTTTAAAAAAAACTTTTCGCTTGATTTCCGGGACAAAATCCTAGCCTTTTGCCGGCACTCAAAATATATCTATCTCCATACCAAAATTCAACAAAATCGGTTCGGCGGCTTGCTGAACCGATTTTGTTGATTTTGAGCGTGATGAGCTTACAAACAGGCAGACAGACGGACACACATTCTCTTTTATAAACCTGAAACTCTGATATTCTCCTGGAATACTTGTTACAACTTTTTAAACAGCAATATAGCGCTTTTCCAAGAAGGCATATATTTTGTCACGGATTTATCGGTTCGAGTATACTTGGAAGAGCTTACCCTCAGCTACAGATCTTAAAACAACTTTTCTCGTGTCCAACTTGTGATACTCTATAAAATTACATTTCACTGAACAATTTTGCATGAAGACTTCGAAAACAAATTAGCTTGTAGGAAGACAAATTATTATTTCGACTCTTTCATTGTTTTTAAAATAAATAAAAAATAAAAAAATAAAAATGTTTATTTCAGACTGGGAGTCCATAAGTTGTTAGTAAATTGCATTAATTATTTTATTACAAACTATGTTAGTACTCTTAAATCAGAAAGATCAGTTAAAATATCTACGTGGCCTACCAGCAGCACTGGGCACGTAGACATGAATGCGCACCCAATGACGCATAATAGGACACTCTACTTTTTCACTGATCAGCCTAAGAATGGTGTTGGTGCTTGCGCGAAGTCTGCTCATCAAAGATGCTACTCGCTTTCTTATGACGGCTTGAAAGCCATCAATGTGATTTTGAGCAAACATCTGTGACGCGCTGCAGAATCGCGGAAGCCCCAACATCACTCTTAGTGCATTATTATATTGGACTCGGAGTGCGTTGTAGGCCCGCTGCGTGTAGTCAACCCACAGATTGCATGTATACATAGATTGACAAAAAGCTCTGAAGAGAGTTAATTTAACTTCTTTACTACATCTTGCAAAACTGCGGGCCAACATGTTACATCGGACTGCCATCGCCCTCCGTTCCCTTTCAATGTCACAGTCGTCTTTCAAGTCCTCAGTCACCATATGGCCAAGATACTTGAAAGACGACACTCTAGTAAGAGCGCCTCCATTCAGAGTTACAGTTGGCACCGAGTCTAAGTTACAACCTTTACTTTTAAATATAACCAGCTGGCTTTTCTTAACGTTGTAGACGAGGCCATGTGACAAAGCGTATCTCTCGCACACACCAATCAATCTCCTTAGAGCCGCGATTGATGGACTCAGCAACACCATATCGTCTGCGTAGCTAATGCTATTGACAATATGGCCGTCAAGGGAGCATCCGACCTGTGTGTTGCTAAGTTCATCAATCAATTCATCCACATAGAGATTGAAGAGCGTAGGCGAGGACAACCCACCCTCTCTCAGTCCACAGTCCAACGTATATTCGTCGGACAAGTGTCCAAGCCATCTGACCTGGTTTGTCTGATGCCCATACCAGTATTTAAATAGCTTAACTGTGTCAGATGGAACACCACACTTGGACATTTTAGACCAGAGGACATCGTAGCAAACCAGATCAAACGCCTTCGACAAGTCCAGAAAAGCACCATACACACATGTTTTTCTGCTGGTATAATACTTGATGATATGCTTAAGAGACAAAATTGCACATTCTGTGGACAGCTTTGGTCTAAACCCAAACTGTGCATCGTGCAAATCAAGATGTTGTTTAAGTTGTCTCTCAAGCAAACCATCCAGTACTTTAGCCGTAACAGTGGCTAATGAGATCGGTCTGTAGTTGGCCTTATCAGAAATATCTCCAGTCTTGTTTTTTACCACTGGTACAACAATTGTCCTCATTAGGTCAGTAGGCAGATAGGAGTGCCTTTTACAAATAGTAAATAGCACTCCTAGAAGCCTCGGTAGATGGGGACCCGCGTGAAGAAAATGCTCAATGCTGAGGCCGTCGTGTCCTGGGGACTTCCCTCTCGTCATTTGTTTAATAGTCATTGAAACTTCTTTGGTGGTAAAACGTTCAAAATCGCCAGGAACGACGGTCCCAGCACCAGCATCATTCAGCGGCGGTGTAATATTTTTAACTTGAAAGTGAGACCTAAACAAATTAGCAATATTTTTAGGCTCACTAATACTGTCAACACTCACCGGAATACTAGACTTAGGGTTAATCTTTTTTGTTTGTCGCCAAAATCCCCGAAAGTCTTTATTTTTATGTTTAGCAGCAATATCATTCATTTTAATTATCTCCTCATTTTTCTGACAGTATTTTAACTTTTTCTTAAATAAAATTCTAGACTCCTTCATTTTATTGTAAATATTACCAACCTGTGGCCGTCCACATTGAATCCAATTTAGAAAATTTTGTCTTGCATTCCGGTGGGCGGCCCTGACATATTTGTTCCAACCAATAACATTTTTTGTACGTCTCTTAACGTTACTACAGTTGTTAACACTGTTGCTACTCATAGAAGATTCTTGTAGTGTACTTATAATTTTAAAATAGAACTTATCTATGTGAGACAAATGTTCTTCATTTTTATTCTCACACTCTGCATCACAACATAAACCTAATTTATGAGGGAATTCAATTTCCCTTAATTTATTGTTACATAGCTTAGTATACAATTCAATTTGACTGTTGTCTCTGTTTCCCCATATAACTTTGTTTATAGAAGCACGCGGCAACAAGAGAGTCTGACCACCTGTATAAATATTGCACTGAATTTGTAGCGGGAAATGATCCGACCAGTACACATCGTAACGTACCTTTACAGATGACACCGACCGTCGCGCTGACTCAGTAGTTACGCAGTGATCGAGCCATCTTCTGCTGCCGTGTGCTTCACTTATAAAAGTGAACGTATCATTATCTAACATGTCAATGTCAACACAACTCCATTTTTGTTCAGCACAAAAATGTATCAGTTCACTACCAAAGGTCCCGCCCGGATGTGCATTAAAATCACCTAAAATATATACAGTTTCTAAATCACAGTTCTCAATAATTGCCACTATCTCACTGAGACATTGAACATATTCTAAGAAGTTTTCTGAGCAATCAGTAGGCATGTAAACACTGAACACAAGAAATTCTCTATCTGCAGTTGAAATTTTGATTGCCACCAATCTGTCACTCACACAATGAACTACAGAAACACTGTTAAACTTCATCTTATTCCACAACAAGGCAACGCCCCCGTATGGTCGACCACGCAGGATGCCCTGCGAAGTGTCAACAGCTGACTTCCCGTAGTAGCTGAACTGTGTATTTACTCGATTGAGTTCTGATATTTCATGAGGCAGCAGCCAGGTTTCTTGCAATGCAATAATATCCGCCGTTTTACTTAAATTAGTCACGCATTCCAAAGATCTCTTTATGTTTTTACAATTGAAAGATATAAGTGTTGTTTTATTGTCACTCTCCATTTATAACTGTGTTATGAGCCTCATTAGCTATGTCCTTGTGGACTTTTCTTTTTTGAAATTCGATAAACCTACGAAAGGATATACCGTCTGGCCAGAGATTTGAGTCCATAAACATACTCAGCTTGTGTTTAGGTACAAAGATTTTGTAGGAATTATATTCTCTGGGCTGTTTAGTTTTAATTTTAGACAGTGACACCTTAACGTGTGTTTTACTCAAAATGTGAGAAATAATATCCTCCTCCCTAGTTTCGATGTGAACATTGTTGATAAATAGCGGAACCATAATATCAGCTGCTCTAAAATTCTGAGACTCCATATATTTATATTTAGACTATTAATTATACCTGCATCTGTTTACACACTTTATAAAAAAGAAAATTTAAGTAATTAATGCTGTTTTTGGGGCACCGTAACCGAAGGGTAAAAACGGAACCCTATACCAAAGATTTTGCTGTCTGTCTTTCACCAGGTTTTGGCTCAAAAACCACGGCAGCTACAGACAATCATAATACATTTACAAATTATGTATTTCTGTTGCCGCTATAGCAACAAAACTTGTAACAAAATAAAATTAATGTATACAATAAACACGTTTTTTTTGCCGTGCGTTTACAACACATGTTCAAATTTAATGTTGTCCAAAATAAATGTGTATCTTTACAAATATTAAATTTAAACTTACTTACTTTAGCCCCTCAAAAAGACACCGATAAAGATCTTTTGCATGACCAAGAACGAGCTCAACCGGACGTGAAACCGAAAGGCTGGACCGGAAGTGTGATGATATCGCGCTATAGCCTAGCCTTCGAGGGCTAAATTTATATTCATTGCATATGCACTAGATAGACCCAACGTAGCATGGAATAAATAGAAACAGAAGACAAGCTCTACATTGCCGCTCTTGAACAAGTAACACTAGTAAATTTTTGAATACTCAATAGATAGAGATTTTGAACAATAATAAATAATAATAAAGTAATAATATTAAATATTGACGTAAGAATCGAATGATAATAATTTCAAACTATGGTAAAAACAATATTAATAACATTTTTTTCATATTTCGTAGTTCTTGTGAGAAAAAGACATCTATATAAATAAGTTGAAAACACCAATTTGCAAATGCCCATCGTAAAAAATTGTTTAAAAGGCTTGTGAAAAAACGCATACCCACGTGCACCACGCCGCGCGCCGTCGCGTGGCACAAAAGGTTATCATGTGGCACATACAAGCTTATCTTCTGCTTCCATTTCTTCTATAGCCCATAGGTACAGCGGCGATAACATCTCGCATTAACAGAAATCGCGCGGTTTACTGCCGAGAGGCATGCAACTACACCACCGAGTGCTCGCGAAACAAGCTCCTATCAGCCTTCGTGTTAGCCAATAAATAAACGAGATTTACTACAGACATGAATGACTCTGAAATATTTACTGTTTGCACTTTCCTAGGCTCTGTATTCACCGATAAAACAGTCCGATTGTCATACCAAACAACTTTATTTATAGGCAGTACAGACGTACTAAATTTAGCCGGGTTTGTTAAGCTTAACCGAGAGATCAAGGCTGACTTTGCCTTGACTTAAACTAAAATCTAAATAATGCCTATGAATAAATTCCTTTGATGCCAATTTGAATTAAAATGGGCTCAATTTAGGTGTAGAATGTATCTACTAATTTACACGTCCTCATTGGTTGCTGGGAAATCCAAAACTTCGCCAGCAACAAGTTCAAGCCATCAATTTAGTACCAAGTTGGTAATTCGAATTCACTCCGTAGGAGTTACGTAAGCTGCATCCTTCCGGGGAAGGGTCGTTCAATATTTGATTGTGAATGGAATCTGCAAAGGTCAAGACGAGTCGACTGGGGCTATTTAATTTCCGGCCTGTCGACCTCGGCCCACGGCGACTCGCCCGGGCCCGGCCGACTCGTGACAGTTATGGGCTTTCGACCCGCTTCTATTTCTACAAATGACTGTTGGGATTGGAGGTGTAACATGGAACCTTTTTTATATGAACTCATGTACCGTTACATGCTTTACCTTCAAATATTAGTTCCTGGATTTTTGTTACGTTTTGTTCACCTCTGTGGGTGGATTCTTATAAGAAACTGATACGAATACCCTTATCGGATACCATCGCAATGATATTATACGAGGATAAACACGATACGTTCAAAAGCCCAAGACTGCAAGCCAACAAGCCCGTTAGAATCAAATTTTGCTGTTATGTTGTCCTATGTATTATGCTGTTATGTACTATCGAGGAAATTGATTCCTAGACAGTTGACAGTCCAACGCCATTTGGTCGGATCATGTCAATTCTATGTTAATTGCGATCTTTCGGCTGGATTTGACGTAACGCGACCAAACTACGCAGGCCCCCCATCTGCCTAGAATTCAACTTCTCTGATAGTACATAAACATTGTTATACTTTCCCCCTGTTTGCCCAATTTGACCGCAACTGCAACCCCTTCAGCCACCACATCCCGTTGTTCGGCGAGGGTCAGCGCAGCTGGGAGTGGCAGCACGCGGCGTGGCTGGGCGGGGAGGGCGCGCTGCTGCTGGCGGCGGACAACGAGGTGCTGGCCCGCCCCGCGCCCCCCGCCCGCCGCGCCCCCCTGCTGCGCCTCACCACCGACGCCGAGCCAGGCTCCGTCTACAACGGCGTCTCAGACTGGCTATATCAGGGTAAGCGGTTGTAGCTTCTGAGACACTTTTTTTTGTGTGAGACACACTTTGAGTGAAACACTGCAACTTGACGTATAATTATATCATTGCGATGCATTTTTAAATGGCAGCGGTTGCAACAGAGTGCAGACACATGGGTCCATACCTCACCGAAACGCCATGGCAACGTGGCCAGCGACGTTACCATGGCCACGTCTGGCGTCCCTGCGTCGCGCTGCAAAGCGATGTTTTTCTTTTTTATGAAGATTCAAGAAAGTACCCTGAAATGTTCAATTATCACTAAAATCAGCGACGGGTTGGCGACAAACTGACGGAGCATGCAAAGACGTTCAAACAACTGGCAACGTTGCCAGTCACCGCACGCGAAGCGGTCAACTCTAGCTGCACTGGCTATACTTGGCATCGTCGCCATTCGGTTGCCAAATTGATTAGCCGTCATGCATCTCAATAGAACTAGTTGGCGACGTCGCTGGCCACGTTGCCATGGCATCCCGGTGAGGTATGGCCCTTAGAGTCAGTTAACATTGCAACGTGACTCGCATATTAAGTATATCATTGAGATGTTTTTTTTAAATGAGCCGTTCAAAGACCAAAAATCCTCCGGACGTTCCAATGTAAATTGTAAGAGCTTATATGTATTTTATACCTTGATACAGCAACTGGCGCTGTAGTATTTTGGAGCTGTATATATCCACTACAGTTACTGCGATGTCAACCACACTTACATAAAAGTTAACGATGCTATTCATAGTAGAATTTACTTACAGATTTCATGGTGCGAACACAGCGCCTCGTTGGATATAACATAACATGTCTTTCCATTTTATTAAGTTTAGAACTCCTGAATAGTTGCAATTTCCATAAATTTCATAAGGAGGTTGACAGATTGTCGAAAAAAGCGGTGATAGAAGGAATTGTTTCAGATTTGTTACCTAATTATTCAGAATATTTTGGCAAATATAAAAAGAAATGTTTCGGAAAATGGAAAACGTATTTTGATGAAAGATCCAAAATTAAAGGAATATGGTATAAGACTTTACAATCTGAGCCTCCTCGTATACCATGGTATTTAGATTTCTATATAAATAGGTTAAGATTAATTACTTGTTTCAGAATGCGTTCAGGACACCTTCCATTGAATTCCTTTGCGTATTTAATGCGTAAGACAGATTCCATTCCAAGAGAGATTCCAAATTGCGAAATATGTAACAAAGTTGAAGACTTGCATCACATACTAATGGAATGTGTCCGATACGCCACTGAAAGAAACATACTTGTATCAACATTTGGCTTGAATTTACAAGATGTAGGTGCTTTTCATGGTTTACTGTCTGAGCCAAAATCAGTTGCTGCAAGTATGTTATTTGATTTGTATAGCCAACGTAGATAGTATTTATGTATTATTTACGTGATATAGGTTACGATGGGACTGACATACTCACTCTGTGATAAAAGTCCCTTAAATAAAATAGAATTAAAAAAAAAAAAAAAAAATTCATAAGCTTTGTCCATACTGTGCCTTTTTCTGATCGTCGGGCATGCGTTATAGCACAGTCAACAGCGAAAGTGAGGCATGCCCGCGACGAATGCCCCCTGACCGTATCGAAATAACAAAAATGACAATGTTGGCGTTACTGAATAAAAGAATATGATGAAAATTGAAGACGAAACCGCAAAGTGTGGACATAGCTATACGGTGCGACAAAGACAACATTTTTCGTTCAACTATAAAGTTACGTCCATTTTTCACTCCCGAATTTAAAAGTTGAAAGTTCCAGGAAAGAACATGCAAGAGATATTAGTATATATAATTTATTGAATGAGATGAAAAATGGCTTTGGAAAATCCTACTCACGTAGTAGTGCGGACGTGAATGCGACGTATATTGCCAGTGCGGCCCTGAGTAGTGCTGAATATAATATTTTAACAAGAAATAAAAACAAATATTATTTCAAACTTGGAAACATAATATCCAGCTTGGTATGAGTCTGTTTGACTATAAACTGGATTCTGAAGATAACAGAGAGGACCAAAGTGTACCCATGCAGTTGTTCCCCGACTCTTTCGTCTTGAGGTCTCACCAAGTGAATATTACTTAATTACTATTTACTATTGACGACCTCTGTGGCTCAGTTGGTGGCGCGTTGGCAGCGCAAACCGGGGGCCGCGGGTTCGAATCCCGCCGACGGAACAATGTTCCTGGGTCTTGAATGTGTATTAAATATAATATGTATGATAATATAATAAAAATCTTAAATATATGACGTATAATATAAAAGTATTAAATATATTTCCGTTGTCTGGTACCTGTAACATAAGTCCTTCAGGTACTTAGCACGGGGCCAGAATGACGTGGGCGTCCATAGATATTGTTATTATTATATTATTACTATTAAATGCTAAGCTGCAAATAAATTAAAGAATAAAGACACTCGTGCGATATTCGGTTGCGTTCCCTTTCCGTTTTTTAAAACGTAACACACTTTCAAGTAATAAAGATCGCGTCGCTAGTACAACAAAATAAAATGAAGTGTAGAAATACATCCTAATAATGTTTAATAATATTAAATTCAACTATTTAATAAAATATTTCGACTCTCCCAGCAAAATTAACTTTATAATTTGATAACATAATATTTCAGAACGAATACCGCAAGTTGGTAGGTATTATCGGGCAACTTATGCGAGCGGCTTTCAACTGCACTCCAACAAATTAGTTCTGCAGAATCTATTAAATTCAATCAGAGCGAATTGCTTTTATTACATCGTTTAAATTCGTTCTATTTATTTGAAATGCTAAAAAAATATAAATTACAATAGGCTATGTAGATATAACTAGGTTGGTGTAGTTCTATTTCTACTACTAGATTCTAATCTATACTAATATTATAAAGCTGCTGAGTTTGTTTGTTCAGCGCTAATCTCAGGAAATACTGATCCGATATGAAAAAATATTTCTGTGTTAGATAGCTCATTTATCGAGGAAGGCTATATTATATTATCACGTTAAGCCTCCCTGCAGTGCAATCGCGTTATTTTTAAACGTTTCAATTCAGGTTCACATCTGCTTTGGTTGTGTTTCAGTTACGGTTCGGTTCCGCTGCGTCTAAACAAATTTCAGTATCGTGCTATCGTTTCAACCGTAACTCAACCTTAGATGGAACTCGAACGAAGCGCAACGTTTGACCTTTATACAGACATTGCAGCGGACCAATCAGCGCCCTTCTGATTTAGTTTTGATTGGCTTAAATATGAACAATTTTTTTCCGATGTGTTAATTGGTCAATTGACAAATTGTTTATTTACATATGGAAGAATATGACACGGGTGAAGTCGTGTTGGTTGAACTTATGAATGTGAATGATTATTACTTGGAGTTTTTTGATTATTACGTAGTTGAATTCATAATATTGTTTTACTATAATATGTATTTTACAAACGCCATATAAGTGTGTTGAATAGTGACTTGTGACAAAAGTAGAAAACATTTACATAAAGAAGTAATTAGTAATGTCAAAATTCAATTCACTTTTTAACAAACTAAAATAGTCCGTAGTGTTATTTTACAGCTTTGAAATAAAACATAAGCTTATATTATAATTTGATTATAGCTTATGTTATATTTTTCCATTGATTTTCGTCAATTTAACACACCAAAATAAGAAACGTTTCAGAAACGTGCGAGTAGAATTTGCATTGTATCAACTTTTTGTTTTGACAGCGTTTGCGCTCGGGCTGAGGTACAATAACGTCTCAACTAGCTGTCAAAACGTTAGCGGGATACCGAATCGTTCCAAAAGTCAATCAACGTCCGAGTTTCATTTGCGGTTCAGTTGAAAAAATTTAGCGCGATCGCCCTGCAGCAGTGGGACAGCATAGGCTCATAAAAAAAAGCCTTATAGGAGCGTAGAAACAGAGGAAAACGTAGAAAGAACGGGGAAAATTATTTGATAGATCCTATCTCACGAACTACTGTAGCAATTTTTATATTATTTGAAACAGATAAAACTTAGACCACGTGAAGGATCGTAGACTATTTTTTGTGGGCTAATTTGTGATTGAAATTCCTAATTTATGCGGACGAAGCCACGCAAAACGTCTAGTATTTAACAAGTAAGATATTTTTAAGTTTCAACGCGGTGGACTAAAGCCTGTTTATATAAAACTACACTCTTCGCGCCCCTCCGCCGACGTAGATGAGGAATTTCCAAATCACACTATACTCCAAAAGCTCGAGAGATTAGCGCGTTCAAACTATTTTTTTCCCTTTTTTCCACATTTTCCTCTCATTCTCCGCTCGTGTTTATCGCAGCGCGGCGTGACGTTATAATAATCTTAAGCCTTCCTGGATGAAAAGACTATCTAACATTATGATAATTTTTCAATTCGAAACAATAGCTCCTGAGATTTGCGCGTTCAAACAAACAACATTTTCAGCTTTATATGAAACTAGACGTACCGCGCGTTCTTAATCTCGCGTTCTTATCTGACCCAAATAACAGAAAAAATGCTCTAATAGTTCGTAAGATAAGCCCTTTCAAATACTTTCCCCCGTTTTTCCACATTTTCCTCTATTTCTTCGCTCCCATTAGTATTAGCGTGATAAAATATAACCTATAGCCTTTCTCGATAACTGGGCTATCTAACACTGAAATAATTTGAATACACAGAAGAGGTGACGAAGAAGTCGTCAGCGATGTGGGGCTCGGCGGACGGCAAGTTCGTGCTGTACGCGCAGTACAACGACAGCCAGGTGTCGGAGCTGGTGTTCCCGCGCATCAGCGAGGCCATCGGCGGCGCGAGGGCGGCGCGCACCGGCTTCCTGGCGCCCGCCAACAGCACGCCCTCTGTCTTCCCCGACCACGTCACCGTGCGGTACCCCACTGTGAGTCCATACAGCAGTACAACGACAGCCAGGTGTCGGAGCTGGTGTTCCCGCGCATCAGCGAGGCCATCGGCGGCGCGAGGGCGGCGCGCACCGGCTTCCTGGCGCCCGCCAACAGCACGCCCTCTGTCTTCCCCGACCACGTCACCGTGCGGTACCCCACTGTGAGTCCATACAGCAGTACAACGACAGCCAGGTGTCGGAGCTGGTGTTCCCGCGCATCAGCGAGGCCATCGGCGGCGCGAGGGCGGCGCGCACCGGCTTCCTGGCGCCCGCCAACAGCACGCCCTCTGTCTTCCCCGACCACGTCACCGTGCGGTACCCCACTGTGAGTCCATACAGCAGTACAACGACAGCCAGGTGTCGGAGCTAGCATTACACAAAGTGGCAAGTTAGAGAAACGGAAAATTAGATGATAGGGTTACGCAAATATCGGAGCAGAGGACGATACTAGCACATGTGCAGTAAAATAATATATTGTAATCCGATCAAAATCCAACATTTTACACACGTCATATCAGAGCATTGATAGAAACGTTGTCAAACCATGGGCGCCGGCAGAAATAATTCCCAAGGGGTGCAGATTTTAGTTTTCTTTCTTTTCTTTTTACTTTTTACGAACAACAGTGACTGTCTATTTACGTCAACATAATACTGTATGTAGACGGTAGTGCCGAAACATTACGAACTATCTTTGTACTGCATGATATTTTGGGTTACAAAATGCTTTTTCTTTCAATCATTCCTGTAATTGATCCCGAGATTCCCAAGGGGTGCAAGTGCACCCCCTGGCACCCCCCTGCCGGCGCCCATGTGTCAAACGTCGAACAAAACTTTTGGTTTACTGGTGGTGGTACCGTCTAGCATGAAAACATTTCAGTTAATATAATATCTTATTGGTGAGCCATATATTTGTAGAGTTCATTTACATGAAAATACGACTAAACATAAAGCGCAGACAAAAAGTAACAATATTTATGTAAAACCACGTTAAGCCTTGCTGTACGTGGTTTTACATACCAAGGAGTTTAAAAAATAATTATTGCATCATTTTCAGAATATTCATAAAAATAATACGAGATACTCCGGCCGCATTGAAGTGAAAGCGCACTCTTTAGATAAACACGAATTCTGTTACAGTTTGCAGTCGGGTATTTATGCAGTATTCGCAAGCAAAACGACCTATAGTGAAACAGAACTTACAATATTTCATTTAAAATCTTAGCACCGGGAAAACAAAAATTGAAAATGCTGAGCAAAAAAACATTTAATAAACGGCACTCAATTTTCAGTGAAAAGAAACAAAGAGTACGATGCGGGGGACGATAGCACCGCTTTTTATGTTAATTTTCCCCACAATAACCGCGCTCGGCAAAAAATACAAGTTAAAATAGTTAAGCTGCACCCTCGAAAGTGAAATAAAATGAACACAAAATTTATTAAGATAAACTTATACATGGATTCATTTAATAAAATAACGTATCTATTAAATACAGTTATAAAGATTGTTAAAACCACTTTGCTGATTCAAATATTCCCATTTGCATTGAGAGTTTAAGTTGAAACAGATGAGCATCGACGTATCATATACAGGAGGTCACATCAGTGTATTATGTAGATTGAAACTGCTAGCTAATAAAATTAATAATAAGCTGCAGCTCTATACAATCATAGTTTTTTTTTTATTCTAATAAAAAGTACTACTCCGGAAAGCCGTTGATAAACCCAGACGGTTTACTACAATATTGCGTTACCTACAACATAATAATATCTCGAATTGAATATTTTTAGTGATGATGTTTAGTATTTTATGCACATAACACTACAACCGCTTCTTTATTTAATCTTGGAAGCTCCCATATCGGCAATAAAAGGTATTTTAGAATCTAGTCGTGCCAAAGGTTGAGATCATTCTCCTAAATGTATGCTCATGCTCCTAAATGTTAAATGTTATCAAATATCAAATGTGAATAATTAACGTGAGCTGTCAAAATCGTGTTCGCCCCTATATTATCTGCCAAAATCATGCTCACCGTTCAAGACTTTTCCACTGATCTCACACCCGTATCATAAGTCGTTTCCTCCAGATCTCCTCCACTCGACTCTATCTCCTTCAAAAAGTATGTCGTAAGTTCAACAAAACGTCATAGTTTTTGAAGAATTGAGGTTGAACCGAGACCCGAGTGGAGTAAATCTCGGGGAAACGGCTAACGATACGGGTGTACGAATTGAGTCGAAAAGTCTTGAGTGATGAGCATAATTTGACAAGAGGATAAGGGCACACGGGTCACCGGCCACAACCACAAAACGCCGCTACCGGCATATTTCCTGTAGTTTTCATACATTTTTAACGCCAATGGCCGCCACACGCTACAATGATTCACTTCACGACCAATATTATAATAGACTAGCTTAAATCGGCGTTTGTGGCTGTCGCGCGTGGCCCTTGTGCGGCTAATACTGACTAATACTGACGAGTCGAGTAAAACATTTTAACAGTGGGGTGACATCCCTACATGTGGGGCATCGATGTATCGGATATAGAGGCTCATACCACCTGTTGATCGCAGCCGGGCAGCTCCATCCCGCGGGTGAAGCTGTGGATCGTCGGCGTGCGGAACGTCACCACGCTGCCCAGGTGGGAGGTCCGCCCGCCGACCACGTTGGACGGAATGTAAGTTACTTGACCTCTTACAGATAACCTTGATAACTCATAACTCCGATTTCATAATTATTTTGATCCAAGTGCAAACTTTATCTAAATGTGAACAAAAATAGAAACTTGATCGATTATGTCGTCGTATTTTTTTGCGTTCTAAGTATTTTGGTTTAAGGTTAGAAGGTCACTTTATTTTCTTTGTTTATAATTCCTCTGTTCTGACTTAAGGCCGTCCCCCGAGCAAACGACCTTGGCCATACATTTGCCGCGTTGCCGAGATCGCGCCAAAACCCTATTATTTTTACTTATCTTAGTTAAAAATTGTCCTAAAAAAATTTAAAACGGCGAATATGTAGTTTATGATATTGTCGATCTATTGGCGTGAGTTTCAAATAAAAGTAATATGTAAATGCAAAGGAGATGCTGAATGTATGCTTGAATTTTAACAAAAAATGGTATTACTTTGGAAGCTGATATCATGAGTATAATAAACAAAAATAGAAAATTTAAAATGGTAAAAGTAATGTTGATATACTCAAGATTATTGCTGTATTTTTATTATAACTTTGTAGCTTTCAGATTATGAGTTTATAAGGTTTTAAATACGGTAAATTACGGAATCTCCGGACGGAACGCCCTTAATCAAGCTGTATCTTCTTGCAGGGAATATTATCTCATATCAGCCCAGTGGGTGGGCAAAGAAAACTCTCATATAGGTGTAGTGTGGATGAATCGAGCTCAGAACCTTACTGTATATAGCAGTTGTTATGCCCCTAACTGGACGTGTACGGAGGTAAGTTCTGTTTACTTACTTTACATTACTTTAGCTTTAACCCGTCAACTTCTAAGCGGCACCCGGGTGCGGCATAATAATAAAATTACATAATATCTATTGTGTCTGCGATTCCCACGATCGAGGTATTGAAGAAGGCAATTATATCTTTTTTTGTTTTTTTTTGGCAAACACTTACAACTTTTAAGGACTTAGTTATTAGTAGAGAAATAATCGGCCAAGTGCGTTATAGAGCAAAAATAGGCCAAAAATTGTGTTTTTTGTATGGGATCCCCCCTTAATTTTTATTTTATTTCAATTTGGTTATTTATTATTACAGTAAGTACAATTATATTTAAGGCCTTCGTGAAAGTTTCAAGCCTATCATTATTGATAACGAGCAAAAAATGCCAAAAAAAAACACGTTTGTTGTATGGGAGCCCCCCTTAAATATTAATTTTATTTTTATTTTAGTATTTGTTATAATAGCGGCACAGAAAATACACAATCTGTAAAAATTTCAGAACTCTAGCTATAGCGGTTCTTGAGATACAAGCCCGGAGACAGATAGACGGACAGACAGACGGACAGACAGACATCGAAGTCTCATGAATAGGGTCCCGTTTTTACACTTTGGGTACGGAACCCTAAAAAGGTCTGGGTAACCATCTTCTGTGTTATTCTTTTTGAGTAATACTCGGTTGCTTATTACCAACCTACCTAATTAATTCTATCAAAACAAATTCAAAATTATTCAGCTATTTCCACTATTGAGTTTTATTTACCGTAAATTTAGCTGTTTAAGCGCCGTAAAAGCGATCGGGGTTTTATTAAGCTGTGAATACATGGACCCTAAAACAATAGCCGTACGTGGTCCGATAATACCAATACGGCAATATCGGTAACATTTCGGTGTACACCACCGTTTATAAAGCGGAATAACGTCTGACAATGACAGCACAATGTGTGGAAATTGACTCTGAATACCGCAGTTAAACTTCCAAATGTTATAATGTAATCGAATAGCGATGAGTTCTTTACCGCTTAATTTTGTATGTAGATTACGAACTTACGAACGATTTTACGGATTTCTTGGTAGGACTTTAATATATTATGTATTTACCTACTTAAGTCAAGCATTACAATTTGACTAGTTATTCCGATAGTTTAAAAAAATCGGCCAAGTGCTAGTCAAACTCGCGAACGAAGGGTTCCGTACTGTTATTAAAGTTTGTTATACAACAAGTTGATATTGTGTAACTTTTAGTAGAATTATTGAATTTTAACATTGGATTGGGGTTTTGCATTCTGAAGTTTCGACAACTTTAAGGCTACATCCACTATTAGGCCGTGTTCAGACCAAACTAACCATACGCCGCTGAATGTGAGCAGGCTCACTGTGAGCCCCAGTGTGAACATGAAAATCATACAAAATATACGGTATCGAATGTCCGCGCCTACGCCTAGCGTAATGGCTTATTGTCCGTTAGGTGTGAATGAAAAAGTGAATAATATGTATGGAAATACAATAAACTGCGTAACGCTCGCTCACATTCAACGGCGTATTGTCAGTTTGGTGTGAACACGGCATTATTCGTGACGGAAGGACTGATTGGTATTGTGCAGACTCACTCGGAGAAGGCGACGGACGAGCCGTGGCTGGAGGTCCACCAGGAGCCGGTGTACTCGGAGGACGGCGGCGCGTTCCTATTACTAGCGGCAGTCCAGGAGGGCGGGGGGCAGTACTACACGCACATCAAGCACGTTGACGTGCTGCGCCAACGCATGGCCGTGCTCTCCCACGGAAAGGTCGAAGTCGCGCAGATCCTCGCCTGGGACCAGGAAAACCATTTGGTTTATTACTTAGGTAAGATTTAGATTTTCTCATGGAGCCACTTTAGACGTGAGACAGCCATGCTTCGGCAAGAATGGGTCGGCTCGACCGGAGAAATACCACTTCCTCACAGAAAACCGGCGTGAAATAGCGCTTGCGCTGTGTTTCGCCGAGTGAGTGAGTTTACCGGAGGCCCAATCCCCTACCCTTTTCCCTTCCCTACTCTTCCCTATTTCCTTCCCCACCCTCCCCTATTACCCCTTAAAAGGCCGGCGACGCACTTGCAGCTCTTCTGATGCTGCGGGTGTCTTGTGATTAAGCCTCAGCAAACAAATCTAACTAACTCCAAGAAATAGGCCGGCAAGGGCGGCAACGCATGCTTGCAGGTCTTAACTATTCTGATGTTGCGAGTGTCCATGGGCGACGGAAGTTGCTTTCCATCTGGTGACCCGTTTGCTCGTTTGCCCCCTTATTGCATAAAAATAAAAAAATAAAAAAAAAACCTGAGGGGATTGACAATAATTGTAACACCCATAGGTGTGCAGGATGCGATAAAACAAAATGATAGTACTCAACGGTGTGCAAGTGCATATTATGTCTCCTAAGTTATAAACTCTATATAAGGGATACATACAGAATGTAGCTATTTGTTTGGTTACAACTCATTTTCTTTTTGTTCAGCTTGCTGTGTTATCTAATTTGTTTTCTCGTTGAAGGTGTAAGCTATGAAAAGTTTTATCCGTATGTACCAAAGGAGAATAGGACAACAGACTATGAACTTAAGTATTAAATCGTGGGTTTCCGTGATCTCACTAGATTCCTTAGCCTAGATGTTTGACCATCAATCGTCATCGACTTAGAACCATTTGTCTTCGCCTAATAAATTACCTTTGAGTTGTGTGTTTCCCAGCTGTATAAGCCTACATTCATATAGACGTATGAAACCCATAATAACATAGGAATCTTCATTAAAGCCCCGCGGTTAATCACATGTAATTCAACGTCACAACACCCCCTCCTTTACATCAATCCTGCGCGACTCGAGCCGGCGTAATAGCCTGAAGTATTTGAATTCTTGCCGGAACGCTAATTTGTAGCAGCAGCTACTTCAAAGTTTGAAGTGAACACTTGTGCAACTCGATTAACAATTCCATGCTCGCGTCTCAATAATAAGTATGACAGGTAGATACCATGCACTCGCGGCTTTGTTGTGTGCAAAGTTCCCTAGAAATTAGATTCTACTTTGTCCTTAATGTGCATTGGGTATTGTGGATTGTGAATCAATTCATATCAATACTATACTGTGTGTGTATAAAATGTCAATATTCATTTAGATTTTCTTTACTATAGTTTCATGGTGTCAATTAATACTGGTATGGATTCATCGGCATAGAAGAGCTCGTGCCCAGTAGCTCACTGTGTCCCTACTCGCGTCGACAGGTAGCGCGGAGCGGCCTGGGCAGCGGCAGGTGTACGTGGTGCGGGACCCGGGCTACGGCGGCGGCAGCAACAGCGTCCGAGCCCGGGCCGAGCGCGAGGAGCCGCGCTGCCTGACGTGCGAGATGGCGGTGTGGCCGGCGCGCCTGCACTACGCCAACTGCACGTACTGGAGCGCCGCCTTCTCGCCCGCGCGCCCCGCCGTCGGCATCACGCACTACGTGCTGGAGTGCCGCGGCCCCGGCCCGCCGCTCGCCGGCCTGCACGACGCCCGCACGCACAAACTCGAGAGGATACTGTACGACACGAGGCCTTATAGGTAAAAAACTTGTATTTGGTAAGGCTTACCCATAGTCACGACATGCTACGGTATATACTCAATGCGGATTATGCCGCACAGAGAAAGAGCACAGATCTTACACCACACAAATATGGACTCCATTGTTCATGATACAATTAAACGTCGCTTGATGGTTGCAATCATGGATGTAAAAAAAAAGGCGGACGGAGTCTTGTTATGCGCGGAACTGTGTCTTCAGAGTCGGCCACGCACACATTCTGACGCCTGTCAAATGGCCAAATGGCCTGTCAAAAGCGTAGGAATATGGGCGTGCGGACCGTGTACATGCAGTCAGCCTGGCCGACTCTGAGGACACAGTTCTGTGTATGGTGGGTCTCCCGTCCGCCTTTTGTATACGTCCATGGTTGCAATGGTTTTAATACCAATTCAGTTGGAAGCTAATATTAATTTAATATTCAGATCAGTGCGTCTGCGCGAGCTAGCGCTGCCGACGCGGCGGTCATTCGACGTGCAGCTGGGCAGCGGGTCGAAGGCGCGCGTGCAGCTACTGCTGCCGCCCTCCTGGCGCGAGGAGCTGCGCGACGCCGCCTTCCCCGTCCTCGTTCACGTGTAAGTTACTTATGTGGGAATATGCGTAGAGACCAAAGGAAGATCTTCCGACCGAGCGAGGTGGTATGCTCGGTCAGGCCGAAGCCCACGTGATACATTTCAGCTGTCGTATATATACCGACGCGCTCAGAAAACTTCGATAGCGCGATGCAGGAATGTTAGGCGAATTGTGGGTACCGCCACACTTAGCTTCGTAATAACGCCTCCGTATTCCAGTGATTTGACTCGGAGGTCGTGGGTTCGATTCCTGCGTTGGAAACATGTTATTTCCATGTTTGGTCAGGACAATGCAGGCTGATCACCTGATTTTCTGACAAGTGAGATGATCCATGCGCCCGATCTCTCGCCAGTCGTGTCGGTCGTCCGTCCCACTGGGTTATGAGAGTAAAGAAATAGAGTGAGTGCTATTGTGTCTGCGCACACACTTGGGCACCATAAAATTACTCCTGCGTACCTGGCCTGGTTTCAATGAAACCAACCGCCATCACAGAAACCGGTGTGGGAGTTATTATAATAAGTAATAATTATATTTACTTATCTTCGACAGTCGAAATCGTAACACGTGGAGCAGTTTTGACTGCAGGTAAACAACCTAAATCAAAAGTTGGTGTTTACTCAAATTACGTGATTATTAAAATCATCACTTATGTAGGCCACATCTTTTGTATAATTCGATATCGAAATTCCATCGCGTGCCATCGTCAGAATCAAGATCGCTAATAATTTGGCTAGGTAGGTGGAACCATAGGTAAAACTCTTAAGTTATCCAATAAGATTTTATGATCTAAGATAAAATTTTGCACATTTTTAGCAAATCAAATATCTATTTCGGTAAAATAAATATTGCCGGGTGCAGGGAATATTGACGGCGAGCAATTTAAATATCAATCGTACTCGTGTCGGTGAGACGGCGCGGCGCGGCTTCTTGCAATAATATTTTCTTATTTTCCCATCACGTCGCCTGTCGCACATACGCCGACAATTTTACATACGGTATCAACAATGTAATTTTATGTAGGTAGTAGGTACAGTAAATTCATTATACTACCAACATACCCCCAACATTTTTTTCTATACCTATACTTGAATGAATGAATGAATGTATGAAATATGAATGACGACGAATCACCGAAAGGCACGGAAACTTACTCCCAAGCCATAAATCCGTAATATTCGAGTCTGTTTATAACAAAATACAATATAAACCCTGTTCTGGAATGACCTACGGTTGACAAAGTTAGATTCTTGCGTAACAGGGCCCATTGGTCTCTCGACAGTCGACACGATTGTCGCCTTTGTTTAAAATTCAAAGAGACTGATTGACGCAGAACCAACAGGCTTCGGGCGACCTCACGGTGCACGCTTTGTTTGCGGTTGAAACGGTTATTTATAACCTCTGGAACACAGGACAACTTACCGTCCAGTTACGTTCTAATTTCTAACATAGGGGCTAGGCAGTCTGTAAATTTCTAGTATCTTCAGAGATTGTAGGTATTCTAAGTTTCACCCGGACTAATTCCTATAATTAGTATTTACAAGTTACAATTATCTTTAATTCGTCTGTGTCTTCTTCTCTCTTTTTGCAACTCATCGGCGTGGTATTAAATGCGGCAAAATATTGTGTCTTGGTCCAACTTTTTTTCATTTGGTCCGGAGGCTCTGTTGTCCTAAAATATATAGGCTACGCCTAGTATAGGCACCAGACTTCCACAAAACTGTTTTATGTAGAGTTGTCAACTTCATCACTGCTGTAATTTTGTGATGAGGAATTAAACTTTGTTTATTTATTTATACAGGGACGGTCGTCCGGGCAGCCAGCACGTGACGGACGAGTTTGCGGTGGATTGGGGCACGTACATGTCGTCACGCAACGACGTGGTGTATGTCAAGTTGGACGTGGCGGGCGCACGGGGCCTGCCGCGCGCGCTGCTCCGCGGCCGACTCGGCGGCGTAGAGGTGGCCGACCAGCTCGCTGTCATTAGGTATGTATACTGCTTTAACAGTCACAGTGGTGGCTGAAGGAACGGAGGAAAGAAGGACGATAGGAAGGAAGACAGGACGGAGGAAGATCTTCCGACCGAGATGGCATGCTCCGTCAGGCCGAAGCCCACTGACGTCATTTCAGACGTTGTATATAATATCTTGTCGTTCTCCGAAACTTCGATAACACGATGCATAATTATTGTGACTTGTGAGGCTAATTATTGCGGGTTCCACCACACTGCCTAGGAAGTGACAGCAGGGAAGGATAGAATTTTAGTATTCATCACCAGTCACCATACAGCACGACACTACACAAGCGATCTTGCAATTCAACCTACTATCGTAAAACATCAGGGCTTTGCTTCTCTATAATTATCTATTGCTCAGTAACGTAATAGAATTGCACTTACAAATACAAAAGCCATAAAATGTTGTAGTACAAAACTAACAGCTATATCTAATCTACTAATGAACTCAAAAGCTACAAAACTATTAAAGTACACGTTTAATGAAAGTGTGAATAAAATTGTTAACTGAAAATATTTTCTTGTATTGAAAAGCAGCCACGTACTTTTATGCTTGTTGACTTATTTCTCTGATCGTTATCGTTGAAATAATTTATACCCGAAGGTATATTTGTTGGTATACTACCTTGTAGCGATAATAATCAAATTTTAAACGAAAAAGTTTTCCTGAAAAAGCAATAATGAGATGATTTATGCGGACCCGAAAACGAAATTTATTGTTGTGCGTGACCGCTACGGAAACACGACGAATCACGACCGACGTAAATTGATGGCAGTTATAATTGTTGTGTTCCCATATAAAAGTTTAAGCGCTATAATATTACGTACACTGCAGCTATAATGTATAATTAATAATTATTTTTCACTGAATATGTTTTCACCCAATTAAAAGTTATATTAATACTAGCTGGGGCAGCAACGTACGGTTTTGGCTGGCTTTCCTCTTCTACGAAGTTTTGAGCTGAGGTTTTTTCGTATAATTGTCCGAACGTATATTTCTCGAATTAGCGCTTATCTGCGCTGCCGGCCGGATCTGCGCTGCCGGCCGGCCGGCTTCTTAGACAGTATAACGAATAACGAATGAAATATGAATTTTTGAAAATTTCACTAGTCACTTTGCACAAACGTCAATGTCAAATGTCATTGTCCATAGATAATTGTTACACAGATTATTTACGAAAATTAAAAAGTTAATTAAAGGCACAAAACTGTCCGTGTACTGTCGCTGCTGGGCCGCGACATACCGCCCGCCTTGGAAACACCGGTTTCCAACATCAGGACTCGTTGTCCGGCGCCTGCAGTGGCAAAGGGCAGATCTTGGAGAAAGCCCTCCTCGTTGTTCCATTTGCAGTCCGAATGTCCGCTACACGTGAGACGCCATCGGTACCTGGATAGGTGCGGATAATGCGTCCCAGACACCATTTAAGTGGAGGTAGATTCACATCCTTGATGAGGACGAGACGACCATGGTCTATGTCGTCCTGATTCGCCTTCCACTTGGTTCTTTGTTGAAGCTCCCCGATGTACTCCATGGACCACCTTCGCCAGAACTGCTGCCGCAACTGCTCCACGCGCCGGTATCGGTTGATCGTCAGGCCTGCAGCATCAGAAGAAGTCTCGCTTGGCAGCGAAGTTAGCGGTCGGCCAATAAGGAAGTGACCAGGAGTAAGAGGGGAGAGGTCGGTAGGGTCAGTGGATAAAGGTGATAGAGGACGAGAGTTTAATATGGATTCTATTTGAATTAAAACCGTACTCATTTCCTCGTAGGTTAATTTAGCATTTCCTACTATACGTTTAAGATGATGCTTACACGACTTTACACCACTCTCCCATAGACCTCCAAAGTGCGGCGCATACGGTGGAATAAAATTAAAATTAATGCCTTCAGATGAAGCAAAATCGTTTATCGTTTGTAAATTTTCGGTTACTAAATTTTGAATTTCCTTTTCAGCACCAACAAAATTTCTACCATTGTCAGAATACATGGCTACCGGTTTTCCACGTCTACCAATAAAACGTTTCAATGCCAAAATATAATCATCCGTAGAGAGACTTGTGACTAGCTCAATATGTACAGCTTTGGTTATAAAGCAAACAAATAAACAAATATACGATTTAATTTCCCTAGCACCTCTTCCCCTACGATTCAAAATCATGATAGGGCCAGAATAGTCAACACCGGACCTCTCAAATGGAAATCCTACATCAAGCCGTTCAGATGGTAAATTTCCCATAATGGGTTTGGGTACTTTGCTATTAAACCGAAAGCATGTAACGCATTGACGCACTAGTTTCCTCACTAGACCCCTTGCACCTAATATCCACCAGGTCTCGCGCAAAGTGGACAGAATGAGCTGAGGTCCAGCATGAAGCAACCTTTTGTGCTCATGGTTAACGAGTAAGGTAGACATCCAGTGCCGACTACACAACAAGAACGGATGCTTTTTATTGAAATCAAAATTAGTTGCGTTATGGAGTCTGCCACCGACTCTTATTAACTTGTTATCATCCAAGAAAACGTTTAATCCGGTCAGACGATTTAAATCCTTCACATTACATGTAGAAATTCGCTTATTATTTGTTAAATTATTATAAATTGTAGGAAAAGATTGTATTTGTGCAAAGCGAATCAACACATGTTGTGATTTTTCCAACTCGGATACTGTTAATGAACCTGTCTGTTTCGTTTTACAGATATTGGTAGTTCTACTTATGTTATTTATGAATCGAAGAACGTATGCCCATACACGTTTAAGTTTAGTGAACGAAGAATATCTCTTAAATTCTATAAAATCAAAGGTTTCGACACTGTTAAAAGTATTTACCAGATTAGGTTTTAACTCGGGTAAATTTTCAAAATTAGTTAAATTGGTTTCATCCAACGAGTTAAAGTTATCATGAAATTTTAGAAAGGATGGACTGCTCCACCAGAGGTCGCTGGTTATCAATGAATCAAACGCTAAACCTCTAGACAACGCATCAGCTGGGTTGTTCTCACTGGATACATGCAACCACCTAGAGTCGCCAGTTAACTCATTGATTTCAACTACACGATTTTGCACGAATGTCTTTAGTAGGTGTGGCGACATCCTGACCCAACCCATGACTATGGTTGAATCGGTCCAAAATACAACCTTAGAAAACTTTAAACGAACAGCATCAATTATTTTTTTATATAATCTTGCGCCTATTAAGGCCCCACAAAGTTCCAACCTCGGAATGCTAATTGACTTTAGCGGGGCAACTTTGCTCTTTGCACATAATAACTTTACAATAATTTCTGAATCATCATTAAAAGTACGTATATATGCACAAGCGCCATACGCGTTTTGTGACGCATCTGTAAATATATGTAATTCTTTGTGTTGCATGTAATCACTCATCACATAACGAGGAATTTTAAGGTCATTTAAACGTGTTAAAGTTAGTACAAATTTGCTCCAAGCAAGCTCTATTTCTTGGGATACTGGAGTATCCCAATCTAGATTACTTAGCCATAATTTTTGAAGTAAAATCTTTGATATAATTACGGTGGGCGATAGCAAACCCAATGGATCATAAATCTGTGAAATAACAGATAAAATTGATCGTTTAGTTAATTTATGCGTATTTTCATACTCGTTTATTTTTGTAGTGTAATATAGGTCGTCATTTTCACTATGCCAACCTATACCTAAAGTTTTATTCTGCGTATACTCATCGACAAACTGTTGAATAGCCGGAGCCTGTGCAATTTCCGAACTAAATACCCATTTACGAAGAACGAAACAGCCCGAACGCAAAACTGATGACACCTTCTCACAGATAGATACCAGCTGCTGATGATCATCATCACCTGTTATTAAATCGTCAACGAACAAATCTTCGGCTATGACGCGAGATGTGATGACGTCATCGCAGTCAAGTGCGAGTTGACGAATACAGCGCATACTTAAATAGGGCGCAGAAGCAGTGCCATAGGTTACAGTATTAAGTTGAAATATACCTAAAGGCTCTGCCGGACTGTCACGCCAAAGAATATATTGCAGTGACCTTTGATCTTCACCTACAAATATTTGTCTAAACATCTTCTCCACATCAGCTACTGCTACATGTCTATAACGCCTAAACCGTAAAAGTATAGAAAAGATGTCATTCTGTAAAGCAGGCCCTGGGTATTGTATGTCATTAAGCGATTTAGATGAACTAGACTTGGCACTCGCGTCGAAAACTACTCGCAATTTAGTTGTTGAACTGTGTTCTTTAAAAACGCCATGATGTGGAAGAAAGAAATTAGGATTTTCAACCTTATGCACACGAGTCATATGGCCTAAAGCTTCATATTCGTTCATAAAATCACGATACAGACGTTTCAATTCCGGTGAGCGCTCAAGTTTGCGTTCTAATGATAAAAACCTATTCTTTGCAGAGCTATATGAGTCACCTAACACATCAGCTGATTCCTTCAAGGGAATGCACACTGTAAATCTACCATCAATATCACGTTTAGTTGTATTTTTAAATAGATCCTCGCATATTTTCTCATCTGCAGTGAGGGGATTAGGTATTTGAGAAACATTTTCTAATTCCCAGAATCGTTTCAAGTTATCGTTTAAAGTTTGATTGAAATTACAATGAACTTGATTGGAAAAATTATCATCCTTCCAATCTGACGTATAAAGCGGGCCACATAATAACCATCCTAATTTCGAATTTTGGAGATAGGGTCCCTTATCTAATCGAATTCTATTGTCGTTTAGTAATAAGTCCCAGAATAAATCTGCACCAATTAATAAATCAATACTAGAAGAAATATTGTAAGTTGGGTCAGCGAGACGAATATTCTTGGGTAAACGTATAAATTTATTATCAATGTTTGTCGTAGGCAAACTTGATGTAATGTGTTTCAAGATGTAACACTGAACTCTTGTACTATAATCGTTTAATTTAGAACGTATTGTTATTTCACACGATTTGTTAGATTGTGTGGTAGACATACCAACACCCGAAATAAGTATAGTGGACTGTATTGGTTCCGTATTCAAACGTATAAATAATTTTTCAGATATAAAACTATGTTGACTGCCATTGTCTAACAGCGCACGGGCAGTGAAGGTACGTTTATTCTTATCTACTATATCCACCAATGCTGTGCATAACAATACCGGTTGCAAAGCATGTTCTTGTGGAAGCGCGTAGCAAGCAGACGAAGAATGAAGTGCAGTCGACGGGTTGATCACCGCTTCATGATCACGAATTCCCCTGTATTCAGACGACTGTCTGCTTTGTTCGACTAAATTTGAATTATTATTCACATGTAATAAAGTATTATGTTTGGCTCGACATTGTTTGCATGGCCCAAACAAGCATTCTGATGCAGAATGACTGGCACTACGTAAGCAATTACTACAAAATTTATTATCCTCAACTAATTTTAATCTATCCTTAATGGACAGATTCAAAAACTTATAACACATAAAAAGAGGATGAACACCACCACATAAGACACAAGTATTATCTTGTGACATTCGTTTACTAGAACCTTTCGAATTATTAAATTTATTTAAATTGGTAGATGTATAGGTGTGTCCTACAACATGACTTGCTTGTTTACGAGGTGGTTGTGAGTGTTTCACTTCACTTAACAATGGTTTGGGTTGAGGTAACTTACTTTGATTAGAACTAATCATTTCTAAAGTGTTTGATTTGTTTCTCAAAAAAGAAAGTAAATCTTGTAAAGTGAGTTGCTTCTTTGAATCAAGAAGTGACCCTTTACAATTTTCCCATTCCCGCTCTGTAGATGCATCTAATTTAGATACAAGTAGGTATATAATTATGGTGTCCCAGTACTTTGTGGGCTCATTTAGCGACTGTAAGGCACGGAGATTTCTAGTTGTGGTATCGATTAATCTACGCATATGAATATGAGATTCCTGCCGGAGTGGTGGTATCGAGAACAAGGACTTTAAATGATTATGAACAAGAAGCCGTGTATTATGAAATCTATTATGAAGTAAATCCCAAGCATGAGTGTAGTTACTCGCTGTAAACTCCAGCGCACTTATAACTTGTAATGCACAACCACTTAGTGAAGCTTTTAAATAATGAAATTTCTGAATCTCGTCTAGATCTGAACGATTGTGTATCATTGTAATATAAGAATTCCTATATTCCAGCCACTGGTCATATGAACCATCAAAGCTTGGCAACTTTATATCGGGTAGTTTTACATTTGACTGGGCTGTTGAACTATTATTACACTTCAAATCTTGCACGTTACTTTCTATTAAACTCTCTGCTGTGGCTAAAATATTAAAATACAATGACTCAAAAGATTCTATATACTCAAGGTTCGCTGTGTATTCTGACTCGGGTAAAATGAGCTCAATTTGATTTTGAATACTATTAAACACTTTAAAATGCTCTTGGGCTGCCTGCATCCTAAATTTAACTTCCTTAATTTGAATTTGAGAAACGGAATCCTGGAGTAAGGAATCTAAATATTTCTTAAACTGAGTTATACGACCTTTCACATTGCCACGTTGCTTTTTAAGTTCCGCGTAATCTTTTTGGCGGATTGCCGCGGGGGAAACTGATCTAGTCACTGATATTTTGTCCTCGGTAGACATTTTGGAGGTCTACGTGTAAGAATAAGTGTAAAGTACTCACGTTTAAAGCGAAGCCTTTGTCCGGCACGAATCACGATTAAAAAGCCGCTGGCCTGAAATGCAAATGGTACGAATTTAAAGCAAAATATGTTTAACGGGACGGGATTTGAAAGGAATAAGACCAGACCGTATAACCGAAGAAGTAGCTGCGACGATTTTTTGAAGTCTTGACGACGACGTGGTGGGACTCCCGATGCCGTTGAATCCGGCTCGAAGGACCAGAATATGGGGCAGCAACGTACGGTTTTGGCTGGCTTTTCTCTTCTACGAAGTTTTGAGCTGAGGTTTTTTCGTATAATTGTCCGAACGTATATTTCTCGAATTAGCGCTTATCTGCGCTGCCGGCCGGATCTGCGCTGCCGGCCGGCCGGCTTCTTAGACAGTATAACGAATAACGAATGAAATATGAATTTTTGAAAATTTCACTAGTCACTTTGCACAAACGTCAATGTCAAATGTCATTGTCCATAGATAATTGTTACACAGATTATTTACGAAAATTAAAAAGTTAATTAAAGGCACAAAACTGTCCGTGTACTGTCGCTGCTGGGCCGCGACACTAGCTGTCCCGGCAAACGTTTCTTTGCCATATTATAAAGTATATCGCCCGTATTATTTTATTGAAGTTTCACGTTGCCATGGTGACATCACCATGGCAACGTCCATCGCTGTCATGGTCGTCATTTTTCTTGAGTTGTAATAATTTACTATTATTTATTCAACAAATGCACTTATCAATATAATAAGTACCGAGTAGCCGATTCTCAGACCTACTGAATATGCATATAAAATTTGGTAAAAATCAGTAAAGCCGTTTCGGAGGAGTTCGTGGACTAACATTGTGACACGAGAATTTTATATATAAGATTTAATATAAGTACATACCTAATTGCAGCCGTGTGTCCGCCCTTAATGCTGTTATTTGAAGATATATCTCGGTATGAATGTGTTAATAAAGATTTTACATTTGAGACTACAAAATTCCAATTTGTAAAAAAACTGTTTAAGGGGCAATCCATTAGCACTCGTAGCACTGTGATGAATTTGAAAGATTCACTCTCATTTCGAATTCTGTTTACAAAATGTAATGCAATGGCTGCAGGAAAAATATATATTAAGTTATCGTCAAAAGGTGGTAAGCGAACTTCACCAAAGACTTTTCTGAATCTTTTAATCGCATGCTTATCTCTTTTCCGCTTTTAAAGAAAGAAGCTTATAGCACAGACGGATTATCTAACGTGTGCCTGATTCTATGGCGTCATTTTACTTGCGCTAAAAAAGCGATAGCGAATAGGTAAAAAACTTAGAAGCTGAGCAATAGTCGCATACCAGCTAAGTCTATTCTACTAGGCCCTAGGGTACTGGGCTACTAGGTTATCGCCCGCGCGTGGATGTGGTCCGCATGCGGGTGACAACAAGATCGTGACAATCACGGCCGCGTGCGCATTGCCCGGACAGGAAAAACATCTATGAAATGAAAGGATGCGGGCAACTTTCATGCAGTCCAGAAGCGCGCGGGGGAAAACACGCATAACAGGAAAAGCGCCCTATAGTTTTGTCCACACTGTGCCTTTTTTTGTTCATCTAAGGCATGCGTTGCAGTTAACAGCGAACGAAGGCATGCTCGTGACGCGCGCTAAAATCCTCAGAGCAATATATTGCTCTGAGCTAAAATCGTAGCGCTCGCTATGACACTTACGCATATGACACTTTTCTTTCAACGCGGGTGGATTTTAATGCATTTAATTATTGAATATGCCAAACGAAAGTTGAATAAAAAGAATAAGACGAAAATTAAAGATGAAATTGCATAATGTGGACATATCTTTTATACAATACGCGTGTACGCTTTCCAGATATTTGCTGGAGACATTCAAGTTCCTGGACGTGACGCGCGTGGCGGTGTGGGGGTGGGGCTACGGCGGGTACGTGACGTCGATGCTGCTGGGCTCGCAGCAGGCCACGCTAAAGTGCGGCATCGCCGTCTCGCCCATCACCGACTGGCTCTATTACAGTAAGTATTACTTTGGTTATGTTTATTCAAGTGAAGTAATAATTTGATAAAAAGCCCTTAAGTAATTATTGTATTACTTGCCGCCGCACTCAGAGACGTCAATTAAGACTTAATGCTCATTTAACATGTTACATAAGTTTATAGCATAGTTTATGTGTTATTGGAGGTGTTTTTGTGAAAAAGTTGAAGTCGTATTAATTTAAATCATTGGTTTAGATTCTGCGGTGGAATAATACGTACGTACAAGAACTGCCGCATTTCTTTTGTCTTCGCCGCAGTTTGCTAAAAATTCTTCTGTCAAAACCTCGTGTAAATACGTGGTGGTAGTGCAGCGTTGCAAAATTATTAATAAATATGCTTTGCTACATGTATGCTACGCAGAAATATAATCATGGCATATCTTTTGAACCTATCACTATAGCTTTTCAGCTACTTATATCTCCAGGGATTTCATTTTACTGCAAAACTTTACACGAATTAGTACTGGAGAGACTCTACGCAAAGAGCAAATTAAAGGGAATGTGATTATGCAGTGTGAAACAGTCGAGTTTGCTCGGGAGCTGACGTGAGCGTGTAAAGAGTGAATAAATAATTGTGTGAGGCGAGCGTGAATAGCCCTCTCCGGGGACGGACTCCGCCTGAGCGATATAGCTACATTCCGAAATACACCGAATAAAGGAGAACTTTTTAAAGTTTTATAATAATAATAATAATAATAAACATTTATTCAACAAATACATATTCACACCACGCTGCACTTAAACACACATATTACACAGATACAAGGTACAAAACCAAAACAAATAAAAACAACAATACCTGTACCGTGATCCCTGGTATTCTGTGGATCCGAATTTTTGTTTGAATTACTTTATTTTGTTTACAAAGGACAAATTTGTAGTGCCAAAAAGATTCAGATTTTTCGTTTTATTACTTTGCATGGTTCTTTTATTCAGCCTGAGCGCCTGATTCTCTCTAAATTTGGCTCACAGGACTTTTAGGAAGGTCTTTCTCTCGGGTTCGTTCTTGGTGGCCTGGGAGGACTCGTGTGACTTTAGGTTGCATCACATATGTATGCAGATGCAAAACTTGAATAATTGTATATTCTAAAGCTTATTTTTAACCTCTAAGCCGCGCCGGCCCCTAGACGAGCAATTTTATTGCGCAATATCACGTATTAAGTAATATTATTGACCGTCTAGGTCTGATATTGAACATTGCGCGCCTTCAATCTATTTGTCAAATAAACTGTTCAATAAAATGGAAGAGCATATTACACAATACAATTGATCGTCTAGGGGCCGGCTAATGTACCGCTTTTAAAGCAAATAAATGATTGATTGATCTACAGACGCGGCGTTCACGGAGCGCATCCTGGGCCAGCCGTCGGTGAACTACAAGGGGTACGTGGAGGCGGACGCGTCGCAGCGCGCGCACCACGTGCCTGCGCACGCGCTGTACCTCGTGCACGGCCTGGCCGACATCAGCGCGCCCTACCCGCACGCGCTGCAGCTAGCGCGCGCGCTCACTGACGCCGGCGTGCTCTTCCGCTACCAGGTAACAGATCTCGATTCGTATAGCAATTTTCACATTATGGCTGGTCCGCAGCAGTAACAGTAAGGCTAAAGTAAGGCTAAGCGGTTCGGGAGCAGCGGCGGCGCATTCCAATCTATCTAATATATATAAATCTCCTGTCACGATGTTTGTCCGCGATGGATTCCTAAACTACTTAACCGATTTTAATGTTCTAGTTTTTAAAGGTGTGCTTTTTTCCAACTTGAGAGGTAGGATAGCTTAGATCTTTAATTATAGTCGAAATTTTATTTTATTGCAAATTATTTGTCTATAAAGAGCGACCATTGTTTATGCGACGCGGGTCACGGGATAGCGATGGACGTTGCCATGGTGACATACTTATTTAGTCACTAATTCAATAAAATAATACGGGCGATATACTTTATATAATATGGCAAAGAAACGTTTGCCGGGACAGCTAGTAGGTTTATATAGATAAGTCACGCCGCGCGCTGATCGCCGCCAGGCGGATTATCCATATAAATCTAATGTGAACGCGCCGCTCCCGCTTCGCTGCACGCTAATTTCGAGACTGAAGCAATGAATATCAACCAACACAAATGACATGGAAGCATACCGAAAACCTTACCTATAACTGTAGAGCTGAGTAGAGTCACCAAAAAGATCTCTCGCTGCTTATATTTTAAACTTAATATTGCATGTTATGAGTTATGAGCTACATACCTATATATCTTTAATTCAAATTCAATTAATTTAAGTCTTCCAGTACATTCACCATCAGTGATCATTTCTATTTCATCTGATATTTATATGAAAAACACTATGCCAACACATTTCAGGCGTACGCGGACGAGGGTCACGACCTGAGTGGTGTGATCGAGCACGTATACCGCAGCATGGAGGACTACCTGCGCGAGTGCCTGTCGCTCGACCCCGAGGACACCAAGCTGCCGCCCCCGGACAGATAAGACGAGCGACGTACCCTAGACCTGTAGCCAAGACGTTTACTTTATCGCCTCTTTATAGAATCACCGATCAAAATGTAAGGAATTGACATAAGGTTGACGTTCGACTCGTCTAATGTCAATTCCATACATTTTGATCGGCGATTCTATAACCAAGCGATAAAGAAAAAGTCTTGGCTAATGCGCCTGGGTAGATACGACGACGATGTAACTGTACAGTTTGTACGCAGTAGCATCTTTATTCTTCACATTGCTGCCGTTTCTGGAAGTCCATAAAGTCGTGTGAAGAGTGAAGATGTATACCTAGTGCTCATCTGCATGGATGTGGGTTGAAATTATTTCTGGGTTAAATATCATGTTCTTTCTCATTGTTCATATTATATTTTATGAAAGAGATAAGATGATTTAGAACCCAGGGAAAATTTCAACGAAATCCTGATATCCCTCAGTGCTAGCTGCAGGCCTTATCAGTGCTTACTTACTAAATATTATGAATGCATACTGCGTACGATATATATTATACAGTAGCATTGTTGTCGTGTGTCCAGGGACTTACGATAATATCTTCTTCGATATTCGCTAAGTTAGTTAAATTCTCTGTAAATATGTAAATGGAATCATGCTTTAAGTGTGTTCTTCTCTAGGTTAGTGAATTATTTTGTCGAACGCTAGGAATCATTGTATTATAAGTATGGGCTATGACTTTCGTGTGTTCAAATAGTATAAAAGTTTCTAGAGACGATAATAAACGGACTGGTGCGTTCCGAACCTTCTAAACGAGTCCACTAGCACTGCTTGAAACCCTTCGCCTTATTCTACTGTCTTTTACTACTTTGTAAGGCTAGATAGAGATTTAAATACATTTCACGTCTTAATATAATCTTATACAAGTATCTTGTTACTGTTTCTCTTTACATATAACGTACCCTGTGTGATCACGTTCATGGCATCTCGAGCTTTACCCTTTAGGCTTTATCCCTCGTAGACCTTATTTATAAATTGTACATTATACTCTGTTTTATACTTCATTTCGATTTAATTGTAAACAAAATTTGGTATAGCCGGCTAATATTTATATCGAAATATGTGTCTAGTATTTTGTCAATTGAGAATAAAATTCGGCACAAAGGTAATACAATATTGAAACGATCGCGATCATGGCAGAGTTCTATTACATAAAAACAATTATGTGAAAAAAACTTAAAAATAAATGATTAGGTTTTGTTTAATGCAGTATCTCTAGAGTCTAGACGCTTTAGTAAAAACTCGGGAATAATCTTGTCTCTATTACTTATCCTCTATTCCAATAGCGTGAGTCGTCGTTTTTTTATGCTGTAACCGAAGTGATGAAAATATGGTATTTAGTAAATCAATTTTTGTTCATATTAAATCGAAATGAATAGAAACGGGGATTACCTTAAGTCTCGTATTACTATACCTACTATTTACCCAAATTTAAGCCGCAAACAATCTTAAAAGTAATGAATAAATGAGCTTATGATTTAGGGAATCTAACTAGGCTTTAACTATAGATTTTGTTTGAAAATAATAATTTACCGATTTCGTAAATGTTTTATATAAAGCGCTTTTATATACCTCATTATAATACTATATCTGAATTATTTTGTATGGCAGTTACTTGGATATTATTTATAAAAAATAGTATATAAGTCAATTTACCTAACTCTATACAATAATGCTGAGAAAAGTTTAAAGTTTTTTCGTAACGCTCCTGATCTTCCTAATACTATATTATTCAATGAGGCTCTACATTTTAATATTTCCTCATCAAACCACTTCCCTACTTAACAATAAAATAAATGCATAAAAGAAATGACAATTCCAAAATTCATTAAAAAGTGACTGTCTAGTAAAAGTTGCAAAAATAGAGCCGCGCTTCACACCTGTATAATGTCACCGGCTTGAGCAGTAACGTAGGTCTGGAGACTGACCGTGGTACTTTATATATGTATAGGACAAAGTGACCTTGATCATCCCTCCCCTAGTTGCTTTTGCTCCATCATCACCCCCTGCTACCTAAACGTAACTTTAATTCGTTATATCACTAGTAGTTAGCCATGACAATTTTTTGTGAGTGACTAGTCTAAGGTTGTTTTAACTCGAAGAAGACCAGAGCTTAAGCCTCTTCTATTGAAAGTTTACTATAGTATAAAACGAGTCTTCGATCGGGCCTTCAAAAAAGTAAATCGTTTAACAAATTGTTGGAAATTAGACAGTACAAATAGACTGTGAATGATACGACTCAAGATGTTATATTCTGTACGAAAGATAGCAAGTTATATTATGTTATGTCGTTTGCAACATATTGTTTTGTTTCGAAGGATTAAGAATAGTTTGTACCTTAGTAAAATATTTTTAAATTTAATGTAAGCAACACGTAGTTTTGACTCGAGTCGTATCATAATCATGTCTACTTACTACTATTTCATAGTTAATTTGCTGTTATACTTACAAGTGTTTAGGTAGAGCGACATGTAGCATTAAGCGCGAAGCTCTCTTAAACACTTGTAAGTTGTAACTATGAGCAAAACCAAGGAAGAAATTTGTCTGTAAAAATAACGGAAATGAAATATGGAATGAGATGGTTTCTGCAGGAAGTCGCTAGTTAGATGTCCTCGGGCATAGTTGTTGTTAATTTGGAGTATTTCGACGTATTTAGGTAACTCGTTGTTGTTGTATAGATATAACGTCTGCCGATATTTGATAAGTGTTATCGGATACCTGCATAAACGCATATCGTACATTCCATGTTTGTGAAGACTGCCAATTTGGTCTAAATTTTACAATTAACTACGATATGTCGGTGACGTTCGTTTCGATCGCCGCAATGGTATTAAGGATGCTGTGATTCTTCTATTGCATAATTTTAATATATCGATATATCTCCATCTATACGTAGGGCCTAGTCGAATGGAGTTATAGAGTGAATTAATTAAGGTATTCGAAAGTTCTTTAATAATAAAAATATCGCTTGGTTCTCCGAACTGTAATCGACAGACAATATGATACGGGCTACGATAATATACTACATACTTAATAATAGGTTAGATAGATTTCGATTCCGGGTGCTTTAAAATATACAATCATGCTGAAATCATACATTTAAATTTTTAAACATATACGAGACGGCGAATCAAAACGGAAATACCAATGTTTCGTTCCTACTTGCATTTTGTTCAACCATGAAACGACATTTTCCCAGAATTTGTTGTCGTCTTCGTTACCTGATCAACCTAGGGAAAGTTTATTGATTCCAATTATCACATATTGAGGAAATATTTATCAGTTTTAAGTTATAATTATTTAGTATTAACTATTACCTAATACACACGACATGTTACAATCGTTTAAAATTGCGATATTTTTACCAAGATCTGATCAGAATATGAGAACAATGTGTTTAACAAAGAACACCAATTCGTATAGAATAATAATTGTACGTAGTTTTACGAAGGATTGTTGATACCTAGCATTTTTTTCGAATGGCTTCTCTGTCGTTATTTTGAAGAGCCCTTAGTCTTCCATCGTAGCGACGCTTCCTCCACCCCTCGGAGCGGTAGTAACTATGTGATGACCACGTCAATTATTTCACGTACCTTATACCTTCGCTTCGTGTCCTTATTGATCTTAGTTTAGTGTTTCCTTTCAATCTATGGATGTGGTATATAGATGTGAAAATTCCGTGTTCTTAGCACCCCTGCGATGCGGCAGACTGCACTCGACAAAGCCAGACTAGTAGAGCTGAGCTAGCTAAAGATTAACTTGAGTTTTTATTACTACAAGACACAGGCTAGAGTTTATTCAAATGTGAATTACTACAGGTAAAGTTAACAAAAAGAGAAATGGCATTGGACAGAATTTAAAATGTATCTGATTAGTGATTACCGAACCAAACGCAATACATAGGTACAATCCCTTCACGATACTTCAAATTGTTACAAAATCATTAATAGGAATACTTTGGTAATTTACCATAATACATGGAACTCGAGTGCAGCTGTCGTGCAGTATAGTCCGCCATAGAGTCGCGGAATGTTAGCGTAGATGTGGAGTTAGCGCGGTGTTGAACACAATAATACTACTGTAGTGGCTACACCCTACTCCTCTACTCCCCTACTCCTCCACTCCCCTACTCCTCTACTCCCCTACGCAGTCAACACGTGCAGCACTCCTCCCAGGTCTCGACTAACAAGTAATCAGTACAGGGCGTCGTAGAAACTTTACAAATTATTGTATTCAGTAGCGCGCCGTTTTGATGGCCCTATAGAACATTATATTCTATGTTATTGTTAATCAGTGTTATAAATCTTATTGTCTCGTTTAAGAGTTACAGTGTTGTATAGATCGGTATATTTCATTTGTAAATTCTGAAATTATTCTGTTATTAATGTAAATTTTCTTTAAATAAATAAAAGTTTCATAATCGTTTGTGGATATTTTATTGTGAACACCCCGTCCTCTTTGTATTTTGCCATTAAAATTTGAATACAAATAGAATATCACGTATCACAAAGTTCTGAAGCAAATAAAATGAATAGATTCGCTAGCCAAAATGCCGCATTTTGACTATAAAAGGTTATCTAACTTAATAACCTTTCTTCACGCTAGAAATGATTATTCGTCGTGTCATAGCATCTAATATCCTTATTCCATTTCTCGGCGCTCTGAAAGTACTTCTCCAGTTGTTCTCTCTTGGACATGATCTCGCTGGAGCTCGCGGGGCAGGTGCGGGTCCCACTGTGGCTGACGCAGGAGTAGCATTTGGACTCAGATATGTTTCTCGCGAGTTCGTACTGCGAGAAATCCGTGGATATAAGTGAGCTGTTTCCGTTCACCAGCGCCTTACTCGGCAGGCTCTGACGGCTCCTAGCGAAACTACGAGGCTCCTTCAGCCTGATAAACGTATCGTACTTGGAGTGGAAGTCTTTGAGCAGTCTGCCGTTTTTCGCCTGCTCTGCGGAAATGTCTAGGGATTTTGAGGCGTTTTCTGTTCCTATGGATTTGCGCTTGGTGTTAGGTTTCCTTGTTGTACCGTTCGCTTTACTTCCAATTTTGTTTTCATTCAAATCACCCATTATAACAGCAAATTTTTACTAAATAATAAATTTTATAATGGTTTTAAAATATTAAATTGAGAAACCGATTAATTATTTTTTTCATTATTTTTAAAAACGTTTTAATATTATGTCAGATATTTACTTGACTTTTACTACCTTCAAAATTATTATGGTGTCAAGTATATTAACTATAGCGCCATCTCTGTATTTCTCATCAAACTAATTCATGGGGTGCGTAACCAGCAAGGGATGGGATGAGCTTTTGAAAGCTCGCAAACGAAGACCGTAATTGACATCCCTGCTACTAGATGTCGCTAGGGTACTATTTTAAAACATATTTGAACCGACGGTGTGTAGAGGGCGCTAGTAATCAGTTCTCTACATTTTTAGATCAAATAATTGTGCTTTTAGTTTCAGAACATTCATTTATTTGTAAAATAAAATTAATATTCCGAATCATTGTCCACTTGTATTTACTCAACTTTTAGGTTAACAACATCAGGGTATTAACTCTAAAAGTAGAGCAGTAGTTATTTATAAAGCGTCTCCCAGACAGACGCGGCCGGCGATGACGGTGGCGGTGGCGGTCAGTTGGATGGCTTGGCCGCGTGGCCGCTTCTGTCTGTGTCGTTCCTAGAACTCTCAAGTCATCCAACTGACCGCCACCGCCACCGCCACCGCAGGCCGCGTCTGTCTGGGAGACGCTTTAGTTGTTTGGTATCCAAGTAAAACAAAATATACTTTGTTATTAGGTATTATATTTGGTTAGATTAATTTTATTTTTAACCAACTTCAAACTTGTAGTTGTAATAAGTAATGTATGTAACGACCACAAATCAAATAAACTATTAATTTTATGTATCTTATAAACAGAAATAAGCATGTTTATTAAAATTAATCGTATAAAAATATGAATCTCCTAACCTACCTAAGTCAAGTACAACGTTGGATGAAACCAAAAAGGGGTACTACCCAACGAAGTCCCCGTGTATGAGTTTGGAGGGGAGGTAGAAGTCGCAGAGCGCGGCGGTGGTGGGAGCCACCGCCTCCACCTCCGCCTTGTACCCGCTGCTCAGCATCTCCCGCAGGTCAGCCTTCACCACGACACCTGGTCAGAGGTGGAATTATGGTGGTAAAGATGAATTATATTTAAAGGCCGGCAACGCACCTGCAGCTCTTCTGATGCTGCGAGTGCGATGGGCGACGGAAGTTGCTTTCCATCAGGTGATCCGTTTGCTCGTTTGCCCCCTAATTTCATAAAAAAAAAATTTAATATATTTACACCCACAATGTAACAGCCACAGTCAACTGCACAACAAGTTAGCTGTTAGACCAACCTTTCCCAAAGTGGGCGATAACGCACGCCCCTTTGAGGATGCCGAAGCCTGAAGGCCTAAAAACCCTTTCCACATCGCCCAGTGTGGAAAGGGTTTGGAGTTGAACCCATAAAAAATGAGGATTTTTCAAGGAGGAATTCAATCAAATGCATCTATTCCCTCATATTAGTTTTAGCAAGTTTAGGAGGCGATTGTCGGGATATTTTGTTAAACAAAAATCCCGACATTCCGGGATTGGAAAAAATTCGGGAATGCAATTTTAAGTAAGTGGTAATGGTAAAAATATGGCTTGAAAACGACTAATTTAGCATTTTGTATTTATTTTTATAAATGCGGCTAAAGCCCCTTAATTTAAATAAAGACAACAAAGTAGGTGAAACAGGGGGGCGCTATAAAGTAAATTGTTATCAAATTGGGCAGTGGACAAAATAAGTTTGGGAACCCTTGTGTTAGACGATACTGGGAAGGAGCTTGCGAGCTAAGACTAAAGGTGCGCGATCATCAGATTGCGATCGGAACAAACAGAGATTTGTTGCTTTGTATAATTATTGCTTTCTACTGCGTGTACTGGAACGTCATTTCTGCGCCTGAAATTATAAATGACGACGCTCCGTCCGCACCGTACGCTCCGATTCTGACCCGGTGGACGCGCAGCTTAAGTAGAAGTACTCATAACCTACCAGTGGGTGTATTGAGGTAGGGTCTGCTTATGAGCGCATTGAGCTTGCGTTTGTCGCGCGCGGTGAGCGGCAGCCGCGCGGCGGTGGGCGCGAGCGCCGCCACGTCCCGCGGCCGTGCGCCCAGCAGCCGCAGTGTGGTGCACGACAAGTTCGACGATAGGTGGGAATGAGCCTTGAAGTGTGGCAAGGCCAATAGAAAGCACTTACCAGCGGGTGTATTGAGGTAGGGTCTGCTTATGAGCGCGTTGAGCTTGCGTTTGTCGCGCGCGGTGAGCGGCAGCCGCGCGGCGGTGGGCGCGAGCGCCGCCACGTCCCGCGGCCGTGCGCCCAGCAGCCGCAGTGTGGTGCACGACAAGTTCGACGATAGGTGGGAATGAGCCTTGAAGTGTGGCAAGGCCAATAGAAAGCACTTACCAGCGGGTGTATTGAGGTAGGGTCTGCTTATGAGCGCGTTGAGCTTGCGTTTGTCGCGCGCGGTGAGCGGCAGCCGCGCGGCGGTGGGCGCGAGCGCCGCCACGTCCCGCGGCCGTGCGCCCAGCAGCCGCAGTGTGGTGCACGACAAGTTCGACGATAGGTGGGAATGAGCCTTGAAGTGTGGCAAGGCCAATAGAAAGCACTTACCAGCGGGTGTATTGAGGTAGGGTCTGCTTATGAGCGCGTTGAGCTTGCGTTTGTCGCGCGCGGTGAGCGGCAGCCGCGCGGCGGTGGGCGCGAGCGCCGCCACGTCCCGCGGCCGTGCGCCCAGCAGCCGCAGTGTGGTGCACGACAAGTTCGACGATAGGTGGGAATGAGCCTTGAAGTGTGGCAAGGCCAATAGAAAGCACTTACCAGCGGGTGTATTGAGGTAGGGTCTGCTTATGAGCGCGTTGAGCTTGCGTTTGTCGCGCGCGGTGAGCGGCAGCCGCGCGGCGGTGGGCGCGAGCGCCGCCACGTCCCGCGGCCGTGCGCCCAGCAGCCGCAGTGTGGTGCACGACAAGTTCGACGATAGGTGGGAATGAGCCTGAACAGTAGTAAAACCAAGAATCAATATCACTATATAGAAATGACACTTTCTCAGTGATTTTTAAACTCTAACGAAAGGCGAATCTCGAAAATATTCAAAGTCTTAAGCCACGATGAGGTTCGGAAACGAAATCTATATAACTTTTCATAAGACTTTCGAGAAAAGTGGCAATTCCATGCAATTTTGTTTTCGAAATTAGTTTTCCTAATTGGTAATGCTAACATGGGTAAAGGTAAAGTTTGAAGTAATTGACCCCTCATTCAACGTAGGCAAACCTTTTATTCAAAAGTCCGTAACGCACCTGCAGCTGTTTTAATATCCATGGACTTTCCATCAGGTCACCCGTTTACTAATTTGCCCCCTTATTTTATAAAAAAAACCAATGAACAAAATCTAAAGAGCCCAGTCCTCACCAGCGAGCCGTACTTGTATGTGAGGAATATCTCGAGGCCGTGCGGGTCGGCGTCCACTAACGCCAGCGCCGGCAGCCGCAACGCCGCCACCAGCCTGCACAGCAGCTGCCGCGTCACGATGTCTGGGTAGCCCTTACCCTAAGCAAACAGTATCTACTGCTGAACCTAGTTGTCATCGTTTGGTAACAAAAAATGGGTAAGTTTTACATAAGCCAATTGCAAGTGGCAAAAAGTTCGTCCAAATGATGTGACTACGTAACACTAAACTTATCAGAAATTGAAGGAAAAGAAACAACTTTCAATTTTAAGGTTCCTTTGGAAGAGGACCAGTTGTGAGTTGTGCTTGGCTTATGCGTTTGTATTAAATTGAATATCGGTGGCTTACCGTCAGTATAATAACAGGACCCAACCTCACCAACGCTCCTTCGTCCAGAAGTTTCTGGAAGATGGCGTCTTTCTCCACTACCAGAATATACTTTGCTGTGGACCTGAACTCGACTATTCCGTTCACATCTTGAGGAATAAGGGTTCCTACAACAAACACATTCATCCGAGTCCGATTAAAGTTTTTTCTGTTTCTGACCACGAAATTGTCTATTTGGTCAGTGTATTCCAGCCCTCCAATAGTAAACATAACAGTCAATAGAAAAACCTTAATTTTAAAACAAATAATATTATCATTTATCAATTACTTCACTATAGAATAGACTTAGGGCCTGTATTTCACCCGTTCCTGACGAAGTGCCAGCGGCGTAGCTACTAAGGGGCTAGGCGGGACAGTGCCCCGGGGCCCTCAGGCTCAGGGGGCTTGAGGGCCCCGGGGCACTGCCCTCGAAGCCTTACCAGAAATCTCGACTAACAACTTTTGGAAATTTCTCCCATTTTTTAAATAAATATCACAGGTTGCAACCATCACACCTTAATCATAACAACTCAGTGAGTGAAATTCCAAAGTTACGCCTAATTCCCTTAAATTCTTTCTGTAGGTTGTCAGTATTGTGAATAAGAGTTAAGACATGTTATAATATCGAAGGTAGATCAGCTAAGCATTGTTGTGAGGTATGCAGTAATGACCAGATCAGAAAATGGGCAGCCACGTTTACTTGTCACACTCAAATTGATATGATGGGAAAACAGCGTCTTTTCGACCCAAACAGCGAGCGCAAAGAAACCACTTACCTATCCTGCATTTGTATTAAAAAAAACCGGCCAAATGCGTATCGGGCTACGCTCAATATAGGGTTCCGTAGTAGCCCATAACGTGAACATAGTTAAAAACTCTTTTGGTTCTTAAGAATTTAACATTTCAAGCACTCAAGAAAATACCTCGTTTTCGTTACATAGAGAAGGCACATATTTTAATATTAAAACTGTCTACAAACTTTTATAGTAAAAAGTGAAAACGTACCACCACTTGTCATACAGTCTGTAACACTGCCATTTTGGTGATAAATTTTCAACGGTCCAGCTATGAGGCCCTTCGCGGTGGCCACGATTCCCAGAGACCACGGTGGCAACTCGAGCAGACAACACACATCCCTCACTCCAACATCTACATTTCCCTGGTTGCGGAACCTGGCTAAATTCTGATAGAAGAGTTCCCTGAAAGCATTTAGTCAGCAATTTAACGAGTTAATATTTTATCGAAAACAAGATTAAAATCAAATACTTTAACACAGCGAACGGTGGCGCTAAGAGACATTTAATGATTATTTAACTTTAATTTAATGATAATTACGAAACAAACATACATTTTTGTCACAGTCTTCATTAACTAATCTTTTAATATTTCTGAGTGCGCCCGCAAGAGCTTTTTTAAGTATTGGTAAAGAACATAACATTAGGTACCCGGTCAAAATATCTGTAGACACTGTATATTTTGATGACGTCATTACAACGCTTATTTTTCCAAGTATATGGAGCACATTAAAAAGTAAACGTTACCTTTTCGTTACAGACAAATTCTTCTGCAGAAGCTCATGTACTTTAGTTAGAACAAAAATGATGGTGTTGAAGCGCGACTTGTCGCTAGCGTTAGAGTATTGTAGAGTCGTCGTTTTAGCATCACCCAGACTTTTTAGAGCAACCCTAAAGCAGTATGATTATTGAATAGCAGTAACGGATTACGAGACACACAATTTTTTATTTCATGTAGGTAAGTAGTTTTGACCATAATATTATAGTGTTTTTCTAATTTTGTTACAAATTGTGATAAATGATAATGAACGTCTTTCTATAAATAAAAAAATGCTTACAATAATAATTGTAATTTAAAAAGATAAATGTTAACACAAAAATGCATGCAGATCAGCAAGCAGGAATTGGATGGCTTAAGGGCCCTATATCCGCCAACGACCTTGATCATTGTCTGTCAGTGCGAATATCGACGTAAACGACATTAAAATAACGTTCATAACAGCGCGCCTTGTACGGTGGCGGTTACGACGCTCGCCGCGTCCATGATAGGGCGAGAAAAAACCTTTTTAAGGCTTAATATAATACATATTTCAAAAAAGTAACCAAACCAAATTATCAACTTATGGATTGCAAAGCAGTAGATATTTTTTATATTTTTTTTTTGATAAATAATGAAGGAGTAAAGTGGTTTCATTCAACGATTTGGAGGTGATTTGGTTTTTTATTTCTTTATTATATGATACCGATAGAAAAAATATGGCAAAACCACGTTACGTATCATATCATGTAGATTACTAATTATTTTTTTCAGATATAATTTCTCTGTTAATGCCGATGAAAACTTTTCATCGGCATTAACAGAGAAATTATATCTGAAAAAAATAATTAGTAATCTTAATTCTTATCTTAATTTCATCTGCACGCTTTTTTCGCGAGAGGAGCCTTAAATGCCATTGCTATTATTACTGACCTATCCATATCGTAAACGCAGTTACTCCACAATCTTTGGTTCCTAATGATCAACGTGGGTTTTTCCCCAGTTTCAGCACATCTATTGATGTCGTCAAGTACCTGCTCAATTTTCTTAATTATTGCTTTTCTGTCGGTATTTACTTCTTTCGTACTTGTAGAAGCATCATCTAAAATAAATCGAGGTGTAAATTCATTATCTTTTGTAAAGTCCGTCCGTCTCAATTTCCTCTATATATTTATGTAAGCTCCTAATTACAATGTTTTCTACATTACTTATAAAGTTACCTCCAGGTTTCTTCAAAAATTGTTGAACTTCGGCAAAGTTTAATTTACGATCCGGGAGGATCGTGTTTTCTTTTGTAGATTTGGAGACATGAATAAATAATTTGTCAATCGCCGCCACTAGCTTCGGATCCTGCTTAAATGCACCGATATCGAGTGGCAAATCCGTCCTCTTCAAAAGCTCTTTGTTAATCAACTCCATTCTGAAAAGCAAACTCTCAAACGACTATTCAAAACAGGTATAATTGTCAAACAGATCCAATAGACGCGTATCAAAAGTGGCGATGATCCCTACCTACGTAGTGGCGCGATGTTTATCGACCGCAAACAATAACAGCGTCACAAAACGGAGCTCGTAAAGGGCCGGGAGACAATGGAGGAGCTCCTCGAACGTTTTTACGGCGAAGTCGGGCTAAGACGCGGCCGGGGCAGATTCATCGTCGGTGGCACATCCGACGAGCGTCGAGCGCGCTGAAAAAATCACACAATAGATGTAATCGGAAGATAGCGAGCCGGGCGTCTCGCGGCAGATGACACGCGTGACGTGCGCACAAAGGCGCGAGGTGACGTCATAATAGACTCGAATTATCGCCCCCTCTTGTCTCAGGCAAATATTTAACAGCAGCCCAGTTTTTTGCCGCTCCTTCCTCGAGGACCATAAATAACCGGGTTATACGGTGGACAAATGATGCACCGTTACCGCAGCTCTGCGGTCCCTGACATATTGCTGCGAGACGATGTTTATGTCTTATTATGGGCGCAATTTTAAATTATGTTTATGTTTAGGATTCTCGGTATGGTGTGAAATGATTTATTGGCTTTTTAATTTAATGGGTTTATCTACATCTGTGATAAATGATGCGTAGATGGTCGTGAATTCTGATTGAATGCTCAATCTTCAGGCGAGAAATATTAGATGTAGAAGGTGTAGAAGATTGATTTTATTTTGATTTTGTTTAAAAGTAATTTTAGTTAGGTACCTACAACTTTTTAACTAACTCATTTGAACTGCGACTCTACTTGCAAGTTTCAACCGACTTGCAAAGATGATTGTACCATCGAGGAAGTTGATTCCTATGCAGTTGAGAGACCAACGTCATTTGTTCGATTATGTCAATTCAATATTAATTGTGATCTGTCGGCTGAGTTTGACGTAATGCGACCAAACTACGTAGATCCCCCATTTGCATAGGAATCAACTTCCCCGAGTGTACATATAAAGCAATAAAATCAATAGTTATCAAGCTTTTATTAATTTACATGTTAATAACACAATCAACCGGTTAAAGTGTGAGAAAGAAAGCGTACAAAGGATTCCGGCACCCCGAAGCGCGTCGATAGCATCAGCGGGAGACAGCCCGCACAAATACCCTACAAATTGTTCGATGGCTCCTCGATCGATTGTTGCAATTCGCGAACCCTTTCGCGAGTCGCGGCCGGGAGGTGAGAACTTTCTTATCTATCAGCCGATCGCCAGCCAGCGAACTCTTTCAGTGAAGTACGAGACAATATCCGCGACGCTGGGAGGTCCCCGCGGGGCGGCTCGCGCTCGTTTGCCATTATTTTTTGTCACGATCTCCAGATCATAATCTCTAAGGTTCACTCATTAAGATTTACGGCTCGGACGTTTATTTCTCCCGGTTTGGGGAAACCATTAAAATATGCCGGCGATACTCGAGTGCGCGTTCAAATATCATACTTCCCACAAAATCCTTAATGAAACGGTCATCGGAGCGGAAATGGAGCAGGCCATTATAAATAGGAGCAAAACTTTGGCAACATTGTGTGTGCGCGCGCGAGAGGCCGCGAGCCGCGGGGCGCCGGCCCACAATGGACCACCATCGCGCTATCTCGATGGACGATACGTTGCCGCCCAATTGAATGCTCAAATGCTATTTTAATATTTTGTTATTGAATTCAGATTAGGGTGCTACCAGAAAACTTTTAGTGTTTCATTGTGTCGTGAGCGTTAAAAAATGTTTCTTTTTGGTTTTATCATATTTTTAGCAACTAAAATCTGATCAACTTTTTCTAAATTAACACTAATGAATTTATTGCGTTGAAATTACTTAAAGGAAGAATTCAATCATGTTAGCTTGAGACAAAGCTTTTTAACCTATGTACTAGGTACTTATTATTCAACTTAAATAGAGTTAAAATTTTAAGAAAAATTGTACCTAATACAATATGTGTAAGATACACATCTAAACTAATCAAACCATATTTAAAATCCCACAATCGGAAACTGTCCCCAAATCAATAAGACCACTCGAGTGAAATCTTTTGATTTGCATAATAGTATAGATTACGCCACAATTACTGAATATACAATGCAAACTTAAGGATCTCATTATTCAGCGGACCCACATTCCCACACGGCGACTGTAACAGTTTCTCACGTGTAGTGGCTACTTATGGCTTTGTGAACAACAATGCGAAGTCTTCAAACGTCTAGAGTGGAGCGCTAGGGGCGCAGGCTCCGATTCGTTTGTCTTTTGAAAACGATATGTATTTTAATTACTGTTACAATTGGAGTGTATAACATTTCCTTTGTAATATTACAGACGACTGGTGTTAAAAATATGCATTGAATACGAATATTCGCAACGGTGTTTAATAAAACGCTCTACCAACTTTTAGTAAAAAAGTAAATTTTAATTTAAATTTCATTTTCTATTTTTTAATAAGTAAGTATTAAAAAAAATACCGCGCAACCCTTACGTCAGCCAAAGCCCAAACTAATAACACTAACCCCATGAAGTGGCGTCCTGTCGCGGCCGGCGGCCGGGATTCCCACCTCACTTCACCCCGCAGTGTTTCCGAATTTACATGTTACAAAGCGCCTGTCATACATTAAAGGTCATAATTACACTCCATTAGATTTATAGCCGAAAGACAATGCCGCTCCAGACTCCACCCTTTTGTTTAACACAATCGTCGTCGCGCAGACAGCGCTGATCATTTAAAGGGTAATTAAAATAAAACGTTCTCATGAGAGTGATCATTTGGTATTATTATTTTATAAATAGTAATTAAAAAAAATAAAACCCTTTGCGTTGGTTTTGATTGTGTGCGAAATTATCATGAGAATTTTAATTTTAATATGATATCAGTTGCCTATCAGTGAGCTAATATCAGTTGCCTTTAATGACTTTATTGTGTTACAATTAAAGCACTAAAGTTGAACGCAAGTATAACTAATTATCTACTAATAGACACTAACTTCATAAAATAAGACGTAATCTCTACCAATAACAGAATAATTCTCAAAGCGTTTTGTCCTTTGTATGTAACATAATCTTGACAAATGGCCGTCTATAATGATGTAAGATTTGTCACCGTATAGACTATAGATGGTATTAGCTAGCGCAGATTGTCGCCTGTCCCCGGGTTGTCCGGCAGGTGTGTGCGCAGGCGCCGCTTCACCTGGTACATCCATAATCTAAGTCGCCAGGATTTGTTTCTAATATTAAACTTGGACGGGGATTGTTTGTCATAGACGAGCTACGGTACCTACTTAAATGCTTATTATTTTGGTTTTGACAAGAGATTTGTTTAATGCGAATGCTTAAAATGCTAAGTTGATGAATGTATTTATGCATCAGAAAATTAATTGTGATACAAAAATAAAAGTATATTTTACTATTAATTACCAAAAGAAGTTTGTTACTTACGAGTACCAATTCAATGCACCCGTAGCTTCTTGCTACGGCCTACGTGGCGTAGCAAGTGTTGGGTACGTGTTAAAGAATTAAAATTTTACTTTTAGAAGCTTATAAAATATTATACCTAATACCTACCTACAATTATTATTTCTATTAATTACCTATTATTTTGCGCAATATCTAAAACAGTATGAAGGGAAACGAAAATACGCGCCACTTTTTCACGAATTAAAAAAAATCAAATAAAGAATTCGATCTTTTTTTTTTACTTTAAAGTAATGAACAAGAAAATTTTTACATAATGCCACGTCATGTTGTCTTTGAAATAAAAATGTTTGGAATAAAAAATTAATAGTTTTTAATTTTATGTTTTTTGCATATAAGCCAAACAATATTGCAATTACCTATATTAAAAAGTAAAAATTCAATAATAAAAAATTTAAAACAATAATAATTTTTAAAAAAGTATACTTAATTACCTAATTAAGTATACTTTTTTAAAATTTTGTCGTGTCCATTTAACACGCTTGAGTTTTTTTTGTGTGTTTTTTGAGTGAAAACATTTTTTTTAAACAGCCAGAGATATCTTTGATGAAATATTTTTGATTTTGGAATATCGGTTTATGTACAGTTAGGTAACTGTACATAAAACCGACATTCCAAAATCAAAAATATTTGAATAAAGAACTTTTAAAATATTTAAAAGATATCTCTGGCTGTTTAAAAAAAATGTTTTCACTCAAAAACACATAAAAAAAAGTCAAGCGTGTTAAATGGACACGACAAAATTGACGGTTGCAACTTGCAGTGGAATAAACGACGGTAATAGGTAGCGCGTGCTGCATCCTCTCTCCACGTGTCGAGATAGTTATCTACAGCTGTCACTGGCACACCGTAGACAATTCCGCCCAAATTACTGATAAGCCTTTGTGACTGATAACACCACCGTGACATGGGATTCTGTTGAGCTCTGATAATATAGAGCGGTAACTATTCAATTAAACTATGATCCTAATTTCATAAACTACCTATAGGATGCCTAAAGGCTATATATATAATGTTAATAAGTAAATGAGAATTGAGTTTGTTTCGCCGGTTCTTATATGTTAGGTTTGAATCAGTGATAGATTTTTTGTAAACATTCTAAGAAAATCATATTGTATACCTAGTTAATTAGTAAAAAAATGTTTTTCTGTCGTTATTGATTCTTAATTACATAACTACGGTATTTTCTATGCTATACCTACTTGTCTAATGGTTTTATGGTCAAATTGATTCGTGCATATTACGACTTTCAAATAAAACTTTAATTATGGAAACCAACAACTTTTAAATGGAACACTATTTTTAGAATGTATTAAACTGTTTTAGACGAGCAATTTATTTGTTTTGTAATCATGAACCCTCTCCCTTTTGAAAAGCGATGAACCCTTTTTGAATTTAAAATGTTTACATACTAACGTTCCTATTAAGGGAATTATAGAAGTAGAATCTTTAATCATTCGAAATGTTCTCGATGTTTGCTTAACAAATTGCAGGCTTTCAGCTAATACTAACTTTTTCTTACCAATGCATAAAGCATTAATAAGTACTCAGACTAAGTACACCATTAATAATTATTAATTAAATGTAACTTGATAAAACGCTGACATAGGTATTTATAAAGTGTATAACTAACTATTACCTAGTACCTATAGATCTTACAGTATTTAAGATACATAATGTCAACTAATATATTATATTCTGTGATAATGTGCAATATAGACATACTGGAATACGTCATCAAGTTATGAACTACTTCATGCTACATAAAATTAACAATATGTAATTTTTTATTTGAGCATCAATAGTGAGGGAGGGCCACATTCCCTCACACCTCGCGTCAGCTGGCCTCACTCCTCACCCTCCGAACACTCCTATTAACTTCAATTGAGCCCGACAAATTTACATGAATCCGTGTGGCCAGGGAAAGCGCGGATGCAGTGTGAATGAATCATCATAGAATTTTGTGAAATTTCGAAAGTTTAAAATGTATTTCCGTAGTTTGATGCTGTATTTAAATTAGAATATTTCTTATCTCACATGTCCGCTTAGTTGCGGGTCCATGTTGGATGCGAGTTGCAGGAGATCGGTCATCTTGGCATTCATTGAGAGAGGCAGCTATGTCCAGCAGTGGACGAAAATAGGCTGATATGATGATAATTACTTATAATATTTAGTCTTTTTCAAGCGTATATTTACATACAAAACTGATGAAACTGATGAAATGACTCTTGTGTTTTGCTTTGATAAGCACGATAACGTATGTTAACACACTTCATTGTTTGCTTATTTAATCATGTAATATTGGTTTTTATTCTAAGTAACCCATGATAAATGGATATCAGCAAAAGTATACCTTACACTCACAATTCTCCATGGCTATATAAGCACAAGCGAGAGCGGGAAGCGGCACCCCGCAACCCGCGTTTTCCGCGGCCGCACCGGCACCCGTGCGCCACCGCGCCATATGGCCGGGGCTGCGCGACTTAAATCGCTATTATATTGCTTTTAATTGATAACAATTTAAATATATTTGATGATTCACACTTACAAACCTCATTACTATTCATCGACTCATTATCTCGGTGTTCGGAGCCGATGGTATCGCCGCCACGAATGTGTTTTACCTTTGTGTTATTGTCGTCACGCCATTAAACGCTTGTGTTATCATAGACTACCTTTTATTAATTAAATTAAAATTGTGTGGCTACATTTAAAAAAACTTTTTTCAAGTTTCTAGCTTTAGCGAACTTAGGCTCACGTACGCATCATCGGTGCTAAAGTTAGTCCTAGGTTAAAAACCGAGTTTTTTTTTTTATTTTTAGGATTGAACATTGAAAGTCAATTACAAGAAGACGTGGGAGAGCCATGCTTCGGCACGAATGGGCCGGCTCGACCGGAGAAATACCACGTCCTCACAGAAAACCGGCGTGAAACAGCGCTTGCGCTGTGTTTCGCCGAGTGAGTGAGTTTACCGGAGGCCCAATCCCCTACCCTTTTCCCTTCCCTACTCTTCCCTATTTCATTCCCCACCCTCCCCTATTACCCCTTAAAAGGCCGGCAACGCACCTGCAGCTCTTCTGATGCTGCGAGTGTCCATGGGCCCGTCGCCATGTTGGTTGTTGTTGCTTTCCAGTTGCTTTCCATCAGGTGACCCGTTTGCTCGTTTGCCCCCTTATTGCATAAAAAAACATTGTACCCACAAAATCAGTAGTACCCAGAAAGTATGCTCGTGTTTATCTCTAGTGTCTAAACACACTAGGCCGAAGTTACGTCCGCAATGTCAAACGCATACAAAATACGGACGGAACGCGACGGAATAGTGTGTCGTCGGTAATTTAAAATACATTGCGGGCGTAATCATGCGGAATTTACGCCGCTTAACTTCGGCCTAGTGTGTTTAGACACGGCTGCCTTCACGTTAACGGGCCGGGTACCCCTCGAAATTCTCATAAATACGTAATACCAAAATCATTTTCTCATACGAAAATATTTAACATGTTTGAGTTATTTTTCAGCTTTAAATAGTAATTATCTAGGTTCCTGCACAAAAATTTACTTCAAAATATTTAAAAACTAAAAAAAATTTTTTTGTTTAAAATTTTTTTTTAGTAAATTTACTAAGTACTAACGGTCTTACCACAAAAGATTTAAACATCTGTTGAACAGTTGTTTTGAGACAATTTTGTATGGAATTTTTCTCTAATCAACTGTTCAACGGGTGTTTAAATCTTTTGTAGTAAGACCGTAAATGTTTAAACACTAAAAAATAGAGTAAAACACAAAAAAATATATAAATAAATAGTAAATTTACTACAAAATATTTAAACTTTAAAAAATATTTTTAGTATTTAAATATTTTGTAGTAAATTTACTATTTATTTATATATTTTTTAGTGTTTTTCTCTATTTTTTAGTGTTTAAATATTTAGTAGTAAATTTACTAAAAAAAATTTTTAAACAAAAAAAAATTTTTTTGTGTTTAAATATTTTCAAGTAAATTTTTATACAGGAACCTAGGTAATTACTATTTTAAACTGAAAAACAACTCAAACATGTTAAATATTTTCGTATGACAAAATGATTTTGGTATTACGTATGTATGAGAAATTCCAAGGGTACCCGGCCTCTTAAGTCGCGCGGCTGCCACACTACTTGCGACTTAATGTGAAGGAAGCCTAAGACGGTTCTACTGTCCCTGCGGTTACTAGAGCACAGGAATAGCTCTCACCGCAGGTAGCACTCTCTAACTCGCCCTAAGCGAAATTAAATTTAGATTTATTGCTCTAAACGCTGAAAAAGAAGTAATGGGCCTATAAAGTTGTTTCATTTCGCGGAGAAATTTTATTATTCAATAAAAGGATGCAACAAAGGCGCATTGAATCCCTGCGGTTTGGGCGGCTGTAAGGCGGCTGTAAATCAGGAGCAAGGACCTCTCCGGCTAGCCGCTAGAGGCTTCTTGAACTGTCAAGGCCCGGTTGCGGTCGGCCAAACGTACAAACAATGCCTATTAAAATGCCATAAAAATAAATAGTTTACAAAGAAAGTGTTTTGGGCTTTTAGATATATGTATAATATTTTAGAAAAAAGGTTGCACTAAATGGCGGAAAACGGAAAACATGGGTTAAAAATGTTAATATTGCGAAATGCCACCGACTTTTGGAAATAGGAGAAAGTAGCTAGGTACTCTGATTTCTTTCGAGCAGAGATAGGATCGATACAAGCTTTCTCACATTATTTAAGAATATCAATATATAAAACAATTAATAGAAAACATGCTGCTTTATCTATCTGACACACGTCAGTCCCCGAACTTGTTAAAACAACGAAAAGCTACAATTAAATTAGGAGGATCGAATGAAAATTAGATAGATGTGATGTAAAAATGATATTTCTATATCTCAATAGCATGTAAAAATAATCATAGAGTAAATTCATTTAAATTGCATCGCGTGCCGATATAGATAAAGTGAACTTATGGGGACCATATTGCTCTCTATCATTACCATAATTGTATGCACCGAGGGACATCCGATGCAACTGATAATATGAATGATTTGATTATTTTAAATTCTTTATGAATATAATAAAGTTGTCGCTAATATTCAAATAGTAGTTGCTTCGAAGGTAAATTAACAAGGAATGACTTTATTGGAAGTTTGTAAGTATCAGGGGCAAAAAAAACTAGGATGCAAAGGCCTAGTTTTTGAAGTTTCAATGTGTGTGATTCATGGATTTTCAGAGCGAAGTAACCACTCTTCAAATACTGTAGTACCTGGGACAAGATTTTAAATGCCTGTATGGTTGCCCAAGCGCATACGGTATTCTCGCAACATAGTCGGCCTAGTCCAGAGGAAAGAACTAGTCAATACGTCTGGGACCAACCATGTGCGGGTTTCCTCACGATGTTTTCCTTCACCGTACGAGCGTCCGTATTGTGAACTTGAGATCTGAAAATGTCTCATTGGTACACGCCTCCACCCGGGATCGAACCTGCACCCTCTGCAAGTGCGAACCAAAGGTCTACCCAATAGGCCAGAGACGCTCATCAGGGGCGAGGGGTTCCTGTAATTCCTATCGGTTTCTCTACCTGTTACATTTTGAAGACGGCCTTCCCTCTGAAGAAGAACCGACCTTCGCATTTAAAACCGGCCTTAAATCTATGATTGAAATGATGCCTTAAAATGCAAAAAGTTTAAAATACTACCTCCAATGGTATTTTGTTTTTCAACTTCCAGCAATTTAAAATTATCTGAAAAATCCATTGACGCAAGAAGGTCGTCCGAATTACCCTTGTGCCAGATTGTTGGGAAGTAATTGCACTCGTATGAGATAAACTAATTAGCGAGGATAGACTGCTCTGTGTGTACGCTTATCTGTGCGGAGAGGACACGGTGCGGAGGGGAGCGATTAGCGGATTACAGCAGGATCACGATACAAATATTTTTTTCCGAAAACTAATCCTAAACTGCTTTTACTGTTCTTTTACCATCCTGCATCTCATTCTCTTTCTTTCTGTTATTATTGAGGCGTCTTTAATTTTTAACATCTGCAACTCGGTTAAAAATCTTACCAGTAGACTGTTCTACTGTTAAGATTTTTAAGCAAAAATTTAAGCAAAAAATTGCCAACATTTTCTCATTCAATTAATAATTATTAATAGATGCCGGATCATGAAAGTGTCTCTACTGCCTTGAGATGAAAAATCTTGGTTAGTTTTGCTATTTGCTACAAAATATTATGCACGAAACCGCTACACTCAGTCCTACGTCTACATGTCGCGCTTCGCACAAAGGCCTTTGACGACGGGCGGGCGGGGAGCGGGCGGGGAGCGGGCGGGGGGCCGGCGGAGGGCGGCGGGCCCGCATGATCGCGCGATCACCGGAGACCCATTTGCGGCTCGTTACACGCCGATAGCACCAAACAAAACACCCCAAGTAATTAGGGAAAGCCTTTTCCAGATACCGTAAGCACTGACGGCACTGCACTAATGCACATTAGTGTTAATCTTACGTAGATAAGGTGGTTTCCGATATCGATTACAGTTAAGCTACGCTTGAAGATCGCTTGGTGAAACTGGAAACGACGAAATTGACCTCCCCAGCTACCAATAACCTACAGTAGCTACCTGTCTATCTACTTGTATAATCTACCAATACCCCGGGCTAGGAAGCCCGCTCATTCCTCGGCTCACTAAACAGACCTAAACAATCGAATACTGCGCATTCCCCTTCCATTTTAGCCGAACGACCTCAAAGAAGTCTTTTAACAGTAGCTTCATAAAATAAGCACCACATTTACTGCAATGGAAAACATACATACTTACCCAATATTACTTGTATAATGTATTAAATGCTGATAAAAACTGCGATGATGAAGCTTTTATAAATAAACATTGCAAATGCAAAAAGCGCATTACAAAAACAAATATATCAGGACCAAATCAGAAATAATCAGAGACGAGAACTGGCTCCGTACATGGCTCGCACCTGGCCGCGTCGTTAGCCCAGACCACCTGGGCAATGACGTTAGAAATAAATCCAAATCGTTGACCTCCACAGAGTCTTTTTTGTTTCACGTGTCACTTGCACATCACTTGTCAGTTAACATTAGATCTTGACGATTTTAGGAATGGACAGTTTTTGTTTGCTCCGTAAAAACTAAACCCATCCAAGACAGCAGAAGCACGATTACACCCATTTCCCATTATTGAGCTATAGAAAGAAATTTGATGAAATACCTGTAAATTCTTACATATTCCTCGGACATACATTCTTCCTACCGTCTTATATTTGAGCTACCACTTTTATTCCCAACAAAAACAAACCAAAGCTTCGTCCAGTCAAAAAAAAAGTTTAGTCTTACTTCTCTCAAAACCCTGGCCTATTCTTTCACAACAAAAAAAAAACGTTTTTAATAGTTTACGTGTGAGTGCTGGAAAGTATAACGGTTACGAGTATATTGGTCTCGCGCCAATCAGGCATGCGGGCCCACAATTGGTGCCACGCGCCGTGCAACACAACGCGAATACAAATATATTTCCATGTCTGCTCCTAAACGATTTATGGATCACGAACGCCTGGTCTTCACGCACGTCAGCCTTTGTCTATCAAATATGGGGATTGGGGATGGATGATATTATCCAAGCTGTAGCCGCGTCCGTGCTTACATAACAGAAGCTCTGAAATCCTACTATAATTAATGAAGAATGTAGAAAAATTTCATGTAATATTTTGGCCCCTTTTACCGAAAATGTGCCTCCGAGTATTATCCATTGGATAAAATTTATATTGACTAGCATGCTTTGCACGGACTTCATAGAAAGGATTTCTTTCTACAGAAGCTAAAAGAAGACGATTCTTCTAGCTTCTGTAAAAAGAAAACTTAAGAGATTGACAAACGAAATCTGTAATTTTGTTCCTTAGAAAATATATGCCGACTATTTTCGTATTTCTTTTCCAACAATAAAGAGCTCTAGTTCTTACGAAAGATGAGATCACGTGACGTTGGGCTTTACTATTTTTAAAACAAATTACTACAATTTCATCTTTTTATGTCGTTGGGCGAATTAGTTGTAAGTAGGTACTTTATTGCAGACACACAGACAATTTCAATAATGGTGTTCCCTGTAAAAATGTAATAGTCATACTTAGAACATGACTTAATTTCTTATGAACATAGTATAGGTCCTCATCATCCAGAGTAAAATAAATATAAAAATATCAACCGTATTAGAGTCATTATCAGGTTTTGTATGACTCCAGGAGACGTTTACACTAATATCACAATTCACAGCACCTGTTTGATTTTTACTTGGTAAACCCTGAGGCGGGTTTTTTTTGCAATGAAAGCAGAGACAAAATGAGCTAATTTGTTATTAAAAACTTTTATAGCATAAGTTTTAAAAGAGTAAAATTTAAAATTATTTTATTCGATGATTTTAAATACAGGAATAAAGGGGTAAAGGGCAAACTTATCATCTGATTTAAAGCAAAATTACTAGTGTCACATAGTCGCTACATCGTAATTCGTGCATCGGAAGAACCGCCAGTCGATTGCCAGCCTTTCAGGAGAAAATAGCAATTTTTTTTTAAAGTTACTGATTTATTCCATAGTTATGAACGGCAAAAAAACACGTCTCGTCGAAGTACTAACTTCCGTGATATTTTACTTGTTTGTGGTTCTGGCGTCTGGGGCGAAAACGATTTCGCAAGGTCTTATCCCTGGGGGCAAAACTTGATTTCCCAGGTTTTAACACTATTTTCCTGTAAATATGGTCGTCTATAAAAAGCTGCAATTATAAAATCAACACAGGTTCGATGGCCAGCGCTGCACATCTGGGACCGTATTAGCATGGACTTGCGTAATAATCCGCAGGTGTGCGAGCTGATTGTGCACCATTTACAGGTGATAACCACGTGGAAAGATAGGGCTGCTTCCTTGGAAATCTTCTTTCCTTCCAAATCCCTGAAGATGAGGTGGATATTTCGTAGCATAGGGTTCATGCCAAAGGGTCAGTAGTAAGTTTATCTTTTATTACTGAAATCACACAATGAAGAATTTAGGAAGGTACTATTTTGCTCCAAATTCCTCAAGATGGGGTGGGTTTCTCATTCTCCTATTGACTGGTGCTAGTACTGACTGAAGAGAGATTTCTAAAGTCTTTAGAAGTTTCTGGTGGTCACAATGATATACTCGTATTATATTTATTAATTTATTTATTTATTTAAGCAATACAATTTTAACTTATATCTATTTGAGAATGTACCTTAAACCTGTTTGTCTGGTACACCTTAGAAAGTTCACCACGCGCTAATAATACATTTTAACTATATCCTTGGTAACACAGAGTATGCTTATACAATAATCTTTTAACTAAATAGTTAATACATATTTCACGGGGAAGAACAACTAATAATAAGAATAAGTGCAATACAAACTAAAATGCATACATATTATTATTTTAAGTTTAAAAACAATAATTATCTACGTTTTATTAAGCGATACAATAACTTATATAAAAAACTCAAAGCAGATATGTTACTACCGAGCACGTTGTGGAGCTTCAAATACGACCCATTTGGGTCGTCTTCTATTTAGTCTGTCTCTTTTATGTAAATGGCATTTTGTATCTTTTGTTTCACTCATCTGTCAAAGTACAATTTTGAATTTGAAAATTGTTCGGAAGAGATTTAAGCCGGAAAATACTTAGTATGAACGTAACAGATCTGTATAAGTAGAATATCATTGGGTGGTCAGTGATAGATGATTTTTTATCACTGATATCAAAAACACGACCAATAATTTTCGGAAATTTATACATTTTGATGACTGATGAGATATACGGCATGCCCATCCAGTATTGAATTATTCCATTGATTGTACCTATTTGAAGGTTATTTTCTGCAAGTTGCACAGTAACTTTGATTAATTCAACTGTGACCTTGAAATCAAACTTGTTAAATGCAGAGTTTTACACACCTACAATAAACCATAGTTTTGCTACACCAAGTGAAACCATGCTAATGCCCGATTCGGGTGTTCTAGTACATCTACTAGACATCTAGACATCTAGTGCCTACATCTATTTGATCTACTGTACATTAATTTGTTATGATTGTGCAATTTTTGTACCTTCTCTACTTTCGATATTACGAATACACAACCTTTAATTAGTCGTGAGCAGCGAGCTGTCAACCCTAGGAGACGGGTAAAACAAGATGAACCAGTTGCTAGGATTTTATTAAGTGACCATTGCATAATGGCATGAATATTTATAAGCAGGCATTAACACGTCCTATGCACTCCACTTATGTTTCAACGTACATCAATAACAAAACCCTAACCAGTCATTTTATTATTAGAGAGCTTAATGGTTTTTTTAATCATAAGGAAATAAATGAAAGATGCTATAATATATTTATAAAGATTATTTTATTCCTTATCTTTCGTGAATCATTTTTGATACGGTGATGACTGATGAGTGATGAGTGAGATGACCCACAATGTTTTCTTTCTTTTTTTTCAGCGAAAGAAAACGGGAACCCAGATTTTTAAGTAATTTACTGATCACACTATCAGAGAAGTTGATTCCTATGCAGATGGGGGATCTACGTAGTTTGGTCGCATTACATCAAACCCAGCCCACAGATCACAATTAATTTAAATTGACATGATCCGACCGAATGACGTTGTTCTGTCAACTGCCTAGGAATTTCAATTTCCTCGATGGTACCTAGCTAAGCATCTGGAGATCTACAATAAGCATCAAGCGATGTATCATTTTAGGTTCAAAGCTTTCCTGAACCTAGCGCAGATCGTCATATCCAGTTTTCCAACTATGTGTCTGCGCTTTAATAATATAAACAAACAAACATTTTAATTAGCCATGCAGGCAACTTTTTTTCAATATTTAATAGCTTCCAATAATTACGTTGTTGTCATTGTTATGAGTATTAAGATCAGAGATATCCTTATCCTATAGAGACAAAAAGTAGATATGAGAGGACGTAATATACAAATCCTTCTAAGGACGTCGCCATGATTAGCCCGTGTATAAATCGGGTTCGCAGGTGTCGTTCCGCGTAGAGAAGTTTTTGCACAGATACAGGCAGCTGACACGAAAATGCTGCCCCTATACCTCTCATAACCTAGGAATTAATAGGCCGGTCTAATGACAAAATGGAAATGCAGCGTTTGGTCAAAGGAAAAGTAATTACTTTGTAGGCATACGGGCGAAGACATGTGCTCGCCCGGTGCAAGCCGCGGTGGTCGGTTTATTACCTATATTATCTAATTACCTACGTATGCTAATGTTTTAAATGTACTGACAAGTGACAAATAAATATATTATTTAATAATAAGTATAACAAGTCCTGGTCACCTCTACCAATATAAGTCTCTCCAAACAGCCTACCAACTTCATATCCATGTGAATGAATATCTCCGAAACATCGTACTAAAGTAACACAAGTTTTTAGAATAAAAAACTATACTAATTAATAATTATCATTTACCTGATGAAGTTCTTACAATAGGAAGAAGGATTATTAGTTCGTATTTTCACAGATTTTTCGACAAGAGTTTAAGTATTTACTCGAGCTTTGATTAACTAATGCCAAACGTTGACCAAGCAACAACGCTGTTGAAGAGTATGCAGCCAAAAAAACCTCAGAAACTATACAACAATATTTAAAATGATAATTAATCAACGAACATCATAATGAATTTAATGAAAGCACAATGATAGACATCGGCAAATAGAGCAACGAGTGATCTGCGCTCTTTCAAGGCGCACATGCGCGCACTCAGCATTGAGGTATGGCCTCAACAAAACGCTTTTCATTTCGTTTGAATCGTTTGCGCATTTTATGCGCACGCAAGATGAGTCAGATGTGTGTCAAAGAGTAAAATGTAGAGATGATACGGGATTAAAGTAGATTTTTCTACCATAGATTGTTGCCTAATTTCAATACAATGTGTGATCTTCTACAAAAATATCTATTTAAACTAATATTATAATTGGGAAGAGTTTGTTTGTTTGTTTGAACGCGCTAATCTCAGGAACTACTGGTCCGATTTGAAAAAGTCTTTCAGTGTTAGATAGCCTACTTATCGAGATAGGCCATATTTTATTGCGCTAAGACTAAAAGGAGCGAAGAAATAGAGGAAAGTGTAGAAAAACGGGGGAAATTATTTGAAAGGGCTTATTTGAACGCAAATTATAAGTTATTTGGCACACACGAAGAATTAGACCACGTGAAAGGACATAGGTTTCTTTTTTGCGGAAAAATGTACGGCTTCCGTGACAATCCTAAATTACGCGTCCGTGGCCTATTGGGTAGACCTTTGGTTCGCACTCGCAGAGGGTGCAGGTTCGATCCCAGGTGGAGGCGTGTACCAATGAGACATTTTCAGATCTCAAGTACACACTACGGACGCTCGTACGGTGAAGGAAAACATCGTGAGGAAACCCGCACATGGTTGGTCCCAGACGTATTGGCTAGTTCTTTCCTCTGTACTAGGCCGACTATGTTGCGAGAATGCCGTATGCGCTTGGGCAACCATACAAGCATTTAAAATCTCGTCTCAGGCACTACAGCTTATTTGAAGAGTGGTTACTTCGCTCTGAAAATGCTGTATAAATCATCTACAATCGATGCAAAGTCCTAAATTACGCGGGCGAAGCCGCGCGGAACATCTAGTTATACATAATGGTCGATTCAATTCATGAAGATTGTAAAAAATACTAAATTAGAGTTGTAATTATGTTATTAGGGTTGGACCTCATCTGGCAGCACGGAATCGCCTTTTTTCCGTCGCCCTTTCTCTTTCTGTCGCTTAGAACTGCCATTTGCTAGACCGAGACAGAAAGCATAATGCGATAGCACGCGGCGGAATCCTCGAGGCAATCGGCATCACGGACAAAATGCAATGGTCGGTAGGGAGACTCCGGAACGCTGAAGCGCGCGATAGCATGCTAACGCATCCTTTCACCGCTGATCACTTGCTATCTTTTTGTCTGCGGAATGCGACAGCGCGCGTACGCATGCGGCAGCACACTGCAGCACGTGGTAGCACAGGCGGAACTAATGCGATTCCGTGCTGCCAGATGAGGTCCAACCCTTAGGTATACGTAGAAAGCTATAATTGGCTACCAACCTACTTACTTCCTTTTTATTTTATTCCTTCCTTCCTTTTTATTACCTTCGGCAGCGACCACATTAATATTATTGAGATGCGAAAAATATATTTTGTCTTGAAAAATTACAAAGAAGAAAAGAATAGAGTGAACTTCAAGTTTTACAATGTTATTCTAAAATCACCCACAACAGTGAAAGAACTTTGGGGCCTAACCTAAGCTATATAACCTAACTTAACTGTGAATTTGAACCATGTGTCCCATCTGCAGCTCTTTGGCTGGCGTAATTAGTAGCGCAGCGAGCGTTGTCTGTCAGGAATGCTTTTGAGCAGACGAGGAGTCTGAGGTCGATCAATGGGGTATCGTGTATCGGCCACCTGCACGCCTCATCCCGTGCCTCTTGCGCGCCGCGCTGCCTTGTTCCACATAAACACTGTTTGTTGTATATTTTCCTTGTAGGGTATTTGATGAAAAGCAGAGAAAAATAACATAATGTACTTATAGAATAAAATATGAATTATAACATTTTAATGTTTACTTATTACAACTATTATAGTATCATGAAATATATAATTTGTCTGTTTCTATAAGACCATGATTTTCATTGATTTTACCTATTTACTACCTAAAAAACAATAACATTTAAAGAACAAATAAGTCACAACTCACAACAGCATTAACATTGCAATTAAAAGTTGCAGTTTTATCACAATAGAACCGTATTAGCTGTATCGATTTTGTTGTAGATCTCACACGCAGATAGAACACCCCGAAACACCCGCTAGCTGAGAACGTCACTCATTACGTCGATATCGCGGCAATATCGAAGTTAAATCGAAGCTAGATCGCAATTGGTTTATCAACCACCCATTGCGGTTTGTGGGAAAATACTACTTTTCTAATTAGTTAATGTTGTTGGTAGAGGAAGTAGGGTTGTTCTCAATAATTTTTGTGATATACTTAATAAAGAAATTTTTGAAAGTTGGAAATAGCACATATGTAGTATTGGCCAAGGTCAAGGGAATAGAAATGTTTTATTCATGATATTGATAAATTTAATTATTCTTCAATATGGCAAGAAACCTTACACTATGGTAGAGTTATATTATGATTGTAAAAATAGCTTAACCATTTTCATACTGGAATGGTACTACGAGTAAGACTACTAACTATCGCACTCAGAGACATTTTATTTTTTAACCGACTTCCAAAAAACGAGGAGGTTATATGTTCGGCTGTGGATATTTTTTTTTTTTTTTTTTTTTTTTTTTTTTTTTTTTTTTTTTTTTTTGTATGTTCAACGATTACTCCGCCGTTTGTGAACCGATTTTCGAAATTTTTGTTTTGTTGTATTAGGTTTCACTCCAATTTGGTCCCATTTTCACAAAGGTGGTGACCTGATGATGGGATTTTGTTAAAAATAATAATAGTAATTGCTTTCATATTATGATGAGGATTTTAATATAAACTCCATACAATCTTTTGTCAAACCCTTCGTTAATTAAAGGTAAACCTTTGACATTTAAAAATGGTCGTATTACAATAATCGTTTTCTATGTAAATAAAGTTATCACATATCATGCGTGAAAGTGGTCTCGGTGGGAAGGCCAAGACTAATGATAACATTAATAGCGGCCATCAAGTAGCCAGGGGTGGTCGCCGGTCGGGGATGTTCGGGGAAGGTCGGGGGTGGCGTATCTGTCAGGATTATACGTATCGAACCTAATTACGTGATTACTGAGCTTTACTCCCAATCAACTATTTGGAATCTATGGACGAACAAGACGAACTTGTTGTTCTTTCGAACATAAATAGTTTAAGCACCGAAGTTATAAATTGTCACTGGGAAGTGCTTGGGATGGCTTTCGTAAGATCCTATACATTTCTTATTATTTATCGAAATTATCTATAGCAAACTAGCTATTTTTAATATGAACCCTGATGTACTTTTTAACTGAATTCCAAAAGGCATTTATTTCTATGCATGGATTATTTTGTCTAGACTCTATTTGATGTACCTAGATATATTTGATGTATGCGTAATATTATGTAGACAAAGTACCATCGAGGAAGTTGATTCCTATGCAGTTGAGAGACCAACGTCATTTGGTCGATTATGTCAATTCAATATTAATTGTGATCTGTCGGCTGAGTTTGACGTAATGCGACCAAACTACGTAGATCCCCCATTTGCATAGGAATCAACTTCCCCGAGTGTACATCTCATAAGTGTAAAGAGAGAAAACCACTTTAAAGACAGGCTTTGCGTTAGCTTCGCTTTGCTTCTTATGGTGAATCTCTATTATAAGTCACGTTTATAAACATGATAATACAACGCCCTCACATAAGACCTCTTTAACAAAATCTGTGCATACCAGAACTAGATCGCACCACGATTTTGAAAGCTGTTCCATTCCCTTATGGATTAAATTACAGTGGCAAAGTACTGTGTGCTTGATACGAGGGGGCAATGAGTGCATTGTGTTAATATTACAATATGCTCCTGTCAGTTAATTGGAATAGATTATGGGAATGAAGGGTACCGGCTCTCCACTAGTCTCTGGGGGATTTGATGTGGATCATTTTATGATTTTTTTATCAAGTCATCGAGTGACAATGGCTGAGAGACGGATTATCACAATATTTGGCCGCAGTCGTGTGCCGGTGGCTGAAAATTGATCATGCAAAGTATAAAACGCTTGCTCATTGTCTGCTTAATTACATAGACATATTGAACAGCTTTCTTTCATAGCTTTAGCTATACTAATTTAATTATGCTTTAGAGTTAAGACCAAATTGTTACTTATTTGATATTTCCAAAAATATTCGAATAATAATAAAGATAAACATTCAGACTCTTACGTAAGTACTTTTTAACCAACTGAAGACTGTACTATCTTAATAAAATTAAATAAAAACCTACTGAAGCGTAAAATATTATTTAACTAACTAAAGAGTGAATACTATCTTAACAAAAATAGAAATCTAGTTTAGGGTAACATAATTTTTAACCAACTGAAGAGTGAATACTATCTTAACAAATAGAAACCTTCTTTAGGATAAAATAATTTTTAACCAACTGAAGAGTGAAGACTATCTTAGTAATTATTTTTTACCAACTGAAGAGTGAAACCTACTTTAGGCAAAATATTCGAAAAATAGAGACGACTATCAGCTACCATGACCTTCAAGTACCCGTTAGTCCCGATCCGGAGGCGTGACCCAGTGAGGGCCCGCATGTCGTCGCAGACGGCGCGTCTCCGCACTGACCACGCTCAAGACCGCTGACTCACTGACTCACCAGCTCATTGGGCGGATCGACTCAATTGAGCGACCCGACTCCGCATTCTTATGACCTTTATGAACATCATTTATCTGTCTAGCCATTGAACATTGAACTTGTGAGAGCATTTGAAAGACTTCGCTGCCATATTGTTGGTTCTGCGTAGCAACTACTTGAACATTTTAGTATGTAACTGAAGATCGTGAAATAAAATATTCGTAAATTTTAAATGCAAAATACAAGTGAACTATTGTATCGTTTTTTTATTATTATTTTTACCAAAGAAAGACCGCTCTATAAAAATCAGTCAACGTTTTACGTGTTCACCAAAAATGTAACAATCAATAACTTGATACAATATTTGGTCTACCGGGGTGAATAAAGGAATCATTGGCTTATTATAGCGTGAAAACATACATCGTTTTTCGACGTGTCTGCCCGTAAAAAACATTGTATGGATATAACAAAGGTCTGAAGATGCGCAATAAAAATGCAATAATGTTCTCGTGTGTGCACAGAGCGCGCAACGAGCGTGACGCGCCGCACAATGGGCGCAGCGGCGCGTGCGCACGCCGGTACGCACCTTGTGCGTGCGCGCCCTGCCTACTGCCTACTGCCCATCTCTGTCTGTTTGCCGTAAAAATGTAGAGAACAAATAAAACTATTATGGTAGCAAAAGAAACTGATAGGTACAACATTACGATAGAAATATTTACTTTGAGTCCTGGAAAAGACTGTGCTATAATTATTAACATGTATTTTCCAAAATATTTTTATACCATTTTTAGGGTTCCGTAGCCAAAATGGCAAAAAACGAAACCCTTATAGATTCGTCATGTCTGTCTGTCTGTCCGTCCGTATATCACAGCCACTTTTCTCCGAAACTATAAGAGTCATACTATTGAAACTTGGTAAGTAGATGTAGTCTGTGAACCGCATTAAGATTATGATACAAAAATGGAAAAAACTATTAAAAATTTAAGGGGTCCCCATAGGTACAACTAAAACAAAAAAAAATTTTTTCATCTGGCCTATGCGTGTGGGGTATTTATGGATAGGTCTTCAAAAATCATATTGAGATTTCCAATATCATTTTTTTCTAACCTGAATAGTTTGCGAGAGAGACTCTTCCAAAGTGGCAAAATGTGTGACAACCCCCTCTAACTTCTAAAGTAGGGGCATGATAATTCTAAAAAAAATATATGATGTACATTACTATAAAAATTACCGACGAAAATTGGTTTGAACGAGATCTAGCCAGTAGTTTATACGTTTATACGTCATCACGTCAAACCTTAATTTAACTTCACTATATCAAAAATGAAATATTAAAATAAATCAAAAACCATAAATCAAAAGAATTATTTCTATGAAATTATAATTTCATAGAAATAATTCTTATTGCTGCTGCGGAACCCTTCATGTGCAACACGCACTTGGCCGGGTTTTTATATTATGATTGTTTTAAAAATGAAGTGTTTTCAGAAATTTCAAACAGCGCGTACGAAGTTGTGGATAACACCGTGTAACATTTTAATACGGGATTTTTAATTCAGACTGATTTCAACTGCATAGGACGGTGGGAGTGATGAAACGTCTTGGAAATCTGTCAAATCCATAGAAATTTTAGAAATGCATCTATGTACGCGTCGCTTTGCGGGCTGAATTGACCCTAAAGCAGTGAGTTTATACATTTTTGACAATCTCTTTCAAATATCTAACAATCGAATAAAAGTAAATTTTGATACATTCACAAACTCGCTAACAACAAATCGCCTTTTGACCCTATTGAAATACAAAACATCTAAAAACTGCCACTGTTAATTCGTAGGACCCATTGTGGCCGTGTCCGAAAAAAACAAGCTTATAAACGAATAAAAGGCTCACAATACAAATCTTGGGGTATTGTAGTTTTTTTCGTATTGATTCATAATCACAAACGGCGGGTACAAAAGGCGTTTAGGTACTTAATGTCCAGTAATTGGCGATCAATGAGGATCAGTGGGCACATTGTGTTAAGCCATCGATTGCCGATCACCATTGTCCGACCGGATCAGCCTCAGACTGGGGCCAGGCAGATTTGTAAACTTTTTATAATCTATACTAATATTATAAATGCGAAAGTATTTCTGTCTGTCTGTCTGTCTCGCTTTCATGCCAAAACTACTGAACCGATTGTAATGAAATTTTGTACACAGATAGTCTAAAGTCTGAGAAAGGACAGGGGTTGTAAGGGGTTGAAAATGCGTAAATTTGTTCAAATTAAGTTAGTTCCAAAAATTCATAATAGATGGCGCTGTGCATCCCCTACATCGCGCTATTGCTTACACAAACGTCTTTCTATAAGAGGTGGTATCATGTTGTATTAGGTTTTCGATTGTTATTATGTACTCTTTTACGTTATTAAATAACTCAGTAATTTCCCTATGCAGTGACCTAACCTTAAACCTATCAATGATAAATAGTTTAAGGGTAAAGTTGTGTAATAGGGGGGCTAAATATGCTTAAAATTTGGCATAAATAAAGTTTAATTTTAAAAAATGAAATAAGTTATGTGCATGTCGCAGCCGACTGGTTAAAATAGCCGTTCAATCGAACAGCTAGCCCTTTGACTGAACAACGCCATTCAATCTCACGGCTAGCTTTTTAAATATTTCAGTCGCTCGAAACGTTCAACACTACAGCTGATTCAAGCCGCCGCCGTTTGATTGAATTAGTTCAGCGCTTACCACCGCGGCGCTAGTTGCGTTTTGTTTACAATATGGCGTCAACTAGCCGGTGTTTTGTGATTGTATTAAGATATTTTTCGTAAATATACGTTACAAGTGTTATTAAAGTGACAGAAATTATGGGGACACATACGATCAATGAATAAAAATTTAAACAAATATTCGAATTTCAAGGAGAAATTACGGGATTATGAAATACATCACGAAGGTACATTAATTGCAATTGTGTTCAAAGTGAGTTAGAATACAATTAATTCTGCTTATTATGATTGCGCTTGTGTAATAATAAAACTAAACTAAAAGTCAGCTTAGTTAATTTGCCATTTAACCAGTTAGCTAAGCGTCGTCTAGCTGTAGTGTTGAACGTTGCAGTCAACAAGTCGGCTAAACGACGTATAGCCGTGTGATTGAATGGCGCTGTTCAGTCAAAGAGCTAGCTGTTTGATTAATCGGCTATTTAAACCAGTTGGCTGCGACATGCACACTGTACAGCTGTTTTTGGATGTTTTGATTTAAGGGGTACCAGGATTTTTTTATAAAAGCTTTTGACACCAATTTTGTTGATATCGCGCGCTATAAACTGAAGTCCACGCAGACGAAGTCGCGGGCAACAGCTAGTAATTCACATTTAGAAAATACGTTATAAAATATAAAGTATTTTATAACATTCTACTCTTGCAAATCTACATAGATTGTAGATAAAATTTATCCTGAGGAGTTCGCGTGCACTTTAGATGATATTTTAAATTTGTATTATGTATCAACAGTTAGTTAAATTAGGGATTCATTGCGTGGAACAAAACAAGGTGTAGCAACGAACTTTGTTTTAAATTCAACGGCAAGATCTATAATGAAATCAGCCGGCGGGCGGCGCGGCGGTCCCACGCGCTCTGAATGAGAAATACGAACCGAACGGATACAACTATTATCAAAACATTATTACAACACTCGAGCATCACCCTTCGAATGTAAAAATTAAACAACAATTGCCTTTAATATTCGCTCGCTGGTGCCGCGGCTGGGGTGGTATAAAAAAACTGTCAATCTACGGCAGATCAATCATGTATCGTGAATGGGAGGGGTGAGCGACCACAATCGAGCTCCGCAGATAATAAAGGCGGTCTGTATTTACGTAAAACCATCGTTTTGACAACATTGTCCCGCGCATCCGACACCGAGCCCGCTGTCTCCCGGCTTTGTGGACCCGTCAGGGTTGACGTTTGGAATCCGCACAATGTCAAGTAGGGCAATTGACACTGGTCCGCCAATGTTAGGAGTACCGCAAATATTTACCTACCTTCTTAGATTTGCACAAAAACGTTCGTACGAGGAGCTCTTGAAGACTCGACGAAGCTCACGAAGATAATACTTCACCAAGCTCCAAGATTCGTGCAACAGTAATGGCAGATAGGTAATCTGAAACCAAATACTTAGTTAAAGAGGCCGGTTAAAGAAAGTAATTCAAAAACATTAAGTATATTTATTTATGTTGATATGAACTTATTTTTACTTATATTTTATAAGTAAAAATAAGTTCGAGTAAAAAAAACTACGACACAAAAGAAAAGAAGAACAGAAAATAATTCCCTAGTTCTTCTATGACGTGCTCAATGTCCTCAAGACACTGAGGTGTGACAGGTAGACAAGTAAAAGCTCTTAGTGCGCGTCCACGTGCGGCGCGCGCGCACGCTCGGCCGCGCGCACGTGCTCGGCGCGCGTAGCACAGGTAAACTAATTGATAGTTCCCGTCGCATGCCCCGCACACGACACGGTTAAGCTGTTAATATTTTAATGTTCCCTAGTGTACTGGTACTGGTAGTAGTTGTAGAGGTATAGTTGTAACAATAGCATGGATACGGAAGCCTTTGTAAAACTTTGTATTTCGTAGCAGCGTAGACGCGTAGCGCTTTCGTAGACGTAGTTCAGTTGCAATGTAGGTTGCAATAAAAATCAATAATGTTTGTATGTTTATGGTTTCTGCTGGTGTTATAAATTATAATGATTTAAAGGAAATTCAACAATGATTGTAATATTGTTATTATCATTGTTTAATTTTCGTTCTGACATGGTTTCAAAGATGTTTATCTAAACACAAGAACAAAATTAAAAATTGATCAGCTCAATTTTGATCAAATAACTACAAAGCAGATATTTTTTCCAATTATTAAAACTGCGAAAATAAAAATGTCTTTTTCATCAATTGTTTAGTTTCTTTACGAAGCCTACAAACATTTTGGATGCGTAGGATGGAACTTGCAAGTAACGTGTTAAAATGTATAAAAACTTATAGATGTATCATCGTAGAAGCTGTGAGTTAAATGGGGAAGTAATGAATGTTTATGTGTGTGCGCCTGTGCGGTAATCCGACTGGCACCCGTGCACTTTATCACCGGAGCTAATCACCCTCTAGCTATCATTAATGAACTGTCAATACTTAAGGCCGTCCCCCGAGCAAACGACCTTGGCCATACATTTGCCGCGTCGCGCCAAAACCCTATTATTTTTACTTATCTTAGTTCAAAATTGTCCTAAAAAAAAATTAAAACGGCGAATATGTAGTTTATGATATTGTCGATCTATTGGCGTGAGTTTCAAATAAAAGTAATTTGTAAATCCTAAGGAGATGCTGAATGTATGCTTGAATTTTAACAAATTGGTATTACTTTGGAAGCTGATATCATGAGTATAAGAAACAAAAATAGAAAATTAAAACGACAAAAGGAATGTTAATATACTGAAGATTATTGCTGTATTTTTATTATAACTTTGTAGCTTTCAGATTATGAGTTTATAAGGTTTTAAATACGGTCAATTACGGCATCTCCGGACGGAACGCCCTTAATACCGTAGAGAACTTTCATTTAAATATTGCGGGTTTCAGTTCTAACTTCTAGGGCTTCATCAAACTTCCAGCAGTAATATAGGTATTAATATTTTTATTGCGAAAATTTATCTGTCTCTCAGTCTGACTGTACCCTCTTCATGCCTAAACGGCTGAACCGATTTAGATAAAATTTAATATGGAGATACTTTGAGAGGCAGAAAGTCACAGCCTGTGACTCACAAGACAGTTTTGGAAGAAAAAATGTGCGATTCGACCTGCGCTATCAACCCATTTCGCCGCAACTTCGCAAGGTGAAATTTCGGCATCACCTCAATATAGGGGATCAACTTCCAAGAAATATATCTCTTTACGATCTGACAAAAGCCATTTCAAAATAATTTTTAAGATGTTGACAAGATTCTAAACATATAAACACATTTTGGGTAACTTAATACATTATTAGTGATTATAACGCACGCGCGACTGACCAGTGACCACTATCTATTGTGGCTGTGACCATTATTTAGTGGCCCCATCTTTGTGACCATTATTTAGTGGTTCCAGTGGTCGCGGGGGGTGATGGATCACCGGACATGAATGCTCCGCTAATTTTTGATAATACTGGAATTCGATAAACATAAATTATCAACAATTCCTTGTTTGCTAGTTTGTTTGTTGATTAGGTGTTGTTAATGGTTGTTTAATATTTGAAAGAAATTTTGCAAATCCATTATCATCTACCAAAAGCACAATATTTTGCTTTATTGTCTCTGTCACGTTTTGTTGGAAGAGAGTAGGTACCTTTGTTATTACGATTCTCATCTAATAAATTTAAGTACTAATAACCAATCATCAGACATGAATGGTAGCTATAACAATAATCGTAATTCGTAGATCTTCCACGTACAAATATTGTTCTAATAACAATAAACATAAACCACTTCTCAACCCTTTCCCACCGCTCTAGTTTTACTAATGCAGGGGGTCAGCGGTGTTAGGTTAAAACCGCGGTTAAACACACGCGCTGATCTCTGTTTAAACTTCACATTAACAAATTATTATACACGTTCAACCGGTGTATCATATTACTTTTGTTTAGCGACGGAAAGGAAACTTCAGATGAGAGGGTTGAGATATCACATTGGGAGTTGAGGGATGAGTTAAGAGTCCGTATACGAAATTTGCCGATTTCGCTGATTTAACAGACGTGATTTAACAGTTAAAAACAGTATTTCTATAAGTTTTAATGCACAACATGTGAGATCATTTCAATCAGAATCTAATGTTGGAGCCCGATTTTTTTTAAAGTATTTTTAAATAATCCAACTCAAACCCGCGGCAGTTTTGTGATTTTTGCTGTAAAAGGTTTAGAATATCACCTGTTTATGGATTGTATTGACGTCTTAACGGTATGAAAAAAATACAATGTACTGTTGAGAAAGTCGTCTTTACAATGTTGGAATTACTTTTTACCACTTTAATATGAAATAGTTGAGTAAAAAAATATGTAACTCGGCAAAATTTTAGAGAAAATGGGCAAAGAATTGCTGTTAATTACGGCAACTTGAAGCTGCGTAATTCATAAAAAGAAAACGACAGAAATAATCTATAGATAAAATTCTATCCAATTCGATAAAAAAGAAAAAAAAACAAATTGTGTCAAAAAACACGATTCAAAACAACCTAAATCTCACATAATATTACTCGCCGCAAGGCTCGAGTCGGCAGTCTGCGCTTAAATTTATTTTTAAATCTAATAATTATATATGTATTTTTAAATCTAATAAGTGGAAAAACCACATAATATTTCTGTAGCGAACCTTTGCAATTTCATTTTCATCGGCAAAATTTCGTATACGGACTCTTAATAAAGTAGTAACAACGGTAAAGATTCAGCAACTGGGATGTATGTTTGATGTTCATCTTTAAAATTAATATATTTGCTAGAGATAGTCCAGAGTAAATACATATTGTGTATCAACGCAAAGGTATAAGAAATATTATTTACCTTCTACTTCTACTATATTAATATTAATATAGTATATATACTATACTTATAAGTAAGTACATTAATATTTAAGTAAGTCCAAAATATTTAAAAAAATGAATCAAGAAAATACTTCGTCAATACTTTGACCCGATATAAACGTCAAAGAAGTTGAATATTTAAAATTAATGATACCCCAAATATCATTAATTCAAAAGAGCCATTCCAAAAAGTGACGGCGCACGCGCAGCGCGATCGCAACCAGAACGGAATCCGTTCACATGGCGAGTCCTTCTGTCACAATCGTAGCTAATTGCGCATAATGAGTCCGACAACAAACGCAATATGTTTTTTCTATTATTTATCCTCTCCGCCCTGCCGATTTGCCACCCTTTGATTTTGCGGGTTCGAATAAAATTTAATGGGCCGTCGGGTGCGTTTTAAATCTATCAATGCGCTTGAAATATCCGATTTCCTTGTATTGTGTTCGATTAGTCTTTATGCTCATATTTTCCAACCACAGACGAATTTTGTATTTATCCTATTACGTTATTACAATAATAATGGTTTTGTTTAAGTATATTATACTAGATGATGCCCGCGACTCCGTTGCGCCAAAATTTGTTTATCGCAGGGGAACCGTACATTTTTCTGGGATAAAAAGTATATCTATGTCCTTTCCCGGGACTCAAAGAATCTCCATACCAAATTTCAGCAAAATCGGTTCAGCGGTTCGGGCGTGAAGAGGTAACAGACAGACAGACAGACACACTTTCGCATTTATAATATTAAGTAAGTAGGTATGGATATGCATATTTATTTATTTTTTAAAGGAAACTTTATTAACATACCCAGGTACGTACCTATCGAAATGACGTAGTTTGACTCAAAGAGGATATAAACTGGTATACGTAACAGTTTGACTAGTTTCATAGTTTCCGACTAAATATACAAAAATAATATTATTGAAATCACTTACCCAGGCTGTAGGCAGGTATGTGTTTGCTATTTGTTCCTGTCGTGTTCCTTTGGTTAGAAGATAAGTTTTTAAAATTAGTTTAATTAGCTATAATTAATGTATGTTGTGTAATAATTAGACATCGGATTATATGCATTTGCATACTTGCATATGCAAATGCATATAAAGGCACTTTTTAGGCGATAATGCATATTTTGACAAATTTTCGTTGATAGTGCATATTTCGGTCATTTTATGGCATCGTAGTCTCCAAAACTCCAAACTAGCTACCGAGGCCACGAAACAGAAGTACGATGGATCAAAATACCTCAAATAATATGTGGCCTCACTCATGTTCAAAGACTTCCGCAATAGACCCGATAGTAAAATGTTTCTTTGTGGTAGGCAGCATTAGAAAAAAAATCCAAAAGAAGAAAAAATCCTGGATTTGAATGCAACACCAGAAAACTCTTCAAAAAATAATAAATTTCTACTAGTAAATGTCTTCTGATTGTGCATACTTGCATGCATATTTCGGCATTTTGATCGTGCATATAATCCGATGTCTAGTAATAATATTAAATTAATTTACAATCACGACGAGTACCTACAACTATATTTTTTATTTCAAATTTTGAATTGTTTTGAATAAAGAACAATACGCGCGGCCTTGATTCTTAGTTTTTTTTTTTTTTTGCGTTATAAATTATAATGCATTGCAATTAGGCAATGGCTTAGAGATAAACATTCCCTTATTTTTTATTTTTATTTTAATTCATAATAATTTTATTTCTCTAATCCGTGATCAATCAGAAAAATTTCGTGTCATCCCACTATCAATCGCGTATATCAGAAATCATAAAATTAGTTTCCCACGGGGTGCACTTCCTCGTCAATTAATTAAATCCACCAATCAAGGTGCATTCCCACGTCGGGATAGTCCACAATCACGCAACATCTTTATCCTTTATTAGATTACTCCCCCCGCCCTTTGTTTCGAGGGTGAGCGTGAAATGATCTGACCATCATAAAATTATTTGTTGCTTTTTAATTTTATTGCACACACCATGAGAAAATATTGAGGTAAGCATTTTTAATTTCCACATAAGTAAACCAAAAGTGAGCCGTCATTAAACGTAATGACTAGAGTTGCATAAGGTACTTTTTGTACCTACACCGTAATACTTTCTATTGTTTACTATAATTAAGGATAAAGGTATGGTAAAGTACTATCTTACCTACTCGTAATAGTATCTAGAAAGCAGTTCCCATCGACAAAACGTACTGCAGCTGACTCATGGACGATGACATCAAAAAAGCTTGCTGTAAGATATATTTGCTACCCAAATTGTAGTAAGTAGTAGTCTTAATTGTTAAAATAGCAAATAACAATAAATTTAAAATATAAATTTCACACTAGTTTCACCAATTGTGTACGTAGGCATAATTCGCCTGTAAATCACCGGGAAATAAAGAAGCTACCGACGTGTGCCCATGTTTATGATAATGAGGCCGAACGCGGAAGGGGTGTAAGAGACGTTTATGGTAATGAATTTTTATAGCACGAATTAGGTTGATTTGTTTATTGCGATCAATATCAACATCGTTCTGAGTAGAGTACCTAGTGTAGAGATTACAGTGGAATTATATGAACTTAATGGTAATCTGAAATTCACAGTACTTTAATTGCTTTTACTAATTATGCTCTATCAGAGAATTCATAGGCAGACTGTGGATCTACATAAATTCGGTGAGTTATGGCTTTTTTTCCATTTTTTCCAACCCCTTTACACCCACACCCACCGCCCACGGCCTGGCAGAACGGAGATTATCAGGAAAGGTTGTTCAGGGAAGTTTTAATACAGCTGAAGCCACAGGACCGATTTGGTCGTCAGCTCTTAGTCGATTATGACAATCCCAGCTGATAGATCACGACTCATTCTATTCCACTTGACATACCCTGACCAAATATAACAATGCAATGCTTAAAAGAAGAATGGTGATTCTTCATAGGCACTACAACAGTACTTTTAGAGTTTTAACTCTCGCAGAAAGATTTTGTTGACTGTGTCGTCAGTGAGATGTCTCATAGAAACTCTGGAGTAGAAGAACTCTATGAACTACATAGCCTGACATACAGAATAACTGACTCTATAGATAGAGTTACTACACGCAAAAAGAACATTCGCGAAGCTCGGCTGAGTGACAGTCAAACATTGTACCTACCACAACTGTAGTGATAAAAAAACATGAGCAGTCACGTGCTGAAGCTAGTCACGGCTGCCGGCCGCCCGCATCCCTGATAACGGCTATAAATTACCTGACGGCTTTCCACGCTGCGCTGTTTTCACCTTGCCTGCGTATCGATCCCAAGGTGCTGGAAATTATGACACTTTTTTATAAACAGTTCAACTAAATGGGTTGTTATACGAGTAACATGGGCACAAAGGATCACCACGTATAAATTTTGGAGAAATATGCACTATGAATGTGAGGACCGTTATTGAAACAGTTAAGTACCTATTGGTTTTTTACCAGTAAGTATAAAAAAGTCAAATAGCTCAAAGTTTGAATTAGGAAAATTCTAATTATGATGATTTAGGAGGGCGGTAAGTACTATATGTAAAATTAAAGAAAAAATCTGAAAGTGGCAGGCATAGGTTACTTATTTATATTATCTTCTACATACTTCATGTTCTGTCGATCTTTTGTTAGCTCTATAAGTTTGTCAATAAAATTAAGTTCTATAATCAGTTAATCACTCAACTAGTTTTGACCACGGAAAATTAAACCGTTTAATACCATCGAAGAAATTGATTTCTAGTCAGTTGACGGAAGTATATCACTTGGTAGGCTTATGTTAATTCAATGTTAAGCTGTGATGGTTCCCGGAAAGTTTGACGTAACGCGACCAAATTACTTAGGTCCTCCATCTGCCTAGGAATCAACTTCTCTGATAGTACCTACCGTGGATTTTTCTCTAACACTAGAGTAACGGAAAATATTACGAACAGTTTGGAAGATACCATGGATTTCCCTTACATTCTACACAATTACAAACTGACTACTGAGTCACCAGTAAAACCACTCTATTATACTCATTTTACAAACGTACGACACTTAATCAAATTCAATTGTACAAAACATATGACTTTTAAATCGCGACACCCGGCAAAGCTGATTGCGCATTTCGGATTAGTTATACCCGAAATGTGTGCGTAGGCGGGGGATGTTTGCCGACGGAATAGTTATTTGATTAACTCTCTTTCATCTACGATTGTGTGGATTTGTTAAATTCCACCCTTTGTTTGAGCGTCCCTTGTGTGGAAAGGCTTATGGGGTAGTTCAATGGAGATGTAGAGATATCGGCTATCTCTCGTCACGGCCAGATTAACCTGCGACTGACTCTCATATTATGCCGAGTTCACAGATAACTTTTTGGTCATCAAGGTAGTTCTGTTTCAAGAATAGGAATGATGACAAGGTCAAAGATTGGCGAATTTTGTTAATAAAATAAAGAAATCACGGTAAAAAATAAATGTTCCCAAAATTTCAGCTTGATAGCATTTGTATTTTTTTTTTGTTATGCGCCTTCAAAGTTGGTTATTCAAGAAGATTTTTTTTTAATTAGGTACATTTCTTAATATTTGTATACCATTAAATATAACTTATGCAATTAAAAGTAACTTTTGTTATGAAACTACTTACATAAACGCAATATTTAATATACCTACTTATCGAACAAAGTTCTCTCCCGATGCGTACAAACTACGAAAGAGTGACGTCATACTTTCGTAGCACTTTATATGGATCGTTTCGGGTGGGTCTATTTAATGAGATATTTGAATTGTCATATCTTGATGAATTTTTAAGCTATCAGAGTCATTATTTCAGCGATGTTTCTATTTTTTAAGGGTCTTTCAATTACCAATAAGAAAAAATAATCTTTATGCCTATTGTTTCTGGCACTGGAAATATAATGACATAGATTTAGCCTAAAGTACCTAGGTTTCGGCGGTTAGATACTGAGTTTTTAATGATTACTCAAGTATAATTAATTAATGAATAGCTTGATAGAAAATGCATGCAGTTAAATTTTTCTTAATGAGGCGTGAGTAGAGTAGGTTTTTATCAATATCTGCACAAAAAGCATACCTACTATAGTTGCCATTCACTCTATTGGATGAATTAAATTAAAACAGTTCAATGAAATCCATTTTCCCTGTGGATAAAATGCGTTGTATGAGAAAGTTTAGCTCGCAACACATGCTGCTGCCTTTGATCTCTGTGATTCCTGTTTGCTTTGAGCGAATTTACCAACAATATATTGTACTTCGTTGTGTACGGAACTTCATGCTGCTTTTTAGTGTTCCGTGTCCAAAGAGTAATAAGTAATAACGGAATACGTATTGTTGATAAATAATAATGAAAAAGTCTATTTGTATTTGTGTCCTTCTGTCAATACCTAAGTAGATATTTCTTCAGGCTGTATCACATATCTTCACGATCACCTAAAAAGTGAAAATTTTCACGGCTGCGACGTTCGTTGCACTACAATGTTTGTGATGGTAGAATGAAAAAATATGTAGGTAAAAATATGTAGGAACCTAAATGAGACAAATAGGTATACTTTATCATTGTATTAAAAATTAATCGCCACAAAACATTTCGAACTCTAATAAAACACAAATTTTCGTGCACTTTTTCCACTATATTAAGAAATAATTTTACACGATCTGTTTCGAAATATAAATCATCTTTAGGTGTAGGTACCTACTTACTTTATAGGTAGTAAATAATAATTTCTTAATATACTTAGCAGAAAAAGTGCATAAAATATTGTGTTTTATTAGAGTTCAACATGAATTTCCACTAAGAACCGACAGTACAATCAATTAGTACATAATATAATATTATATATTATAAAACATTTATCCAATTTAGACTTAATTCTACCCTGGCTTTTACTGAAATTTTTCAGTATCCTTGCATGATAATAATTTAGTTATCTAGGTACCTACCTACTGACACCATTTTCAAACAGTTGCATTAATTTAGGAAAAATGTGTATTTCCCCAATAATTAGTAAGTAGGTTAAAGCAAACAAGGTGACTTAAGGTAATTTTCCCGGTGATAAGGCAGGAGTCGCTAAGTAGCCAAGTTACGCTTTTGAGTTGCAGGCTCCTTGACAACACGCACCCAAACAAATAAACTTTAACGTACCTACGTAACTAACACAAAATAGGTAGGTACGAGTAGGTATAGTAGATATTTGCACCACCAGTTATGTCATATCTATCAACTCTTTGGTAGTTCTAACTTCTATCAATTTCTACCAACATTTGGCGCATAGCATTATCTACAAATTTTCTAAAATTTGCGTTGGCACCACTGTGCACGACGTATATAATATTATTTTTTCGCTTTTATGTACGGCTAACCGTTTAAAAAATAGAGTCGTTTTGGATAATGATGCGGCAGTTCAATGAATTAAAAGCGGTGATATAGAAAATTACCAGAATTTATTCGGCGCTATACTTACGTTTAACTAATAAATATAATCCTTCAGACCGCGCGCGAGCACCGGTGATCGCGAGAACAAAATAATACAATGGGAATTCCTAGAACCTCCGATCGAATAAGGATTAATATTTTATAAAACGTACAAATAGTTCTTCCAATTAAACAATAATCCATAGGCAAAAGGTACGAGGTTAACATCGCACCGCGAATCCTCGCCCACATAATATGATTGGGCAGCATAATTTCCGTTGCGGAATCAATTGACGCCAAACAAAAACACCACCGGCTCCCCTGCGGAAGTCGGCCATTCGCCAAATTGATTGGTCCCGTACAAGATGTATTACTTGTGCCCCTCCTTATCAGAATTAAGATACCAGACATCCAATTGCATACTTTTCGTAATCATTCATACACGTTTTGTAGGATGGCTGATCCGGCACGTCATGTTGTTTTACCAATCTACGGTGTGGTAACTGGTAGTCTACTTGAGCTCATTATAGACGATAGACATTAGACACTGTCATGAAGACGTCGATTATATATTTCGATAGGCTCTTCAGGACTGTGCGCTGTTAAGAATTCTACATTATTTCCCACCTACAGAATAAGCACACAATTTCAACACACTCGGTTCAGCCGTTTCAGTAGACCAGGTACACCTATTACTACTGTAACGGACTCTTACTACATTTAACTCAAAGCGCTGGACCGATTGCATGAAATTGTAAAAGTAAAGTAAAGTAAAAAGTTATTTATTTGCTCAAATTCAGTATGAAGATTCTTTGACTCCTGTGAAGTTTGAGGAATATTTTGGGAGAGATTACAATTTGCAAGTTGTGGAGTCACACATTAAATCTCAGATATTTTAATAGCGTTTGATAGCTCATAGCACTGAAGATTTTTAATATTTTTTTTTTATACGAGAATCTATGGACGCTTCACACCAGGTCAGTCTGGCCCCGTGCTAAGTACCTAAAGGACTTGTGTTACAGGTACCAGACAACGGAAATATATTTAATACTTTTATACTATACATATATATTTAAGATTTTTATTATATAATACACACTAGCAATTTGACCGAGCTTTGCTCGGTATTCGATAAAACGTGAATAAAATGTCATTTTCTAAAAATGATTCCTAGCTAGATCGATTTACCGCCCCCGAAACCCCCTATATACTAAATTTCATGAAAATCGTTGGAGCCGATTCCGAGATTCCAATTATATACAAGAATTGCTCGTTTAAAGATATAAGATATATTTTAATACACATCCAGACCCGGGAACATTGAAAAACTTTTCATTTTCAAACCCGCGACCCCAGGCTTGAGCTACCTGCAACGCGCTCACCACTGAGCCACAGAGATCGTCGATTGATATAATTATCTTCTGCTCTATCAAACGTTTATGCATAATTACTCAATAACAACATAACTCTATTTTTTAACAATTTCGCCTAACTAACAGTTTCGAATCTCCGTGTTCATGCAAATTTAATAGACAAATGTCTACAAGTTTGTTTGCAAAGTCTAACACCCTGAATAAATAAAGACTTGATTTTCAGCTGCCTGAAAAAAACTACTGTTCCAAAATTGGCATTGCAATTTTCATCGCATGACTTGGTTCTACCCTTAGTTTTCTAGAACATGCTAGAGTCAATGACATGAAATTATGAATATTCTAATACGTGTTGCTATTAAAAACGGACAGACAGTCATACGGGTCACCTGAAAACTACAGACCTCATACACCTGCTTGTTCCAAGAGTTGTTAACTTCTAAGTCCTAACGTTCTAACACAGGTTTTAAGAGAAGCGTAATCAGAACCAGAATTCTCATATTTAACTGGTAAACTCTCAAATTACTATCATCATACAAATATTCTTGATCTTGTATTGATAACATAAACTTGTTTTTTGCTCAGATTTTGGCACAGAATATATATTAGTTGTACCAACAGAATTCCCACTAACGAAACCCGTTTAAAGAATTAACCACTCATGCTACGATACTATAAAGTTCAAATTCCGACCGCGCAGTGCTAGGTGCCTACAATTATATTTGCCTACATCTCCGCTCTCTTTTTAACCGACTTCCAAAAAACGAGGAGGTTATATGTTCGGCTGTGGATATTTTTTTTTTTTTATTTTTTTTTTTTTTATTTTTTTTTTTTTATTTTTGTATGTTCAACGATTACTCCGCCGTTTGTGAACTGATTTTCGAAATTTTTGCTTTTTATCGCATAACTCGTACCTTTTCTGCAGAAATCAGGGTTGTCTCTTTTTAAAAATAATATTATAATTTTTATATTTAATTAACTACATTTTATTTAACTCGAAATAATCTAAGATATTATGTCTTATGTACTATGTAGATTTAATTATCATAAATTCGCGTGTAACTAGTTACGCGTACTTAGATTCGATAGGTACCGTATTTTAATTATTGAAACCGGTCTTATATTACCTACTTAAAGTGTTTGTATAACTTAGTTATTTTTGTAAACAAATGAGGTTTCGAATAGTACGCATCGCGCAATATTTCTTTGCCCTTTTCTTTTTATTGTCCATTGTGAGATTAATATAAATTCTGTGATAGCGATCGAATAAGTTACGCAATACGCAGGTATGCAACGAACAACTCGTGCGCGTGCGTCACCGCTCGCTTGTGAGTCCCTACTGATTTGCCACCCGCGGGTGGTACTTACAGTTCGATGCCTATTCGCGCGAGTGGGACAGGCCTAATTTTGGTAGATATGCGATGTTGTTGAATGAGAATAAAATATTTGTGACTTAACTTGATGGTTTTTCATGATGCTCCTCTGGTAATTTTTGGCACGCTCTATAAGAGCTTAAAAACGACTTGACGCTTTTGAGCTGGAAAGATATCATCAGTTTTATCTTAGCCTCAAGAGTGACACAGCTGGTGCCTGGTACCCGTCACGTTATAGTATGGTTACTATTTTTTGGTAAGACGTTTAAGCATTTTTAGGGTTCCGTACCCAAAGGGTAAAAACGGGACCCTATTACTAAGACTTCGATGTCTGTCCGTCCGTCCGTCCGTCCGTCTGTCTTTCTCCAGGCTGTAACTCAAGAATCGCTATAGCTAGACTTCTGAAATTTTCACAGATTATGTATTTCTGTTGCCGCTATAACAACAAATACTAAAAACAAAATAAAATTAATATTTAAGGGTGGCTCCCATACAACAAACGTGATTTTTTCGGCCTTTTTAGGGTTCCGTACCTCAAAAGGAAAAAAACGGAACCCTTATAGGATCACTTTGTTGTCCGTCTGTCCGTCTGTCAAGACCCTTTTTCTCAGGAACGCGTGGAGGTATGAAGCTGAAATTTATATCAATTACTCAGGTCTACTGTCCCTTGAAGCTGTGAAAAAATCAAACTTCTAAGCCAACGCAATCAAAAGATACAGCCGTTTATGCCGCAAATTTTCGACACTTGCAAGGGAATCAAAACCTACAGGGTGCTTCCCGTGAACTCAGAATCTTGAAATTTGGTACGAAGCAACGTCTTATAGCATAGATAAAGGAAAAATTACGAAAACCATAAATTTTTAGTTACATCACATAATATATATTTTTTTAATAATTTTAAACTTACTACCCATTTCCTCATACTCGATTGTCGTAATTAACGAACTTTGTAAACCTTGCAGGTTTGTACGGAACCCTCGGTGCGCGAGTCCGACTCGCACTTGGCCGGTTTTTTTGCTCTATATCAGTAATGGCAACAGGTAGGCACATGATATTTTCACGAAGGCCCTTATTGTATGTCTACATCAATAATGAATAATAATGTTAAAATAAAATAAAATTTTAGGGGGGGCTCCCATACAAAAAAACACAATTTTGGCCTATTTTTGATCTCTAATGGAAATGGTACGGAACCCTTCGTGCGCGAGTCCAACTCGCACTTGGCCGATTTTTTTACTTTATGTTTGTGAGGAAGCACAGTACTATAATGTGTTCGCTGACGCCCCTCACTATAATTTTCTCGCACACGAACAATTTGCGTCCCCTCTCTACGACGGAAGCTGTTAATTTGCCGAATTATTTACAATTTATTTTCCTTGATTAAAGGAAACAGATAGAGAAGCAAGTAACATAAATATATTGAGGCAGCTACCTTACCTATTGCAGAAATATTACCTATGTCATATGTGTTCGTGTCTTATTTTTCCTTTTTGCGCTATTTCTTGTTCCTTGATTGCAAATTCTGATCTGAAGTTTGTATAGTCTGCATTTTCTGTTTGTATAGTAGGTAGGTACACATAATATAGAGCTTGTCTAACTTAAAAGGACGCGCCCCTCCCTCGTACCTATTCACAGTAGATTTTTCACTATTATAAGTGGTGGGGCGCGTCATTTCAAATAAGACAAGCTCATATTATATGTATAATATGCAGACATCTGAATTAAATAATTATCAAAATTCCTTCAGCAGTTTTTACATCAAATAATAAACATCTAAACTTAACTTCTTTGGCTTTTATAATAATAATATAATGTGATTATAAAACAAAAGAAAGAAACCTTTTTATAAAGCAAAAAATGCCATAAACGGTTTTGTCGTGTGCGCGCGAGTTGCGCAACAGTCCCATGGCGGCCCGCATCTCTCACCCCACTCAATTGAAAACTGCACGATGGAAATAGGTAAGTAGGTAGCTACAGAAACGTTAGTTTAGTATAAGTAATTCAAGTTTTGCAATAGTATTTAATTGAGATTTTGTTAATATTTTAGTATTTTTGAATAAACAAGTTGTTTAAGTACCCACCTAGTCTTAAAAAGACTTATATCACTAACACTTGTAAGTAGGTGTAGCATTTTAGGCAGTAAAAGCTATACCTACCAATTACCATATGCAACAATAGGAAATAGGGCCAATAATAACAGTTGTTCACTTATAACTCACTTATAACAGACTTACCTATACCTATCCTAAGTTAGTTAGGAGTTGTAGTTTGTACCTAAGCAAGGTAAATAATTACCTACCACTAAGTTTGCTGACCGTATGTGTCTACCTAATAGGGAAATTAATTTTTGAACCCATAATTAATTTTTGAACCCATGAATACCAACGCACTCAGGGACATTTAAAAAATAACTTTAATGAATTTTAAAAAATACAGATAACTTAAATGGAGCTTATGTCAAAATCTTCATTAAATTAAAGTTAAGTAATCCTTAAATGTCTCTAAGTGCAGCTGTTAGCTGCACAATTTGCGTACGTAGGTGGTGTACCTAAATAATGTGGCTCTCTACTATCGGCTCTACAATTTTTCTCGTTCATATTATGTTTACCTACCTAAATATTTTATGAATAACTAACTATATAGCAGATTACCCCCGCAATTCCGATGCGCCAATAATTATTTATCGCGCGGGGACCGTTCATTTTCCCGGGATAAAAAGTATCCTACGTCCTTTCCCGTGACTCAAAGTATACCATACCAAATTTCAGCCAAATCGGTTCAGCCGTTTGGGCGTGAAGAGGTAACAGACAGACAGACACACTTTCGCATTTATAATATTACGTATGGATATGGTAAACCTCCGCAGACTTTCTAAATCGATACTCATACATATCCCGTTATATGTCACTGAAATAGCATCATGAATTCGCTGAAAATGTAAAGTTGTAATCGCTGATCTCTGATTGGCTACAGCAGACCCGCACGTGATTGGGCGATTCATTCATAGAGGCGGGGCCTGGGAAGCCCCCGTTACGGGATTGGCGGGCTAACCCCCCACCTTAACCCTGCAGCGGGACAAATCATCCCCGTGTTTATTTTTGTTGTTAAAGTCAGTGAGGTATGAGCCGTCGGTGTATAAACAACGATACAGGATTATATTGTTGTTGTGCTGTGTTTTGTGTTGTGGAGACGTGCTAGTGTCGGCCGCCTTCGGAGATGGTGATCCTGTAAGTGCCTGTACTTATTTCGATTAAATTTTTATGTTAGGTTATAATCTTTTTGTGTTCATAGCAAACATATACATAACAAACCTACCTATAGGCAATATCTGAGTCAGGTAAAATAGCATGTTGACATCTATTCGGTAGTTAGGTATGTAGAGGTAGACATAATAGGAAGTAGAAGGAAATAAAAAAATGAATTCTAAACTAGATAAATTTATCAAGAAAGTTATGCAAATAAAGAGTCAAAAATTAAGCCCTAAAAAAAGTCTACGAATTTTGAGATTGATTATGAATAATTAATATAGAGACAATTTTGTTATTATCCTTTTAATCATTCATCTAATTTAATTATTACGATCAAAATTTTAGGATATACTTACTTTATTTCCTAGCTACGAGTAGGTATGTTTGTCAATCGTCAGTCCCTCTTTAGTCTTTAGGCAAGCGAAGTCTCTACATTTCACTAGGATCGCACGAACTATTTTGAAATAAGCTGCATAGATATACTACAGATTTATAATAATTAAAACTTATTAATAAGTTCATAAAATATGAAAAACTTTAAAGGTTTTTGCGAAATAACTAAGTATTTGAAATAGAAAAAAAAAACTTATTTTTCTTATTTAATACATTTAAAAAAAATGTCTTAGGTACTATTTCTAATATGTATTAAGTATACAAAACTATACCTATCACCAACATAAGCTCTAGGTATAACATGCATGCCTCTACCTAACTACCATATTTAATGACTCTCTAATAATATTTAAATTAATGTTGAAAATAATAATATTGTATTTGGTAATCATTTTCCTACATTAAATACCTATTACTGTGCCTACTATCAACCGTCACCCACTACAATGATACCCAGGCAGACCTACTATAGTTACTAATATAAAACCAAAGTTAATAAATCTAATAGAGCAAGAATAAAAAGATATTATTAATACTTCAAAATCGTGTACCAGTTATGATTAATGATGGAAACGAAAAAATGACGGGGATATACAGACACACAAACGTATTCAATTTAAATTAATTCCGAAACGGAGGGTTGAGGCGTTAGGGAAGGTCAATTAACACAATGGAGCGTTTACGCCGCAAGTAGCACTTGATGGTGTTACAATGAACAACTTATTATTGATATTTTCTACTCAATTTTCATGAGCTTTATTTATGAGAAATAGAACGTGCTACGAAAAGGGAAATAGGTAGGTACTTATACCTTGTAGGTAACTCGTGTTTTATAACGTGGTTTAATTTAGGTAGATACCTAAGTCGCATAGGTAGATATACATAAGTTGCATTTTAACTTACTTACTGTTGTTATTCTCTACCTACTTTCGTAATTATATAATTATTATGCTCACGTTTTAATGTAGGATAGACGTAGGTACTTATGCTATCAACTCCCAAGCGGTCGAATTCGGCAGCGTAAACAATAGAAATCTATTATTATTTTTATGGGACGATGGCGAAAAATATACCATGCTCATCACCTTGAAGAGTGGCAGTCTTCCACGGTGCGTTTCTCGCGTAACTTTCTGCCTCGCATTGTAAAACTCTGGAACGAACTGTCACCAGCAATATTTCCGGACCTATAGATACGACCTGTAAATCTTCAAGAAGAGAGCGTATTCCCTCTTAAAAGGTCGGCAACGCACCTGCAGCTCTTTTGATGTAGCGAGTGTCCATGGGCGACGGTAGTTGCTTTCCATCAGGTGACCCGTTTGCTCGTTTGCCCCCATATTTTATTAAAAAACGATTAATCAAAGCAAGTTTAAAGAGATAAATCTGGTGCTGATGTCTCTAGGCGTGATGTTCCAATCCCACTACCTACTAGGTAACACCATCAAGTGCACCTAGGTAGTACCTAGGTACAGGACGACAACCCTAAAACATTTTTAAAATATATTCAGAAATAAAACAATTTTGATTTTACTTTATTCCTACGCCTACCGGCTACACTTAACTGATATGAGTTAAAGATTGACATCCAAATACTTAAAGGCTAGGACTTCCCTTTGAATAAAATAGACAAACCGCTAGATAGGTAATATTGACTTATTGCAAAACTTAGTAATCTTGCCAGTTACAATTCTCAGTTAAAATCGTAAAAAAGTTTAGAAGCGGTCCGTATCTTCCACAAAGCAGTTTATCTAATTAAGCGAGCCCCCGAAGACGGCAATTGGCTTAATGGAATACGAGGGGGAGCTTTCTTAACGTAACTCACTCTAACGTTTGTATCGGGTATGAATATCATCGAATTCCGATACAGGAAAAGGATTTTTGGGCGACTATTCGTGAGAAGGCAGTTGCTTTATAAATTTTTTTTTAATTTTTTTATAAAATAAGGGGCCAATCGAGCAAACGGGTCACCTGATGTAAAGCTACTACCGTCACCCATAGACACAGGACACTCGCAACATCAGAAGAGCTGCAAGTGTGTTGCCGGCCTATTTAGATTAGTTTAGTTAGATTTGTTGGCTGAGCCCTGAGGCTTCATCAGTGTTAAGGTTAGTTTTCCTATTTTCAAGATACTTTGCTGCACAACATTTTCATATACGTCGTTCTACAAACCTAACTACCGATCCCAGAACTCGCTCAAAATATCTGTACCCAGACCTGGCTTGATTCCGACACGGCCTTGGTCACGCACTACCAGCTGTGTCTACAGATGTTCTAAAGTTTCTAGAACTTAGGCAATACTTAGCAAATAATTATAACAATGATCAGTGGCGGCCCTAGGGGGTGACGAACAGGGCAATCGCCCGGGGCCTTGCGCTTGCGGGGCCTCGCGAGGTGTTTTTTTGGAAGACAAAGGGCCTCGCAAAGACCTTCCGTCCGGGGCCTAGCAATGTGTACTAAGGCTGCCACTGACAATGATATCAACTAACTGTATCACCCACAGAACCCGCCGCGCGGACATGTCAGACGGGCCGGCCGAGTGGGACATCAACGACGCGACGGTGCCCCGGATAACCAGCTTCGACCAGTTCGGCGAGTGGTGCGACGGCCACGTGCGCCGCGTCTACCCGCCCGCCTGCGAGGAGGCCCGCCGACACGCCTCGGGCTGGGCCATGAGGAACACCAACAACCACAACGCCCTCATCCTCAAGAAGAGTTGCCTAGGAGTGCTGATATGCTCCCTCCGGTGTCGCCTACCCGACGGCTCCAAGGTGCATTTGAGGCCGGCGATTTGTGATAAAGCCAGGAAAAAGCAGCAAGGTAAGGAACTTTTTTCATGTTTTTTTTTTTTATATTTAGCTACCATCCATACTAAAATTATAAATGCGATAGTGATTAGTGTGTCTGTCCGTTACCTCTTCACACCCGAACCTCTGCACCGATTTTGCTGAAATTAGGCATGGAGATAGGTACTATGACTAGGGAAAGGATATGTCCTGGCTTTTATGTCCGAGGATACTTTCCCGGTAATATGTACGGTAGGTAGGTACACACATTTTGGCGCAACGAAGTTGCGGGTGTCACCTACTAATATTATAAGCTTTTAGTAATGCAACAGTGTACCTACTGATCATCGTTGTAACTTGATATTTCTTGTGTCTTCTTTGGAAACTTATTGTTATACTTTTCTGCAGGTAAACCATGTCCAAATCGACCATGTAAAGGCAGACTCGAGGTCCAACCGTGCAGAGGCCATTGTGGCTACCCCGTCACACACTTCTGGCGGCACACGGACCAGGCCATATTCTTCCAGGCCAAAGGCTCGCACGACCACCCGAGGCCGGAAGCGAAAGGAGCTAGCGAGGTGCGACGATCTCTCGGAGCGGGGAAGAGAGTCCGAGGCCTGGCCCTGCTCCTAGCGAGAGAGACGACCTTAGACGAAAAGATGCTGCAAGCGAAGCCCGACAGACAAATATCACAGAAATTCAACGTACACGTCCAACCGCCGCCACTCATACACGATAACCAAAGAGGTAAATATTTCGTAGTATCTATTTTGATATCCATACTAATATTATAAATGCGAAAGTGTCTGTCTGTCTGTCTGTCTGTTACCTCTTCACGCCCAAACCGCTGAACCGATTTTGCTGTAATTTGGCATGGAGATACTTTGAGTCCTGGGAAAGGACATATTATCCCGGAAAATGTACGGTTCTGCCGCGATAAACGAGTTTTGGCGCAACGAAGTTGCGGGCGTCATCTAGTCAATTAAATATATTATTGTACCATCGAGGAAATTCATTCCTAGGCAGTTGACAGACCTACGTAATTTGGTCAGATTATGTCAAGTGATCTGTCGTCTGGGTTTGACGTATCACGTAACCAAACTAAGTAGGTCCCTCATCTGCCTATAGGAATCAACTTCTCTGATAGTAGATACATGTAAAAAATTACGATGTTGTTAAACTTCTTTAAAATGTTTACCAAATAACAAAAACATTAATCTCTGCGACTTTTTGAAATGAAATGAGACAAAGAAGAGGTTTCATACATCGAGTGCAAACAAGTTTCTTCTATTCCAGGTCTGACCTGCACCTGCGGGCCGTTCGAGTGCACATGCCGGTGGCGAGAGTCGCAGGCGATGGAGGCGTACCCCGCGCCCGCCTGGACGCCCACCGAGCTCGACTACGCCTACCCCCCGCCCCCGCAGCCAGCCAACCCCGCCCCGCTCTACGACCCCGCGCTGCCCGGCGACGACATCTTCCACCCGGAGGAGATATTCCAGCTCGACCAGCCCCTGCGGTTGGACTTCCCCGCGGAGGAGAGCACGATGGACTCCCGGACCTTCGCGGAGCTGAGCTGCGACAACTCCCGACCCGAGGAGTCGTACTGGTACGAGTGGCAGCGGGCGCCGGGCGAGTCGGAGTCGAGCGCCACCGCGTCCCCGGAGCTGCTGGGGAGCGGCTACCAGCAGGCGGACGCGTACGGGCAGCAGACGTTCGCGGCGCAGGGCTACTACCCCGAGGAGGCGCAGTACTACCCGGGCGAGGTGCGCGACTCCTCCCCGGCCGCGCCGCCCGACCACAGGTACTACCAGCGGTACCCGGACTGCGCCCACACTGACGTGGAAATGCAGGGCTGGAGCTACGCGGACTGCGCCTTCCCGCAGACTGTGACCGACTGCAAACAGTACTACAGTGTCCAGCAGACCCCCGAGGACGCCTTCGCCGCGCTGTTATAATATCGAGTTGTTGATAGTCAAATGTAAATTGTAAATAAACGTTATTATAATAATTAAGATAAATAAAGATTGTTCCTCTATTATCTCTTTTGTATTATCATCCGATATGTATAAGGTAGGAGCTAGGATAGGTTTGAACGTTTGTTATCGAGCTGCAGGTTCTATGACAAATAAAAAACTGGAATACAAAATCATTTTTATTTATTGTATATAAAAATTACATTAAAATTGTCAATTTATATTTACTAGAGACAAAATTGGTCACTACAAAATAGTCCATAAAGCGAATCACACTGTATAATATTTATGATGCACTCGAAATCGCAAATCTAACACTCCAATTTGTGATTTAAATATCATCTGCTCGCATTAATTTTTTAATTAGTTGCAGTAAAATCATCATAATTATATTTGGCGATTAAAGTTATAACTTATAAGATATATCGTAAGTTTTGTTTAGGGGCACTTTTATAAGAGCAGCGCTATCTTTATTCAATTGACAAAAAAAATCGAACACGTTCTATTTTAATAAAACAAAATAATATGATCCATATAATTGCATCAATAAAAGACAAGCACAGCTGTTTAATTCGTTCCTTTAACTTGATAATGGTAAATTATTATTGTAAGGAGATGATACCTAGTCACAGATATTATCAGTTAAACCTTGCGTCCAGCGCAAACCCTGCCGACAGCTCAACTCCACGCATGCTTTATAAACTATCCGTTATGTGATTTCGGCGACTATAACAATTTATTTACAGTAACAATATGCTCCTCTAACGTTTACGCGACCTACCTACTCAATTATAAACAACCATGCGGTATCTTTACAGCCAATACGTGCCCCGGAGCGAGTGCCAGCGACTCGTAATACAGATTATACGGATGTACAGCGCCATCTATTAAAGAGGCAGTCGAACTAATACTCCGTTTAACTTGCGGCTGCGAGCCTCGACTCGCACGGGAGCACTACACCTATTAGCGACAATACGGCGAAACATCGCAAGCTATCCGACCACGATTAATATCGGCCCGCAACAACTTACACGGACTTACAAACTAGAACAATTTTCGTGATTTACGTACTTAATAATAGGCCCTATTCGCTAGATTAATGCTGCCAACGCGGGAGCGGAGCGAGGAGAGCACAGCGCACTATCACAGCGAGCCTCGAACCTCCCGACGAGCCGGCTCTCGTATCTAGTTTACGGCGAAGTCTTCAACTTCAAATAAGGCCACGAACAAATTTGAACACGAAGCATGCCCTCGTTAAAACACTATTTGCGCTTCTATCAGCGAATGTAGACGCTCGGCTTGCAGCGTGTTCCGGTCGGCGCGGGACCCCCTTCGCAGAATTATTATCACAGTGCAGAGTCTAGGGCCACACCGGAACACGTCCCGAGCGAGCCAAAATGGACGAACCTTTAAAACATCGACGATTCCTCGTCCGATCTGTGAGGACGGCGAGGCTTAGAACGATACAGACACGTCTTTATTTTCAAGGTCCGCCCGGTGAGTAAAAAGGACGCAAAAGTGTGCTTCGATCGACAAAATTCTAGAAGACTGCAAAATTCGTACTTTTAATTTGACAAACCTACATCTATAGTGACAAAGTATAATTAGTTAGGAGTTAAAATTGAAGCGAGATCGTTTGTTTAAGCGTCATTCAGCTTGGACTGAAAGAGTAAACCGGAGCTCTAGCGACCGTCTCCCTTACATCCTGCGGCGAATTTCTTCGCGTTTAAAATATTGTATTATGCGGCCGCAAATGTCGAGGAAATTTAAACATTGACCTATCTCTTGTCTGTTTCTCCCTCATACTAGGAATAATGCTCTCTCGTTTCACCGCGTAGCTATGAGAATGAGATAGCATAATAGCTTTCTGCGCGAAAGAAATATGTGATAGGTCATTGTATACAAATTTCTCCAAGATTCGTAACCGAACATTAGATTTGGAGACGATCACTGCGTTATCACTATGACTTAGGACAAGATTAAAGACAAACTCCACGAAAGCGCTACCTAGAGTCGTGTCAGACATATAGAAGTTTTATACTCTTCGTACACTAAATACAACAATATCTATGGTCGAACTAACAGTTATAGCGAATATTGACTTTGTGCTATCCAAATTATAGAATATCATATTATATCATTTATCATAGAAATTCAATCATAAGAAAACATAATATAACATCTGTGTATTCACATAGCTTCGCAGTTTCTCCGAGAAACTGAAACATGACATACAGTTTATAATCATTATTATGTATTGCACGATGATGTTATTTGCACGATTTCCGTTTCTAGGTAAACTGTCATATAATAATGTATAGGAATATAATAAAATAATATGAAAAAATAAAACATTTTGATGACTAAATGAATTTGTACTGATAAAATAATCACTGCTCAATTGAAAAATTCGAGTAAAGACTAATAAACCTCTACATATAGATATAGACAGACGGACAAGCGGGCGACGAAGTCGATATAGACAGAGACGATAAATAGTCCCACTGTTAAATGCACGTCGATACCACGCATGGGACAAGTGGGACATCAGAAGTGGGACACCACTTCACTTTTCGATTGTAAAAATAATCGAAACGAGTGAAATAATTGTGATTATAAATATGTTGAACTATGATATATCTGTTAGTGTCTAAACACACTAGGCTGAATTACGCCGGCGTAAATTCCGCCGCGTTTACGCCACGTTTCAAACTCATACAAAATACGGGCGAAACGCGAGAGACATTTGCGGCGGAATTTACGCCGGCGTAATTCAGCCTAGTGTGTTTAGACACGTACGGTCTTACCACAAAAGATTTAAACATCTGTTGAACAGTTGTTTTGAGACAATTTTGTATGGAATTTTTCTCTAATCAACTGTTCAACGGGTGTTTAAATCTTTTGTAGTAAGACCGTTAGTCTCGTGTTAAAATAATGTGTACATGTTAATATTAATAAATTTAGTAAATATCGAAATATGTCAAATGGTAAAATGATATAAGTCGTGTGACAATCGTTAACATTATTAATAATTGTAATAATAATAAAAAATATTGTTAATATTAGCATTCCATGTCTTTTAATGTCACGGAAGACCGATAGGGGGAACCGTTGTGATACTTTCTAATTTTAACGATTATTTAAACTCATCATTATTTGATGGACATTTAAAACAGTTCATTCTGTGTTATTCCCCTCCCCTAATATCAAAGACAGATCTCATGAGATAGGTCCGCAATAAATTAAATATGATTACAACTTTTGTACTACTTGAATTCAGCTATTGGTAATACACAATGTACTGTCCGGAGAGTTTTGTTAAAAGAATATCATCGTTACGATAATAGGGTTCAGCCACACAGGGAGCTATCTCGCGCTATCATAATCCAGCTTTAGTACAACTATTTACAGGCAGTAATACTTCGACCAAAACGCTGTGTGACTGGATCCTAACATCCGTATTCTTAGTCGTTTCTTCAAAATTCTTACCACTCGACTCAACCTCAATCCTCAAAAATTTATCCTCGAATTTACTAATACGAGGTGAAAGGTGACCTGTCAAACGGCGAACGTTATCTTGAAGAATGACATAATTTTTGAGGATTGAGGTTGAGTCGTGTCGACGAAATCTCGAGGAAATTACTAATGACACGGGCGTCACGTAACGGTACCTAGCTACTCTCTGCTGTGGAGCCTCAACCGACGGCGGGGGGGTCGGTGGGTCGGCGGGCGGGGGGTCAGGGGGCCGCCTCCTCGGCGAGCTCCTCGGGGGGCTCCTCGGGGGGGGCCAGCTCCGCCGCGCTCGCGGTCAGCTCCACCGGAGACCCGCAACGCGCCACGCTGCACTCCATGTCCGTACTGGGGATATAGATATCACAAATTAGAGAATCGTATCATTAGATATGAACGCATCTGAGGTGGACTAGGAGCGCAATGCAACACTGGAAAATAATCAGACATCCAGGATGTTTTATGTCTCCCCTAAACTCCCAAGCGGTAGCCGGCTACCGCGCCATTTGCACTGCGCAGTTCACTCAAACTCTAAGCGGCAGCCGGATACCGCGTTCTTGCATTCGTGTAACTAGCGTATTTCGCGGCCTTACCTTACTTTTGTATAAAAAATCGGTTGTCTGTAAAGTCGGTTTACTGACGATAGTTGAACGTGACAACGTCATAGCCTTAACCCCTCAGTTCCGGGAAAAATCTATGCAAAAAGTTGGCAGGTCAATGTGCAAAAAAAATGGCGCCCAGCCTACCCTCTTTGTAAAATTAATGTACTATCAGAGAAGTTGATTCCTATGCAAATCGGGGACCTAAGTAGTTTGGTTGCGTTATGTCAAACCCAGCCGACGTTGTTGAATTGACATATTCGACCAAATAACGTTGGTCTGTCAATTGCATAGGAATCAACTTCCTCGATGGTACTTACGTACAATCCACATTTTATGTTTGTGTGACCTACATTATAATATTAAATATATGTTAAATCTTCTATCTATCAAGCCATCATAATATAGTATTTAGTCCGATGTGATATTAGTTTCTCAATTATAAACTTTCGAAACTATAATGGGGATTGTCCATTTTTTTTTAATTTTGCTCATTACAAAAACATTTCGAGGAATAAGGTCAGTGATCGTTTTTCTGTATATAAACGAAAAAAATACCCATTAGTTACTTATATTTTTGAACAAATATGTTTAACCTTAGTTTGACCTTCAATGGCGTTAAATTAGCAATAAATTCGACCAACGTTACGTTTCGAACTTTTGGTAAGCTTCTCGTATCAGATTTCACATAATGAGAACTTGCATTTGACGAACCAGCCATTATAAATAAGATTGAAAGGAAAAAAAACATACTGCAGAGGTCAATTGGCCGCCGATGATGACGTCACAGCGAAACTTTAAAAATTTATTGAGAAAAAACTAGCCAATGAATTTCAAAATTATTTAATTTATATTCTTAAAATACCCTATTTTAACGAAAAAAAAAATAAAAAGTACATGTGATTTTTTTTGGACAATGCCCATTAGTGACTTGTTCAGAAGAAATTACTCATTATAAATAAAATATTTATAATGAGTAAAATAAACTATTCGCAATACAAAACACTACATACATTCGTGAAATCCAGTAAAATCTTCGAACAAAGCATAAGTCATACCTTGACACGTAGGAAATAGAGCACAATTTTGAATAGCCGAAATAATACTAATAGCTCACAGATTGTTTATTTATTTTTCATTCAGAATGTGGTCAATGTATCAAAGTTCATAACTAACCAAACTTCTTTATACAAAAGTATTCTCTAAGTCATCGAAATACGTAATATAATCGAAACAAAGAGCGCGGCCCAGGTGGGCCTTACGGTTGTTGAGAGACTTGAAAGTGTAAATGGAACGCCTTAGAGCTGTCAGCGAGGTAACGCCGCATGAACTGTCATGTTTTTCGGGCGCGCAGCCCATATCGAATTATTTAAGACGTTATCACGTCAAAAGTTTAGTTAGTTACGTACGTTTGATAATATATTGTTAGAGTTTGAGCGAATGTCGCAAAGCAAGTGGCGCGTTGGCCGTTTTCCGCTTGGGGGCATTGCAGTTACGTCGTGTGCTTAGATGCTTTTCCATGAACCGGCTTAAATTTATTTAACATGGATTGTTGTTATAATGTAACTTACATAGCGCTAGCTGTCGAGACAGCCATTTTAGCGTGCCACTGGTCGCTGGACTCTATGGAGTCAAGCTGGTCCTCTGAGGGGGGCGACTGCGCGGGCGGGGCGGCGGGCGCGCCGGTTGGGAGCGGCAGGGGGGCGCTCGACCCCCCCGGCGACTCCAGGTTGATGAGCGTGGCCGTCGCCACCTCACCCACACACGCGTCGTCCGTGTTCGAGCTCGTCGACTGACTCGTGTCCGCTGATCGCTGTAAGTCTGATTCGAAAAAAAAAGGTCAAAGTCAATGGTCATGTAAAATTTTGACATTTGTTTATTAATAAATTCATACAAAGACGGCACATTGATGGAAGGCGGTATCGTTAACTAAATTAAGCGCAATGTTAAAAACAAAATGGTGAAACGTGCGAGCAAAACGTCCACAGACACACGTTTCCTCGTTTAGTATGGAAGCAAATAATAGTAATAAAATAATAATGTGATTAAAAAGCTGAGACCTGGTGCATGCATGTACGTCAACCACTTGTTGACGGGCTTCGGTCTGAGCGCTGACAGCACGCTGCCCCTCATTGCATCTGCAACGAGACGCGCTTTACTGCCGCATGCATATGCACACGCAACGGCTTACCGCGTGCATATGCAGGCGCAACGCTTCACTGCAGGCATATGTACGCAACGCGTGAGTTGCAGCCATCTATTTGAAAGTCAGTTGACGCCTAGGCAGCTCATTAAGAGATATAAACATAATTTCAGATTTTTTTAACAGCCTTAGGAGTCACATTGGCTGGTCAATTCAAGTAAGTGGCTGTAACAGATACATATTTGCGTACATATGGATGGACACAACCACAAAAACACAAAAGACCAGATGATAGGTATTTAATACAAATCAATATAGAAAATTGGCTAAGCAAATATTTTTGTTACATTAATTAATTATGATTTGGTCAAACGTATACTAAATACTGTAAATTGTATCTAGTAGAGTATGGTTAAAAATGTACGCAAAACAATAATATCGCAGCAATAATTTATACACAGAATTGTCCATTATGTGTGGAGATGATAGTATTACTTGATTATCCAACAAAACGCATACTACATAACGAGAGTTCTCAAAATCAAGCATCTATTGAATAAATAATAATTATCACTCCGGTCTCGAACAGTTATAAAGCAGACTTACGATAAGAGTAATAATTATAGCTTTAGCTAAGTAAGCTTATGTAGCAGCAAAGTAAATAAATATCTACTTTTATTTGAACATTGCAGCTGATTAGTAAAATCAAACTAGTTCAATTAATACAAGGAATGTAAAGACTGTCTTATAAAACGCTAAAGAAGTCGTGAGCAAAGCTAGCACATTAAAGGTCAGTCCATACCTGACTTGTGGCGGTCGCAGCAAAGAGGCGGCGGCGGCGCGGGCCGCAGCGGCTTGACGCGCACGCGGTAGAAACGCGAGCCGCGCGGCATGTGGTAACGGTTACCGCTCTGAAAACAATAAGGCCATCGTAATACCTATATTATTTAACCGACTTTTAAATTAAGAAGTTATGTTCTTTTGGAAGCCCTTTACTTTGTTGTAGGGGATTACATAATATTTGACACTTAATTTTATTTGTATGTTTAGCAATTACTCCGTTATTTGTGGACTTATTCTCAAAATTATCTTGTTGTTGGCTAGGGTCAACCTTGATCGTGGTCCTATTATTATAATATCAGAAAATTCTGGCACAAGAGATAAATAAGACTTACCTAAATGTTCAGACAGAGTTTGATCTGCGCGATCTGCAAGTCACAGAGTGGCAAGAAACTGCGCAAGACCGCGACAAGTGGCGCAAACTCGTGTCTGAGCCCTGAGGCCAAGATCCACTTTGGGTCGTTGAGCCATCGTAGTAAGTAAGTACATAATATATAAATGTCACTATTACGATATATACCTTCTTAGCATAACAATACTCCTTGGACTCGACGGTGGCGATGGCGTACAGTCGGCGCTCGCTCTCGCGCTTCACGTTGATGCTGAGATCCAGCGCGGGCAGGCAGTCGCTGTGCACGAAATACATTATTGACGCTTCCTGAAAATATTTAAAAATCATAATATATTATGTAGTCAGAAATTATTCAGCTTTATTAAAAGATGTAGATGATGTCTAGATGTAAACTGTAAAAATAGTCACCAATTTATAACTATATCTTAGGATGCCTAATTGACTCCGCCCTAAAATAGAGTCTTTAAAACATATAGCGGTAATACTCTATATATAAATATATATAACGCTAATTAGGTAGTTGTATGACAAAATCCAGTTATTGTCCAAATCCAGACAATAATACAAAATCTGGCAACCGCTACGTAAGCGAGGTAAATCGTCTATAACTAATGCCGTTACTGTTTACCGTAACTACCTTTCTATTGTTATTCAAGTCTCAACCAATCTTATACCTGCATAACGGTGTAGTTAAGATGCGCGGGGTCCCACAGCAGCAGCACCGTATGTCCGGGCAGACACGACGACAGGCTCAGACTGCCGCCCGCCAGACCCAGCGGCGTGTGGCACCGCGCCCGCCGCCCGCGCTCCGGCCTACTGAGATATGACCTTAATTCTTAGCACAAACCTACGTGTCAGTGACGGAGCGTCAAGTTGTCAAATGTGTTTTTTGTATACAAAACACACATTTGACAACTTGACGCAACTCGACGCTCCGTCACTGACGCGCAGGTTTATGCTAAGCATAATGTTAGTTCTGATGTTCACGTAACTTGAACGTATAGCATATACACCTGAACTTTATTTATTTCGAAACCGGTGGTGTAATTTGTAATTTATAATTATTTCTTAATATAGTGGAAAAAGCGCACGTGTTTCATTACTGTTGAACGTATAGCAATTTCAATAATTGGGAATCGGTACATGTTCGCAGCGTATTAATTTATTTTAAATGTACTCGTACCGTTATGTCGAAAAGTAGGTGCAATGTAGTGTTGTTAAAGTAAGAATGTCTCGTCCTCTATAAGCTTGCGTCCTCTTACATGCCGTAGTCTTCGTTTTCACCTGTATCTAAAACCTCTAAGCTTCTTACTAATAAAAATATTTAGGTAACTGAAATGAAAAAAATAGGCAGCCACTAATGGCATTAATTCATAATTACCTTCCATCGCTGTCCTCTTCTTTGCTTTTATCCGCCTCCTCGGATTTCTTTTCCAATTCTTTCTTTAGTTCTGTGACCTGCTGCTGAAGAACAGCTTTCTCGTTTTCAAGAGTGGCGAACTGAAAAATTGTGAATAAATTGAGGTAACTGAGTGTGTGTGATAAGTTGATAACTGACAAGAATCAAGAATCAAGAGAACATTTTAACAATTAAAAAAATGGAAAATGTATCAATACTTAACAAATACAATTAAAATTACTTATTTAAAACTGTTGTCATAAAACATTAAAGTTAGATGTTGTCGTGGCGTGCTCGAAACAATTAAGTAAATTGATTACTACAAATTTTACAAATTACAAACAATTAAATAACCAAAAAGGAAATTGTTGGCTATCTTATGAAGTACATACATGCTAAATTACGTAGGCCTATCATATGTCATCGATTTGATATCTTTGATATTTACTTGGCGACATTAATAAACCTACTTAATTAACTAAGAAGGCATACCTGTGTTTTCAACAGACTGTCATAGTCGTTGGTCTCGGGGTCTGTGAGCTGTTGTATCGTGTCCCGATACTTGTTGCACTCTCGCGACAGCACCGTCTCCCTCTCCTTTAGCAGCTCCAGCTGTCTGTCCTTCTCCGACAACAGTCGCCTCGTCACATCGTTGATTGTTACCTGCAAATACAGTAATTGTATAGACTATATAAGTTTTATTATAGAGTATAGGTCATGTAATAAAACTTATATACTGTAACCTGGCCTTGTACCATGAAACTGTTTTGAGACTCAAATAATCGGACGAGAATGCTGCGTCCTACTCTAACATACGTGAAATGACGTTGTTAGAGCAGGACGCGGCATTCTCGTCCGAATGTTTGAGTCTCAAAACAGTTTCATGGTAGGCCTACAGGGCCCGGCCCGTACCACGAAATGGTTTTGAGACTCAAACAATCGTACGAGAATGCCGCGTCCTACTCTAACAAACGTGAATATGACGTTGTTGGAGTAGGACGCAACATTCTCGTACGATTGTTTGAGTCTCAAAACCGTTTCGTGGTACGGGCCCAGTAGCGGCGTTAGGGGGGAGGGGGGTTCGACGCTGGGCGACCGCCCAGGGCGGTCTTATTAGAGGTGCCGAAGGTATAGACAGTGCAATCCACGAAGACACGCCCCACAATTCCTCCTCATCGTTTATAGTACAATTATGTATGCAAGCTTTCGCCAATGTTTGAGTGTTATCGGTACACACTAATTAGTAATTACCTATGAATGCACGCGCTCACTACAATAAATAGACGAATTAAGAGAAAGCGTCATGGTCAAAGGGAAAGATGTTCACCCAAAAATTGGTGGGCGCGTTTTCGTGGATTGCACAGACTATAGACAAAAAGGGGCGCCTGCGGCGTTTAGCTCTACCAGCACCCAGGGCGCCAAAGAAATCTCGCCCAGGATGCTGCTAAAAGCGGTACTAACTGTGACCTCGATCTTTTGTAATCTATTATAATATAGCTATGTTTCGTTGCGATGCGTCGCCTCGGTAGCACAGATAACGGTATTTCACTTATCACAATGCAAAACTAGACTGTGACAACTGACAGTGCAGCGCGTCATTCATCCTCCCTTTCTATAAGCTACGCCTACGTTCCATCAAAATATAGTATGTCATTACATATCATACGTAAAAACGTCGTCGAAAACGCTGATTTTTAGCACTGAACGGGGCTGATAAAGATCAGATAATCAAAATAGTCCTGTATATTTTGATTCGGACACACTTTTATAATGGTAATTCATACGAGACATCTCTTCACTTTCAAACTCACATTTACTTTTTAACAACAATTACCTGTTTCTCTGTTTCATATTTGGCTTTGATCAGCGCAACCTCAGCGGCTAACTTTTGATCACATTCCTCCTTACACTTCCTCACCGCTTCTTTCACAGCTTCCTCTTTTTCCACCTCAGCATTTTCCTTGGTCTGCATCACTATGGCGTTGTGGTTGCTTATCTCTATGACGTCAGTCCGTTCAATCTTCTCTAGACTGGACTCCGATGGAGACCGGTCCATGTTGTTCGTGAGGGCTACTAGACGGAACCTGTAAAAGGAGTATATTTCTTAGTACAGAATAAGTATGTGTGTGTTATTACAAATTTTAATGACCAAATCAAGAGTGCATAAAAGTAAAAACAAATTAAATGCATTGTCACTAGAATACAGATAGATATTTATGAAGAAATTTCTATCTTCGCTCGAGAACCAAATATTTTTCTGTGATGATATAATATTATCTTTTCCCGAACTTCAAGGTATCTCCATACTTAACAAAGGCAGTCTAAGCGTGAAGAAGTAACAGACATATAACATAGATTTATTACCTCGACCGCAGCGACTCTATCTCGGCTCTATAATCCTGATGTAGCTTCTCTCGCACATCGTTTATCTCCTTCTGTTTAACACTCTCCGCTTCCTCAATCTTTTTCTCAAACTCTTTTATTTCCTCCCTAGTCTTCTCGAGCAAATCTTTTGTTGCCTGATGATCACTATTTAATTTGGCCACTTTCTCTTGGTGAAGCGTCTTTATACTTTCGATAGTTTGATTTAGTGCACTAATTTCTTCATCCTTTTTGCTTATAGTCGCTTTGACGTCGCTCAGTTCTAATTCGTGATCTACGGTCAGCCTCTGAGTTTGCTCGCGGAATCTAACTTCCGTCTCCTGTCTATTTCTCTCCCATGCCTCAGTGAACTCGATGTATTTGCCGTGAATTAATTTCTTTTGCTCCTCCACTTCACTCTTTAACTTAACCAACTCCTCTTTAATGAATATAATGTTAACCCTGCATATACTGCTAATTTTAATCAAAAATTCCTGTAACTTTTCTATATTTATTTTGTGTGTATCCATATTGTCCTGAAAGGTAAATTATGTATGAATATTTTTTGCATCGTAAGTTTTCAGCTGCGAAAATATGAAAGCACAGTTGCCCAAATAAATCAGAAGGAATCAAAAGCATAAAAAGGAGCTATCTGAATAAAATAAAGTGTAAAATATATGGGACCGATGAGGACAGGAGCAAATAAAAATAACTAGTATATCCACTCAGGTAAGACCAATAGAAATGTCTTTAGTAATATTAATTAGGCAATACAATGTAGACTATTAACTCTACAGCTGCTATTATTTGATCTAGTTTAGAGCTAAAACTTATCAATACAATACAATTATTGATTTGTTAAAAAAACTATCAACAAAGGCCTTATATTATATAAGGCTTTTACTTAAGTTAGAATGAGACAAGTATATTATTATTTGATGACAAAACACTGCACGATGTGATAACTGATAAGCAGTTTTAGTACATAAGAGTTAGTCAACTTATGGCCAGATTAACAGGAGTTTATAGAGCTGTGATTGGCCAAATTCAAATAGGTTAACCAATCATTGCTATTAAAAAGACTAACTCTTATCAAAAGCCTCATAAACTAGACGTTATTAGTCTATTGATAAGAGATAGTTTTTTTTTTCTATAACAGTAAGTATTAAAATATTTATTTACGTCAACAGTACGTATTAAGATACGTAAACCTATAAAAAGTTAGTTAAAGTTCAAAGTATCAAGATTAGTCAGCGGTCTTATTTGAGTGGTGATGGATATAATGTGCACCTGTCTCTCCCGGCCCAATTCCAGACTGGAAGGCAGAGATTCGTCGATGTAAAACTGTGAGTCGACAAACTCGTGGTTATGTTCCGGTATAACTGGTAGTGTTCGCACCTCGGTCACCGTGGACACCGCCGCGGTGTCCGGCGCACAAGTCGTCGACATGTCCATCTTCTGACGCTGGCTCAGCTTCTCGAAACCCGTGTCGGTTTCCGACTCGAAATCCCTGTAAAATATGATATTTTATACTGAGTAGTAGCGGCGTTAGGGGGGGGGGCGACCGCCCAGGGCGCCGGATAAAAAGGGGCGCTGAAGGCAAACAAAAGGGGCAGGCCGCCCAGGGCGCTGGTAGTGCTAAAACCGGCCTTGCTACTGAGTTATACGGCGAGCAGAATTTTTGGAATTTTTGAGCTACTTACTTTTCAAAATCAACCTGCGCATCAACATCCTTTTCCTCGTGTCCTGATGACTCTATCCTGCAATTGAAAAAAAATCATATTGCAATCAAAATAAACTTATTTCCGGATTTGATTTAAAAAATTTAATAAAACTAGCGAATTCACAATTAATTAATAATAATAATCAATAATAATCCAATACTGGGAAAACATTCGCAAACGTTCGGCGCCGAATATTCGCAGTGTTTTGCTGTTAATTTTGATCGTATTTTTTTCAAGCACTTTGCTAACCGACATCATAGCTACATTTCTAAGCAAACTTAGGGCCTGTTTCACCACTTCCTGATAAGTGCCGAATAGGCTATCCACAACTTTTTTGACAGATTCTCCATACTCTATCTGTCAAGTTAAGTGGTGGATAGCCTATCAGGAAGTGGTGAAACAGGCCCTTAGCAATCCATACCTCTGTCGGAAGAACTTGACCGTAGCATCCATGTCATATTTGGGGACCTCTTCGGACAGCTTCGGAAACGTTTTGGATATAAACTCGACGTCCTCGTCCGACAACTGCGGCAACTTGGCGTCGAAGGCGGGCGGGGACTGCGTCGCGAAGTGCGGCGGCAGGTCCGACATGCCGGGGAACAGACTCTTGAGGAAATGGCCCTCGAAGTGCGAGTTGAACTCCTGCCGTCTGCACACCTCCTCCTCGTGGATTCTCAGCAGCTTCTGAGCGAGATCCGTGGCCCACTGGAAACAGAAAACTACTGTATGAATGATGTGAACAAACCACATACATATATCAAGATAGACACCGCATGTGTATGTACCTACATACATACTTCGCGTGCCATATCGCGTTCCCAAACAACGAGCAATACTCGCCTTTCGAATGTCTTTTTTTTAGTCTGCGCTCCACCGTTATCGGAATCGGACGTCAATCGGATTAAAAAAATGCCTAATTGTTCCGTATAGAGCTGTAGAAATTCGAATAGGAACGTTGACCTAGATCTATCCTTGATCTATGTCTGTGGAATAAACCCTAGATATTTTCCAGACAAAAATAAGCTAGAATGTTTGGCGATGAAAAATATAAAAGAGTGTTGTACGAAAGTTAAAACTTAAAAGTATACGTCTGGGAATTTTATGCGCTACGATTCCTAGTTGCTATGCTTGTCTATGGGCGTGGCCTACGATACCTACGTAGTTGCCTATGTGTCTCTGGGTGTGGCGTGCGGTAAAGGTGTGGATCTGTGGGAGAAGTCTTCGTCCTACGGCACCTACAATCTGTAATCTGTATGCTTGTCTATTATTAAGAGTAATCTACGCAACATGTAGGTGCAAGTGCGAGAACCGTCGCCACGAATCATGATGCTTAAGTACCGCGCAAGTTATCTATAGGTGTAGTGTACGTCTTGGAGCCTGTCCACACGGCGCGTTGCGTCAGCGTTGCATCGACGCAACGCTGCCGTTGCGTTGTTTTACATAGAAATAACCAATGTGTTCACACGGCGCGCTGCGTCGTGACAGCAGCGCGCAACGCACACATGACGGACAGCAGCCCCCGAGACGAAGCGGGAGGGAGGGTTGACGTTAAGACTGTTTCGTAATAACGTTGCGATGACACAGCGCCCGTGTGGCCAGCTATGAGTCAAACGTCAGCGCTGCGTAGACGCAACGCTGACGCAACGCGCCATGTAGACAGGCTCTTACGTGCATGACTGTCTATGGGCGTGGCCTGTACCTGTAGATGTGCTTGCGAGAAGCGTCGTCGTCGCGCAACCTCGCTGACGGCGCGCACGAACACGGCGGGCGCGCGGTGCAGCTGCGCCACTATGCCGAAGTATCGCGCCAGACGGTTGAAGCACTGGAAGGACAGCATCGCGTGCGCGTCCTGCACCGACATCGAGTTCTCGATCATTAGGACAGCCCTGGAAAAGGAATAGTAACTTAAATTATGCTTTATTCCATAAAGCTGTCAATTATTCCATAGAGCTGTCAAAGCAACAAAGACAATGTTTATAAGAACTTTATTCATATAGCTTCTCTTGATCAAAAAGAAAAGGAGAACGGGAGTTTTGCCGGGTATACGAAAGAGTGACGTTTTGTTTTTGTATTATTTTCCTAAAATTGTGTTATTTCGGTTTTTAATGTGTAATGTTGGTAGAATATTAACCATTAAATATTCGTTTTCGTGCACAAGTGTGGGCAAGTGATACAACTTCAAGAAACGTGCCATTTTGTGTTCCCTCCAAAACTCCATCGAAAGTTTTAGTAAAGGGTCTACCACTTTACTAAAACAACTGACTTGACTCGTTGACTTTACCGACTACTTTTTAGACTTTGACTAGACTTTCGACTTGACGGTAATCTGGAAAAACAACTTGAAAATTTTGTAAATTTTTTACGAAAAATTTTTTTTTCCCGCCAAAACTTTACTTGACACTGGCCATGGTTTAAAAGCCGAGAGCCATAACAAGAAAAAAAAAAAAAAGGAGAACGAGTGTGTTTAACCTAAAGCCTTAAAAAAGAACCACGGAAATATTGGTGGAACAATGAGTTAACGGGTGCAAGCACAAGAGGACACACTAGCAGTAGATTAGTGATCAGACGGTGACACATATTTATTATTTATCATTAGCCGCGAACTCACCAAACGAGCAGCCTCGCGAGGCTCGTACCGCGGCACGCTCGGTCGAGGCAGCGCGTACGTTAGCCTCGGCGAGGCACGTCTTGATTGACCAAGAATTTTGCCTCATGAGGCTGCTCGCTAAATCAGTACGCGGCTATTGACAGCTATTATTGTACGTTATTGGTAAATATGGTTTACATGCGCTGATTGCCCCATCAGTTTCACCGATCAACCTTCAAGTTTTGCGCTCTATATATTAGCTTACACAATATATAAAACATTATAAACTTACTCTAATCTCGCTTTCAGTATATGCGAGAGCTCCTCCTTAGACTTGGCGATTCGTCGCCTGATGTCCACCAGTAGCTGGTGACCTTTCAGCAGCTTCTCCAGCTGGCACCAGTGCGACTGGACTAGAGTTGGCAGCACAGACGGGTCGCACGCTGCATTCAAACGCTCTCGGGACTGTAACAATTTATCATAAGCTTCATAAGAAAGAGAGGGAAATACAGTGCTCCCAAAGTGATAATGCGCATAGAAGTTTTCGAAAATTTTCGGCAACGGTCGTATTTCCAGAGCGACGATAGACGATATTGCATTTTCTAATTGCATTGCGTTAAGATACATGTATTAGTCAAAGTTCGTCGTGATATTCCTGTAGCTTTTGTAACACGGTCATTATTCACGGTCATTCATGCACATTATTAATTTTGGAGCAGAATTATTAAGTTGTTTGCAAGATATAAGTGTTATATTAGTGGTAGTTAGTGCTTATACTTATTGTTAGTAATTCTTATAATTTTGACGTTAATAATTAGTGTCACCGTGTGACCCATATGATTTATGAATAAGTGATTCAAATATGTTAACAAAATATTTGCGCCCACTAGCGGTCGGTCAACGTAAATCTTTCAAACTAATCTTATCTCGTTGTTCCTGCAGGATCAGAATATGAATTCTGACCGAGGTTTGGGAGCAACCTAGACTGGCTAGCGGCCTTCATCTCTCGGGCACAAACGTGCACTAATTCATCAAGACATCATCATAATCACTCCGGTGTCACCTGTATGAGCGAGGCGGCCTGGTCGTGCTGGTCGCGCTCCAGCTTCTTGGCGTCGCTGAGCAGCTGGTCGATGCCGTACAGCCGGTTGGCTCATTATCAATCTCCCACCATCTACCTCTACCTCACCTGTATGAGCGAGGCGGCCTGGTCGTGCTGGTCGCGCTCCAGCTTCTTGGCGTCGCTGAGCAGCTGGTCGATGCCGTACAGCCGGTTGGCTCATTATCAATCTCCCACCATCTACCTCTACCTCACCTGGATGAGCGAGGCGGCCTGGTCGTGCTGGTCGCGCTCCAGCTTCTTGGCGTCGCTGAGCAGCTGGTCGATGCCGTACAGCCGGTTGGCTCATTATCAATCTCCCACCATCTACCTCTACCTCACCTGTATGAGCGAGGCGGCTTGGTCGTGCTGGTCGCGCTCCAGCTTCTTGGCGTCGCTGAGCAGCTGGTCGATGCCGTACAGCCGGTTGGCTCATTATCAATCTCCCACCATCTACCTCTACCTCACCTGTATGAGCGGGGCGGCCTGGTCGTGCTGGTCGCGCTCCAGCTTCTTGGCGTCGCTGAGCAGCTGGTCGATGCCGTACAGCCGGTTGGCTCATTATCAATCTCCCACCATCTACCTCTACCTCACCTGTATGAGCGAGGCGGCCTGGTCGTGCTGGTCGCGCTCCAGCTTCTTGGCATCGCTGAGCAGCTGGTCGATGCCGTACAGCCGGTTGGCTCATTATCAATCTCCCACCATCTACCTCTACCTCACCTGTATGAGCGAGGCGGCCTGGTCGTGCTGGTCGCGCTCCAGCTTCTTGGCGTCGCTGAGCAGCTGGTCGATGCCGTACAGCCGGTTGGCTCATTATCAATCTCCCACCATCTACTTCTACCTCACCTGTATGAGCGAGGCGGCCTGGTCGTGCTGGTCGCGCTCCAGCTTCTTGGCGTCGCTGAGCAGCTGGTCGATGCCGTACAGCCGGTTGGCTCATTATCAATCTCCCACCATCTACCTCTACCTCACCTGTATGAGCGAGGCGGCCTGGTCGTGCTGGTCGCGCTCCAGCTTCTTGGCGTCGCTGAGCAGCTGGTCGAGGCCGTACAGCCGGTTGGCTCATTATCAATCTCCCACCATCTACCTCTACCTCACCTGTATGAGCGAGGCGGCCTGGTCGTGCTGGTCGCGCTCCAGCTTCTTGGCGTCGCTGAGCAGCTGGTCGATGCCGTACAGCCGGTTGGCTCATTATCAATCTCCCACCATCTACCTCTACCTCACCTGTATGAGCGAGGCGGCCTGGTCGTGCTGGTCGCGCTCCAGCTTCTTGGCGTCGCTGAGCAGCTGGTCGAGGCCGTACAGCCGGTTGGCTCATTATCAATCTCCCACCATCTACCTCTACCTCACCTGTATGAGCGAGGCGGCCTGGTCGTGCTGGTCGCGCTCCAGCTTCTTGGCGTCGCTGAGCAGCTGGTCGATGCCGTACAGCCGGTTGGCTCATTATCAATCTCCCACCATCTACCTCTACCTCACCTGTATGAGCGAGGCGGCCTGGTCGTGCTGGTCGCGCTCCAGCTTCTTGGCGTCGCTGAGCAGCTGGTCGATGCCGTACAGCCGGTTGGCTCATTATCAATCTCCCACCATCTACCTCTACCTCACCTGTATGAGCGAGGCGGCCTGGTCGTGCTGGTCGCGCTCCAGCTTCTTGGCGTCGCTGAGCAGCTGGTCGATGCCGTACAGCCGGTTGGCTCATTATCAATCTCCCACCATCTACCTCTACCTCACCTGTATGAGCGAGGCGGCCTGGTCGTGCTGGTCGCGCTCCAGCTTCTTGGCGTCGCTGAGCAGCTGGTCGAGGCCGTACAGCCGGTCCTCGATGCCCTTGATCTGCTTCAGACCGTGCATGTTCGCGTACTCCAGGATGTGGTGCAGTTCCGCCTCGCGCTCCTTGAGGGGCTCCGCATCGATCTATACAGAGATTGTTACTTAGTTTTCTTTGCGAATATTTCAATGAATGTGAAGTTTGATACTCCGATAGAAGTAAATGTTGTTAGGGCCTACGTACTTGTCTTTTTTTTTTAATTTGCACTCGAATAAAATGCCATATCTTTTTTTACTTGGGTTCGCCAGACGGAGCTTATGTATTTTAAGAGTATGTTGGTACAAAATATGTAAATTGTATATTGTATGTACCTAGTATATTTTTTAATGTTAATTGACTGTTTTTACTTGTTGTCAAAATGTTGCCGAATGGTGGTCATGGGTTCAAAAAGTGAACCCATGACCACCAAATAGAGTGCCAGTCTTTACACCAGTGACCCACATAAGTGTATGTTCATAATAGTAATTACAACTATCTTCGTTCGGATTCCCTAACAAATCCACCTAGCATTATTTATTTTACGAATAGGAGACAAAATAAAGAATCATTGCATTATCTTATCATTGTTTGTGTTACACCGAGACTTTGGCAAATTAATATGAACTGTCTGCACAGTATGCGCACGCGCCGAAATCATGCGCGCAATCGTATTTCATACGTCTTAACCTTAAAACACAGTTTGATAAAGAATTTATATTTTACATTTGCCGTTAAACGGATTGGTTTAATTAAAATTAATTAAGGACCAACTTAGCATATTATTATCTACTGACTTCCTTTAAACGGCCATAAACGCAAGGGTGTAACCTGACAGGTTTGCCTGTGCATTTACGCCTTTCAGGCAAAGTTGAGGCAACACCTGCACAGGACACAAACTGCAACCGGAGCGTGTATGTTACAGATAACATACACGCTCCGGTTTACCTGAACAGTTGACATGTTCAGGCACACAAGGGCGTGTATGGCCTGCTTAATACGTTCAGCAGAGTAATAAATCCAAAATTAAATGTATAATAATTTTAAAATACACTGCTATCTTTTTATGTCAAAAATATTTTTAAGAATAACTTGTTTCCTAGCCTAACCTCACCTAATAAAGCAATGCAGTTCAATAAACTGGAATCAATCAGGCCCTAGTCACAATCTTATCAGGTTCGCAAATTACCTCCGAGCGTTAACATTGCTCAAGTAAATAAGTACGTGCGTGTTATTACACTGCCTATACAGAATTCTCAATGGTTCTCTGATACATTAGATGCAGTATTGCTAGCAATTTTTTTGTTACTATTGTGTTTAGTTTCCCCCGCCGATGGAACAAAAAGTTGGTAGCTCAAGCCGGAGGTCGCGGGTTCGAGTCCCGCCGACGGAACAAAAAGTTTATAAAGTTCCTGGGTCATGGATGTGTATTAAATATGTGTATCGTATAATAAAAATCTTAAATATATGTATAGTATAAAAGTATTAAATATATTTCCGTTGTCTGGAACCTGTAACACAAGTCCTTCAGGTACTTACCACGGGGCCAGACTGACGCGGTGTGAAGCGTCCATAGATATTATTATTATATTATTATTATTAGTTTACTTAATTTCTATTTTAAAAAAACCATCTTACCAAGAAAAAACTTGGCAGATGACGTTATGAATTGCTAAATATGTGACCATTTTAGCCCCGCGGGTTCGTTCAAGGGAATTTGTGCCTGGGGTTATCATAACACAATCAAATCTTGTAGGTCCACCTATTGCTTATTAATTTCTCTGGTGGTACATCTTCATTTTTATACTAATTAACTTATCCTATGGTACTATCAGAGAAGTTGATACATAAGCTAATGGCAGACCTACATTGGTTTCGTTACATCAAACCCAGCCGACAGATCACGATTAATATTAAATTGACATAACTCGGCTAAATGACGTAGGTCAGCCGGCCTATGAAATAATTTCTTTGATGGTACAAATATAGGTTTACAAGTTTTTTTATATCTTAGGGCCTTTCCACACGACGTATTTTTTGCGCACTGACGACGCGCGTTTCTGATGCGCTCGTCTTCATCGCGTTTTGGCAGATATAAAGTTTAAAACGTGTCGGCTTCCTTCCGTTGCTTGCGTTGGTATCGATACAAACGAGAATAAAAAAACGTCGTATGGAAAGGCCCTCACTAAACAATATAAGCGTCTCACCAAAGCGAGTCCCTTCTGGCAGTAGTCCAGTATATCCTGCAGCGAGGCCTTGTTCCCCTGGGCGAGGATCCAGTGCAGCAGAGTGGGGTCGTCCTTGCTCTCGCAGGAGGCCTTGAATGTGACGCCCTCGTCCGACGACGATATCTGCTGCCGACCCTCGGAGCCCGAGTGACTGGCTGCGTTCTTCTCGAAAACTGTATGAAAATATAGCCTTTTATTTAGATCCTTAAGAGCCCGTACTATCTTTTCTACTGCTCTCTTCACACTCACGCCAGTCTTTCATATGCCAGGTGAAATAGGACGATCGCCAAGTTAGCGGGCAGTTATAGGTATTCTGTTTTTTAAAGGGTTTTTTATATTAAAGTGGTAAAAAGTAATTCCAACATTGTATAGACGACTTTCTCAACAATGCATTGTATTTTTTTCATACCGTTAAGACGTCAATACAATCCATAAACAGGTGATATTCTAAACCTTTTACAGCAAAAATCACAAAACTGTCGCGGGTTTGAGTTGGATTATTTAAAGATACTTAAAAAAAATAAAAAATCTAGCTGCAACATTAGATTATAATTGAAATGATCTTACATGTTGTGCATTAAAACTTATAGAAATACTGTATTTTAACTGTTAAATCACGTCTGTTAAATGAGCAAAATCAGCAAAATTTCTTATACGGACTCTTAACTGATTACAGAACAATTGATTTGTAGATAGATGCTGGGCCTATGTTGTTTGGTAGGCTTATGGTAACGGACTGCACTTGACATAACACGACCAAATTGCGTATGTCATCTATGTATTACATTATTATATGAATAAATTTCTCTAACAGTATTATTTAAGGTTTTTTATTTTTTATTTTAGATGTATCATATTGTAAGCTTTAATAATTATATCACAAAAATTATAAAATATAATAGTTAAATATTATGTTAATTGCATACAAAAATGTCACCTTCATTAATATGATACAATATAAACAAACATGGAGGCATTGTCCTAACTGAAAACCGCTAGTCACGGTATTATAATTTATGATGATTTAAGTAAAGATCGATCTATGTATACCTAAACATGTCCAACAAATGTGCTTAGTTTGTAGAGTATATAACTTTTTTTTTCTGTTGGATTGAAAGACAGAGTACTAAAATAATATTGAGAATCTTAACTAAAGATTAATATAATTATGTATGTATGTAATAATATGTAACCAAACCATCTTCAATCTCACCATCTTCCTCGGATAACTTGAAGATGCCGCCGCCGAAATCTTGAGCGGTTCTATTTTTGGAGCTCTCTAAAGACTGCGGCTGATTGACACCGTAGTGGTGTCCTTCAAAGTCCGTGTCTTCGAACACATCGAATGCCGAGAATCGGTGAGCCTCAGCGTTCAGTCGGAGTGCCGGCAGAATTGGAATCTTGCCCAAAGATTCTAATACTTCATTCAACCTGAAAACGTACTTTATTGCAACAATCTTCGTACATAATAAATATATGCACTTGAGTCATTTAAATCGCCATTTAAAATGTCGGTCATAGTAGGTACATTAGTCGTTATATCGAGCACAATGGTATGTTACAGTTACTAAGCTAAACAGTAACAAGAAAATTTAAATGGTACAACATAAACAAGTACATGCACTATGCACATGTTTATGATGTTCTTGGAACACACATGTAAAATTGCGGCCACAAATTATGAGTTTTATGGAAAACGGGATAGCGCATTATATGTTATAACCGCAGAACTTTGGTCACCAATATGAATGAATCAACAATAAAATAAGATGCAATTTAGCTACAAGCATTTATATAATATCAATAGGAACATTCTTTGTCTTCAACCTAAATTCAAGCATTTGAATATATCCTAACCTTCTTTTAATTCAAATTGCGTTCGATCCATTGTCTTGTTAGTCACAACAAATAAGTCACCTACATTGTTATAAAAATAAAGACTTTAAACATATTATTATATTTAACCTATGTTCAGTACTGTAACATAAACATGGCATAGTCTGTTATTATAAGATGTATAATAATAGTAGATAATTTTGTGTTATAAACAATTTGCATGCACATTTTATGGTCTATAATTTCATGTTAGTTCAAAAAATATGTTTTTTTACATATTTCAACTATAAAACCTACGTGATACTGATAATATGGGCAGATGGCGGTCCCATGTAGTTTGGTCACGTACTGTTTGATATTACCCAGCCAACAGATCATGACTTACATTGAATTGACATAATCCAACCAAATGTCATAGGTCCGTCTGCATATGAATAAATTTCTTTGATGGTACATGTAAAAAAGTTGGTAATTAAAAATTGTTAACTAAAAAAAAAGTTTACTTACGTATTTAACTTTTCGTGATAATCTTCCTTTTTTAGACGATGCTTTCTAAATGACTCTTTAAAACTTCGAGATCTTTCATTAAATTCGTTAAAAATATCCTCTAAGTTGGCAACCACTGCTGCCCAACCCTGTACAAATTTATTGCATTTTATAAACTAGGGAATATATTTTAAAAGTTAAATTAAAAGCACTGTGAAAAAAGGTTTCATTAAAAAGGTCAATAAAAAATATTGTTTATAAAAAGCAAGGTATTCTGCTGCATCAAAATCTATATATTAGAAATCTCACCTGATGCTGCAGATGCTGTTCATGGACGAGTTGGTCACAGCTTCTTGACACCTCGTGAGCAAGGTCACTGAACTGTTGTGCCAATGTCGCACATGATATCACAGTATTTAACGTCGGGGGAAGGGAACAGCATACATCAACAGCATTCTTGAGTTCACCAATAGACTTGGTCTCGCAACCACTACGCATTTCACTACATGATTCACCAGTACTCACTTCTACTATGGGACTGAGATCACACACTAAAACAATAAAATAACATTTTTGTATGATAATTGATGAAAGACACTCCTGATTTTTGTTACAGTTCTTGGCAACTTTCCACAAATGCATTTTTTTTACAATTTTTAGTTTTAGATAAATAAGCTGAATGCTGGTTTTATATTAAAATTATATTAAAAAATATTTTATATTAAAGAACACAAAACTTACTTGATTGCTTAATTTGGTTGTCTTTAACGTTGGGCTTGCTGAACATGTATATAGGATTTGTGTCTGTCCCCGCACTGTACGATGATACCATGTTGTCCGGGTGAAGCACATCTCCGCCACTCACTAGCAACACTAGAGAGTTTGCAGGAATTTTGGTTTTTCTCTCTATTGCGAGTTTCAAAGTTGCAACACTGAAATAAAAAGATATTCATTTTTATGGAAAAGAAACATATAAAAATGTATAAAGTTGTGGCACTTACGTTTGCAGTGTTAAGTTCATATCATATGTGGTCATTTGACCAGAGTCAACATGAAAAACATACAACATTTTGGTGTTTGTTCAGCTACAACCCACAGATGATTTTCTTTGTTACAATTTTTTTTTAATTTCGTTGCGAATATCCATCAATGCTGAAAACAAGACACTTTAATGTAGTGGAAATTCAGCAGACAAACATAATTTTTAAGAACTGCTAGTTTTAATTACATAACGCATTTGAATGATCAATTTAATAACATTTAAAGACTCGCTAAATAAACATTAAGTCACATAAAATTTATATGCTCATGTTCGTACTGTGCTGTGATAACAAGGCGCAAAATAATTGCTCAAAATAAACACGAACGTCATAAACGCCTATGAAATGAAATCGATTTAAATACGTAACTGTATGCACTTGTCGAAAAGTTAGAATAATAGTACAGAAATAAATAAAAATATATTTTAACATAAAAAATGACGACGAATAAGTAACGAGGCGTTTTTTTGCGTGCAAAACAACAAAGATACTTACCCAAAACACCATTATCTAATTATTACTAATAACAATGAATGCAACGGTAGTCCTTGCCATAAAGTCAACATAAATTAGGTCTCATTTTGTTACAAACTTAGGTATAGGGTAACTTAAACAGTGCATTGAAGGGATCACAAATTCAATAATTAAAATGTTTTTCAATCATAACACCACCATATTTTGCTTGACGTAAACTAAACTCAGCTGACAGAATAGTGAATGTTGCCAATTAAATTAAATGAAATGTCAATATTTTTCACCCGTGAGTCGTGACCACAGATATGTAGTATCATAGACTTATAATATATTGTAGTATCAATGATGACAAGTGACAACCCATAAAGTTAATTTACCTTTCCGATAGGTATAATAACTTTATGTGACAACCTGAAATGTTCACAAAATACTCTAAAACCAAGCATTGATCCTTCATCTTAGCAAAATACTAAGGGCCTGTTTCACCGCTTCCTGATAAGGCTATCTACCACTTAATTTGACAGATGGAGTATGGAAAATCTGTCAAATAACCCTATCGGGCACCTTATCAGGAAGCGGTGAAACAGGCCATTAAGCTCTTATTCCATTTCACTAAATTTAGATATCTAAATGATTTAGTGACTAAATTTAGTCAAGTGGATTAACATTTAGTAACTTTCTAAATGTCCACTTGACTAAATTTAGTCACTAATGGCTGGTTTACACGTATTAAGTAGATAAGTAGTAACTAAATTTTAACTTAATTTGAAGTGCCTGCCCGAAATGTGTCAAGTGACAAGCCCCGTTTGCCAACTTAAGGGGCCGGGTACCCCTCGAAATTCTCATACATACGTAATACCAAAATCATTTTCTCATACGAAAATATTTAACATGTTTGAGTTATTTTTCAGCTTTAAATAGTAATTATCTAGGTTCCTGCACAAAAATTTACTTCAAAATATTTAAACACAATTTTTTTTTGTTTAAAAATTTTTTTTTAGTTAATTTACTACTAAATATTTAAACACTAAAAAATAGAGTAAAACACTAAAAAATATATAAATAAATAGTAAATTTACTACAAAATATTTAAATACTAAAAAATATTTTTTAGAGTTTAAATATTTTGTAGTAAATATACTATTTATTTATATATTTTTTAGTGTTTTACTCTATTTTTTAGTGTTTAAATATTTAGTAGTAAATTTACAAAAAAAAATTTTAAACAAAAAAAAATTTTTTAGTGTTTAAATATTTTGAAGTAAATTTCTGTGCAGGAACCTAGATAATTACTATTTAAAGCTGAAAAATAACTCAAACATGTTAAATATTTTCGTATGAGAAAATAATTTTGGTATTACGTATGTATGAGAATTTCGAAGGGTACCCGGCCTCTTAACAGAAAATAGTCAAAATTCTAATTTCCTTGTTTAGTACGTACCTAACTAAACTTTAACTTGCTACTTCTAAATTTTGTGTTTACATGCAATAAGTAACTTAAAATTAAGTTAAAATTTAGTTAACTACTTATCTACTTAATATGTGAAAACCAGCCCATCATTTAGATAATATCTAAATTTAGTGAAATGGAATACCTAAGCGCTTTAGTTATATAAATTATATACAAAATAAATAATTTAGGCGGCTCCCATACAAAAAACACAACTATCATTAGTCTATTTTTCCTCTATAGTGGTACAGAACCCTACGTGCGCGAGCTCGATTCGCACTTGGCCAATTATTATTTTATTTATCATTAGTAAATAGGTATGAGCACTGTTCTTAGATTCGCTTTCTATAGGACAATATTCTGATGCATCCATGGAATTAATATATACTACGTATAAAACTACGTTATACGTAGTATATAATAATTCCATGGATGATGGATGCATCTGAATCAACTCCTTAGCATACCTAATTTAAATACAAAAGAAGTGCTCGGTCACTGAACGAATGTAGTCTTGTTATTAAATTGTTTACTCACGATCATAAATCGTAATAATCTTTAATCAAGTTACCCAACTCATTTTGCTGTTGATAACTTATCATTTTGCCTATCTAAGTTTATAGAAAATATTATGGTTCAACTTAAATCAATATCATATAATTATCATATGAAGCTCCCTACGAATAATAAAAACTAAGGAAACATAACTCCCATACTATTGTGTCTGCGATACCCACGATGGAGGTGTTAACAGAGTATGTGTAAATAATGAGTTAATGGCACACGCCTTATACGTTATAATTACTAGTCTTACTTAAAGTTGTTGATCACATATTGAGGCACACACAATAATTGGTCTGAGGATCGGAGGTTCTAGGAATTCCCATTGTACTCTATTGTTGTCGCGATCACCGGTGCTCGCGCGGGGCCTGAAGGATTAAATACAAAAATAGAAAACAAAACACAAATATTCTTAAAAAATATAATTTAGAAATGTATAAAATATCTGTTTTTATAATAAATAACAACAATCAAACAAACAGGAGAATATTCTTATTATAAAAATAGGTATCAATATGATAATTTATTTATTGTGATAACACAGTTAGAACCAATCTGCTTAAATACAATGATCAAGCAAAATAATACTTGCTGTCCCATACTTTTAACAAGTGGTTCTTGTGAAGAGAAGTGTTAAATATAACAATACAATTAGTATACACTCATAAAATGCTCTTGGCAGTTAATCATTGCTCCTTAAAACATTGTATAAATTAGTGACAGATGTTTTGAAAGTACAAAATGATATATTTTATTGTGGCCATTGGTCATGCTTAGTCTATCAATCTGCACTACAAGGTCATTTCTATGACCTTTGCACGATTACAGAGTTTCTAATTATTAAATAACTTCCAAATTGTACAAAAATGAAAAATATTGAAATAAATAACATAAAAACTAGTAACTTAACCATAATTGAGAATATCAAACTCCTCAATACAAACTCAAATGCATTGGAATGCTTTACTTTATAAATTGTGTCAAGTAATAATTTGTCCTTAAAATGACCTTACATATAAAGCAGTGTTTTTGTTACTTTACAATGGAATGTTCCCATTCTGATTATTACAACAAAGCCTTACAATTACTATTATGCAGAAAATAAATATAAATGAGCCATTAATATTACCACCACCAGAGTGCGCTTAAAAATATTAATCCATAGTGGGTTTTTGCCACTTGTATGAACCGGAATATTTGAAATCGTATTTAGCTAATTTATGATCAGCTTCTGGTGGCCCTCGAGATCCAAATACATACGGTACAGGTTTGACCTTTTCTTCCTCCAATTGCTTTAATACCGGAGTAAATATTCTCCAAGCTTCTTTCAACTCATCATTTCTCACAAAGTGCATCTGCGTGCCGGTAAACACATCCAAGATTAACCTCTCATATGCATCTGGGACATTACTCTCTCTGTATCTCATGCTGTATGTCAAGTCCAACTCTGTTTCCATAAGATCAAACTTCATTCCTGGGGACTTACTCATCATTTTTAAATATAAAGCTTCTCCTGGCTGCACTCTTATTACCAGCTCATTTCTTTTTGTATGTCCTTCGAAAATATCCCCTGGCACATCTTTATATTGTATTCTCACTTCCGCCTTTCTTTCGTTGAGTGCTTTTCCACATCTAAGAATAAAAGGTACACCCTCCCATCTTGAATTGTTAATATACATAGCCGCTAGTGCATATGTCGGTGTTATAGAATTTTTAGGTACAGTCTGATCATCCAGGTAACCCAACTTTTCCTCACCTTGGCCATTAGGATTTCCAATATACTGACCGACTAGAATGTTGTTAATATCGATTGGCTTAATATGCCTCAGTACTTTCACCTTTTCATCTCTTATGTCATTTGGGTTAAGCGTGACCGGTTTTTCCATAGCAACGAGGGACAGGATTTGCAACAGATGGTTTTGCATCACATCTCTGATGATTCCAAAGTCATCAAAATATCCACCCCTACCTTCTGTACCGAAAGGTTCTTTGAAGGATATTAGTACAGACGCAATATTTTCCCGATTCCAGGAGGGACTGAAGATTTGATTGGCAAATCGAATTGTCATCAGATTTTGAACCATTTCTTTACCGAGGTAATGATCAATACGATATATTTGTTCCTCTTTAAAGAGGCTGGCAAGATGTGAGCTTAACTTATCAGAAGATTCATCATCACGGCCAAATGGTTTTTCTATTATTACTCTTGTATATCCTTTGAGGGCGACACATGCATTTCTTATGTTTACTGTAACATCCGCAAAAACTGTTGGAGGTACTGCCAAATAAAATATTCTATTAGCAACTGGGCCTCTCTCGTGTTTTGTGATTGCTTGATCCAACAATTCATAGTCGATCCTTTTATCGTACGATCCAGCTATATAATCATTAGCGGCCCAAAATTGTTCGTAGAGTTCTTCCTCGCCGGCTCGAACTTTCATGTACTTTTTACATTTTTCTCTCACTTCAGTGATGGTTTGCTTTGTCCGAGCGTAACCAAAAAATTTCGTGTTCTTCGGCAAAAGGTTGTCACGATATAAGAACCAAATAGTTGGGTAAATCTTTTTCTTTGCGAGATCACCAGACGCACCTAACAACACGAAAGTATGTGGGTATTGAAAGTCTTTAATGTTTTCCATTATAACCTCCACTTAGGATGACGCCACTTAGTTTCAACAACAAAAACGTTCGAGTTCTTTTTTTACTACAAGTAGGTAACAAGATTATAATAATTGTATATGAAAACTACCTCGTGTCACGAAGTCAGAAAATAATTCACCGTGAGTCGCAAGAATGCTATCATTTTTATACCTATTACCTACCATGCAATTTTGACAATGACAATAATTGACAATTGACATTGTAATCAAAAATCGCAAATGACAATTTTCAAATTTGACATCTAATTTGTAGATAAAGGCTATGTTCCTAAATGTACTGCGACCACTGCAGAGTGTGACGTCATTTTAGTATACTGCGAAGCCGTTCCTTTATAGTTAGTATGCTGTTGGTATACTGGTTTCTATTTAAAACGGAACGCAATCCAGTATACTATCAGCCGCATTTTTGACAGCTCGTATTGAACATTTTCAACACAGTCTAATAAGGTTAATTTTTACAATTCTTCCAGTGTTTTATATGAATAGCGCCTTAAATATCGGGACCCATTGAAACATTACTTTTAAAGTCCGCGAAAATTCACACTTTTATAACTCGCATTTATTTTCGGTGTAAGGTTCGAGGTAGGGATACTTTTGTCACTGGAGAGTAGCTATATATCAAAGAGGAAAAGTGTCCAAGGCATAACTCTTTTGAGTGTCGAGAACAGTATAATCCAAATTAATTACTTTGGGATTAAACTGTAGACCTATTGTTTTAAAACGTTACTCATTAGACACTCGAGTGGTTTTGATACTTGACTGATCACGTGATCAAAGTACTGCGAGTGCCTTACCTCGGAAACGCCAGTACTCACAGTACAATATGGCGACGATTGAGGACGTCATATATTTCACAAGGGTTGTGTTTTATTATTATTAATCCAAAGTAACTACAGAAATTTATTACTTTGGGATTAAACTGTAGGTTTTGTTTTAGAACGTTAGACAGTGGTTTTGACACTTGACAGTTGACTGATCACGTGATCAAACTTCTGCGAGTGCCTTACCTCGAAAATTCCAGTGCTCACAGTACAATATGGCGATGATTGATGACGTCATATATTTCACTAGGGTACTGCAAGTGATGCAACTCCATTACGGATCGATTTTTTCTACAGTGATAGCACTGTGCAGTGGTCGCAGTACATGTCGGAACATAGCCTTAGAAACATACTCATGTTTTTGGCACTAGGAACACTGACCAAATAGCGTTTTCGGCACAGAACAATAAAAACAGTAGAAATGACATACTACGATTTGTTTACCACTGTCGCCAAACTCACACAAACAAACAGAGAATAGACCGTTGCACTACTAACAAACAAAATATGTTTTGATTGGACGCGTAAATGAAATGAAATGAAATAAAATGAAATAGTTTATTGAATCAAGTTACATCGACTCATTTGTTAGTATATAAAGGCTTATGACTTATGTTAGTTACATTATCTTTTATGTTAAAATAAATTATAATATTTCGACTAAGTACATTGCACAACTGTATTGTGCATCACCTCTGCTCCATACCGTTAGATATGGCACAGCAGTGACGCACATATGGACAATCGAGTCGACTAGCTATCATAGCAAGAATGCTGTTGGTACTCCCCCTCACTCTTCGCACTAAGGACGCGCATCGTTTGCGCATAGTAGCGTAGAAGCAATCTACGCGTGCCTCCTCCACTTTAAAATACATCGGAAGTCAGCATGTGTCCTAGGTATTTGAACTTGTGTACCCTCTGTAACACGCAGTTATTAATAGATACAGAGGGCACATTCGACCAGCGTCTACTTCCGTCCTCAAAGACCATGACCACGTTTTTTTTAACATTATAGACTAGTCTATGCGACGCGGCATACGCTGCACACATGGCTACCAGCCTCCGGAGCCCACACACGGATGCGCTCAGCAGCACTGAGCAGCTAAACCCAAATAAGCCTAAATTTATTAAAACTGAAAACAAAAACACACCTTCATTTCTTTATAATAGAGTTTGCTATACAATAAACAAAACAGACACTTAAGATATTTCGTATTCGAGCATCAGTTTATTGTGCATTTACTAAAAAGTTTAGCTACTTCACACTTGATGTGAGTATTATAATATTAATAAGATTGTTTTTTGGTTTGAATTTTTCTACATATTGTGCATTTACTAAAAAGTTTAGTTAGTTACTTCACGCTAGATGTCAGTATTATAAGCGCAAATAATTTTCTTCCAAATAATATATTTAATTTAAAATTATGCTTTATTTCTCAGGTAATAAGATTGTTTTTGGTTTGAATTTTTCTATATCACAATATATATCATTTTACTAAAAAGTTTAGTTACTTCACGCTTGATGTCAGTGTTTTAACTACAAACAATTTTCATCAAATGCTTACTTCAAAATTATGCTTTACTTCTAAGGAAATAAGATTGTTTTAGGTTTGAGTTTTTACAACCGACTACACGTGTTGCCGCGTACAAACTTTAGAGGACCGGTTGGTCTCTCTAAGAGTTCACTAGAGGTCGGAGGAGTAAAGAGTTAAACTCGATTTACTGTGGTGAACTGAAGTGCTTTATTGAGACACAAAGTTTTCAATTGCTATAATAATAAACTGCTTATATACAAAAAAATCATCATAATTGTTATTACTACAAAATGTACAAAAAGTTAAAAGGTTAATTCTTATTGGCTAACTACATTAGAGAGAGAAATCTAGAAAGGGATAAAAATATTTACAAAACAAGAAAGAGAAAAAAATCGAATAAGAAATATTTACAAGTTGGAAAAATTATCCGCGCGGGAGATTTGGCCGCACCACGGTTCGTGGTGCTGGTATCGCCCGAATATAAATATGGGCCCCCACGGGGCGCGAGATCAGTGAGCCCTCTACAATATTATGCTACATATCTGTGGTGAGCCCGCGCTCGTCATACCGACGCTGTCTCGCGGTCGCTCGCTGCCGCGCCGTCGCGAGTAGTTGTGCCGCCATTTTGTGAAGCTCTGCACACGCCATGAAGACTGTAGCTACGTTGCGAAGATTCCTCTCTCGATGTAGGCACGATGTAGTGAAGTGTTGCGAAGAATTCTTATTAAAAAAAGTCCTTTTGAGGGCTGCTTCATGTCCGGTGCAGATGCACTTAATATGGACGGTTTCTTTCGTCATTCCGAACGTACGTTCTTTGCAGAACGATTGTTTAGTTCGCCACCGACCGCTGACCGGGATAGTACACTTTTTTTGTTGCGTGCTGGGTTGTGCTATAACTAGAATATTTGATCGCCCAAAATGTCAGTATCGTGGAGCAATATAATTTTTTAAATTATTTTTTAATAAAAAAATAAATGAAAAAATAAAAATATATATCGCTAAAAATAAAAAAAATATAATAAAAATTCGTTTTCGTCGAGGTAACAGACAGACACACTTTCGCATGATATTTGAATATCAATCATAGCCCGCAATTTTTTTATAACTATGTCCGCCACATAGACACACTTCTGTAATACATATTGTAATCATAAATAGCTGCATCCGTGATTACTTCTACGGCCACCGCAAGTGGCTTGCCAGGCAGCAATAAGTCATACGCCATTGTGTAAACACCAAGTGATCGTGGTCTACAGTTGACGATGGCCTGCACTCTGCAGTGGGCCATGATCGACCATTGTGTACTGGAGCCTTAACAAGAGGTCAGACCAAAGAATAAGGATTCCTCTATCTACGGGTCGGACTTAGAAGAAAAAAAATTAACATCTGTTATTTTTTTAATTTGAAACTGAAGTTAAAATTTTTAAGTGCAAAACCTTTCACTCTAAACATACCAAAAATTTAAAAAAATTAAATAAAAAAAAGAGCTCAAATAAATGTTTTATTTCATTATAAATTATTGTACATAGCTAAATAAATAGGCTAATAAGGTAAATTAAACAATAAAACAGATTTAATCCACAAGCTTTTGTTGATTTCTATTATTCAGTATTATAATATTACAGTACAGTTTTATGAGTTTTATTTATAAATAAATATAATATAATAGCTGTCTATGCTACTCTACTAACTACTTGACTGGCTTATACAGTAAACTCTATATAGGAAGGGGATTAAAGCTGCGCGTCCACCAGGTCGGAATCGGGTCGTACGCGACGGTGCGGACGGCGCGTCGTGTCGTCATATATTTGTCAGGCGCTGAATGACGTTCCAGTACTTCTAGTGCAGTTCACAGTAGTCAGTACCATACATACAAATCAAGAAATCCGTCCGCTGCGTACCTACGCTCCGATTCCGATCCAGTGGACGCACACCTTTATATATACACACATACGTATCGTTACTTTGTTCTGTTACACCCTGTATACGACAGCTGAAATTCATCACGCGGGCTCAGGCCAGCTGCATACCACCTCACTTGATCAGAGGATTTTTCCTTGGTGGCCGTAGCCCGTGCTAGCCCGGCTGGTATGTCCAGCTTCACAGTCCTTCACGAGTCGCGACTCACGACGGATTGCCATGTAGGATAGTGAAAGAACCCTTTAAAGTTAATAATCTGTACATTATTTTAGTATAATCTGTGCTAAATAAGGCGTGTTCTAAAGCACATATAACATACCTACTCGTGTGATTTCTAGTGATTTTACGAGATTTGATTGACTGCTAGACGTCAAATCGTACAGGGCGGTATACTGCTATGAGTTTAGGAACAGGCCCAACAATTTCTAAAATTGACATTTGGATGACGTGACGCTCTACGAAAAGAAATATGTATTTGGTTTTGTCATTTCAGTGCGGGAAATGGAAGATATTTTTATTAAATGCACATGCATTAGACAAAAGTTTTTAAATTAAACTAAAAGTGGTGTGATTGTAATGACTCCTGTGTGATACATAGGAATTACTGTGTGTTGGTTTTCTGTCAGTGTGGAATAAGTTTCTTCTCGTAGGTATATTTAGTTCAACGACCTTGTTACTGACAGGTTCATCGTTGTCTAATATATGAAAGTGGTATTGTGGACTGTAAATAAATTATAGCAGAAGATGGAGCCCTCAAGAGATACAGGCAAGTACAATAATTATTATGCATACAAATGCATGGTAGTCAGTAGTTAAAATGGCTTATCTAATACTGTGGTAAACTATACCTATCCATGTTGCTTACCTCTATCCATAATATTACAGCTTTTACTTAGTTTACTTAGTTTTTTGATGCAAAAAATAGCTCTTTTTTAATTTGGCTGCATTTGTTATTTTATACACATTACAAGAAATGCAATCTGGAAGACTTACATCTACACATTACAAAGCTAAAAAAAGGCCAAGTTAGTGTTATTTTTATTTAATAATTTTATGAGTCTTCACTTCTTACAAGTAAAATCAAAAGTTGAAAAGAATGATTTAATAAAAAACCGTAAACATTTTTATCTATAAATTATTTATTTATTACAATAATACCTACATTACAACAAAATTATCATGAATCATGTTTCAGACATTTTGAGATGATGAGTTTCTTTGGTGCATACCTAAAATATGTCAAATTATTCTTGTTACTTTGGTTCTAAGCTCAGTATTTGACTTACTACAACCTTCTCAATATTCCAGAATTTACACTTTTAATCCTTCGATCGGAGGTTGTAGGAATTCCCATTGTATTCCTTTGTTCTCGCGATCACTTGTGCGGGGCCTGAAGGATTAAATAACTTTAAGTGTGACAATAAGATACTTTAATCCTTCAGGCCCCGCACTGGAGCAGGATGATTTATTTAACACTATTCAATTAAGTTTTTGACCTACTGACTACATTTTCAGTCAAAATCTTTAAATTAAATATAATATAATCGTCAAGTTAATGCTTCAACTCCCGTAAGGCCCAAGTGGGACACGATAACAGTTGAAAGGCTATTGTGTCTCGTTTTTCCTCGACTGAAGGATTAAATAGAAATGAAATGTTGCTACCTTACATACAAAAAGGTGAAAATGACACTGTGATTGTCTCCCCCGCGTGATTGTCTTACCCCACCTTACGTATTATGACGTAAAAATATATCGAATAGATTATGTTAGTATTTCCATAGAATATAATGAATGTTTAAAAAAAACCTTTTGGAGTATGTACCATTATTAAAAAACCTCAATAATAATAATATAAAGCATGATACAGCTTAATGCTTCAACTCCTAAGGGGCGACATGCGGCCGCAATAACAATAGAATAAGTATCTGGTTTTTCCATGATCGAGGTATTAAAGAACAAACATTTGAGCCGTATCATACAACATAATGTCTAATCTACTATATTGTGTTACTTGCAACTTGGTTGTGCAGAAATTAGTTTTTCACTCAAAAACTATGTCCTATGTCCTGTGGCAAGACTCCCAAGTATTTCCACCCAGGTTTCAAAAATAATTATTCATTGTCTTAAACCTGAGATGAGATTTAACAGATTATATATACAGAAAAAAAACTATCCTATTTAAATTATAATTTTTACATCTGTATATTGAATATTTAAATAGCCCTCCCTCATCATAATGAATCAGTATTTAATTTATAAGTGTTTAAGAGTTAAGTTTAGTAACTTGATACTAGATGGCGCTTTCACGGAACTTAGTTCAATACTTTAATTATAGATGGCATTGTATAATACTATTTTTAATTCTTTTATCCAACTCTACATCCAACTAAATGCATGTGATTTTTAAAAATTATACTATACTAGCTGTCCCGGCAAACGTTGCTTTGCCATAATATTATAAAGTAAGTATTTCGCTCATATTATTTTATTGAAGTGACTAAATAAATATGTCGCCATGGCAACGTCGATCACAAACAATGGCCGCCGTCAGTCTCAGGTTCTAATAATTTACTATTATTTATTCAACAAATACACTTATCAATATATAGAGTACCCAGTACCCGATTCTCAGACCTACTGAATATGCATATAAAATTTGGTAAAAATCAGTAAAGCCGTTTCGGAGGAGTTCGTGGACTAACATTGTGACACAAGAATTTTATATATAAGATATACTTACATAATATTGATGGACAAACATAATAATATGAGGTCATAACAATAAAAACCATGAGACAAGTTCAGTTACCCTTGACAATTAATTATTAATATAACTGCACATAATATATGCAATGGGCATTGTCTTTGTGTACTTTTTATATTTTTTTTTCGTTAAAATAGGGTATTTTAAGAATATAAATTAAATAATTTTGAAATTCATTGGCTAGTTTTTTCTCAATAAGTTTTTAAAGTTTCGCTCTGACGTCATCATCGGTGGCCAATTGACCTCTGCAGTATGTTTTTTTTCCTTTCAATCTTATTTATAATGGCTGGTTCGTCAAATGCAAGTTCTCATTATGTGAAAGCTGATACGAGAAGCTTACCAAAAGTTCGAAACGTAATGTTGGTCGAATTTATTGCTAATTTAACCCCATTGACGGTCAAACTAAGGTTAAACATATTTGTTCAAAAATATAAGCAACTAATGGGTATTTTTTTCGTTTATGTACAGAAAAACGATCACTGACCTTATTCCTCGAAATGTTTTTGTAATGAGCAAAATTAAAAAAAAAATGGACAATCCCCATTATTATTACATAATATAAGTAAATATAATAAATAATATAAAATATAATATAAATTGATTTAGTTCAATGAATTCCAACTATTAGTACTATTTTCTCTCTTTTTAGGGTTCTATAGTATAATGCAGGCGCCAGACATGTGTTACCAAATACCTACAAATTCGCCAAGTGTGGCACTGACATTTGCCTATTTGAGCAAAGTTTGAACACACATTTGCAATTTTCCGACATGTGTCGGTTTTTCTGCGAACATCAAAGTAAACAAACTTCAAAGTTTGTGCGGCCTGCCACACTTGTCGCAGTAATTAGTAACGCGTGCGCCGCTGAACGGAGCAGTTGGCTAGGTACACATTTCGAAAGTCAATAACAATATTAAACCTACTCTTAATTTGTGGTCAATAATTATTATAGAGTGTAGTAATGAGATAGTTATAGAATTTCTCGAAATACTACAAGGTGAACCCTTTATATGGAATCCAAAAAACAATAATCATAAAAATCGTAACGTGGTAAACGACATGGCATAGGATAAAAAATAGTTTATCCATGCCATTTATTATAGAAGACCTTAAAAATTAAAAATCGTCGTCCGATCTGTCAGCCATCTTTGCAATAACTGTGTCGAAACATTTGAAAACAAGTCTGGCAGGCACATTTGTGCCGCCGCCAGACATGTGTTTACGCACGTCAAAGTTTGCTCAAACTTTGAAGCACATGTCTGGCGCCTGCATAAGAACCCCTTACGCTTCGTCTCGTTCTTTTGGTAACTATATTAGTAATGTCTTGGCTATAGTCTACTTTATTTTTATACTATAAAATAAAAGTAGTTCTGCATTATAATCTATACAATATATATATGTTACGCTCAAAGACCGAAAACGCTCAATGAGCGAAAAAATGGCGCACAACGCGTTGTGGTAATAGTGAAACGGCCACGACGCGAATTTCGCGTCGTGGCCCTAGTGAAAACGGCCACGACGCGTTCTGGTAATCACAGAAATACCACATAGCGAAATTCGTGTCGTGGCTGTCGTGCTATTCGACCACAACGCGTTGTGGTAATCGAAAAAAGCCATGACGCGTTTTGAGCATTTAAAAACAGCCACGACGCGAATTCGTGTTGTGGCCCTAATGAAAACGGCCACGACGCGTTCTGAGCATTTAAAAACAGCCACGACGCGAAATTTGTGTTGTGGCCCTAACGAAAACGGCCACGACGCGTTCTGAGCATTTAAAAACAGCCACGACGCGAAATTCGTGTTGTGGCCCTAACGAAAACGGCCACGACGCGTTCTGAGCATTTAAAAACAGCCACGACGCGAAATTCGTGTTGCGGCCCTAACGAAAACGGCCACGACGCGTTCTGAGCATTTAAAAACAGCCACGACGCGAAATTCGTGTTGTGGCCCTAACGAAAACGGCCACGACGCGTTCTGAGCATTTTTCTCCAACCGTCTTACGCGTTTTGTATGGTTTTTCGATCAACACGAAAATCTATCGCGAGTTTCACAGTTTTTACCCATCCCACAAGTGCTCAACGCCGCTAAAGAAGTTTTCACTTCAAAAAACTTAACAACACCGTTTATCTTCGGCACGGTGTTAGTGTGCGTGCTACAAATAATGTAAGTTGATAAAAATTCTATGCAATTGCTTTACCGCGGCAGTTACCGAGTGCAACATATATTTTTAAAACAATTTAAAAATCTTCAAGTAGTAACAATATTATTTAACAAACAATAAGGATCTTCCAATAAAAACTATATAATATTGATCACCAATACGCAACAACAATGTACCATCGAAGAAATTGATTCCTAGGCAGTTGGCGGCCCTATGTCATTTGGTGGGATCATGTCAATTCAATGTTATTTGTGATCTGTCGGCTGGATTTGACGTAACGCGACCAAACTACGTAAGTCCCCCATCTGCCTAAGAATCAACTTCTCTGATAGTACTTAAATTAATTATAGGCTGCCTTCACACTAGCGTTTGTCCAGCGTAGGCGTTCGAATTCGATGAACACTATGGTAAATGCTCAGAACGCGTCGTGGCCGTTTTCGTTAGGGCCACAACACGAATTTCGCGTCGTGGCTGTTTTTAAATGCTCAGAACGCGTCATGGCTTTTCTCGATTACCACAACATGTAGTCCGTGAGCCCGGCCCCGAAATGCCTACGTCACATGACATCAACTTAAAACGCATGGCACACGGTCGGCAAATATATGCCGAGCGAGGATCAGACGACTTCGCATCTGAAATTGGCCGGAAGTCAGAAAAATCGCCTCACTTCCGGTCAAATTTTTAGTGTCTATTTACGTCACGTGACATCAACGTGAAACATGTGGCAGCATATAGCCCTATAGTTTTAGAGAATGGAAACATACGTCTGTCAGTTTTAAAATGGCCGGAAGTACTTGGCAGACGGCGTCAAAGTTGGTCCTTGGGTACCCTTTTTTACGTCACGTGACATCTTGATGAATTCTTTTTTAAATGTTTTGAAATAATAGTGTCTTATAGAATAAATGATGCTGCCAAGCCAGATCCGGCCGGAAGTCCCAAAAAAGTGATTTTTAAACTGCTCGTGAATTATGATAATTTCGCATGATTTATCAAAATATTATAATCAACTAGCTGTCCTGGCAAACGTTTCTTTGCCATATTATATAAAGTATATCGCCCGTATTATTTTATTGAATTATTGACTAAATAACTATGTCACCATGGCAACGTCCATCGCTATCCCGTGACCCGCGTCGCAACAACGGTCGCTCTTTATAGACAAATAATTTGCAATAAAATAAAATTGCGTCTATAATTAAAGATCTAAGCTATCCTATCTCTCAAGTTGGAAAAAAGCACACATTTAAAAAAAAGGAACATTGAAATCGGTTAAATAGTTTAGGAATCCATCGCGGACAAACATCGTGACAGGAGATTTATATATGTCACAGGGAAAAGAGGATATCAGGGATTTCACGAGATCCCTAGGGATATCACGAACTCCCGGTAGATGCCGAATATTCTTGTTTGTTAGTTGTTACGTCTTCTTACTAAAAATATCTAGTGATAATATGTCATTTCACTAAACTAAATCTAGTAAAACGTCAGAAAAGCGGACACCGCCGAATAAAAATCAAGCCATGCATTTCTCTCACTTGCTCTAGTGAAACGTCACTTGCTCTAGTGAAACAACTTACTCTAGTGAGCAAGTGAGAGAAATGCGTGGCTTGATTTTTATTCGGCGGTGTCCGCTTTTTAACCGACTTCCAAAAAACGACGAGGTTATATGTTCGGCTGTGGATTTTATTTTTTTATTTTTTTTTTGTACGTTCAACGATTACTCCGCCGTTTGTGAACCGATTTTCGAAATTTTTGTTTTGTTGTATTTGGTTTCACTCCAATTTGGTACCATGTTTACAAAAGTGGTGACCTGATGATGGGATCCAGGAGTAATCGAGGGAACTCCTCGAAATTTATATGGAAACATATGGTGATTTTGGTTTTATGTGAAGTGTACTAAGAATATGCTACCAAAAAGTCAAATATTGGGTCAAGATATACCATGGTTTCGAAGATGCTGAGAGAACTCCTGACTCTTTATAGATACACGTTTAGGAGTTTCGGCGTTGTTTTAAGAACAGAAAGCATATGCTACTATGCAATTCATATTCATCATCATAATCATCATCATCATCATCGTCATCATCATTACCACGTCGTATTAAGGTCACCAATGTCTCATGGCACAGAATAGATATAGTACAAGGCATAGGTATGGATATACTACTAATAATAATAATTATGTACTGTATAACAACACCTGTTTGTTTAATACACGGTGGTCAGCGCCGCGGAGGCGACGGCATTGCCGCGCCGCCGCGTGGCGCGTGGCGGCAGACGATAGATCGAATATACTTTACTACTTTATATACAGATCGAATACTTTACTAAATACTTTATAAAATTTTAATAGACAAATAGAATTAAAATAAAGTTATTTTAAAAATAGCATTTAACCAAACAAAGTCATTAAGTGTCTTATTAATTAGTTATACTTATTCATCGATAGATGGCGCACTAAGCATCGATTTGAATTATTGAATTCTTGATTACAAGAACAGCTGTCAATAATTATGATAATATTATATATTATGAGTAGCTACGCTACATCCTATGCAAGTTTATACAATTTTTATCTGATGGATCCTTCGATCGTGGAAAAACGAGATACAATATCCTTTTTATTGTTATCGCAATCGCCGGTGACCGCTTGGGGCTTGAAGCATTAAAATTATTGTTAAATTACTTAGCACAATATGTTCACTTCACTGATAATATATTATTTTGTGAGTGTGAATTGTGACTCTTAACAAATTGTAATAAGATACGTAAAATATACGCGAAGGTTAACCTACTAGTATAACTAAAAAGAGTGAAATTATTATTATTTTTAACAAAAAATTAAAACCGACTTCCAAGGTAAAATCAATAATAACATTAATATGAACTAAAAAGTATTAAATAATTTTTACTGTCTAATAGTTCCTTTTTCCGAATTCGGCTAAACCTCAACTATTTCTGTACTCAATCTTCATAATTTTGAAGACGGTGCCAGTTCCAAAAGTTTCAAATATTGTGTCAGAGGACTGAAGATTCAGCTATCTGGTACCGACTTCAAAATAATGAAGATTGAGTACAGAAATAGTTGAGGTTTAGCCGAATTCGGAAAAAGGAACTATTAGATAGTAAAAATTATTTAATACTTTTTAGTTCATATTAATGTTATTATTGTTTTTACCTTGGAAGTCGGTTTTAATTTTTTGTTAAAAATAATAATAATCTGACGTTTCACTAGATTTAGTTTAGTGAAATGACATATTATCACTAGATATTTTTAGTAAGAAGACGTAACAACTAACAAAAAAGAATATTCGGCATCTACCGGGAGTTCGTGATATCCCTAGGGATAAAGTGAAATCCCTGATATCCTCTTTTCCCTGTGACATATATAAATCTCCTGTCACGATGTTTGTCCGCGATGGATTCCTAAACTACTTAACCGATTTTAATGTTTCTTTTTTTAAATGTGTGCTTTTTTCCAACTTGAGAGATAGGATAGCTTAGATCTTTAATTATAGACGCAATTTTATTTTATTGCAAATTATTTGTCTATAAAGAGCGACCATTGTTGCGACGCGGGTCACGGGATAGCGATGGACGTTGCCATTGTGACATAGTTATTTAGTCACTAATTCAATAAAATAATACGGGCGATATACTTTATATAATATGGCAAAGAAACGTTTGCCAGGACAGCTAGTTGGTTATAATATTTTGGTAAATTATGCGATTTTCTCATAATTCACGAGCAGTTTAAAAATCACTTTTATGGACAGATCTGGCTTGGCAGCCTCATTTATTCTTTATGATACTATTATTTCAAAACATTTAAAAAAGAATTCATCAAGATGTCACGTGACGTAAAAAAGGGTACCCAAGGACCAACATTGACGCCGTCTGTCAAGTACTTCCGGCCATTTTAAAATTGACAGACTTGTGTTCCCCTACGCTACAACTATAGGGCTATATGCTGCCACATGCTTCACGTTGATGTCACGTGACGTAAATAGACACCAAAAATTTGACCGGAAGTGAGGGGATTTCTCCGACTTCCGGCCAATTTCAGATGTGAAAGGCGTCTGATCCTCGCTTGGCATATATTTTCCGACCGTGTGCCATGCATTTTATAATGATGTCACGTGACGTAGGCATTTTCGGACCGGGTTCACGGACTATTACGAGCTCATCAATTATAACGCGGTCAAATTAACTCGACGCATGGTTTGATCATTCATGACGTTATTATGGAGCCGGTATGTTAAATAACAAAATGATCTACCTGATATTTGTTAGTGTGTCTCAAAACAAATTGGAATAAGATATTATAACACGGTCACATCAACTTAACGCGTCGTTGGAATACATTTTGCATCCTAGCCATGCGTCAAGTTAATGTGATCGGGCTATAGTACAGTAACACACTTATTTACCCTAGATTTATTATTGTAACAGGTTAGGTACTTTGACTCGATAATTCTTGTACTTAAATTGATTATAATTTGCTAAATCATGCGAATTTCTCATAATTCACGAACAGTCACTTTTTTTGGTACTTCCGGCCGGATCTGGCTTGGCAGCATCATTTATTCTATAAGACACTATTATTTCAAAACATTTAAAAAAGAATTCATCAAGATGTCACGTGACGTAAAAAAGGGTACCCATGGACCAACTTTGACGCCGTCTGCCAAGTACTTCCGGCCATTTTAAAACTGACAGACTTATGTTTCCATTCTCTAAAACTATAGGGCTATAAGCTGCCACATGTTTCACGTTGATGTCACGTGACGTAAATAGACACTAAAAATTTGACCGGAAGTGAGGCGATTTTTCTGACTTCCGGCCAATTTCAGATGCGAAAGTCGTCTGATCCTCGCTCGGCATATATTTGCCGACCGTGTGCCATGCGTTTTAAGTTGATGTCATGTGACGTAGGCATTTCGGGGCCGGGCTCACGGACTAATGGTAATCTCAATCCAAAAATAAGTTTCTTATGATCATTTCGCCGTTTGAAGGCGTAGATTTACTATAATAATTCGTAACAAAGGAAATGCGTCGTCGAAGAAAAGAAACTAAGAAAGAATCCAAAAGCCTGCAACGATCCGGTGAAATCTCCCCAGTTAATGGGAATCTCACATGGTGTCGCGCCAGGCGGCGCGGGCGGATCGCAGGGTGAGGGGTGCGCAGTCGTGTGCAGTGGACCACTAGTCGTCGCACAAGGTCAAGGAGAATGATTAACAACGAAAATACAGCAAAACAAACGGTGGAGCGCCGAGCGGGGTACCGGACACCGGCGGGGAGGCAGCGCGGCAGTCTCGCAAGCGACGTCGCCCGCGTCCGTCGCGTGCCCGCCGTCGATCGCGACGCATTTAAAAATCGATGCATGATCTGAAACCGGAATCCAATAATCATCGTAATTTCGATTTTTTGCACTACTAATCGTACCGGTTCCTATGCGCAATAGAATTGGGATGTTGATTGTTCGTCTGTGGCTTTTGGATGTGATCTCAAACGCATTTCTGCAAATTTAAAAAGTGTTTTTTTTTGCGAATCAACTTAGTTTCTAGTTGACCCTCAAACCTCAACCTTATTTAAATATAATGGTAAACCTAATTTTATTTTTTTAAGAATGAGTTGCGATGTTCGTGGATATGCTATATTTTCTCTTCAGTTTAGTTACAACACTAGATTGAAGTTTTGTATATAACGAATATGAGATAGGTGGACTTTTGAGTAGATAGTACTCAAGCTGATAAAGTTTTATCCCAAAAAAAAGTAAGAAAAGTTTTATGTACTTACATAACAGAAGTTAGGAATAGAACATTTAAAATGCTTTTGAAAATAATTTTACTGTGAAACTATTTTATTTGTGATGTTTTTGTGCCCTAGGTTTTTATCTGACATGAGCTGTAAAGAGCATCGCAAGGTTGCAAGTGTATTGACACCAATAGACATAATAACACGTTTATCTCACATCAATTATAGTTCTCCTGTTGGGCATCTACCTAAAATCTAGATGACAATCTTTCTTTAAAAATAAAACACAGGTTATTTTGCCCTGTCTTGAAGCTTTGAGAGTTTTTCCGTAATCTTCTTAACTTAAGGCCGTTCCTCTACGGAGATGCCGTAATTTACCGTATTTAGAGCCCTATAAAGTCATAATTTGAAAGCTGCAAAGTAATAATAAAAGTACAGCAATTTCCTATTTTCGTTTGTTATACTCATGAGTCATGATATTAGCTTCCAAAGTAATACCAATCTATTAAAATTGACGCATACTTTCAGCATCTCCCTATTATTTACATAATAGATGACGCCCGCAACTCCGTTGCGCCAAAACTCGTTTATCCCGCGGGAACCGTACATTTTTCAAGACAAAAAGTATCCAATCTCCTTTCCCGGGACTCAAAGTATATCCATGCTAAATTTCAACAAAATCGGATCAGCGGTTTGGGCGTGAAGATGTAACAGACAGACAGACACACTTTCGCATTTATAATATTAACTAGTATGGAAAGTATGGATTTCATTATGTACATTCTACATATTATTCCACGTTTGATTTTTTTTAGATTAATTTTGAATAGTACGGGAGCCCTAGAACAAATTTTTTTGTGATTACTAACAAGCTAATTTTCTGTAATCAACAAAACTTGGTTGACTACTGTACCCTAAAACGGAACCCTAACCAGCTGGGTCAAGGTCGTTTGCTCGGGGGATAGCCTTAATTATTCATTTTGGTTGTAATCGCTCATTCTATTGAACATGCAATTATACTATAAAGGTAGGATGATAATGTAAAACTCTTACAAACTCGCTGGCAAAAGCCTATATAAATTCTTTTAAAAGTGAAACCAGGTTTTAAAGTTGTAGATCAACTGTCGCTGAATATTCAATATGCCATGGCCTATGAGTCATTCAACGATTAATTCCCAATTTATAATAATAAGCCTAATAATAATTTATTTGAGCATTTTAAAAATATTTTTAAAACTACGTTTGAATGCAAATAGAACCATAGACTATCGCGTCTTGTAGATCAAAAACTGGCTTTATTTAATTTCGAAAACTTTTAAGTATATTAATAAAAAACAACAGAATTTTTGAAACTGTTTATGTAACCGTGTTACAACTTAAATCCCGAAATTAAAAATGGACCAGAAACTACCATAAATAGAATTTATATTTTCCATTATATTCTAATTTCTATTATATTGGAATTCTCCATAGAGTCCATACAATGTATATTAGCAATCTATTTGCAAAAGAAAAAAACTTTATAACAATTCTTTAAAGCTAAATTTGTAACAGGCACATTTCATTTTGCTATCCGTTCATAACAATTTCGTAGATATTTTAAATGTCTGCAGTAATGTAATGGATTTCATCCCAACGTGAATGTTTCAAAGGGGTATAGTCTACGTATTTTAATTGTTGCTGGAAATAATGTGTGCTATCTTTATGAATTACGTGGAACGTAATCGCTTCGTATCGCGAGTGGCTAATCGCGGGCGTGAGCGGCCCGACGCCCGCGTCACGGCTTGCGAAGCGTTGCTTGGTCATGGCCAAGGTCTTCGTTGTCGCCATTATATAATAGTTAATACTGTTCTAAATGATTTATTTTCGCCTCCATCACGGCGTGTAAAATGTTTTGACGTCTTTATCACCAAAACATTCCACGTTGATGGCTTGTAAAGTTTCTCGCTCCGACATACTAAAAATGTAATTTATTTGATACTTACTTGCATTCGCGACTGTCGATTAACGTTGATCTTTTTGACTATGAATTGGATTTTAAATGAAAATGGAAACTACTACAATATACACGTACGTCTACATTTACAATAGATATACTGTATACAATTCATGCACATATCCACACAGTTTACATTCACAATCATAATTCACACCTTAGAATCTTAGATCACTGTGTGTGTTGTTGTTGTTTCTACTATATTCTGTGTTTCAAATGAATAAATAAATACACTTATTAACCTATCAAGTCCCATAAGCTCACCGGAGTCACAGGTTAGCGAGGCACAATAGAATAACAATATATTTCCAAGAATCCACGATCGAAGGATTAAGTACTAATTAGGACATTTCCTAAACAATGAAATGTATATTTTAGCTATTATTTCTTGCAATTTTCACTTATATTTCTAATTACTAATAACGCTTTCTTTACAGTGTAAACATTACACCTCCCTTGAATTTCCACAATTATACTGACACTTAGCTAAAAAAACTCGCTAAAGCGCTAGCCACTAAATATTATATGTTAACTATAATGTTTTGGGTCAAGTTCCGGTTGCAATCCGCACAAGTATCCGCCAGCGTCAGTGAGAATGACCAATGCGAGCGGGCCATGCGATCTCGATTCTACAGTTGAGTGCAAACAAAAACCACCTGTAGTCGTCAGAGAATTGCCAAGGTCGCAGGCCCCTGTGGCTCGCTTCTCGGCGTTCCGTTTACCTATATTATCTCGCGGCAAGTGCACACGCGCACCGCCCCCGCGCCGTTGACTCACCGCGCCCGTCTCCCGACCGCGCGCCTCGGCCCTCGGGTCAATTCTAGGACGTCTATCTTGTTCATCCAATTCAACTTTTGTTCAGGATTTTCTTCCGAATCGATATCTTACTTTCTCGCCGAAACTCATTTTCACAGAGCAGCCCGTAATTTACAAAAACTGAGAGCGATTTAAACGCGCTCGCGCTATGTTAACGGCTATATAATTTAAGGTTCATTACCGAGCTGGCTCCGAAAGTCAAGGTCGATGCAAATCGATACAATCGGCTCCAATTTGAGCTCAATATTTATTCACGCAGCTGAACGCGACGTAGTCACCGTTACCAGCGGGCAGCGATGAAAGTGAAAGAAAGTAGATACATTCTTTACTTGTTCATGCAATTTGTCCGTTGCTATTGAGAGTCGCATTTTTATCAAACAAATATGTGTCCAATAAATGAAATTACAATATAAGGCAGAATTAGGTCCCAAATATAAATATAAAAAATCTCACCCATTAACCGAATTTCAGCCAACGATCGGATGATATTGTGAACTTCCCGTAGAAAAACGAGACTGCCGATTGATTACTGATTACTGAATTGTAATGAGATCAATCAGCTTTCTGACCTTTTCACATTTTATCGCACAATGCACCTGTCTTTTATATTATTCTAAACCAAGTTAAAATGATAGCAATTTTTACATGGATGATGTAATAAAGTTTCGAATGGGGATTGTCCATTTTTTTTTTAATTTTGCTCATTACAAAAACATTTCGAGGAATAAGGTCAGTGATCGTTTTTCTGTATATAAACGAAAAAAATACCCATTAGTTACTTATATTTTTGAATAAATATGTTTAACCTTAGTTTGACCTTCAATGGCGTTAAATTAGCAATAAATTCGACCAACATTACGTTTCGAACTTTTGGTAAGCTTCTCGTATCAGCTTTCATATAATGAGAACTTATATTTGACGAACCAGCCATTATAAATAAGATTGAAAGGAAAAAAAACATACTGCAGAGGTCAATTGGCCGCCGATGATGACGTCACAGCGAAACTTAAAAAAATTATTGAGAAAAAACTAGCCAATGAATTTCAAAATTATTTAATTTATATTCTTAAAATACCCTATTTTAACGAAAAAAAATATAAAAAGTACATGTGATTTTTTTTGGACAATGTCCATTATCATATTATTATTGGGATCTTTCTTCTATAAGTATTTTAAATAGTCTTATCTAGATGTACTTATTTGTTTACGAATCACGCGTCATTATTATTTGGACCTCTGGGTGGCATCATTTTGTTTTCATAAATTATACAATGACGACACGTGGAGGCGTCCGTCCGTGTTTACTCACATCAATACATAGACTCAAGGTCGATTGTACATGTCAGGACTGGGCCGTTTGAAGTTATCATTTTGATATAATATCGTACGTACATAATTCACGTTTGTCCCCTGAAATATTTTCAATTTCAATAAAAGTTTGTGATTTAAAACGATTTTGCAAAATACGTGTACGGCTTACTTACAATAACTAGCGCAATGATAACTCCCCTAGTTGCCGTTGCGTTGTATCAATATAATATAAATATGCTACTTTCAATAAATTCGATACCAACGCTATGATGGGTTTTCGATACAGAATTGACTTTATGAATGTATGATTGTATGCGGACCTTGAAAACGCCTGTTGTACTGAGACCTTCGTGACGGTAACCGCGCGGAAGTTGACTGGTACTTTTTTTTTGTTAATTTCGAGCTCGTTGAATTTAAGCGAGCATTAGTCACAAAGTAACCTTCGGTGTCGAAGCTCGCGGCTCATTGTTCACTCGATGCACTGCGATATCGTCGCCGTCGGGTGCAATAACAACCGCTATCACAAAGTCACAACGTTCACACTTCACAGCTTACTCTGTCCTCGGAGATTATAGTACGTTGTAAAACTTTAAGTGCGAAATTAATAACAAAGAAGCGTTTCCTCCGTTGCGCACAGGAATCGGGTGCTTTTAAATGAGGTTCGTGATTGTTTTCATGTAGTGCAGTGATGTGAGGATGATAGTGTGTGGCCATGTCTAGCGTGGCGAAGAAAGACAAGCCGACGATGTCGGTGACGGCGCTCATCAATTGGGCGCGGCCGACGGCTCCCGGGCCGCAGCAGCCGCAGCAGGCGGCGCCCGCTCTTGCCAACAACATGCTGCAGACACTCGGCTCGCCCTCGAACCTTCCCAACGTCGACTGCACCCTCGATCAATGTAATTATACTTAACAGCTTTTGTTCTAGGATCAGCCCTGGATTTGTTAACATGAGGCAAAAGAAGTTGACGCTGACCTTTTTGTTTCCAAAATATCTCAAAAGATTTGCAATACCTATGCAATATGATTGTTTAATTCCAATTGGAGAAACCCTTGTATCACGTAGTGAAATCGAACTTTGAAATGTGAACACTTTATCTGCAAACAAAATAAATTGCATTTTTCTTTCTCTTACAAAATGCAATACGAAAAAACAAAAGCATGACGTAAGTTCGTGACGCAGATGCCTTTAGAAATATTGAAGGAGATAACGTTTTATCTATTTTTTATTTCATTTCTTACACGTTAGGTAGACGATGTCGATCATATTGATTTGTAAAAATACCAGGCAAAAATACGACACTGCTTAACAAATAATGAAAAAAATAATGATACCAGTAACCAGGTTAAAATATCAAACGGATCACTCAATATTTCAAAAGGCTCATACTCCTTTGGATGTTTCATTTGGTGACATCATAAAATTTTCCAGAACTTATTGACTAGTAACGGAACAAAATATATTGTAAATATAAAAAATGGGCCAAGTGCGAGTCGGACTCGCGCACGGAGGGTTCCGTACCATTATAGAGCAAAATTAGGCCAAAAATTGTGTTTTTGTATGAGAGCCCACCTTAATTTTACATAATATGTGAAAATTTCAACCCTCTTGCATCGCTATCCTCTACCCGCGGCCCGCGGGCCGCATGCGGCCCGCCGGGACTTTATTTGTGGCCCGCGTGATGTTAAAAAAATTTGAAATTCACGCCCACCGGCAAAATAACGTATAAAGTCTACGTGATAGTTGTTAAATTTTTTTCACTTTAAAATCGTTAATTTTGAATAATGATATTTTTAACCCTAAAAAATTTTGTTCCGGCCCGCGACACCAAGACCAAAACATGTTTGTGGCCCGCATGAAAAAAAGGTTGGGGACCACTGCTCTAGCAGCTAGCTATTACCCTTTTTGAGTCCTAGAGACAGACAGACAGACGGACACGAAGTCTTAGTACCTAATAGGGTCCCGATTTTATCCTTTGGGTACCGAAACCTAAAAAAATATATCTTTTATGTTGTTACCCTAATATCATTCATATAATTACTAAAAATTTATTTTTGTATTCTTTTACCACTTTTTAACAACGTCGTTTATTAGAATATCATTTTTCATTCTGAAAATTATTGGAAATTTAAAATTTACTTTTAACTAGAATAAAATAGTAATACATACTTACAATAAAAAATATAGAAATCAAAACTAAAGCTAAATTAAACAACATTTAGCAAATATTGCTAATAATTATACAGTTCTTGAAAATCTTATCAGTTCGGATTGAATTCATAAAGTTGAAGGTTGGATGTTCTTTACAGGTTCTATTGATCTTGTGGTGTTATTGACGAATTTGAAATACAACAACACGACATTCAGCCACTACTGCTCAGGATCAAGTGTAATCACTCACAGTTGAATGATGACGGGATATCCATCACTTATTCAATTAAGCCAGGTTTCCATACTTCAAGTGAAGATGGTGTCACATAATTTGACGAAACATTAGGTACGAAGTCTAAAAAAACTTTTCTAAATGCTTACCAATACATAAATAAGTTAAATAAACAAATACAAGAGAAATAACAGGATTTGATGCTTACAAATCACAAAAGGATAAAAAATTCTAGTCTTTATAGTGCTTACTTTTTACCAGACTACAAAGAATTGACGGTAACAAACATGCGGCAATGCAATGACTTTTATTTATTAATATTAACGATAAATTATAGAAAATATAAATTTTCGTTTCGAAAAAATACTCTACATATTTATAATTCACTGACAATCCACTTATCTTGATGAAATCGTGAATGATAGCAGTTTGACTAAAAGTTTGACCTCAATAATTATAGAAAGCCGAAAATTAAAAATTAAGAAATTTAAAAAAACCCCCGCCAAACAACTTTAAAAAGTAATAAAATAATATTTACTGCCTTTAAGTCCAAATAATTCCTAACTTGTGTAAAGTAATACTTTAGTCCATGATTGTTGTCAAGGTGTGTCGGGGGACCGCGCCGCCAAGTAAACTACAACATATAACTTAACCGCCAAGTCACTGACTATCTCGATTCAGTTCGCTATGAATTGATTGTGAAATCAAACATCTACATTAGCGGTCCCCCGACACACCTTGACAACAATTATGGACTAAAGTATTACTGTACACAAGTTAGGAATTATTTGGAATTAAAGGCAGTAAATATTATTTTATTACTTTTTAAAGTTGTTTGGCGGGGGTTTTTTAAATTTCTTAATTTAATTTTATTTCATACTTTTTAAACTTGTGTTGGTTAAAGTGCAGAATAATTCCTATCAACAGAATCATAAGTATTCTCATGATTACCATCTATCAATGTCCTTTTCGATGAGGCTGTCAATATGAGCCCAAACATGAAACCTTCCCTTTGGGTTCATATGAAGCTCGGTTCCTATAGAATCCAGGTGATGCTAAGCAGCAGCATATAAAATATATTTACTTTTTATCTACTTCTTACTAGTTGTCGCAATTAAAATGAGCCTAAACACGAAACCATCTACTCTAAGTTGGCGAGGAGTTGGATATCCTATTGATTATCAGGTGATGCAGGCCAACTTTTCATTATTATGTGTAATACGTATATTGTATACTCACAAATGTCAAGAACTAGAATGAAATATAAAACCCCAAGTTCGCCCGCAAGCGCGGTGAGTGTTAGACGTGTGCGCATATCGGTGTTCAATAATATTCGATTAGTACCTATTGCGATTACTTCGGCGCGGTCACAGCTCGCTTCTGTGGCCGCGTTGCCCGATATTTGTGATTGATATGGCGACTAATAGCGAGTGTAATTACGAGGAGATCGAATACTTGAACGAAAGTATGGAGGAAGATGAAGATACGATACAGCTGAGAAGTACTATACAAAATGAGGAGACGGAAAATACACATAGCTCGATGTCGAGTAAAAAGAGGATTAGAGAGGAAGATGACGGAACTACAAATGAATGGACGACAGTAAAACTACGTAGAGTTGGGAGCAGACAACATTCTGACAGTGAGGCGTATTCATTAGACTTAACGATAACTTGCAAAGAAAAAATGCCTAGACAATTTGCATTTGCTAAAATTTTGAAGCAATACAATATAATGGGAATATCTCGCGTGAAGTACGTTAACTTTTATAAGGTGATATTATCTTTTGAAAATGAAGTTTCACTACAAAAATTTACTTCGTGCCCTGTGAGCGAGAAGTTGGGTTGGAAATACCAACGAACCTCTGAGGTCGAAACTTCCTATGGAGTGATTAAGGGAATCGAAGAGGAAATTTCGACAGAAGAATTATTGGCCAATGTCAGGAGCGATGTTAAAATAAAATCGGTAATGAGACTCAGCAAAAGAAGACAACCTGAACACGACAGTGACAACGAAACAGGAAAGCGGTGGATACCGAGCGAGATTATACGCATAGGCTTTGAGGGACCCACGTTACCTACTCATGTACTTATATACGATTTAAGAATTAAGGTTGAGCCATATATGTTCAGCGTAACCCAATGTTCGCGATGCTGGAAGTTTGGACATACACGTAGATATTGTTCGGCTAAAAATGTTGTCTGTCCTAAATGCACCGGTAATCATGATAATTGCGAGGTTAGGATTTTCAAATGCGTTAACTGTTCAGAAAATCATTTGCCGATGGATAAAGATTGTAGAATATATCAGAAAGAGAAAAAAATACGTGAATTAATGTCAAAATTTAACTGCACTTATAAAACAGCGATTTCTCGATACGTTTCAACTTCGCCGACACTTTCTGAAAAGTTAGCCCCGACTATTGAGGAAGAAATTATACCTAACGTTATTATAATGAGAAGTGATTCGACAAACGATTTAACTACAGGCGCAACATCAACGCGAGAGAGTTTTGCTGACGTTGTAAAGAAAAATTGTTCAAAGTTAACAAATAAAGATCACAAAAATAGTAGTCCAAAAACAGAAGGAAAAAAGTCTAAGAAGCAGAAAAGTCCAAAGAATAATAAAAAATCAGAGCACGAAGAGAAATCATTTTGGGATGCTGAGTCTACATGTAATAGCTCAACAAATATATCCGAAAGCGAAGAAAATGTTAATGCAAGTTCGGAAAAAGAGAAGAAAAGGAAGAAGAAGTCGAACTTTTGGAGGATTTTTACAAAAATTAAGGACATTATTTACAATAGTGATTCTATGGAGGAGAAAATTAAGCAGGTGGTAGAAATAGTTGTAGGTTGGATTTTCGATTCATTTGTGAAGGAGTTTATCGGTAAGTCTCTTACAAAGTTTTGTAATAATGGGTAGTGTTAACAATAGAAATATACGTCTTAATATAATTCAATGGAATGCGCAAAGTATTCGACAGAAAAAAATATCTTTTGAACAATTTTTACTGCAGGAGAAAATTCATATCGCAGCGATTAGCGAAACTTGGCTTAGGTGTGATGATATATTTCTATTGAAATCCTATTCGATTTTTAGGTTAGATAGAGAAGACGGATATGGTGGTGTGTCCATTGTAGTACATAAGTCTATTTGTGCTCAAAATAAAAATACTCGAATAAGGAATTCACGTATTGAATTATTACATGTTAAAATAATAAATTGTCAGTGTATTGAGAATATTATTTCGGTTTATTGCGCCCCTGGTATACAAACTTCGCAAAGGGATTGGGATGAAATTTTTTCTATTGAAAGAGATAACACTCTAATTTTGGGCGATTTCAATGGTCACCATTTGAATTGGTCGTATAAAAACGATCAGAGAGGTATACAAATATTCGATGCCATGATAGACCATAGTTTTGTACCACTTAACGATGGCAGTCCCACTCGCATTAAAATGTATAATAATTGTCTTTTACAATCGTCTCCTGACATATCATTTACATCGACAAACGTAGCAATGGATTTTAATTGGACTGTGACTAATGAATCTCTCGGCAGTGATCACTTAATTATTAAAATTTCATGTGTTAATTTATTAAACAAAAAATATTTGAAAAAGAGGAATTATAAAAAAAGTAACTGGTCGGGCTACTCAGATAACATTTCTACAATTATTAGATTCAGTACGATCCCTGATAATCCTCAAGATCTTTATAATTTTCTGGAAAAATCTATTCAAACTGCAGCCGACAAAAATATTCCATTTTATTGTATACCTACTTCGATTAATAATAATTTTAAGCCGAAGTCTTGGTGGTCCCCTGAATTGTCAAAGGCGGTAGCTGAACGCAGATTGGCATTGAAAAAATTTAGGCGTAATCCCTGCCCCACAAATTACTATAATCTCAAAGAAAAAATACGGAATACACAGAAAATGATTCGTAACGCTAAATCATTATCATGGAAAAATTTTTGTTCTGCGATAGATTCAGGTTCATCTGCAAACGAAGTTTGGCGAAAAATGAGGTGGGTAAAAGGGTATAAAATGAATAACTATTGTACTGATTTAGATTTGGTCGAAAAGTTACTTAAGGACTTAACTCCGGACTACGTAAACCGCAAACAACCTGATTTTATATCTAATAATGAAATTTTAGAGTCACGTATAACGTTATTCGAATTAGAACAATCTATTAAAGATAAGGATACCGCGCCGGGTTTTGATGAGATATCTTACTCGATGGTTAAAAATCTACCGATCTGTGCAAAAGAGATAGTCGTACGCATATATAATATGTGTCTTGTTGAGAGTTTTGTCCCGTTACAATGGAGATCAATAAATATAGTTCCAATACCTAAATTATCCCCGAATAGCTCTGACACTTTGCGTCCGATTTCATTAATTTCGTGTATATGTAAGATTTTTCACAATATAATTTACAAGAGATTAGAGTGGTATATAGAAAAAAATAAATTATTAAGTCAAGATACTGTGGGATTCCGTAAAAGTAGGTCTTGTTTAGATAGTTTAAGTAAATTAGTGTCTAAAATTCAGCTAGGTTTCATGATGAATGAAATTACTATAGCCTGTTTTTTAGATATAAATAGTGCCTACAATAACCTCGATATTCATTATTTATGTTTGATTTTAGATTCTATCGGTGTGGGTTCTAAAATTTGTACCTATATATGGAACTTTCTTAAAGAAAGGAGACTTCATCTTGTAATGCACAGTTTAAATAAAATATTATGCAGATGGACCGACCATGGCTTGGCCCAAGGTGACCCATTGTCCTCTCTCCTGTTCAATATCGCGACGCGCAAATTACTTTCGTGTTTAGGTAATATCGAGGGTTCTCAATACGCTGACGACTTTTCTATATATGTTACATGTAAGAATGTTAATGAAGGAGTTAGATTGTTACAATCCGCCTTAGATAAATTCACTCGTATGTTAAGTAGTTTAGGGTTAGATATTTCGAGTCTTAAAAGTAAAATTTGTGTATTTAAAAGAGGTGTTTTTAGACAGGAAGTTAATATAAATATAAATAATATTACTTTACCGGTTGTAGAAAATGTTAAGTACCTCGGATTGTGGTTGGATAGATCGTTACGTTGGAAGAGACATATAAATGAAATTTGTTGTAAAGTATCAAAGACGGTAAACATATTTAAAGTTCTTTCAGGGCCAGGTTGGGGTGTCCACCAAAAACATCTCAGGAATCTTTATATATCTCTCATTCGAAGTAAATTAGATTATGCTTGTTTTTTGTTTGATAACGCATGCGAAGTTCATTTGAAAAAATTGGAACTCATTCAGAACAACATTATGAGAATTATTGGTGGATACATCAGAAGTACACCTATACATATAATGCAAAATGAATTGTATTTACCACCTCTAAATATTAGAAGAAAATATTTAGCTGGAAAGTATTGGCTTAGAGCGAAATCAATCTGTAACACTAAAACACTAATGGCCTGTTTCACCGCTTCCTGATAAGGTGCCCGATAGGGTTATTTGACAGATTTTCCATACTCCATCTGTCAAATTAAGTGGTGGATAGCCTTATCAGGAAGCGGTGAAACAGGCCCTTAATATTTTAGAAGAGATATCAACAAGTAGACGTTCTTCTTATTGGTCGGTGAGGAAGGAGCCTTACTTAATTAATGTACATAAGGAACTAAGAGGTCTTCACATTTTTAACTACTCAGAAACACTTGAAATGTTTTCGATGAGTACCTGGTCTAGTTATTTAAATATAACAAAGAATATAATTCTTGTGATTCCGAAGGTGGTAAAAGCAAAAAGTTGTTATGAACCAAATTATTTAAAACAATTGTGTAACAGATATATTTTAAGTGATTACTCTTCGCATTATAAAATTTACACGGATGGCTCGAAAAGCCAGACCGGTTCGGGCGCAGCCTTTTTCGACTGTAATAATAAATGCCATTTCAAGTTTAGAATTGCTTCCAATGTTTTGTCTATTATGACGATCGAGTTAACCGCTATATCGAAAGCTATTTCTTACATTCATTCAATAAATCAATCAAAGTTTGTAATATTTACGGATTCAAAAAGTTCTTTGCAACATTTGGCTCGATGTACCTCGTCCTCACGAGGTACACCGATAGCCTATTCTATATTGGAGGACATTCTAAACTTGAGAAGGAATGGGAAAGAAGTCGCCATACAGTGGATTCCATCGCATATTAACATTGAATCTAATGAAATAGTAGACAGGCTGGCCAGAGAAGCCATCGTTGACGGTACGTCGATTGACGTGGAACCATTGTATAGCGACTTCTTTCCATATATTAAAAAGAAATGTTTTAAAGATTGGCGGGAGTACTTCAATCAAAGGTCCAAGGAAAAAGGAATTTGGTACGCAACTATCCAACCCCAATTAAGCACCTACAGGACGTGGATCGGTCAATGCGGGTTGAATAGGAAGGACTTAACTTTGGCATTACGACTGCGCGCCGGGCACATTCCGTCAAAGAAGTTCGCTTTTCTTATGGGTAAAGCTCCCACTCCCATATGTGAGATCTGCAATACACAAGACGATATTTTCCATATATTGACGGAATGTGTCCGGGGCGCAGACTTGAGGTCGCGTCTCAATAGTGATTATAATGTAGGCAGTATTAACAGTATCTTGGCTGATCCATCTTCTGAGGCTGCTAAAATATTATATAATATTCTAGATATATCTCTTAAACATCCCAGAGATGTATAAGAGATATATCTGGAATACATAGTATGTAAACTTTAAAATGAGTTATTCGTTGATTGTCACTTACTTATTTAATATTGAATACCTATAGGGACGGCATTATCGTTTAAACGATAAAGTCCTTTTTTGTATAGATTAAAAAAAAAAAAAAAAATATAAAACCCACCAAATGACTACAAGTTGCTAAAGGCCTTTCATGAACCAGATAAACCCTGACTGTCCAGCTAAGAACACTCTCAAACATGTCAGCTCTCAATAAAAAAACTAGATCAAAATCGGTCCACCCGTTTGGATGCTACGATGCCACAAACATGAACCAGATAAACCCTGATTGTCCAGCACTGAGCAGGATGATGATGATGAACTATAGCTAAGAACACTCTCGCTCATGTCAGCTTTCAAACCAAAAATCTAGATCAAAATCGGTCCACCCGTTTGGATGCTACGATGCCACGGACAGATACACACACAGACAAACAGACAGACAGACAGACACGTCAAACTTATAACACCCCTCTTTTTTGTCGGGGGTTAAAAATAAAATTAAGTATGTGCAGATTTTTTTTGGGCTTGAAGTTTTAACTCGAATAGACTTGCATCGATATCAGCATGAATTCACGATTATGACAAGAGATGATCTCATATTATGGGACTGGATCACTGATATTTAGTGTGGGTACACGATGCATAAAAAACTGGAGACTAGATTCGATGAATAATAATGGACTATCGACGATGTATATGAATCAGATTTGTCTAACAGTTAATATAACTTTATGCTTATTTCAAATTATTGCGATTAAAAAATGATGAGCTAACATCGCAACTCAAAGTCGAACTGGTAGAAGATTTAATTACCACTACGTTTAATAAAGCGACGGTTTAATAAAATGACGGTCTGCTCTATCAAATTTAAATAATTTATACCAATATATAATAATTAATTTTAAGGCAATGATGCCATCTTTGAGTAATTGAACTGTCTATTATATAGCTTAACTTGTTGTCTTTGATTTTGTTCAAAAGCTAATTAAAGTTCAATTATTGCCGATTGCGCCAGTCTGGTGTAAAGTTGACTGTAAAATATATTATTATGTCACATTCTCTCAGGTTCTTCACATATACGTGGGCCTAATACTTTTAAATTACAGTAGGTAGGTACACGTCATTCTAAAAGGACAACTTATAATTTATTTCGTACTAATTATGTTATGTATTTTAGATGGATTAATAGCTAAATGCTAAAAAAATTGATTAAAAATAATTTTTAATCAATTTTTATCAGGAATGTTGACCTTTATCATTAGCTTTGCTGATTGCTATGTGTATTGTAAATAGTGTTTATCCCCGAAAAATAGTATGCGTTTCCAAAAGATTTATCTCATCACTCACGGGAACGTAAACAAGTATTTAACTTTCAAATGATCCTCATTAGTCCGAAGTACGAACGAACTGAAAACAAAATATATCTTGCTTTAGCATAGATTTGTGTTTTCACAACAACTCTAACACTAAATAATGCTTTAACTCCCATGTCTGAATTCTGATGCCTCTTCTTCGCATAAATATTATATACTATTTATTCTACTTTTTATTTATTATCATTGTATTATTTGTTTTAGATTATTATTTTTGCGATAGTAATAAAAGCAAACACCCACTGAAAGTAGACTGTTTCGACTTTAGACTCTACGTAAGTCCCGACTCAAAAAAATACTTAGAGCGGGCTGTCAAATTTTGCTGCATTTTCTAATAAGTATTACGATCCCGGAAAACGATTGACTCAAATGAAATTGAGATTTATTTAATCATTGTATATTTATCTGATATTTGGCTAACTCAAAACACGATTCACTTATTTTGACTCGATAGTTCTATTTTTGAAATTTCTGGGCTTTTCAACAAATATCTGTTACACTTATTGAAATACTTTAAATAACTTGCACTACTACAATCACACACTATAAAATAATAGCTAAAGGAAATATTAGTATTGTAATTATTTAATTTTTAAGTAATCATCAAAAACATTTTTAGGACTTACGACCTTTACTTTCGTGCTATAATGCGGGAACCGTTGTTACGCGATATTGTTCACTATTAGCTGCAGCCTGAAGCACATTGCCCGGGAGCACGATTCATGGAATGATTGTATCACGATTGGAGGGTAGCGTCGGTGTAGGCGGGGCTATTGGCACCCCTTTCTATTGCCCTGGCTATGTCTAAACCAAGAATAAATAATCTTAATTCTTAAAATTATAAGTACAGTTTATATTTGTAGTTCTTAATATAATATGTATTTAAATACGATAGTCATAATAATTTGTATTGTTATTCTTATCATTATTTAATAGTGAAGAAGCTGCGTCGGTCACCTAGTTCGTAATATTGGTCTACTTTATGCCAAATATTATGTTCCTGTGTTATCGCGTTCTGCTTTTCTTTAGCGATAACAATAATCTGCCGGCTGCTACTTCATTTTATCAACATTTGCAAGTCGAAGTGTCTTTTCCGAGTAAACCATACAACGTCGTAACAATATTTTACATATTAAAAATACATATTAACATTTTTAACTTATGCATCATTCATTTGGCGAAAATGTTTTGTGGGGAACTGAAAAATAACATATTATTTGAAGTTTTTTATGTAAGTCCGAAAATAATTTTAATTTATACTCGCAATCATGTCGCTGTAGTATATTTTCACAATATACAGGGTGCAATTTAACCTTCCTGCCAAATTTGGATATATTGATCCTTGTTAAAAATAAAAATACACGTATTTCTTCTTTTATAATCACTCAGTACTAAAATTTTGAGAAATAGCCTCCGAAAGTTATCCTACCAAACACCAAAAAATATGGACACATGCGTGGCCCGACCCCGCCCCGCCCTTCGATTGACATTCTTGTTATTATCATAAGTTGCGAATTTTCCCTTCATACTTTGACGGGCTTAGGACCGTCAAAATGTAAAGGACATAGAGAGATATGTTTAGAATAAAATTAATTGATACACATCAAAATAATGGAAAATTACAACTTTTTAATTACGAACTATCTAAACATCATCCTTTGCATTTAGGCGTATTTAAAAATTCAATCAACTTATGTACTCAGTACAACTAATTAAAATCAAAACCACCCACCTCTAAATCTTGTTTACTTCCATCTTGTCTACACTTAACATAGTTCAAACTTCAAACTGCAATCCGTTTTGCTCTAAGCAGAGTCTACCGCTTTTTGCACATTGTCTTACACTTTAAAAGTTTGTTAAGCACAACTTTGTCGCTTTTAACCTCGTCAGAGGCATGTCTTCGAGGCTGGCGAGGCGTGTGCAGGTGTTGCGAACCTCTTTGATTGTTTCGCGATTCAGATACAGCTGCTGCATTCGAGAATCATTAATCAGCTGTTACGACGACGAGCAAGAGCTCGCACAGTCTCTGGGTTCCACGTAAACTTTCGTCACTCAAAATGTAGCACCTCCACAGTTCATAACACTCGATCGTAGTTAGAGTACATTTTCACAGACACTAATTATTACAAGCGCGGGGGCCGGGGGGCCGTGACAAACAAAATAATTAGCTATACAACTATGCGCGTGGTGGTAAGAATGTCGATCTCGGAGTTCTACTCTGTTTACATAGCTATCAACTATAGTATTTTGAAAGAAAAACGAGGTGAAACAAAATCGAGGTTTTTATCACACTGTACCCCCGCGTAACCGGTCTCCCGACTGGAACTGTGCGGGGCGATGGACTAGCTAGCTCTCGCAATATCGTAATTATTATGAACTTCTGAAGTGACCATTGTGCACCAAATTTTTTTGGGATAAAATATGTTATTGTACAAAAATTAACACCCTATTTTTCTGGTATAATGGACTCACCTAATGATACCTAAGCCCCAAAAAAAATTTGGCAGGTAGGTTCAATTGCACCCTGTATAACATAGTTAATTAAGTACTTATTATTTTGTTCTGATTTCTGAGGGTGTCAGAAGGATAGTGATTCGAAGAAGTTCTATAATAATTTGTAATGTTAATAATATCTTTTTATCGCAAACTTCGTCTGTACCTCCAAGACTTCTCGGGGCTTTACAATGGAAACCAGGATATTTTGGATGCAAATTGAAAGGAATTTTGTCCGTGACACCTGAATAGTTTGCGGGAATTACAATTTAAAATCGTCGGCTCTAAGGACTTGTTATCATAAACGGTTTCCTCGTGGATTTTCGATGTCAGATCTACGCAGCATTTATACATCCGAGCCGTATAGTCAGGGAGCCCTAGAACATTTTTTTTTGATTATACATTTTCATAAGACCAACAACATTTTTATCTGAGAAAAATCTTGAAAGTGGTAGCTAACAGAGATACTTTGATTTGATCGTCCTAAAATAATATGGATTCTTCATTTGTAAATTGTAGGACAATGTTACTCTAAAATTATATAACTGTTAACCTACAAATATAAAAAAAATTGCTGCTTAGGGTCATTTAGATAAAAAATTTCAGATAAAACTTTTTTTTGTGTTATCAAAATGAAGCTACCCACAAAAAATTTGCTTGATAGTAATAAAAAAAATTGTTCTAGGGCTCCCTGACTAGTACATTTACATGTCTTCCACGTCTCACGGGCTCACATTGATCCGCAATTCCGCCGCCTCTGAACTGATACTGTTTCGCCCGAATTCGGAATACTTTATCATATTTAAAACATTCCGCACGTCGTGTCAGTGTGAGGAAACCGATTACTGTTATTCATAGATGTGGTGGGTGTAAATCACCTGCGTGCTCAGCGAACAGAAATGTTCTAGCTTTGTTGTTCCTTATTTTTACTCTACTACGGGATTAACCCATCAAGCCCCATAAGCTCACCGGTGAGCGAGACACAATAGAATAACATTAAAATCCACGATCGAAGGACTGCAGGGCTAAAATGGCCACATTTAGCAATTCCTCTCAATCAATTCAGTAAATGAATTGTCAAAACTGTCAAGCTGACAAAATTAAATGTCAAATCAGTACAAAAATACAGAAATGAATTGCAAGCAGAGTTGCATTTTGCGATTTTAGAAAAATGAATCGTATTATGATTCATATCATGATTCATCAAAGCGACCATTTTAGCCCCGCTGTATTGGCCGGTGGCCCTATCTTTATAAAGTAGTATGTATTATAAATTGTTTAATGGCTAACTAATAAGTGTTTTGTGTACCTAGTCCTCTTTAGAAAAATATACACTACATAGAGACTAAAATTAAATAAAGATTAATGATAATATTATGTCTGAGGCACTCTGAGCCTTATCTACTTTTGGTTTAAATTAAAAACAAAAACTAGGAGCTGAGAAAGAGTCATTTGTCATTTGCAAAGGTGGCTCTTCACTAATTTCAATATTATAATAAACCAGAATAACTAATATATAAATTTAAAGTAGTATGGTGCGAATTGCGAAAGCAATAATTTATTTGATAGTGTGAATGCTGGTTATTATTTATCGATTGTCAGTGGCAATTTAAAAGGAAAGCTGAACTGAGCACGAGTATGAATTTCAATAAAAAGGGCAACTATTTGATAAATGTTTTCCTTGTCATTGGAAGCTTCCATACTTGGGACCGGTTTTGTTGGGTTTTCTGCACTTTGGCCACACTTGTTGTTTATTTTTTGCTACGAGCCTTTGTAATTTTTAGTTCTGCTTATTCGAGATGATTGTTGGTAGTTAACTTACGTATTAACCACGTATCGAAACAAAGATCAATGAAATCACAAACATTTTATTTAAACTGTAATATATTTGACGCAAAAAAGTTTTTCTCAAATTTAAGGCCGTCCCCCGAGCAAACGACCTTGGCCATACATTTGCTGCGTTGCATTGCCGAGATCGCACCAAAAATTTTTTACTTATCTTAGTGTAAAATTGAGTAGATTTTTAGACTATAGTCTATGACCTTTATGAATTATGATATTTATGACATTTTTTAAATCATAATTCATAAAGTGGCATTTTATTGGATTTTGTGTCGGTCGCGGTTAGCCGCTCGCGGTAAAGATCAGAATACCTAATTCGGAACGGTAGAAACGGAAAAGGACTTTAGTTTATCTCTACAGTGTTTCTATTCTTTCGCATTTCTACTGTGGCCATGCTAAGGCCGCTGGTAACCTCTTTCAACCTAATTATAATTTACAAGCTTTTGCCCGCGGCTTCGCTCGCGTTAAGAAGTATTATTATAATATGTATACAAACTTTCATCCCCTATTTTAACGCCTTGGGATTGGAATTTATCAAAATCCTTTCTTAGCGGATGCCTACGTCACAACATCTACCTGCATGCCAAATTTCAGCCCGATCCGTCCAGTGGTTTGGGCTGTGCGTTGATAGATCACCATGTCAGTCAGCCACCTTTGAGTTTTATATACATATTATATTATATGTATATAGATATCAGTGGTAATAATGTCGGTCTGTTTGTCCGCAGGGCTGAACATAGAGGCGGGGTTTATGTCGCCCATGTCCCCGCCGGAGATGAAGCCCGACACCGCCATGCTGGACGGTCTGCGGGACGACGCCACCTCCCCGCCCGCGCTCCGCAACTACCCCCCCAACCACCCGCTCAGCGGCTCCAAACACCTCTGCTCGATATGCGGCGACAGGGCGTCCGGGAAACACTACGGAGTTTACAGGTAAAGTATCAAGATTAGTTTTGTAGCAACTCCATTGTGGGTATCGCAGGCACAATAGATTTTCAATTGTCATGCGGCAGCCGGCTGCCGCTTGGGGATTGTTGGGTTAAGTATAATGAGGGTTTTTTTTAGCTCGTGACATATTATATCAGTTTGACACGTCAACTGACATGATAACCCTATGATATAGCCAGGACTTATATTATGATTTATGAGTTATGCCTGCCATACATGCTACGGTCTACCGGAGAGGTCCACCCTGTGCAGTTTTTTGGACCTGCGCTGGTGACCGGTGCATTCCGGAATCCGGTCTACCTGCGCAGGCATACGGTCTATTACCTGCACAGGTGGAGATCGTGTGTGGCTTACATTAGCCACAACGCTCCGTCTGGTACGTAGGAAAATCTTGGGAAAATCTCGGAAAATTGTTATTATATTTTTTTTTTTAACACAAGTCCACCAACCGGGGCTTATAGTCGAGTCTGCCACCGAACGGCGACTGAAATATCGATATTATTATTTGTTCTCACCGGATTAGTTGTCGTCTCTTCATCTACTATGTGTTGTGACCTTTTAATTCACTGCAAGAAAAACTTAGAAAAGTGTTTTTCGCCAGACAATTACTGTATGCAGCAGTACTATTAATAGTAAATCAGATTGAAGTCAATAAAGCTCTGTTAATAGTATCTATTAACAATACTTTATTGAAATATTGTTAATAGAATAATTAAATAAATCCCTCAATTTACTCAAGATCTCTACAACATAAATTGCATTTATAGCGTGATCCTCTATAACCTAGACAGTTTTGTCTACATTTAAAATATCTGATTTGGACATTATGTGCAGCGCGCTACCCGCTCCGGGTGTTGCAAACGATGACATAAAGTGTCTAGACTCTAGACTAGACTAGACTACTAGATACTGAACCGAAACGTTGTCTAGGACACTTTTATTTACTGTGCCATACAAATAACCTATCTTACGCGAGTAGAGAGTTTTGTTCCTTAAAAGTTTGTGAATACTTAATGCATTATTTTTAACCGACTTCCTGTAAAGGAACTCTTTTAGTCCCTGGCCTTAGTTATTGCCATGTTTCCTGGTCGCATATTATAACGAAATCTAGATAGGTAGACTACAACGAAGAAATTGGTCATCGGAAAATGGAAATTACTATAAATGTTGTTGAACAATAATTGTTTTGGAACTCACATCAATTTAACTTTGAAACACATGAAAGAGCGTATGTGCGTACTTGAGGAAGGAAAATTCACAATTTAACTCTAGATAGCAACCGACGATGGCAGTGCGAAATTTACTTTCCAATGTGTAAGTAAGGTTTTCCCCTTTACATATCACAGGGCACGAGACAAATTAAAATATATCCACTCAATTTTCAAAGGTTTCGCCGATCTCATACAAAGTAGGAATTACTTGGTAAACAAACGTCAGCCTCCACGTACCATGTTATTGAGCGATAATAAGGTACCTCGACTCAACACATTTGTTATTTTAATACGAGGATTGGGTTCGAATCTGTTAAAAGATTAGAATTTAATTTCCGAATATAGAAATCGCTACCAATTTGTGTTATTTCGCGGCGGTCGGGCGTGGTTCGTACGCGCTTCATACGCGCGTGGGAGGGAACGTGTAAATTTATTTCACCTTTACAGAACCCGAGCACCTATACATTATTGAAACAGTTTACAATTCTATCGATCGGTCGGTCGTAATGCCATGCGACAGGCTTTTTTTCACCTTGACTATAAATACGTTATTAATGCCGACCGCTTTCGCCTGCGATTCTGTTGGTATGGACATGTTTACTGTTTAGTGAAGACACTAAACAGTAAACCTTTCCTCAAAACCACCAAATCGTCGAAAGGGTTAAATGGATAGAGAATCCATTTAACCCTTTCGACGTTTTTGGTGGTTTTGAGAAAATCGTTTACTTACTACGAATTTAAGTCCTGGGATAAGATTTTTGTCCAAAATCACAAGGAACCCGTTATAGTGACATGAGACGGAATGATGAGTGTGATGCGAAAAAAATGCAAGGTGAACCACCACCTCATAAATAAATGCGAGTATCGCGCTGTAGATACGGCGCGGATGAACCGCTGCAGACCCGACTAGGAAAATAAAATGTATTATCTCTGTCGAGGTAATCCCCGCTGGGAAAAAAACATTGAAATTTTATTTTTTCAGGAAACGTTAAAATGTAAAAACATTAATCCGTCCCCCGAGCAAACGACCTTGGCCATACATTTGCCGCGATGCCGAGATCGCGCCAAAACCCTATTATTTTTACTTATCTTTGTTCAAAATTGTCCTAAAAAAATTTAAAACGGCGAATATGTAGTTTATGATATTGTCGATCTATTGGCGTGAGTTTCAAATAAAAGTAATTTGTAAATCCTAAGGAGATGTTGAATGTATGCTCGAATTTTAACAAATTAGTATTACTTTCGAAGCTGATATCATGAGTATAATAAACAAAAATAGAAAATTTAAAACGGCAAAAGGAATGTTGATATACTGAAGATTTTTGCTGTATTTTTATTATAACTTTGCAGCTTTCAGATTATGAGTTTATAAGGTTTTAAATACGGTCAATGGGGATTGTCCATTTTTTTTTAATTTTGCTCATTACAAAAACATTTCGAGGAATAAGGTCAGTGATCGTTTTTCTGTATATAAACGAAAAAAATACCCATTAGTTACTTATATTTTTGAACAAATATGTTTAACCTTAGTTTGACCTTCAATGGCGTTAAATTAGCAATAAATTCGACCAACATTACGTTTCGAACTTTTGGTAAGCTTCTCGTATCAGTTTTCACATAATGAGAACTTGCATTTGACGAACCAGCCATTATAAATAAGATTAAAAGGAATTAAAACATACTGCAGAGGTCAATTGGCCGCCGATGATGACGTCAGAGCGAAACTTTAAAAATTTATTGAGAAAAAACTAGCCAAAGAATTTCAAAATAATTTAATTTATATTCTTAAAATACCCTATTTTAACGAAAAAAAATATAAAAAGTACATGTGATTTTTTTTGGACAATGCCCATTACGGAATCTCCGGACGGAACGTCCATTCAAAACTTTGTTTTAAATGAAGATGAAGTGGTAGGGTGCGCATCGTGTTTCTGAGGGGGTGAGGTATGAAGCGTGGCGGGAGCAAGCGCGGGGCAACCATCTTCCGCCCCGCGCTTTCTACTCGTATGCGCACGCCTGGTAGTAGATGCGTATCTTATTATCTTGTTTTAGACAATTTTTTTCCTTAGTAGGCATAAATGAGAATAAGGGTCGCCGCATACTTGACCGGGTATAGTTATTGGTATTATATTGTTTTTGAAATTTTTTTTCCTTAGTTGGTATTGTATGAATAGAAATAAGGGTCACCGTACACTTGACCGGGTATCGGTATCGGTATTATCTTGTTTTGGACAAAGTCTATAACTACTAAATTAAATGACCATACAGTACGACGTTCAATGTTATAAGTTCGGGCGATGTCGGTGAACGATTTGCAACAATCGAGTTGCTCACCGGCCGCCGCGTTTTGAAGTTATTGTACGTCGGTTCAAAAATACACCTAATCGAACATTTTTAGATTTCGAATATTTTGATTCATGCTTTAATTATTTGGTTTTGCGATTGCAGATTTTTATATAATTGATGGTTATTTAGCTGTTCATTACATTTTCGTTATATTTTATTAAATAAACCTATAGTTTTTTTTTAAATAATTAGTTATATCCAAAAAAGGTCCTCGGGGGCACTGAGATAGTAATATTGTTCTTGTTTTTGTATTGACTTTGTCCCTGGACATGGTAATACCTGTTACTATTCTTGTCAATTGATGTGTTCCCGTCTTTTTTTAACCGACTTCCAAAAAACGGGGAGGTTATATGTTCGGCTGTGGATATTTTTTTATTTTTATTTTTTATTTTTGTATGTTCAACGATTACTCCGCCGTTTGTGAACCGATTTTAGAAATTTTTGTTTTGTTGTATTTGGTTTTACTCCAGTTTGGTACCATGTTCACAAAAGAGGTGACCTGATGATGGGATCCAGGAGTAATCGAGGGAACTCCTCAAAATTTATATGGAAACATAATATAGTGATTTTGATTTTATGTGAAGAGTACTAAGAATATGCTACCAAAAAGTCAAATGTTGGGTCAAGGTATACCATGGTTTCGAAGATGCTGAGAGAACTCCTGACTCCTTATAGATACACGTTTGGGAGTTTCGGCGTTGTTTTAAGAACAGAAAGCATATGCTACTATGCAATTCATATTCATCATCATAATCATCATCATCATCATCGTCATCATCATTACCACGTCGTGTTAAGATCACCAATGTCTCATGGCACAGAATAGATAATAGTACAAGGCATAGTAATTATGTACTGTATAACATAGATGGCGCACTAAGTATCGATTTGAAATTGAATTCTTGATTACAAGAACAGCTGTCAATAATTATGATAATATTATATTATATTATGAGTACACCTAGCTACGCTACATTCTATAAAATTTTTTATCTGATAGATCCTTCGATCGTGGAAAAACGAGACACAATAGCCTTTCTATTGTTATCGCAATCGCCGGTGACCGCTTGGGGCTTGAAGCATTAAAATTGTTAAATTACTTAGCACAATATGTTCACTTCACTGATAATATATTATTTTGTGAGTGTGAATTGTGAGTTGTGACTCTTAACAAATTGTAATAAGATACGTAGAATATACGCGAAGGTTTACCTACTAGTGTAACTAAAAAGAGTGAAATTATTATTATTTTTTAACAAAAAATTAAAACCGACTTTCGAGGTAAAAACAATAATAATATTAATATGAACTAAAAAGTATTAAATAATTTTTACTATCTAATAGTGCCTTTTTCTGAATTCGGCTAAACCTTAACTATTTCTGTACTCAATCTTCATAATTTTGAAGTCGGTGCCAGTTCCAAAAGTTTCAAATATTCTGTCAGAGGACTGAAGATTCAGCTATCTGGTACCGACTTCAAAATAATGAAGATTGAGTACAGAAATAGTTGAGGTTTAGCCGAATTCGGAAAAAGGCAATATTAGATAGTAAAAATTATTTAATACTTTTTAGTTCGTATTAATGTTATTATTGTTTTTACCTTGGAAGTCGGTTTTAATTTTTGTTAAAAAATAATATTATATTTTAATTATGTGTAAGTCTCACCCTTCAAAAACTTGAACAGAATTATCTGAACAATTTTTTTTTTATATTTGGTTGCACAACCATAGCTCAATATCTGTAAGAAACATAATAACATTCTTCTTCATTCTATCTCTTCGGTCTTCAAAAGCAAAAGACAAAGCAAAATACACATTACCATCCTATTTGTTGGGAGTCCCTAAATGTAATATAATAATAGCTCCCACACCGGTTTCGGTGACGGTGGCCGGTTTCATTGAAACCAGGCCAGCTACGTAGGAGTAATTTTATAATGCCCAAGTATGTGCGCAGTACACAAGAGCACTCTCTATTTCTTTACTCTCATAACCCAGTGGGACGGAAGACTGACATGACTAGCGAGAGTTCAGGCGCAGGACCGACTTTTTACATGCCCATCCGACGCATGGATCATCTTACTTGTCAGACAATCAGGTGATCAGCCTGCATTGTCCTAACCAAACTTGGAAATATCATGTTTCCAACGCGGGAATCGAACCCACGACCTCCGAGTCAAAAGCCGCGCTCTATACCACTAGACCACGTAGGCGTTCAAATGTGTTGTTGTAGTAACTGTTCAATATAGTTATTGATACTGGACAATACCCTTATTCTCATTTCTACTTATTCATACCTACTAAGGAAACAATTGTGTCAAAAAAATATTATAAGTACCGATACCCAGTCACGTGTCCGGTGACCCTTATTTCTACTCATTCATACCTACTGAGGAAAAAAATAGTCTAAAACAAGATAATACCGATACCGATACCAGATCAAGTGTGCGGTGACGCTTATTCTTATTTCTACTAATTCATGCCTACAGAGGAAAAGAATAGTCAAAACAAGATACCCAATACCCATACCGGTACCCGGTCAAATATGCGGTGACCCTTATTCTCATGCCTACTGAGGAAAAAATAACGTAACTAAAAAAAGATAATACCGATAATACCTATAAGTACTCTGTTCTTCTTCTTATCGTGTGGACTTTGCATGGTATAAGTACACTTGTAAGCCCTAGTCAAGTCATATTCACATCAAATTCTCGTAAAAAGCGGGCCGACAAGTAGTACGTGTCTGCTTGCGACGAGGCTCCGCGGCCGACTGACTCGCCACCCCGCATCCCCGCCGCCCTCATACAGTGCGAGCGTTATAGGTATTATTTTATTTTGAATGACTAACTATCATTTTAGTGAAAACCATAAATACTACCTTGTGGGATTTGATGAAAGGTTTATGAAAACATAATTTTTTTACTAGAATTGTATCTAAATTCGCCGTAAAATCGAAAAATTGCAATAAAATGGCAATTTATTATGATTTTCACGTTTTTTTTCTATCGAGGCAAATTACTGTAATCGTGTTTCGAAGAATATAACGTTATTAGGCATATCTTTACCCTTACGCCGGTATGAATAACATTGTATGAATTTTAGCGTTTGATATCTAAAAACAGGTTTAAAGATACCCTAGATCACCATATTATACGCTTCTGGCCCTACCACTTCATCTTAAGAGTTTCGTAATATTTAATCCCCTAAGCCAGATTTTCAAATTAAATTAGGGTTAAGAACTTCGTTATTGTTATAACGTATAAATTGATATTATGCACATTTGTATGTTCGTAATTAAATTAAAATAAATACAGGTTTAAAGTTTACTAGCGGAACAAAATTTAAAGTTGGGACTACTACAAACGTAGTTCGTAGTCGGTGCCACAAAGTCAAATCGTCACATTAAGAAATAACTTGTACGAAATCGAAATCATGTTGGCAATTATCAAGGCGTCACCGCGGACGCATATAAATCGAGCCGACGTAACATAATTTCTTATTTAAAATGCATATGTAATAACTAATAACTTATCTATACTAATATTATAAATGCGAAAGTATCTCTGTCTGTCTGTCTGTCTGTCTGTCTCGCTTTCACGCCAAAACTACCGAACCGATTGTAATGAAATTTTGTACACAGATAGTCTAAAGCCTGAGAAAGGACATAGGCTACTTTTTAACTGGAAAAAATGGTTGTAAGGGGGTGAAAATGCTTAAATTTGTTCAAAATAAGTTAGTTCCAAAAATTCATTATAGATGGCGCCGTGCCGTCTCCTACATCGCGATGACGCTTGCACAAATGTCTTTCTATTTAAGGGCGTTCCGTCCGGAGATTCCGTAATTGACCGTATTTAAAACCTTATAAACTCTTAATCTGAAAGCTACAAAATTTAAAATTATAATAAAAATACAGAAATAATCTTCAGTATATCAACATTCCTTTTGTCGTTTTAAATTTTCTATTTTTGTTTCTTATACTCATGATATCAGCTTCCAAAGTAATACCAATTTGTTAAAATTCAAGCATACATTCAGCATCTCCTTAGGATTTACAAATTACTTTTATTTGAAACTCACGCCAATAGATCGACAATATCATAAACTACATATTTGCCGTTTTAAATTTTTTTTAGGACAATTTTGAACTCAGATAAGTAAAAATAATAGGGTTTTGGCGCGATCTCGGCAACGCGGCAAATGTATGGCCAAGGTCGTTTGCTCGGGGGACGGCCTTAAAGAGTTGGTATCATCTCACATAAAATTTTCGATTTTTTCGATTGTTATTTCTTTGTTACGTTATTAAATAACTCGGTACTTTATCTATGCAGACTGCACTGACGTAACCTTAAATCTATCAATGATAAATACTAAATAATTTATGGGTAAAGTTGTGTAATTGGGGGGCTAAATATACTTTATTTGGCATAGATCAAGTTTAATTTTAAAAAATGAAATAAGTTATGTGCACACTGCACAGCTGTTTTTGGGTGTTTTGATTTAATGGGTACTAGGGTTTTTTTTTTATAATTTGACACCAATTTTGTTGACATCGCGCGCTATCAACTGAAGTCCACGCGGACGAAGTCCTGAAGAAGCTAGTAAGTTAATAACGTACATTCCTGAACAATTCATAATAGGAATCTATGTTGGGCGAGTCTCACTCGCTACTCGCTCTTGAGAGCTCGCTTGCGATTTAGGGCATTTAAATACAATGTAGCGATCCCACTTCTGACACGTCACACGACATGCGCTTGTCCGGTTTTCCGATAGCTGTTGGCTTTATTTGAGAAATTGCCACATAAATTTTATAATCACTGACATTTTAGCTCCTATACGGATGCCAATAAATTATTCTTATCTAAAAACTAAACGTCTTTATTTGTATTACGAGAACCTTTAACTAACGACAAGTCTTTTAATAATAAACTAATGCCTTATTTCTTTGTTAAAATATACACTTTCATGTAAAAATTACAATGTATGAAGAGATAAAACTAATTTTAAAGTTGATCAGCAAGCTCTAAAGATTTCAAGTTTGGCTCTACGTTTTTAACTGGTGGATATAATCTTGCACAATCAGTGCATTATTTTTTCACGTTAGGTACACTAGAAGTAGCTGTATGTTACTGTATATTTTCTACTTTTAATCGCGCATTAAATAGCTGTTATTGATCGTGTCAAGGAGATTGTGTCTAGAGTAACTTTCCAGACCTTTTTTTCGTTTACCTCTTAATATAATATTGTGCCGTTGCAGTTATTAGTAAACCTGATATAATATTATTATGAGACACTTTCATCTACATAATATTATATAATATTATACCATTACAATAATTTTGTCTACTTGTATCATTACGTGCAGTTTTGAACTTAACAATATAATATTTAAAGCAATTTGAGCCTTGTGATGAAGGTTGATGGTTGGATTAAATTATTATAGTTCACTACATTTTTATTTATTTAAAGAGAGAAGTCGCGCACACGACTAGGTAGTAGGTACGTAAGGTGTCGGTGGAGAAAATAAAAAAGCTACTTAAAAAAAATCTGTATAATCTTTTGAACTACTGCCTAGTCTAGTACTACTGTAGTCCTCCAAATATAAATCGTTAGGCTCTACAGTAGACTCAATGCCAAAAATCGAGTCGGGTTTTTGTGGCTGCGGCGAACAAGTGGTCAATTATAGTTATGTACAATCGTAATATTCAGAAACCTGCAAATACAATAAAGGTTAATTTACTCGCCTCAAGGTCTTCGCTCAATCTTTTTGATTGATTCGGCGCCTTACATGCGGCTCATTTTTTGTATATTTTTATCATCTTGATTTTTGTTTCTATCAATATAATCTTAATTTATTATATTTGACGTCTGCAGTATGCAAATCAATATACTTTACAATGTGAACTCTATCATAGAGTAGTTATGGACGTTCCGCGCAGCTTCGCCCGCGTAAATTAAGAATTTTACAGAAACTGAAAATTTTTCCACAAAAAATAGTCTGTCCCTTCACGTGGTCCTCTCTATATCTGTGCCAAATAATATTTAAAACATTGCTCCAGTAGTTCGTGAGAGAAGCACTTTCAAATTTTTTTTCCTGTTTTTCCACATTTTCCTCTGTTTAGTATGATAAAATATAGCCTATAGCCTTCCTCGATAAATGAGCTATCTAACACTGAAATAATTTTTCAAATCGGACCAGTAGCTCCTGTGATTAGCGCGTTCAAACAAACTCTTCAGCTTTATAATAGTAAAATAAAAAAAAGTATAGATGAAGTAAAAGTATAGTATAGTATAAGTAAAATGTAGAGAGCCGAGAGGTCTAAGATATCTACCTTATCCTATCCAGCCTGCCTAGCATACGCCAACGAGATATCTCACTCTCGAGATAATTAAAAACTACTTGTCTCATAATGTCAAAATCTCGACATTATCTCGACAAAACTCTTTAAAAATGTGTTATTTCGATGATAGATTTACGCGAGAAAAAATGTTTGTCATGCTAGGGTCAATGGAGATGAAGATACAAACTATCAAACATCGAGAAACATGTAGAGTGAGATATCTCGTTGGCGTATGCTAGGCAGGCGGGTATGATGATCGATGAGATAAAATGTACAACGTACATTAACTACACACACCGGCAAAATTAGCGGAACATAGGTAAAAAGGGCCACAACTTGAACTCAAGTGGGTCGGGCTGTGTGAAATCCTTTTTTATAGTTTCTAAGCTCATTTAAGAAATAAAATATTGAACAAAACGGGCAAGATGACAGGTTTTTATAGCAATTATGCCCTAATAAGTGTTTTTCGATTATTGACGATGTAAGTGTTCCTGATAAGAATGGCGTTTTAGCGGGGTGCAAGGTACGCTAAGCTCATTTGATTATTTGGTTTTTAGAAGAACACATTGCTTAGATACAAAATTAGTGATTTTCCAGCATCTACTACAGCTAGAGCTGTAACAACGATAGAGAAAGGTCACACCTAACGTTCGGTCAGTCAGGCCTTAGGTGTGTCGGCTTCCGTGGTCTATTGTAACTTTCAACGCTACAGAGAGACTGGATCTTACGTTCGGAGACGAGAACAAGGCAGATATCAGGTGACATTGGTTGAGGATGACCGTTTTGTAAGGAAACAAACCTTAAGAAATCGACCTCAAACTGCTATGCAGACACGAAACCTGTCGGAACAGGTCCGAGATGTATGTGTAAGTGATTGTACAGTAAGAAGAAAACTTAAAGAAGTTAAATTAAACTCAAAAGTGCCAGCAAGGGCACCAAAACTTGAGACAGGACACCGAAGAGCCAGGCTAAGATTTGCGCGTGAACATCAAATTTAGACAAGTGAGTGAAATCTTGTGCTGTACAGTGATGGGAGCAAATTCTATGTACATTTTGTTGACAGGCGACAAATAATGTGGATAAATCGTAAGGAACGCTATAATAGGCCATCAAACTTAACGGAAACAGTGGCCTATGATGCAGACTTCGTAATGGTTTGGGGTGGCACATGATTTGGAGCCCGCACGGAGCTGATGATTATTGATGATGATACTTTGACAGCACGGGGCTATAGCACAGACATCCTGGAACTGCATGGTGTGCCTTTTACAAAGTTTTAGGTAGTAACTTCAATTTTATGCGCGTCCATAGAGTAAAAAATCGGGCATTATTACCAAAATGATGCTGGTGTAGCCCGGGTGGAGAGATCAGCACGGTCTACGGATGTGGATCCGATTGAAGACGTGTGGCACATCAATGGGTGAACGGTACGAGTTTAAAATAAAAGGTCCAAAATGTGTCCAGGAGCTCGAGTTGGCGCTACTGGAGGAGTAGGAGAATATCCCACAGGGAATGATTGACAATCAAAATGCAAGCATGGAATGGCGTATCCAGGCCCTCTTGAGATCCATAGAAGGCCATGACACTCTTTTAACATGGCATTTCTTTAATAAAAATGGAAATTTTAACTTAAAAACTTACTACTGAAATTTCAAAGATTTTCTTAATCTTCGATTTTTGCCGATTTTTTTTCTAAATTTCACGTTTTTATGCCCTAAGTTTATATAAAATTGATTTTTTAATAATCAATAAATAAATAAATAAACAATTATATTATATAAAAAAATTGAACAATATTAAAAAAATCGAAATTTTGTTGTGTTCCGCTAATTTTGCCGGTGTGTTTATTTTTACATAATATTTATACGACTCTACCTAGAGTAGACCGTAAAGGTAAGCGCTATCACAAATACTATTACCGTCTTATTAATAAAACATGGGGTGGTACCCACAACTATTGCCATAACTATTCTGCATCGCGCTATCGAAGTTTCTGAGAACGAACGGTAAGACATAAGCAACGTCTGAAATGACGTCAGTGGGCTTCATCTTCGGCCTGGCCGAGCATGCTACCTCGCTCGGTCTGAAGATCTTCCTTTGAGGTTGCATACAGCATATCCCTACCACCAAGGGTCTGTTTGTTTGTCTGACACATTCAAAAAGTCACATGACATACGAAACAAAACCTTTAATACCTAGCTAGTATTGGTTCATATCCATTACCTCCTAAGTCCTAGTTCAAATTAGCAAAACTATAAGTAGTAAATATTTACCAGTTACCACTCAGTGGGTACCTTCGGTTGGGTACGAGATGAGGCAGCATTCAGCAGGTTAGCAACATCGTCAGTGACAATTTACACTCGTATTTGCCCTGTCACGATTGTTTCGTATTCTGTTTGTTTGAAGTTAATTACTTTCTGGACGACCTTTGTCGTTTGTAATTTGCAATTTTGTTTAATTTAAGTATTTGTGAATTCAGATACAAAAAGCTTTTGCGAACTCATAGGTAGATGAACATTTCAATAAATTTTATAATGAATTATTATTATTATTATTATTTCTAGCCTAAACTGTCCCACTGCTGGGCAAAGGCCTCCCCCAAAGACTTCCATCTGTCTCTCTCCTGCGCCACCGCTGGCGCTGAAGGAAATGCGAATTTTTAACCGGTTTCCAAAAAGGAGGAGGTTATTATATTTGGCTGTAGATATATAATTTTTAAAAATGTAATGTGCAAAAGATGTACAATTGCACAATTAAAAAAGATTGAGGCTACTGGTATGTTGTATGTTTTTGGCCCAAATGTTAAGAAGTTCAAATCCTCAAAGTACTGTTAGTAACTCTTGAAAGTCATTCTTAAATCTCAATAGCTATGTCCACATTATGCAATTTCATCTTCAATTTTCGTCATCTTCTTTTTATTCAACATTCGTTTGGCATATTCAATAAATGAATGCGTCAAAATCCACCCGCGTTGAAAAAAAAGTGTCATAGCGGCATGCCTCACGTTCGCTGTTGACTGCGCTATAACGCATGCCCTTGATTAACAAAAACCTAATACGACAAAACAAAAATTTCGAAAATCGGTTCATAAACGGCGGAGTAATCATTGAACATACTTGAAAAATAAATAAAAAATATTAAAATAAAAAAATATCCACAGTCGAACATATAACCTCCTCGTTTTTTAGAAGTCGGTTAAAAAAGGCCCAGTGTGGACAAAGCTAATGAGTGAGGCCACAGATTTTAGAAGTAAGGCAGACTGTCTAATGTCTGTATGGGCGATTCGTGAGTCGTGACTCGTGACTCGTGGACTCGTGGCGTCCGTTACAATATAATTTCCTGTGACGTCACACAACCTAGGGTACAACTGGGAGCGCCTATTATGACACGTCGTATGCTCAAGTGATATATGTATATGTCGCCTATTTATAGACCGTAGTATAGTTATTTGTAGCGAGAGTACTCTTCGAAGACTCTATTATTGTGATTGGACAACAGTTATGATTTGTATCTAAAGTTTTGTGATTTATGTGACAAAATAGGGGTTTTGTTACCTTTTGTTCACTGTTTTCGCCCGTGTCACAATATAATTCATGTTAGAGAAGAATATTTATACTTTATTTATTTTTACTACTTTTATTTATAAGTATATGTACGGTAAGAAAAACAGTAGGTACTTAAATAACTTGGACTAACGGAAAGTTAGCTAAACAGGGTTGGTACTCTACCTTTACCCAGTAACAGTTATTATGTTGAAATTTACATGATGCCTATAAGTATTATTATGTTTTTGCATGGAAAAGTCACCTCTACGTTATCGTCATAATATTTGTAAATCGTGTTTGTGCTTATCATTTTATATGTTATGTATGTATTTACAGTGTTAACTCGTTTTATATTTAGCTTTCCGAAGTTTTAACATTCTCATAATATTTTAAACCTTGCTGGCAAATCAAAAAACTACTTTAAACAATACAATTTCGTAATTTTCGTAATTCGAACTAGGAAAGGAAGAAGAAAAAATGATACTTATATACTTAAATTAGAAATTCAAAAATCTACTTTAAACGATACAATTTACTGGTAAGTAATTCGAACTAGGAAAGGAAGAAGAAAAAATTAAAGTTAGAAATTAAAGTAACTAAAGTGACTGCGTAGAACATAAAAAAACATAATATATATTTTTTTAAACTACAGTAGCAGCGAGGGAGGTCTCTATCACAGCGTGCCTGATGGCAATCATGGTCGTCTTCTACTGCTTTCATTATTTGAATCTACTTTTATCAATTGATATTTTGCTGGCTATTCATCCAAAGTATTCCAAAGTCATCCCTCGACCGTCACCAAGTCCCTACTGAACCGAACGATAGCTACTTAGCGTTGAGGTACGTACTGCGCTCAGCGCTACCTATCTGATAAACTTGTTTATAAACTGCGCGCTAACTTTGTGCAAACTGCAACGTGTAGGTCGTGGTTATCGTTTGTTGTTCTTTTGGTACTCTCATCAAGTCTATTTTTAGACAAAATATAAATTGAATTTCTAATCGGGGATTATAGCTCAATCCCAGAATCTTTTTACGGAGAAGACAGGTGTGATTTGTGTTGTAAAATGTCCGCTCTTCTAGCACAGTACCTACCTATATTTTAATTTTTAAGTATCACACAAATAGTGTTTACAATAATTGTATTTATTCGGTATTCCACTCGGAAACAAGTTGTATGTTATCTTAAATCACGCTCTGTCCGCCTGCGATTCGGGTGGTCCGGTAAGAATTAAGATGGTCTACCTGTATATTTTAAATTGTGCCCCTAGTCTACGACTGTTATTACAACAGCATCCTATATGATTCCAGCTGCGAAGGATGCAAGGGGTTCTTCAAGCGGACGGTGCGGAAGGACCTGACGTACGCGTGCCGCGAGGAGCGCAACTGCATCATCGACAAGCGGCAGCGGAACAGGTGCCAGTACTGCCGCTACCAAAAGTGCCTGGCGTGCGGCATGAAGCGCGAGGCCGTGCAGGAGGAGCGGCAGCGCGCGGCAAGAGGCGCTGAGGACGCCCACCCCAGCAGTTCCGTGCAGGTGAGCTGGCCAACGGCCTTTGTATCTGTTGCTGACGGGTTCATGAAGTATCGCGGTCTTTCCAATGCGGATCAGGGGTCGTACCACGAAACTGTTTTGAGACTCAAAAATCGTACGAGAATGCCTCGTCCTACTCTAACAAACGTGAAATGATATTGTTAGAGTAGGTTTTCGTCCCGATTGTTTGAGTCTCAAAAGTTTCGTAGTAGGCCTAGGTACAGACTACAGAGTAGAACGGGCTACACAACGGGTGTGGTTCCAAACTTCCAATAAAATATAATTACTCTTTAACGACTGCTTAGTAAAAAAAACTGTATCCAAACTACAAGAATGGTCAAAAATTTTGTTTAATCGATTTCCGTATTGAGAAGACTTTCCCATTGAATTTGATGCCAATAATGTAACCAAAATGTTAATGGAGAGCTAAATGCTGCTACACGGTGCACCCCATATAATATTTCCTTAGCTTTCCGCAAACTATACGATTGTGCCAATTTTACACAATTTTATTATTATACAGAATTTTATAGTTGTGTGGATATGTTACTTTATACTTCAATTTTTGGCCGGTGCCTAATTAACTAAAGTATCAAGGCCAGCCTGTTCATAAAAGGTTAGAACATTAAGCGTATCTCTTCATCCAAAAATTAACATAAAATTGATGTCCTTGTAATATAGACGTTGGCAAAATACACCTTTTGTTGGGTGTATCGTTTCCTGGGACACGTGTGGCCAAGGTCTGCGATAATTTACTATGAAGGTTGCCTGTGTTAGCGCGTCCACATGTCCCAACTCCCATGTTACTTGTGTACAATTTGACCCCACATGTTATACTTTTAACACGATAGGCAGCTGAAATTGTTATCTATCGAGGAATTGGAGAGGTTTTAATAATGTATGTTGAGTACCTAACTTAAAAAATGTATGTTAGGGAGTGGTTGAATGATTACAACAATATTTTCCGAAAATACCCAATTTAGCTTCTAATTATAAGTTTGAAGGTCTATTATGTCTCATGTTGTATGTATGAGGAAATCTTTTTCGGCTGGTGTTATTAACACAATATTATAATACGTTTTTAGCAAAGCGTGAAGAAACCAAAGCTTCACATTATTACAAGAGAGTAGGCCGTAGGGTCCCAATTCCCAAATGGCACGGGTACAACGCTCAGCGGGGGCTCTGGTGTTGAAATAAATGTAAGTGAATATACCAGTGGGTTATGTTAAACGGTACATGCGTTACGTTGGCCAACATGATATACGGCTAACAGCTAGTGTCTTCGTTGACATTATGGTGCTATTTCCACACGTACGTGTAAGATGTCTATCGCCTGATACTTAGGCCTTAGGGGACGTCCATAAATTACGCGAAGTATTTTAGAGAAAAGGCTACCCGAATCTCGTTTGGAAAGGCTCTCAACTAATTTGTAACTTTTTGCTAACAATAAAGTCGTAAAGTTTGACAAAATTACGTACTAAAAATGTTTCAGTAGGTATGTTAATTACTATTATTGTCCATCATGAATAGGTAATAAGGCTAAAAGCTTTATTAATTATGCTTTTGTGCCAGAATTAGACAACCTATTCATGGTCCAACATAAATGTAAGAGCGGTACGAAAAAATAGAAACCTAATATCTTATTATGATATATCTCATCCCAACCTGCCATCTACAAAACATATTTAGGTAAAGTAAATGAAGGCTTTGTTAATATACATTATGTAGTCGATGCTGTGAAAGTATAAAGTTACAATAACGTAGTCATTCCCCTGTCAGGCCTAATAATAACTAGACCACTCCCCCGCCTTTGGTGACATAGGGATGAGCAATATTGCTCGATAAGGCTACTACCTACTACCTACTGATTAAGATATACATAAAAAATGAAGACACTTATTTTAGAGACGATATTAAATGTCAAAGAGAGAAAAGAAAAGAATTATTGTATAATGTGAATAAGGAATATATATAAGAGGAATATCAACAGATTTCAAGTTGTTGCACTGGCTGCATCTTAATCACTTTCGTATAGACTGTAGAGTGTAGAGTATACCTGTGTTCATTAAAAGCTGTTTTTACTAATTACTGCAAAAGTTACATTCTTATAATGCAGTGTCTCTGTGAGTCTGTAAAGTAAGTTTAGAAAATGTTTCAAAACTTCAACCGATATACTTACTTAAAACGTTTTTTAAACTCCCTAAATGTGGCGAATCGTACTGACAGACCCAGTCTAAATAAGTTAATTTGATACAAATATAATTGCCCGACTCTAGACCGCAAATGATTCGTGGTATTATCGATTATATCGGAGGAATCAATAGCGTGCAATTAAATACAGTGACATCATAAAATAAGATATGATTCAGGGGCCGAAAATAACTTGATCCACGTTCATTTGAATACATGCTCCGCGATGTAGTTACATAAAATATAATGTAATTATCCTAATGTCTTTAGTTTTTACACCGGATTATGACGTTTGTTTTGGTGTAGGTATCTTTCTGTTTGGTAGAGCAGGCTACTTAGGATTTGGGATTTGACTTGATATTGGGAAAATGCTCTGCGAGCCTTGTGGTTTTAGGTCAAATAATGCTGTAAGGGTAGGCTGTAAGAAATAAAAAAGTAAAAGTATTATTTCATAAATTCGTAGATATTTGCAAATCATTTTGAATAAATGGAATACTGGTATGACTAGATAGAGGCATGTTATCTTCCTTTTTTGGTAGAGCTGTAAGTTAATCGGCTTCTAAGGATTTGGGATATGCACTTAAGGTTTTCCCTTTGTTTAATTTTGCAAACAACTTCATTTATTTTTACTTACTTTAAGAGAAATACTAGTCGCACTAGATTGATGCATAATATCTTCCTTTTGGTAGAGCTAGGAGCTATTCGGCTTCTTAGTACTGTATATTTGAGATTTTGTTACTTCAATCAGTGTCTTTAATCAATTAGATGATGTTTACCAAAATATCTAAATTATTTTTACTTATCATAAATTGAAAACTGGTGTGACTAGATGTTCATCCGTATTCGTAAATCGTATTATATTTAGCTACATAACCGATAGCGGTTTTTTTGCATTCCTTAGTTTGACGTTACTCTTTTTTTAAATCTCGGGCCATGCTGGGCGGTGCAGTGTCATAATTTGATTGAGGCCGCATGCGTCAGTGACACAAAAATGCGAATCCTCGTGTGGGAGTCGGTCAAGTCCACCAGACGGACGCGTCATAACTTACCTGTATTGGCTGTATTACATGTATGTCAGCTATTGTTACTCGGTATAGGCAGAATAATAATGGTCTTGACATCGAAATGCTAAGGTTAAGAACACTGATGACTTTTAGGTAGAGAACTACAGGGAGCTGCATAGATAATTATATATTTAAATAATGGGAAGGTATCGTAAGGTCAAGGGATAATAACTGCATATTTACATCGATGTCAAGTAGTGTATGGTACTTTTGGTAGTGTATGTGCGCAGTACACAATATATCTACTCTTTTGTTACCTAGTGGAACAGATTGCCGACAGCTCACGAGAAATCAGGCTTTTCGGATCGTCCAATTTGAGTTTACATCGGTCGCATATATTATCTTGGGACCTAGATTTAAGTTAAACACGAAACCAAACTACGGAGGTGAATGCTCTACGTTTAAGCACCTTTACTCTTGGGGATATATCAATAACACAATAAAAGAGACACTTTCCGTTAAATATATTTTCTAGACACGAAATGTTCATTACTGCTCACGCCTTAAAGGTCACGGAAATGTTCCTATTTTTAGACCATATCGTACACATTCTGCGTTCAAACTTAACGTGTGTGACTAAAAGCTTTTTATGTAATGTTAATTTACGTCTGTACGTCTGTTTTTTAACGTAATATGACACATTGCAGCTATAACACCTGCAATTATGATTTGGTAACGAGCCAGATTATGAGAAAAATCTTTTTCCTCGTCCCATATGCGAGTGTGACGTCAATAGCTTCCATCCTTTACCTAATAATTATATAACCTAAAAAGATGTATAATAGAGCTAAGTGTGAGTAATATAAATTTCATACTAGAATTTATGGTAGATCGTTATTTTTTGGCCTTCTTATCTCAATCTGGATTAAAGTTACTTGTGGATTGAATTTCATGTTTATCATTATCATACTTTGTATGAAAGAGGAGGCTTAGTTATGCCAAAATAGTTGGATCTTTCTTTTACATGTTTCAGAAAGCAGAAGAAACGGCAATAACCCTCGAAAAGGTTATTGAGTGATTTATTTTATTTTTTATTTGAAAGGAAAACATACAGTGATAAACTTAATTTAAAAATTAATGCTGCTTAATATCTAAGCACTATTAACATGATAAATAAAGTTGTTGATTTTATTTAGTTAGGACGAGGAAAACTTAAATCTCACACCACGTATGAGTGCCCGGATGGCAATCAAATATTTAATCTTATAAGATCAATGTTGATTCGGCCGATTGCAGTGATACATCTTCGTCACGTTTTGAAGTGCTTGGTAAGGGTTAAGACAAGACGTAAAAGGTCGAAATGTACGATTATTCATCTATACTTCTATCTATATTAATATTATAAAGCAGAAGAGTTTGTTAGTTTGTTTGTTTGAACGCGCTAATTTGAGGAACCACTGGTTCGATTTAAAAAAAATCTTTCAGTGTAGGATAGCCCATTTATCGAGAAAGCCTTAGGCTATATTTTATCACGCTAAGACTAATAGGAGCGAAGAAATAGAGGAAAATGTGGAAAAAGCGGGAGGAAATTATTTGAAAGGGCTTATCTCACGAACTACTGGAGCAATTTTTTTGTTATTTGGCACAGATAAGAAATAGACCACGTGAAGGATCATAGGCTATTTTTGTGGACTAATTTGTCTGTCTTATTTAAGAAAGCGAAGCCGCGCGGAACGTCTAGTACTGTAATAAATTAATAATTACAAGTTTACGTGGGTATGGATAGATGTATGGATTCTCTTATACAACTTTGACGCCAAAGTATTGACTGGATTTTGATCAGAATGGTGCTAGTATAAACTCTGGATAAAGGCAGGTAGAAATACTATAGGCTTCTTCTTATGTCAAAAAGTACTCTTTCGATAGGATACTAAACCATACTGGTAATATGGGAAATAACTAGTTTTAGACTAAATTATAACGTGATAGGTACATAACTTGACTTAAGCAACCAAATGTTATTTCTTGAGCAAAATGTTAGTCCTAGTTTATTACAATAATTTTATTATGATTAGTCTCAATGCTTAGGTAATACCTACACAATTTTAATTAATGGCTTCTAATTGGCAAGACAATGATACTATATTTTATGTGTTCAAACGCTGGACACATTAAGATATATCCACCGAAATTAACATAAAAACATCACTCAAGCGACGCCTGGAAAGACATAATGAAGGTACGGGTTTAATTGCGTTTTATGTTACAAATATAATTAAACTCACACAAGACGTAAGTGGAAGAAGTGAATAAGTAACAAATTGAAAATTTCGGTAATTTTTTGCATATATTACGGAGGCTTTAGGACGGGGAAAATGATTTGAAATAAAAGAAATGTGGATTTTATGTATAAAATGTTGTCACTTACCTACTTCATCATCTAGCTAAGCTGTAGCCAGACGATAAAGCAGGTAAGTTACAAGGACTGTTCAAATCACAAGGGCAAAAATGAGTAGTTGCCTTTATGTTAAAAAAGAATAGTTATCCATTTCATCCAGTTACGCCTTCAATTCACAAATCGTTAACGACTACCGAGTAATGTGTACATTTGTAAAACATTCGACGACTGCTCGTAATTAGCTTCTAAGAATTATACTGACACGCTTGAAGTAATTATTTTTTGATTTTAATCATACAATTATTAGTGTGTCAGTTGGCAATTGTGAAGTTTGTCCTCAAAGGGGTAAAAGTCTACTGTTGTTTTTTCCCTTTACATAATTATAACTCTTCTATAATAAAATTATAGTCATTCCCAAACTGAAACTGTTCATATAAAGACGGGGAAGGTCGAAGGATATATAATATACTTAAATATATTTGAATATTGAATTTTATCTGCCTAACTACAGCTGTCTTGAGTATTCTCTGACATATTATATATACTCTTATTAATATCCATACTAATATCTTAAATGCGAAAGTGTGTCTGTCTGTTACCTCTTCGCGCCCAAGACGCTGAACTGATTTTGCTGAAATTTGGTGTGGAGATGCTTTGAGTCCCGGGAAAGGACATAGGATAGTTTTTATCCCGATATTGCGGGCGTCATCTAGTACTCCTTTAAACCACTCCCATACAATTTATACAATTCCTTACGTATGAAAAATCTTACCATCAAAAGCTGAAGAAAATATCGATTCCGTAAAGCTTCGGCCAAACCTACGCGTCAGCGACGCGGGACGCAGGCGTGACGCGGGACGGGAGCGTCTGCAACGCGAAACTGATGTTCACTCCTGTGACTTGCGCGACTACGGTGCGGACCGGTAGATTATTCTCGCTCTGCCGACGCGAACGTCCCGCGCGGTAGACGCTCCCGCTTCGCAGTCGCTTTGGCCGAAGCCTAATTTAGTTTCTTCGTAAACACATCGTAATTTGGCGCTGTAACATTCCAGGAGCTGTCGATAGAGCGTCTGCTGGAGATGGAGTCGCTGGTGGCGGACCCCAGCGAGGAGTTCCAGTTCCTCCGCGTTGGCCCCGACAGCAGCGTGCCGCCCCGCTACCGCGCGCCCGTCTCGTCCCTGTGCCAGATCGGTATGATGCGGCTTTATAATTTATTAATTACTTATGTGGGAATCCTCCTGGGTAAGAGGCGAGGAGCCCGGGTAGGTATACCATACTAAAATCACAAGGAGCCTTCTTCTCTTCTCTCTCTGATCTGAAGCACAAGGACCTTTCTTTTTTGGAAGAAACTCTAAAAAAGCTAAAAATTGTCACTTTAAGTGATTATAAAATATGTACTTAATTAATATTATTTAATATATTTCCAGGCAACAAGCAGATAGCGGCGCTGGTGGTGTGGGCGCGCGACATCCCGCACTTCGGCCAGCTGGACCTGGACGACCAGGTCTGCCTGCTCAAGGCCTCCTGGAACGAGCTGCTGCTCTTCGCCATTGCCTGGCGCTCCATGGAGGTATGTCATACGCCGTGCCGGTTTTAGCAATACCAGCGCCCTGGGTGAGGTTTCTTCGGCGCTTAGGCTGCTGGAAGAGCTAAAAGAAGGCGCCACTATTTATTCGGCGCCCTGGGCGGTCGCCTAGCGTCGCCTCCCCCTAACGCCGCTACTGGTTATACGCAAACATTTTAAAAGCTTGTGGAAGCTTGCGTCTGAAAGCTGTTCAATATTACTTTAGTTTAAAACACTATTGAGCCTAAATCGCGGCGTCTTTCAGACAATAAACAAATTGGTCAATAGTGGTTCATCCGTTCGGGTGCTCATAGAGGTAGAGGTATAGTTTAAAAAATTCGTTTATTAGTTTGTTTATGAACTGACAGGTATTTTTGCTTATAAGATAGCAATGAATGGAAGACTTTATAATATACTAGCGACCCACCCCGGCGTCGCACGGGTATAAAATATATAGCCACTGAAAAATTTATTAAAATCGATAGCCTATGATCCTTCACGTGGTCTACTTCTTATCTGTGCCAAATAACATAAAAATTGCTCCAGTAGTTCGCGAGATAGGCCCTTTCAAATAATTTCCCCCGTTTTTCCACATTCTCCTATAAGTCTTAGCGTGATAAAATATAGCCTATAGCCTTCCTCGATAAATGGGCTATCTAACACAGAAAGAATCATCAAAATCCAATGCGTAGTTTTAAAGATTAAAGGAACAAAGGTACATGAGGGAAAAAAGCGACTTTGTTTTATAATATGCATAGATAAGTATAGATATAATAAGACCTAAAATTGAATATCAGAATTCGTTGATCCTAATCATCGTCGTCGTGGCCCACACCGCCCACGCCTTACGCCGCTCCCTCATAAATCTATTATAAAGTAATTGAACAGTTGTTTAATGTATGTTTCAGTACCTGGAGGACGAGCGGGAGAACATGGACGGTACGCGCACCGTCGCCCCGCCGCAGCTCATGTGTCTCATGCCCGGTTAGTAACACATTATATTATACATTATACAAGACTAGCTGTTGCCCGCGACTTCGTCCGCGTGGACTTCAGTTTATAGCGCGCGGTGTCAACAAAAATAGTGTCAAATTTAAAAGCTTTTTAAAACCCTGGTACCCCTTAAATCAAAATACCCAAAAACAGCTGTGCAGTGCGCACATAATATTTCATTTTTTAAAATTAAACCTAAAGCTTATTTAGCCCCCCATTACACAACTTTAGCTTTACCCCTAAACTATTTAGCATTGGTAGGTTTAAGGTTTCGTCACTCATCACTGCGTAGATAAAGTACTGAGTAGTGAGTTATTCATTATCGACGTGCATAACAATCGCAAGAATCGAAAAACGCTGCTTAACATGGTACCACCTCTTATAGAAAGATGCATGAGCAAGCTTCGATCACTAATATACGAGATACACAGTCTCATACAAAACCCCTCGAAAATCTGTCGCCGAGTAATAGAGTTTAAAAAAGCATACATTTATCTAAAATCAACCTTAATCATAGTAATTATTAAAGATCTTTTTATAAAACAATGTACATTTGTGTTTACGAAGCAATAAATTTTTACGTCCGATGCACGCTTCATACTAAATTCAACCATCCGCGTATATGATTTAAGTTCAAATTTGTATAGTGCCAAAAAAAAAATCCAATTTTACGACCGAAATTCGCCGCTGGAACAGGGCGAAGTGAAGTATGAGTGGAGTCGAACTGTTCAACATTTTTTTGTTGATTGTAATAATTTTAATAGTTCATTTTTTTTATTTTTCCGAAGTTTAATATATAAAGTGTGGAGTAATTATTTTTATGTTGTTCTAATATGTCTAATTTTATAATTAACTAAAATATAAGTGTATACATTGAATATAAATGCTTAGAACATACAACGCTCGCTAAAGTCGGCCTGAAAAATTCTTCGCATCTTTGTCGTGCTATAACTGATATCCAATTTCCACATCTGACTAGATCTCAAGGAAACCTAAAAAAATAATAATTCCTCAATAAAAAAAAAAAAAAAAAAAATAGCGACTCCATCAAATGGAACAGAAACACAGCTTATAACCCGAACATTTCAAGTGGGCATGATAAACTAGGATAAGTACCTTTAGTATGAGTATTCGCAATTGAGATGGTTTATACCTCGTGTTGATTTATTTACAACTTAATTTTAAAACTGTTTTTTGGTGATTTCTTAACGTAATACCAATATTTACAATACAATTGTAAGAAATATATTAGGATAAAATTAATACTTACCGGAAATATGAAATTCCATCTTTTTTTGCGTTTTAGACGTATGATTTTTACAATTATTGAACGAGAACTGAGGCATGTTTCCCGGCGGAGCGTTCGAGCACTACTAAATCAAAAGTCCACCAGAATGTTGCGTTTGGTGCTCTTTTAGTGAGGTCGTTTTTTGCCGCGGACTGTGTATCTTGTATATATTTGATCGAAGTGAGCAAGCGATAGCGTGATGTAGAAGACACACGGCGCCATCTATTATGGATTTTTGGAACTAACTTAATTTGAACAAATTTACGCATTTTCACCCCCTTACAACCCCCTTTTCCGGTTAAAAAGTAGCCTATGTCCTTTCTCAGGCTTTAGACTATCTGTGTACAAAATTTCATTACAATCGGTTCAGTAGTTTTGGCGTGAAAGCGAGACAGACAGACAGACAGACAGAGATACTTTCGCATTTATAATATTAGTATAGATATTAGAATAGAAGTATAGAGTATAGATGTAACAAAACTAAGTAATAATACAAGGCGTTTATGTGTTCCTTTAGCGCTATTTTGCTCTTTCAGCGCTGCTACTTTCACAGCGAAGTCTATGTAGGGGACCCATACACACCCCAAAGTATTATCACTTAGTTTTGATACAATCTGTGTTCCTTGTATCAAGTTCACTGTGAAAATAGCAGCGCTGAAATACCATTTTTTTCACTTTTGTATGGGCAAGCGCCCCAGCGTAAGGAGTTTCCCCATATGTATGGGGAAACTCCTTACGCTGGGTATGAACGTCATACGTGTTTCTTGTAGAGAGTTCACTGTGAAAGTAGCAGCGCTGAAATACCATTTTTTTTCACTTATGTAAGTGAAAAAAAAATGGTATTTCAGCGCTGCTACTTTCACAGTGCAAGAAGTAGAAACAACAGTAGTAGTAACAAGTACAAGAAACACGTATGACGTACACACCCTAAAGTATTATCACTTAGTTTTGTTACACCTTGTAGATTATAGAATGTTCAACATTGTATCTGTGAGGATACTGAGGGTAGGCGGAGCCTATAAAATATGTATAAACAAACGAATGATGATTGATCGTATGAACTATATTATTAATTGAATGTGTGTAACGTTCCAGGTATGACGCTGCACCGCAACTCGGCGCTGCAGGCGGGCGTGGGTCAGATCTTCGACCGCGTGCTGTCGGAGCTGTCGCTGCGGATGCGCGCGCTGCGCGTCGACCAGGCCGAGTACGTCGCGCTCAAGGCCATCGTGCTGCTCAACCCCGGTATGTTTGTGTAACGCTCCAGGTATGACGCTGCACCGCAACTCGGCGCTGCAGGCGGGCGTGGGTCAGATCTTCGACCGCGTGCTGTCGGAGCTGTCGCTGCGGATGCGCGCGCTGCGCGTCGACCAGGCCGAGTACGTCGCGCTCAAGGCCATCGTGCTGCTCAACCCCGGTATGTTTGTGTAACGCTCCAGGTATGACGCTGCACCGCAACTCGGCGCTGCAGGCGGGCGTGGGTCAGATCTTCGACCGCGTGCTGTCGGAGCTGTCGCTGCGGATGCGCGCGCTGCGCGTCGACCAGGCCGAGTACGTCGCGCTCAAGGCCATCGTGCTGCTCAACCCCGGTATGTTTGTGTAACGCTCCAGGTATGACGCTGCACCGCAACTCGGCGCTGCAGGCGGGCGTGGGTCAGATCTTCGACCGCGTGCTGTCGGAGCTGTCGCTGCGGATGCGCGCGCTGCGCGTCGACCAGGCCGAGTACGTCGCGCTCAAGGCCATCGTGCTGCTCAACCCCGGTATGTTTGTGTAACGCTCCAGGTATGACGCTGCACCGCAACTCGGCGCTGCAGGCGGGCGTGGGTCAGATCTTCGACCGCGTGCTGTCGGAGCTGTCGCTGCGGATGCGCGCGCTGCGCGTCGACCAGGCCGAGTACGTCGCGCTCAAGGCCATCGTGCTGCTCAACCCCGGTATGTTTGTGTAACGCTCCAGGTATGACGCTGCACCGCAACTCGGCGCTGCAGGCGGGCGTGGGTCAGATCTTCGACCGCGTGCTGTCGGAGCTGTCGCTGCGGATGCGCGCGCTGCGCGTCGACCAGGCCGAGTACGTCGCGCTCAAGGTCATCGTGCTGCTCAACCCCGGTATGTTTGTGTAACGCTCCAGGTATGACGCTGCACCGCAACTCGGCGCTGCAGGCGGGCGTGGGTCAGATCTTCGACCGCGTGCTGTCGGAGCTGTCGCTGCGGATGCGCGCGCTGCGCGTCGACCAGGCCGAGTACGTCGCGCTCAAGGCCATCGTGCTGCTCAACCCCGGTATGTTTGTGTAACGCTCCAGGTATGACGCTGCACCGCAACTCGGCGCTGCAGGCGGGCGTGGGTCAGATCTTCGACCGCGTGCTGTCGGAGCTGTCGCTGCGGATGCGCGCGCTGCGCGTCGACCAGGCCGAGTACGTCGCGCTCAAGGTCATCGTGCTGCTCAACCCCGGTATGTTTGTGTAACGCTCCAGGTATGACGCTGCACCGCAACTCGGCGCTGCAGGCGGGCGTGGGTCAGATCTTCGACCGCGTGCTGTCGGAGCTGTCGCTGCGGATGCGCGCGCTGCGCGTCGACCAGGCCGAGTACGTCGCGCTCAAGGTCATCGTGCTGCTCAACCCCGGTATGTTTGTGTAACGCTCCAGGTATGACGCTGCACCGCAACTCGGCGCTGCAGGCGGGCGTGGGTCAGATCTTCGACCGCGTGCTGTCGGAGCTGTCGCTGCGGATGCGCGCGCTGCGCGTCGACCAGGCCGAGTACGTCGCGCTCAAGGCCATCGTGCTGCTCAACCCCGGTATGTTTGTGTAACGCTCCAGGTATGACGCTGCACCGCAACTCGGCGCTGCAGGCGGGCGTGGGTCAGATCTTCGACCGCGTGCTGTCGGAGCTGTCGCTGCGGATGCGCGCGCTGCGCGTCGACCAGGCCGAGTACGTCGCGCTCAAGGCCATCGTGCTGCTCAACCCCGGTATGTTTGTGTAACGCTCCAGGTATGACGCTGCACCGCAACTCGGCGCTGCAGGCGGGCGTGGGTCAGATCTTCGACCGCGTGCTGTCGGAGCTGTCGCTGCGGATGCGCGCGCTGCGCGTCGACCAGGCCGAGTACGTCGCGCTCAAGGCCATCGTGCTGCTACCCCGGTATGAATGTGATATAATGCCGTATCCACACATGCGGCACGGTACACAGTGGTCCGAAATCGCTAAATAGTGGACATTCGCAAAAAAGTTAGATTTTGGTGTGGAAAACAAATACCATTCGATAGAGTTTAAGAAGAGTAACAATAAATCCTTAATAAGTTTTTTAGAAAAATGTGGTTTTAGGGTGAAAAAAAAATAACGAAAATGTTGTATGGGAAAGAATCTATAAATAGATTCTTTGCAAAAACTACTAGGGCATTCTGGTTCATTTTTGAAACAAGTAAAGTTCTTGTGGTATTGAAGGTTTAGAAAAAAAATACGCAAATTTACGTGCAGCCTTTTGCAGTAGAGGGGTTCAAAATTTTGAAATAATTTTACTAACTTTTTAGGTGTGGAAAAAATACCATTCGATAGATTTCTTAAATAGTAACAATAAATTCCTCATAATTTTTTTACTAAAAATATATATTTAAGGTGAAAAAAAAAATATTACGAAAAATTCTGAATGGAAAAGAATCTACAAATCGATTTTTTGCAAAAACTACTAAGCCATACTGGATCATTTTTGAAACAGATTAAGTTCTAGTGGCATATAAGGTTTAGAAAAAAAAATACGCAAATTTACGTGCAGCCTTTTGCAGTAGAGGGGTTAAAAATTTTGAAATAATTTTACTAACTTTTTAGGTGTGGAAAAAATACCATTCGATAGATTTTTCAAATAGTAACAATAAATTCCTCATAAATTTTTTACTAAAATATATTATATTTAAGGTGAAAAAAAAATATTACGAAAAATTCTGAATGGAAAAGAATCTACAAATCGATTTTTTGCAAAAACTACTAAGCCATACTGGATCATTTTTGAAACAGATGAAGTTCTAGTGGCATATAAGGTTTAGAAAAAAAAAATACGCAAAATTTACGTGCAGCCTTTTGCAGTAGCAGGGGCTCAAAATTTTGAAATGATGGTACTTACTTTTTAGGTGTGGAAAAAAATATCATTCGATAGATTTATATAAATGTAACAATAAATCCACAATAAGTTTTTTGCAAATATGTACTTTTAAGATGAAAAAAAATAATTACGAAAATTTTGCGTGGGAAAGAATATATAAATAGATTTTTTATAAAAACTACTGGACCATACTGGATCATTTTTGAAACGAGTAAAGTTCTAGTGCTTTATAAGGCTTAGAAAAAAAAGTGCGCAAATTTACGTGCAGCCTTCTGCAGTGGTATAAAATATTATATAAAATTTTGGGGCTCAAAATATTGAAATGTTTGTACTAACATTTTCACGATTTTTTTTCTATTTCTCTAATGGCAGTTGCGTTAATTGTTTAGGTTTTTAATAATTTACTTATATCATTTTTGTACAGATTTACAAACCAACTTCTGGGTCTTGGGTCAACCCGGATATTTTTCAGGCTATCATGAACACATTGTTGAATAGTCAGAGATCCCTATAACCCCTAATTGAAAATTAAACAGAAAAGCCAAATATTATATAATACCTACCTCTCTTGAGTTTTGTGTACCGCTATAGAATGCTTTCACAGAACTGTATGGGTATAACAATGATATTCTATGTTACTAATTGGGGTATAATATTATATAAAACGAGACCTTATAAAGTCTTTGAAGCAACAGGTCGACTGTGCCTGGATGAAATTCTTGGTGTTTATTTTTAGACAACTTTGGTCGAATGTAAGATAAATATGGATCAAAATTTAAAGCTTATTAAAAAGTTGTGCAACAAATCTTCATTAGTTTTTGCTCGACTCATATTCCTAGTATGTATCACTAGTATTTCTAAATTCTTTATTGCTTGCCTCTAAAGCTTCTTCACTTAAATAACCAATTGGAATAAAGCCAAAATGCTTACAAATATCAGCACCATGTATAAGGAGTTTGTAAACACTTGCAGGCATGTAGTACCATGGATAAAGCTTTACATACAGCTCTGCTATTTCCCTAGGGGATTTCAATTAGGGGTTGTAGGGATCTGCCTATTCACCAATGTGTTCATGAGATAGCCTGAAAAATATTCGGGTTGACCCAAGACCCAGAAGTTGGTTTGTAAATCTGTATAAAAATGATATAAGTAAATTATTAAAAACCTAAGCAATGAACACAACAGCCATTAAAGAAATAGCAAAAAATCGTTAAAATGTTAGTACAAACATTTCAATATTTTGAACCCCCCTACTGCAGAAGGCTGCACGTAAATTTGCGCACTTTTTTTTCTAAGCCTTATATATCACTAGAAATTTACTCGTTTCAAAAATGATCCAGTATGGTCCAGTAGTTTTTATAAAAAATCTATTTATATATTCCTTCCTACGCAAAATTTTCGTAATTATTTTTTTTCACCTTAAAAATACATTTTTGTAAAAAACTTATTGTCTATTTATTGTTAATTTTTTATAAATCTATCGAATGATATTTTTTTCCACACCTAAAAAGTAAGTAACATTATTTCAAAATTTTGAACTCCTGCTACTGCAAAAGGCTGCACGTAAATTTTGCGTATTTTTTTTCTAAACCTTATATACGATTAGAACTTCACCTGTTTCAAAAATGATCCAGTATGGCTTAGTAGTTTTTGCAAAAAATTGATTTGTAGATTCTTTTCCATTCAGAATTTTTCGTAACATTTTTTTTTCACCTTAAACATATATTTTTGTAAAGAAATTATTATGAATTTATTGTTACTATTTAAGAAATCTATCGAATGGTATGTTTTTCATACCTAAAAAGTTAGTAAAATTATTTCAAAATTTTGAACCCCTCTACTGCAAAAGGCTGCACGTAAATTTGCGTAATTTTTTTTTCTAAACCTTAAATACCACTAGAACTTTACTTGTTTCAAGAATGAGCCAGAATGCCCTAGTAGTTTTTGCAAAAAATCTATTTATAGATTCTTTCCCATACAACATTTTCGTAATTATTTTTTTTCACCTTAAAAAACACATTTTTGTAAAAAACTTATTAAGGATTTATTGTTACTCTTCTTAAACTCTATCGAATGGTATTTTTTTTCCATACCAAAATCCAACTTTTTTGCGAATGTCCACTATTTAGCGATTTCGGACCACTGTGCGGTAGTCTGAAAGCCGGTGGCAAACCCGGCGGTATAAGCCGGCGACATGTATGGATACGGCATAAAGTTTTATTTAGATAACTAGGAAAGTTGGCCGAGCGAGCGGCTAGATGCAGATTGTTATTAGCGAAGTTAAAGACGATATACATATTGTGTTGTTTACAAAATTATCTGTGATTGTTATTTTTTATTTTTTTCATTTCAGATGTAAAAGGACTGAAAAATCGACAAGAAGTCGACGTACTACGAGAAAAGGTAAATAAGTTCTTTAAATATTAAAGCAGTTGTAACGTATTTAAAAACCAAAAAGAACCAGTCGAGAAAACAATATTGTGACTATTGTAACCGGTGCCTACACTTGTAATTTGAGGCCATAAAGTAAGCAGACAATAACGGCTTGTCCTTGCGCAGATGTTCTCGTGCCTGGACGAGTACTGCCGGCGCGCGCACAGCTCGCAGGAGGGCCGCTTCGCCGCGCTGCTGCTGCGGCTGCCCGCGCTGCGCAGCATCTCGCTCAAGAGCTTCGAACATCTCTTCCACTTCCGACTTGTCAGCGACGGCCAGGTCGGGCCCTACATCCGCGACGCGCTGCGCAACCACGCACCCCCCATACACGCCAACTCGCTTATGTAACGCGCGCTCAACGATCAGCGACCAGCAATCGCGGCGTAAGCAACAACTGCGAGCTAATAAATAAATAAAATTTAGTAGACATTAAATAAAAATCAAGTGAGGTGAAGCGCCTGCTACCCTTTATAGGTTAGGAAACCTGTAGTTAGGGCTAGCTAAGCGACGAGCAATCGCTTGATATACAATAACCGCGAAACAACAGCAGCGAGTTAAGCGACCGGCGATCGTGAAAGCGTCTGCAGTTGCGGAATAAGTCGCACCCGTAAGCGTAGCGATTGCAGCAAACCAACAATAACTGTACAGCCAGCCGTGCAACTCGGTTAGGCGTTTTTGAATTCAATTAATGTATGCTCAAAAAAAAACTCATGGAATACCCTAATGGGGTAATAATGTCAGTGATAATTTTCAATTCAAAAATATCCTAATTATAATGCATATATTTTGGCTTGTAACCCTCAAATAACTCTATCAATATTTTACAAAGAGTGGCTTAACTTATTTTAAGCTCCGTTTTAATAGGCATTAGAATTATTGATGTTTGGGAAAGGGCCCAAATGATGTCCGTCACGCTTTGTGAGACTTGAGGGAGTGTAAGCGCGTATTCTACACAGCAATATTTCTTAATCGTTTAGCTGTTTAGTCGGTTCAAGATTTAGCCATAAAGAGTCGCAATAAGCGAAAATTAAATTGTTTTAAGAGTTGTAGTTTGTTCGGTGAATTAGATTTGTCGGCATTTCGACTAGATAGCTTTTATCAGGCAGCTTGTGTTATCTGAATGTAACTCAATACAGAGAAATATCATTCAATAAAAATATCATTGTAAAAAATAAGAAAAAGCTAAAAAATTAAATTAATACATACTTCGTTTAACGAAGAACCCGCAAGATTCAAGTCATCACAAATACAATAAAAAATTTAGACTATACTAAAACTTACATTAAAACAAATACATTTATGTATTACAATCTAGGCAGTACTGTCTAAGGTAATGTAACTATTATTATAGTCAAGCATAACTAATAATTATAATTAACATTTAGATGTATATCTATAGTCTACGTGTTAAATTTAAATATGTATATAGATTTAATGTAATGTTGAAACTAATTACGTTAGGTAAGCTCAATATCGAACACGTGATTATTATTTCTGGTGTCGGCATTAGATTTGTGATCGTTGATTGGCTTAGAATGAGGGTCGTAAATATATTCTTTCGTTCTACATTCATGGGCAAATCTCGCGTGATTTTGCGAAAAGTCCGTGAACGGGAACTGTTTCGATTTTCACTCGTGTAATTTTTCACCATATTTCGGTAAAACTTGCTCGGTGTTGCATGGAATTCGCCTAAAGGTGCGTTTACACCAAAAGAACATAGAGCAAGAACAGCACAAGAACATTCTTTCGTATTCGTTTAGTGTAAACTATAATTCGTTACAACATATTTTAGATCGTTTACATCAATCGAATCAACAAGAACATCAAGAATAAGAATTTTTGCTCTATAGATGAGAATCATATAGCTCCGTTTAGACCAAACGAGCGAATGCTCATTACTCATTCGTCAACGATAAGTAGTAGGGTTCACACTACACTCAATGAGTATATAAACTACGTAACAACTACACTATGTCTGACTGTAATAGCGATATTATGATTTCAAGTGCTGTATTTATTGTTATAACGCAATTAATGAAAAAAAAAGAAGGAAAAGACGTTGGTGGGTGACGAATTTAATAAAAGAAGAATACTCGATAATTTAAAAAACCCGCCAAAAAGTAAAATATTTCAAGAACACTAGAATCCCTTTGAAGAGACCGCCTCGAAGAGCGAGCACGTCCGAACACGAAAGAACGCTCTAGGCAATTGCTCGAGCGCTCTTGCGTCGTTTACACCAAACGATCGAGATTCTTAGAGCATTCTACCTATTTACCGCCGAACACGTGGCGAACACACTAGAACAACGAAAGAATGCTCGTTGTTAGTTTACATCAAAAGAGCTTTACTAGAATGAGCATTCGCTCGTTTGGTCTAAACGGAGCTTAATTAGTACAGAGTGGGCTCTATGAATGTCAGCCGACGTTGTGCCATACGCAATGTTGATTCCCAAATGTTGCCTGGCAATAGCTGGACTGTATAATTTTGTATGATCATGGTATAACTATAAAACTAAAACTTTACAAATTCGAAACGATCGATCATTTTTTCTTAATGCTCTGTTGTGCACCAGAACACTAATTATATCACCAAATTATTTTCTCTGTAAAGCGTTCTAAAACGTAAATAAATACGTTATTAATTAGCCGCGTACTGACCAAGCGAGCCGCCTCGCTGCCTCGCCCGAGCGTGCCGCGGCCGAGCCAAAAGTTGTCGTTTTTGGTCGATGCTCAAAGGCGCCTCGGACGTTTGCCGCGCACTAACACGTACTGACCGACCGAGCAACAGCGCGCGAGGCTGCCGCGGCGAGGCGGCTCGCTTGGTCAGTACGCGGCTATTGACATGTTGAATTTAAATTATGATTGAATAAAGTTTCGTTACATATAATTAATATTCGTGTTACACTCAAATTTTTGAAGTAAAATACGTTCAAAACGTTTGCATAAGAATTGAATTATTATTAAAATAAATATCGTGAAATATATCTGTATCTTAGATTTTATAGGCTAAGGCTGATATATGCATCAACATTTTGGTTTCTCATGTATACAAAAATAATAGCAAGTGCAATTTATACACGGGTAATGAAGTCTTGGTGCATATCGGTCTAAGTACACAACGTGACCTGAAGTTTCCTACTGACAAATTGTCTTTTGATTTATAAGTTTACATGTTTTCGTTTTGATCAACATTTGTGAATATTTTCTTAGATTTAGCTACTGCCGGAACATCTAAATACTAGTATTAACCTTTGCTTCGTTAACGTGTCTTTTATCTTTATGTAAAGGCAAAAAAGGCAAAAACTGTTATGGTCTTACTACAAAAGATTTAAACACCTGTTGAACAGTTGATTAGGAAAAAAATCAGTAAGTACGTAATTGTCTCAAAACAGCTGTTCAATAGATGTTTAGTTTTTTGTGGTGAGACCGTCAGTATTTTGTTTTAATCACGCAATAAAAGTTAAATGTTTCGGTTCTATAAAAATTTAACTCTGTGATAACGTTGAATCTTTTTTGCTATCTATTAATTTGGATTTTTAAAAATTTGATTCATCTGTGTAAACCGAGGACATAATATAACAATGAAATTAATTTCAGTGAAATTTACCAAGAGTAAAAGTGCAGAATACTTTACCCAAATAACATGCATCTGCCAATAGTGTTAAACTAACAGTTTTATCATTCCAGCTGTTTCGATGTTTATTTTGAGCCCTTTAAATTCAGGAAACTTATAATATAGTGTACAATGTAAATGGGGCCGCCTCTTCGATAATTTTAACATTCGTATCATAATATTTTAGGGTCGTATAGAAAATTATACTCGATATATCTAGGGGTAAATAATTTATGTTAAGCGTAGGTAATTTTAATGTTTTACCAAATCTTCTAATTAACGTTATGTTTTAGGTCGTTAAGGCACCCTGGATCGTGGTGTCTACTGCTGTTAGATATAATACTAGTTATGCAATGTTAGTAGCTCCGTTATTGAACAAAACTTGGTGCTTCATAATGCATAGCATCTAACAAATATATTTTCTTCGGAATATAGAGCTGTATATAAAATAGCATGTACAATCGAGTTTTAAAATAGTTATTTATAGTTACGACTATACACGCTAGCTTAACACGTGTGAGTGAGGTTGATGGATGGCCTACTTATACAAAAAATATTATTACGAATGGCCAGTTTAAATTTAAATTACATTCATGTAGTAACACGTACCAGTATTACAGAGGAATTGGACTTTTTTATACAGGCATAAACACATAGACACTGCAAGTTCAGTTTGAAATGTGTTTCAGTTTAATATTTGTTCTAAAAACTATTTCAAGTTAGTTTCATACGCCGTACGCAATAAACATTATCCTTTATTAACATCATGCTCTGAAACCGTCATTAATCGTTATAGATACAACAGTAAAATGTCGTTTAGTACATGTTTGCCTTTATTTGTTGTAAGTAATTAGCTTTGTCCACATTGTGCCTTTTTTCTGTTCAACAAGGGCATGCCTTATAGCGCTGTCAACAGTGAACGTGTGGCATGCCCACAGATTAAGGATATTATAGATGTAACCTTAGCCCGTCATCGCGTGGCCACTTTGTGCTTATTTTCATACAAGTAGTGTGCGTTTATTTTCTTTAATATTTCTATTTGTCGATCATTTCGAGCACATTATTATACAGAAAAAAAAGTCATTTAGTTCATGATATCGTTAAACTATTATAGTTCAAGTAGTGAGAATCCATAAACATACGTAAAAAGCTATGCAATTTTTGTAGACAAATTATTAATTGATGTGACATTTTCAGCACTTATATAGCACGAATAAGGGATTATTAAACTTATAAATTATCTTTTTAGCTTACAAAAATACCGATTGAAAAGCCCAAAAAACGTTGTTCAAAACTTACGTATTTAATGTTAAATCCAAGTGTTTGAGGCATTCATTGGCCCTTCTTATGGTTTATTATTTAGCGGAACCACAAAACTCAACAATAGTCAATATCTAACATAAAATGTTCATTAAAAACCTTTATTAACACTTTTATTACATGAAATATTCAGACCGACTCCTTTGTTATGTCCGAGTAAGTAGGACATAACATTACACGCTTTTGACGCTTATAAACCGATATAAGGCTCTCTCCAGTGTATATTAACTCAATGGGCATGCCCGTGACGCGCGTCAAAACCCACCCGCGTTGAAAGAAAAGTGTCATAGCGCGCGCTACGATTTCAACGCGCGCTACGGGCACGTTTGACGTTGACAGCGCTATAAGGCATGTCCTTGATGAATAGAAAAAGGCAAAAAGTGGGCAAAGCTTTAGGTCATAGACGGGAATCTGTTGACAGCGCGGTATTTTTACGATATGGATCGAGAGGTTTAACAAGTGTTGGCGCGGTTGTGAAATGATTTATAATGTTCACGGATATTTAACAATATATTTAAGTTATATTTTTTGTATAGACATTATTATAGCTTTAAGATGAAAGGTGACAAAATTAAAATCATTAAATTTACAGTTGTATTTTATTTACTTCCTATTTAATAAAACCATCGTAAAATATGTAATATGATTTTTATTAATATAAAAATATTAAAATGTTGATAATATGTGAACAGCAAATATGTAAGGCACAGCCTAGCAGTTATATAAAATCAAACATGTGAATATTTAATTAAACAAGGTTTTGCTTAAAATTAACGCTTTTGAGTATAATAACAACAAAAAATAAAACTTGTCTAAATGCAAATAATACTTATGCATTGAAGTGAGTCGCTTCCATTGATTCGAATGCATCCAACTCCACATTTATCCTGAAACCAAGGCATTAATGTGTAAAACTCAAAACGACAGTTAATCCTCTGAAATAATCACGACTATTTAATCAAATAATGTTACTAACAGCAGAGGAGAATTGAAGAATTGACTTCAATTGAATTAACTCCTAGGAGCCCTTAAATATTATTATAATAATATGACTTAGGATATTATTATAATATGTCCAGTGTCCACATCTCCACGTCATGACGCGACGCCGTCATCGTGGAACGGTGCGGTAACGTGGTACGGTACGTTAACGTACCGTGACACGTTAACGATGTCGCGTCGTGGACATGTGGACACTGGACAGGCCCATATACCATATTTTATTTTTTTCTACATTCGCCGCCGAAAATCTCGACAGGTCCTTCATAATCAAGTTAACTATAATAAAGTACCGTGGTCGAGTGCGACAGCTGGTCTACATGGTACATACTTGCGGAAGGCGGCCTGCAGGTCGTTGACCTTGGAGGGGTGGCAGACGACGGCGGTGCGGCCGGCGGTGAACACCTGCGACAGCCACTGCGCCGCCGCCGCGCGCGCGCCCGCGTGGTCCACCGCGCCCAACGCGCACACTAGTTGCCTGTACACACATTTGTAGTCAATATCACATATTACAAGGAGAAAACATCTGTGTGTTAATACTTATACAAATTTACTTAATACACAGACATTTGATTTCAATGCGTTTATTAACTAGATTTTCCCACGACCAAAAAATTCCAACAGCAGAACTGTTTTTTTACCTCTGAAAAAAAGGAATCAAAATTGGTCTATCGGTTTCGGAACACAATATATTACATATTATTACATATTAAAATCTAAGGGCCTGTTTCACCACTTTATGATAAAGTGCCAAATAGGCTATTCACGACTTTTTTTGACAATTCTCCATACTTCATCTGGATAGATTATTCGTCACTACTCACTTATCAGGAAGTGGTGAAACAGGCCCTTAATCTACTAAGATATGAGACCGCTACACTACGCGGCAGCGACGCCACGCTACACTTTACATTTTTTGGGAGTTGGGACTGACGTTTTGTATTTTATGACTTTTGTTACAACGAAACTTATAAAATATTATAGTCATGAAATTCAGACTAGTCATGATTTCACAATAGAGAAACTCACGTGAAGTCAAGACACTTAGGCCGGTATAAATAGTCAGTACTTAAGACCGGTCTCAAGACGCGGTTCGGCTCTGTGATTGTTCCAAATTTTGACAGCCAACCAATAACAGAGCCTGAACCGTGTTTTGAGACCGAGATGCATCTTAAGTACTGACCAAAAATAGGTACAATTCCGTGCATCGCGATCGATTGCGGTCGCGCACGACCTACGACTGTCGTCGGACGCTCGCGACCATAGTCAGCGTATGAAAATGTATGTTATGTCTGTCGCGGGCCTCGGAAGCGGTGCCATACATTTACATACGCTGACTATGGTCGCGAGCGTCCGACGACAGTCGTAGGTCGTGCGCGACCGCGATCGATCGCGATGCACGGAATTGTACTTTTAGACTATAGTTATTCAACTCACTGTGTGTAGTCATCGGGCGCCTGCTTGAGGTAGTTGAGCAGGGAGGTGCGCACGGTGTCCGCGTGACACTTCGCGATCTCCACCGTCTGTACAGTCACGATACTCACTGTGTGTAGTCATCGGGCGCCTGCTTGAGGTAGTTGAGCAGGGAGGTGCGCACGGTGTCCGCGGGACACTTCTCGCTCTCCACCGTCTCGAACACCGCCGTGCTCTTCGCCGACGCGAACAAGTCCTCGTCGAATTTGCCGCTCGCCAGAAACTCGTCCTGAAAAGAAGAAAAAAACACTTAATTAGCACGTGATTAAGTGAAATTTTTTTAAAACTCAAGTCGTTTCAACCAATTTGTAATAGCTCTATATCCTCTAAGGGAGATAAAAAGTTAAAAAGATGGAGAAAGAGATAGAAAGTCAATAACCTTCTCGGCTCAGGTCGAGTAGAGTCACCATGAGGAGGCCTTGATGATGGCGGCTTGGATCGGTTAAGAGTCCATATACGAAATTTTGTCGATTTTGCCGAAATTGCAAAGGTTCGCTACAGAAATATTATTAGGTTTTAGCCCCTTATTAGACTTAAAAAAATATGTATTAATTATTAGAAAAATTAATAGTTTTAAAATATATTTAAGCGCAGAAAGCCGACTCGAACTTGCGGCGAGTAATATAATGTGAGATTTAGGTTGTTTTGAATCGTGTTTTTTTGGCAATTTCAATTTGTTCTTTTTCTTTTTTCTCGAATTGGTTAGAATTTTATCTATAGATTATTTCTGTAGTTTTCTTTTTATGAATTACAGCTCCAAGTTGCCGAAATTAACAGCAATTCTTTGCCCATTTTCTCTAAAATTTTGCCGAGTTACATATTTTTTTACTCAACTATTTCATATTAAAGTGCTAAAAAGTAATTCCAACATTTTATAGACGACTTTCTCAACAGTACATTGTATTTTTTTCATACCATTAAGATGTCAATACAATCCATAAACTGGTGATATTCTAAACCTTTTACAGCAAAAATCACAAAACTGTCGTGGGTTTGAGTTGGATTATTTAAAAATACTTATAAAAATTAAAAATCTAGCTCCAACATTAGATTATAATAGAAATGATCTTACATGTTGTGAATTAAAACTTATAGAAATACTGTATTTTAACTGTTAAATCAGCGAAATTTCGTATACGGACTCTTAATACCAATAACGATGGTGTAACGCGGTAGACCGAGTACACGACACACACACCATAGCCGTAAACGCAGTATGAAACACTTACCACGATGGACTTGGCCTTGGTGTACGCGGCCTGGACGTTGGTGGCGCGATACAGCGAGAACACGACGCGCGCCTCCGTGAACGATGGCCGCACGCCGTAGCCGTACGACAGACCGCAGCCGCGGATCAGACGCCACATCGGGCCCTGACAACGTCACATTCAAATTAATTGCATGCAAGTAGTAATCGTATCCAACGATATCAATACTTAGATATGTCATATGACATACGCCATCAAAACTGTAGCAATGTTTTTGCATGCAAAATGTGCATCGAGAAAATATTGTCGCCCTTTTTGTCTTACAGTAATAGCATATTATACTACTTTGTCTTTCGCTCATTTTACGCTTTAATCGAATCGAGAAAATATTGTCGTCCTTTTTTGTCTTACAATAATAGCATAATATACTACTTTCTCTTTCACTCATTTTATGCTTCGCTTTGATTTTTATCTCAAAATGGAAGACAACAATTTAAATAATTAATTAAATCTTAGTAATTACGTGTCAAATATTACACCTTTGGCTTTAATTTGTATTTCTCGTGTTGTTACTGCACTGCCGGAAGGCCCTGTGTGTTCTGGAGCGAAATATAGCGAGATACAACGCGGTAATAAATGAATTAAACATCTCTGTCACCGCGTCCTAAGGCACACTGATCTCAGATGAGTGAGCTCACTCATTTCGAGAGTGACACATTTTCGCGCTGACGATTGTATGGAATGCCTTTTCTAAAAGTTATAACAATTCTATGATCGTATCACGATGATTAAATAGAATAATGAACACTAGTTGTAGTCATTATTTTCACCGAATAAAAAGTATGAAAGCCTCATAGTCTTTGCACAGTCAAAAATTAAAAGGATTCGAATAACCTATTTCTCCTTAAGAATAAAATATTTATATCACATGGCCGGCCCCTAGATGAGCAATTTTATTGTCAATAACACGCTTAAATTTCATTAAACAGTTTATTTGACAATTAGGGCCGATTCACACCGGCGGTCGGCAGAGGCGGCTCGCGTCGCCGCGGGCGGACGCTCGCAACCGCTTGTGGACGCTCGTGGCCGCTGGCGGCCGCGCGCCACCTCCAGAGCATGCGTTCCTTTCAGTTTTGATTCTATATTCGGTTTCTCCAGTTTCCATTTTTTTGTTTGCAATACGATATTTTCGTTTAATTAATATAATTTCTGACACAACGTCGTATCCTGTCGCTAGAACACAGAAAACTAGCGCGTCCGTCGGCGGAAAGTGCTCGCGGCTGCCCGCGTCGCCGCACGGCGCCTCGAGGCCTCGGCCGTCGGCAGCCGCGAGCACTTTCACGTCCGGCGTCCGTCGGCGGCCCGACGGCCGCCCGCGGCGCCTCGAGCCGTTTTAGAAGTTTTCAAGCGATACTAGTAGTTATAAGTATGTAAATAAACTTAAAAATTATTTCACACTAAAAGTCCTCTTCGCGCCGCTGCCGATCCGGTGTGAATCGGCCCTTAGATTGAAGGCGTGCGATGTTCAATATCAACCCTAGAAGGTCAGTAATATTACCTACGCAATACGTGATATCTATTTATATAAAACTCAAATCAAAGGTGACTGACTGACATGGTGATCTATCAACGCACAGCCCAAACCACTGGACGGATCGGACTGAAATTTTGCATGCAGGCAGATGTTATGACGTAGGCATCCGCTAAGAAAGGATTTTGACAAAGTCCAACCCCTTGGGGTTACAAAAGGGGATGAAAGTTTTGTTATAATAATACTTCTTAACGCGAGCGAAGCCGCGGGCAAAAGCTGGTTGACAATAAAATTGCTCGTGTAGGGACTTGGATTAGAGTAAGCCTACTCTAATCCAAGTTGCATACCTCTAGCTGCGTGAAGTAGTTGAGTGCGAGCGTGAGCGGCGCGGCGTGTGGTAGGGCGGCGCCGCGCGGGCCGGGGCTGAGCGCGGCGAGGAAGGCGGACTCCAGACCGCCCACGCCCACCACGTACCCGCCCCCACCCGCTTCTGACGTCATCAGCTCCGCGTCCAACATCAGCTTCGGTCTACAAAAAAATAATCGGCCAAGTGCGAGTCGGACTCGCACACTAAGGGTTTCGTACCATTATAGAGCAAAATTAGCCCAAAAATGGTGTTTTTTGTATGGGAGCTCCCCTTAATTTTTATTTTATTTTAATATTAATATTAAAGTGCACATAAAACTAAGGACCTTGAGTTAAATTCAAGTGACTACCTGTTGCCATTATTGATATAGAGCCAAAAAGGTCAAAAAATTACGTTTGTTGTATGGGAGCCCCCATTAAATATTAATTTTATTTTGTTGTTATAGCGGCAACAGACTTACACAATCTGTGAAAATTTCAACTTTATAGCTATTACCATTCTTGAGTTACAGCCTGGAGACAGACAGACAGACGGACAGACATCAAAGTCTCAGTAATAGGGTCCCGTTTTTACCCTTTGGGTACGGAACCCTAAAAACGAGTGTGCTTTAGACCACACAACTGAAGTAAAACTTCTTGATAATTTTTATTAGATTTTTGTATCGGCTTTTATATGATACTAGATGAGCCCGCAACTCTGTTGCGCCAAAACTCGTTTATCGTGCGGGAACCGTACATTTTCCCGGGACAAAAAGTATCCTATGTCCTTTCCCGGGGCTCAAAATATCTCCATGCCAAATTTCAGCAAAATCTGTTCAGCTGTTTGGGCGTGAAGATGTAACAGACAGACAGATAGACAGACACACTTTCGCATTTATAATATTAGTAATGAAATATGGATTTGTATCGGCCGATAATAATGTATTGAAACCCCGATTTCTATCTATCGGCCGACTAGTCTGTAGTTTGCGGGGGCTGTAGTTAGAGTGAACGGATTGCATATTGAGTCAGTATCAAAGGTACTTACGGAGCAGTCGTAAGGTCGTCCCTGGCGAACTTCTTCCACGGTTCAGTGCTAAGTTTGTATCGCTCGAAATCGGTGGCCAAATGCAGCCAGATGTGTTTGGTCACATTCTTGAGCTCCTCTTTCGCTTCTCTCAGGACCGTCTCAGCGGAGTCGTCGCTCGCGTTGAGCCGCTCTAGAATGTTCTTGAGGAATTTCTGTTGCCGTAGCACGGTGCTCCAGTGCACGTTACTGTCTTTGGAATACACGCTGTCCCGAAGTATGTCGTACACCATTTTATTGCCATTTCTACGGACCTGCAAACAGACGTTAGAAATAAGCAAATGGCTCTGCGGAAAAATCCGTGTCTAAGTCTCGAAACACACTAGGCTGAATAACGCCGACGTGAATTCCGCCGCGTTTACGCCGTTACACTCATACAAAATACGGGCAGAACGCATGACGACACACTGTTCCGTCGCGTTCCGACCGTATTTTCAGCCTAGTGTATTTAGACACTAAAATATTATTATGAACGGGAGGCCTGCTACGAAACCATTTGGAGACCCAAACAATCGAATGAACGAAACCTGAAATGACGTTGTTAAAGCAGGACGCGGCATTATGATTCGATCGTTTGAGTCTTAAAACGGTTTCATGGTACGGCCCCTGTATTGACGTAAAACGTAAGGAACCATTAAATTGTGGATCTTGAATTTCACTTCTATCTAACTTGATTGCTATTTGTTATCTATACTTATAAAATGACATGTCCTGACTGACTGTCTGATTCATTATCGCTGAGCAAAAACCGTTAAAGTTACAGCCACGAAATTTGGTGAGTAGGTTTGTTTTATTAAGTAGACATTCACTAAGGAAGCAATTTTGAAAATTTTACCCCGAAGGGGGTGAAATAGGGGTTGAAAGTCTGAATGAAAGTCCGTCATTTCTTAAGTTAGGAACATGAAACTTTATCTTTGGGTTACTAATTAAAAATGAATGGATACGTATTTAAGCGTTTTTGGAAATTCTTCCCCCAAGGGGTGTGGGGGAAGAATTTCCAAGGGGGTGAAATTGGGGTTGAAAGTTTCAATGGAAGTCCGTTATTTCGACTTGAGTTAGTAGCATGAAATTTTATGTTTGGGCTACTGATTAAAAATGATTGGATACGTGTTTAAGCGTTTTTAAAAATTCTACCCCCGAGGGGGTGAAATAGGGGTTAAAAGTTTAAATGAAATTAGTCTATATTATTTAGGTATACTATGTTAACGCGGACGAAGTCGCGGAAAACAGCTAGTTCTTTCTAAAATTGCACTTGTTATATTCTTTAGTAGTTTTTTTTTAATTAAAATATTATGTATTTCTTAATTAAATATCATATCATACATACCTGAGCTACATCGTTCAACAGTCTCTGCACAAACACAAGTAAGCGTTCCTTGGTGATTTCGGCGCAGTACAGTACTTCGTACAAGTGGTTCACAACTTCCTCGTAATCTGAAGGCACGCACTGCAAGATAAAGTAAAATTTTATTAGCTGCTTTTTGCTGAATTTATAACTCATTTTATGCTTATACCGATATAATATCCAAATCTGTAGCTCTATTCGTTTTCTTTTTTTATAAAATAAGAGGGCAAACGAGCAAACGGGACCCTTGATGGAAAGCAACTATACCGTCACCCATGGTCCATGGACACTCGCAATATCAGAACAGCTGCAAGTGCGTTGCCGGCCTTTTGAGAGGGAATACGCTCTCTTCTTGAAGGTTTGTAGATCGTATTGGTCCGGAAATACTGCTGGTGACAGTTTCTAATCGGACCTCAAGATTTTTAAATAAACCATCCGGTCAAAAATGTACTTTGTGAGTTTTATAGCGCGCGATCGTGATGTCACCGTCCATAGGCCCTTATCTCTAGTACAACTTGTTTGCTCCACCACTATTTGCGCATATATAAGAGGCGTCCGCACCTCAGTAACTCATTAGCGTTCTGCCGCGGGGGTTTTCGTTAAAACTGCACTGTATTCACTGTATTTTCCCATGTAGAGGGGCAAAACCCCTGACCATGGTTTCCCACCCGGGGCTCTGGTGTGTGGGAAGATTGACGAGTAACTCATTCGCTCGCTAGACGGCTCGGAGTACGATTGCTCCCATAGTCTGTTCAGAGTCCAGTGCTTTGCTTGATCGATGCCCGCGTCATTAAGTAAAAGCTAGCTAGGAGGGATAAAGGTTACGATGCCACGCGTCCTACCTGCGATCCCATAGTAGGGTTCCGCATGATTGTCTACATACTAAATAGTAAAATATGTAAATATTGTGTTCTTTGTATGGACCTGAAATAAACTAAGTTAAGAAGATATTGCGAGTATTCCATTTGCCATTCCATGTGCCAACCCTACAGTTTTCAATTTACCCGTATATCGATATTGATCATGTTGCCGAAGCTGCCGACGGCGAAGTTGCCGGCTTTGCCGAAGCCGGTGGCGGCGTTGAACGTGACGGTGAGGCGTTCCGTGGCCGCGATGACGTCACCGTGCGGGACGAGCGCGCCGCCGCGCCGCACGGGGCACTGCGCGAGCGAGTCTAGCAGCAGCGGCACCCAACGACGCGTTGATTGAGACGCCGTTGTCGTGTCTAGGATCACCGTCATCTGGAAATGGGATTGGGTTATGATTTATATGTATTTAATGTAATAATTATAACTAATAAGTATACCGAATTATTAACTAATGTAGCTAAAGTTATAAATAAGTACTCCTTATTTAAGCATAATATCATTGGACGTTAATTATATTATATTTTGTAAATTACATAGCGGCCAAAGTTCATAGATGGATCACAGGCCAAATTTTAAGAGCTAGAAACTTTAAATTTCGATAAGAGTTCCTTTTATGGTGATGGTGATAGATAATCTTTTATCAATCAAATTTCTGGTTTCAAAAATACTATTTCAGGTGGATATATAGCCCCCAGCATAAGTAAGTTTGAATATATACCTTAAGGGCCTTCCACACGACGTTTTTTACGCTCGTTTGTATCGATACAAACGCAAGTTGAACGCTCAGCAAACGCAAGGGAGCCTAAAGTTTTAAACTTTATATCTGCCAAAACGCGATGAAAATGCGCAGACGACGAGCGCAACAGAAACGCGCGTCGTCAGTGCGCAAAAAAAAAAACACTCACGTAAATCAGGTTGGTCTTGAGGCTATGGAGCCTGGCGTACATGGGCACGGCGGCCAGGTCGAGGTGCGGGCAGGGCGCGGCGTCGCTGCTCCACGTCGCTATCTTGTGGCACTTGAGGTTGTCGCACGGCGGCACCGGCACCGACGACAGCACGCCCGCTGGCGGCGGCCGCTGGAATTATTATCTTATATATAAAATTCTCGTGTCACAATGTTCGTTCCCGTACTCCTCCGAAACAGCTTGACCGATTCTCATGAAATTTGGTGAGCATATTGAGTAGGTCTGAGAATCGGCCAACATCTATTTTTCATACCAAAAATTATTTATATGGCAAAACAACGTTTGCCGGGTCAGCTAGTAATAGATATAACGTGTGGCACTCGAGGGCTTTTTTTTTAACGAGCTTTGGCCCACCACACATTCCCACCACTGTATCTCCTGTGTCGCCAGGATCGACAGCGGTATCCAACCACGAAAACCCTTTGATACGATTTCAGGGAGCCCGAGGGACATGCTAAAGCTGTCTTGGGACCCGCAACGAAATTAATCAGAAGAAGATAGGAGGAGTAGGAAATATACAATTTTCCCTCCCCATAAAAAACGGGAGACAGCACAAAGTTGCAATGACCGAAAGTCAAAGAACTAAAGGGAAAGCACCACGGGAATAATTCCACCACTCGGGGACTGCCGCTGTAAAGCTATTGCATAGCATTTTTTATCAACCTATGCAATTATAATTCGCATACGTCTATTCGCACGCACACAAATACTGACCGACGTCTGGCAACGTCGCGCCGCACCGACCGGTACAGCGGTGCGGCGGGCACCACACCCCGAGCCGAAGTCTCCCAAACAGAAACGACGTTAGACGAATGTAAGGTGTTTTTCGTTACGGTATTCCCTGATTCGGGCGCCGCGGTCAAAGCCCGCGATAAAAGCTATGCAATAGCTTCAAAAGTTTGCGTACGCCATCTTGTTTTTGCCACTCATACAACTAACAAACATACTGTAACTCTTTAGAGCTATTTGATTTTATCATCAGAACTAATACGCCCTTTCAGTTTTCAGTAAAGCTGTTTAGACTAAAGCGTAAATAATTATATACAGGGTGCAATTAAACCTTCCTGCCAAATTTATCAATACTGATCCTTGTTAAAAATAAAAATACATACACGTATTTTTTCTTTTATAGTCACTCAGTACTAAACGATAACTTATGCAATTAAAAGCAACTTTTGTTATGAAACCACTTCGTTAAACGCAATATTTAACATACCTACCGAACAAAGTTCTCTCCCGATGCGTACAAACTACGAAAGATTGACGTCATTCTTTCGTAGCACTTTGTATGCAGCGTTTCGGGCAGGTCTATTTTATGAGATGTTTGAAATTTGAATTGTCATATCTTGGTGAATTTTTAAGCTATCAGAGTCATTCTTTTAGCGATGTTTCTATTTTTAGGGGTCTTTCAATTAGCAATAAGAAAAAAAAATAGTCATCATGCCTGCCGACGCGTGACGTGCCCCCGCGCGCGCGTCTCATCCCGCGTCACCCCCTCTCATTCCCCCGCGCCGCGAGTGACCGTTCTGCAACGATTTTAAATGGGATAAAATATTATGTCATTGCAAAAAAAAAAAAAATAACACCCAATTTTTTTTGGTTAATTGGACTCTCCTAATGATATGGTCTGCTCTGGAAAAAAATTGGCAGGAAGGTTTAATTGCATCCTGTTATCTGTATATACTTCGGTGCTATATTCAGATATCACAGATGGCGGACCTACTAAAACTACGCCAATTTCATAGGTTTGTCATCTGCCTTTTCCCTATGAAATATGAATCAATTTCGTTGATAGTGCTAAATTACATGAGCATTCTTACTCCACAAGGATATTTTGTTTTTAGTAGAGTAATGAAAACATTTCAATTATAAGACACTAGTTGACGCCCGCAACTCCGTTGCCCCAAAATTTGTTTATCGCTCGGGAACCGTACATTTTTCCGGGATACAAATCGGTTCAGCGGTTCGGACGTGAAGAGGTAACAGACTGTCAGACACACTTTCGCATTTAATATTAGTATGGAGATATGGATGGTGATCTATGGTTCCGGCGCCAAATCGCCAGTATCCATAATATTATGTAATAAAAAGTTGAGCGTCCGTGGCCTATTGGGTAGACCTTTGGTTCGAGGGTGCAGGTTCGATCCCAGGTGGAGGCGTGTACCAATGAGACATTTTCTGATCTCAAGTACATAATACGGACGCTCGTACGGTGAAGGAAAACATCGTGAGGAAACCCGCACATGGTTGGTCCCAGACGTATTGACTTGTTCTTTCCTCTGGACTAGGCCGACTATGTTGCGAGAATGCCGTATGCGCTTGGGCAACCATACAGGCATTTAAAAATCTTGTCCCAGGCACTACAGTATTTGAAGAGTAGCTACTTCGCTCTGAAAATGCTGTATAAATCATCCACAATGGATGCATAGACCTAGTTTATGTAATAGAATATGTCCAGTAGAGCAACTATTGTGTGGAGCTGCAGCAAGGCATGTTTACTGGTAAACAATTTTTATTTTGGAAAGGTGCCATAAAATTTAAATTAAATAATATGTAAAAATATATTGAATTCTAAATGGACGGTATGCTTACATATTCACGACTTAAATATAATTTAACATATTTTTAACAAAAAATACAATATTCGAGCATTTCAAGATTTGCGGCATAATAAGTAGGTTAATATAATTTGAGCCCAATCACTTCTATGATATCGAATTCTATATATTATATATATGTATAGCTTATTGAATCCCAGTTTCTTTATTAGACTTATCTGCAGGCAGGACTTGAACATAAGCATTCTCTTCAGCCTTTGTTTTATCGTTCTCACTATTAGATGTTTTCATTTGGCCCTTGTAATTATCTTCGGGATAAGCTGTGCTTACAGAAACAGCTTTGGACTGTGCATCGTCTTTACTTTTATCTACAGTCTCCACTTTAACATTAGAATAACCTCCGAGTTTTGTTTCTTTGTTAGAACCTTCTTGAGGCTTGTTTGTATCCTCTTTGTGTTTCGTTTGATCATTAGAATGTTCCTGCTGCTTTGTTTGGTTGTTAGAATCCTCTTCAGTCTTTGTTTGACTGCAAGAACTTTCTTCTGGTTTTGTTTGTTCATTACAACTTTCTTCATAATTTGTTTGTTCATTACAACTTTCTTCTGGTTTTGTTTGTTCATTACAACTTTCTTCTGGTTTTGTTTGTTCATTACAACTTTCTTCTGGTTTTGTTTGCTCTTTACAACTTTCTTCCGCCTTTGTTTGACTGTTAGCACCTTCTTCAGGTTTCGTTTGGTCGCTCTCCGTATTGGATTGCTCACCGAGATTTTTAAAACCTTTGAGAGAACGGCGCGCCATACCCCAGGCAGTTCTAATATCGAAAAGGGGGCCCTCCCGTCCGGGGAATATTCGGTCGACTCGTCCTATAATGTATTGAGGAGGTCCATCCTCCTTCAGAATAACCAGATCACCGACATTGACACCGTGATCCATGTCTACAACCGGCAATTTTGAAAGTTGTTCAGCATGTTCCTCACTCCAAGTTTTCAAATATTCCTCTTTGGTTTGTTCATATTGCTGCAAACGTTTAATTATTATACAGGGTGTAAGAAAACTAAGTGATAATACTTTAGGGTGTGTATGTATTCCTTATATAGAGTTCACTGTGAAAGTAGCAACGCTGAAAGAGCATAATTTTTCTTGTGGCGTGTAGTATAGGCAAGCACCTCAGCGTCATGAGTCATGACTTAGCCCATACAAATCACAAAAAAAATTTTTGCTCTTCCAGCGCTGCTACTTTTAGAGTTAACTATAGGGGCCCCATACACACCCTAAAGTATTATCACATTGTTTTGTTACATCCTGTATATATACATTAAAACAATATAACACTACAATATTTTAATCGTCAGATGCATAAACATTGGCTTCATAACATACATATCACCTGGAACTTTTCTTCACTTTTCTTGCACTTATTTTCACTAAAAATCTTATCACACTGATTTCGTTCAAAATTTTGAAAAAATAAGTGGTCCCGTCATTACGGGACCATTTTATCACATTTCGGCATCATTATGCCGAAATGTGATAAAAAAGTATTTTTGTAAGAAAATTGACTCGTATTCAGTGACGAATATTAATTACTTAATAATTGTAGAGATAAACTACTATAACATGGCGCGCCCCTCCAAATTACTGTTTCAATGTGTGTAGTCATATCCTTATGAAAGAGTTTGTATGTAGTAAGTATTCAAACAATCATAATATTTCACTTAATGTCACTTATTACCAAGATTTGTTGGTCAACTAATCATAACTAGCCGACCGCACAAGACAACGCTTTTCAAACGTTTTGACGACGCACTTCAAACATTTTGAATTTTGGACGGGCGCGCCATGTTATCGTAGTTTATCTCTAATTATAAGAAGATTTTGACATAAGCCCTATAAACATTACTTATTTATTATCGGTCAAACTCTTCAGTAAATTGATCAGTAAATGTCCCTGAGTGTGGCCGTTAGTGTCTAAATACACCATGCCGAAGTTCAGCATGATTCCGCCTGCAAAGTATTTTAAATTACCGATGACACACCATGCCGAAACTACGTCGCGTTATATTGTATGCGTTTGACATTGCTGGCGTAATCATGCCGAACTTCCGCCGCGGTACTGCGGTACGGTGTGCTTAGACACTTAGAAGATGACCATAATAATAACCTCATTGAACTCCATAGCCGCCTGAAGTCGTTTCGCCTTTTCAGCCAGACCACTCTCGCCCAACTCAGCTCTCTGCTGTTCTATCCTACTCTTCTCTTCTTCCGCCATTCTAAAAAAGACTTTGTTTTATAACACTTTTAGATATTATGATTTCTGAAAGATAAAATGAATTACTATAATATGGTTCCTATGATCTTATATTCCCTATAATCTTGCACAAGTTCTATCAGAATTTTAAGACTAATATATGTGATTGAAAATGCTCTTATTTTTTTAAATTAGCATAATAATATGCTGTCGCACTGCTGGGCAAAGGCCTTCCCCAGAGTCTTCCATTTTCTCGATCCTGCGCCACCGTTGGCCAGCCCACTTAGAAATAAGAAAAATTCTACCTACTTATTTTGTAGTTCTATGCTGGGTGCCCCGACGATGGTCACCAACTCATCTGTGAAGTATTTCCGCAGCAACCCCTGCCAGAACTCCTCCTTCTCTTCCATAAGCTCGTTCAGAGTTTGTTGGGGGTTCATGCGGGATATGAACTGCAAAATAACAACATGTATATTAACACCTCCATTGTGGGTATCGCAGACACAATAGATTTTCAATTGTGCGACAGCCGGCTGCCGCCTGCCACTTGGGGATTGATGGGTTAAACGGATGAGTAATTAGGTTTTTTCTGTGGCTTTGCTGAAGCCAACATACAGCCTAACAGCTAACTAATAGAACTTTGTCTGTCCCTATGCATTTTAGAACTGTGATAGCCAGACAGTAGATATTTTCATTTAAGCATTTTTGCTGCTGTTTTCACAGGCGCCAAAAATATTACAAAATAAGCATTTAATGACGAATAATTGCTAACAAACTTATTTGACAAACGTAGCAAAACTTACATCACTCTCATTCAGCGAGTACAGCGCATCACCGATGCACCTGAAAGCCACCGCGTGGTGCGGATCCGACTCGAGGCTGGCGATCGTCTCTCTCAGTTGTTTCTGCACCAGTCTCGCTATACGCTCCATGTCCAGACTCTCCTCGCCGTCTCTGACTTTCTTCAGGCACTTTAGTGCCTCGTCTCGCGCCTCCTCCAACTTATTGATCGGAACATTGTTTAATTCGACCTTGATGAGCGCAGCCATGTTTTCCGTTAGACCATAGGAAACCTAAAAAAAAATAACATATAAAATCAAAGAGATAATAAAACGCGTATGTCTGCCATGTGTATCGTGACATTAGACAATCAAAGAAGAATCTTTAAAGTAGTGCTAAATGCTAATCCTTGTTTTCCATTTCAAAACTCAAACACCTTCAGAAACATAGTCTCCCAGTACATAATACATACAGTAAATAATAGCGTACGTGCTCGCCATTGCTTACGAACTTCGCGTACGCGGTGTGCGTACGAAGTTACGTGCTGAATCAAAAATCAAAATATTTATTTCTAAATAGGTTAAAAAAGTTAACACTTTTAGAACGTCTACATAAGGCCAACCACCGGTTCGGGAACTAACCCGGCGAGAAGAAACACAGGGCCATCTTTTACCATAACAGTGGAAAATTACAATAATAGCTTAAAGTTTAAACTAGTCCATACAAATATTATAAATGCGAAAGTGTGTCTATTTGTCTGTCCATCTGTCTGCTACCTCTTCACGCCCAAACCGCTGAACCGTTTTTGTTGGGTATGCATATCTTTGAGTCCCGGGAAAGGACATATGATATATAAGGATACCTTTTATCCTGAAAAAATGTACGTGTAATTTTGGCGCAACGGAGGTGCGGGCGTCATCTATTTTACACTAAGTATGTAAAAATATGGTACATATATATATAGAAGCGGACTATGGTCTGTCAACTTACATCTCCCGCTAAGGCATCCTCGCGCTGCACCAGCTGTCGCTGCAGCGGCGCGGCGGCGGTGTCGCACAGGTACCGCAGCAGCACCGCACAACCAGTCAGCGACTTCATCGCGTCTTCATCACGCAGCAGAGGCCCGCGCCACCCGAAGTACACCTACACATGGAAATTGTTATATAATCCAAACTGGCGTGTTCGTAATCGATCATGACATGGCGTCGTTCTAGATGTGATAGCTCGTAACTAACAATGCACACAGTTGGCACATACGAGCTATCACATCTAGACCGACGATGGGCCAATGTGGAGAGGCAGCATAATGTCTAAATTACGTTTTACATAAGTGCTGAATTGTCTTGAATGTTTTTTAATACTCTCATAATAGCTTCATATAAGTCTATAAGATAATACAAGGCAAAAACTTCATATTGACACACAACATTACATTACATTTTATGAGTATATATCGGACTTAAATATGGATTTTACAGACGATTCTTTTCTACTGGCGGGTGACTTTAACATAAAAGATGCAATGTGGAATTTTACTAATACTGAAAATAATGTTTTGCTCCTTCAAAATCCCACAAATAGCAATATGGTAAACGATTTAATAGCATTTATGTCGTTCAATAGCTGGTCCCAATATAATGGCATTAAAAATATGAATGACAGATGTTTAGATCTTGTCATTTCTAGTCGTGAATGCGAAGTTGTGCGTACGGAACCACTCTGTCTGCCAGAGGACAGTCATCATCCTAGTTTTTATATCTCATTGAATTTTCAATTAACCAGTAATTCTTTGCAGCCGGCTTCACGAATTGTAAGACGCTTTTTTAGTGCCAGCTATGACACTATTAACAGGGAGATTGCTAAAATCGATTGGCAATCTTGTTTATCGGGAGCAGACTTAGACTCAGTAGTAGACATTTTTTATGCAAAAATTAATGAAATTATTAATTCATTTATTCCATCGAGAAACGTGTCAGGATCAAATCGCTATCCCATATGGTACTCAAAACAACTAATAAGAATGCTAAATAAAAAATTTAGGGCCCATAAAAATGGAAAATATATAGTAGGAATTATGATTATGAAAATTTTTGCGAGTTGCGTCGTTGGACTAAATCTCTTGAAGAGACTTGCTACAACACTTATGTATCAAAAATTGAAACTAATATTCGATTTAGTTCTAAGCCCTTTTGGACATTTATTAATTCAAAAAGATCTGCAAGTGGACTGCCAGACACAATGTACCTGGATGATAAAGTTAGTTCCAATGGTCCTCAAATATGTAACATGTTTAATTCTTTTTTTCAGTCGGTTTTTGAGCGTGACTCTGAGGACGTACAATGCGATGCCCCTGAATCTAATAATGTAAATGTCATAAACACTGTTGAAATAACAGAGTTTAGGGTTAAAAAATATTTGAAAAATCTAGACGTGAATAAGGGCTGTGGGCCAGATATGATTCCCCCATGTTTCCTTAAAAATACCCGCGAATCAATTTCACTTCCTCTTTCTATAATATTCAATAAGTCCCTTAAGCAAGGACTGATACCATATGTCTGGAAAAGATCACTAGTTGTTCCCATTCATAAAAGTGGTGATAAGCATAACTGTAAAAACTATAGAGGAATTTCTAAATTATCTGTTATACCAAAGCTTTTTGAAAAAATTATTTACGATTCAATCTTTCCCCTTATTAAACCCCACCTTACCTTCTCCCAGCATGGTTTTGTTAGAGGAAGATCAACAGAATCTAACCTCAACGAATTTATTGACTACGTCTGTACAGCCATGGACAAGGGTCACCGTGTAGATGCCGTTTATACCGATTACGCAAAGGCGTTTGATAAAATTTCTCATAGAATACTTATTAAAAAACTGGCCTATTTTGGTGTTCATGGTGATCTCTTGCGATGGATGGAATCTTACTTGCGTAATAGAAGCCAAGCTGTTGCAATTAAAGGACACACTTCTAATTTTGTTCCTATCACTTCAGGGGTTCCCCAGGGATCTCATCTTGGCCCATTAATGTTTAATATATTCATTAATGACGTGGTAAGCTGCTTTAAGCACTCAAGAGTTCTTTTATATGCTGATGACAAAAAATTTTTTTGTATAGTTCGCACTATAAGTGACTGCATTAATATGCAAAAAGATTTAGACGATCTATGTGATTATTGTACTAAAAATAAATTACATCTTAATGCTGATAAATGTCTAACTATATCCTTTTCTAGGAAGAAGAAATCATCATTATTTAACTATTCACTGTTTGGTAAAACTCTTAAGCGTGTTGATGAAATCAAAGATCTCGGAATAATTCTGGACCGTGAACTAACTTTTGCAAATCATATAAGTAGTATTTGTAATAAATCTTTCAAAATTCTTGGTTTCTTGTTTCGACAGGCTAACGATTTTAAACAACCAACAACATACACTATACTTTATAACTCGCTAGTCAGATCAGTGCTTGAGTATGCGTCAACTGTTTGGAATCCCTTTTATTTTAAATATATTGATATGTTAGAAAAGATACAAAATAAATTTCTAAAAAGATTTCAATACAAGTTTACAAATATTAACAAAACTAAAATATTGTCCTTGGATAAGCGGAGAGGTTTAAAAGATGAAATGTTCTTATATAAAATTATCCACAACATGATAGATTCTCCATACCTCCTAAGTCAAATTCTATTTAGGTGCCCGTCTCGTACCCGTAGTAGCTCAACATTTGTTACACCTGTGTGTAGATCAAACTATGCTAAGAATCGCTTTATTGTGAGAGCGTGTGAAAAACATAATCTTAATTTTAATGAAATTGATATATTCAACTCAAAATTTAAAAAATTTGCTGCCACAATCAAAGAAATATAGTTGATTTCTTATAATGTACATATTTTTGTTTCAAACAATAATACGTAAAATTGTGTGAAATTTCCTTAAGAAACTTTAACATCATAATTCATTATTCATAATTCGTCGTGTATTTTATAATAATTATTATTGATTGTCAACCTTTGCATAAACTTCTTGTATTACAAATAATTGTTGATCCATGTTACTGTAATACTTATTTGTGAAAACTTTATTGGCTCATATGTACTACTTTACCATTTACAGTTGCTTGTATTAAAATGCTATTTGTTTTCCAATAAATAAATAAATAAATAAATAAAAACATTTATAAAGTGTGTTGTTGACATGGTTTAGGATATATAAAAATCTGTAATTATTTATTTAATATTAATAACGCACCTGTCCACAATCCTCTGTATCAGCAGGCCAGAGCTCTTTCAGATCTCCATAGTTGGGAGGAGGTGGGATGGTCTGCCAAGGTTTTACCCATTCTTCTTGTGGTTCTGCATTCCTCTAAAAACATATGGGGAAAAAAATATGACATCACCTAAATCAAAAGTAAGTCACAAACATACAACCATACTAGTATAGTCAACAATATTATATCATAGCTATTATAGAGCTTGTAAAATTGCTGTTAAAGTGTCCAAATAATTGCAACACAATTCAGGCTTTGGGTAAATAGCCATGACTTTTGTAAAACAACTTTTGGAATTTGCTGAACCATGTAAGTTCATAAGTGGATGAGTCAAGTAAATTATGACTACCAAGACTACCAAACATCACATGCAAAATGTGTCCGAAAAGTAATATTGTATAGTAATATAATTTTAATTTGAACAGAGTAAATTTTATGTACAACAACAACAATAACAGATCATGCAACATATTCATAACAGTTATCAAAACCTGGGTGTCCCCAGAATTCTATACTTATAGTTTTTATTCGGGCTGACTATACATATGATAAGAGGAAAATGTAAGCCTTTATCCTCAAGACAACTTGTATCAATATTGATCGATAAATAAAACAACAAAAATCTATAGTAGTAATTATATAGAAGTAGTTTATTTGCATTGTTTAGGCTCCTACAGTCTACATTATTGAACTGATTTTGATTATATTTGGCATAAATATAGTCAACTATTTAAGGAAAGGCAAATGTTTCATCGTGCAATAATTACTGCAGAATACTTATAATGTTTTGTATTAAATTTTTATAAAATACATACCTATTATTCAATATAGTTCTCTTTGTGCAAAATAAATATTATTTATGTTTACTACGACTGTTAGCTTAACCCATCAAGCCCCGTACAAGCTCCGGTGATCGCGACAACAATAGAATACAATAGCATTTCCTGGAATCCCCGATGGATTAATAATGAGGACCTACAAGTGACCTTTTAATGTCAATTTAGTGCTTTGAACTTACAGAATTAGAATGATTCAAGTCACCTTAGCTATGATGTCATCCTCTACTGTTTTGAGCGCCTCAAAAACATCCTTTGCTTCTATTTGACCAGTGAGAATAATGGTCAAATTCTCTGCCCTGTAGAACTTTTTGTGGAAGTCCCGAACCTGAAAATTATTGTTTGAAATGAATAAGAATCTTAATATTCTGTATCTATATTTACACATTTGAGATAAGATACAATATATAAACAAAAAAAGATAGGAAGGAAATACTTTACAGATGAATCTTTTTGCAAAACATAATTAAAAAAAAACTAACTTTTTTGTTGGTAGTTGATTCACGAAGGTTTTTCATAATACCCCCAGTTTCAGATGAGTAACCATTGTTTGGGTACATGGCACGTTGGAGTTTTAGTTCACATCTTAAACAAAAAACAAAATTAAACATTTGATAAAATGTATGCAATGAAATGAAATATATTTATTGCAAGAATGTAGTGCATAACATAGGTCTTCAAATTATAAAATACTGTTCTACTTTGCCATCCAGGTGGCGTGCAAAATGTTTTAAGTAATAATATATACAATTGCACATAAAGTACCTGCTATCAGCAGTATTCTCCCGTCCCTGCATTTCACAGTACACCACACCAGCATCCTCACCATCCCCATCAATGTGATGGACCTCAGTTATGAAGCCCTCATCCGTCAGAGTAGGTTGTAGAATATGATCAATGTAAATAGGCAGGAGAGTCAACATGCCGACATCTCCAGCAGTGTCAATTGTGTAGCAAGTGTGATCCGTATCGGTCCAAGCGTTTGTTCCGTGAGCCATGCAGCGGTTGGCCAGCAGGTCGAGAATGCCCTTGTAGGGGTAACGCTTCGATCCCAGGAAAACGAGATGTTCCAAAGTGTGCGGCAACCCGTCATCGTCGTGGGCCTCAGTAGCTAAAAAAGGGAAAAATAAAGAAACGATACAGCTAAAACGTAGTTTATGTGATTATGAATATTATAAGGCTTACCCAAACAGAAAAATCCATTGACGAGAGGTCCTTCTACACTAGCAATGATGACCGTAAGACCGGTCTTTTCAGAAACATATTTTGAAACGGGTATAACATCTGAAGCTTTTGTTGAAGAGATTAGTTTGAAATGACTCATTGTTAAGCTCTATATTAATTTATCGAACAAAAACCCAGCCGGTAGATTCGGCGCGACATAAACAATTAACTTTATCAAGGCCAAAATTAAAAATTTGCACCGAAATCGCAGCGGCGCAGCCTCGAATTTCAAATGACAAGTGTAAATGACAAAGAGAATATAATCACTACGTGTAAATGATGTACCTATTGCTAAAATGTATTGACTTGACAAAGCTGTCAAATGTCAATTTGACATTCGACAGCTCTGAGCTTTTTTTTTTCTTGTTATGGCTCTCGGCTTTTAAACCATGGCCAGTGTCAGTAAAGTTTTGGCGGGAAAAAAAAAATTCGTAAAAAATTTACAAAATTTTCAAGTTGTTTTTCCAGATTATCGTCAAGTCGAAAGTCTAGTCAAAGTCTAAAAAGTAGTCGGTAAAGTCAACGAGTCAAGTCAGTTGTTTTAGTAAAGTGGTAGACCCTTTACTAAAACTTTCGATGGAGTTTTGGAGGGAACACAAAATGGCACGTTTCTTGAAGTTGTATCACTTGCCCACACTTGTGCACGACAACGAATATTTAATGGTTAATATTCTACCAACATTACACATTAAAAACCGAAATAACACAATTTTAGGAAAATAATACAAAAACAAAACGTCACTCTTTCGTATTCCCGGCAAAACTCAGCTCTGAGCTTTCTTTCTTTCTTTCTTTTTCTTCTTTTTTGGCAACTTGACACAAAGGATGTGTATGTTGTGCCACAGACAAGGTAAAAAGGTAAGGAATATGGCGGGAAATTAAAAAAATTATAATTTTCATCATCGTTTTCATGTATCGTCAGGTCTAAAGTCTAGTCAAAGTCTAAGTAAAAGTCAATACAGTCAAGGAGTCAAGTCGGTCAATTCAGTAAAGTGGTAGACGCTTTACTGAAACTTTCGATGGAGTTTTGGAGGGAACACAAAATAGCACGTTTCTGGATATTACATCACTTTCCTACACTTGTGCATGAACACGAATATCTAATGGTTACTATTTTACCAATATTACACATTAAAAACCCCGCTAACACAATTTTAGGAAAATAATATAAAAAAACAACAGCACTCTTTCACATGCCCGCCAAAACTCCAGCTCTGAACTTTGTCAAGTGAATGGAGTGTAGACACTGACCTCTATAGAGGTCAGTGAGTGTAGATGAAAAATATTATTATTTTTAACAAAAAATGGCTCCTAAAATTATTTTCTAAAATAAGACACTAAAAAATTTTTTTTCCTAATAATTTTCTGAAGCAATATTAACCAGCAAAACATTTTTTTCTTCATTCTATCATAATTCATGCAATAGAGGGTTAATGTTAAAAAAAGTTTCAGATAAAAAAGTTAGTAAATTTAATTTGGAAGAGAAAAGGTCTCTACAATTTTTTGCCTTACACTGATCATTCTCAAGATATAGAATTAAACGCTTTTCTATCGCAATGACCTTGAGCTGACCTCAGTAGAACCCCTCAAATTTGAATTTATGCTCAGAATACACCCCCCAACCGATCCTTAAAATCCTCAAATTGTGTTCGTTCATGTTTATTTATTTCGTAATTTTATTGGACTACATATAAAATTATAGATTCAGAGCTCTACAAAAGCCGGAGCCTGGACTCCCTCTAATTTTGGCCGGACACACAACCAAAAAGCCTGACTGTGTCTGGCTTTATCTGGACGCCTGGCAACCCTAATCCTACTAATTATAAAATATAAAGGCGAAAGTTTGTAAGGATGTATGCATGTCTGGATGTATGGATATAATAGGTATTATGTATGGATGTTTGTTACTCTTTCACGCAAAAACTACTGAAAGGATTTTAATGAAACTTTACAATAATATAGCTTAATACATCAGAATAGCATGTAGGCTACAAGTTACAACCGTAGCCGACGTGCTATTCTGCTATTCAGTAACGTAGGTAATACCGTATATTATAGTCTGTTTATCGGGCGCTGTTTATAAAACGGTAAGTATCTAACTACACACAAAAATCTTAAAAATACGAATGTAAAAAGAAAGATAACAATAATATTATTATGAAAGTCGAAGGCATTATCAGTGGCGGAACTAGACCTGATGTGGGCAAGATATATTTTATTGTGAGGCCCTGCACTGATAGACGACGCAAGAGGATTTTGTTGAGAGAAAGAATTTTTTGTACTCAAACTTTTATTTACTTACAAAAATTTGAGTATAAATTATCCTCAAAAAAGTTAAAAGAGATTAAATCCTTAAAAAAATTAAAATAAGTACATATTGTGGCCAAAAGGACGCGAGGACCCTCGGACCGCGAGACCTCGGACTTGCGCCGCCTCTGGGCATTATCCTCTTTGATTAATCGGCATTTGGCGTTAATTCTTATAGCGTAAAGTTGTATTATATCAAGTATCAACGCATTACTGCGATAAAACTCATCAGGAGGCGTTAAGGAGATATGACGCAAATAAGATTAAAAGATACAAAATACTTCTAAAAGGGAAACATTATTAAGTGAGCTATTAACATCGACCTACTTAAGCTACTCTACCTGTGAAATTTAAATTCGATTAAGATGATGCCAGAGGATTTTTCCGACATTTTAGATAAGTATAAGTTGTGTAGGACTAGGTAGGTAGTAGAATATACTTACTCGTATTACACAGATTGGTAGTTCCCCTTATCTTATACCCAACTCAATATTTGTACTCGTAGGGGATGCCGGACCCGACCCAAGTTTTCAATATGACACTTTTATAATATGGAGAGGCGTATTGCAATTTGCAAGTCTTTTGTACACTATGCAGTGGCGAAATGCCCACGAATCACGATCGACGTAGATTTCGCATGTTATTAGCTGTAATAATAATCTTTGACATTATTATAGCCTGAACGCCTCCGTGGTCTAGTGGTATAGAGCGCGGCTCTTGAGTCTTGACTCGGAGGTCGTGGGTTCGATTCCCGCGTTGGAAACGTCATGATATTTCCTAGTTAGGTTAGGATAATGCAGGCTGATCACCTGATTTTCTGACAAGTAAGATGATCCATGCGTCGGATGGGCATGTAAAAAGTCGGTCCTGCGCCTGATCTCTCGCCGGTCGTGTCGGTCTGCCGTCCCACTGGGTTATGAGAGTAAAGGATTTAGAGAGTGCTCTTGTGTACTGCGCACACACTTGAGCACTATAAAATTACTCCTGCGTAGCTGGCCTGGTATCAATGAAACCGGCCACCGTCACCGAAACCGGTGTGGGAGCTATTATTAATCTATGACATGCACAACCTGCACTAATTATGGAAAAGCCCATCATTCAAATAGGGTTAATTTTATGTGTCAAGAATCCAAACTAAATTATTTTATTTGACCAGAGGTAAGTTACTAGTTCGAAAAAAATCAAAATATGCTTAGCTGTATACTTACTTAAGGCTGCTCTTTCGAAAAAAGCGTGCAGATGAAACAACTTTTCATCGGCATTAACTGAGAAATTATATCTGAAAAAAATAATTAGTAATCTAAGTACATGATATGATACGTAACTTGGTTTTGCCATATTTTTTCTATCGGTATCACATAATAAAGAAATAAAAAACCAAATCACCTCCAAATCGTTGAATGACACCACTTTACTCCTTCATTATTTATCAAAAGAATATATAAAAAATATCTACTGCTTTGCAATACATAAGTTAATAATTTGGTTGTTTTACTTTTTTGAAATATGTATTAAGTATATTAAGCCTTAAAAAGGTTTTTTCTCCTATTTCGCCCTATCATGGACGCGGCGAGCGTAACCGCCACCGTACAAGGCGCGCTGTTATTAATGTTATTTTAATATAATTTACGTCGATATTCGCACTGACAGACAATCGACCTGCTAATTTAGGGAGAGAAAATAATAAGAACCTATTACCTATCTAAGGGAGTGAAGACTGAAGACATCGACCCTCTAAATCGGGATGTTGTGCCTTTGAATGTAAGGTTGTGACTTGTGGTTTCATAGAATCATAAACAAAGAATGCAATGTTAATTTTCTAACAATCCTGTCCTAACCCATACCTATTTTTGCTATAAGTAAATTGCATAAGCAAATATTATGCTACATCTGTTGGCGCATACTTAGGTAAGTAGGTAATATTGTTGATATAAGACATAAGTAATAGAATTGATTTAGTCTTTAATATTTATTTTCACTTATATTGCTATAAGTGTTCATTATAAGACGCAAATATAGCTAAAGGCTTCTGAAGGTCCTTAGGCTATGCATTCTCATTATATTATTATTAGGTATATCTACTTAATAAAATATATTATCTAGTTAATATTACCTTTGATCGTTCTAATCTACATTATATTATTATATTGAACGTCTTTATCTCGGTCTACGTCGGGGGTCAATCAATTATTAATTATTACTATCAATCGACTTCAATCATAAATCATAATATTTTATTCTTCCAAGAATTTGGCAACAATGATGTTATTAATAATATCGTTAGGTACTGGTTCCTGCTAAAGATATCAGAGACCATCAGCTGTTTGGTCTCCACTGTTTGCCACTTGTTCGCTCTACATTCGACATAACTCGACCTAATTCCTATATAAGCCAGTTTTTAGTAATAAAATAACTAAAATAAGACCTGGACTCAGAGTGGGCTTTAAAATTGACAAGAAATTATTGTGTTACGATCGATAAAAATCTCGGCTTATGATAATGAACAATATCACTTATTCCTAAATAAAACGTGCACGGTCGCGTGTACCTACGTTGACATAATATTATGTTAAAGTTGATAACGAATAAACGAAAACGAATAAATTTTCTAATATTGTGTATAATTATTAATTTATTAAATGCATACTAATATTATAAATGCGAAAGTGTGTCTGTCCGTCTGTCTGTCTGTCTGTTACCTCTTCACGCCCAAACCACTGAACCGATTTTGTTTAAATTTGGTATGGAGATACTTTGAGTCCCGGGAAAGGACATAGGATACTTTTTATCCCAGGAAAATGTACGGTACCCACGCGATAAACGAGTTTTGGCGCAACGGAGATGCGGGCATCTACTAGTCTATACTAAAACTAATACTAGATGACGCCCGCAACTTCGTTGCGCCAAAACTCGTTTATCGCGGCGAAACCGACATTTTTGCGGGATAAAAAGTATCCTATGTCCCGGGACTCAAAGTATCTCCATGCCAAATTTCAGCAAAATCGGTTCAGCGGTTTGGGCGTGAAGAGGTAACAGACAGACAGACAGACAGACACACTTTCGCATTTAGGCTACAACATAGGCTAAATTTTATTTTGGAAAAAATAGGGTTTCGTAAGATATTTGGGTTTTTCGGACGCCAGGTGTAAAAATCAACCAGAAAAGTTACTTATTTTGCGTACGCTGCCTAAACTATAAAAGATAGAACCATACAATGTTCTAAGTAAATGTAGATTATAAGAGTAGGTACTGGTTCCGCATTAAAATCACTCAGTTTACGTAACTTTGATGTAACTAAGATTAAGGTGCTAAGTACATCCGTCAATAACAGTTAAATCATTTTCAAAAATGATCAGTCATTCATTATAAAATCGTGATTATTGATTCAGCCGTTTTCACTTTCAGTTTACTTTCTAAAACTCACAATTCACATTACCGATCATCGATAGATATACAAAACACGAATAATGTTTTGGGACAATAGTACGAGTTACGAGCTTATATTTTATTTCCTTCACCTCTGCAAAAACTCGGTGTTTTGAAAATGTTCCAAAAATTCGTCAATCATCAGTCATCCTCATCACCATACCAGACTCAATAGCGAGCGCTGCTGTAAGGTATACCTAGTAGGTATCTTCATTGAACAATGAAACCTAGGTCCTAGATTGTAGAAGGATGGCTATTTTACAAAAGATTATCTTTTGTAATAGTCCTAGAAGGATCGCTATATTACAGAGACATTCTTCTACCCAGGATTCATTGTACGAAGATACAATTACTTATAGGTGCAGCGCAGACGACAGACTATCCGTGACACACTTTTTGTCTGTGGAAATAGAATCTATGCAATTATATTCGGACTTTTTGCGCGTCGTGTGCGTTACTGCATATAATTGCGTATTTTCTAATTCCCACAGACTAAAAAGTGCGTCACGGATAGTCTGTCGTCTGCGCTGCGCCATACGTTACTGCAGCTTTCAGCTTGTATAGCGCTGATTGACGAACTAAAGAACTATCAAAAATATTTGATAACAAAGTTTGTGTATGTCATTATCAGCATTACCTCTCACGGAGATAACGCGAGACCCCAATAGGGCGCCCCATCGCGCACCTCCGCCGGCGCTCGCAGTGCGCACACGCCCGCCAAATCGCGTCGTCGCTTGCGTACCGAATTCACGCGCGTGTTCGTTTTTTTCGGAATTAAAATTTGTGCGTTTCCTTTTTTTTTGGTAAGTATTTTTTTCGGTTATGATTTATGAATAATATATTTTATCGGCGTAATATAGTAATATTTATATATTTTTAGCAATACTTAATTGATAACAATAATTATCTTAGTATTACTTACATAGTTTTTTTTAAGTCCACTAAGTAATCAGTAGAATTAATTACGGTTTTATAATAAGTATACTTAAGTAGGGATTTTTGTTGTGCTAGGTATTTTATGAGTTATGAGTAATTATGACTGGTGAGGAAAAGGTTTATTTTCATTGCCTATTTAACTTTTGTTACTTTCTGTGAAAGTATATTCTTAGTTCTTACAAATAAGATTATCCGCCGTACTCAGAGACATTTAATTATGATTAACCTTCAATTTAATGGAGAGTTTGACAGATAAATAATGCATGAGGCTTATGTCAAAATTTTAAATTAATTACATTTAATAGTATAATATTAAGTTATAATGTTCCACTCTGCGTGCGGCAGTAAAACTTACAGTGACAATTCTTTTGGTTACTTAATTATAATTAAATTAGTAATAATAATTATTACTTGTTGTACTAAAACTGAAAAATCGCGACAGTTAAACCTTTGACTGATTTAGGTACCTACTTATTTAAATAAAAATATGCGGTATGGTGGTATGTGATATTATGTCCTTCCTGGCATTACTTACCTCAAGGAAAAACATTATTATTAGTAGGTACTAGGTACTAATTTTGCGGGACAAAAATTACCCCAGAAAAAAGGACGTTTGCTTTGCGTATCACTTGCGGTTTTTCGTGGTGCGCGAAGTGGTGCGCAAACTGTTTTTCGTAAGTATTTACTTTTGGGCATTGTCAATACAAAATCAAAGTCTATTATTAGATAAAAAAGTTATATTAAGTTGTTGTTAAAATATTGTTTTAACTAATGGCTCCAATAAAATGTTTAGTCCTTACATAACGGTATCTGACCTACGCGCATATTTTAACAGTTTCCATTTGTCAACATAATATTTGAATACTTAATTAATTATTTATTTACGTACCTACCTACTTACATTGAAATCAGTGCAACACAAACTAATTAAATATTTTATATTTTTTCGAATTACGTACTTAGATATCGTTTTCTGAGCGCGGCCGCACTTAATCATAATAATTATTATTTTAATGATGATGAACTTCAATTTACTGAGGAGTTTGACAGATAATGTATAAGGCTTATGTCAAAACCTTCATTTAATTACAGTTAACTAATTAATATTCCTAATAGGCAAAAGCTAAATTAAACGACACTTTCGCATTAATAAATATTTAAACATTAAAATATTATGTCAGTGATTTTAAACGTTGCAGATTAATTAAATAGCTGCAGGTAGGGAATGCAATACCGGTATACCAGGATCCCGAAATACCGGGATTCCGCATGCATTATGCGGGACTAATCCCGGTCGAAAATTTTGCGGGATCCCGCGAGACTGGCGGGATTGCAAAAAAAAATGTGATTCATATGCGTAACTTTGCGCGCGGGGGTGCGTGAACTGACTACAGGCAGCCCGCTTAACAATTTAGCTTCAATTCACCCATAATTCACTTTAAATGACAATTGAACTAACCAGCGTGGATGCTGAGCGAGCATTTCCAGCTACTAGCTACCTTGTGTCGAATATCAGGAACCGTTTCGGAATTTTTGGGCACAATTTTTACCTATATTTCGAAAAAAGTTTCGATAAAAGATAGACATAAATTAGCGTTTTTTTTTTAGTTTTTTTTTAACTATTATTACTTATAACGAAGCCATTTCCCAAAAAAATATTAGTTTTTCTTTCATTTTTTTAGAAAGTCTGAAGTAATAATGGAGGTGTTAATAATTAAACCCTTGAAAAAAGTGTCCGACAAAGTTTGTTTTATTTGAGATTCTAAGAATAAAACGGTCTATCAAGTAAAGTCATTATAACGATTTATTTTAAAAGTTTAAATCCACCCAGCGGGATCCCGCGAATACCGGGATCCAGCGGGATTGTGATGGTTCAATCCCGCAAATACCGGGATTGAAATGCTCTTGCGGGATTGCATTCCCTAGCTGCAGGTAATAACTGATCATAATAGCCAAACAAATCTGAGGCGTTTTTGTTTATGGCAAGCCGCAAGCTGCTTCACCTAAATACTGCTAGTACTAACTACTACTATTAATTAGGTACTTGGTTTGATATATTGTCAACTAGCGACCCGCCCCGGCGTCGCACGGGTATAAAATATATAGCCACTGAAAAAATTATACCTATAGCCTTCCTCAATAAATGGGCTATCTAAAGCTGAAAAAATTACTGAAAGAATTTTTCAAATCGGACCTGTACGAGTAGTTCTTGAGATTTTTCCACATTTTCCTCTATTTCTTCGCTCCTATTAGTCTTAGCGTGATAAAATATAGCCTATAACCTTCCTCGATAAATGAGCTATCTAACACTGAAAGAATCATCAAAATCCGTTGCGTAGTTTTAAAGATTAAAGGGAACAAAGGGACATGAGGGAAAAAAGCGACTTTGTTTTATAATAAGTATAGATTAAATTATCGTTGTAGCTGTATATAAGTTGCACCTATAGCTCATATGTTACAATCTATTATATCATTTTTCATGATAATTCATAATTGACAAATTAGATAAAAAGATTACCCAAAAGTTATGCTATACGTAGGTAATTTAAATATTTCATAAACTCTTATCAATCTCGTTTAAGAAATTATCCTTGAAAGTAATAATTTCAACACTGCAAGCCAGAGATCCACCATTATTCCACTCTAATAACTGCACTTTGTCGTAGCAATTTTCATCATGTTTATTATAAATTGTTTTGTACCTACTATAAATATTTGTGATTTGACATTCACTGCTACATGTTATATCCAGGAAGAGTATTCAGGTATAATTTTATTGAGGTGGGTAAACTATTTTATCACAATATACTTAGATAAGTACTTTAATTAATTATGGTAGAGTCTAACAAAAATATATATATTACTTATATTATGTGCATGCTGATGTTACTAGAATATATTTACCGTAGGAAAGCCATGTTTCGGCACGAATGGGCTGGCTCAACCGGATAAATACCACGGGCTAACAGAAAACCGGGGGTGAGTGAGTTTACCGGAGTCCCAACTCCCAATACCCTCTACCATATTCCTTTCCCTACCCTCCACAGCCTATTACCCTATTCCCTCTTAAAATGACGGCAACGCACCTGCAGCTCTTCTGATGTAGCGAGTGTCAATGGGCGACCGAAGTTGCTTTCCATCAGGTGACCCGTTTCCTCGTTTACTCCTTATTTTATAAAAAAAAGATAGAGTAGTAGATAGTAGTACTTATGAGAGTGAAAGTAAGTTAGTAGCTTGCTAAAACGGTCATAAAGGGCCTTCGCAAAAACTCCATCTGAAATAGAGCGTAGGTCCACGTGAAATAGAGTCTATCTATATTTTGCGTAGAGTCCAGCCAACAGATCAACAGCGAAGGCTCTTCTTTGGATGGGATTTACAATGTCATTTAATTCCAAAAAGACAGAGACAGCTAAATGTAAGTACAATTTATGTTTCGTAAAACAAAAAATCCTAAGTAAATAATAAAAAAGCTGTTAAATTATTAGTTATCATATTAGGATAAAAAAAAAGAAAAAAAGTTACTTATTTAAGTATGTATTTAAACAGAGTAGACTAATTTGGGTACCCAAGTACCTACCTAAGTCAACGTTTACTTAATTTATCACAAAAACCACGTGTTAAATTAATACAACCAATAATGATTAATGTGCCGTTGTAGCTAAACCGCAATGTTGCCAAATGTGTTTTGTTTTCACCATTTTTACAGCACTTTAACTATAATGTAACCAATTAATTAATTTATATTTTAAACATAATAATATTATGTCCTACATTGCGTTATCCATACACGCTATCGGCTATTGAACTTAAGAAACTATTTAAGTTTTTTAAGTTTAATAAATACTTACATACTTATTTAACAAAAAATCTACCATAAAGAACAATAAACTATTGTTTTTCATAGCTTTTGCATGACGTTTTTTGCATAAAAATTAAACTTAGCAATTAGCTAAATGTGTGGTTTGAACATTAGAGGAGGCTTCGAAGGACAAGGCACAATGCTAATGAATGATATGACAATCTGACACTTTGACATCATAAAGAACTTGCTTACTTGTTTTGAGATAAACCTTAAAACACGTCTTGTATTCAGAACTATTAATCATTAATCATGACGTTACACATGTCACATATGACCCGACGTAATGACGTATTTTGTCATTTTAATAGCAATCTTGATTAATTAGAAATTAGAACGATGTTATCTTTAATCCGGATTCTATGATGTCTACATAATATATTATTAAGTATTAATGGTGTAAACGTAAACGTAAAACGCCATGATTTTTAAGTCGATTAATTTAGAAACCTTTTAAACATCTTTTAAAAATATAAATAATTTCGTCACCATATTCGCTTCTATTTGAAATGTGAAAAAAATAAAATAAGACAACACCGTACTAAAAATTTGGTACGTATATAGGTCTACCAGAATCTGAGGGCAAAAAGTAAGAAAATAAATTGACTTTAGCAATACCGGGGTAATTGGAAATTGGAATAAAACATTTTGTTCCTTTTTTTCCTTATAGCGGCGGACTCTGTGTGTTAAACATGCAAATTGCAAATATAAAAATGTATCCAATGATAAAGGATTATAGGTTTAGAGATCTTTGTAAAGGATATTTTTTGAAAATCTGCCGTCAAAATTTGCCATCAGATCCTGGTAGACCTATAATATCTTATGTAATTTAATATTTCATTGGAAAACTCACTTTTATGCCATTACGCTCCATAACTACATTCAGCGATCTACAGGCAAAGTGTACAGTTTTATAACATAAGGAAGTTTACAATTACTGCTAGACCCAGCAATAAGAAATATTATTGGCTGTCGAGGAAAACTCTAGTACTGTAATTTCTAATGAAATATCTACCACTTATTATTACCTTGTAAGTAAAATATAGAAATACTTTTAATATACCGACTTCATTAAATTCAAATAGTTATAAACTTTACTTACTTCCCTGCACATACAGCGAAGTACCAACGAACAACATTAAAAAAAAGATACAAACGCAATAATTAAAATAATTATTTTAATAAATTAATTTTAAAGCTAATGTTCAACATTCACAATTAAATTCTTACTTAGGAGTTTAAGTAATAAATATACTCCGTACTTCATTTCGAGGCAAAAGAGAATTGACCTGACTTTATTGGTGTTTTTTTTTTCAGATTCAATTAATATCTAATTTTGGGTCGACCGGAAAATAATATTTCTTTTTTCAATCCCAAAGGTATATTCAAGCTAAACAAAATGTATTGATGTATGTAGCATGACTGGGCAATGACTGCTAAAAACATCAGTCAACACTCAACAGTCATGCTGATCAAATATTGTTTTTTTCAAGACTAGTAAAATTAAAAACTAATAAAGTCATTATTACTTGCACCAGTATTGTAGGTTGTAGCGCCTGTAGTCTGCCAGTCTAGCTACTCGTATTTAGCTAATAAGAAAGATAACTATTTTCTACCATTGCATAAGCCATAAGGTTCTGTTATAGAACCTCATGCTAGAATGCCAGAAACTACTTAATACCACAGATTACTAAATTATAGTTAAACTTACTACGTAACTATAGTTTGTTCGTTTGATGATAGGCGTGACACATTATAATTGACAATAGTAGGGAAGTTACCTAAAAAAAATAATCGAATAATTTAAAAATATCGAATCACCTCGTAAAGGAATTGCAATCGAAATTATCGATTTCGTACTGATGTTTCAGAGTGACGTCGGAGATTTAATATGGCCGCCCTTTTTTATTGATTTGATTTGATTCAACTGTGTCAATCTTTATTGACATAAGTTCCGTTTCATGCATCTGACATTTTTCAAATATTTTCGTAACAATAATTTTATACCCCTATTTCAGAGTTAATACTTATTTCTAATTTTATATCAATAAGTTAGCATTTAGCAACTTTTCATTTTTATTCATTTACAATTTCAGGAAACATTTATTTTTGTAGATGGAATATAATTTATTACATTCTGTTTTTTATTGTTTTCTTGTAAAAAAAATCCGTAGCAAGGAATATGAGAACTCACCCATATCATCTTAGAACGAACAAACTATACGGTAGAAATTAATAATGACACGTCGATGCTTTATTGTTGTCAGCAGACAGATTGAATAAAGGAATAGATATGCATTGTCCAAGTACAGGCTAACAAAAATATTTTTATACTCAACAAAGCCAGACTCCAGAGATATTATAAGTGTTAAAGGTCAAAGATCAGATTTAATCATAGAACTGCATCGAGTGTAATTTTACCCGAATGCCGGGATGGTTATGTGTTTATAATAATGGGCATTGTCAAAAAAAAATCACATGTACTTTTTATATTTTTTTTCGTTAAAATAGGGTATTTTAAGAATATAAATTAAATAATTTTGAAATTCATTGGCTAGTTTTTTCTCAATAAATTTTTAAAGTTTCGCTCTGACGTCATCATCGGCGGCCAAATGACCTCTGTAGTATGTTTTTTTTCTTTTCAATCTTGTTTATAATGGCTGGTTCGTCTAATGCAAGTTATCATTATGTGAAAGCTGATACGAGAAGCTTATCAAAAGTTCGAAACGTAATGTTGGTCGAATTTATTGCTAATTTAACACCATTGAAGGTCAAACTAAGGTTAAACATATTTGTTCAAAAATATAAGTAACTAATGGGTATTTTTTTCGTTTATATACAGAAAAACGATCACTGACCTTATTCCTCGAAATGTTTTTGTAATGAGCAAAATTAAAAAAAAATGGACAATCCCCATTAATTATAATGGGGATTGTCCATTTTTTTTAAATTACATTTTACATTAAAGACATTAGTCTTATGTTGTTGTAAATGCTACTTTCACTGCAAACACACTGCTTTAGACAGTGGGGCATGACATTTCACAACACAAGTTTGCACAATGTTTGTGTTATGACTTTATTAGTTATGAGCTCAGTCATTCATGGGAAACTTTAGTGTCCGTGTACTGTTCTATGTATAATAATATGAATTAGTCTATGCTCACAACTATGTTGCGCCAAAGTTTATCGCGCGGGAAGCATACATTTTTCCGGGATAAAATTGCCCGGGACTCAAAGTAGCTCCATACATAATTTCAGAAAAATTGGTTCAGTGGCTACGGCGTGAGGAGGTAATAGATATACATACACACTTTCGCATAAACAAGGGTGAGGGACAAAACTTTCTTAAGTTTTGAAATGTTACACGACATAATATTATTATACATTATTATAGAATACTAGCTGTCCCGGTGAACTTCGTGTCACTTTGAAACCTTCCCTGGACTTCTACGAATATTTTAACACTAAAATCAGCCCAATCCGTTCAACCGTTTTCGAGTTTTAGCGCGACTAACACATTTGAAAGTCCATTTTTATATATAAGACTAGCTGTCCCGGTGAACTTTGTGTCACTTTAAATTCTTCCCTGGACTTTTACGAATATTTTAACACTAAAATCAGCCCAATCCGTTCAACCGTTTTCGAGTTTTAGCGCGACTAACACATTTGAAAATCCATTTTTATATATAAGATAGTGAATATCTTGGATGTCGATTGTCGGCCTGTCTATAGTCTTTTTCAAGTTGTAACAAGAACTGAAAAATTCGCTACACTTAGCATGTCCACCAAAGTCTGCTTTCTACAGAAACATAATAAATCTGTAATTTTTTCCCTGAAATATTATGTCCCCTTTTACTTATCGATCATGAATGAATGGCCTGCAGTTCCTGTGTCCCAGGATCAACAGTGGTAAACAACACTTATGATACTAATTGGTCATGTAAAGCCTGGTCTCTCGGTTCCTCGATCTGCGGAGGTGACGGTTTTTGCCGAAGCCTCGCTGCAAGGCCGCGTTGGGAAACACTGCGGCGTACAGCGCAAGGGACTCATTACTCCGTATAAGGCCTTCAATGTCGACGTTTACGATTTATTGTTCCCCCACCACGTATGCTACTATACAAATTACTATGACACTAAATCATAGAGGTAATTGAAGCATCTGATATGCTGATCGTTTTCACCGACCGTCCCCTAACGGCAGGTTACGGGCTCGGGACTCCTCGGCGCGGCAGCTTTAAAATGTCAGCAACATTCGTTCGAGCATAGACTTATAATATATAGCATCATACGTTTATGCGTTCGAGCGAGAAACTAGTGAGCTACAAACTACAATCACTTTTATGTTCACTTTCAAACCTCAATATCCAGCTCGCGCACACGTTGATACATTTACAGGTCTCAGGCCTCAGGACTCTGGACTTAGCTGATATGTAGAGCCCGGAAAAATATGTATTAAAAATCCAAAATATGTACTTAAAATATGGACAAAAAAATCGAAAATATGGACTATAAAACAGAAATATGGAAAAATATGGAGTATAAAATTAAAATAAATAAACATTGTTTTAGTGTAGGTAACCCTTAAATATTTATTTTATTTTAATTTTTTTATCAATTATTAAAGTACAAATATAATTAAGGATTTTGTAAAAATTTCAAGTGCCTAGCTGTAGCCATTATTGATATCGAGCGTAAAATAGCAAAAAAATTACGTTTGTTGTATGGGAGCCACCTTTAATTACTAATTTTTTTTTTTTAGTATTTGTTGTTAAGTATAATTTACACAGAGCCAGTACTGGCTGCCAATAAGACTGGCAGCCCGTATTGGCTTGACATATGTCGCGTGTGAACAGTTTTTCAAGCCAGGCCAAACTGTTCACACGCGGCATATGCCAAGCCAATACTGGCTGCCAGTCTTATTGGCAGCCACTACTGGCTCCGTGTAAATTATACTTTATAGCGGCAATAGATATACACATTCTGTGAAAATTTCAGAAGTCTAGCTATAGCCGTTCTTGAGACAGACAGACGGACAGACAGACATCGAAGTCTTAGTAATAGGGTCCCGTAAATCCTTTATTTTACCCGAAGACCGAAACATACTTCAGTTTTTGTTTAGCCATGTCAGCAACTGGACCTTTTGCATCGGAAACTTTATTTTCTACTAGCCGACCCGACAGACGTTGTCCTGTCTTAACGATGATTATTTAATTCGAATTAGTATAATTAAGAAAACAATAGATTAAAATTAGTATCTTCATGCTAAATTTAATCAAAATAGATTAATAAATAGTTTAAGCGAAAATCATAAAAGCTTATTGTGCGGGAACCGTACATTTTCCGGGACCAAAAGTATCCCTTGTCCTTTCCTGAGACTCAAAGTATCTCCATACCAAAATTCATCAAAATCGATTGAATAGTTTACGCGCAAATCATAAACCGTACATTTTTCCGGGACAAAATGTACCTTATGTCCTATTCCTGGTTCTAAGCTACCTCTCCACCAATTTTTAGCCAAATCGGTTCATCCGTTCTTGAGTTATAAGTGGCGTAACTAACACAACTTTCTTTTATATATATAGATTTCTTTATTAATCCTTCGATCGCGGATTCTTGGAAATGCTATTGTATTCTATTGTTGTTGCGATCACCGGTGCTCTTATGGGGCTTGAATCCTGAAGAAATAATCTTCATTGGAAACAATAAATACGACGATAAAGCGCGAGAGGAACGAAATACAGCAGCCGCATGGTGGCGGGAACGTAATTTTTTTGTATTTTTGTGAAAATATGGACGATTGTGGCATTTAACATTTTCTTGCAAAATATGGACTTATCTTTGAAAAACCCTAAAATATGGAAAAATATGGAAAACAAAACGTGGTTTTTCGCAGTCTAAACATGATAATTCGTGTAAAAAACACATTCTAGGCCGAAAATCACGCAAAACAAAAATATGCATTTACATATAAATCCGGGCCCTACTGATATGATATAAGCAGATCTTATATTAATGGCATTTAGGACATTAAAGGCAGGGAAAATAGAAATGAGAGTCCGAAACTTGGAGGTCGAATTTCAAATGAATCCGAAATAAGGGACCTAATATGTGAAAAGATATTTTAAAGATGGTAGCTATCAAGTTCAATATATACTTATGGACGGCAGTATTGGAAATTGATGCCTAAGAAGGAAAGGAATGCAATTGCCAATTAGTTACGTTTATGGAAAAAGTCTTGACATTAGCTAAGTGTGGTTAAAGTTAATAATTATAATTGCATCAATTTGAAAATTGATTATATTCACATGAGGCAATCACGCTTCGATTAACATTACTGTTTTAAATCTCCATTACGCAACACATTTTACTCCTTTTTTTTGATGCGCAGGAGAAACTCTTTATGGGTGCCCCGGGTTGTGGATGTGCCTCAGTTAAGCTGAAGCACCCCGGGGGTATGTGTGACTGCCGGCAAGAGCGCCGGGCTTACCCACTAAAACCACCTGCAGTTTGCCTTCGGCCGTATAAAGGAATCATGTTCCGGATCTAACAAACACAAGACTCCCTCCATAACCGGCCGGTCTACCTCAGAACTCAGAAGGGCCCGTCTCTTCCACCAAAGTTAGGGAACGCTTCGGCAAACTGAAGCGTTTCCCTCGGCGCCGGGACTGGCTAAACTGGGGAGGTTAACACACATTTTACTCTTCTTAAAGGGTATTAATATCATTTGTTGCTAAGCGGCAAGCACATCTGATGGTAATATTCAAAATTAAGTCAGCGGAGTGCCTTGAGCATGATAATGAGGTAGAGTTAGCTAAAATAACTAATTGCATGCAGGTAATGGTCGCGGCTCGCGGACTAACTGTTGTTTTACTACGTGTTCGTGATGAGCAAACTAAAACAAAACCTTTGGATATTCTGTGATTTATGGAGTAGAGGTGTGATTTGTTTAGCATTAATTATTTTAAAATCGACACTTGTTTTTCATCCATAAGATATATCAAGATTTCTATCATATTATACGTAGGATACTAATTCGCATTTTAGTTTTATTCTACTAATTGAATGTCACAGTGAAAAGAAATTGTAATTTATTAATTTATATGATAAACTTTTTCTAGATATGCAATAGTCTATTGACTATTACTCTTACAAGTTCGAACATTGTTTATAATGTTCGAACTTGTAAGAGAGTATAGAGACTACGGGCCTGGTTCATCACTTCCTGATAAGTGCCGGATAGGCTATCCACCACTTAACTTGGGCCTGTTTCACGTCCACAACTTATTTGACAGATTCTCCACAGTCTATCTGTCCAGTTCAGTGGTGGGTACCCTATCCGTCACTTATCAGGAAGTGGTGAAACAGCCCCTAAGAGTTCTAAGTCTATACATTTTATACAAAATCAGTCAACTCGAAAAACAAATTAACAAAAATTATTACCAGTAAGATTATTACATACTTAGTACTTACATAATTGTGCGAAATAACATTTGTAAATACGTGGCCAGGGTCAATACTAATACGATACTGATTGATAACATAATAATATATTATTATCATATCAACATGTAATATTGCATGTCGCTCAAATCATATGCATATTGTTGCTGCTCGACCTACATAACTGAGGTATTGTTTAAGCCCTAAGGCTTCACATTATCCAAATTTCTGATCAGAAAAATTCGGACGCTCATACATTTTGACACGTCAGAATGCAGATAGTATGCGGGGTTCACAAAAAATGTATGAACATTGAACAGAGTGCGTTCCGGCGCGGCGCGGCGGGGCGTTAGAATTTTTCTCATCAGAAATTCGGATAATGTGCGGCCGGGCATATTATAGCACCTAAATATGGCATGAAGGATTACATCTAAAAGTAGAGTTTAACAACACTTCAGTCAATATTCATATCGATCTTATCGACGTTCTCGTCAAAATATTATGTATTTAAAAAATCTTTAGAATTATCATGGTAGAGTCTGAACAGCATCATTATTTTATTAGAATTGCTGTTGAGCTGTGACACAGTTAATCTAGTACGGCTGCCAATGTTCCTATAAAATGTACCTAATTAAATGTTTTGTTTTTAATTTTATGTAATAAGCTGAATTGTTGTTAATTAATTGTAAAAGTGATAATATAGAAATAATATAGACTTCTACATAGAATTACATTACTCAATAATAAGTTAAGGGCGTTCCGTCCGGAGATTCCGTAATTGACCGTATTTAAAACCTTATAAACTCTTAATCTGAAAGCTACAAAGTTATAATAAAAATACAGCAATAATCTTCAGTACCTATATCAACATTCCTTTTGTCGTTTTAAATTTTCTATTTTTGTTTCTTATACTCATAATATCAGCTTCCAAAGTAATACCAATTTATTGAAATTGAAGCATAAATTCAGCATCTCCTTAGGATTTACAAATTGCTTTCATTTGAAACTCACGCCAATAGATCGACAATATCATAAACTACATATTCGCCGTTTTAAATTTTTTTAAGGACAATTTTGAACTAAGATAAGTAAAAATAATAGGGTTTTGGCGCGAGCAACGCGGCAAATGTATGGCCAAGGTTGTTTGCTAGGGGGACTGCCTTAATAGGGAATATTACGCGGAGGTCGGGGCAGAGGGCGTTACTAAAATATACACTAAATAATGCGACCAGCATTCATTGTTGTACGTTATGCACATTATATCAGAATATTGACAGAAACGTTTACAAACGTCGAAAAAAACACTTTTTGTTAAATGTCTATGCAGGTGCTTGTAAGCAGGTGCTGTTCTATTGTTATTGAAAATCAATGAGTTTATAAAATACTAGAGTGGCAATGTCTTACAAACTGATGCAAAAAATGCGTAACCACTTGATAGCCTAAAAGACAATGTCACTCCATAATGTTATTATGTCATTATGTATGGCAGATATGCCTGCAGGCATCTTCAAAGTGGTGACGCGTTTCTGTCGTAGACTGCCAATCTAGTTACGTTAGTAACATACAATATCATTGTTGAAAATAGTGACACCCTGAGTTGTTTCCAATCCAAATGCGTTGACGTGCCGTAATGACGTTTCCCCAATCACACGTGGTTCCCCATCTATACTTTTAAAAATAATTCCATGATTTTTTAATAAATATACCTGGGCCTGTAGACAAGTGACAAAGCGCTAACGCTAACGCTAGCGCTACAAAATGTATGCGATTTGACATAAGTAATCGCTTCGTTAGCGAATACCACCGACCACACAACCACTAGGCACATGTTTAATTTTTCGCATTGAATGCATTCTGGCAACTAGCTGAGGTAGACGAAGCGGGGGTGCAACGCCGTGATTGGCTAATTAACGTGTGTGTGGGTGGCACAGTGAAAGTTAGTGATGTGCAGAACATATTTCGGTCGATACACATATCGATATTTTTTTTATATTATTTTTTTATAAGTATCGATTTATTGTTTATTTAATTAACCATTTTAAACTGTAAAATATTAGGTCCTAACAGTGATAGTTGTAAGTAACAAGATTATCGATACGGCGTAGATAGTATTTTAGGGTGTGTACGAATTCCTTGTATAGAGTTCACTGTGAAAGTAGCAGGGCAGAGAGACCAAACATTTTTTCACCATTGTATGGGAAAACTAATTGTGACGCCGCGCTGGGGCTTGCCCATACAAAAGCGAAAAAAAATGGTCTTTCAGAGCTGCTTCTTTTGCAGTGAACTCTACGAGTATTATATCTAGTTACAATGGTTTTATTTAATACCTACTTTTTTTCTTACATATTTTAGTTCAATTTAACTTACTTAATAAAAATAAAATAGTTGAAATCTGCCCATTCAGGATTGGCTACAAAATATTACACGTGTATAAAAAAACTAGCTAATAGTACTATCCATATCCATACTAATAATGTTGTATTGTAAAACTACTCGCAAACAAAAAAGGTTCCCGTAGACTATTGTGTTTGTTAACACGTGTTTACCAAATGGCTTCAAATGTAACTGAACGATGCACTAAGCTCTCGTATTTTTAGATAATATAAAATACAGCTCACCAAAAGTGGCAAAAATAGTGTTGGTATTGCTGATTTTATTAAACGCCGTCGATTTTTCATTATTATGAAACAGTCTTCTGTAAAATGACGTGAACAAATCACACTGTACTTTGATGGCATCCAATCGTCTCGTTTGGTTGCATCGATCCACTTCTCCTTTATGTTTCCATCTTGAGGATACCTTAAATTAAATCATTAATACCATATTATGTACAAGTATGTAGGTAACGTAAACCACATTTTTAATCAAAATATGTCCCGAGTTCAGTCACTCACAAACACTTGAGAAAAGCTTTACTTGTTTTAGTACTTATATAGACGGGAGTCTAAAGAATGATAGTTTAAAAATTTCTTTAAAAAAGATTTTCAATAAGGGATACATATTATATGTACATAATAATTATAATAAAACGCGAAGATAACCTCATCGATAACGAAAATGCACAACACTAGCTACATGCGCCCGAGACGCTAGAAAGAACCATAACCAGTGAACCGTGAACTCCGCGTTTGCGAAAACATTTTTTCGTTTTCTTGTTTCTCGAAAACAAATAAAAGAAATAGTTACTTACAGGTGAAATGTTATCCCATCTTTCTTCATATTTGACGTGGTGCTTTTTTACCGCACCATTTAATGCTACATTGAGGCATTTTGATATTTTTTCACAAAAAACCAAGCGTGTGCACAGGTCAAAGTCGTGGTCAACACTGAATACTGATTGAGTATTTCCGGGCCGATCTTTACATCAGAACTATAAGACTGATGTGTTGACAGAAGTCATTCGCCTGTTATTAGGTGTCTACAAATCCATACATTTTGTAACGTTAGCGTTAGCGTTAGCTATTTTCCACTTGTCTAAGGGGGCATCGCTTTCCAAGAATTAGTTGGTAATGTGTTATTTATCAGACTTTATCACATTATTAGAGTGAGCGAAGCGAGCCCTAACATATCCCACAACCTGAGCACTTTTGTGGCACACTTTAGCGGAAGAATTTTTTGGAATGAAAACCATCCTATATCCTATCTGGGGCCTCAAATATCTCTATACCCATCGAAATCGACCAGCGCCGTGATGAGGTACCTAAAAGACAGACAACAATATAATATACTTTCGCAATTATAAATAGTCTTAGAACATGAATATGAATCGACTTTAATACAAAACAAAAAAAATATGATAATTAGGTACCACCACCGAACGCATAGATATACTGTGAAATCAGGTAGATAATACCAGAATCGATAAACAAAGTGGCTTTGGTAATTTCTGATTTTGCATAGCAATATAGATAGCGAACCCAGCGCCAGCAAGATATCAAAGATTATATAGTTACTAGCGACCCGCCCCGGCGTAGCACGGGTATAAAATATATAGCCACTGAAAAAATGATTAAAATCGATAGCCTATGATCCTTCACGTGGTCTACTTCTTATCTGTGCCGAATAACATAAAATTTGCTCCAGTATTTCGCGAGACAAGCCCTTTCAAATAATTTCCCCCGTTTTTTCCTCACTCTCCTATTAGTCATAGCGTGATAAAATATAGCTTACATAGCCTTCCTCAATAAATGGGCTATCTAACACTGAAATAATTTTTCAAATCGGACCAGTAGTTCCTGAGATTAGCGCGTTCAAGTTAGTCCTTTCAAATTATTTTCCCCGTTTTTTCCACATTTTCCTCTATTTCTTCGCTCCTATTAGTCTAAACGTGATAAAATATAGCTTATAGCCTTCCTCGATAAATGGGCTATCTAACATTGAAAGAATCATCAAAATCCGTTGCGTAGTTTTAAAGATTAAAGGGAACAAAGGGACATGAGGGAAAAAAGCGACTTTGTTTTATAATATGTATAGATATAGAATATAGATAGGAGTGATAACAATGAACAAAGTTTAGCAAAAAACTGAACAATAGCTACTTAATTGTTGTTAATTATCGTGTCATTTTGCGGCTAAGCAGATAACTGCTGAGTATGTTATAATTAATTGGGAAAATTAAAATTGTAGCATTTTTCTATTCCGGATGCGGCAATCTTTTCTCCTTTTCTACTGTGCAAACTCTAGTAAGACTTTAGAATTTCAAATTCTTTGGGGTATGAAGATTTTTGTATGGAGCCTGGCCGACCAACATGTCCGCCATTTTGAATTTTTTTAAATCGCGTTTACGAATAATTCTTTGAAAAATGGATAGCTAACATCAAAACAAACAAAAAATAATCTTGGACAAAACCGCGTAAAGTGTCACATTTCGAAGATATGAGCTGCCAAAGTTTTACCATTGGAAATAAATATTTAAGATATTGCAACTCTAAGGCAAAGTTATTCCAAGTGATTTCTCGTCTATGAAACAGTACAGATTTCTCGTCTATGAAACAGTAACTCTGTAACACGCCGTCGCGAGTTTCTCATTAGGTATGTAGTTGATAAAAATTATTGTTTGAGGTTGAAGATTGCACTTTGTCATCACGCGACGGCGTGTTACAGAGTGTTACTGTTTCATAGAAGAGAAACCACTTGGTTTAACCATGCCTTAGAGTTGCAATATCCAAAATATTTATTTCCAATGGTTACAACTTTGGCAGCTCATATTTTCGAAATGTGACACTTTACGCGGTTGTCCAAGATTATTTTTTGTTTGTATGGATGTTAGCTATCCATTTTTCAAAGAGATATTCGTGAACGCGATTTAAAAAAAAAACTAAATGGCGGACAAGTAGGTCGGCCAAAATCTTCGTACCCCTTTCGAACTTCGAAGCGCACGAAATGAGAACAATCTCTATTATAATATATAAATCTCCTGTCACGATGTTTTTCCGCGATGGATTCCTAAACTACTTAACCGATTTTTATAATGTTTATTTTTTTTAATGTGTGCTTTTTTCCAACTTGAGAGATAGGATAGCTTAGATCTTTTATTATAGTCGGAATTTTATTTTATTGCAAATTATTTGTCTGTAAAGAGCGACCATTGTTTATATGCGACGCGGGTCACGGGATAGCGATGGACGTTGCGATGCTGACATACTTATTTAGTCACTAATTCAATAAAATAATACGGGCGATATACTTTACATAATATGGCAAAGAAACGTTTGCCGGGACAGCTAGTAATGTTATAAAAAATCCAATTATTATCGAATGTATTAACCTGTATAAGTAATTGACAACGGAGGAAAAATCATACTTTGGGTTTATCAGGGTTTATCATACAAAGAAGAATCTGTGACTCCTGACGAGTGACGACTAACAATGATAATGAGTCAAAGAACACGAAGCGCATAACAAAATATTGGACCGTTAGAAAATGTTGCCAAACCGCGAAGTGCGCGATGAGTGATGAGTGATGAGTAGTAACTACATAGTAAAAAGTATTAGTACCTACTACTTAAGATACAAACGACATAACTATAAGGACTATAATAGTTATACGCAGATTAGTTTCACGTAGCAGCAGTTTCATGTTCTATCGAGAACCGACGAAACAAAAAAACTTTACGATGCTTTCTTTCAATGCAATATAAACATAAGGGAGTGCCTCCGCTGCCGGCGCCGGTTGCCGTAATGGCTGCCGGCGCCGTTTTCCGAACTCCGAAGTTTGCCGAAGTCACGCGATGTTTGCCGAATAGGCTGTCGGCGCCTATTCGGTAAATATCGCTTGTCAAATGACAGAATAATTATCAAAAACATCAGTCTTGAGCTAAAGGAGTATGAAAAGTACAAATAAGGTCATAAATAGTCATATTGTAAGGATGCATATTTGAATCCTTCGATCGGGGATTCTTGGAAATGCTATTGTATTCTATTGTTGTCGCGATCACTGGTACTCCTAGTAGTACAGTGCCAGCGCCGGCAGCGGTTGTTTTATATCTCGGCTGCCAGCATATTTTTGGGAGCCGGCGCCGGCAGCGGAGGCACTCCCTAAACATAATATTCCAAGACAAAGTTGCAGGCAAAATACAACGATGTCAATACTGCAAGGTTATGGCAAAATATATAAATATTTTGCCTGATACTTTCTTTTGGAAAATTAATGTTAACTCTAGATAGAATTAAATTAATTATAAATTAATTATTGCTAGTTTAATCGTAATACTAATTTTCAAGTACAAAAGGACACATTGAAACGTCATTATTATTAAAATTAAGGAGCCTTAAAAATAATATTATAATATTATTAACGTTATCTTTTTGCAAAAGTAATAATCTGATAAAAATACAAGAAATTCGTACACACCCTAAAGTACTATCCACGTCGTATCGATAATCTTGGTACTTAAAACTATCACTGTTAGTACCTAATATTTTACAGTTTAAAATGGTTAATTAAATAAACAATAAATCGATACTTATATTATAAAAAATAATAAAAATAAAAAATAAAATAAAAAATTTACGATATGTGTATCGACCGAAATATGCTCTGCACATCACTAACTTTCACTGTGCCACCCACACACACGTCAATTAGCCAATCACGGCGTTGCACCCCCGCTTCGTCTACCTCAGCTAGTTGCCAGAATGCATTCAATGCGAAAAATTAGGTGTCTAGTGGTTGTGTGGTCGGTGCCTCTAACCTTGATCTCTATTAAATTATGTGATTGATAGTACTGTTGGTTCTTGGTGAAAACTCATGCTGACCTCTAATAAAACACAATTTTTCTTGTACTTTTTCCACAATATTTAGAAATGATTATAAATTTTTACAAATTAAGTACATGACCGGTGATCTCTTTTGGCCAATGGACCATGCAGATAGACCAATACAAGCAACTACGAATATGTAGAGTTAGACTATGCCCATAATTGACGTTCATCGTCGAATCATCGTCGTAGAAATCATAATAATTATTTATTAGACGGAGGCGGTTTGACGGTACTCTTACATAATATTATAAAATCTTGCCTTTTTATAATTATTAGATACTTATTCTGAGATTCTTCAGAATAAAATCACGAGTAGGTAGTTATTATACATCATAAAAACATTTAGTTAATAGTCTTTGTACTTCGTAATAAACACTAATGGCTTTTTCTTATAATTCTGTACAAGCCATTTTTTCTTATAATTCTGTACAAGCCACAGAACAAAAAAATTGGAGACTGAGCTTTGTCAACAAAAAATCGAGAAATACGCTTTTTATTACGAATAATCAGAGTTTGTGCGCTGTGTACATTGTAGGTATAATAATTATTTATTATGTACCGTAGTAGTGAGTAAGCATAAAAATCGGCCTAGTGCGAGTCGGACTCGCGCACGTAGGATTCCGATTTCCGTGCCATTACAGTGTAAAAATGGTGTTCTTTTTGTATGGGAGCCCCCCCTTAAATATTGATTTTATTTTAATTTCATTAATAATAAATAATTATGAAAGTACAAATAAAGGATATTGTAAATATTTTAATTTTTAAGTGCCCACCTGTTGCTATTATAGATAATATAGAGCAAAAAAGGCCAAAAATCACCTGGGAGCCCTTTTAAGTACTTATTCTTGAGATACATTCCGGAGACAGGCAGACAGACGGACAGATAATGAAGTCTTAGTAAGTAATAGGTCCCACTTTTTATCTTTGGGTACGGAACCCTATAAACCGCACACCACGATGTCTTAATATTTTGATTTTTGGGGGTACTTCACAGTTTACAAGTGTGTGTGTACTGTGTGTATGTGTGTGTTTGTGTGCTACTGCGTGGTTTTGGCGAGTTATGAATTATGATATTGTATCAGAATTCAGAGGTGAACCCGCGACCCCGGATCGAGCCGCCACCCGCTCAACCATTTAGCCAAAGAGGTCGTCAAAAATATTTTTACTTCCCTGATAGTACCCAGCCGGCCTCAGGTGGAACTGTCTTAAATTTTTATTTGGTCTAAGATTCTATAACATTACAAAGTAAAGGACGAAGAAAAACTCCACTGTGTTCACACGTTCTATACGTGCAATGGCCAATTATAGTGCAAAATTAAGGAGCCTTAAAAATAATATTATAATATTATTAACGTTATCTTTTTGCAAAAGTAATAATCTGATAAAAATACAAGAAATTCGTACACACCCTAAAGTACTATCCACGTCGTATCGATAATCTTGGTACTTAAAACTATCACTGTTAGTACCTAATATTTTACAGTTTAAAATGGTTAATTAAATAAACAATAAATCGATACTTATATTATAAAAAATAATAAAAATAAAAAATAAAATAAAAAATTTACGATATGTGTATCGACCGAAATATGCTCTGCACATCACTAACTTTCACTGTGCCACCCACACACACGTCAATTAGCCAATCACGGCGTTGCACCCCCGCTTCGTCTACCTCAGCTAGTTGCCAGAATGCATTCAATGCGAAAAATTAGGTGTCTAGTGGTTGTGTGGTCGGTGCCTCTAACCTTGATCTCTATTAAATTATGTGATTGATAGTACTGTTGGTTCTTGGTGAAAACTCATGCTGACCTCTAATAAAACACAATTTTTCTTGTACTTTTTCCACAATATTTAGAAATGATTATAAATTTTTACAAATTAAGTACATGACCGGTGATCTCTTTTGGCCAATGGACCATGCAGATAGACCAATACAAGCAACTACGAATATGTAGAGTTAGACTATGCCCATAATTGACGTTCATCGTCGAATCATCGTCGTAGAAATCATAATAATTATTTATTAGACGGAGGCGGTTTGACGGTACTCTTACATAATATTATAAAATCTTGCCTTTTTATAATTATTAGATACTTATTCTGAGATTCTTCAGAATAAAATCACGAGTAGGTAGTTATTATACATCATAAAAACATTTAGTTAATAGTCTTTGTACTTCGTAATAAACACTAATGGCTTTTTCTTATAATTCTGTACAAGCCATTTTTTCTTATAATTCTGTACAAGCCACAGAACAAAAAAATTGGAGACTGAGCTTTGTCAACAAAAAATCGAGAAATACGCTTTTTATTACGAATAATCAGAGTTTGTGCGCTGTGTACATTGTAGGTATAATAATTATTTATTATGTACCGTAGTAGTGAGTAAGCATAAAAATCGGCCTAGTGCGAGTCGGACTCGCGCACGTAGGATTCCGATTTCCGTGCCATTACAGTGTAAAAATGGTGTTCTTTTTGTATGGGAGCCCCCCCTTAAATATTGATTTTATTTTAATTTCATTAATAATAAATAATTATGAAAGTACAAATAAAGGATATTGTAAATATTTTAATTTTTAAGTGCCCACCTGTTGCTATTATAGATAATATAGAGCAAAAAAGGCCAAAAATCACCTGGGAGCCCTTTTAAGTACTTATTCTTGAGATACAGTCCGGAGACAGGCAGACAGACGGACAGATAATGAAGTCTTAGTAAGTAATAGGTCCCACTTTTTATCTTTGGGTACGGAACCCTATAAACCGCACACCACGATGTCTTAATATTTTGATTTTTGGGGGTACTTCACAGTTTACAAGTGTGTGTGTACTGTGTGTATGTGTGTGTTTGTGTGCTACTGCGTGGTTTTGGCGAGTTATGAATTATGATATTGTATCAGAATTCAGAGGTGAACCCGCGACCCCGGATCGAGCCGCCACCCGCTCAACCATTTAGCCAAAGAGGTCGTCAAAAATATTTTTACTTCCCTGATAGTACCCAGCCGGCCTCAGGTGGAACTGTCTTAAATTTTTATTTGGTCTAAGATTCTATAACATTACAAAGTAAAGGACGAAGAAAAACTCCACTGTGTTCACACGTTCTATACGTGCAATGGCCAATTATAGTGCATAACACTTGTCACTCGTACCATAATTTACAACTAAAGATGACTGATTCTTTATTTCTTTCTGTAGTTTTTATTAGCTGCAGTGTTATGTTTTTGTTTCTTTCTAAAATTGTACAGATTCATAAAGTAACACAATTACAATATTTAAAACCTTTTCTTAAGTAGGTATAGAAAAATATGTAGTGAGTATAGTCACCTGTTTATTATTCTGTAAGAGTACACTTTTCATACAAAGGGGAAAAAATCGCTAGTCAGTCCTCTCTAGTAAGTGGGCTGTAATCACAGATTAATGAATAAAAGGTAATTGCTTATGTAGACTTTAAGGAAACCTACATTATGTCTTTTCAGTTTTTGCAGACAAAATTATTTTTATCCTTTAGAATGTAGAGTGCATTTTACACACAAAATTTAATTTTGTACAAGCTGCCTTCTAAACTCTAAACAGAACAGTTACACGTATTATAAGGCAGTACAAAAGTTTAAAGTACCTAACTAAAGCAATCCTACTGAATAAAACAACTTTTATTTTCGTTTTGTAGAGTTTTGAGTCTCGAATCCTCGGCCGCTTAAAGGTCTTTAAAAACCGAGAATGTGCCATATTACATAACATAAGACACATTCAATAGGTTATAATGGCATTTTTATGGCGACATAAAAGCTTTGGGAAAGTAGAGTCAGTGACCTTCACTCGCAACCTCTACAGAGAGCGAAACTTATTGTCACTTTCACATCGCGCCAACACTTACCTCTACCATTTAGCACTTAAAGTAAGTATACTGTATAGGTTGCAAGAAGATTTTATCCGACTTTCATATTATGGAAAGACGATTGTAAAAATATATATATTATATTGTTTTCGTAACAACTTAAAATTTAACTTCTAACTTACGGAATCATCTCAAAGCTTATGTCAAAGGTATTCTAGAGATTCGTGAAATGTCTTTTCAACTAAGTATAGCTATGTGATTTTCATCAGTCTGTTACTTCTTCATGTTTAATTAATCCGTTGAAAAAAAAATCCGATTGAAGTTGAGAATCCGAGATACTTTAAGTCCCGGAAAAGAAAAATTTTGTCGTAGCTAAATGAAGTGAACGTTTTCCGCGCGTTAAAAATTATTACGTGAACGAATTTGTGGGATTCACTATATAGATGACTATACTTACTTCAATTATATGTCTCGTTACGTAACATACTTTGCGAATTGCGATACAGCTCATTCTTTGTTTGTCAATCTTTTTAATCGACACGCTAACCGTTTCTAATCCTACTTTCAAAATAGAAGAATACAAGTCTAGATTCTAAATCTACAAATAGACTTTTAGTTGATGTAACCTGTCTGGTAAAGAAATTGCATAAGCTATATCTAATATTATATTATGATGAAAGTATATAAGCTTATATATATACAGCTACGAATGCAATCTTATACAGTCTAGACTTCTAGAGGTACATACGAATATAGAAATAAAGATAACTTATCAGTAGGTATAGAGTAGGTAGTTATATTATGTACCTGTTACTAGTTTGTATAGCTTATGTTGGCATACGAGCGTAATTTGAGTAATTGTGAGCCGCAGAATTTCGGTTCGGCAGAATTCTGCTGCATTCAGTTTCAATTCTGCGACTCACGACAACTCACAAATTATGCTCGTTTGGCTTCGCCTTAATGGTACAGACTACAATTTACACTCATTTTTACAAAATATAAATTACGAATAATGGTGGATGAGTTGAAAATAAAAAATTAGCTTGTTGTTATTGACATACTCTATCAAGGTATCTACAGGTTACATGTCGCGGCTACTGCAGTATTTCACACTTTGTGCCTAATTAAAAAGTCACGGACGATATAACATCTAAAGTACTTATAATGAATACGTGTGTACTTTGAAAATTCTACAAAGTACATAATATTAGTAAATAAACAATCCATAAGTTTGCTAATGTTATAAATGGGTATGTGTATCTTGACATCACGCTGATGTCGGCTCTACATATAGGCGAACGCGTTGGCCAACGCGTTGGCCAATGCGTCGGCCCAATGTGTAGAACGGGCGACTCGCGCGTTGGCGGTAGGTATTTAGACGTTGGCCGACGCGTTTTGTCGGCACTACATATAGGCGAACGCATTGGCCTACGCGTTGGCCAACGCGTCGGCCAACGCGTTCGCCTATATGTAGTGCCGACATGAGACGATGCTGGTGAAAAATTGAGTAGGAAAAAAAAATTTAAAAATGTACGATTTTTACGCAGCAGGAATGGTCGAAAGGCAATAAAAATACGTTATAAAATATATTTATTTTAATTTAATTGGGCGTCGTTTTATGTTTGTTGTAGCGGAAAATCATAAAATAAATTCACTAAATTAATGTTAAAAGTAAGCTATTCATTTTAAAAGGCGATCGCTCATAATGATAACATTTTTTAAGAATTTGTTAAAAAAACAGAAGAATCTTTACGCACGAGTAACTTTTAGCATGACGTCAATTTTAAGTATCTGATATAAAAACTTTAAATATTATAATAATTAATACAATTATTATCTGATTACGAGACTAAATTTTGGTCTCGATAATATAATATTCTTATTTCTTATCGAAGCAAAAAAAATGTGCAAAAACCAACCTTCGATAAAGGATACGGAGTGATTACGGACGTAGATAGAAAAAAATTCAATAGGTTACGAGTAGTGTTAGCCATGGTAAACTAGTATTTTTATTAATTTTAATTTTAAACAGTCGTCTAGGCTAGTATGGACAGGGCAGCCATATTATTGCAGCCATATTGAATATGCTGATAAATCGGTTTAGTAGTCTACTAAACCGATTTAGATGAAAGGCATATTACAGTAGACCAGGGGTTCCCAAACTTATTTTGTCTACTGTCCACTTTGAGAACAAATTATGTTTCAATTTAAAATGCATCCAGAATGTTATGAAATTACAAATCATCCCCTAACAACCTCCCCTAACGGCCTACACAACGCCCCCATTTTTGTCTGGGTCCCATCATTCCCACACCGCCGGCCTTTTCAGGCCTTCAGCGCCCACAAGGGGGCGTTATCGCCCACTTTGGGGAAGGCTGCAGTAGACGGTAGTCCGTAGGACATAATATAATATGGAATGACTCTAGATTTCTGGGGAGAATATAACTAATATAACTATTTATAGTGGCAAACTGTACGGTTCATTTGGTGTCGGATTTTAAAATGTGAGAAGTTCTGACAAAATCTATTATTACAAACATACTTAAATGAAAAATCTTCAGCAAATATTTTTTGTTAGTCTATTTAATTTGGTCCACAATAGGAAACAGTTTTTAAACAACGCTCTGAAGATGGTCAATATTGGTCCAAATAATATTGACACTAGAGATGTGCCGATTATGACTTTGGCCGACTAGCCGACCCACCGAGTCGGCTGCAAAGAAGCCGACTATTCGGGCAAGCCGGATGATATCGGATGTTTCCGTCGCTTCGTTTACTGGTGATTCGTGGGTAACTCACAATACGCCGCGCCGTCTACAAACGTATCGGATCGTATTCTGTTAACTTCGCGTACGTTTATTTTGTTTTTATGATAAAGTTTTAAATGGTTTTCAGGATGCATTTCATGTGTATGCAATCTTGCTTTAATAATATTTAATTTGTTATAAAAAAAAATTACGAGCAAGTGGTTTCAGAAAAAAATTATTTAATTACAGAATGCGTAAGACTGATTTATTGTGAAATAGAAATATTATAAATAATCAAGGGTTTTTCTTTAATGAAATTCCAATAATAGTATAAAGCCGGATAGTCGGCGCTTTTTTCCGAATAGTCACCGACTACGATAGTGTCGATAGTGGCCGGCGGTTTACACTTTACCGACAAGTCGGCACATCTCTAATTGACACTGATCACTCATTGCCTTAACCAAAAAATTTACTCCGGCTCGTTTAACATTGTATGAATTACGTAAATTGTAAACTGTTCATTACAAATTACAATACAATATCCGTTTCGGACGCATGGCAAACACTTTTTGATTTTTGTTTTTACTTTATTTGCTAGTAAGAAAAAATACATTATTTACACTTAGCTTCATATATGAATCATGACACATACAATATACAAATTACATTTTTAACCGACTTCAAAAAAAGGAGGCCATGACAACGAAGCTCAGCCACTGAGATTTCCATCTACACGTGGAGAAAGGAAAACAAAACAAAACGCACAAGACAATAATTATTATTATAGTCTCAATGTTCGAAGCAATCAACAGCTATTCTTTTTTTGTTACAGGTACAGACGTAAAAATGAAGATTTAATGAGCAGACTTTTCCGAAATTGAGCTGTTAATGTCGATATGTCGAACGTACACAGTAGCAACATGAGCAAAACAATAAACAACAACACAGAGGTAAGCAACCTTTGACTCCGAAGTCCGAACATTGGACGACTCGACGTTGCACGGAAAATGAATTTTAATTGCGCTTGCGCAGTTTACAATGCAAAGAACGTTTGTGAAGTACTCGGAAAGGGCATTCTGATCAGTTCATTGCATGCCTTTCTTCTTACCTTTTCCTTTGAAATTCAAATGGATATTTTTAATGTGATTGAGATAATTTTGTTGTGAATACAATTTGAACTAGAATCGAACTAGGTATATTCCCTCGATCGCGGATTCTTGGAAATCTTTTGTTATTCTATTGTTATCGCGGTACCGCTTGGGGCTTGACGGGATATTCCTTCTTGGTCTAGTGGCTTGGGGACTCTACCATAGCAATTCAGTTAGTCGGTTCTGCTAACAATCTGATCATCCATCCCACTTAGCTATGACAGGACGGCTCCAGAGGTCCAGGCGGAACGCTCTGTAGAGTGTCCTTGTGTATTAAATACTGTCTTGGATAGGTACTACAAAATGACTCCTGTGGTCCCGGCTCATTTTATCTCTAACTAACGCCGCCATCATATAAAACACCCATTTTTGACAATATGTTTTTGACAGTTCTTCTTTACCGGCAGCTCGGTCTATAAATGAAGTCGGCGGCCGACAGCGATATCAGCGTGGGAACTATGTATTACTTACGTTCTAGTCAGCAGGGGGGTGTTGTCAGGCAATTGTAAATTGTAATTAGTTATCAGATAAAGCCGAAATCATAAAATTCTGTCTGTAGCGGTCATTGACTCCCTGACAAAAAACTTGTAAGTAAGTAAGTAAACATTTATTCAGTACAAACACATTACACCACATTACAATAAACATTTCACAAAAAAGACACTAAGTATAATATTTTAAAAAACAAAAATAACATAAAAAAGGAACATTAACAAATAAGTGCCAGATGAACATAATATACTGTAGGTAGGTATCTATTTGGGTAAACTTGTCGTATTCCGTCATTTTCTATGCAAACCGCGATTGAAGTGACAGATATTTCTAGTCTAAGGGCGATATCGTATTTTGCAATACACGATGTCAATTATTGTGAACTGAGTATGAATTATATCACTTGAAACTCATAAACAGTTGGAGATTGAGTTACCAAGACGTTTTCCGACTATGATAGTCTGTTTCTTTACAAGAATTCAATTTTATTCTTATGTTAACAGAATGTAGTGCGAGTATTTTTCACATAGCTTCTAGACTAGAAAGGTCAATGGCCGCTGGTGTCACCTTAAATATCCTGACTATAGTTCTATGTAATCATTATAGTATCCGTTATAGTATATCGCTAATCTACGATTCTAGAACAATGATACGCGTATCTTATCTATCGATATTTTCAGCTGTTCGCCAATACATTCACTGTCATTTGAGCGTCCGTTGTTTTTAGGTGAAGGAGAAAGACCTGGAGGGGAAGAGAGTGGTGACATCACAGGTGCCCTGGGGGAAGGTGATCGCCATGGTGCTAGCCCTGGGCGTGCTGATAGCGGCCTGCACGATTGCCTGGGTATTCCAGGACTGGCAGACCAGTCTCCAGGTTTTCGCGATCCTCTTCGTGTTATACATCATAGCCTTCTACTGGAGATGGATATGGGTGGCCATACAGACAGCGCCGAGAGATTTATCGTGAGTAACATTGTCGTTGGATTTAAGTAGTACAAAATTAGAATAAATTAAAATAATTTTATTAAGGACTAGCTGTCCCGGCAAACGTTGTTTTGCCCATATTATTTTATTAAAGTGACTTAAATATAGGTATGGTTATGGTGTAATGATTAAAATATAAGTACTAAAGTATAAGTATAGTCGTCCAACCTGGCTCTCTTAGGCATTTTCAAAAATTTAAGAAAATAATTGAATGCGCCAATACGACAGTTGAATGAAAAAAGATGAAGTACTTAGTGACGAATTAATTTATTTTGATAAGGATTAATAGCATGAGTAAAATAAACGCGTTTATATGTAGTCCGAAAAAATTCAAGATTTTTTAAATAAAAAATGGTTGGTGTTTCTCACTCGACATAGATAGGTATAGTGTTTCACGGACTTTTTTGTAGATATTTATAAGATCTACAACTAATTGGAACATTTTATGGTTCTATCTTTTATAGTTTAGGCAGCGTACGCAAAATAAGTAAATTTTCTGGATGATTTTTTACACCTTGTATCCGAATACGATTTCCGAAGTAAAATTTAGCCTATGTTACTCGTGGATAATGTAGCTTTCGAATAGTGAAAGAATTTTTAAAATCAGTCCAGTAGTTTTTGAGCCTATTCATTACAATTATACAAACAAAGTTTACCTCTTTATAATATTAGTATATATTTATATTTATATTATAGTATATATTTAATAAAGTTAAAATTTTGTGTTATAGGTCAAATTATAACAACAGAACAGTGTTTATTTTGGGTCGATAGAAGCTAACAACTCTATGATGCATGCCCAAAATAAGTAATCTTTTCTTTCCCTCGCTCTTTAAAATTTGAGAATTGAGATGTTATAAGGCATGATGCGCGTCCAGTTCTTCGTTATCTGTCTGTACGCTCCGTACCTACTTACAAAATGTTGAAAGACTTTCGGCAGGTCGAGTACCTATGCCAGGGATGGTGCTTCTTTTCTGAACAAATCTTCAGCTTTACGTCGAAACGTGCTATTCAACATTTTTGTCATCCTATACGTATTTAAAAATTTGCCTAATTTGGTGCCCAGTATGCAGATGAGGATCTATAACCAAATCTTTGTTGGTTCAAATAATTTCGATACTATTTAGTTTCGGGACCAGTGGCGTGCTCTAAATTTTATGTCGCGTGCAGTTGGTTCGCCATCCCTGACGGACCCTGACCTATGCTGCACTGTATTATAATAGGCTACTTGACATATAGGTATTCAATTTCATTGAACAAATGCATATTTCTAGTAGAACTTGGCCTAGGAAACCGTATTTTATCCTTGTCATCAAATAAAAGCTTATGATTGATAAATAAAGTCGATTTGAAAATATTATTTTATTGTCGCGAATCGCGCGAACTTGTAGGTAACAAAGGTAAACAACGGTATTCATATGTAATAATAGGAGGGTAGTTGTAATATTCTCTCAGCTGCTGTTAGACAGACGATCGCAGTAAAAGTGTTCTGTGGACGATCGAGAACCGCAGACGGGCGAGCACGCGGCGCAGTCTTATCAGTGAGTCATTATTATCATTATTTAAATACTCGTATTGTGATCTTAAACGTTATTATTTAGGCTGTGTGTTCAGTTTATCGAGGATATCCAACGCCTCGAAACTGTTATGTATAATAATATTATAATCGTCTAGATATTGATATATTGTAACATGTTGATACTATATTTAGATTGCGAAGTAATTTAATATCTTTTATTTATCGCGTTCGTTATATGTAAGTTTATTTGTACATAAATAATAAGAATAAGCCTAGAAAGATTTGTAAAATATATTTTCTTGAATAATTCACTTAAAAGTTAAAACATTAGTTTTATATATTATCTCCATTTATTGTAGACGGGAAATGAAATGGCCAAAACTTTTCTCCAAAAGTTTTCAACATTACAAATGATTTGTAATTTCTTATTTAATTCTTTTATAATTTTTGGGCACTTTTAGACTTGTACATTTAGCACATAAAAAAATGTTCAATAAAGAGAGTTTAAAATACAAAGCGTATGACGTCACACTATGGCGGACAGTGTTTTCGGCGCCATTTATGAGGCATAATATTTTTCAATATAAACATTTTTAGGATTTCTACTGTGTAAAATATCAAAATATTTTTATTTGTGAAAATGAATGATTAAGAAGCGATTAGCATGAAAAAAAAGTAGGTCAAGTAGCCTATTATGATGCCGCCCGGAAACTCCGTTGCGCCGCGCCGGTTGCCAAAACTCGTTATCACGCTGGAACTGTACATGTTTCCGGGAGAACAAGTATCCTATGTCCTTTCCCGGGACTAAAAGTATCTCCAGACTCAATTTCAGTAAAATCGGTTCCGCGTTTTGGGCGTGAAGTAGTAACAGACGTCAGACAGACAGATACACTTTCGTATGATTCTCCATACAATCAGATTCCGATGAAGTAGGCGCGCAGCTTTAGCAGAGCGGGCCTCAAATAAATCTAGAAAAGATAAGTTGCACTCATTGTCATTCTTAGGCCATGTTAGATTTTAGTTAGATAAACACTTAAAAATGCTCACATAAAATTGGGTATACAAACATAGACTTAAAGTATGGTCTATTTGAAAATTGACCAAGTGCAATTTTCGCGCGCGAAGGGTTCCGTACCGTCATAGAGCAAAAATAGGCCAAAAGTTTTTGTGATTTTTATATGGGAGCCCCCCTAAAAAATGTATTTTATTATTAATTATTAAAAAACACAAAATATACTTAACTGAAGATTTTGTGAGAATTTCAAGTGCCTACCTGTTGCCATTATTGATTACAATGGCAAAAATGGCTAAAAAAATCACTTTTGTTGTATGGGATCCCCCCATAAATATTAAATTTATTTTATTTTTTTGCCACTTATTTTAATTTTCACAATTTCTGTTGCCGCTATAACAACAATGTTATATAGCGGCAACAAAATTTATACATAACTTGTGAAAATTTAAACTTTCTAGCTATTACCGTTCTTGAGTTACAGCCTGGAGACAGACGGACAGATATTGATGTCTCAGTAATAGGGTCCCGTTACTACCCTTTGGGTATGGAACCCTAAAAACTAAGACTTTACGTCTTTGTAATTAGTTTAGAGTACAGCTTTGCACTTTTGTTTGTAAAACGGATGCGTTATCAAAAACTGTAACACAGATTAGTGATTACAGGTAACATTTCATATTATGATAATCTACGCCATATCAACGCGATAAATTAAAAAAAATCCTTTGAAAATCACGAGGAAAATGTATTTTACAAGTTAAAACATTTTTTTCAAAAATTATACTTTTATAAGGGAGAAGACCTAATGGCAGACACTATAAGGAAACATGCAACATTTGAATGTTATAAAATATATAATTTATGAAAATAAAGGATTGATAACTTCTTCCATGTCTTCAGTAACTCTTACAAAATAAAACTATTATAATTGTTCTCTGACAAATCAATTAAAAAATATATTATTGGTCTTTTTGTAAACTTAGTCATAAGCACTAATAGATGACATCACAAAAAACGAACATCACTAATAGTAGACACCAATATGAACTAATAGTTGACATAGAACAATACATTACATTTTACATATTTTTTTCTATTAAATTAGGTCTTTATTTGCCATTTTTCAAAAGATTTAATTTACTTCACCATAGTCACTACATGCATCAGAAATATTATCCACGTTGTCTTCAGATTCTATTCATTCTTCTTCCATGCTGAAACTATCTTTCATTTTATTTTTATTTTTCATATTTTTGAAGTGAAAACTTCTTTAGCGGCGTTGAGCACTTTTGTGGGATGGGTAAAAACTGTGAAACTCGCGTCAGATTCTCGTGCTGATCGAAAAACCTTGGAAAAACCGTAAGACGGTTGAAGAGTAGTGTTTTGTGTCGAACTCGAACTCGAATTCGAACTCGAATTGATTGTAAGGGTTTCGATTAAGTAATTTAAAAAAACCGGCCAAGTGCGTGTCGGGCCACGCGCAGTATAGGGTTCCGTAGTACCGCTAGTTTTTGTCAATTTTTATATGGTCAATGAACGTATATTATATAGCGTGTTTTATACTACTAACAACATCATCTCAGTTACTTTCAAAGGAATTTAAACGAAAAGTCCCATTTTTACTTCGCCGAATACATTTTTTTTAGTTGATCGACTTTTACTCAATTACTTATGAAGTCTTCTTAGCCGTGATAGTTTTCCTTTTAAATTCAGCATATTTCCTACTCCCGTGAATTTTTTCACATTTCCAGAACCCACCGTTTAGCTGGTAGAAGGGGGGGGACACTGGACTCTAACGATTTTTTCCACTTTAAAACTTAATATTTCACAAACGGATCCCTAAATCGGAAAATGATCTATAAATACTCGCAATATTTTTAAAAAACCTATTCAACGACACCCCACACAATGGAGTGGGCGCGAAAAAAATTATCATCCCCGCTTGATGTGTAGGGGAGGTATCATAAAAAATATTTTGTTGCTATCATTAATATGTGTATTCATACCAAATGACAGCTTTGTAGGTCTCTGAGTAAAACCGCGGACAGACAGACAGACAGACAGACAGACGGACAGACGGACAGACGGACGGACAGACCGAAACTATAAGGGTTCCTTATTGACTACGGAACCCTAAAAACGATTTTTTAAAAATCGTTTTTCATAATAAATGGGTTAAAAATTTAATCCATTGTAAGGGTTTTGATTAATTAAAAAAAACGATTTTTAGTAATCGTTTTTCACAAAAAAAAGTTAAAAATTTAATCGATTGTAAGGGTTCCGATTAATAAAAATATCGATTTTTTAAAAATCGATTTTCATTAAAATTGGGTTAAAAATTTAAGCGATTGTAAGGGTTTCGAATAATTAAAAAAAAACGATTTTTTAAAAATCGATCTTTTGAAAATCGATTTTATGAAAATCGATGTTTTAAAAATCGATTTTCATAAAAAATGGGTTAAAATTTTAATCGATTGTAAGGGTTTCGATTTATTAAAAAAAACGATTTTTTGTTAATCGATTTTCATAAAAAATGGGTTAAAAAATGCACAACGTTAATAATTAAGTTTTCACTTCTGCCGGCACTCCCGGAGTGCAATCCGTCTTTTTCCTAGCAAATTTATTTTCAGTCTTTAGTCTCCATGCTCCTTTTTCTTCTTTCTTTTCTCTCTTATTTAATTCTTTTATAATTTTTGGGCACTTTTAGACTTGTACATTTAGCACATAAAAAAATGTTCAATAAAGAGAGTTTAAAATACAAAGCGTATGACGTCACACTATGGCGGACAGTGTTTTCGGCGCCATTTATGAGGCATAATATTTTTCAATATAAACATTTTTAGGATTTCTACTGTGTAAAATATCAAAATATTTTTATTTGTGAAAATGAATGATTAAGAAGCGATTAGCATGAAAAAAAAGTAGGTCAAGTAGCCTATTATGATGCCGCCCGGAAACTCCGTTGCGCCGCGCCGGTTGCCAAAACTCGTTATCACGCTGGAACTGTACATGTTTCCGGGAGAACAAGTATCCTATGTCCTTTCCCGGGACTAAAAGTATCTCCAGACTCAATTTCAGTAAAATCGGTTCCGCGTTTTGGGCGTGAAGTAGTAACAGACGTCAGACAGACAGATACACTTTCGTATGATTCTCCATACAATCAGATTCCGATGAAGTAGGCGCGCAGCTTTAGCAGAGCGGGCCTCAAATAAATCTAGAAAAGATAAGTTGCACTCATTGTCATTCTTAGGCCATGTTAGATTTTAGTTAGATAAACACTTAAAAATGCTCACATAAAATTGGGTATACAAACATAGACTTAAAGTATGGTCTATTTGAAAATTGACCAAGTGCAATTTTCGCGCGCGAAGGGTTCCGTACCGTCATAGAGCAAAAATAGGCCAAAAGTTTTTGTGATTTTTATATGGGAGCCCCCCTAAAAAATGTATTTTATTATTAATTATTAAAAAACACAAAATATACTTAACTGAAGATTTTGTGAGAATTTCAAGTGCCTACCTGTTGCCATTATTGATTACAATGGCAAAAATGGCTAAAAAAATCACTTTTGTTGTATGGGATCCCCCCATAAATATTAAATTTATTTTATTTTTTTTGCCACTTATTTTAATTTTCACAATTTCTGTTGCCGCTATAACAACAATGTTATATAGCGGCAACAAAATTTATACATAACTTGTGAAAATTTAAACTTTCTAGCTATTACCGTTCTTGAGTTACAGCCTGGAGACAGACGGACAGATATTGATGTCTCAGTAATAGGGTCCCGTTACTACCCTTTGGGTATGGAACCCTAAAAACTAAGACTTTACGTCTTTGTAATTAGTTTAGAGTACAGCTTTGCACTTTTGTTTGTAAAACGGATGCGTTATCAAAAACTGTAACACAGATTAGTGATTACAGGTAACATTTCATATTATGATAATCTACGCCATATCAACGCGATAAATTAAAAAAAATCCTTTGAAAATCACGAGGAAAATGTATTTTACAAGTTAAAACATTTTTTTCAAAAATTATACTTTTATAAGGGAGAAGACCTAATGGCAGACACTATAAGGAAACATGCAACATTTGAATGTTATAAAATATATAATTTATGAAAATAAAGGATTGATAACTTCTTCCATGTCTTCAGTAACTCTTACAAAATAAAACTATTATAATTGTTCTCTGACAAATCAATTAAAAAATATATTATTGGTCTTTTTGTAAACTTAGTCATAAGCACTAATAGATGACATCACAAAAAACGAACATCACTAATAGTAGACACCAATATGAACTAATAGTTGACATAGAACAATACATTACATTTTACATATTTTTTTCTATTAAATTAGGTCTTTATTTGCCATTTTTCAAAAGATTTAATTTACTTCACCATAGTCACTACATGCATCAGAAATATTATCCACGTTGTCTTCAGATTCTATTCATTCTTCTTCCATGCTGAAACTATCTTTCATTTTATTTTTATTTTTCATATTTTTGAAGTGAAAACTTCTTTAGCGGCGTTGAGCACTTTTGTGGGATGGGTAAAAACTGTGAAACTCGCGTCAGATTCTCGTGCTGATCGAAAAACCTTGGAAAAACCGTAAGACGGTTGAAGAGTAGTGTTTTGTGTCGAACTCGAACTCGAATTCGAACTCGAATTGATTGTAAGGGTTTCGATTAAGTAATTTAAAAAAACCGGCCAAGTGCGTGTCGGGCCACGCGCAGTATAGGGTTCCGTAGTACCGCTAGTTTTTGTCAATTTTTATATGGTCAATGAACGTATATTATATAGCGTGTTTTATACTACTAACAACATCATCTCAGTTACTTTCAAAGGAATTTAAACGAAAAGTCCCATTTTTACTTCGCCGAATACATTTTTTTTAGTTGATCGACTTTTACTCAATTACTTATGAAGTCTTCTTAGCCGTGATAGTTTTCCTTTTAAATTCAGCATATTTCCTACTCCCGTGAATTTTTTCACATTTCCAGAACCCACCGTTTAGCTGGTAGAAGGGGGGGGACACTGGACTCTAACGATTTTTTCCACTTTAAAACTTAATATTTCACAAACGGATCCCTAAATCGGAAAATGATCTATAAATACTCGCAATATTTTTAAAAAACCTATTCAACGACACCCCACACAATGGAGTGGGCGCGAAAAAAATTATCATCCCCGCTTGATGTGTAGGGGAGGTATCATAAAAAATATTTTGTTGCTATCATTAATATGTGTATTCATACCAAATGACAGCTTTGTAGGTCTCTGAGTAAAACCGCGGACAGACAGACAGACAGACAGACAGACGGACAGACGGACAGACGGACGGACAGACCGAAACTATAAGGGTTCCTTATTGACTACGGAACCCTAAAAACGATTTTTTAAAAATCGTTTTTCATAATAAATGGGTTAAAAATTTAATCCATTGTAAGGGTTTTGATTAATTAAAAAAAACGATTTTTAGTAATCGTTTTTCACAAAAAAAAGTTAAAAATTTAATCGATTGTAAGGGTTCCGATTAATAAAAATATCGATTTTTTAAAAATCGATTTTCATTAAAATTGGGTTAAAAATTTAAGCGATTGTAAGGGTTTCGAATAATTAAAAAAAAACGATTTTTTAAAAATCGATCTTTTGAAAATCGATTTTATGAAAATCGATGTTTTAAAAATCGATTTTCATAAAAAATGGGTTAAAATTTTAATCGATTGTAGGGTTTCGATTTATTAAAAAAAACGATTTTTTGTTAATCGATTTTCATAAAAAATGGGTTAAAAAATGCACAACGTTAATAATTAAGTTTTCACTTCTGCCGGCACTCCCGGAGTGCAATCCGTCTTTTTCCTAGCAAATTTATTTTCAGTCTTTAGTCTCCATGCTCCTTTTTCTTCTTTCTTTTCTCAGCTCTCCTTTTTCTTTTTTTTTACTGCTAAAAAACTAAAGCAATCGATTTTTAGATCAGTACAAGGTCTAATATTAGACACGTCACATTGTTAATAGAATTATATTTTCAGAGAATAGTGATGATTTTTGCAGTAGAAGTACAAAATAATTTGAGTATGTATTGCAAAACTCAAAGATGAGATCCATGTCATCTATTAGGTTTTTTTACATTTTCAAGAACTAATAGTAGACACCCTGTCGAACTCGAACTCGAATTCGAACTCGAATTGATTGTAAGGGTTTCGATTAAGTAATTTAAAAAAACCGGCCAAGTGCGTGTCGGGCCACGCGCAGTATAGGGTTCCGTAGTACCGCTAGTTTTTGTCAATTTTTATATGGTCAATGAACGTATATTATATAGCGTGTTTTATACTACTAACAACATCATCTCAGTTACTTTCAAAGGAATTTAAACGAAAAGTCCCATTTTTACTTCGCCGAATACATTTTTTTTAGTTGATCGACTTTTACTCAATTACTTATGAAGTCTTCTTAGCCGTGATAGTTTTCCTTTTAAATTCAGCATATTTCCTACTCCCGTGAATTTTTTCACATTTCCAGAACCCACCGTTTAGCTGGTAGAAGGGGGGGGACACTGGACTCTAACGATTTTTTCCACTTTAAAACTTAATATTTCACAAACGGATCCCTAAATCGGAAAATGATCTATAAATACTCGCAATATTTTTAAAAAACCTATTCAACGACACCCCACACAATGGAGTGGGCGCGAAAAAAATTATCATCCCCGCTTGATGTGTAGGGGAGGTATCATAAAAAATATTTTGTTGCTATCATTAATATGTGTATTCATACCAAATGACAGCTTTGTAGGTCTCTGAGTAAAACCGCGGACAGACAGACAGACAGACAGACAGACGGACAGACGGACAGACGGACGGACAGACCGAAACTATAAGGGTTCCTTATTGACTACGGAACCCTAAAAACGATTTTTTAAAAATCGTTTTTCATAATAAATGGGTTAAAAATTTAATCCATTGTAAGGGTTTTGATTAATTAAAAAAAACGATTTTTAGTAATCGTTTTTCACAAAAAAAAGTTAAAAATTTAATCGATTGTAAGGGTTCCGATTAATAAAAATATCGATTTTTTAAAAATCGATTTTCATTAAAATTGGGTTAAAAATTTAAGCGATTGTAAGGGTTTCGAATAATTAAAAAAAAACGATTTTTTAAAAATCGATCTTTTGAAAATCGATTTTATGAAAATCGATGTTTTAAAAATCGATTTTCATAAAAAATGGGTTAAAATTTTAATCGATTGTAAGGGTTTCGATTTATTAAAAAAAACGATTTTTTGTTAATCGATTTTCATAAAAAATGGGTTAAAAAATGCACAACGTTAATAATTAAGTTTTCACTTCTGCCGGCACTCCCGGAGTGCAATCCGTCTTTTTCCTAGCAAATTTATTTTCAGTCTTTAGTCTCCATGCTCCTTTTTCTTCTTTCTTTTCTCAGCTCTCCTTTTTCTTTTTTTTTACTGCTAAAAAACTAAAGCAATCGATTTTTAGATCAGTACAAGGTCTAATATTAGACACGTCACATTGTTAATAGAATTATATTTTCAGAGAATAGTGATGATTTTTGCAGTAGAAGTACAAAATAATTTGAGTATGTATTGCAAAACTCAAAGATGAGATCCATGTCATCTATTAGGTTTTTTTACATTTTCAAGAACTAATAGTAGACACCCTTTATATTGTTAGGGAAAATGGATAAAAGATCATAAATAAACATTAATTAGGGTAAACAACATGACCATTAATCCAATGAAGTCAATAGAAATTACTAATAAATCTAATAAATTCAAAACTTACGTGCAAAATTTCGCCTTCCTTAACCTATTTGCTAAGAAATTGCCGGGTGCGTGTTGACGCGGTCACATCATTTACGAAAACTGATCCCATTTTAAAATTTTGTCCCGAAGGCATCCCTAATATATTTTTTCACATCAACAGATAGCATAAGAAGCTTATAAAATTTACAGTGTTGAGAAATAATTAGAATAATTCTTATTAACCGACTTCCAAAAAACGAGGAGGTTATATGTTCGGCTGTGGATATTTTTTTTTTTTTTTTTTTTTTTTTTTTTTTTTTTATTTTTGTATGTTCAACGATTACTCCGCCGTTTGTGAACCGATTTTCGAAATTTTTGTTTTCTTGTATTAGGTTTCACTCCAATTTGGTCCCATTTTCACAAAGGTGGTGACCTGATGATGGGATCCATGAGTAATCGAGGGAACTCCTCGAAAGTTATATGGAAACATATGGTGATTTTGGTTTTATATGAAGTGTACTAAGAATACGCTACCAAAAAGTCAAATATTGGGTCAAGGTATACCATGGTTTCGATGATGCTGAGAGAACTCCTGATTCCTTATAGATACACGTTTGGGAGTTTCGGCGTTGTTTTAAGAACAGAAAGCATAAACTACTATGCAATTCATATTCATTATCATAATCATCATCATCATCATCGTCATCATCATCATTACCACGTCGTGTTAAGGCCACCAATGTCTCATGGCACAGAATAGATAATAGTACAAGGCATAGGTATGGATATACTAATAATAATAATTATGTACTGTATAACAATTAACAACACCTGTTTGTTTTTAATACACGGCGGTCGGCGTCGCCGCCGTCGCAGAAGACAGAATATCGAATACTTTACTATACTTTATATACAGATCGAATACTTACTTACTACTTTATAAAATTTTAATAGACAAATAGAATTAAAATAAAGTTATTTTAAAAAGAGCATTTAAACAAAACAGTCTTATTAATTAGTTATACTTATTAATCGATATATGGTGCACTAAGTACCTATCGATTTGAATTCTTGATTACAAGAACAGCTGTCAATAATTATGATAATATTAAATATTATGCTACGCTACATCCTATGCAAGTTTGTACAATTTTTTATCTGATAGATCCTTCGATCGTGGAAAAACGAGACACAATAGCCTTTCTATTGTTATCGCAATCGCCGGTGACCGCTTCGGGCTTGAAGTATTAAAATTGTTAAATTACTTAGCACAATATGTTCACTTCACTGATAATATTATATTATTTTGTGAGTGTGAGTTGTGTGACTCTTAACAAATTGTAATAAGATACGTAAAATATACGCGAAGATTTATCTACTAGTGTAACTAAAAAGAGTGAAATTATTATTATTTTTAACAAAAAATTAAAACCGACTTCCAAGGTAAAAACAATAATAACATTAATATGAACTAAAAAGTATTAAATAATTTTTACTATCTAATAGTGCCTTTTTCCGAATTCGGCTAAACCTCAACTATTTCTGTACTCAATCTTCATAATTTTGAAGTCGGTGCCAGTTCCAAAAATTTTAAATATTCTGTCAGAGGACTGAAGATTCAGCTATCTGGTACCGACTTCAAAATAATGAAGATTGAGTACAGAAATAGTTGAGGTTTAGCCGAATTCTGAAAAAGGCACTATTAGATAGTAAAAATTATTTAATACTTTTTAGTTCATATTAATGTTATTATTGTTTTTACCTTGGAAGTCGGTTTTAATTTTTTGTTAAAAATAATAATTTTTATGGCATTTTTGTCGTAAGTGTCTTCTATTAGTTCAGTGTCTACCATTAGCGCCTTTCCCTTATATATTTATGACCATCAAAGACCAGTATACTTATTACTTCTATGGTATGACGTATGTGTTATACAAACCGGTAAGCTATAATATTTTGATTTGAGTTATTTTGCGTTTAAGTAATAAATATAAAGTTGCATAGCAAAGGCTAGCTTGCTTTATTATAGTATAGTCTATAAATCTATTGCAAAGCAACAGTGTGTCTCTCTGCCTGTCTACCTACCTTTTATAGTTTTAGCCATTGAACTGTGGTGGCGAAACGAGGAGCTGCTTTGAGTCCCGGGAAAGGACGAAGAATAGCAGTTTTTCCAAAAAAAAAACGGCACAGGTACGCGCAGTACAGGATTACTGAGCGATCCAATTTGGGAGACAGAATATAATATTGTAAAATAAATAATTTTATTATTGTACATAGTACATAATACATACTAAGAGAGAATTCTGTACACAGCATGCAATTTAAATTCATGAATAATATTATTGTTTCAAAAGAACCTATATCTCCTCGATTTTATCTCGAAATTAATTTATAAATTCGGTAATTTCTACAGACCTACATTTGCAATATTCTTTTTTTTATTTTTAGTTTTATCGCTTACGTTTTGCGGTGCAAAATTTTGGCGACCTTTGAGTTTTATAATCGTGCAGAAAATCCGATATGAGTATTTGTTTGTTTGCTTATCTAAATTTATTAATTAGAGTATTAAAATTATAAAACTTGATGAAGATTATAGGAACATTCCAAAGTATCCCTGGATTTATAAATAAGCCATAATATAGGCCGCGGCCTAGGGGGGCTGATTTCATACATGGGGCGGCGTAATTATAGTGGCTTACACTAATAAAAATATAAATCCGACACTGCCGAAGATTACAAAGCACAATAAGTAAACGAGTTACCTATAAGTACTAACAAGTGCATATTATATTCGAATAGGTTCGAAGTTCGAACGTACAAAAGACTACTTCAGCACAAGAAACAAACCTTTTAATTTTGGAAAAATAAAATGTTGCCCTCAATTCACATGCAACTTTGTTGTGCAGAAATTCGCTGATCGCGAAGAAAACGTTGCCAGGGTTAATAATTATAAATTACTATCCTTCATCCATGTCCAAATTTATTAAACTATTTTTATCGATTAGTATACATTCATACGTAAAATGCTTTTGAAATGAAAGCTTTTAATAAATAAGATTCAGCCTCATTGCAGAACGCGTTTCAAGTCATTTCCTGATTAAAATATACTTACATACCTACTTACTTATTTTTAGTGAGAAGGTACCAGAAGGTCAGCTCTACAATTAAAGTTTATACCTTTAATTATTGGTGATACCGGTACTGTAGTACAGGTTTCGAGTACTTGAGTAAACCTTCAAGATTCTGCATTGGCGGTCATTGCCAGAGAACTGGTTGTAGGTATAATAGTGGCCTGTTGTTAGTTTTTTACTTGTGACATAGCTTTTGCAAATATTCTCCAATCTCCCTGGGTCCTTAGGAAAAGGATCCTTATACAGTTGACGTTAAGGCTCTGTTAAAGGTAGTACAATTTCGAACTGATGATTCATGATAGTTTGAAAGTGCATGGGATTGATGGATACAGGCTTTTTCGATTTATATTATTACTAGATGACCCGGTGGGCGGTGAACTTTGTATCACTTCCCTCCTAAATCCTAATATAAACCTTCCCTGGACTTTTTCGAATTATTTATTATTCTACTTAGATAAAACTTTTTTACAATATTTTTATAACTACAGCCTTTTTAGTTACTTATCTTTTATTTTTACTTAAAATCGCTGTAGTAACACGTACGTAAGTTCTCACGGCTCTATCAAATACTACTTAAAAATGGCGAGAAAAAAACATAATTTATGCAGAGATTGTAAATGAGCCAATTAGTGGACACGTGCAAATGTTTATGTTTATATAGAGCAAAAACTAATTCAAAATTGTTGCTAGGTCACGGTTTAAACATTATGGTATGGTTTAGTAAAAGTGTTCCTCAAATATTTATACGAATTACTAAATTTTTCATTGAGCACTTAAGTAAGCGTAAAAAGAACTATTTGATTCTTCACTTTTAAGGAAAAACCACAAAGAAATACTATGAAATATTTTGTACTGTCTTTGTTCGCATATTCGTGTCACAGTGTTTGTGCGCGAACTCCTCCAAAACGGCTCATCCGAGGCCTGACAATATATTATAAATTTTATCTACTTTTATATTATTATAAGTATATTAATATACTAGAAATAATTTATGTGGCAAAACAACGTTTGCCGTGTCGGCTTTTACTCGTATAAGAGAAGCATAAAAAAATGCGATACTCTTACAGTGCACTATGGTGCTACATCAAGATCTTGAGGATGTCGAGCAGCTTCACCAAGAAAAACTGGTCGATGCCGGACATATTCCACGCCGTGGTGAAGAAGCATCCCCACAAAGCCTGCTTCCTCTTTGAAAACGAGACATGGACCTTCCAACAGGTATGTGCCCATCGTGACCTTGACTGCTAATTGAGGGAAGAATCATTCAAGAATGCTCGTAGACATGTAATAAATGTATCATCATTAATTTTTTCATAATATAACTTAATGTAAGTACATACTATAATTTTTAAATTAATTTCATGTTAATTTAAAGTTCAAATGGCAAAGAATCATTAACGCAAACCCAAAAAAATCTACTCGTTTTAGACATGCGGCTTATCAGCCGCGTATATTTAATACACGATAATAATAAAAATTCATAATATTATTACACGAGTCACCGATCAGGGAGAAACTAAATAAAAGAAACTTTGAAAAAGACTTAACTATAATTATACATACTGCATACTTGTCTTTTTACTTGGGCACAAAAATATTACACAATATGTTTGCTATCTTTGTCTTTTCAAGGGCTTTAAAAAAAAAGATTGCTTTAAAACGTGCGCGAGTGAAAGGAGGCAGGCTGCGCTTACGTTATTCAGGCATAGACTTTTTAAGAAACTTTTCCCTGTTCGGTAACTCTATGGTGCAGCGCAGACGAAAGACTATCCGTGCGTGCTTACGCAATACACCTATGCAATTATATGCAGTAACGCACACGCCGCGCAAAAAGTCCGCATGCATAGGTTCTATTTTCCACAGACTAAAAAGTGCGTCACGGATAGTCTGTCGTCTGCGCTGCGCCATATTCTCTGCTTGACTACATTATACTTTTTACACTCTCATAGCGTCGCATACTCAAGTGTCGCAGGCATCATCTTAAATTCCTAAGGGTCAATTTATACTAAGTAGCGCAGAGTCGAAGCGCATTAAAACGAATTACCAAAAATTGAATATAACAAATTCAACCTTAATTCCAGAATATAACGCACACATTACTTCTGCGAGACCAATTACCGTTGGTGCGCACATTCACGCGAATTCGCTAGAATGCGCATTTGATTTTAAAATCTCAGAAGTAATGTGTGTGTAACGATTGTTATGTTCAGTTTAATGGTAAGCTTCGATGCGCTTCGACTCTGCGGTAGTGCCTAGTATAAATTGACCCTAAGGGCGTTTGTGCACTACACGGAACTTTACCGTCCGGCGGCGTTCATAACTTTCACCTTTGCCATATCAAAACGTACGGTACACCGCGCCGCGCCGGATGGTAAAACTCCGTGTAGTGCACAAACTCCCTAACCAACTTGTCTCACAGGTAGAAGATTACAGCCTGCGCGTGTCAGCCGTACTCAAATCCCTGGGCATCAAACGCGGCGACACCGTGGCGGTGATGGCCAGCAACTACCCGGAGATGCCGGCGCTGTGGCTCGGCGTCGCTCGCGTCGGCGGCATCGCCCCGCTCATCAACACCAACCAGACCGGCCGCACGCTGCTGCACTCCATCAACATCGCCAAGTGCGACGCCTTCATCTACGGCAGCGAGTTCGACGCAGGTACCATCGAGGAAATGTATTCTTAGACAGATGACATACCAACGTCATTTGGTTGGATATTAATTATTGTGATCTGTCGGCTGGGTTTGACATAACTAGACCAAACTACGTAGGTCCCCCATCTGCCTAGGAATCAACTTCTCTGATAGTACTTACAACAGACAATACATCAATCCTGAGTTTAACCATAAAAAACTTACTAGTTACAGAGACTTGTAGTTTACGTTGGCATCAAAATCTTTAGTTTCTAAGATAATCCATAAAATTAAAACTTTACAAAAATGGGTCCGCGTAGCGGCGGCGTAGCTTGCGTAGCCCCAGGCTCTACGAGTTCCTTATATTCTTCTTTTATTAGGATAAGAGCACGATAAAATTATATAATAGTTTCAGTTGCTGTACAAAATTATTGTACCATCGAGGAAACTGATTCCTAGGCAGTTGACGGTCCTACATCAATTGGTCGGGTTATGTGAATTTAATGTTAGCTGTGAATTGTGATATCTGTCGCATAGATTTGACAAAACGCGACCAAATTACGTAGGTCACCATCTGCGTAGGAATCAACTTCCCTGATAGTACCATATTTAAATTTTAAGTGAATATTGACATTTCCTCTAAACATTTTAAATTTTAATGTCTTCCGTAAAATGTTAAACACATAGTTTGGTGTTTTAATTACTTTTATATTATAATTCGACCTTGACCTTGGAAATGATGGCTGTTTGAATATAGCATGACAAAATTTAAGTACAAGGTAAAACCGACGTCTATTAAGCGTCTAATAAATTATCTTGGCAAAGTGGTCTCTGTTTTAAAACATAACAAAAAGGCTTGCCCTTTTAGTATTCTATGGTTTCCTTGACTTTTATGAGATACCCAAAAAAAAAAAATTTCACTATTTTTCAACTGTAAGCACGTGACTGTAGTAAGCACGTTTCTGTTCTTGCTCTTTATCTGCATACAATTATTTAGAAGCAGTCGGGCAAATAAAACATAAGTCACGTGCTTATTGTTATAAAAATAGAGCTAAGTTATTAATATTTAATGTGGGTACGTCACTAAGGATAAGTAGGTGAAATAAAATGTGGCTTTTAGTGAGAACGGAAACATATTATTCTTATTTGCATTACGTAGAAAGACAGGTCAGTACTAGGTGAATACAAAATGTACCTAATAAGAATAAATAATCGGCCAAGTGCGAGTCGGACTCGCGCACTAAGGGTTCCGTACCATTATAGAGCAAAATTAGTCCAAGAATTGTTTTTTGTATGGGAGCCCCCCTTAATTTTTTTATTTTATTTTAATATTATTATTAAATAGTAAAGTGCACATAAAACTAAGGACCTTGATTAAAATTCAAGTACCTACCTGTTGCCATTATTGATATAGAGTAGGGTTGCTGAGGATTCCTCTTCCGCTTCCTCATAATGAGGAAGTTCCGCAATATTTTGGGTTCCTCAACCGTTACCGCATCCTCATAAATAAAAACAAAAAAATCCTCTTCCGCTATCGCTTCCTCAAAATTTAAGAGGAATTTATGAGGAATTTCACTGCGCATGCGCGTCGCGTATCCAATCATGGCAACGCAACGCACACACCAGAGCGCGAGAATTGTATTAAATTATTCGCTCTGTATCTTTTTTTTGTGTGCGTGTGTTGTGTATGTTACTGTGTGCCGAGTGTGAGATTTTGTTTTACATTCGATCGTGAACGCGTTTGGCGTTTACTAAGATTTTGTATGGGATTACTCACTGGGCTGGGCTCACTCCCGTGAGCAGGTGGCGCTGTTCAAATCCCATACAAAATCTTAGTAAACGCCAAACGCGTTCACGATCGAATGTGTAACACAAAAAAATCACACTAGGCACACGAACTGCTGGACCGATTTTGATGATTCTATATTGTGTGTGTTTCGAGAATGGTTTAGAATTTAGATTCATAGTGGACCAACCACTGGATAATGCCCTTTTAATATTTTTTTTGTGTATTGTTATGTATAGAGACCGGATTATATGCAACATAAAAAGCTTGTTATATGCATGCAAATATGCATGAAAATTGGCAAAATATGCAAAATAATATGGCAGTATGCAAATTCAAAATCTGCTTACAATTAGTAATTTATTTTTTGATAGGCGATAATAGACCGTACAGTAGCATTATAACATGACATTAACATTATTTTAAATTATTGTAAAGGTAAGCAACCAAATATTTTTCTAAATTTTCAGTATTAAGATTGTGTCTAGCTGTCTACTATAATTTAGAATATTTTTGTAAATAAGAAAGGTTCGCTTTCACTGAGGAAACTGAGCAGAATTTGAACTTGGGTGCTATGTATCACTTACAGTTTCTGGCCAAAGTTCTGCCGTTTAATTTGTAGTTAGCGAGCGCGATTTTCTTCTATGTCTTTATAGAATTATCGTAACTGTCAAAACAAAAGATGCGCAGGGCTACAGACTACATTCGAAATGCAGTAAAAAGTCACAACTATTACTCGATAGTCCTTATGTTTTGTAACTGTTATTGTTATTTTTGGTCGCATTTCGGAACACAGCATTAGCACAGTATAGCAATATTATCCCTACAGTAACGAAACGCCTTTGATGTCGCACGATGCCGCCACCGGTGTAGGTACCGAGCAGATATGCCAGGGTTGCCACGAAACGGGAAATAAAATAAAATTAAATATTGTGCTTGTAATGTTATCATTTAATCTGTTTAATCTATATTTACGTGAAACTTTATTTTTAGATGATTTCAATTCTCTACTAGATGATGCTCGCAACTTCGTTGTGTCAAAACTCGTTTATCGTGCGAGAACCGTACATTTTTCCAGGACAAAAAGTGTCCTATGTCCTTTCCCGGGACTCAAAGTATCTCCATGCCAAATTTCAGCAAAATCGGTCCAGCGGTTTGGGCGTGAAGAGGTAACATACAGATAGACACACTTTCGTATTTATAATATTAGTATGGATTTAAAAATTTCATTACCCATCAAGCCCCAAAAGCTCACCGGTGAGCAAGATACAATAAAATAACAATAGATTTCCAAGAATCCACTATCGAAAGATTAAAATAATGAAGACGCATTCGAATATACTATCTACGAATAATAAAGTAGGAATATATAAAGTATCCAACAATTAATCATATAACAATTGGTAGGTACGGTAGCCCACACGTCAGGTATAACAGAAGCACTTCAAAACTCGCTCTTATAACGTGCGCGGTAAGGGCGGTCCAAAGGTCAAAATGTTACACTAAGTGTAACATTTTTTGATGTATGGCCCTGTGTACCTAGCTAGGTAGGTACTAATTAGTATGTAACAGGGTATTTGACAGATTTTTAATTTATTCTTTATTGTTTCTCTCCATGTTACACTTCTTACAACGTAAACAATAAAACAGATATTATGCAAATAAATGCCGCCAAGGCCAACACAATATTAGTGTGAACTGTGAGCCGATATTTATGAAAATTTAAATCCTTTTTGTTTTTTGAATCAGATTTACATCCGGACACTGAACACATTATATCCCATTGTTTTTAGGATAAGTTATCGTTTTACAACACAAAACTCGTAGACAACGCGCCAACGTCACCCCTGCGCGGGCAGGTACACAAACTCCGCGAGTTTGTGTACGCGGGTCCGCGCCGCCCGCTTCCCCGCGGGTACCCCTCCGTTGCTCTGCGCAAGTACATTCGTTTCACTACTGTAGGGATATTGCTATACTGTGGCATTAGTGAAAAATGTTGTAAATGTACTATAATTTGCATCATAACTAGATTTCAGGTAAAATATGCTATTACTGCTGAGAATGGCTAAAATATGCAAATGCATATGCAAATATGCAATGCATATAATCCGGTCTCTAGTTATGTACCTACAGACAGGACAAATTATTTTGGGTTAGATCCGCTAGTATTTATAATTTCCTATCATTCTATTCCTCATCCGCTTCCTCATCCGCATCCTCTTCCTCATAAAAATATATCCTCTTCCTCCTCCTCTTCCTCATAATCACTTCCTCAACAACCCTAATATAGAGCCAAAAAGGCCAAAAAAATCACGTTTGTTGTATGGGACCCTTAAATATTAATTTTATTTTGTTTTTAGTATTTGTTGTTATAGCGGCAACAGATATACACAATCTGTGAAAATTTCAACTTTCTAGCTATTACCGTTCTTGAGTTACAGCCTGGAGACAGACAGACAGACGGACAGACAGACGGACAGACAGACGGACAGACATCGAAGTCTCAGTAATAGGGTCCCGTTTTTACCCTTTGGGTACGGAACCCTAAAAAGCAAGACAAATAATAAGATAGAAGTGGGCTCTACCTTGGCTCTACCTGAAAGATACATAGAAGCTCGAAAGTATGTCATATCCTCACGAATAGTGAAGAGCGTGGCTCTTAAATAAAAAATCGTGGATTCAATTCCTGCTGTGAATAAATTTTATTTCTAAGTTCAAGGGAACTTTGTCTTATGCCGTGATCACACCTACCGCCATTTCACTCAGTACCTACGTGTAATCTGGAGGCCTACAACGAAACCGTTTTGAGACTCTAACGATCGAACCAAAATGCCGCGTCCTAACAACGTCATTTCACATATTTTGTTAGAGTACGGCCCCAGGCCCTTGGGCTTATCAGCAGCAAGCAATTTACCTACTGCTCTTTTATTTCTAGCGGTGAACGATATCAAGAAAGACATCAGTCCGTCCATCCGGCTGCTCCGGTTCACTCGTCGTCCTCTCAACACCGCCCCCGAAGCCGTCAAGGTAGCGGAGTCGCCTGATGACTTGACCCACATGCTGGAGACCACGCCCCCTGCCCCCTGGTCTATGTCAGAGGGCGAAGGCTTCAACGGCCGCCTGCTCTACATATACACGTCGGGAACTACTGGGTTACCCAAAGCAGCTGTTATATCTCCGTCTAGGTTAGTTGTTACTATGTGTGCTTAGATTCATTAGTGTGGCAGCACTCAGAGATTAAATAGTAGGTACGGCCTACGGGAGCCCTAGAACAATTTTTTTGACTACTATCAAGCAAATTTTTTGTGAGTACTGTTATTTTGATAAGACGAACAAAATTTTTATCTGCGAAAAATTTTGAAAAAGGTAGAGCTAACAGAAATAGAAAGCATTTCATACTTTGATTTGATGGTCCTAAAATATGGATTGATCTATTTGTAGGATAATGTTACTCTTAAATTATATATAAACTTGTAAAAATCAGCTTGTGAGGGTCGGAACCTTTTAGGGTTCAGTAGTCAACCAAATTTGTTGATTACAGAACCCTATAACGGAACCCTAACGAGCTTAAAACTTACTATTCGGGACTTAACGCGACTTATTCTAGTAGTAATGCCTGTGCAATAAACCTGTGCAACCCCTCAAGCTATATGGTCTGCCTAAAATTCACAAAAGGAACATTCCTCCGAGGCCCATTGTGAGTCAGATTGACTCTCCGACATACCGCTTGGCTAAACATGTTGCTGAAGTGCTGCGACCATTAGTTGGGAAAACACCGTCTTTCGTGAAGGATTCGGTCCATCTCAGGGACGTAGTGAAGAGTTTGAGGTTGGAACCCGGATATACCATGGTGAGTTTAGACGTTGAATCACTCTTTACTAACGTTCCACTCAAGGATTGCATCGAGGTGATTAAGAACAAGCTGTGTGATCATGAGTTGCCTAAAGAATATATTGTTCTCATAGAAAACTGTTTGGACGGTAATTACCTTCTCTTCAGAGATCAATACCACCTCCAGATTGATGGCATTGCAATGGGTAGCCCTCTGGCACCAATGATTGCAAATATCTGGACGCACTTTGAAGACCTAGCTTTAGCTACTGGACCATGTACTGTGAAGCTTTGGAAGAGGTACATTGATGATGTTTTCTGCACTATTAATGGAGGACAACAGGAAATAGAACAGTATGTTAATAAAGTTCACCTACGAGATGGAGAAGAACAGAAAATACTCCATTAAAACTGTGTATACTCCGTTACGTAAAATATCCCAAGTACTACGGTCACCAAAGGATTCCTTTCCTATCCAAACACCTGGGGTTTATAAAATTGATTGTAGCTGTGGTAGTTCGTACATTGGCCAAACGAAACCGACTATTGGCGAAAGAGTGTAAGAACACATAGCCGCATTAAAAAATCGCCACACAAATAAATCCGCGGTTGCAGAACATCTGCTTGATATGGGGACTAATCATTGGATGGAGCTACACGACCCCAAAATCCTCTCTACAGTTCGTCATTACCACTCAAGAGTAATACGTGAAGCCGTTGAAATTAAAAAATACAAAAATTTCAGTCGTGAGGACGGATTTAAATTATCTCCAACCTGGAATCCAGTGATTAATAAGTGCAAACCGCCTGTGTGTCGTCTTTGTCAATAAACCCGTGTAAACCCGGATACAGTGATTTTGTGTGTCGCACTGAGCCTAATGACTCCAAATGTGCTTCAAATACATTGGAACACAAATGTTGGACAATTCCTGGGTAGTCGTAGAACAGACCGCCCAGTGCAAACAAAGACGTCGCGTTCCTGCAGTCCCCTCGTGACCACGGCCGTTGCAACACGGCCGAAACGTCGAGAAAAAGATGTAGTAGTATTACTAGGTAAGGTACTTGAATAAATCGCGTTAAGTCCCGATTCCCGAATAATAAGTTTCAAATAAAATGCAACGCGAAAGTATAAAAGTTCACCCTAACGAGCTGATTTTTGTGTATTGATAGGTTATATTATGAGTAATTACGTACTTTAGTTGAGTCATCAACTTTAAATGAAAATAAATGCCTTCTTAAGGTCGTCCCCCGAGCAAACGACCTTGGCCATACATTTGCCGCGTTGCCGAGATCGCGCCAAAACCCTATTATTTTTACTTATCTTGGTTCAAAATTGTCCTAAAAAAAATTTAAAACGGCGAATATGTAGTTTATGATATTGTCGATCTATTGGCGTGAGTTTCAAATAAAAGTAATTTGTAAATCCTAAGGAGATGCTGAATGTATGCTTGAATTTTAACAAATTGGTATTACTTTGGAAGCTGATATCATGAGTTTAAGAAACAAAAATAGAAAATTTAAAACGACAAAAGGAATGTTGATATATTGAAGATTAGTACTGTATTTTTATTATAACTTTGTAGCTTTCAGATTATGAGTTTATAAGGTTTTAAATACGGTCAATTACGGAATCTCCGGACGGAACGCCCTTAATAGGAATCATTTTCATACAGTAAGGCTTCTTATCCAGTCTTAACGGATAATGTTTACCTTTCAGAATGCTGTTCATGTCATCAGGAGTGCACTTTCTGGGCAGCCTGCGGTCGAGCGACGTGATCTATTGCCCCATGCCGCTGTACCACTCCGCCGGTGGTGTCATCACCGTCGGCATGGCCTTCATATTCGGTTGCACCATCGCTCTCCGAACCAAGTTCTCCGCGTCCGCTTACTTCTCGGATTGCATCAAATATAATGCTACTGTAAGTAAAGAGCAACAGTTTGGAATAGGATGGAAGCTACAGCTACGCCTTAATTTGTATGTATTACAAATCCTTTTTAAAAATAAATGATCTGCAACTTGAATTTATTTATTGATAAGAAAATTATTAAGTACTTACATTGAAACATCTTTTGACGTGACAACGTCTTATAATTCGATGGGGCCGGCTGCGCGCACGAAAAAACATGACGCAATATGCGGCGTTACCTCGCTCTGAGGCGTTCCATTTAAGGCTATGACTTTGTCAGGTTCAACTATCGTCAGTAAACCGACTTTACAGACAACCGAGTTCGAGTCGAGCTCGAGTTCGAGTCGAGTTCGAGTTCGAGTTCGACACAAAACACTACTCTCCAACCGTCCTTATTTTTTTAGATAATGGAATACCTATGCCTGTGTAACTTGGTAGTAGCTGTATAAGCCCGGCCGCACATTATCCGAATTTCTAATCAGAAAAAATTCGGACGCCCCGCCGGAACACACTCTGTTCAGAATTCTGATGTGTCAAAATGTATGAGCGTCGGAATTATTTTGATCAGAAATTCGGATAATGTGCGGCCGGGCTTAACTAGCTATCTTCATTAATGGGACGGTGTTACATGATTTCAGGCCGCGCACTACATCGGCGAGATGTGTCGGTACGTGCTGGCCACCCCGCCCTCGGCGACGGACAGACAGCACAAGGTCCGCACCGTCTACGGCAACGGAATGAGACCCACCGTAAGTATCCTTCTCTCTTTCTTCTCTCGCTTCTTACAGCATTAAGAACATCTGTTCTGGGGGAACGGGAGTGCCCCCGCCAAGATGAGCCAAGCGAAGCGCGCAAGGCACTACCTACCTTTTCTCGAAACGTTTCGTCGTAATTTTGGTTTGGATTATGCCAGATAGTTGAAAATTTTAAGATTATTTATTGTTTGGATCTGTTTATTAATTATATATTAGGTCTTTACCAACTATAGTAGAGATTAATGATGATACAATGTGGTTTTGCAGATATGGACTGAATTCGTCAATCGTTTCGGCATAAAGAAGGTGGTGGAATTTTATGGAGCCACCGAAGGAAATGCTAATATAGGTAAGATCATCAGAGTATGCTTTATTCTGTATCACAATATGTATTATATTTTATGCCTTCGAAGAAACAATTTAATTTAGTACGTGCGGACGCGATTGCATATCTGATATCTATCCGCTAAAATCTAACCCATACCACAGAATATATATTAGTTGTACCAACAGAATTCCCACTAACGAAACTCGTTTAAAGAATTAACGACTCATGCTACGATACTATAAAGTTCAAATTCCGACCGCGCAGTGCTAGGTGCCTACAATTATATTTGCCTACATCTCCGCTCTCTTTCTATCGCATAACTCGTACCTTTTCTGAAGAAATCAGGGTTGTCTCTTTTTAAAAATAATATTATAATCTTTATATTTATTTAACTACATTTTATTTAACTCGAAATAATCTAAGATATTATGTCTTATGTACTATGTAGATTTAATAATTATCATAAATTCGCGTGTAACTACTTACGCGTACTTATATTCGATAGGTACCGTATCTTAATTATTGAAACCGGTCTTATATGTACATATTACAGGCTACTTAAATTGTATAACTTAGTTATTCTTGGCGACCTCCGTGGCGCAGTGGTGAGCGCGTTGGTGGCTCAAGCCGGGAGGTCGCGGATTCGAGTCCCGCCAACGGAACAAAAAGTTTATAAAGTTCCTGGGTCATGGATGTGTATTAAATATGTGTATCATATAATAAAAATCTTAATTAAATTATGTATAGTATAAAAGTATTAAATATATTTCCGTTGTCTGGTACCTGTAACACCAGTCCTCAGGTACTTACCACGGGGCCAGACTGACGTGGTGTGAAGCGTCCATAGATACCTATATTCTTGGTATTATGCTAATTTTACCTTATAGGAAAAATTAAAGTAATAAAATACTTACATAACTTATAAGGTGGAAAAACTCTTTTTAACCGACTTCCAAAAAACGAGGAGGTTATATGTTCGGCTGTGGATATTTTTTTTTTTTTTTTTTTTTTTTTTATTTTTTTTTTTTTTGTATGTTCAACGATTACTCCGCCGTTTGTGAACCGATTTTCGAAATTTTTGCTTTGTTGTATTTGGTTTTACTCCAATTTGGTACCATGTTGACAAAGTGGTGACCTGATGATGGGATCCAGGAGTAATCGAGGGAACTCCTCGAAATTTATATGGAAACATATGGTGATTTTGGTTTTATGTGAAGTGTACTAAGAATATGCTACCAAAAAGTCAAATATTGGGTCAAGGTATACCATGGTTTCGAAGATGCTGAGAGAACTCCTGACTCCTTATAGATACACGTTTGGGAGTTTCGGCGTTGTTTTAAGAACAGAAAGCATATGCTACTATGCAACTCATATTCATCATCATAATCATCATCATCATCATCGTCTTCATCATTACCACGTCGTGTTAAGGTCACCAATGTCTCATGGCACAGAATAGATAATAGTACAAGGCATAGGTGTGGATATACTAATAATAATAATAATTTTATACTGTATAACAACACTTTGTTTAAATATAGACGGCGGTCAGCACCGCGGAGGCGACGGTATCGCGGCGCCGCCGCGCGGCGAGTGGCGGAAGATCGAATATACTTTACTACTTTATATACAGATCGAATACTTTACTAACTACTTTATAAAATTTTAATAGACAAAATATAGAATTAAAATAAAGTTATTTTAAAAAGAGCATTTAAACAAAACAAAGTCAATAAGTGTCTTTTTAATTAGTTATACTTATTAATCGATAGATGGCGCACTAAGTATCGATTTGAATGGATTTGAAATTGAATTCTTGATTACAAGAACAGCTGTCAATAATTATGATAATATTATATTACTAGCTGTCACGGCAAACGTTGTTTTGCCAAATAAATAATTTTTGGTATTAGATGAGTAGCTACGCTACATCCAATGCAAGTTTATACAGTTTTTTATCTGAAAGATCCTTCGATCGTGGAAAAACGAGACACAATAGCCTTTCTATTGTTATCGCAATCGCCGGTGACCGCTTGGGGTTTGAAGTATTAAAATTGTTAAATTACTTAGCACAATATGTTCACTTCACTGATAATATATTATTTTGTGAGTGTGAACTGTGACTCTTAACAAATTGTAATAAGATACGTAAAATATACGCGAAGGTTTACCTACCAGTGTAACTAAAAAGAGTGAAATTATTATTATTTTTAACAAAAAATTAAAACCGACTTCCAAGGTAAAAACAATATTAACATTAATATGAACTAAAAAGTATTAAATAATTTTTGCTATCTAATAGTGCCTTTTTCCGAATTCGGCTAAACCTCAACTATTTCTGTACTCAATCTTCATAATTTTGAAGTCGGTGCCAGTTCCAAAAGTTTCAAATATTCTGTCAGAGGACTGAAGATTCAGCTATCTGGTACCGACTTCAAAATAATGAAGATTGAGTACAGAAATAGTTGAGGTTTAGCCGAATTCGGAAAAAGGCACTATTAGATAGCAAAAATTATTTAATACTTTTTAGTTCATATTAATGTTAATATTGTTTTTACCTTGGAAGTCGGTTTTAATTTTTTGTTAATTATCTAGTATCGACCATCTGAATGACGTAGATTATAGATAAGCTCTAACATTATTAACAGCTGATTATTCCATGAAATATAAATAATAATGTCTCCTGTATTATATTTGAAATTATAATAAGTACTTATAGGTTGAATTCCAGATATTAAAATTACGTCAGTGTTAACTGTTACCAGGAAAATATCTAGCTGTAAGAATGCCTGCGTAAATGCCTCTGTTTATGCAGATGGAGACTTCGCAGGAAGTCAAATTCTAATTCCTTATATCTCGTAGCTCTTCGATCTCAGAAGTCTCGTATTCTCGAAACAACCGTACGCGAATTGAGGGTCTCCCTTTCTCGAAAATATGAAAAACTAATTAAGATTAAAATAAAAATAAAACGTTACATATAACGATATGTTAATTAATGTTAATTTATTAGGTTTGTCTTGATCTAAGTATAGTTAATGTTAAATCCATACTAATATTATAAATGCGAAAGTGTGTCTGTCTGTCTGTCTGTCTGTCTGTTACCTCTTCACGCCCGTACCGCTGAACCGATTTGGCTGAAATTTGGCATGAAGATACTTTGAGTCCCGGGAAAGGACATAGGGTACTTTTTATCCCGGAAAAATGTACGGTTCCCGCGCGATAAACGAGTCTTGGCGCAACGGAGTTGCGGGCATCATCTAGTGTTAAATAAAAAAGTTGTAATTGAATTTAGTATTAACATCGTTTTACTTATTCCAGTGAACATAAACAACAAGACCGGCGCGATCGGGTTCGTGTCGCGCATCATCCCGCAGGTGTACCCCATCGCCATCATCAAGGTGGACGAGGACACCGGCGAACCCATCAGGGACGCCAGGGGACTGTGCCAGGTGGGTATGTTGTCAGATTAGTCTGCTAGGGGCTCTGGGTCTGGAAGCTGACTACGAAACTGTTTTGAGACTCAAAAAATCTAACGAGAACGTCGCGTCCCTAACAACGTCATATCTCGTTTGTTAAGTAGGACGCGGCATTCTCGTACGATTGTTTGAGTCTCAAAACGGTTTTGTGGTACGGCCCCTGACTCATAATGAAACTTTTAACTCGGATTCGACAACTTTTTGCTACAAGTTACAACCAATATTAGCACACGCCTAGCTGCGAGTTTACCCTGCGCGAATGCTACTAAATCCAAATTTTCATCTTAGCTGTTAGCAGGCACCTTATCTGATATAATAAATAAATCATTACGTTAAGGGTTTTTTGTTATGAAAGCTCTAAAAATATATACTTATAGGTAATAATGTAGTACTTAATTGGTAACGTCAATTAAGATTTCTTTTCGCTGATAGCTGATAGCGATCTAAATTTATGACACGCAAAGTATCTAAATGGCGACACTGACTTGCGAGTTGTGACGAAACAAAACAAAAACCCGATGAAAGTAAAAGTGTCGCCAGGTAGAGCGAAAGTTTGGATACTGCTGCGTCTTAGGCAATCCTTACATAATTACACGTCAATTTTTTTGCCAGATGGAGAATAGGATGATAGAAAGAAACTTACCAGTTACTTAATTATTTTATTGCAGTTAGCAAAGCCAAATGAACCGGGAGTGTTCATCGGTAAAATCAAGCCAAACAACCCGTCCAGAGCATTCCTCGGTTACGTCGACAAAGACGCATCGGAGAAGAAAATTGTAAGAGACGTTTTGGAGCACGGCGATTCGGCCTTTATATCAGGTAAATTATGCCTAAACTTAAAAATTAATCTGTTTCGAATAAAAGTATTTCAACTAAGTACCGTAATTTTTTATAAAAGGTGAAGCAAGTAATAAGATTAGACAATCCTCAGCTGACTGCTGAACACTGGAATCTGCACGTGATGTTCAGTCCAACGTTTTAGCTTGACCCAGACCATCCAAAGTTTCAGTTTGGACCATGTAATCATTATACAAATTTTAAAATATTTTACACTCTTATTCCTTTAACAACCACGTCTCCCCTACAAACTTTGTTAAGTTTGTAGGGGAGACGTGGTTGTTATAATACTTCAGAAACTGTGTTTACTTACGTGTTTCACATCGCAAGTCAATCCACCATAATATTTATTTGCCCGCGCGCTCCCGGAATTCTCTCTCAAAAACTTACTTGTCGCCATCTAGCGGCGTTAGGGGAAAACTATCGGTACCGCGGTGGTGGACGCCGGACGGATGCGGCCGACGGAGCTGCTTTCCCGACTCCCGAGGCAGTAGATTGCGAGTTGCGACAACTGAATACTAGGTGGCGCTAAAGTTAAACAATTGTTTCTTTCGCATCGGGTTCAAAGACTTCTATAGAATTCTTTGATCGGGTTGACCTAGTGAATTGTAAAGTATTATCATCATTTATTTATTTAAGGCATCATTGACACTCGTCTGTATCCCCAGGTGACATTCTGGTGGCGGACGAGCTGGGCTACCTGTACTTCCGCGACCGCACCGGCGACACCTTCCGGTGGCGCGGGGAGAACGTCAGCACCACGGAGGTGGAGGCCGCCATCTCCAGGGTCGCCGACCAGAGGGATGCTGTCGTGTATGGAGTAGAGGTAATTATTATGAACGCCACCGTGGTCCAGTGGTTAAGAGCGTGGCTTTTGACTCGGAGGTTGTGGGTTCGATTACCGCGTTGCAAACATATTATTTCCAAGTTTGGTTAGGATAATGCAGGCTGATTGTCGCGATCAGAAACGCGCGTCGACAGTGCGCGAAAAAATCTTTCGTGTGGAAAGGCCCTAAATCTTTTTAGAAAACTAGAGAAGGCAGCGTACTTTAATCTCATTAAGTCATTACTCATAAATAATTATAACCTTAATACCTACCTACCTATGCTTCACAGGTCCCCAACACGGAAGGTCGCGCGGGCATGTGCGGTATAGTGGACGTCGATGGTACCCTCGACTTGGACAAGCTGGCCAAGGACATGGCGAAGGACCTGCCCAAGTACTCCCGACCTGTGTTCATCAGGGTCATGAAGAGTATGGACATGACAGGTAAATTACCTTACATTTGGACTCTCTAATTTCCCAAATTATCTAATTTCGATTTGATTTATCTGACTGATTTAAATCAGTAGTTTTAACTTTTGAAATTCGACCATTGGGCGTTGCAATAGCGTTGAACCAATTTTTTGCATGTTAACTTATTATAGTATTAACTATTCATATCTGTCGTTAATAATTGCAATTACTTTTTTGACCTTGTTACCATCCTCGAAATATATTGCACCATATCATTGTAGCCTTGCTATTACTTACAAATGAATTAAATTTTTTCCAGCCACTTTCAAGTTACGAAAAGTCGACCTACAGAAAGAAGGATTTAACCCATCTGCGACCAAGGACCAGCTGTTTTATTTCGACGCGAAACTTAACAAATACATTAGCTTAGGACCAGAGGAGTACAACAAGATTATATCAGGACAAATAAGACTGTGATTAGTTTAAGAATGTATTATATTATAGTTTAGCTGTATGCTAGTGCAATTTCCAGGTAAACCATGGATAGGGTTTATGTAGCCTCAGGTGACTTGTCAGCAGTGGCGTAACTAATACATCCGGGGCCCATGGCAAATTAGTGGGCTCCTATCAGTATAAATCGTCACGTTCATAATAAAACAATGTATAAAAAAATCTGATCTTATGGCCTCTTGGGCCGGGGCCCTTTTGGGTCGCGGCCCGTGGCATTTTGCCAGCCCTGCCACCCTATAGCTACGCCACTGCTCACCAAGTATAGCGCTTATTCCACTTATCCTAGCTAGGATCCTAGCTAGGATAAGTGGAATAAGCGCTTTAACCAATGCTAGCTAGCTAGCTTAAATTGCAAAGGTGGTACTTGTTATTTTATTTAGATATAAGTAGATATTTAAAAAATTAAGATGCGCGAAAGCTTAAACAAAGGTGCCTATCAGCTAGCATAATTATTTAATTTAATGTCAATTTTTGAGATAAATTTACACTTTGTAGCATATTTTACGAATTACGAAGGAACTTTTACTTATTCCCAACTATGGTTAGGCGTTGGTGTGAAAAGTTGTAGAAAATGAAGATGTAATTTAACGAAAATATTAAAATTTTTATACCAATCAAAGGTCTATTTTCTCTTTCTAACTACCAATAACTACTCTGTGATGTATCTAGAGGTGGGCAGAATTATTTTACAAAGTTGTAAGTATATCAATTGTAAAAATATTTTTATATGTAAGTACCTAAGTACAAAAATAAAGGGATTTCTACAAACTACGCTTTTTTTATTAAATAAGGGGGCAAACGAGCAAACGGATCACCTGATGGAAAGCAAAGTACCTACCGTCGCCCATGGACACTCGCAACATCGGAAGAACCGCAGGTGCGTTGCCGGCCTGTTTGGGTCGCGGGTCGCGGTGATCCTCTGCATGCTGCGTTGATCCGAATGTCCGTCGGTTGGATTTGACATAAAGCAACCAAATTATGTAGGTACGACGTCTACGTATGAGTCAACTTCTCTGATAGTACCATCGAGGAAATTGATTCCTAGGCAGTTGATAGACCAACGTTATTTGGTCGAATATGTCAATTCAATGTTAATTGTGATCTGTCGGCTGGGTTTCACGTAACGCAACCAAACTACGTAGGTCCCCGATCTGCATAGGAATCAACTTCAATCAACTCTGATAGTACATCTATCGCACATTGTAAAAGAACTATGCTTGACAAGGAATAGTGTACAAATCACAAATGATCCCCGGTCCATCAGAGAGTGGAGTCATGTGCGAACATCGATCAAGGCTGCCGCGCGACGTGACACTTTTGACGAATGCAGGCTTTGGTGAGGGGACCACGATGTAGGTGATAGTGCGGACAAATGCAGATAAACGAGAGTTTTGAAGATGTCAAGGGTAGCTGGGCCCGATCTAAGTGTCTAAACTCTAAACTCACTATGCCAAAAATAGGCGGCCGTAGTTCGGCATGATTACGCCTACAATGTATTTTAGATGACGCACCATGCCGGAATTACGTTGCGTTGCGTATTGTAATGTATTGGCCGCGTATTTTCGGCCTAGTGCAGGGATGGCGAACCTTTTCGTATCAACGTGCCCTTTTCTGAAGAAATCTTCAGTTGTCATAAACGTGCCATTAAATATTTTTATTGTGATTCGATGCGTATTTCAAAATTTACCTAATTTAGTGCACACTACGCAAAAGGGATCCCCGTTATATAATAAATATAAGATTGATCCCCTTTGCGTAGTGAGGCTATTACTAGCATCGAAATGATTATATTACTTTCATTGTTGGTAAAATAATCATTTCGATACTAGTTTTGTGACAAGTGGTTCTGGCCTGGCTCTGGTACCTACTAACGAGTTACTCGACATTGTGAAACATGTCGAAAGTGATACTCGCATCCAACTCACGTAGATTCTCCCGTTTGTTTAGAGGTACTCCTTAGTTCTGTCTACTCTGCCAGTAGCGTGCCCTAAATTTTATGTCACGTGCCACTGATGGCACGCGTGCCATTGGTTCGCCATCCCTGGCCTAGTGTGTTAAGACACTAAGGGAGGGTCGAGCCAGGCACTATTTGCCCAGCGCGGCAAAAATGAGGGGTGGAAAAATTTACTTATTCCTATCTTCCAAGTTCCAACATAGCCATGTATGATGTAGCCCTCCACCACCCAAGTTCGAGAATTTTACCTTCCAACCTACTTCAGGTTGGATGGTGGAAATATTTAAGTATTTTACTTAAATATTCCTCCATTTCCATCAAAACTAGCTTCTGACTTATATGGTTTCCTGTACGCAAAGAATGGCGAAAATTATCTACAATCTATTACTGCCCGGAGGCCGGAGGGGCTAAGTAGCTAGATCGGGCCCTGGTCAAGAGTATAATAAATAATTATTGTGTAAAACACTACCCAAATTTGCATTTCCTCGAAGAAACGTGAGTCAGAAAGGGTAAAAAAATTCTCCAGGAGATGTTTTAACACGCCACTATGATGTAACACAGTCCGCGTACAACATTCAGGTAGTTTGACAAAAATGGAAGGGGAATGTGCAGTTTTCGATACTGTAGGTCTTTTTGATGGGGCGAGGAGTGAGCGGGGCTGGTAGCCACTAACCAACCACTGGAATGCGCTATTGCCTATTAGTAGAATAGCGATTATATACAATGGTTGTTATTGGGTAAATCGCGACCAGACGAATAAAGTAAAATGGTAAATTCTTTGCTTAAAGATAGTCTTGTGAACTACCCAAAGCATGGTCACCCGAACACAAAGCTTGTTGACATTTTACTACACATAATAAAGTGTGTATCGATGGGAAGCGATCTATTGTGAGTCCAATCACGCCCTTTCGCCGGCTTTACTACCAGATGTAAAATATTCGAGCACCTACGAGTGATTGATACAGATTGCAATGGAGTCGATCAAATATTTTTGGAAGTTCGAGACAACACCATACAACATACGAGCAATTGGAACAGATTGCGATCGAGTCAATCAAATATTTTGGAATAACTCGAGTTATACACAAGCAGTCATGGTAGCTCTGAATCAACGGCTTAGAGCCCTAGCCAGTCCACATGGCACGGTGCCGGGTGCGTCAGCGTTGCATCGACGCAGCGCTGCCTTTGTGTTGTTTTACATACAAATAACCAAGGTATTCACACGGCGCGCGATGACGCAGCGCCCGTGTGGCCGGCTATGCGTCAAACTGCATTGCTGCGTCGACGCAACGCTGACGTACTCGTAACGCCCGTGTGGACAGGCTCTTACAGACATAATTAGGCTAGATTGATATGCTATTCTCAAATAAATCGTCGCATACATTCGCTTGTAATATCGCAGTGTAGCCGCTAAACCGCGTGCGCTGTTAAGCCTTTTTAGCCGAGATCTATCAGTTATCACTTACCACAATATAATATTGTCTTACGAGTACTTGCCCTCAAGTCGCAGATTCGTTTCGAGTACATACAGATATTCGTAAATTGTTGACGCGTTCTACGTTCGTTCTCAGGAGTTCGGCAGGGCTATCATAGCGATCAACAATCCACTAGCAATAATCGCGCGAGCGATTGTTGGGTATATAAACAATTATGGTGTCATGTATAGAGATCGATTGCAATCGTATTGTTTTGGCTGATACGTGATACGAATTTGCGATTTTGAAGCAATTATCGCGCAATAATTGCTATCGCATTCCTCTGGCAAGATAAGTGATACGGGGGCCGAACTTGGGAGTTGGGAGTAAACTGTAAAGAGCTCTCCACAAATAGACTCAGTGGTTTTAGCGTCAGGAGGTAATTAACAAGCACAACACTGGCTGACAGAAGATCTTTTGAATTCATAATTACCAGTAATTACATCTTTTTAAATGTTACTTTTTTGTAGGTAAGTAAGTACTTACTTGTAAAAAAATGTATTGTATGTTGGAAATAAAAGAATCTTGATTTTTACAAGAAATTAGCTTCGATTCATTCGCTGGTATTAGGTTGAGCAATAAAGTGGCGCAATTTTCAGAATTTCATCGCCTACGCCCTACGTGATGTTATTGTTTGATTCCGAGAAAATGTCGTACAAAAGTCCCGATCAATACACTAACAAACACACACTTGTATTACGTCATAGTTCAGTAGGGAAATGGCGAAGTGCAGGGATGGCGAACCTTTTCGTATCAACGTGCCCTTTTCTGAAGAAATCATCAGTTAAGTCATAAACGTGCCATTAAATATTTTTATTGTGATTCGATGCGTATTTCAAAATTTACCTAATTTAGTGCACACTACGCAAAAGGGATCCCCGTTATATAATAAATATAAGATTGATCCCCTTTGCGTAGTGAGGCTATTACTAGCATCGAAATGATTATATTACTTTCATTGTTGGTAAAATAATCATTTCGATACTAGTTTTGTGACAAGTGGTTCTGGCCTGGCTCTGGTACCTACTAACGAGTTACTCGACATTGTGAAACATGTCGAAAGTGATACTCGCATCCAACTCACGTAGATTCTCCCGTTTGTTTAGAGGTACTCCTTAGTTCTGTCTACTCTGCCAGTAGCGTGCCCTAAATTTTATGTCACGTGCCACTGATGGCACGCGTGCCATTGGTTCGCCATCCCTGGCCTAGTGTGTTAAGACACTAAGGGAGGGTCGAGCCAGGCACTATTTGCCCAGCGCGGCAAAAATGAGGGGTGGAAAAATTTACTTATTCCTATCTTCCAAGTTCCAACATAGCCATGTATGATGTAGCCCTCCACCACCCAAGTTCGAGAATTTTACCTTCCAACCTACTTCAGGTTGGATGGTGGAAATATTTAAGTATTTTACTTAAATATTCCTCCATTTCCATCAAAACTAGCTTCTGACTTATATGGTTTCCTGTACGCAAAGAATGGCGAAAATTATCTACAATCTATTACTGCCCGGAGGCCGGAGGGGCTAAGTAGCTAGATCGGGCCCTGGTCAAGAGTATAATAAATAATTATTGTGTAAAACACTACCCAAATTTGCATTTCCTCGAAGAAACGTGAGTCAGAAAGGGTAAAAAAATTCTCCAGGAGATGTTTTAACACGCCACTATGATGTAACACAGTCCGCGTACAACATTCAGGTAGTTTGACAAAAATGGAAGGGGAATGTGCAGTTTTCGATACTGTAGGTCTTTTTGATGGGGCGAGGAGTGAGCGGGGCTGGTAGCCACTAACCAACCACTGGAATGCGCTATTGCCTATTAGTAGAATAGCGATTATATACAATGGTTGTTATTGGGTAAATCGCGACCAGACGAATAAAGTAAAATGGTAAATTCTTTGCTTAAAGATAGTCTTGTGAACTACCCAAAGCATGGTCACCCGAACACAAAGCTTGTTGACATTTTACTACACATAATAAAGTGTGTATCGATGGGAAGCGATCTATTGTGAGTCCAATCACGCCCTTTCGCCGGCTTTACTACCAGATGTAAAATATTCGAGCACCTACGAGTGATTGATACAGATTGCAATGGAGTCGATCAAATATTTTTGGAAGTTCGAGACAACACCATACAACATACGAGCAATTGGAACAGATTGCGATCGAGTCAATCAAATATTTTGGAATAACTCGAGTTATACACAAGCAGTCATGGTAGCTCTGAATCAACGGCTTAGAGCCCTAGCCAGTCCACATGGCACGGTGCCGGGTGCGTCAGCGTTGCATCGACGCAGCGCTGCCTTTGTGTTGTTTTACATACAAATAACCAAGGTATTCACACGGCGCGCGATGACGCAGCGCCCGTGTGGCCGGCTATGCGTCAAACTGCATTGCTGCGTCGACGCAACGCTGACGTACTCGTAACGCCCGTGTGGACAGGCTCTTACAGACATAATTAGGCTAGATTGATATGCTATTCTCAAATAAATCGTCGCATACATTCGCTTGTAATATCGCAGTGTAGCCGCTAAACCGCGTGCGCTGTTAAGCCTTTTTAGCCGAGATCTATCAGTTATCACTTACCACAATATAATATTGTCTTACGAGTACTTGCCCTCAAGTCGCAGATTCGTTTCGAGTACATACAGATATTCGTAAATTGTTGACGCGTTCTACGTTCGTTCTCAGGAGTTCGGCAGGGCTATCATAGCGATCAACAATCCACTAGCAATAATCGCGCGAGCGATTGTTGGGTATATAAACAATTATGGTGTCATGTATAGAGATCGATTGCAATCGTATTGTTTTGGCTGATACGTGATACGAATTTGCGATTTTGAAGCAATTATCGCGCAATAATTGCTATCGCATTGCTCTCGCAAGATAAGTGATACGGGGGCCGAACTTGGGAGTTGGGAGTAAACTGTAAAGAGCTCTCCACAAATAGACTCAGTGGTTTTAGCGTCAGGAGGTAATTAACAAGCACAACACTGGCTGACAGAAGATCTTTTGAATTCATAATTACCAGTAATTACATCTTTTTAAATGTTACTTTTTTGTAGGTAAGTAAGTACTTACTTGTAAAAAAATGTATTGTATGTTGGAAATAAAAGAATCTTGATTTTTACAAGAAATTAGCTTCGATTCATTCGCTGGTATTAGGTTGAGCAATAAAGTGGCGCAATTTTCAGAATTTCATCGCCTACGCCCTACGTGATGTTATTGTTTGATTCCGAGAAAATGTCGTACAAAAGTCCCGATCAATACACTAACAAACACACACTTGTATTACGTCATAGTTCAGTAGGGAAATGGCGAAGTGACGCTTTTAAAAGCTCTACCTCTCGCAAACGGCGAAAAAGTACCAGAACAAAAAAGTTTATCTCGCTACATTCTACAAGCTACGAAGCTACGCGAGGCTAGTAGGTACCTGCTACTTGCCTTATTTACATTTTCTCAATAATTATTCTATTATTTTTATGTACTTAGGTAATTAATGTTTTAAAATAAGCTCTCTTCAGACATTCGTAGAGAGTAATTTAATGGTACTACAATAGCTGTTTTATATTTGATAATCAGTAAAATATAATATGTAGATATTGAAAGTACTAAAACCAAAAAATATACAATTTAAAAAAACATACCTACCCGTCTGTGTCCTATAAGATATTGATATAATAATAATGATAATAATAATAATTATTCAGTATTTACAATAACGCATGGTGAGATACAAATTATTAGAGCTACTTAAACTAAATAAGACTAAAATAATATTATACTATTGCCTGAACTAGGATACCCTGTGTTTCAGGCGAAAATTTGTGCTACAACAATTATAACGATACAAACTATAGCTATGCCTAAAAGTTATAAATTAAATTAAGTAGATATACTAACTTTAATAATTATTATAATAGTTTTAAATTCCCTTAGATACTAATATTAATTTATTACTACACAATATCATATTTACGTAATCTTATTCTAATAATGTTAATTTATTGCAAAACCACTACAAGTTTCTCTGTTTCCTCATACGTCATATTTTGAAGAAAATGTTTAAGCTTTCTTTTACAATTGAAATATATAATTATTGGATCTTAATTGCCCAATTCACACTTTCAAATTACGACTTCTTATCAATATTAAAGCCACTGTCAGGCAAAGGGCGATGACACTTGACATCAGCTGAAGATACGCTCGTTTTTGAGTTACGACACAATGACATACTTATAACTAAACAATAACACTTGTGCGGTGATCGCGACAACAATAGAATACAATAGCATTTCCAAAAATCTCCGATCGAAGGATTAAGTCGCTATAGTTAATCAAAAGTATTACATTACATCTTAAAAACAGTTTAAAATTTAAATGTTAAAGATACTATACTGTCGACACTCTACTTATAGTTTGCAGTAACTAGTTAGTCATCAGTGAAAATACTGTAATCAAGTAAAAAACCAACCTAACTTTGCATATTACGATCGAAACTTTTAACTACGTTAGTTTCTCTAAGACTCCTCTCTCCCAAATCAAAAGCCAAAATATCTTACCGAATCTCATGCGTTTCGGTGATTATTGGCTTTAGCGTAACAACAATAAAGTTATTTCGTAGCGACATCTTAATATTATCATTTGTTATCTAATTTATCACAGATACTTAAGGAGACTTAATGAATAACGTCAATATCATCAAAATCTGCAAAGTTTGGAAAATTCGATCAATGTAGACGGGCTTTTCCGCTACGAGCTACGAAGTTGGGAAAATCAGCTCACCGCTCAGTTGCAAATCGCGCGTCAAGGGGAGCGGTCGCGTCGCCCTGCGCCACGTTTACGCGCGCGTAAATCCAATTACGATTTTTAATGCGATAATCGTAATCCCGGTTTGTTGTGGTCGGTTTTTGGTTACCGTTCGGTGGAGTGTGTTGGAACGATGTGAGTTGGGGAAGATGTGGAGGGCGTTTCGAACGCTCGCAGGATTGTTGTGGTTGGCAGGATGGCGCGGCACCGAAGGCTTGATAGGTGAGCACTCAGCTTTTGTTTTGAGTCCTAGATTTAGAGGTTGGCAAGGTTTTGTTCTGGAGGGCGTTTCAGGATCTGTGAGCCAAGCGAAACCTTCAGAGCTTGCCAAGTAATGGCAGTGTCGGGGTGAGCTGATGATAGGAAATAAAGTAAGTATGATAAATATTACATTAAAAATACGTCTATTTTTATTCGTGCACTTAATTTTCATGAAAAAAAAAAAGTGGCTGATAGTGGATGTTTGTCAAATATTGGACAAGTATCCACTACCCACATAAATAATTACAAAACTTTGCTCGTGAATTTTTTAATTGTGTTTTCAAAGAGGAGTAGAAGCACCTTTTTTTTTACATGAATCATACGAAAAATTGCCGCTATGTCGCCTAACTGCTTTATAGATTATTACGTAACTGAGAAGAAACAGATTCATCAATCAAAAAACACCATTATATGACGTCAACGGCATTTTTGATTAGTTTAATCAAAATTGGTTCAAAAATTATCAGTATAATACTAAAACAGAAAGCAGTTAAATGCACTGCCCACTTAGTAACTGTATTTTAACTAAGTTTTCGACTTCAAATAATTCTAGTCATTACCTGAAAAGACCGTTAGATCAAAAATGCAACAGCAGAAAAATATTAAATTTGATCAAAAATAAAACTGTAATATCAAAAGCTTAATTTATTATTTGGTAATAAATTGTAAACGACATTAAACATCAGCTTAACAATCAATAGAATTCTAAATGACTTCAGTCTTAATAATGTCTGGTACAGTACCATAACTAAACATATGAAAATTATAAAAAAAGTAACTTAAAATTACACATTCAAAATAAAATATTTATCAAAAACTTAATTGTAATGAGATCAAAAACATTACTTCTATGAGAGATCAAAAAGTAGATACTTATATTAAAAACTAATCCTTAATCAGTCTCTTCGTTATTTATATTAGTAGTTGGTATTCTTTTCCAGAATGTAAGTTTATGAGAAGGCATAAGTTTGTCTAACTTGGTTAAAATATTCAGTTTTCTTGTTTCTGATATTCCTCTCGCACTTTCTCTAGGCGTCAGCACTTCGGGAACAGATCCATGTAAGTGTCTTTTAAAAAACAAACTTCAATATAATCGCTGTCAAAATCCGATTTGTAAAACATATTGTTGTAGCCTTTTCGTTCAAAACTAACTTGAACGATTTTTTTCATGCACACTCTTGGTGTTGAAGTTTGAATTCTTCGATTAGAAGTATAGTCAGATATATCGATGAAATCTGCTAATTGCATCTCTTTCACAGCTACCTTTCCAGAATTTGCTTTTTCGACACAATCGACAAAATCTTGAAAGTCATAGAGCTTGCCAGACTTTTTCATTGAGAGTTCTACTTGGTGATGAAAATGATCACAGCTCATATATGTATGCCCTTTTTCCAAATAATTCAATGTTATTTTGTTAGCGCTTATGTCATCCGAGTTAATGAGATGAACCAAAAAGAAATATAGGAGCCAATTTTTATTTTGTGACGAACAATTGTCAAGCCACAAATCAAAGTATTTAATATCACGATATTTATTTAAAAAAAGCTTTAAACGCACTGATAATATCATTCTGCTTCCTTCCAGCTATAGCTTCGTGCCACAAAACCGCTAAGGATTTCTCATCATTAGATTTCCCTAGTGGTGCAAATGTTTGGTTGTAAGCTACTAAGCGCTGACAAAATATGACTTCTTTAAATGTGTCTAATCTCGGCAACATAATTATTTTCTCAAGATCTGTGCTGAAATATAAATGAGATCTATTTTTGTTTTCCTTATGTTTACTGTATAAAGTTCTAGCTTTTTTTGCTCGCATTTTGTGGTTTAAATAATCATTGCAGACTTGGCAATCAGTTGGTAAATTTTCTTTATCATGAGATTTCCTTTCACAATGAATACGGTGAGCTTCGCAGATCTCACACTCTTCATTACCAAGTCTAGCAAAAGATATATTCAAAGACTTTAAATGTTTTCTATATAAATCGTAAGACATCTGTTGATTAGGATGTTTCTCTAAAAAATTTTCGTGCATTATTTTTACGTTGATATCACTTGGCAGATATCATCTTGTTGGAATGTGGATGAAAGGATTCGATGTGCCGTGTTATATTATTTCGGTCAAATAGTATGGTTTTCTTATGCTTTCCTCTATTGTCCTGTATTTCTTCGCAGTCTTTAACCTTTAAGGCATTGTATAAAACTGTGTCATTATTTGGTTTGTAGCCTAGTGTGGAGAGAAAGAAGGGCTTGCACACATCTATTTTATTTTCGTTGGCATTTTTAAAGAAAAACCTGCGTTTTGGGTGTCGTTTGGGTGATGATGTTAGTGGACGTTTCGGGACTACAACATAGCAGCTTTGTCGAATAAATATGCGACGTGTTTTCCAAGACATCTGCCAATAATTTTCATTAAGTGCTTCTCTTTCTTCCTCGCTGATTTTTTCCATACACTTGTTTGCACATTTGCAGCCTCCTTTAACTAGAAATTGTTCTCGATATTTAGTTCTTTTTTCTTGCATTCTTTCAGTTAAACTTGTCTCATATATTTTTATTTTTCGCAATTGCCCCGATTTAGTGTAAAGTTTGAGATCTTTTTCATAGTAGTCATTTTCGTTATTTGTTTCTATTGTCACAGTCTCATTTTTGATGACTTCCAAACAATGATATTCAACTAAATTATTCAACTAAATACAGATCTGTTACGTTCATACTATTTTCAGGCTTAAATTGCTTCCGAACAATTTTCAAATTCAATTGTCAAATTTGACAGATAAGTGAAACAAAAGATACGAAATGACATTTACATAAAAGAGACAGACTATACAAAAGACGGGTCAATTGGCCCGTATTTAATGGCTTCACAACGCGCGCGGTAGTAACATATCTGCTTTGAGTTCTTTTATATAATATCATTGCTTCCAAACATAATAACTTCAATGACAATACTGTTGACCTTCTTTCTGAACTGAAAAATTAAGAGACGGAACTTGTCTTGTATCTGAATCACACGCATGAACCTCTGCCTGCACTCTGTCATCCGAATCCTGAGGTTTTACTGTTGGCGGCATAGAATATACGACTGATTCTTTATCGCTTTCTTCAGAGCCCGAACTACCATCTTCCGGTACGTAATCTTTGTCCTTAACGGAGTCGTCAGAGTCATAATCCTTGACACTTGATTCATCGTCTGTTGAAGGAACTTGTTTAACTAAATTACAGGAAATTTCTGCGAGTACTGATTCAGGATGTTTCACCGGTAAAGGCAAATAATTTTCGACGGAGTTAAAACTAATTTTTTTTTCATGGCAAAGTAAATCTAACTCCTGTTCTTTAAAATTGTCGAGATTTTCTTGTGAAAATTTTGTAATGGCTATGTCTGTTGAGTAAGAGTCGCTTGTTTCATATTCGTTAAAATTTCGAAAAGCGGGTGTCGTAAATGAATAAGGTCGTTTCCATAAATAGTCATTTTCAAAATATTTTGTTGAATATAACTTGGCAGGATTTGCAGTGTTCGTATTTTTATTTAGTGTTAAATCAATATTTCGTTTACTTGAAACAGACGAAGGTTCCTGGTTTCTCTTTAATGTTTTATCAACAAAAGGTGTTATTTGCTGTTCATTCTTGGAGGAAGAAGTATCAATACTATTTATACACATTTGAGTATTTTTTTTCCTCGATACATTTTATCAACGGCCTTTTGCTACCTAAAACAAAAGTAATGTAGTTAATACAAAAACTCGCTGTTGTGTAGTAGAGTAAGAGCCCACGACGGCCAGACCTTCCTCAGTTTAGGAAAGCTGAAAGTTTACCTGTTTGTGACCTTTACAGAGGTAAGAACGACCAGCAACTATGGAGTTTCGGCCGCGGTTATTTTAAGTGGTATCCAGTTCTGAAAGACTACCTGACCTTCGAGAAAGAGTAAAGCTCAATTTCATAGGTTATATTTTTCGCGATTTTACATACCATAACGTGGTTCTAGTGTATGACGATAATTTAGCCGTTTTATTGCTTATAATGGAAATGATTCTGGGCAAAAATTTGCTACGTATTAAAGTCGTTATTGTTAAATAACGGTTTTTATATTTATCATAACCATTTCACGGCATTCTTGTGTAGTAGTTCACCAACCATGTTTTCGATTTGTACTAACATATACATCAGTTAAGATATGATAACATGTTTATAGCTTAGCAATTTAGTTTAGCGGCTTTTTATCTTATGGCTATCTCTAAAAAACTGAAAATAGGGGTCTCATAGCGGCAACTTATCTCAGAAACTAATAAACTTAAAAATATAAGTCAAATAGAACCAGAAAGCTGACAATCTGCTTAGTTTACACATAAAAAAATAAAAAAAACGTATTTTTCACGTAGCGGTCTTTTCTGGTATCAGGGCAGTACAGGATGTAACAAAACTAGTGATAATACTTTAGGGTATGTCCACTTTTTTAGGGTTCCGTAGTCAACAAGGAACCCTTATAGTTTCGGTCTGTCCGTCCGACTGTCCGTCCGTCCGTCCGTCTGCCTGTCCGCGGTTTTGCTTAGATACTATAGGACCTACAAAGCTGTAATTTGGCATGAATGCACATATTAAATTCACGACACCGGGGCTCGTGGCCATACAAGTCACGGACTATATAACTTACATTTGTCTAAAATAATTATTGTTATTCATAATATGATTTAATTTACATTATATCCCAAAATATCATAATATAGATTCTTATATTATACTATGGTTATAGACTATAGTACAAGTATTATCAAGACAACCCTTATAAGTTCGTCAGGTTGGAGGTCAGGGGTCAACGTCCTTCTATAGCCACATTTTCGGACAGATTTTACTCCAAAGGGCTTAGGGCCCTTAAGGGCTGCTTATGACAGGGTGAATGAAATTCGTTTATTATTAATTTAATCATGCTTTTAGTATTAATATGGTAGAAATTTTGTAGAATTATAATTTTTATAAAAGGGTTTAATCTTTAATAGCTGTTGGCATGGATAATCTGTATTTCGTTAAAAAATCTCATTCTCAAGGATACAAAATTGTAATAGGCATTTAAGCCGTATTTTCCCTAGGGGACATGTCGCGGAGACAAGTCGTCCGACATTTACGTAGTTTGTCCCTGCAACACGTTGTTTGTCCCCTGCAACTTGGTCCCTCGACATATTATATGACTTGTTCAAACTAGTCAGTGGTGAATAGTATGTCGTCAGCGATAAGTCCTGCAACCCGTAAAATATGTCGCTGTGACATCGGGCGACATGTCGCGGGACACGTACATTTGGTGTCGCGCGACTAGGTCGAGAGACAAATGTCGTGAAAAAGGTGGTGTCAAGAGGTAACAGACAGACGAAATTTTTTGGATTTATATTATTATGGCCGGTTTACATTATTCCAGAATAATCTAGTAAACCAATCCAGCACTGGATTACTACTGGAATAATGTATAAACGAGAACCCAAAGACTTCTATAAGTACTGAGTTTTAATAGAAGTCTTTGACGAGAACTGGAATGCACTGGAATCGTTCGATGTAATAATTGTTTTAAAGTTTACGAGCGATATTACACAAAGTTCGCGGCTAACCAGAGGAAGCGGTTTACGACTCTGTAAATCTGTCTTCGTCTCTTAGCTATTAAACAAATGTGATATTTATTGGGAGGATGTTAAATGTCCTGAAAACTCGATAAGAAGAATGATAGTAAGGTTTTTAAAAGGACATGGTTATAGCCACTAACCTAAAGTAAAGTAAATAGAAGAGTCTTTACTCTATCTATATTTAAATATGGCAATTTTAAAGTTTTATTACGTTTATAGATGTTAATTGTACGTGTATATAGAACACGTTTATAGAATATACCTATTGTTTAGGTACAGTTTGTATAGTAGATACTAGATATGTGTTATTAAATTTATGTTCAATTTAAAAAGAAAAAACAAGAGCTTCACTTCAGGTTTGTTTGGGTGACCCTCAACGTTAATAAGTACTTTTTTGTCAACCATGTCCTGTTTTGACCTCTTTGGTTCGATTCTATTGATAGTCCAACCACATATCTATAGCTACATATAGTATCGTATTCGATGACCCCATTCCATCGGCCTTGGTTATATTTTGGCTATTCCCATATGTCACCGCGCCCAAAACTACTAATGTAACATGATTCGTAATGACCGTATTTCCGTGATTGTATTATTGTCATCATCGTTGGATGTTCTTTAATGCAGTAAATCCATTTTTAATCATTGTCATATAATAAAAGATTTCCTGTTCAAAAAGACAGATCAGGAACAAGTTGTTCCTGAATCCTGATATGGGATTTTATGTTTTCGACTGGTCACATTTTGTCAGTTGTTTGACACCTAAATGATAAAGAGCCTGGTGGCAGGCGGTAGAAGGTGGATAGTGTCGGAAAATTGTAAATGACAGTCTTGGAGATCACGAGACCATAATATTAAGTTATGTTTTGCTTGAGTTGGATTTTTGCCTTTAGGGTTAGCACACATTGCAATGTGACGACTGACGAGGCTATGCGATGCTTTTTTTAAATGAGCTTTTCAAACTATCACCAGAAGATACACATTGAATTGACTGACTTGTTGCTCACGGTGTCAGACACAACCTATTTAAATTTTGAATGGCTCATATTTTTAAAACGCAAAAAATCAAAAACCCTCATTCCTATATTTTTGCAGACATGTCGTTAAATGGTAAACTGATTGAAGTCGTGACGTTTGCTATTAAGCAAACAGTCGGGCGGACACGCAAACCTCCATTTTATAGTTTCCGGACTTACCGTTTTTCCAAGTGTAATGAGGAAATTATTTTCCCCTCTTCGCCTCAGTCGGGTTTGCGCCAGTCTAGAACATAATATTATCTAGATTATTGCTGATCGTTTGTTGAATATCATACTTTTATTAATACGAATTACGAGAGACATCACGTAACCTTTAGCCAGAAAATAATAATAGTTTTTCATAGGTTTTGGACTACATTACTAGCGCGTTTGATTGGCGTCAAACTCGTAACCAAACGAATAGATAAACTCCTATCAAAACTAATCAAAACCTGCAAAATCCTTAGAAACCTGTAGGCTTAGTTCAAAACTATAGAGTACTAGCTGACCCGGCAACGTTGTTTTGCCATATTAATAATTTTTTGGTATGAAAAATAGATGTTGGCCGATTCTCAGACCTACTCAATATGCTCACAAAATTTCATGAGAATCAGTCAAGCCGTTTCGGAGGAGTACGGGAACGAACATTGTGACACGAGTATTTTATATATAAGATTAGGCTATTCATTGCAAAATATAATGATTTTGTATGACAGTTTTGTGGCTCCACTCACGGTTTTGAATAAAGAAAACATAACATACACGAAATATAATAAATAATATGAAATCGACACCTAATTGGATTCTCATTGATTTTCTAACATCTGAACGCATCGGTCTTTTGTGTGCCCCACAAAAGATTCTAGCGTTATAGAAATTAAACAAATTCATCAATACAAGCTAACAACATATAATTTTGATTTTTATCTTCAGAAATATAAGGGCTACATTAGAGCAGCAGTATTTGACGTATGCACTTAGCTGCATAAAAAACATAATCGCCCTGGCGAGGATTAATAGTACACCATAAAGACACGTGGTTACTCCACAAATAGTTGTAGGGGGACTCGTGATAATAATTCAGCATTATAACATAATTCCGATTCGCACATTTGCTCTACATCTAAAGGGTCCTCTCCACGTTGAAAGATGATGGAGAGCCATGATTGCAACTGTGGACACCAGAACATAACACGGTACATGTCTTTCTTGGTTCGAAAAATCGAGTTGTCAGAGAGATAAGATACAGTAATCTTAAATTAATATTGTTTTTTCTTGGGTATCTTAAATAAATAGTTTAATCATTCTTAAATAAATCGCTGTTTAAATTGTGTTTTATTTTTTCATTAATCAGAAAAAATCCCAAAATCTGTTAACTGTACTGAAACACAATAATATTGCACTATTTCTACTAAAATATAGTGGAAATTGTTAGAATATGGTAATAAATGCTTAAATAGTGTGAGTAGATTGTGTGTTATTAGTATTTTAGTTAAATAGTTATTATTATAATCATTGGGCAATCTTTGACGAATATTGGTCTATCATGTGCCAACGTGGAAAGGCCGCATAGTGATTGAAATTCCCCTGACAACAATACAATCGATTGTAGTTCTGGGATCACAATAACGGTGCGTTTGTGCTCGTAGCGGTATTGGTAATGTAATTTTCTGCGTTTTTTTAAATTTACTTTAAAGTTAAACACTAAAATTAAAGGTTTAATAACTATCTTGATGCTGCTCTCGCTCTCTATCTGACATGACATTTAACTAACGTTTAATTTTAATTGTTGTTAATCATCCTAAATGTGTAATCATTAAAGATACAAAAATAGTAAACTGTTCAATTTAAAAAGTTCTCCTTTAATTAAGACAACTGAAACCCTTTTCTATATTTCCCGTAATAAAAGTTTCTTCAATGATTAGAACGATGACAACATGGGGTGACAAAACAATAAGGAAAGCTCATAAAAATATCATAAAAGTAATTGTTTTCGGTAATAAAACTGGGGAACTAATTTTTTGAGCTGTTATTTAAATATTCGAGATGTTATTATGATCAGTTGAAAAAATTATTGAGCACTTATTTAAATTAATAGCGGTTGATTAATTAATAGTAATAAAATATCAATTGGACGGTTATTTTCTCATACAATGTCAATTCTAAAAATAATCGATCAGTTCAATTACTGAACGAGCAGTAAAAATGATGGAATGGTCAGTAAAAAAGATGGAATGAGCGGTTCGATAACCTAAGTATGCTTCGAATTACGAATAAAAGTTTCTATTATTACTATAAGAACCTGCTCTTATTATACAATAAGTTAATTTTAGCTGCTACAGTAAGTAAGTACTAAAAGTAATTTAATTTTTCATTACCAAGTACCGTCTGTCCGGCCGTCCGTCCGTCCGTCTGTCTATCTCCAGGCTGTATCTCAAGATTATGTCTTAGACCACAACACAGAGTCTAAACACACTAGGCTGAATTACGCTGGCGTAATTTACGTGGCCGAAATTACGTTCAGCCGCTTACGTCTGATGCGACATACTATAAATTACGCGAAGAACTGAAATTTCGCGGTGTAATTTCCGTTGCCGAACGCGCGCGTAAGTGAGTATTTAAAATTATCAGATGTAATGTGTGCGTTAACGCTTTGGAGATAAGGTTGGATTTGCTATGTTCGGTTTTGATAATTCCCTCGCGTATAGTGTGTTGCTACATTACCGCCGAATCGTTGCCGAACTTTACGCTCGACTCGGCTCCACGGAAATTCGGCGTAAACGCGGCGGAATTTACGTCGGCGTAATTCAGCCTAGTGTGTTTAGACCCTTAGGGCCGTCTTAGGGCCGGGACACAAAAATACGACAACTCATCTTTGAATTTCTACGTGAGTTTCTACGACGTGTCATCGTTCGACGCCGCACGATGCCGTGTTGTAGCTTCTTACGACGCGCGTCGTAGATTCTCACGACACGACGTCGTATCGTGTTTTTGTGTCCCGGCCCTTAGGCTGGTATAATTAATAGTCAGTACTTAAGATGAGTCTCAAGACGCGGTTCGGTTCGGTGATTGATCCAAACTTTGACAGCCAACCAATCACAGAGCCTGAACTGATCGAGTCTTGAGACCGAGATGCATCTTGAGTACTGACTATTTATACCAGCCTTACTTTCGCTCCATGGGCGAGTTCGACTCGCACTTTGCCGATTTTATTTTATTTTACCACCTCATTGTTTAAGGCGTCGCCTTGATAATTTGGCTGTAGCAATATCGATTTTTCTCAGCAATGACTAAAGCTAAGAAATGAAAGTTCATTGTCAGTATTCATCGTGTCTTTGTCTTTGAATTACCCATAGCATAACACGATTGGTCAACTTTTATAACATAGAATAATAATTAATCAAAAATACCTCTGTAAAAAAATGGATTCCTATTTTGCCAACAGAGGAGAGTGATTTAAGCTTCCAAAATTTGTACATAAATTGGTTCAAGCATACACTCTAATTTGCCCATAGCTTATATGAAATATATTTATGGTTTTTAAATTACGTGACAAAAACCATTTTGTCGCTTACGCCCTTTCCATTTTTTTTGCAAGCAATCTAAAGGGCCCCCGAGACGGTCAAACGGTTTGATTCAAACATTACGTGTTTGATGAAACCGTTTGATGTCGGTTTGAACGGTTGTCAAACGGAATTGCGCATTTGGTTCAGTGCGCCGCCATAACGAGCTTACGCAATGTAACGTAATAACACGTAAATGTTTGAAAAACCGTTCAAGCTAGCTTTGTAAACGATCAAAATGGTTTGAGTCGAACCAAAATTTACGTGTTTGAATCAAACCGTTTGACCGTCTCGGGGGCCTTTAAAACATATCCACCACGGTTTTTTACTTTAGCGCTGAGAACTACTTAGAATGAGATTTCTTACTGACAAATTCCGATTTGTTACTGCCCAGACGTAACCGCTCATTCATTAATTTTTACTGCTCATTTAATTATTTTACTGTTCAATAATGTTTTCAATTATCCATTTCATTATTTTTACTACTCATTTTTGTTTAATTTACTGCTTACTTTCAACTGCTAAAGTAGTTGTTGAACGTGCCATTTATAATTTTTAACTTACCAAAACTGCTATTTACAACTGCCCCTTTAAATCAGTGCCATAAAACTGAGAGGGGACCAAAGTAACGGTAGTCTTTACGGTAGAAAAAAACATTTTACTACTCAAGACAATAGTATCAATCATTAAAAACAAAACACTGATGTATTTAAAAGGTTTCATATTATCATACATCAATATATGAGAGCTGTATGCTGTACACAGTTTATATGTTAATAAATTACAGGCTTCACTAACATGTAACTTCCATTTGGCTTGCAAGCCAACTGGCTGTTTTAAGTAGTTGATATGTAACCTCAGCCATCCATCAACATTAGACTATCTTACGATATTTAACCCCGAGATAAACTATCTTTAGCTATTTTATGGTGCAAAGAAATATTTAGCAATAGAAGATACTTATACATAAATTGAAAAATAATGGAATATATTATTGTTGTATGATGTTAGATTCGTTTTTAGATTTATTTATTGCACTGTAATTACCATTAGGTTTGATATTGTCGAACTGACCCAAATTTTAACAAGAAAATAGGTTTTTCGTTGTTGAAGTATGTATAGTTCAAGAAGAAACATGATTGATTGATACTTTTAAATTAAGACATAAAGAAACATCATTTATCATAATTAAATAGCAGCAGTCCAAAACAAAACGATCAAATCGATTTATTATCTAGAGATGGGCAGATGCCGATCCATCTTCTAGTGTTCACACACTGTGTGTATGTTCTGTGGTATATTACCCATATCAAGCTAGTTAATATGGCTTCTACTGTGCATAACGACTGCTTTCAGCAACGAAGATTAATCGCTATATCAGAGAAAGGGTAATAGAGATATTCATGGATTATATTAACAAAGACTTGCCGACACAATGCAAAAAAGAATGAAGTACAAAGTTTACATACAAGATATCTGGTCTCTGATACATGTAAGTAATAGATAACACTTCTGTCACTAATGAATAGGTAATTATTTTTACAAAATAAGGGGGCAGATTAGCAAATGGGTCACCTGATGGAAAGTAACTACCGTCGCCCATGGACACTCGAAGTATCACAATTACCAATGTCAATAAATCTTTTTAAATCGTAAACTTTGTTGGTCATTGTATTAATCATATGTATACAATTTGACTTTGGTAATACTTACATACAATGTTCTTATTAAGTATGTAACACTATACATGTTCATATTTTGTATATCAGCTTTATTCAAAGAAGCTTTAAGCCTCCGTTAAAACTTTGTAATAAAATAAAAAACCTCCATTAAACCTCGCTTTAATAAAAAGTTATCAATTAAAACTTAGGAAAGCTGCGCCACAAAAAGTGTCCTGTTACTAGTCGTTAGACCGACTCTAATTAATAAAAGCATCATTAATCTTAGTCGGTTAAATGACACCACTAGGCACTAATGGTGGACTATGTTAAGCAATGAACACCATATAAGACCAGTATTTATGTTTTACTGTATCTAGGTGATTTTTAAATTGGCTGATATTCGTTGTTAATTTATACAAAATATCCACTCTCCTTTGAGAGCCAATATATCAAGTGGTGTAATAGGAATTACTATGAGATAAGAAACATTATTATGTTTTTGGTTAGAATATATTACCTATATCATAGAAAAACTTTGTTTGCCTGCTTGGTTTGAAAAGAATTAAGAAAACTCCTCGGCTTCGATGTTTCGCACGGGTAGAGCGGGATTCACACGAAAGGACAAAAAGCTTTTCACAGCAGCGAATATGTATGGTTGCTACGAAATTTTCATTTGATAAAGTCTTTTGTTAAAAACTCAATATAAAACATTACGAAAAAACTAAAATGTATAGAACGTGAACATTTCAATGTTCTGGGTTTAAAATAAAAGTTGAGGGATGCTGAATTAAAAATGTAAGAACCGTGTCGGAACTTTCGAGGCTTGTTTTACTCCTCGAAAACTGCTTTTAGGTTGGATTTTTAGTAACTTAAACATAATATGTTACGAATAAAAGAAATTTCATACGAAGGTGTCTCTTGGTCCAAAGGTACTGAACAGAACTCCTGAACCTTTAAAGATAAGAGTTTGAAAATTGCAGCATCGCTTAGATAACTGCAAGCATTTACCACAATTTCGCTAATTACCACAAAACAGTAATATAATATGGATAAAACAGTATTATAATCTGTAAATTCTTTTGAAATTAGAATATGGATAAAATAATAACAAGCTTAATTAGATCAGCTAAAATGTTATCGTTGTTATGCCTTGGTGCAAATTTAAGACAAACATGACTGTCGCATTTGGACCCATATAATTTTATTTAATAAAGAATTTGATAGAAAAATGTTATTTTCGGTGAAATCTTCATTAAATTAAAGTTAAGTAATCTGAAATGACAGTTTAGGTTTCTAATAATAATAATCATGTTTTTATGTAATCAATTAAATGTGGGTGTCAATTTTGATTTTTTGTATGCGTATTACCTAGATGGATAGGTGTCGGATGGAGAATCTGTCAGATAAGTTGTTATAATCCACAACTTGTCTGACAGATTAATAGTTAAGTGGATAGCTTATCCGGCACTTATCAGGAAGTGGTGAAACAGGCCCTTAGTTAGTGTATATTATATAACGGTGGAGTCTAGTATAGACGTTACTTTTATGTTGTATGTTTGTAACAGTAGAGTTTGCATTAGTTTACAACTCAACTCACACCCGGTATACTGTGTATAATCCAGGGATACAGGGTGTTGGAGCTTATCGGGTGCAACGTGCAGCGGGAAATAGGTCACGTCCTGTATACATATACGTTGCATGGTAGCGTTCAAACTTCAGATACCTACATAATGTACAGTAAAGTGTATCGAGATAGGAAATTCATGTAAGATGTTTAAACTGCCAAATATAATATTTAGGAATTTAATTTGCTGCTTTTGTACGGTTTATAGGCAAAAGAATCCTCTAAATTGAATTAATAACACTTTTACACAAGTTTTCTTTTATACATAAAATAACTGTATAGGTATTTCATAATAATTACTTATTACAATCTAGCCTAACTAAGACTAATAATAAGTAATAAGTAATTTTACGCTTAATCTGCTAAGTAGAGTTTTACACAAGTAATTTTAAAAAAGTCCTTCAAAATGTGTATCAAGAGGGTTTATAGATTGTGCAATATATAGAGGCCTTTCATCACAATAAAGACATAATATAAACCACGCTTACGCTAAAGCCTGTTTCTGTCTTTGTCTTAGGTGGGATTTCACCAAATACACATAAAACTTAGCTTTATAAAACTTAGTTTCCATTGAACGCGTTCATTCTGCGACGTAAATCTCGTTTTATTCGATTGGATTCACTACCTTCTTTTGATCGCGATTATTAAATCTAAGTTTACGTGACGTCACGCAATTATTTTACATGTATTTTAAAGCCTTTTCACGTTAATTTAACTTCAAAATAGAAAGAAACAATACATAAACTTACAAATGCATGAGTCAAAACTGTCATGTTGACATTTCTTTTGTCTATGTTTTTCGTTCCGCCATGACAGGGCTTGAACGGGTTTTATGACGTTGAACTTTGGACTTTGGGCGTTCAGAAGATAAAGCTCGGATTTTCTGTGAACGCGTTCCGTTTACGCTGGTGAAATGCATTTCGATGTTATAATCGCGTTTATACGTTATGAGCCGGTCAGAGTGCTTTGAACGCGTTCCATTTCTTTGGTTTAATCGCCCCTCATAGTTACCTTGGATCGCTATATGAAATACCCACCACTAAATAAAAAAGTTTTATGTATGTTTAGTGCTTGTAGGCATATTTAATTTTCCCATGCAAAACAATCTTAGATCTTAATCTTTAGCATATTTTTATGACAAGAGTCACAAGTGACAAGACTAACATTAAGCCTCTAAGCCTAATTATGCCTAGGGTAATTAAAATACAAATTATATTTAATACCAAAGACGAAAGTAAAACAAAGATCTATGAAAAAAAAGTTCTGAAGTTTTTAAAAAGGTTATTTTCCCTGTGCAAACTCCAATTCTTGAAATTGGTCTTATCATAACGATTATGATCCTGGGAGTCGTCAAGATAATGCTCAGTATAAGTGGAGTTCTTATAGGATTTTATAATAGGCAGCAAGTTTTTGTATGAAACCAGCATTATATCATAAAATTGAACATTTTTCGCAAAATAAAAACGTTCAAAAAGAGAAAAATGTGGCGAAGAAGTAAGAACCTCTTTTTATCGTATGTGGTACAATAAGTAATTTTTTTTCTTTCTTTTTGAAACAGCTCGAATTTTTCCACAAAAGTGATGATGATGATAAACAACCCTCATGCAGACGAGTGAAAATAGCTAAAAGAAGTAAAAATCCGCGTTTAATAGAGAGCTCGAACAATGCCAAGACAAACACGTGTAGGGCGCTCCCCTCGTCTTGTGAATTGATTTTTCCTCCCCAAATTTTCAATGCCAGCTTCTGTGCAGTGGAGCAGACGACTTCCGCAAGCACTATCAAAACGGGGCTAGCAATTTACTTGATGACACGAACAATTGATATGACAGCTTTATGAGCCTAGTGAGATGTTTTCTTGCAATTGCCTTGTTTTATGTTTTACAACCCCTTTTTAGCTTTGATGGCATTCTTTTGTTACTTTTGCGAGATTTTACATTTCTGCAAATTCTTAACACGAGGTAATCCCAAACAGAAATATCATCTGATTCGATTCATAGTTTTCAAATGCAAATCTACTCATAATGTTCCAAATTTAAATATCGCAGAACATAGACCTCTTTACATTCGCGGATAACACAATTTGGACTGCCGACCTACTAATTTTCGGTCCCCAATCCAGACCCCATTGAGGAAAATAGTATTTTAATCCCACTACTTAAGGGTTGATTTCCGATGCCATAAACCCCGTTAATCCATGCGTCGATAACGCCAGTATTATTTGATCTCCATCGCTGGGCCAATCGCTCGGACTTTCGCGAATACAGTTGCAGAAATAGAGGTCAAGTTAGGTGGTCGTCGAATTGTTTGATTGGTTACCATAGCAACGCGATCCAAAATCCAAATGAGGGTGTGATTGTGAGCGCGACAGGTATATTTTGGGGTCTGAGCGAGAGGGACGCATGATAAGGGGTAAATAATAGAGCGACTGCCGAAATTGTTGCTGCATGTTTAACGTATGTTCCGAAATTTATCTAGGATACTGGCCAGTACTCAAGACGTCATGTATGATTATGGGTAACAGATACTATAACATTGTGCTGGTCACTGGTGTGCCACTGATGAGACAGGTGTGACGTATTAGGTATGACTTGTACGAGAGATGTACTGTGACGTATTACTGACGCAGTAAATACATATATACTTTCATGCGATAGCATAGTGTCGGAACGAAGCAACATGGCGTAGAGTCTAGACGTCACAAGCCACTAAACTGGATTATATTTTGGAACCTACGAATAATAAAAACTAAGGAAGAGTAACTCCGTCAAATAACATGCTCCAAAATACTTGTCAAAAAAGTGTACCTTAGGTTCACTTTTCATACATTTTCAATATTTAGGTGAACTTGAGCGGTATAAAGGCCGACGTTACATGACAGTTCGAATGGAACTAAATTTAAAACTGTATTAGTATGGGAGTTACGTTTCCTTAGGTTTTATTATTCGTAGTTTGGAACCTACCCTAAATGCAGCTCCACCATTTTATCTTGCAAGTGTCGGTAGGCCGGTAATTGACTTATCTCAAAGAGTAATAGGTCGTTTGGGATTTCGTAGTTCTAATGAATGAGGGATACCCAACATGATGGCAGTATCCCCGGATTTTCGCCATTTATGTGAGATTTGGTGTGGGAATATTGTTATTTCGCTATAAACCCTTAGACCCTTCGTAGTTGGTCATTTTACTCATATATTGTGACTATTTATGTTGGGTGTAATGACCAATTATTTTAAGAAGGAAAGAAGAGAAAAGATTTTGTACCTGAAATAAAAGGCAAGATATTCTATCCGTTGTGTAACATCTTTCGTCAAATTGGATGGCTATAAAAATGAATTACTACAATTTATAGAATGTTATGGGACTTTTAACTTTAGAGTAGCAATTTTAATACCCTACCTAAATCACAGCAGCTGACTACATCTTATCGTCTTATTAAGAGGCATTACAAATTGTTTACAATGTATTCTTACTTTAGGGATGGCGCCCTTTTTGCCACGTGCCGTGTTCTTCACAAACTGTGTCCCTTTTATACAGGAAATCATGTGTAAGGGTTTGTTTTAAATGCTTAATAAGAAACGAGTACCTTATCCGAAATAACTTATATCATCCAGTATATTATATTATAATGCCGTTGCCACATTCGCCCATTGTTGCCATCACGATTGTACCACATTGTACTATCAAAGAAATTTATGTATAGGCAGATGGTGGATTTGCTGATTTGATCGGGTTATTTCAAGTCAATAATATTCGTGACTTGTCAGCTGGTTTGGATAAAACGCGAACCAATTATGAAGGTCCATCTGCTTATGAAACTTCTCTGATAGTATAACAAGCTGTGATTCTCTAGTGCGAAGGAGTCACAATAGATCCTCACGGGTCGCAGTGACGTCAGGGCTATAGCGACCTGCCTTCTTTAAAAAAAAATAACAAGCTGTCTACAGTGTGCACATTGCACAATCGACGTCGATCATGCAACCTGCAACTCATCTGATATGATGCCTACTTTTATAAAAAAAGCGAATATGGCGTATCTACACGTTCGCAATCGCCCGTATTTGTCCATCATCAGCCAACGTGGCCGCAAATGACTGCATCATATTCTCTTAGTAAAATACTATCCAGAAGTCAGAACTTATGAATATGTTAATATGGTGTTGAAAAAGTTAGACTGCACCAAGGGCCCAGGACCGGACAACATACCACCCATTTTCTTAAAAAGATGTGCCAAATCTTTGGCCTTACCACTTTTAATAATTTTCAATGCGTCGCTTGATACCGGAAAATTTCCCACAGTTTGGAAGCATGCCAGAATCGTCCCTATACATAAAAAAGGTCGCAAAGACACCGTACCTAACTACAGGCCTATCTCCATACTGTCAACCGTATCGAAAGTCTTCGAATCATTGGTTCATACTCGAATGCATGATCACCTTGTAAGCAGCATCAATCAGTTTCAGCACGGATTCATGTCCAAAAGATCTACTCAAACAAATCTTCTCTCCTACATAACTGACCTGATTGATGCTGTTGATAAGGGTAACGAAGTTGATGCTGTTTACACTGATTTTTCGAAGGCTTTCGATAAGGTTAATCACTGCATACTAATAAACAAACTGCGTGGGTACGGTATATGTGGCTCACTTCTCAACTGGTGTCAATCGTATCTGCACCTTCGTAAGTCAACAGTAGTACTCGATGGTTGTGAATCCAGTGCTTTTTACGCTACCTCAGGTGTACCACAAGGTTCGATTCTGGGTCCATTATTCTTTGTCATTTTCATTAACGACTTAAGTGATGTCATCGTTAACTCCAAAGTATATATGTTTGCTGATGACTTGAAAATCACTCGCGTGGTAAATGGTCTGATTGATCAAACTCTGCTACAGCGTGACTTGGAGAATCTAGTTGTATGGTGCCAAAAGAATAAAATGGATCTCAATACATTAAAATGTTTTCACATGAGATTCTCACGTAAGCGTAATAAGTTTGAGACCAATTATACTATTCATGGGGATAATGTCAGTTCTATATCTGAAGTCTCTGACTTGGGCGTGATCATGGATAGCGAACTTAGTTTCATACCTCATGTTGACAACATTATAAGTTCTGCAAGCAAATCATTGGGGTTCATTCTTCGAAATGGTAAAGATTTTAAAAGACCACAAACTCTTATTCTCCTTTTCAACAGCTTAGTCAGAAGTAAACTAGAATATTGTAGTTCAGTATGGTCCCCCACCTACAAAATCCATATACAGAGGATTGAGAAGCTGCAAAAGCGTTTACTAAGGAGTAAGTGTTTTAGAAACATCTTCGACCCTAACGAAACATACCAGGGTAAATTGCAGGTCCTTAACATGCAGAGTCTTGAATCTCGACGTGCCATGTTGGATGTGTCCTTAATATATAAAATTCTACATGGATCAATAGACTCTGCAGACTTACTGTCTAAAATATCTTTTAAGATACCCCACCGTATGCCTCGATACCCGGTTCCCTTGTTTGCAAATTACACATGTCGTACAAACCTTCGAAAGAATTCTCCATTGTCCAGAACTCTCAAATTATTGAACAGTGTCTCTGATCAGATCGACTTATTCTATGATAGTCTCAACAAAGTTAAAAATATTATTAGAGAAAATTTTAACCACGTTTCTAGGTAATTGTTAATTTTTAATCAAATTCTTCACAATTTTATTAATATTTTTTTTTATATAATTTTAATTACTTTTTAAATTTTAATTATATTTTATAACTATTATTATTTATAATATATTATATATATTATTATTTATAAATATTAATTATAATTTATAACGTAAATATAGTAATGATTTTTGTTTTTTATTGTTTTTAATAACTTTACAATTTTTGTGTCATGTCTCATTTTTATTTAATGCTATGTACAATTATTATAATTATTTTTTTTTAGAAAATATGTATTGTTTCAATGCAATTAACTGTATTTTTAATTTTTAATAATTTAATTTAGTTTTAGTTTAATATTGTTTATTGTTTAATGCATGTTAAGGCCGAATGTAATTAGTTATTGTATCTAGCTGTAATTTTATTAATCATGAATTTATGTATTTATTGATACAAAACTGTATTTGGTCCTTAAATAAATAAATATAAATATAAATATAAAATATGTTATCTAAATGTGGCCATCTTCCAAGTGACATAAAACATTGTCGTGCGTAAATCATGTTTTATGTAGAGTTGATCAAGATAGAGTCACTTACTTTACTGAGCATATTATGTCAGCTTTCATTTTAAGACATAGACTTATAATATATATACAAGTATGACGTTACGTAAAATATGCGTAAATTGTCTACAGAATCCTTGACACACAATGTAACTATGGATATGCCAGGAATCAGGATACGCTAACAATATAATTTAGGAATATCGCCTATTTTGTGAAATATCTGAATAATCAAAAATAATTATTTTCGATTACGGTAGAGGTAAATGGAAGAATGATAGTTTTTTATAGCTTTTAATATCAAATAGGATTTCCGGATTCCTTTGTAAGTATAAAAAAATCATAAGTCATAACTCATAACTAATTATTTCGATGGCTCTATCTCTCGGCAAATTAGGCGGTACTTTCTTGCTGGGAACGCGTCCTCACGTCAGTCAGTCTCCCGCAGTAACTCATTTTTCCTGAATACTGGAAACACGGAAAATCTCTCGTGGTCCGAAAAGCCGTACCTACGTAACAATTACTGAGCAAAACCCGCTACGTTGCTGCGGTGCGGAGTCATAAATTTTAATGAAGTCGGTATAAGCTCGGCACCGTATGAAAGCAGACAAGATTCAGCCCTTAAGACATCGCCGTAGATGTGCTATAAAACCTAGATTGTTTACGGTTACTGCATTTTTACGGGTAATAAAATTAAATTGACCATATTTCATTCGAAGTTCATTTGTGGAAGATTTCGTTTTTTAGGTGTGAATGAAAATGATACGATTTTTATATGGAAGCTTTTATACAATTGTCAATTTCTAAACAAATCTTAAAGCTTACAATTTATGATTTCAAAGACATTTTGACCCAACATTCAAAGATTTATCTAAAATGCAATATCGCTGGAACAAAATCCGGACTAAGCCTTAAGGGTGGGTATGTTTAATTATTTCTTTAATCCGGATGATTCAAAAGGCTACGCTACAATGAACGCCGAAATCCGAACTCCCATTGTGAATAAAGTATGGAGCGTGCAAGAATTCACGTCTACGTATTTTGTCGGCATTATAGCGATAACAAAGTTATGTGATTCCGTGCATTAAAACAACCCCTTTTCATCAAGAGTTACCTACTTGTATATTATGCTTGTTAAATATGCAACAATCTAACTTGAAACGGTTTTTACTTCATATCACAGAGAAACTGTTTTGCTTAGCTTGTTAATCCCTCGATAAAATACTATTAACTTATGCTTTCTATTTTAAATTACATTTTAATATTATTTTTCAAAAGGGAGTTTCGATTTCAGTATCCATAGCGAGCCAAAAAAACTGTAATTAATTTTTGTTTGCTCGCTATAATGCAGATGCAATTTCATTTTTTTTGGAACGCACCAAGACGTTGAAATACGCTGACATAAAATATTGTTATTATACACTTGTTCGAACATTTGCCTAATCAAATCTGTGCAGCTAACAGTAGTGTATGTAACCCTATCCTGCATTAACATAGTTAACATTCGGTCGCTCCATGCGATGCAGTTACGCAATCGACCGAAACGAAATCGATACTCGAATTAAACCGAGCGAGCTTACTGTTACATCACTAGAGGACATTAGTAACTATAGCCGTAGGATATTGCAGGATTGGAATAGCTTGGCAGGCGGCGGTTTCTTTCTGTGAATAAATAAATAAATAAATAAAAATAAAATAATTTTTCTTTCTGTGAAACCGTCCTTTCACAGAAAGAGGCCGCAGAGCGGAACAGAGAGGATGATCCATCCTCTGTTCCGCTCCGCCGGCGTAGAACGGGAGTGCGGAGGCGTCGCTATGCGATCCTCCAATAACTTCCGTCCCACGGGTTCCGGGTCAGGATGGGAACCTGCCCGACTTAGCAAGTCCCGGCGCCGAGGGGAACGCTTCAGTTTGCCTAAGCGTTCCCTAACTTGGTGGAAGTCCAGTCCCTTTTGAGGTAGACCGATCGGTCGTGGAGAGAGTCCTGTGCTAGACAAATCCAGAACATCCCTCCGTATACGGCTGAAGGCAAACCGCAGGTGGTTTTAGTGGGTAAGAGTCCCATATACCCCCGGAGTGCAGCTAACTGAGGCACATCCCCAACCCGGGGCACCCATGATGGGTTTCCCCTGTGTATAAAAAAGTGGATTGGAATAGCTATAGATACAATAAAGAGTGAAGAAGAATTTGCTAGAGTAGTGAATGCAGTAATTTAAGACTTATAAATCTTGTGCAAATTGTGTGTGTAAATGTCTTCTGCGTGAGTGATTTGCCTGCAGAAACTGATAATATTTCTTACCAGCCGCTCTATGTATTTTGTTGGTTGATGTTTACATACAGCTACTGGATGCATAAAGAAGTGACGTTGCTCAGCACTGCAGCAAATGGTGTACATAACCTTTTTAATACAGTGTTCGTAGAGCCCGCTTTATCGATGTTTAACAACGAAGAAAATTTCCCTTCGAAGTAAATCATATACACGAACAAAAGAAATCTACTCTTATATGGTAAATAATGAACCGATGAGAACATTGACACCAGTCACCAACACAATTAAACGACAATAAAGTGATGTTCTGTTCACATTATTGAGTTTGTGTGATTGGATTCATTTACATACAAAACTCCAACGGAATATTAAACCTGGTAGAACAAATAAGCCGCTATGAAACGGTCTACGCCAGCTGTACTCAACCAGTAGTCACTAACCAGGACTTTTTGGTGGCCCGTGTGTAGTTGAAATAATAATAAAAAAAAAGTTAGTTTCATTGTATCTGCCTTTTTCCAGGTGAAATCGCTAAATTTGAGCAACATTTTTTTACCCCTGACAAATGTTGGTTGCTCCCCGCGACACGAAGACTATGGAAATGTGTTTGTGGCCCGTATAAAAAAAGGTTGAGTACCACTGGTCTACGCGGCTTCATTAACCGGACGTGGATATTTTAAATATTTGGACAAAATTCCGATATTAGAAGGCTTTGTTTAATGAATAATTAGGAATACTCAGATTTTTTAGGCGCATGTCAATTGAGTGTAGATGTTATGTTAATCAAATTGATATTTAGGAAAAATTACAAATAAATACCATTTCATCTGAAAATTTTAATTATGTATTATATCACCCGGTATTTTTGCTATTAATGTGGGATTTGGAACATACCATCTCCGGCCTTTTGCCTTGATCGCTACGCCTGTTAAGCGATGGCGAACCTATGAAGGGTCATATTAGTCTCAAATTGTCCATGATATTGCCGATCGTACTATGTCCATATACAGTTGTGCAATCATGGCGCAATCGTGGTTATCTATCATGATTCAACACGTAGAGAGCCTTTAGGCGAAATATAATGGATAAGTAAATAATATTAATCCGTCGATCACCAATTCCTGGAAATCTTTTGTTATCCCGGCCCATATGGGCCTTACGGGGCTTGATGGGTTATTAGAACTGAGTCGAGTGCTTTGTTCCAGAAATCGTGGAGGAGCAGCGGTGTCACGACGCAGAGTTCCGTCTGACGTGCCGAGACCTGGACACCCACATCGCGGTCCTAGAGGCCTGGTACACCGCCGCCGACGACTTCACACCCCCCAACGGGAGTCGAACCCACGAACCCATCCTCACAGGACGCGACGCGGAGCTCGACCGCGTCTACACCTACTCCAGCCCCAAACACAACGGCGTCTACGAGCCGACCAACCGGACCTTCGAGAACATAACCTGGGCCATGGAGTACAGTGACTGGAACGACAGTGTTGAGACAGTATACGACAGTGTCGAGACAGTGAACGTCAGTGACTGTGCGAGTTTCTCCCGGAGTTACTCGAGTTTGAACGAGGGGGAGAGAGCCAGGCCGATCGCCAGGAATACCTCAATTAATCTAAGATCCCCCGTCAGCTACAGGTGAGTTAATGGTTCATGATGTGTTATAATTAAGTTATCTAACCGATATTAATGGTAGCGGGCCCGTAATTGTAGTGTCAGTGACGTTAACGACTACGTATGGGTAATGGCAATCATTTGTGGTTCATATTTAGCTTTAGGTTCAGTGGGCGAATACAGAGAATTTTTTTAACAAGGCCTAAGGCTGCGTTTCCACCAGAGATGTGTTGCGAGGAATGTGTTTTTAAGATCCAATAGAATCGCTGCGCTGAGCGCGGTCACGTCAATAAAGCGATTCTATTGGTTCTCAAAAACACATTCCTCGCATAATATTGTTCGTAGAGTCCACATCCTGAGGATGCTCCGGTGTTGGAGCGAAACGCGCGTCGAGTGTGTGGTGGTGTTCAACCTTCATTTACTTAAAGGTGGAAGTGTTTTTCGCGGAATATTGCTAAAAATAATAATAAACTAAATTTTATGTTATGGATTTCCGCAAAGTAACGCCTGATTCCATTAAATACATTCCTCGCATACCATCTCTGGTGGAAACGCAGCCTAAGGGCGCGATCAGATGTGCGCGTGTTCTGTTGTAGCGTTTGGGAAAATACGCGCGCGGATTCAGCGCGGATCAGCAGAACCCGCGAACACGTACACGTTTAAATGCACCCTAACGCTATTTGACTCTTTCAGCGCGGATGAAAACATTGCACCTATATCTCGGTTTTTAACTGACTTCAAAAAAGGAAGAGGTTGTATGTTCATTGTTCGTCTGTATATTTTTTCTTGGCTTTAGTACGAACTGATAACGTTAACTTTATCAAGTATTTGAGCTGAAACTCATGTCTGGGACATATTATATGGTGTACTACAAGTTGGCCAGAGCTAAGGGCTATTTAGGCCTCTGTCCGGACACAAGTGCGTTTTATGTCTGACCGAATATTATTTCTAGGCTAGCCAATACCTATCTAGATTCTAGGTCTCGAGATTCTCTAGATATCTTCACGCCTCACCAAACTTGTCATTTTATTCACGCGCAGAAAATAGACATTTGTTTGCTGCAATAAAAACTATCCTAGTTCCTTTTAGAGGACCTCAAGTATAGAGATACTTGAGACCCTCGTATTGGATATTGCCTGGTTATCATTTTTGTAGAAATTTGGGGTGTCTCTATCTATATTCAGAATATTCAACTATATTACTCACGCTCCTAGTTTCAGGTTCGAATTCTGTCTTTTTGGTCTTTTTTCGTCACGGTCCCGAGTTTCTCGTCTTTTCCCTGTCTCCCGCTTTGTGTTCTGTGTTTCTGTGTTTATTGCTTTGTTCTGTGATAACGATAGATATTATTGTATTCATGGATAAAATTCTCGTGAAACTTCCTTTACGCAGATTTGAATTTGGGCAAAGTTTGTGTAACAAAACACCTAAAAATATTTAGGCTAAGTTACTTTAACACCTACAAATATTTTAATCATTCCTAGTTAGTTTACTACACTTTTGTACACATAAATCATAATATTTTAGTACATACAGTATCGCCATGGCTATAAAAACCTTAATTCTGAATTAAGTAGTAAAGAATTTGATATAAACTGTCGAGTTACACGCTAGCCATGTTCAGTCGCGGTGTTATGTATGTATTATACATTATGTATGTATAATATTATAGTGTCCAGACTACATGTCTAGTGGGGTTGGCTAATGGCTAGGGTATATTTTATCGATATAGGCACAAGTCACAACAACCAGCCTATAATATGGTAATTAGTGTGTATTAGCTTTTCTGCACGCATTTGCCTCGGTAAAGTAACATGGCTCTGGGATTTAAAGTAAATATCTAAGGGTGTAGGAAAACGCAGGCAAAAGCTAGAACTTCAATAGTAGTAGGAAAATAAATCCTTTCAATCTTAAACTTTCTAACTCTATTGTAATATGTAAGAAGAAACTTTAGTAACTTTTCATGACAACTTTAAAAATGTTACGTAAAAATTATCTTTTTAAAGTTGATTTAAACTCATGCTGAGCCAGTTTCTATTAAACGGACCGTTAGAGATAACCAATAATAACTAATCAGTGACAGTTTAATCGCAGTTTACTATTTCGTGTTTAAACAGAACTGGCGGGACTGGTCACGAAAAAGTTTGTTTTGGTTGTACATCAATGTTCTACCGAAATTCTTACAAGTTCGATTAAGAAAGGTTCCGTGTTTCTGTCGAATTAAAATTAATGAACTATCCACGATTATTATTCTTTGCATTATTATAAAGGCGACGTAGGTAAGTGTGTTATTTACTTCTTAGATAGTTAAAACATAGTTTGTTCAACGTAGTTTATTTAGCTTTGTTTCTTCAAGTCCACAAATCACAATGATGTAATTTTTTTCAGATTTTTTGCCCTGTGTGCAGTTAGCACAATCACGGCGAATTTGGACTGATACAGCTAAATAACACTACTTTTACGGACTTACGGTTACTACTGCCTAAACTATTCATAAATATAGTGCAATAAAAACTATGGTTAAACGATTACTATTAATTATTATTCAATTATCTATTATCTTCAAGACCTTGTGCTCTTATTAGGTATGCAGTCTTCCTGTCAATCCCCTGTGGACGTTAACTGTGAATGCACATAACGGTCTACAGGGAAATCGCATCTGTACTTTTCTATTGTTTGTCTGGAACTTTGTACTTAGGAGTTACCATTTAGACGTTGCAGATATTTAGTTGCTTAAGGTTTTGTCAGGTACCTACTAGCAAATATTGCTTAGTAGTTACCTACTTTAACGAAAATCCTAACAAATTAAAGGCAAAGGTACAAGTTTGTTATAACAAACTGTTGTTTTGAAATGCTAGTGTAATCAGAAAAATGTTTTAGAGTACATTTTTTTCATTTTCAAATTCTGGAAAAGCTGAATTGCTCTACTTTTTACAACTCTACTAAGGGAAAGGCGCTAATGGTAGACACTGAACTAATAGATGACACTTACGACAAAAATGCCATAAAAATAAGAATTATTCTAATTATTTCTCAACACTGTAAATTTTATAAGCTTCTTATGCTATCTGTTGATGTGAAAAAATATATTAGGGATGCCTTCGGGAACAAAATTTTAAAATGGGATCAGTTTTCGTAAATGATGTGACCGCGTCAACACGCACCCGGCAATTTCTTAGCAAATAGGTTAAGGATGGCGAAATTTTGCACGTAAGTTTTGAATACATTTATTAGATTTTTTGTAATTTCTATTGACTTCATTGGATTAATGGTCATGTTGTTTACACTAATTAATGTTTATTTATGATCTTTTATCCATTTTCTCTAACAATATAAAGGGTGTCTACTATTAGTTCTTGAAAATGTAAAAAAACCTAATAGATGACATGGATCTCATCTTTTAGTTTTTCAATACATACTAAAGTTATTTTGTACTTTATTTTACTGCAAATATCATCACTATTCTCTAAAAATATAATTATATTAACAAACTAAGAACTTAGAACTACTTTACTTAAAAATGGCCATGGTGTCTAATATTAGACCTTGCACTGATCTAAAAATCGATGCTTTAGTTTTGTAGCAGTAAAAAGAAGAAAAAGGAGAGCTGAGAACAAAAAGAAGAAAAAAGAAGAGGCAAAAGAAGCATGGAGACTTAAGACAAAAAATAAATTTGCTAGGAAAAAAATATGAAAAATAAAAATAAAAGGAAAGATAGTTTCAGCATGGAAGAAGAATGAATAGAATCTGGAGACAACGTGGATAATATTTCTGATGCATGTAGTTACTATGATGAAGTAAATGAAATCTTTTGAAAAACGGCAAATAAAGACCTAATAATATGAAAAATGTAAAATGTAATTTAATGTTCTATGTCAACTATTAGTTCATATTGGTGTCTACTATTAGTGTTGTTCGCTTATTGTGATGTCATCTATTAGTACTTATGACTAAGTTTACAAAAAGACCAATAATATATTTTTTTATTGATTTGTCAGAGAATAATTATAATAGTTTTATTTTGTAAGAGTTACTGAAGACATGGAAGAAGTTATCAATCCTTTATTTTCATAAATTATATATTTTATAACATTCGAATGTTTCATGTTTCCTTAAAGTGTCTACCATTAGGTCTTCTCCCTTAGTTAGGGAATTTTTATTTATTTAAATAAGTTCCTGAACCCATTTTAAAAAGAAATTAAATGTTCTTTTGCCTTAATATCTAGTTCAATTATTTTAATGTTTTATAGTTTCATGCATATTCCACACATAACGAAACGAGCTACAAAGCTGCATTTGTATGCAAACTCAACTTCGTACAAGGAATTTACTTCATTAGTCCCAACATGCGTGGTATGTTAATAGTAAATCCATGTCCAAAGCATTTCCTCCCACGGGATTTGATAACGGATAAGAGTTCTTTGGCAGTCCGGAAATCCCAAATAGGAGTGGTCGTGACGGAAAATAGGCTAATGACCCGGTGTGATAGCAATTTAAGGTATATATATATATATATATATATATATATATATATATATATATATATACAGTTTATACAGGTGAATACTTCTACTTTGTAAATAATAAAGAAAACCGTCAGTCGCTAATACGATGGTGGAAAAACCGTCAGCCAGCGATATAAGCTATGACCAATATAGCCCTACATCGCGATCAATGTATCCTAGGGCGTCGCGTAGACGACATTTCCACCTGCAAACATTCAGCTGACGGCGATTTTCGTTTGAATTAACCATAAAATTATCTCACATAGCAATTTTAAGTAATTAATTCGATAGTCAATGTTTGTGAAGAAGAATTATATACATTTTACTTTAAAAGCGCCATCTGTTTTTATATACTAAAACTAAAATAAAACCTACCCAACCTAAACGTGTACAATCTAGATATGAACCTTTATTGGGTGCGAATTGGGATCTTTTTAATGACAATTCAATACGATTCCCAACAACAACTTTGAGATGCTCTCAATTTTTATTCCACCCATTGTGAAGTGGCTGACGATCAAAGCTGTCATGTATTAGTGGAATACTATTATTGTAACGATTTTCGCTCGGTATGAAATTACTATTTAAACTGAGCGCGACCTCCACTACTATTACGTAATAATAATAATATTATGTATTATGTATTACCATTAGTAATAATTTACCTTGTTACAGTTATACCTAATAGTAAATACTTAAATAGACTAGGTGACGCCCGCAACTCCAAAATTCGTTACGTATATATTATTTCCGGGATAAAAAGTATCCTAGATGTCCTTTCCCGGGACTCAAAGTATCTCTGCGTACCAAATTTCAGTAAAATCGGTGGAGCGGTTTGGGCGTGAAAAGGTGATAGACAGACAGACAAACAAACTTTCCCAATATGTTTTCGCTTAGCGAATTTTGACGAGATTACAAGTGCATTTTGACTTAAATAAATATAAAGAAGTATGGATAAAACCAAAGAAGGTAAATAGTAAAAATTCGACTACTGCTTGGCTTTTTAAAATAATATTTCGAAGTTGTTTATAACACAATTAACTGTTAATTCAGTTCTAAAAATCGTCTTGACAGCTGTCTCACGTTTTGACTAAGTACTAAGAATTATCAAAATTAGCTTAGTATTTTAAGCTTGGGAATCAGTGACAAAAATAAACTGTCCTCATAATCTCAAAAAGTATTTTCAAATCGTCTTTTGTTCTAATACTTATTTATAACCTAAAAATATAATTAGATTTTCCGTCACTTACTTCAAAGCTAATACTTAATTTATTGCACAGGATATTAGGTTCGAAATCGTGTGAGTGTGATCTTGGCGCCATTTTGAAAGAGTTGTATGTCAACGCTGGGAGTTGGGACTGGGAAGAATTTGTTTGATCTCTAGATCTTATTTATTGATTTTTTGTGACAAAATAAGTCTTCATATTTAAAATTGAATCAAAATGTTACTTCTTATTAGACTTTAAACAAGTTTAACTAGAACTAAATTGTAACAAAATATAGTTTAATAAGTATAACAGAACATTTTAAAGTATAAGTTCTAGGTATTAAAGAATAAAGTTCTTACACAAAGCACCTCAAAGAAGTTTTTTTTATAACAATACCTACTCCAGAAATTAAATTTTATGTAATTTCATAATATTTTCTGAACTGTTTAATCTACCTATTGAATTGAACCTGAAAATTACAAAGCTCTTTGTAATTTTCAGGCTAAATTTCACAAGGGATATTGAAAAGGACAGGTTTCCTTTGTGTAGAGATGAAGATGTAAAGGCTCTATCACATCAGGCGAGTAGGCGAGCGAGTAGACTGGCAAAAATACGGGCGAGACTTATAATATTAGGAGTCAGGACTCAGGACTAGTAGTGTTACTTCGCAAGTCGTAACGTTGTAATTTGTACCATACTATTGTAAATACTAAATACTTACAATCAAATTAGCATGCTCTCAGTTATAGTCTATAGATATGCAATGCTATGAAACGAAAGTATGAATCACTGACAAAAGGATTTTTTTTTCGTACATAATATAAGAGATGATGTGAATTCTACTCTTCCACTTTGTTTGTTGTATCGTAGAACTCTACCTGTACGTTCTATCGTAATCGACCTCGGACTTGACAGTTTGCTTGATACATGGGATCAAAGCGTAAATAACTGGCGAATTTCGTTTATGACGTAACGATGACGTCATCGCATTCCGGCGAACAATAAAAGTCGGCCCCGACTATTCCTGGATTAATCTAACTTTAAACAATTGTTTTTCCATTGTCTTCGTTGCAGAGAATATTGTGCTGAAACAATTTCAGTTTTCATTTTCAGCCCGTTTGTTGGAATTTTCAATTAATTTCATTGCACACGAGTTCATTGCATTGAAAACTATATTGGATTTCTTGGAAAAGTTTACTGTCACTGGTAAATTAATATTTCTACTAAATAGCATTTGTTCGAACTTTTTCTACTTCTATGTACATATTATAAAACAAAGTCGTTTTTTCCCTCATGTCCCTTTGTTCCCTTTAATCTTGAAAACTGCGCAACGGATTTTGATGATTCTTTCAGTGTTAGCCCATTTATCGAGGAAGGCTATAGGCTATATTTTATCACGCTAAGACTAATAGGGGAATGTGGAAAAAACGGGGGAAATTATTTGAAAGGGCTTATCTCGCGAACTACTGGAGCAATTTTTATGTTATTTGGCACAGATAAGAAGTAGATCACGTGAAGGATCATAGGCTATCGATTTTAATCACTTTTCCAGTGGCTATATATTATTTTATACCCGTGCAACGCCGGGGCGGGTCGCTAGTCATCTCATAAAATTAACACTACGTAAGGTAAATTTTCTTCTTCTGGTCAGTATACAAACTCAGAAAGTCTTTGTGTCTTATTTTTTTTTAAATGTTTGTCTTCTCTTCATTGTTCGACTGGAAGTTGAGTTATATTTTTACCAACCTTCAATAAAGGCGAATGTTATGTTCTGTTGCGGACATTTTTTCCTAGTTCATTAGGTTTATATATTTTTAAAATGTGAACCTAAATCTCTGTCACAGGTTTTAGGGGTTTCACACATGTCTCATGTGCGAGTGAAACAGCCTACCAGTAGGCTTAGTATTGCCACAGTAGAAAAACGAAAGAATAGAAACGCTGACAGTTTTTGAGGACAAACTTACAGAATATATAAGAATAGACGCCCTAGTACTGCGGTTCTCAAAACTGTTTTGGTGGCGGAACCCTTTTAAGAAGTGACGCCAAAAAAGTTTTGTCTTTGAATGAATTATCTTCATACTGGTGTCTGATGAGTGATGCGAGTGATGACATTTCTATTTCATCACTCGCATCACTCTTCCAATTTTTTCCCAAAAAATTCCAATTTTTGTCTCGAAGGAAGAAAAACAAGGCATTTGCGGAGCCCCAGGGCCTTATGGTGGCTGCTTTAGAATATTCTAAGAAATAGGCCTATATGTTCCACGGCTAAAATCAAGTGTGTAGAAGACTTACACGGCTCCCAACACTTCCTCCTCCTAAGAGGCTTACTCAGGGATCGATTGTACCGCATTAGTATACTGTTACCGCCTTGTACCTTACTTGTGGTGCTTTACATCACCCACTAATCCCATAAACCTGTCAAGATGCCGTCAAAACGTGATTTCCTCAACAATTTCTGGTTACACACACCGTAGGCTGTAGCCAACAGGTATTCTTTAACTGAATCAACAACTGAAACATCTAATAAAACAACCTTTAGTAGCGTGAAAACGGAAGTGAACTTTTTTCATCACACATAGCTAGGTCTACCAGAATCTGGGGGCGTTACCGGTTCCTCCTCGTTGGTGTCCCTGGGCAACGTCTGGGTGCGCCTCTTCGCCCTTTACACGGAGTGAGGCATCCAGACGGCCAAACGCCGGTCTTTCATCTATCTTTCGTCCTTTTTATGTAGCTTACTCTTCTTTTGATGTATTATTATTATTTTTTTTTTTCTGTTTTCACCATCTTCTCTTCCCCTATCTTTCATTTTTAGTTATCTCTTCTTTACAGTATTGTGTGTTTGAATGTATGCATCAGTGAGTGTGGTGCGGATGGATGGACCCGTGGGTCCCTAACCCTAAGTTTGTATTCGGCGATGGGGTGCATGGCGGGCAGGTGGCCACGCAGTTAGAATACGGGCAGAATCACCCAATGATCGGGCCAGAATCAGCCCTATAATGATCGAACATGGACGGTAAGCATGCTGATAATTCTCCCAGGGTGGGTTCCGGCAACGCCGGGGAATCCCATACTCCTGCTTCGGCGGGAGATAGGGCCGTGTATACTGGGGGCCCCAAACATGCTTTGATGGAAAAAAACGACGACTTACGCGCTACGAATACGGATCATGAGAAGCTTAACGATAATATGGAATTGTTGACGGCGAGTGAGGGTGATGTGACACCTCGAGCGGAAACGCCTGTGGCGTCCCGTTCAACCCAATCAAAATTTTTCCGAGTGAAACCTGGACCCGAAACGGATGGGGAGAGCGGCAATGAGACCACCGCCTCTCGAAGTCACGAATGCGAGAGTGACAAGGAGAGGAAGAGGTACACGCGAAAGAGACGAGGTGGAGAGGACAGCCCAGAAAAGGAAAGGGAAGCGACCCGAAAACCTTTTTCCAAGCGCGGCAGAGGCAGACCCCCCACCACAAGCATATACTCGGGATTGGCCAAGGATACACGGGATCTCGTCGATGAGCAGATGAGAGCCCCAGAGGTGGAGGCTTCGACGACAACACAGAGACTGCCGTACCTACGGTCACACTTGTTGTCGATATCCTCTGAAAACTCGAACTTTGCGATAATGGAGGACGGAGATGTTACAGCAGCCAAAATGGGTGCTGTAATAACGGAAAATTTGGGGGCCATTACCAATGTGGCCCAAAAATCAAAGAATTTAAAAGGAACCTACGTCGTGGCCCTTAACAAAGCGACCGAGGCGATAAGAGAGGCCTGTTCAGTCCTTTTGGATCGCTCGGTATCGGCAGAGACAAGGGCTTTAGAGGCGGCGAATGCGCGCCTCTCTAAGGAGCTCGCAGAAATTAAGACGGAATTAGAGGCCGTCAAGCACAAGCTGGTTGATGCCCAACCTCAGTGCGCTCCTATTGATAGGGAGCTCAATGTGGAAGAGCTGTTACAGCGGGCGGTGTGCGAGGCGGTCTCAGTGACGAGTGCTCGTATGGATGCGCGGCTAGAAGGTCTGGAGGCTCGGCTTTTGCCAGAGCCACGATTGCGTCCCCCCCTTGCTGCTGATAAGCAAAAAGTGGGAGCCCAAGATGCAACAATAACCGTGTCGAAGGCTAAGAGGTCCACTGAGCCGAAGCAAGCGGTGTCGACTTTATCGCCCCCGCTCAATCCTGGCACGGCTCAGATACAGAAGAAAAAGAAGAAGGTAAAAAAATCTGCCGCAGCGATGGAAGCAGCAGCCGCGAGATGTGACTCCGCTCCCATTTCGGTAGATAAGGGACCACCCCCGACCGAGCAATGGTCGCAGGTGGTTGGGAGGAAAGCGAAGGCACAGAGGAAGGCCGAAAGAAAGAATGAAGTGCCTCAAAATAGGAAACAGAAAAAGGAAAAGAGAGGTAGCCTCCGTACACCTAAATCTGCAGCGGTTATGATCACGCTGCAGCCGGATGCGGAAAAACAGGGCGTTACATACAAGGAGATCATAGAAAAGGCAAAGCAGCGTCTAGACCTCGCTGCTTTAGAGATTCCGGCGGCTAAATTTCGGCAAGCTGTAACCGGGGCCCGTATGTACGAGGTCTCTGGAGCAGCTTGCAAAGAGAAGGCCGATGCTCTCGCCGGCAAGTTGAGGGAGATATTTGGAGAGGAGGAGGTACGCATTTCCCGACCGCAAAAGTGCGCCGAGATGCGTGTCACAGGTCTGGATGACTCGGCCTCCGCGGATGAGATTGCAGCCGCCATTGCGGTATCGGGTGGCTGCAAAGTCAACGAAGTAAAGGTCGGTGAGATTCGCTTAAATCGAAGTGGTCGAGGTATGGCCTGGATCAAGTGCCCGGTCGAGCCCGCGAAGCGGCTGACTGCACCTAATACTAAGGTATGCGTAGGGTGGACCATGGTGCGCGTGACACTTTTATCTGCACGCATCATGAGATGCTACCGCTGTCTTGAAGCAGGACACACGCGGGCGACATGCTCCTCTGAAACTGATCGCGGTGAGCTGTGTTTCCGCTGCGGTCAGCCTGGCCATAGGTCCAAGGAGTGCGTAAATCTGCCCAATTGCGCATTATGCGCGGCGAGCGGAAAAAAAGCGGATCACATTGTTGGAAGTAAGCCCTGCAAGCAACTGCCAGAGAAAAAGAAGGGCTCCAACAGGAGCCAAGCTTCTAAGGCTGCCACAACAACATCTGCGGCTGCTTTAGAGGCTGGAGCGGCCCTCATGGACGCCCAATAACGGCTTTCCATAGGTTCTTGCAGGGAAACCTGAACCACTGTGCTCGAGCGCAGGATCTGTGGGTTCAGGAAATGATGAAGCGGACAATTGACGTTGGAGTGATAGCCGAACCATATCGTGTCCTTTCTAGGAATGATTGGATCGGCGACTTGGACTCAACAGTGGCCCTGATATTTGGTCCTGGAATCGTGCCACCAACTTCGAGGAACACGACCCGGGGCCACGGTTTCGTCGCCGCGGACTTGGGGGCTCTCACTGTGGTGGGTGTCTATTTCTCCCCGAACAAACCCATTGCAGAATTTGAGTATTTTCTCCTGCAGCTCACTACTTACGTGAGCACAGCAGCCAATCCTGTAATCGTCGCCGGGGACTTTAACGCGAAGTCTTCGTTATGGGGCTCACCGGCGACGAATGCTAGAGGCAGAGCGGTTGCAGACTGGCTTACAACAACCGGCTTAGTCCTAGCCAACAGAGGTACTGTCAGCACATGTGTGCGGTGGCAGGGAGAGTCAATAGTGGACCTTACCCTGGTTAGCCCTTCTATCGCTCGTCGAACGAATGGTTGGCAGGTTCTTGAAGGGGTTGAAACTCTATCGGACCACCTCTATATCAGATTTGACATCGCTGCTGCGTCAGAATCCGGCCGCCCAATTCCATCCAGCGGCGGCCCAAGGTGGTCCCTGAAGAGAATGAATCCGGAGCTTTTGGAGGAAGCTGCTATTGTTGCGTCCTGGGCACCGCTGCCCTCCAATGACGTTGATGAATGCGCGGAGTGGTTAAAAAGGGCTATGCACGGCGTTTGCGATGCCTCTATGCCACGTGTGGGGCCTTTGAGACCACGGCGCCAAGCATATTGGTGGCGTCCAGAGCTGAATTCCCTGCAACAAGAATGCACGGCGGCCCGTCGCCGTTACAAGAGGTATCGCAGACGGCGTAATAGAAACCAGCAGGAAGAGGAAGTGCTGTACGACGCATACCGCGCGGTCTGCCTCACTCTTCGTGATGCCATTTCCCAGGCGAAGACTGACGCGTGGCAAGAGTGGCTGCAAACTCTCGAAGAGGACCCATGGGGCAAGCCCTATAAATGGGTACGTCAAAAGCTGCGACCTACTGGGCCCCCAATAACACAGACGTTGGCACCAGAGCTCCGAAACAGAGTTTTATCTGCTCTGTTTCCATCTGAAACTGAGCGGTACCAATCAGGGCCTGGACCACTAATGGAAGACTCTGAACTTGAGGGAGAGCAAGAAGTTCCGCCCGTAACGCCGGCTGAGCTAGCGTCGGCGGTACTTAAGATGAGTCGTAAAAGCACGGCTCCCGGTCTCGATGGCGTGCCAGGCCGTGCGTGGGCCCTGGCGATGAAGCACTTAGAGTCAAGGGTACTCGAAGTTTTGACCAATTGCCTGGTCCAGGGCCGAGTTCCCCGATTATGGAAGACGGGTAAATTAGTGCTTCTTAAGAAGAATGGGCGTCCCGAAGATCAACCGTCTGCGTACCGCCCCATTGTCTTGCTGGATGAGATGTGCAAGATATTGGAGCGAGTTCTGGTATCGCGCTTGGTGCACCATTTGGAGACCGTAGGGCCTAATCTGAGTGACAACCAATTCGGTTTTCGCTCGGGCCGGTCTACAATTGGGGCGGTCGCTCGTCTGAGAGATATTACGGAAGAGGCGGTGAGCCAGGATGGTGTAGTGTTAGTTGTATCTTTGGATATATCAAACGCTTTTAACTCATTGCCCTGGTCAACAATAAAAGATGGCCTACGACACCACGGCGTTCCTAAGTACCTTCAAAGGACGATTGGTAGTTACCTCTCAGAGCGGTCAGTGCAGTTCCCGACCCAGGAGGGTTGGGAGGAGCAAGAGGTTGACTGTGGTGTTCCGCAGGGTTCAGCTGCTGGTCCGACCTTGTGGAACATTGGATACGACCCGGTATTGAGAGGTACCTACCTCCAGGGCATAGAGTTGGTCGGCTACGCTGATGATACGGCCGTCGTTTGTCGTGGCAAAACCTACCACGAGGTGATGATACTTGCTACGGCGGCTGTGGCGCAAGTGGTTAATCGGATTAGAGCACTCGGCCTAACGGTGGCCCTAGATAAATCCGAGGCCCTGTGTTTTCACAGGCCAAGGAATCCGCCACCACCGGATCTGGCTGTGGTTGTGAGTGGAACTACTATAAAAGTTACTCCCACACTCACCTATTTGGGACTCATCCTAGACGGGCGATGGTCCTCCAAGGAGCACTTTCGTCGGCTCTCTGACAGGGTAACAAAATCCGCTGGGGCCTTGGCATCGTTGCTCCCGAACCTCGGAGGCCCAAATTTAGCATGTCGGCGCCTGTACATGGGCGTTATCCGCTCCATGTCCATGTACGGAGCTCCGATTTGGGCTGGGAGACTATCGGCCGTCAACAGGCTTGTACTGGGGCGGTTGCAAAGAGTGATGGCGACGCGAGCGGTGCGTGGGTATCGTACCATCTCCCGCGATGCGGCATGCCTACTCGCTGGAAGTGTCCCGTGGGACATCGACGCAGAAGCTCTCGCCGACGTTTATTGGCGTTGCGCAGCGGTTCGCGCGGGGGGCAGCAACCCCCTCCCGGACGTCATGCGTCGGTGGAGGGCTGAGGCGAGTGAGAGGTCGTTAGACCTTTGGGCGGAGCGTTTGCAGGAACCGCTGGTAAGCGTCGCCCTGATAGAAGCAATCCGCCCACTATTTAAGGAGTGGGTAAAACGGAGACACGGAGCACTCTCCTTCCATCTGACACAGATACTGACCGGGCACGGCTGCTTTGGTCGGTACCTGTGCCAGATCGCGAGGAGAGAGAGTGACACAAGATGTCACCACTGCCTTAACGAAATGGACACGGCCGAACACACATTGTCGACCTGTCCATCTTGGACAGAACAACGCGCGGCCCTTACGGCTGCCATCGGAGTGGACCTCTCCCTGCCAGCAATAATCCGGGCAATGTTGAGCAGCGAGATTGCGTATCAAGCGGTGAATGACTTTGCCCAGGATGTCATCACTGCAAAGGAGGAGGCCGAGCGCAGGAGAGAACGGGAGGCGCTCGACCCCTTGAGACGGCCGAGGAGAAGACGCGCACCACGGAGTGGCCGCAGCGCCTTGCCTTAGCCAGGATACTCGGGGTGGCAGTGTGGGTAGTTCCTCGGAGAGTCCCACATACCCCGGCCGATGTCCCCAATCCGCCGGGGATGCGTAATGCATTTCCCCATGTAAAAAAAAAAAAAAAAAAAAAAAAAAAAAAAAAAAAAAAAAGGTCTACCAGAATCTGATGGCAAAAAGTGAGAAATTAAATTGACTCTAGCAATACCGGGGTAATTGTAATAAAACATTTTGATCCTTTTTTTATCAATAGCGGCTGATTCTGTATGTTAAACATGCAAATATAAAAATTTATCCAATAATCAAGGATATTTTTAAAATATCTGCTGTCAAAAATTGCCATCAGATTCTGGTAGACCTATATATAACATTTGAGATATTATCATAGATTATTACTTTATTTTCTACAAAACAAAATATGTGTCTGGGCTCTGGTTTTGTGCTGCGGATGTCTTGATGTTTCTCTGGCTTCAGCAAAGTTAGTGCAGTTGGAGTACTGCCGAGCTATATTGAGAAGGGGCTGATATCATCATTTCTGGGTGTAGGGAGTCCCCAATTCTTATGTGAATGTGGCAAAAATGAAAAGTTTTATGTAACATTTTAAAGGCCTTTAAAGTTTTAAGCTTAACATTTTTTTAAACGTGCTTTGGCCCACCACACATTCCCACCACTGTATCTCCTGTGTCGTCAGGATCGACAGCGGTATCCAACCACGAAAACCCTTTGATATGATCTCATGGAGCCCGAGGGACATAGCTAAAGCTGTCTTGGAACCCGCAACGAAATTAATCAGAAGAAAATAGGAGTGGGAACAATTCCAGACTCCCTCCCCATACAAAGCGGGAGACATTTCAAAGAACTGAAGGGAAAGCACCACGAGAATAAACGTTAATAAAAGGGACTACTCAGCTAGAGCTTATTTGATTTGTTGTGTATGGCCGTGTTTCCACCTGCAAGCCAGCTTGCTTGAGTTTCTTGCAATATTGTTTACATTTCATACTAATTCCTGTAATTTATTGCTGCAATAAATGTCGTGCGAGAAGCTCGCGGGTAAATGCGAAACGAAACTAGACCGTATAATAAATCTGCTGTGACCCGCAGCGAGATCTGTCGCGAGTCCTCGCAGACATATTTAGACATCCTGTCGCAACTACTCGCAGGAAGCGCTTAACAAATTGTCGCGACAGCACTTGCTACCGCGTTTATACTTGAAAGCTGCTGTCAGACAGACTGTCAGCCACTTCTCGCGACAGTTGTCTTGCTGGTGGAAACACGGCCTTAGACTGTTGCCAATAATAATAATTATTGTGACAAAAAACGCATGAAGGCTCGGATGAGTGATGACGGAAGTTCCCGTCCACGAGATCACCGTAGTATGCGACTCCAGAGTCCAGATGTACAGAGTGAGTGCAGTACTCTACATTGCTACATATTTGAATATGTTTTGTTAAGATGCTTATAATATAACATTATATAAACATTAGTGATTAGATCAATAACGGGGAAAAATTGTTACCCTAAATAACGCGGCCCTTGTTAGTAGCATTAACTATAACAAATAACAATGTCAGCAATAAACAATCTACAGCTAAACGGTAAACTAAAACTTAAAAGAAAGAATGCGATTCGGTTCTCTTAAATCTTGATGTCATTATAAAATAATGCAAATACCTAAAGAGTGATCCAATTTTTATATTTTTTTTAAAACAAAACGATACTATAACGAGATAAATATGTTTTGATGTTGGTTTAACTTTTTATGTAATTTCATCAAAAACTACATCAAAATTCAAAATGTATCATGTGTATCATTGTATGATTATTTACTATTTAGCTGAATCGGCTTCAAACGCAATTGAATCTTTTAACTGATATTATCTGTGCAATATTACGAAATATTACGCTTCTGTAAAATGATCCTTATCTACTAGGAATAAGGGTCACTGGTTAATCTCTATTCTGCTATCAACACATGTTTCTAAGCTCACCTGTTTTATTTCCGATTATCCAGCACACTCCAATCAAAAGTAAGTATTTATAAATAGTCTAATTTTGGACCACTAATAGTTTGATGTTTAATTGTTGTTTAAATGTTGCTTAACACAGAAATGGTATTCCATTTCTGTGTTAAGCAATACACTACTGTTTACTTGCCTACTGATGCCATTCTTGTTTTTACTTTTAGTTTTTGTATTCGTCGTTTTATTTTTTAATTGTTTAGTTATTGTAAAAATGTAAATGTTAAAATTGTGTTAGTTATTAGTTATTACAGTTTATTACATAGTCTTTATCTGTAATCTTTATATATACCTATTTGTGATATTTTTTCTATAATATTATGTAGGTAGTGGTGTCAAAAATTTTGTATTGTTAGTTTTTAATATTGTGTATTGTCTTAACGCTTGAATAAACTATTATTATTATTATTATTATTATAATTATCCATTTCAATTATTCTAGGCAACTGGCGTGTGGCTCAGAAAAAATGATGATTAAACTTCAATTTAATGTAGAGTTTGACAGATAATCTGGAGGCTTTGTAGTTAAAGTACTGTTAGTTTATCCTAATTTTGTCTCTTAGTGAAAGGAACTTCAGAATAAGCTGTTCAAAGCACTCAGTACTCAATAGGCGATTTCGAAAAAAAATTATTTACTTGATAATGATTTTCATTTAATCACTTTGTAAATAAGTATGAGTTTTCACGTCAAGTATGAAAGAGACAAGTAGCAAATTAGCGATAGGTTCGGTTATTGATCTTTCGCTAGTACTACGTGTTCTGTGACCGGTCTATACCGAAATAAACTAATTACTTTCACAATTAAAACTACTTAGACAAATGTCAGATTGTATGACACCAACGTGTCTCTAACTTAATAATTTAATACGTCATTTGATGGAAAGCCTCATTTTGGTGCCATGTGGAATGTAATATGTATGGTAATTCCGATCTTATTTTAAAGATTATAAGGTCGAAACTGATAAACGTTAGATCTCTTGTATGATTGACATCTCTGTTATTAATCCGACAGTGAAATAAACTGTAGCATCTGTTTCGACATTTCAGATCAAAAAACTGAAGTGTGGCGTCGCCGTGTTATGTGTTAATTCTAATAATTAGACTTGTAGATTTTGAGTTTTGACGCAACGCTTGTTAAATTATGTTAGTTTAGGGCCTGTTTCACCACCTCCTGATAAAGTGCTGGATAGGTTATCCACAATTTATTTGACAGATTCTCCATTCATTCTCATACTCATCTGTCTAGTTAAGTGGTGGATACTGGATAGCCTATCCAGCACTAATCAGGAACTGGTGAAACACTAACAGGCCCTAAATATTGTAAAAGAGTTTTTGAGGATTGTTTTGTAAAATTTTCACGTAAAAACTTACTGCATACTTATTGGTTTGTAGACTTGGGATAAACACATAATATTATGTTTTTCATGCAATTAAGTGTTTAAGGGCCTGTTTCACCACTTCCTGATAAGTGCTTGATAGGCTATCCACAATTACTTATTTGATAGATTCTCCATACTCTATCTGTCAAGTTAAGCGGTGGATAGCCTATCCGGCACTTATCAGGAAGTGGTGAAACAGGCCCTAGCTAGACGTTTTAAAACCAATTTAACGATCGCGATATTTAAATTACTGTCAGAATATAATAAATTTTATACGTGGTATAACTGTTGTCCGTTAATATTCTGGTCCCATTTCCCTCGGGATTAATTTTAATGAGTCCAATTTTGCGGTAAGTATAATATTATATTTATTATTAGCATCTGAATTCCGACGGGATTTTCGTAATTTATATCTAATCGACTAGAGCTGTAGCAAACCGTATGTATTCGGTACTGAGTAACGGGTACGCCACCTAGTACCGAGTAACGAAACGTTACCCACGAATGCGCTTCGTTACTCGCATTTTTCGTAGTTGCTATATTTTTTTAAATTTAATATATTTTTGGCTAAAATGTCGCGAGCATATCGTTTACCAGCTAATGAAAAGCGTTAACGCTTGCAATATTCTAATTTTTATTTTAATTTTAGAAAAAACTCAAAAAAGATTTTATAGTCCGAGTTCGCTCAAACATTTTTTTTTAATTTTAAAATTTTTTGTGATTGGCTTCATTTTGATAAGATGAACAACAAATTAATAAATAAATTTTTTAAATTTCGTTTTGATGGTCCTAAAAATATATGGATTGTTCTTTGTGTAGGCCAACATTACTCTTAAATTAAATAACTATTAACCTATGAAATATACAAAAAATCGTCCAAGTGCGAGTTGGACTCGCGCACGAAGGGTTCCGTACTGTGAATTGTGATAGAGTGAAAGTAGGGAAAAATTGTGTTCTTTGTAATATGGCTATAAATTAGAATAAAATAAATAATTCTATGGTGTCTACATGTTGCCAATATGGATTACGAGCAAAAAGGCCAAAAAAAGAACACGTTTGTTGTATGGCAGCCCCATCCAAATATTAACTTTATTTTGTTTTTATTATTTGTTGTTGTAGTGGCACCAGAAACACACAATCTGTAAAAATTTCAGAGGTCTAGCTATAGCGATTCTTGAGATACAGCCTGGAGACAGACAGACAGACGGACAAACATCGACGTCTCAGTAATAGGGTCCCGTTTTTAACCTTTGCGTACGGAACCCAATAATCAACAAAACTTGGTTGTTATACAGTATGAGGTATCAAAATTCAAAACTATCGAGTAACGATACAATAGTAACGAGTACGAACAGTTAAAGTAACGAATACATACGGGTACGCTTTTTTTCGTTACTTTTACAGCTCTAATCTAATCTATTATCGAAATTCCATTACAATGTCTACAATCTGAACGGCTATGTTCAGACGAGACTAATAAAAATTGTGAAAATTTCAGCTGTCTAGCTAAATGTTCAAAGTACTTACGGTACCCTATATCTGTGACTATGTACTACCGATAGTGCGATGTAGCCGCCACACAGCGCCATCTAGCGGAGTTTTTAGGAACTAATCTACCCTTAACTCTTAGGCCGTTACTCTTAAGGCCGTCCCCCGAGCAAACGACCTTGGCCATACATTTGCCGCGTTGCCGAGATCGCGCCAAAACCCTATTATTTTTACATATCTTAGTTCAAAATTGTCCTAAAAAAAATTTCAAACGACAAATATGTAGTTTATGATATTGTCGATCTATTGGCGTGAGTTTCAAACAAAAGTAATTTGTAAATGCTAAGGAGATGCTGAATGTATGCTCGAATTTTAACAAATTGGTATTACTTTGGAAGCCGATATCATGAGTATAATAAACAAAAATAGAAAATTTAAAACGGCGAAAGGAACGTTGATATACTGAATATTATTGCTGTATTTTTATTATAACTTTGTAGCCTTCAGATTATGAGTTTATAAGGTTTTAAATACGGTCAATTACGGAATCTCCGGACGGAACGCCCTTAACTCTCACATTAAACTGACTGTGAGCCGCCGAATGTGAGCGAACGTTACGCAGTTTATTGTATTTCCATACATATTCACTTTTTCGTTCACACCTAACCAACAATACGGTATTACGCTGGGCGTAGGCGCGGACATTCGATGCCATTTATTTTCACGTTCACACTGGGGCTCATAGTGAGCCTGCTCACATTCGGCGGCTCGCAGTCTGTGGCTCTACAACGGCCACGACGTGTTTTGGCAATCACAAAATGACATACGAATTAGAATTGCAACTAGCTAGACAGTAATAAAAAAAATTCAAGGGAACCTGTATTACTTATAAGTTATTACGTTAAAAGCGATAAAAATTGGTTCTAAGTCGTAACTCATCAAGGCTTTCTATTTCTAAATGTTTTATTACCGAATTAAATTTTTATGTAAGCTATTATAAGTAATATAATATTATGTTTGTGCATATTACACTTCTATCAACTCACTTCTAGTTGGGTAACAATTACAGTTATAATATAATACCATGCCATACAAATGGGAAACACCATCACTATTATACTATAAGAATGGATGGCCATAATTATATCTAGAAGGAATGGCAAGGGTTCCCTGATTTATTATGGCCAATAAATTCAGAAGATCAGACAAACAAGAAAAGAAATCGGAAAATGTATCTATTCAAACTCAATATTATTTACGTAGTCATATTTTCTTAGTTGTGTATTTCGACAAACCTAGCATTTAGTTTAGAATAGCTTTTTTCCTGGTAAATGTAAAATTTCTACTGGAAAATTGTCCTTTTATAGGATAAAGAGGAGCCTAAGTTTTAATCAAAAGCCCAATACTACCATTGACGTCCGTATACCGCATTCTATCAAAATCTGTTTATTTCTGATCAGTCTGAGCTACTACTCAGCAGTGCCGTAAATAGCCTTTTTGCGCCCTGTGCGAGCTTCTATAACTGGGCCCTTGTTTTTTTTAGATATTATAGGTACCCTTGTATAGGTCTCCCTGGTCATTCTTGCGCCCCCCAGAGTCTGCGCCCTGTGCCTGGGTACAGAATAGCCTGGGCACCGGTGGCACCGCCCTATTTACGGCACTGCTACTCAGTAGCGGCTGGTATAAATAGTCAGTACTCAAGATGCATCTCGGTCTCAAGACGCGGTTCAGGGGCTGTACCACGAAACTGTTTTGAGACTCAAACAATCGTACGAGAATGCCGCGTCCTGCTCTAACAAACGTGAAATGACGTCGTTAGAGCAGGACGCAGCATTCTCGTCCGATTGTTTGAGTCTCAAAACCGTTTCGTGGTACGAGACCTGGCTCTGTGATTGGTAAGCTTTCAAAATTTGGGCCAATCACAGAGCCGAACCGCGTCTTGAGACCAACTCAATCAATTCAGCAAATGAATTGTCAAAACTGTCAAACTGACAAATTTCAAATCAGTACAAAAATACAGAAATGAATTGCAAGCACAGTTGCATTTTGCGATTTTAAAGCATTGAATCATATTATGATTCATATCATGATTCAACAAAGCGACCATTTTAGCCCCGCGGGTCGCCTCTTAAGTACTGACTATTTATACCAAGAGCAAGACTTGCAAGTGAAAGAATAACACAGTATTTATTGGAATGATAAATTATTTAATAAACATTTATCAGTTATCGATCTTAACGAACTGTTGTTTATTACACTTGCATAGTAATTTTATAATAATTTCTTATAGAAGAAAATTAAGGGACTACTTTAAGGGCGTTCCGTCCGGAGATTCCGTAATTGACCGTATTTAAAACCTTATAAACTCATAATCTGAAAGCTACAAAGTTAAAATAAAAATACAGCAATAATCTTCAGTATATCAACATTCCTTTTGTCGTTTTAAATTTTCTATTTTTGTTTCAAGCATACATTCAGCATCTCCTTAGGATTTACAAATTACTTTTATTTGAAAGTCTAATTTTGGACCACTAATAGTTTGATGTTTAATTATCCATTTCAATTATTCTAGGCAACTGGCGTGTGGCTCAGAAAAAATGATGATTAAACTTCAATTTAATGTAGAGTTTGACAGATAATCTGGAGGCTTTGTCTTACAGTACTGTTAGTTTATCCTAATTTTGTCTCTTAGTGAAAGAAACTTCAGAATAAGCTGTTCAAAGCACTCAGTACTCAATAGGCGATTTCGAAAAAAAATTTATTTACTTGTTAATGATTTTCATTTAATCACTTTGTAAATAAGTATGAGTTTTCACGTCAAGTATGAAAGAGACAAGTAGCAAATTAGCGATAGGTTCGGTTATTGATCTTTCGCTAGTACTACGTCTTCTGTGACCGGTCTATACCGAAATAAACTAATTACTTTCACAATCAAAACTACTTAGACAAATATCAGAATGTATGACACCAACGTGTCTCTAACTTAATAATTTAACACGTCATTTGATGGAAAGCCTCATTTTGGTGCCATGTGGAATGTAATATGTATGGTAATTCCGATCTTATTTTAAGATTATAAGGTCGAAACTGATAAACGTTAGATCTCTTGTATGATTGACATCTCTGTTATTAATCCGACAGTGAAATAAACTGTAGCATCTGTTTCGACATTTCAGATCAAAACACTGAAGTGTGGCGCCGCCGTGTTATGTGTTAACTCTAATAATAATTAGACTTGTAGCTTTTGAGTTTTGACGCAACGCTTGTTAAATTATGTTAGTTTAGGACCTGTTTCACCACTTCCTGATAAAGTGCTGGATAGGTTATCCACAATTTATTTGACAGATTCTCCATTCATTCTCATACTCATCTGTCTAGTTAAGTGGTGGATACTGGATAGCCTATCCAGCACTAATCAGGAACTGGTGAAACACTAATGGCCTGTTTCACCGCTTCCTGATAAGGTGCCCGATAGGGTTATTTGACAGATTTTCCATACTCCATCTGTCAAATTAAGTGGTGGATAGCCTTATCAGGAAGCGGTGAAACAGGCCCTAACAGTCCTAAATATTGTAAAAGAGTTTTTGAGGATTGTTTTGTAAAATTTTCACGTAAAAACTTACTGCATACTTATTGGTTTGTAGACTTGGGATAAACACATAATATTATGTTTTTCATGCAATTAAGTGTTTAAGGGCCTGTTTCACCACTTCCTGATAAGTGCTTGATAGGCTATCCACAATTACTTATTTGATAGATTCTCCATACTCTATCTGTCAAGTTAAGCGGTGGATAGCCTATCCGGCACTTATCAGGAAGTGGTGAAACAGGCCCTAGCTAGACGTTGTAAAACTAATTTAACGATCGCGATATTTAAATTACTGTCAGAATATAATAAATTTTATACGTGGTATAACTGTTGTCCGTTAATATTCTGGTCCCATTTCCCTCGGGAATAATTTTGTTGAGTCCAATTTTGCGGTAAGTATAATATTATATTTATTATTAGCATCTGAATTCCGACGGGATTTTCGTAATTTATATCTAATCTAGAGCTGTAGCAAACCGTATGTATTTGGTACTGAGTAACGGGTACGCCACCTAGTACCGAGTAACGAAACGTTACTGACGTTACCCACGAATGCGCTTCGTTACTCGCATTTTTCGTAGTTGCTATATTTTTTAAATTTAATATATTTTTTGGCTAAAATGTCGCGAGCATATCGTTTACCAGCTAATGAAAAGCGTTAACGCTTGCAGTATTCTAATTTTTATTTTAACTTTAGAAAAAACTCAAAAAAGATTTTATAGTCCGAGTTCGCTCAAACATTTTTTTTTAATTTTAAAATTTTTTGTGATTGGCTTCATTTTGATAAGATGAACAACAAATTAATAAATAAATTTTTAAAATTTCGTTTTGATGGTCCTAAAAATATATGGATTGTTCTTTGTGTAGGCCAACATTACTCTTAAATTAAATAACTATTAACCTATGAAATATACAAAAAATCGTCCAAGTGCGAGTTGGACTCGCGCACGAAGGGTTCCGTACTGTGAATTGTGATAGAGTGAAAGTAGGGAAAAATTGTGTTCTTTGTAATATGGCTATAAATTAGAATAAAATAAATAATTGTATGGTGTCTACATGTTGCCAATATGGATTACGAGCAAAAAGGCCAAAAAAAGAACACGTTTGTTGTATGGCAGCCCCATCCAAATATTAACTTTATTTTGTTTTTAGTATTTGTTGTTGTAGTGGCACCAGAAACACACAATCTGTAAAAATTTCAGAGGTCTAGCTATAGCGATTCTTGAGATACAGCCTGGAGACAGACAGACAGACGGACAAACATCGACGTCTCAGTAATAGGGTCCCGTTTTTAACCTTTGCGTACGGAACCCAATAATCAACAAAACTTGGTTGTTATACAGTATGAGGTATCAAAATTCAAAACTATCGAGTAACGAGTAACGATACAATAGTAACGAGTACGAACAGTTAAAGTAACGAATACATACGGGTACGCTTTTTTTCGTTACTTTTACAGCTCTAATCTAATCTATTATCCAAATTCCATTACAATGTCTACAATCTGAACGGCTATGTTCAGATGAGACTTATAAAAATTGTGAAAATTTCAGCTGTCTAGCTAAATGTTCAAAGTACTTACGGTACCCTATATCTGTGAATATGTACTACCGATAGTGCGATGTAGCCGCCACACAGCGCCATCTAGCGGCGTTTTTAGGAACTAATCTACCCTTAACTCTTAGGCCGTTACTCTCACATTCAGTCTCAAAGTCAGTTACTCTCACAGTCAGTTTGGTGTGAGAGTTAAGAGTCTTAACTCTCACACCAAACTGACTGTGAGCCGCCGAATGTGAGCGAACGTTACGCAGTTTATTGTATTTCCATACATATTCACTTTTTCGTTCACACCTAACCGACAATACGCTATGACGCTAGGCGTAGGCGCGGACATTCGATACCGTGTATTTTCAAGTTCACACTGGGACTCACAGTGAGCCTGCTCACATTCGGCGGCTCGCAGTCAGTTTGGTGTGAACACGGCCTTAACGACGCGAAATTCGCGTTGTGAGCTGTGGCTCTACAACGGCCACGACGTGTTTTGGCAATCACAAAATGACATACGAATTAGAATTGAAACTAGCTAGACAGTAATAAAAAAAATTCAAGGGAACCTGTATTACTTATTAGTTATTACGTTAAAAAACGATAAAAATTGGTTCTAAGTCGTAACTCATCAAGTCGTCATTAAGGGCGTTCCGTCCGGAGATTCCGTAATTGACCGTATTTAAAACCTTATAAACTCATAATCTGAAAGCTACAAAGTTATAATAAAAATACAGCAATAATCTTCAGTATATCAACATTCCTTTTGTCGTTTTAAATTTTCTATTTTTGTTTCTTATACTCATGATATCAGCTTCCAAAGTAATACCAATTTGTTAAAATTCAAGCATAAATTTAGCATCTCCTTAGGATTTACAAATTACTTTTATTTGAAAGTCACGCCAATAGATCGACAATATCATAAACTACATATTCGCCGTTTTAAATTTTTTTAGGACAATTTTGAACTAAGATACGTAAAAATAATAGGGTTTTGGCGCGATCTCGGCAACGCGGCAAATGAATGGCCAAGGTCGTTTGCTCGGGGGACGGCCTTAAGCTTTCTATTTCTAACTGTTTTATTACCGAATTAAATTTTTATGTAAGCTATTATAAGTAATATAATATTATGTTTGTGCATATTACACTTCTATCAACTCACTTCTAGTTGGGTAACAATTACAGTTATAATATAATACCATGCCATACAAATGGGAAACACCATCACTATAATTATACTATAAGAATGGATGGCCATAATTATATCTAGAAGGAATGGCAAGGGTTCCCTGATTTATTATGGCCAATAAATTCAGAAGATCAGACAAACAAGAAAAGAAATCGGAAAATGTATCTATTCAAACTCAATATTATGTACTTAGTCATATTTTCTTAGTTGTGTATTTCGACAAACCTAGCATTTAGTTTAGAGCTAGCTTTTTTCCTGGTAAATGTAAAATTTCTACTGGAAAATTGTCCTTTTATAGGATAAAGAGGAGCCTAAGTTTTAATCAAAAGCCCAATACTACCATTGACGTCCGTATACCGCATTCTATCAAAATCTGTTTATTTCTGATCAGTCTGAGCTACTACTCAGCAGTGCCGTAAATAGCCTTTTTGCGCCCTGTGCGAGCTTCTATAACTGGGCCCTTGTTTTTTTTAGATATTATAGGTACCCTTGTATAGGTCTCCCTGGTCATTCTTGCGCCCCCCAGAGTCTGCGCCCTGTGCCTGGGTACAGAATAGCCTGGGCACCGGTGGCACCGCCCTATTTACGGCACTGCTACTCAGTAGCGGCTGGTATAAATAGTCAGTACTCAAGATGCATCTCGGTCTCAAGACGCGGTTCAGGGGCTGTACCACGAAACTGTTTTGAGACTCAAACAATCGTACGAGAATGCCGCGTCCTGCTCTAACAAACGTGAAATGACGTCGTTAGAGCAGGACGCAGCATTCTCGTCCGATTGTTTGAGTCTCAAAACCGTTTCGTGGTACGAGACCTGGCTCTGTGATTGGTAAGCTTTCAAAATTTGGGCCAATCACAGAGCCGAACCGCGTCTTGAGACCAACTCAATCAATTCAGCAAATGAATTGTCAAAACTGTCAAACTGACAAATTTCAAATCAGTACAAAAATACAGAAATGAATTGCAAGCACAGTTGCATTTTGCGATTTTAAAGCATTGAATCATATTATGATTCATATCATGATTCAACAAAGCGACCATTTTAGCCCCGCGGGTCGCCTCTTAAGTACTGACTATTTATACCAAGAGCAAGACTTGCAAGTGAAAGAATAACACAGTATTTATTGGAATGATAAATTATTTAATAAACATTTATCAGTTATCGATCTTAACGAACTGTTGTTTATTACACTTGCATAGTAATTTTATAATAATTTCTTATAGAAGAAAATTAAGGGACTACTTTAAGGGCGTTCCGTCCGGAGATTCCGTAATTGACCGTATTTAAAACCTTATAAACTCATAATCTGAAAGCTACAAAGTTAAAATAAAAATACAGCAATAATCTTCAGTATATCAACATTCCTTTTGTCGTTTTAAATTTTCTATTTTTGTTTCAAGCATACATTCAGCATCTCCTTAGGATTTACAAATTACTTTTATTTGAAAGTCTAATTTTGGACCACTAATAGTTTGATGTTTAATTATCCATTTCAATTATTCTAGGCAACTGGCGTGTGGCTCAGAAAAAATGATGATTAAACTTCAATTTAATGTAGAGTTTGACAGATAATCTGGAGGCTTTGTCTTACAGTACTGTTAGTTTATCCTAATTTTGTCTCTTAGTGAAAGAAACTTCAGAATAAGCTGTTCAAAGCACTCAGTACTCAATAGGCGATTTCGAAAAAAAATTTATTTACTTGTTAATGATTTTCATTTAATCACTTTGTAAATAAGTATGAGTTTTCACGTCAAGTATGAAAGAGACAAGTAGCAAATTAGCGATAGGTTCGGTTATTGATCTTTCGCTAGTACTACGTCTTCTGTGACCGGTCTATACCGAAATAAACTAATTACTTTCACAATCAAAACTACTTAGACAAATATCAGAATGTATGACACCAACGTGTCTCTAACTTAATAATTTAACACGTCATTTGATGGAAAGCCTCATTTTGGTGCCATGTGGAATGTAATATGTATGGTAATTCCGATCTTATTTTAAGATTATAAGGTCGAAACTGATAAACGTTAGATCTCTTGTATGATTGACATCTCTGTTATTAATCCGACAGTGAAATAAACTGTAGCATCTGTTTCGACATTTCAGATCAAAACACTGAAGTGTGGCGCCGCCGTGTTATGTGTTAACTCTAATAATAATTAGACTTGTAGCTTTTGAGTTTTGACGCAACGCTTGTTAAATTATGTTAGTTTAGGACCTGTTTCACCACTTCCTGATAAAGTGCTGGATAGGTTATCCACAATTTATTTGACAGATTCTCCATTCATTCTCATACTCATCTGTCTAGTTAAGTGGTGGATACTGGATAGCCTATCCAGCACTAATCAGGAACTGGTGAAACACTAATGGCCTGTTTCACCGCTTCCTGATAAGGTGCCCGATAGGGTTATTTGACAGATTTTCCATACTCCATCTGTCAAATTAAGTGGTGGATAGCCTTATCAGGAAGCGGTGAAACAGGCCCTAACAGTCCTAAATATTGTAAAAGAGTTTTTGAGGATTGTTTTGTAAAATTTTCACGTAAAAACTTACTGCATACTTATTGGTTTGTAGACTTGGGATAAACACATAATATTATGTTTTTCATGCAATTAAGTGTTTAAGGGCCTGTTTCACCACTTCCTGATAAGTGCTTGATAGGCTATCCACAATTACTTATTTGATAGATTCTCCATACTCTATCTGTCAAGTTAAGCGGTGGATAGCCTATCCGGCACTTATCAGGAAGTGGTGAAACAGGCCCTAGCTAGACGTTGTAAAACTAATTTAACGATCGCGATATTTAAATTACTGTCAGAATATAATAAATTTTATACGTGGTATAACTGTTGTCCGTTAATATTCTGGTCCCATTTCCCTCGGGAATAATTTTGTTGAGTCCAATTTTGCGGTAAGTATAATATTATATTTATTATTAGCATCTGAATTCCGACGGGATTTTCGTAATTTATATCTAATCTAGAGCTGTAGCAAACCGTATGTATTTGGTACTGAGTAACGGGTACGCCACCTAGTACCGAGTAACGAAACGTTACTGACGTTACCCACGAATGCGCTTCGTTACTCGCATTTTTCGTAGTTGCTATATTTTTTAAATTTAATATATTTTTTGGCTAAAATGTCGCGAGCATATCGTTTACCAGCTAATGAAAAGCGTTAACGCTTGCAGTATTCTAATTTTTATTTTAACTTTAGAAAAAACTCAAAAAAGATTTTATAGTCCGAGTTCGCTCAAACATTTTTTTTTAATTTTAAAATTTTTTGTGATTGGCTTCATTTTGATAAGATGAACAACAAATTAATAAATAAATTTTTAAAATTTCGTTTTGATGGTCCTAAAAATATATGGATTGTTCTTTGTGTAGGCCAACATTACTCTTAAATTAAATAACTATTAACCTATGAAATATACAAAAAATCGTCCAAGTGCGAGTTGGACTCGCGCACGAAGGGTTCCGTACTGTGAATTGTGATAGAGTGAAAGTAGGGAAAAATTGTGTTCTTTGTAATATGGCTATAAATTAGAATAAAATAAATAATTGTATGGTGTCTACATGTTGCCAATATGGATTACGAGCAAAAAGGCCAAAAAAAGAACACGTTTGTTGTATGGCAGCCCCATCCAAATATTAACTTTATTTTGTTTTTAGTATTTGTTGTTGTAGTGGCACCAGAAACACACAATCTGTAAAAATTTCAGAGGTCTAGCTATAGCGATTCTTGAGATACAGCCTGGAGACAGACAGACAGACGGACAAACATCGACGTCTCAGTAATAGGGTCCCGTTTTTAACCTTTGCGTACGGAACCCAATAATCAACAAAACTTGGTTGTTATACAGTATGAGGTATCAAAATTCAAAACTATCGAGTAACGAGTAACGATACAATAGTAACGAGTACGAACAGTTAAAGTAACGAATACATACGGGTACGCTTTTTTTCGTTACTTTTACAGCTCTAATCTAATCTATTATCCAAATTCCATTACAATGTCTACAATCTGAACGGCTATGTTCAGATGAGACTTATAAAAATTGTGAAAATTTCAGCTGTCTAGCTAAATGTTCAAAGTACTTACGGTACCCTATATCTGTGAATATGTACTACCGATAGTGCGATGTAGCCGCCACACAGCGCCATCTAGCGGCGTTTTTAGGAACTAATCTACCCTTAACTCTTAGGCCGTTACTCTCACATTCAGTCTCAAAGTCAGTTACTCTCACAGTCAGTTTGGTGTGAGAGTTAAGAGTCTTAACTCTCACACCAAACTGACTGTGAGCCGCCGAATGTGAGCGAACGTTACGCAGTTTATTGTATTTCCATACATATTCACTTTTTCGTTCACACCTAACCGACAATACGCTATGACGCTAGGCGTAGGCGCGGACATTCGATACCGTGTATTTTCAAGTTCACACTGGGACTCACAGTGAGCCTGCTCACATTCGGCGGCTCGCAGTCAGTTTGGTGTGAACACGGCCTTAACGACGCGAAATTCGCGTTGTGAGCTGTGGCTCTACAACGGCCACGACGTGTTTTGGCAATCACAAAATGACATACGAATTAGAATTGAAACTAGCTAGACAGTAATAAAAAAAATTCAAGGGAACCTGTATTACTTATTAGTTATTACGTTAAAAAACGATAAAAATTGGTTCTAAGTCGTAACTCATCAAGTCGTCATTAAGGGCGTTCCGTCCGGAGATTCCGTAATTGACCGTATTTAAAACCTTATAAACTCATAATCTGAAAGCTACAAAGTTATAATAAAAATACAGCAATAATCTTCAGTATATCAACATTCCTTTTGTCGTTTTAAATTTTCTATTTTTGTTTCTTATACTCATGATATCAGCTTCCAAAGTAATACCAATTTGTTAAAATTCAAGCATAAATTTAGCATCTCCTTAGGATTTACAAATTACTTTTATTTGAAAGTCACGCCAATAGATCGACAATATCATAAACTACATATTCGCCGTTTTAAATTTTTTTAGGACAATTTTGAACTAAGATACGTAAAAATAATAGGGTTTTGGCGCGATCTCGGCAACGCGGCAAATGAATGGCCAAGGTCGTTTGCTCGGGGGACGGCCTTAAGCTTTCTATTTCTAACTGTTTTATTACCGAATTAAATTTTTATGTAAGCTATTATAAGTAATATAATATTATGTTTGTGCATATTACACTTCTATCAACTCACTTCTAGTTGGGTAACAATTACAGTTATAATATAATACCATGCCATACAAATGGGAAACACCATCACTATAATTATACTATAAGAATGGATGGCCATAATTATATCTAGAAGGAATGGCAAGGGTTCCCTGATTTATTATGGCCAATAAATTCAGAAGATCAGACAAACAAGAAAAGAAATCGGAAAATGTATCTATTCAAACTCAATATTATGTACTTAGTCATATTTTCTTAGTTGTGTATTTCGACAAACCTAGCATTTAGTTTAGAGCTAGCTTTTTTCCTGGTAAATGTAAAATTTCTACTGGAAAATTGTCCTTTTATAGGATAAAGAGGAGCCTAAGTTTTAATCAAAAGCCCAATACTACCATTGACGTCCGTATACCGCATTCTATCAAAATCTGTTTATTTCTGATCAGTCTGAGCTACTACTCAGCAGTGCCGTAAATAGCCTTTTTGCGCCCTGTGCGAGCTTCTATAACTGGGCCCTTGTTTTTTTTAGATATTATAGGTACCCTTGTATAGGTCTCCCTGGTCATTCTTGCGCCCCCCAGAGTCTGCGCCCTGTGCCTGGGTACAGAATAGCCTGGGCGCCGGTGGCACCGCCCTATTTACGGCACTGCTACTCAGTAGCGGCTGGTATAAATAGTCAGTACTCAAGATGCATCTCGGTCTCAAGACGCGGTTCAGGGGCCGTACCACGAAACTGTTTTGAGACTCAAACAATCGTACGAGAATGCCGCGTCCTGCTCTAACAAACGTGAAATGACGTCGTTAGAGCAGGACGCAGCATTCTCGTCCGATTGTTTGAGTCTCAAAACCGTTTCGTGGTACGAGACCTGGCTCTGTGATTGGTAAGCTTTCAAAATTTGGGCCAATCACAGAGCCGAACCGCGTCTTGAGACCAACTCAATCAATTCAGCAAATGAATTGTCAAAACTGTCAAACTGACAAATTTCAAATCAGTACAAAAATACAGAAATGAATTGCAAGCACAGTTGCATTTTGCGATTTTAAAGCATTGAATCATATTATGATCATTATCATGATTCAACAAAGCGACCATTTTAGCCCCGCGGGTCGCCTCTTAAGTACTGACTATTTATACCAAGAGCAAGACTTGCAAGTGAAAGAATAACACAGTATTTATTGGAATGATAAATTATTTAATAAACATTTATCAGTTATCGATCTTAACGAACTGTTGTTTATTACACTTGCATAGTAATTTTATAATAATTTCTTATAGAAGAAAATTAAGGGACTACTTTAAGGGCGTTCCGTCCGGAGATTCCGTAATTGACCGTATTTAAAACCTTATAAACTCATAATCTGAAAGCTACAAAGTTAAAATAAAAATACAGCAATAATCTTCAGTATATCAACATTCCTTTTGTCGTTTTAAATTTTCTATTTTTGTTTCAAGCATACATTCAGCATCTCCTTAGGATTTACAAATTACTTTTATTTGAAAGTCTAATTTTGGACCACTAATAGTTTGATGTTTAATTATCCATTTCAATTATTCTAGGCAACTGGCGTGTGGCTCAGAAAAAATGATGATTAAACTTCAATTTAATGTAGAGTTTGACAGATAATCTGGAGGCTTTGTCTTACAGTACTGTTAGTTTATCCTAATTTTGTCTCTTAGTGAAAGGAACTTCAGAATAAGCTGTTCAAAGCACTCAGTACTCAATAGGCGATTTCGAAAAAAAATTTATTTACTTGTTAATGATTTTCATTTAATCACTTTGTAAATAAGTATGAGTTTTCACGTCAAGTATGAAAGAGACAAGTAGCAAATTAGCGATAGGTTCGGTTATTGATCTTTCGCTAGTACTACGTCTTCTGTGACCGGTCTATACCGAAATAAACTAATTACTTTCACAATCAAAACTACTTAGACAAATATCAGAATGTATGACACCAACGTGTCTCTAACTTAATAATTTAATACGTCATTTGATGGAAAGCCTCATTTTGGTGCCATGTGGAATGTAATATGTATGGTAATTCCGATCTTATTTTAAAGATTATAAGGTCGAAACTGATAAACGTTAGATCTCTTGTATGATTGACATCTCTGTTATTAATCCGACAGTGAAATAAACTGTAGCATCTGTTTCGACATTTCAGATCAAAACACTGAAGTGTGGCGCCGCCGTGTTATGTGTTAACTCTAATAATAATTAGACTTGTAGCTTTTGAGTTTTGACGCAACGCTTGTTAAATTATGTTAGTTTAGGACCTGTTTCACCACTTCCTGATAAAGTGCCGGATAGGTTATCCACAATTTATTTGACAGATTCTCCATTCATTCTCATACTCATCTGTCTACTTAAGTGGTGGATACTGGATAGCCTATCCAGCACTAATCAGGAAGTGGTGAAACACTAACAGGCCCTAAATATTGTAAAAGAGTTTTTGAGGATTGTTTTGTAAAATTTTCACGTAAAAACTTACTGCATACTTATTGGTTTGTAGACTTGGGATAAACACATAATATGATGTTTTTCAAGCAATTAAGTGTTTAAGGGCCTGTTTCACCACTTCCTGATAAGTGCTTGATAGGCTATCCACAATTACTTATTTGACAGATTCTCCATACTCTATCTGTTAAGTTAAGTGGTGGATAGCCTATCCGACACTTATCAGGAAGTGGTGAAACAGGCCCTAGCTAGACGTTGTAAACCCAATTTAACGATCGCGATATTTAAATTACTGTCAGAATATAATAAATTTTATACGTGGTATAACTGTTGTCCGTTAATATTCTGGTCCCATTTCGCTCGGGAATAATTTTGTTGAGTCCAATTTTGCGGTAAGTATAATATTATATTTATTATTATCTTCGAAAATATTTTTGGAATATGAATTACGAGCATCTGAATTCCGACGGGATTTTCGTATTTAATACCTAATCTATTATCCAAATTCTATTAATATGTCTACAATCTGAACGGCTATGTACAGAGTACAGACGAGACTTATAAAAATTGTGAAAATTTCAGCTGTCTAGCTGAGGGCTACTTGCACCACGATGTTTAACGTTAAACCTCATGGTGCAAGTGGCCCTAAGTGTGCAAAGTACTTACGGTGTCCTATATCTGTGAATATGTACTACCGATAGTGCGATGTAGCCGCCACACAGCGCCATCTAGTGGGGTTTTTAGGAACTAATCTACCCTTAACTCTTAGGCCGTTACTCTTAACTCTCACACCAAACCGACTGTGAGCCGCCGAATGTGAGCGAACATTACGTAGTTTATTGTATTTCCATACATATTCACTTTTTCGTTCACACCTAACCGACAATACGCTATGACGCTAGGCGTAGGCGCGGACATTCGATACCGTGTATTTTCACGTTCACACTGGGGCACACAGTGAGCCTGCTCACATTCGGCGCCTCGCAGTCAGTTTGGTGTGAGAGTTAAGAATAACGGCCTAAGAGTTAAGGGTAGATTAGTTCCTAAAAACCCCACTAGATGGCGCTGTGTGGCGGCTACATCGCACTATCGGTAGTACATATTCACAGATATAGGATACCGTAAGTACTTTGTACACTTAGGGCCACTTGCACCACGAGGTTTAACGTTAAACATCGTGGTGTAAGTGGCCCTCAGCTAGACAGCTGAAATTTTCACAATTTTTATAAGTCTCGTCTGTACTCTGTACATAGCCGTTCAGATTGTAGACATAGTAATGGAATTTGGATAATAGATTAGGTATTAAATACGAATACGGCCATAACGACGCGAAATTCGCGTTGTGAACTGTGGCTCTACAACGCGACGGCCACGACGTTTTTGGCAATCACAAAATGACATACGAATTAGAATAATTGAAACTAGCTAGACAGTAATAAAAAAAATTCATGGGAACTTGTATTGCTTATTAGTTATTACGTTAAAAAACGATAAAAATTGGTTCTAAGTCGTAACTCATCAAGTCGTCATTAAGGGCGTTCCGTCCGGAGATTCCGTAATTGACCGTATTTAAAACCTTATAAAGATAAACTCATAATCTGAAAGCTACAACGTTATAATAAAAATACAGCAATAATCTTCAGTATATCAACATTCCTTTTGTCGTTTTAAATTTTCTATTTTTGTTTCTTATACTCATGATATCAGCTTCCAAAGTAATACCAATTTGTTAAAATTCAAGCATAAATTTAGCATCTCCTTAGGATTTACAAATTACTTTTATTTGAAACTCACGCCAATAGATCGACAATATCATAAACTACATATTCGCCGTTTTAAATTTTTTTAGGACAATTTTGAACTAAGATAAGTAAAAATAATAGGGTTTTGGCGCGATCTCGGCAACGCGGCAAATGAATGTCCAAGGTCGTTTGCTCGGGGGACGGCCTTAAGCTTTCTATTTCTAACTGTTTTATTACCGAATTAAATTTTTATGCAAGCTATTATAGGTTATATAATATTATGTTTGTGCATATTACACTTCTATCAACTCACTTCTAGTTGGGTAACAATTACAGTTATAATATAATACCATCCCATACAAATGGGAAACACCATCACTATAATTATACTATAAGAATGGATGGCTTATGGCCATCCATTCTTATAGTATATAATTATCTAGAAGGAATGGCAAGGGTTCCCGGATTTATTATGGCCAATATATTCAGAAGATCAGACAAACAAGAAAAGAACTCGGAAAATGTATCTATTCAAACTCAATATTATTTACGTAGTCATATTTTCTTAGTTGTGTATTTCGACAAACCTAGCATTTAGTTTAGAATAGCTTTTTTCCTGGTAAATGTAAAATTTCTACTGGTAAATTGTCCTTTTATAGGATAAAGAGGAGCCTAAGTTTTATACAAAAGCCCAATACTACCATTGACGTCCTATACCGCATTCTATCAAAATCTGTTTATTTCTGATCAGTCTGAGCTACTACTCAGCAGTGCCGTAAATAGCCTTTTTGCGCCCTGTGCGAGCTTCTATAACTGGGCCCTTGTTTTTTTTAGATATTATAGGTACCCTTGTATAGGTCTCCCTGGTCATTCTTGCGCCCCCCAGAGTCTGCGCCCTGTGCCTGGGTACAGAATAGCCTGGGCACCGGTGGCACCGCCCTATTTACGGCACTGCTACTCAGTAGCGGCTGGTATAAATAGTCAGTACTCAAGATGCATCTCGGTCTCAAGACGCGGTTCAGGCTCTGTGATTGGTTAGCTTTCAAAATTTGGGCCAATCACAGAGCCGAACCGCGTCTTGAGACCAGCGGGGCTAAAATGGTCACATTTAGCAATTCCTCTCAATCAATTCAGCAAATGAATTGTCAAAACTGTCAAACTGACAAATTTCAAATCAGTACAAAAATACAGAAATGAATTGCAAGCACAGTTGCATTTTGCGATTTTAAAGCATTGAATCATATTATGATTCATATCATGATTCAACAAAGCGACCATTTTAGCCCCGCGGGTCGCCTCTTAAGTACTGACTATTTATACCAAGAGCAAGACTTGCAAGTGAAAGAATAACACAGTATTTATTGGAATGGTAAATTATTTAATGAACATTTATCAGTTATCGATCCTAACGAACTGTTGTTTATTTCACCTGCATAGTTATTTTATAATAATTTCTTATAGAAGAAAATTAAGTGACTACTTTAAGGGCGTTCCGTCCGGAGATTCCGTAATTGACCGTATTTAAAACCTTATAAACTCATAATCTGAAAGCTACAAAGTTATAATAAAAATACAGCAATAATCTTCAGTATATCAACATTCCTTTTGTCGTTTTAAATTTTCTATTTTTGTTTCAAGCATACATTCAGCATCTCCTTAGGATTTACAAATTACTTTTATTTGAAACTCACGCATTGGCGTGAGTTTCAAATATTGTCGATCTATTGAGATCGACAATATCATAAACTACATATTCGCCGTTTTAATTTTTTTTAGGACAATTTTGAACTAAGATAAGTAAAATTAATAGGGTTTTGGCGCGATCTCGGCAACGCGGCAAATGTATGGCCAAGGTCGTTTGCTCGGGGGACGGCCTTAAGTAGTTTTGGGAAAGGTGCTTTTGTCTGTTTATACAATCTCAGAAACAACAAGGTTGATTTTCATGCGGTTTTCCATCGATAGGTTGGTGACTGGTGCCTGATAAAGGTTTTTCTTTAATATTAGATCTATTATTTTTATTAGCGTATATTACAACTAATATAGTACGCTAGTAAATTAAAAGCTAGTAGGTGTAATATTAATAAACATAAATGATGTTACATACAAATTACAAATTATATTACATTATACATCGCTTTTCTCAAGATTACTACGAAGATACTCAATACTCATTCATTAATATTCTAGGGAAAATATCTTCTGCAGAACAAACGATTTGTCTATCCAAATTTTTCACGATTGTATACCTTCCTACCTAGATAATACGGTCTATTCGATTCGCGGAAAAATAATTTTCCTAGAACAAATCATGTGCGACTCTGAACTTTGCTACCTAGGTAATATGGTCTGCAGCTAAGTGTGATCCGTGATATTGATTCACAATAGCACAATAGGGCTGACATATTGGGTATTGAGGACAGGATCAAAGTGAGATTGAGAAATCATGGAGATTCTATTTCCTATTGTTATAGAGAGACTTTTTGATATTGTCGGTCTAGGTCAACTTTTTATTAATGTAGGACAAACGAGTAAACGGCATGATGCAAGATTTACGACAGACTCTCGCAACTTTGGAGGAGTTTTTTTATCTTTATGTTTTTTAATTGATTTTTGTACGAAAAGACGATGTCAATCACATTGTACTTTATGCTAAATATAACAATTTGTAATTATTCTGAATTATAGTTAAAATTATTAATTATTATGTAGCATTCTAGCCATTTCTAGCAGCATCAGAAGAAGACTGCTAAAATGCTATGAAATATGCCAATATTACATTTAATTAAGGGAAAAGCACTAATGGCAGACACTAAGTATAAGGAAACATGAAACGTATTTTGAATGTTATAAAATATACATTTATGAAAATAAAGGATTGATAACTTCTTCTATGTCTTCAGTAACTTACAAAATAAAACTATTATAATTATTCTCTGACAAATCAATTAAAAAATATATTATTGGTCTTTTTGTAAACTTAGTCATAAGAGCTAATAAATGACATCACAAAAAACAAACTCACTAATAGTAGACACCAATATGAACTATGAACTGATAGTTGACATAGAACATTACATTACATTTTATCCAAGTTGTCTCCAGATTCTATCCATTATTCTTCCATGCCGAAACTATCTTTCCTTTTATTTTTTTATATTTTTTTCCTAGCAAACTTATTTTCAGTCTTTAGTCGCCATGCTTCTCTTGCCTCTTCTTTTTTCTTCTTTCTTTTCTCAGCTCTCCTTTTTCTTCTTTTTATTGCTAAAAAACTAAAGCAATCGATTTTTAGATCAGTACAAGGTCTAATATTAGACACCATGTCCATTTTTAGGAACGGTAGTTCTAAGTCCTTAGTTTGTTAAAAGAATTATATTTTCAGAGAATAGTGATGATATTTGCAGTAGAATAAACTACAAAATAACTTTAGTATGTATTGCAAAACTAAAAGATGAGATCCATGTCATCTATTAGGTTTTTTACCTTTTCAAGAACTAATAGTAGACACCCTTTATATTGTTATGGAAAATTGATAAAAATCATAAATAAGCATTAATTAGTGTATACTACATGACCATTAATCCAATGAAATCAATAAAAATTACAAAAATCAAATAAATATACTTATTCAAAACTTACGTGCAAAATTTCGCCTTCCTTATCCTATTTGCTAAGAAATTGCCGAGCGCGTGTTGACGCGGTCACATTATTTACGAAAACTGATCCCATTTTAAGATTTTGTTCCCGAAGGCGTCCCGAATATATTTTTTCACATCAACAGATAGCTTGAGAAGCTTATAAAATGTACAGTGTTGAGAAATAATTAGAGTAATTCTTATTTTTATCGTATTTTTGTTGTAAGTGTCATCTATTAGTTCCGTGTCTAGCATTAGGTATTTTCCCATAATTTAAAATAAAAAATCAGCTTTTCGCTTAAGGCTCCTCTCGCGAAAAAAGCGTGCAGATGAAACCACTTTTCTTCGGCATTAACAGAGAAATTATATCTGAAAAAAATAATTAGTAATCTACATGATATGAGACGTAGCGTGGTTTTGCCATATTTTTTCTATCGGTATCACATAATAAAGAAATAAAAAACCAAATCAACTCCAAATCGTTGAATGAAACCACTTTACTCCTTCATTATTTATCAAAAGAATATATAAAAAATATATACTGCTTTGCAATACATAAGTTGATAATTTGGTTTTTTTACTTTTTTGAAAAATGTATTATATTAAGCCTTAAAAAGGGTTTTTCTCCTATTTCGCCCTATCATGGACGCGGCGAGCGTCGTAACCGCCACCGTACAAGGCGGGCTGTTATGAATGTTATTTTAATGTCATTTACGTCGATATTCGCACTGACAGACAATGATCAAGGTCATTGGCGGATATAGAGGCCTTAAGTTTCCGTTCCGGGAACACTCCATCAAGCGGTGGTAGATATCATCCCGCTCACCACATTCCTTTGGAGGAGGTGCAAGTGTGTTACAGACAAAATAGATTTTGAGGACTTATCGAGCTTGAAATAGCCCGAAAACTGCTGGAGACAGTTTAATATGATGTTATTATGTAATCAAAAGATAATAAGCTGTACTTATTGACTTTCTTTTTAATGTAGAGATAGGTTCAATGACCATGAGACAAGTCACAAAATGGCTAAGTGTGTCTGTCTGTCTCTTACCTCTTTTCGTTTGAACGGCTGTTGTGATTTTGATGAAATTTGCTATGGAGATACTTTGGGTCCCGGAAGTCGGAACAGACACAGTCCATAGGATAGTTTACTTCATGATTATTATTTTTAACAAAAAATTAAAACCGACTTCCAAGGTAAAAACAATAATAACATTAATATGAACTAAAAAGTATTAAATAATTTTTGCTATCTAATAGTGCCTTTTTCCGAATTCGGCTAAACCTCAACTATTTCTGTACTCAATCTTCATAATTTTGAAGTCGGTGCCAGTTCCAAAAGTTTCAAATATTCTGTCAGAGGACTGAAGATTCAGCTATCTGGTACCGACTTCAAAGTAATGAAGATTGAGTACAGAAATAGTTGAAGTTTAGCCGAATTCGGAAAAAGGCACTATTAGATAGTAAAAATTATTTAATACTTTTTAGTTCATATTAATGTTATTATTGTTTTTACCTTGGAAGTCGGTTTTAATTTTTTGTTAAAAATAATAATAATTTCACTCTTTTTAGTTACACTAGTAGATAAATCTTCGCGTATATTTTACGTATCTTATTACAATTTGTTAAGAGTCACAACTCACACTCACAAAATAATATAATATTATCAGTGAAGTGAACATATTGTGCTAAGTAATTTAACAATTTTAATACTTCAAGCCCGAAGCGGTCACCGGCGATTGCGATAACAATAGAAAGGCTATTGTGTCTCGTTTTTCCACGATCGAAGGATCTATCAGATAAAAAATTGTACAAACTTGCATAGGATGTAGCGTAGCATAATATTTAATATTATCATAATTATTGACAGCTGTTCTTGTTATCAAGAATTCAAACTTACTTTACTTACTTAGTGCACCATCTATAGATTAATAAGTATAACTAATTAAAAAGACACTTAATGACTTTGTTTTGTTTAAATGCTCTTTTTAAAATAACTTTATTTTAATTCTAATTGTCTATTAAAATTTTATAAAGTAGTAAAGTAAGTATTCGATCTGTATATAAAGTAGTTAGTAAAGTATTCGATATTCTGTCTTCTGCCGCGACGCCGACGCCGTGTATTAAAAACAAACAGGTGTTGTTAATTGTTATACAGTACATAATTATTATTATTAGTATATCCATACCTATGCCTTGTACTATTACCTATTCTGTGCCATGAGACATTGGTGGCCTTAACACGACGTGGTAATGATGATGATGACGATGATGATGATGATGATTATGATGATGAATATGAATTGCATAGTAGTTTATGCTTTCTGTTCTTAAAACAACGCCGAAACTCCCAAACGTGTATCTATAAGGAATCAGGAGTTCTTTCAGCATCATCGAAACCATGGTATACCTTGACCCAATATTTGACTTTTTGGTAGCGTATTCTTAGTACACTTCACATAAAACCAAAATCACCATATGTTTCCATATAAATTTCGAGGAGTTCCCTCGATTACTCATGGATCCCATCATCAGGTCACCACCTTTGTGAAAATGGGACCAAATTGGAGTGAAACCTAATACAACAAAACAAAAATTTCGAAAATCGGTTCACAAACGGCGGAGTAATCGTTGAACATACAAAAATAAAAAAAAATAAAAATAAAAATATCCACAGCCGAACATATAACCTCCTCGTTTTTTGGAAGTCGGTTAAAAAATGTGCGGTTACCGCTCGATAAACGAATTTAGATCAAGCACAGCATAATATTTTCTTCTGTAAAACTATAGTGACAATTTGTTAACCGCATTCGCAGATATCCGAAACTGCTATAGGTGTTAAAGTAATATGGCGGTTAAGGTCCTTTGACCGCAACGACCGCTCGCAGTCGGCTTAGTGAAATGGTTCGTTATTAATGAAAGCATTATGCTACTTAATCTAATTCAATATAATATGTATTGTATTAAGTATCTATGATTTAATTGTTCCAGGTTATTGATTTGATTTTTAATGATTTTATTAACTGTGCTTATTTGGGTACAAATGTCGGTTCGCCACCGCCCACCGCACCCATTTGGGTACAGTAACGTTGAAAACTATGTTTCAACGTCACTGTACCCAACTTTTAATATCCTGATAATTAAGTAGGTTGTAACTTTGTAAGTCATTAAAATTCATAATGAAGGGCAATCAAAACGCTTAAAACTCCAAAGATCAAGAAAGGTGGCGGTCGCTTTTTACTGCCTATTTAAAACCCTTATAATAGAACTATCACTTAAGAAAAATTTAAAGATCTCCTTTTTCAAAACATTTTTAAGCATAAATACATACTCACAAAAGACCATCACTTGCTGCGAAGTATCCGTATGCATATATCATATCCCACCACACGTTATGTTATGTTTTCATGTTTCATACAATAATCTTAATTCTTACTGAAATTGATAGCCAAGTGCCAACACACTTAACAGCCGCCCAATCGGAATAACGAATAAAAGTTAAATAATGTTGAATTTATTATCGTATGTGAGCATTAGAAACGAGTGGTATCTTGTACGGCTTCCGGTAATTACGACTGACATCCAGGTAATGCTCACTGTAACCTAATTCCTATTGTCAGTAAACATTACAGTCATTCACCCAGTTAGAAAACGGGTGAGTTCATGTTAAAACCGTGACCTGAAATTTGAAAATTGATACAGAAGGTTTAGTGGTTCTATTTTAATTAGTTTTAAATACCATGCTTGGTTTGGTGTATTATATCAAAACTGCTCAGTTTTACATTTGTAACATAAGGTAGTCACGTAATTACTAAACTGTACATTTTAAACTCAAATGACAATTTATTCTTAGTACTAAGTACGCACTAGTATAGTTAACAATTTGATAGCAGCCGTTACAACAAGGTAAAAAAAGCATAAAAGTAAAACAATAAACATTACTAAAACCGGCCAAGTGTGAGTTCGACTCGCCCATGAAGGGTTCCGCAACAGCAATAAGGTTTATTTTTATGAATTTAAGGGGTTTTTGATTTATTTTTGGTTAAAGTTACCTGGTTTACCATTTATGACCTATAAAAAACTACTTGCTAGATCTCGTTCAAACTAATATTCGTTGGTAGTTTTTATAGTATATGTTTTGTAAATCATATATTTTTTTACACTTTTACTTTAGAAGTTACAGGAGGGGGTGGGGGGGTGTACACATTTTGTCACTTTGGAAGAGTCTCTCTCGCAAACTATTTAGGTTAGAAAAAAAATGATATTATAAACCTCTAAATGATTTTTGAAGACCTACTTACCAAGTTTCCGTAGTATAGCTCTTATAGTTTCGGAGAAAAGTGGCTGTGACATACGGACGGACAGACAGACAGACAGACAGACAGACATGACGACTATAAGGGTTCCGTTTTTTGCCATTTGGCTACGAAACCCTAAAAAATCAGTTCTGTTTGTGAGGACTGAGGACTTTATAACTCGAGGATAGCAGTCTTTGCGGGTGAATGCAGTTTTAGGGGACAATATTATACGGATACTAAATTACTGTAGTTAAGTGGTTACGGCACTTTGCCTTTATGACTTCAAAGTTGACTTTTAAGATTATGAGACATTTTTAAAGGAATGAAGAGAAGAAAAATACAAAAATAATTAAATATTTTTATTAGTCATGTTTCGTAAAAATTGATATTATTTTCTAAATAAAAAATAAATAAGAATTTCATACCAAATCTTTATAGTTCTCTTTTGATATAGTATTTGCAAAGGTAACAGGTAAGATGTAAGTACGAAAAGTATTCAATTGTTGTCTGGTTGGGAAGTGAAGTGAAGTGGAACCATCCCCAGTACCCTCAGAGGGTCTCGAGAGGTCACTTAGACCTCGTCAGCATTTTACTGGGTCTCCAATATTTGTGCCATTAGCAATGTTATGAAATTCTTTAGATAATTCTAATATGTACTTACCTACATATTTTTAAGAAAAAAAAAATTACTTAATAACCTAATACGATGAAGCCAAGTATTTTTTAATAAGGATAAGAAAAGTTAGCAAAATATACATTATTTTCTTCTTTTTTTATGATTAGAAGTATCTAATTTAATATTTAATTAAGCGATTAGTAAATCGCTTAAGATAAAAATATTTATATCACTACTAGCTGACCCAGCAAACATTGTTTTGCCATATTAATTGTTTCTAGTATCAATATAAAGAGTAGATAAAAACCTATTCTCAGGCCTAACGAATGTACATACAAAATTTAATTAAAATCGGTTGAGCCATTTTGGAGGAATTTGCGCACAAATACTGCGAGTTGTGAGATGAGAATTTTATATGTCCATTGTCCGTAGTAGAAATGTTGATCTCATTAACATTACAATTTTGTAACTTGTACCAACCTCAGATTCATGTTACATTCTTCTTGTTGAATTTCTCCGCTTACTTAAAAGAGGAAAACTAATAAGGTTTCATTTGTAAAACTTTTCTTACGCTTACAAACTTTTGGATAAAATATTTCAGAGTTTCCCAGTCCTGTTGTGTAACCCAGTGTAGGAAAAGTTTGAGCACTAAGCGTGTGAAGCAGAATTTATAGCCTTACTGAGGAAGTTTTATCACATTACACAGGCAAAATTTGGCAAGAAGCCAGCTGTGGTGATGAAGTCGGAACTAAGCAAAGCTTCTATCTCACTTAACACGTAGTTCTACACGGGAAAAACATAAAATAGTTTGTTCCATGCATCAGAGTTTAGACTGTTGCAACATTATAACGTTCAATTAATAAAAGCTAGAATTGACAGGATATCCCATTATGCTTTTGAAGAAAGAAGCTTGAATTTTCAACATTATACAGCTGCTATAATAAATATGCGATCAGGCACAAGTGACCACAACCTTTGGCTTACTGGCGTATACGCGCAATCTACGCATCAGCAAACTTAGCGCGTGGGCAAACACAACAATGTCACTAGTCACTACAAAATAAAAAAAAATAATTAGGATAGATAGTGTTTAATATAATATAAATCAAGTCACTTCATTAAATAATAATTAGATAAATCAATTAATCTTACAAAAAATACCGTAATGATTATAGTGCACTCATTTGGGTACAGCACCAAAAAAACAAGCAGAACAAAATGAGAAGAAAAAAATGCTGCCGCAGTGAATCTATTGCATAGCTTTTTTATCGACTTATGCAATAATAAATTGCATACGTCTAGTCGCCCGCATATAAACACCGTGTCGAAGCCTGGTAACGCCGCAATGTCAGAGTGGAGTGTGTTAGGTTTTTTCGTTACGGAATTTCTTGATTCGGCTGCGCCGCGCTCAAAGCCCGCGATAAAAGCTATGCAATAACTTAAAAATGTAATAAAGATTAAAATCATTCGACCACCAAACAAGATGAGGGGTGAAAGGGGTACAAATGCCCTTTGACCTCCGACCTCCAGACAGTCAGGGTGATACGGGATATAGACGTCAAATTATATAATGATTATTACGGTACACGGAGACGAATTTCTATCGATTTTAAATTGCTTGGCAGTATCAGATTTTTGCAGACCGGAGACTTTTTATGAATATTGACAGCCAACCTAACATAACAAAACTAGTAGCAACATAGAATAACTAATAGACGTGTTTTAAAATAAACTCGTCTTAAAACACAGAGAAGTATAGTATAATATTCTACATAATATTATACTACATATTAATATAATAATAATACTGCATCATTCTGTTAGTCATCTTTATCTGAAATCATGCTTATGACGTATGCGTGCGGCTAGATGTGCTATAGGTTCCTGTTGGAAGCTTGTCAGCTCTCAATGGGGTATTCGACCGAAGGCAATGCTATGGCTTTATACAGCCGTAGTGAGACCGATTACCACATATGGCTGCGTAGTGTGGCATAAAAAGGTTGAACAAGTAAACTGTAATAAAAGTCTAAACAGCGTACAGAAACTGGCATGTCTAATAATCACGGGTGCACTCTCGTCAACAACCACCGGTTCCCTCGAGGATCAGGGCAACTTAACTTCGCTTCCTCTGCTTGTTCAGATGGAGGCCAAAAAGGTGGCTCTCAGGGCCAGGACGGCGGGCAGGACGAATTGGGTCTCTACCCCATTTCGACAGCTGGAACAGTCTCTCAGTGAATCACCTGTCATGGCCATGCCATCAGATGCCATGATCAAGGTGCACAGCTTTTCGAAGCTATACCAGGTCTTTATAACTTCCAGGGAGGACTGGGAAAGGAAAATACCAATCGATGTCTGCCCTAGCGACATAGTCTGGTTCACGGATGGATCAAGGAAAGACAACCGTGCGGGAGCGGGATTCTACGGAGGCAGGCCACCAAGGGGCAAATACGCCTGTTTGGGGGAGTTTGCGACCGTGTTTTAGGCTGAAGTCTTCGCTATCCTCGGTTGTTCACTAGAAAGCCTGGAGATGGCCCTAGTTGATAAAAACATGTTTATCTTCTCCGATAGTCAAGCTACACTTAAAGCACTGACTGCCGCAGAAGTCTCGTCCAAAATAGTTCTGGAATGCATTGAGACGTTAAACATGCTGGGAAGGAACAATAATATTCGCCTGGGTCCCGGGCCACAGCAACGTCCCCGGCAATGAAACCGCTGACGAACTAGCTAGGCTTGGGGCCGAGAGTCTCATATATGGCCCAGAACCACTCTGTGGTATAACTCCTAGTACCACAAAGCAAGTGCTCAAGGAATCACAGGGTCACAGACTATCCAAGGCACTAATTCCTGGCTTCAACAAGAAACAATCAGAATTAGTGCTCACCTTGGGTAGGAACCAGTTAAGAATCCTTACCAGAAGCCTAGCTGGGCACTGCAAGCTCAACAAACACCTAAACAGAATGGGTATTTGTATCATAAAGACTTGCAGATTCTGTGAGGAGGAGGATGAAACACCTATTCACCTTCTCCTCGCCTGTCCTGCTCTACTACAGAGCAGGAACAGACACCTTGGTCGCCACGAATACTCATCCACAGAGGAAATTTGTGGCACCAACCCCAATCATATCGTTCAATTTATGAGCAGTATTGGGTTGGGGCTGATTCTCTAGTGCGAAGGAGTCACAATAGATCCTCATGGGTCGCAGTGACATCAGGGTTATAGCGACCTGCCTTCCCAAAAAAAAAAATGCGTGCGGCTCTATCAGAGAGGCCTACCTGTGGTGGTCCTTTACATTATTTATACTGTGCTAACTGTACAACTTAACTTTCAGATGTTGAAAAGTTGCTGGTCTGTGCCGGCCCTAGCCTTCAATATTATTTAAGACTACAGGCCGCCACAGCTACCCAATATCTCATCGATCTAAATTGGTATAGCGACGGCAGACATTGCTGATTAAAATTTTCGATTAAAATACAGCTTTCGATTAAAATACAGCAAGATATTCCCCGTTGTACCATCAGAGAAGTTGATTCGTAAACAGATAGAGCTACGTTATTTGGTCAGGTAATAGGTTATGTCAAATCAATGTAAGTCGTGATCTATCCACTGGACTTGACTTTAGCCAACCATATAATACCACCATCTTCGCCCGCGGCGAGCCAGTCCCAGCTCAGTGGGAGTCCCCATCCCCTGCGGAATGCGTCACAGCATTTCTCTACGTAAAAAAAAAGGTCTGTCATCTACCTATGAATCAATTTCACTATTTATAACGCCTCCGTAGTCTAGTGGTTTAGAGCGTGGCTCTTCACTCGGAGGTCGTGGGTTCGATTCCCGCATTGGAAACATGTTACTGATCACCTGCTGCGCTAGCAAGAGGATTGAAATTTATTTCCGATCTTCGTAGACAAAATATAACTATAGTTTTTTTGATAAAAGATTCTACGTCTAAAATAAATAAGGTCGTAGATTCATTGTCAATGTTATTTCATTTTTATGTGCATTTTGTTAACTGTTTTTATTACCCATTGTTTAGCGTGGAAAAATTGATAATTCCACCCTCAATGAATCTACATCGCCAAAGTGCTAGACAAATTTTGTAATATTTTATAAAATCCGAGCTCGCAAAACAATAGGTCGTAAAAGTTGCTCGTAAAACTTACATTAAAAATGAATTAAAAATGATTTCTGTTGTCGATGAATCTGCGACCTTATTTTCTTTGAAACAGGAACTATTATCTAAGAAACTATAGTTATTTCGTGTCTTTATCTATGTCTTCGAGATCGACAATCCCCGTGCTAGCGCAGCTGATTGTCTGACAAGTGACAAATAAGATGATCCATGCGTCGGATGGGCATGTAAAAAGTCGGTCTTGCGCCTGCACCCTTACCATGAGCTCTTATAGCAGGCCAGCATAGTTCTTGCAATCTACGAGTGCGCGTCGCCGCGCACATGGCTCGCTCGCTACTGACTGCTCCGTCGGGTACGCACACTAACGAAAATCTCTATTCACATTTCCAACTACAAATAATGGCGACGCGCACTCTTAGATTGCAAGAACTATATTACTTTAATATTACTTTTGAATTTCGCATAAACAAACATGATCTCTTTTTATATAAACATAGCTATGTTTTTTGTTTGTGCGAAATCTGAAAGTAATATTAAAGTAATACTGCTATAAGAGCTCACGGTAGGGGGGTTGATCTCTCACCAGTCGTGTCGGTCGTCCGTCCCACTGGGTTATGAGAGTAAAGGAATAGAGAGTGCTCTTGTGTACTGCGCACACACTTGGGCACTATAAAATTACTCCTGCGTAACTAGCCTGGTTTCAATGAAACCGGCCACCGTCACCGAAACAGGCGTGGGAGTTATTATTATGAATCAATTTCTCTAATGGGACCTTCATGAAAAATGTTGCGTGATTGCCTCAAAAGGAGGATTATGTTTTTATTAAGTAATGTTATTACGTGTCAGAGTGTACGTTAGATATTGTCGAGATTAATAGAGCCGCTTGTCCCGTATACAGTGTACACAAATACGGCTTTTAATAAAAGTGACGAAGCGCTTTTCCCAATAAAGCGATCGTTTTGTACACATAATAATCTCTTCAGCTTTTCTTCTATTCTTTTTAGCTTATATGTACTTTGGCTCTGCTCGTCAAGTGATTTGCTCTGAGACAGATCTCAGGCTATCGATTTAAGAAGTTTTGATTTTTGAAATGCTTTTATTAAACTGGTCTATGGAGGCTTAAGATCAACCTTGTATAAATTATTTTTACAGAACCAACGACAACCCCTAGTTTTTTTTTCGGAATCTAGATTCAAGATCATATTTTCTAGATTACGCTAAGTTCAAGTTTGACGTTCGTCCTAGACAATCAATGTTAGGACTTGCCAGGCGTACCGTGACGACCTATGTTATTAATTACAAGGAAACAGGACTTATAATGTTATAAGTTTCATGTCAATGTCACAACTCGTACGACATCGAAGAGATGAATTTTTATTCATATTTTTATAATTAATTAATTTTCAAAATTTATAACTTTGGCTTTAGACACACAAATTTTAATCTGTAGATAGGGCACGCAGAATGAACCATAATATCTAAATCTTGATTTTTGTATTATAAAACTTTTTGTAACTAATACAGGGTACTCAGAGTTATGATATCAAAAATAATAATATTGGATTTGACATTACGCATCGCTAAGTGACCCTTGCGATGCCTTATTCAATCCCGTACCTTTCTAAAAAATAGGGCACAAAATATGTGCATCCATTGTCCCTTCAAAGGGCAAACTGCGCAGTTTACCACGTGGTCCATCACGTGCCCTCAGAGAGTGCCCTACATAAGGGCTCGGAAGTACTTCATCCTTGCTTTGTCGTGTTTGGATGATAGGATGTGATGAAGAGATTGATTACATACGGTAAAAATTATCAAAAAAGTAAGCTTTTAGAAAAAAATTGCTACGATTTTGTATAGTTGTTAAGATATATTATATATCTGATTGTTCTGCTTTAAGCAACAGATAGGCAAACTTTATTAATTTCAGGGAAAGCCTATACTAAAATCTTAGAGCTTACATTAGTAAGTAATAAATAATAATATAAGGAAAAAGTGAGAGCTATAAAAATTAGTTTCAGTGCTACGACGCGCGATGCTACGTCTGCCTGGAGGTTACCGCGGTCTGCAATAGAGAGTATAATAATTATAAGGACCGATATAAATATACCGTTCTAAAATGCTGTAGTTTCCTTAAATTTATAGAGTTGGAGTCAAATACGACGTTGGATTACGAGGAGCAATAGTAATTTTCGAATCCAAAACTAGGGATAACCTTAAATTAAAATGTAGAGGCAAATATAGATAATATTATCATGTCTGCCTTTGTCTTCTAATTGCTTTTGGCCATGATATAAAGTGAAAATAAAGCAGCTCACAGTTTCGATTTTAATATTTTTGTCTTATCTGCTATAATGAAATAATATGTTTTTTTCATATTATGTTACTTTTGCCAGCTAATAAGTTGCAGGCAACATAGCTTCCCATAAATCTTTTCAGCTAGCAAGGATACACTAATTAGAGTGGTTAGCTTGCCAAAAGCCTTAGCTGACCTCGTTCTACTAAACTACTGTACATTTTTATACCCTGGCTTTTTATGCCCTGGCTTACTTCCAGTGGATTACCGCAGGGTTACCACGATATAATATTAATGGAACCGGCAGCAGACTTTGAATATTTTATTGTATGTGACGGGGGCAAATGTTAACTTGTACCTTTCGGCTCTGTTGTTTCGTTTTGAGGGTTCTGTCCTCCTAATACTTTGCTGTAGTATCCGGGATACTAAGTATTATAGCAACAGAAGCGCAGCGTTCATCCGCGGACCCCCGTATAAAAATGTGTTTGGAGGCCCTTAAGAATGGTAAAGATGTTTCCAAGGGCCTCAAAATTCACGTTGAGGGTCCGGAGGCCCCGTATAGTTATTGATACGGCATATACGGCGGTAGCTATACGCCTCTGATTAGCAATACCATGTTTTTAAATACAGGATACAGTATCGAGGGTGTAAAAACTATAGCTATTGCTGATTTTTCACTGTTTGTCGATCTGTGTGTCAGTAGGTTGTAAATATATCCCTCACATAGAGACTTAGTTACAAACAGTGAAAGGTTTTTAAATCTAACTTTTAAGTCTAAGCTTTTGCTTATATAGCTATACAATGGGGATTGTCCATTTTTTTTTAATTTTGCTCATTACAAAAACATTTCGAGGAATAAGGTCAGTGATCGCTTTTCTGTATATAAACGAAAAAAAAACCCATTAGTTACTTATATTTTTGAACAAATATGTTTAACCTTAGTTTGACCTTCAATGGCGTTAAATTAGCAATAAATTCGACCAACATTACGTTTCGAACTTTAGGTAAGCTTCTCGTATCAGCTTTCACATAATGATAACTTATATTTGACAAACCAGCCATTATAAATAAGATTGAAACGAAAAAAAACATACTGCAGAGGTCAATTGGCCGCCGATGGTGACGTCAGAGCGAAACTTTAAAAATTTATTGAGAAAAAACTAGCCAATGAATTTCAAAATTATTTAATTTATATTCTTAAAATACGCTATTTTAACGAAAAAAAATATAAAAAGTACATGTGATTTTTTTTGGACAATGCCCATTATCGAATAATACTCTAATAAGTAATAAGTAGATGTGTAAAGTGTAAACCAATACGGTAGCACTTGACGTGTACGAAAACCGAGACCAAACCGCAACCAGTTTATATGGTAGAGTACCGGAACCAAACCAAACAAACATAGCATTCCTTTTAAACAATTTGTAAAGAAAGGTTAAATTTTTATTAAGTTTGAAAGTGGCATTGCGCTTTTTTGGATGTCTATTGCCTATAAATTAATATTAAAACCGTTTAGGACACTTAATGGCCTGATCGAAAATTTGTAAGACTGCCTGCGCGAGGCAGATGAGCAATAATAATAGCTCTCTTTCTGCCGCCCGGTGAAAATCTATGCCTTTTCTGCTGTATCGTTTTTCACTAATCACTTCTATCAGCACTGCCGGTATGCAACCCGTCGTTTTTTTATGAATTGAAAAAAGTGTCATGCCACAGAGCTATTTATCTGATGTATGTACCTACAACAGGTTTATTTTTCGTACGAAACTAAAGATGCAGGAACTCAAATAAGTCCTTCTATCTTTAGCTTTCTATGATAAATACGCGCAGTAAAAATAGTCACAGTATCAAATTTATTGTTCACACCAGTAGTCTAATTCTGTATGTTATTGTTATGAGAAACAGAAACACTGGAAGCCCATTTGTGGTTTATAAATAGGTGTTACTATGCATTAATATCACGTTTCAAATATTTTTGTACAAGACATTCTATTTTGCTAGTAGGTAATATCATAATATTGTAGGAATTATAATATTAAGGGTGGTGGTCTCAAGACTTATCCGCATCTCCGTTGGACAAATTCGTTTATCGCTGGAACCGTACATTTTTCCGGGATAAAAAGTATCTTACGAGTATGTCCTTTCCCGGAAACTAAAGTGTCTCCCTAACTATTTTTTTTAATCCGCCGTTTAAGCGTGAAGAGATAACATAATATTAATATTATAGAGAGACGCACTTTTGCATATTAAGGCTGCTCTTTCGAAAAAAGCGTGCAGATGAAACATTAACAGAGAAATTATATGTGAAAAAAATAATTAGTAATCTACATGATATGATACGTAATTTGGTTTTGCCATATTTTTTCTATCGGTATCACATAATAAAGAAATAAAAAACCAAATCACCTCCAAATCGTTGAATGAAACCACTTTACTCCTTCCTTATTTATCAAAAGAATATATAAAAAATATCTACTGCTTTGCAATATTGGAAAAAGGTGGTAATGTGGCCCCTGCATATATATTGGCCCCCTTCAATATTTTAATGTTCTAACAACGCTATCTAATATAATTTTGGTGCAACGGGATGCTCGCGGCATGCTGCTAATTTAGTGCCGTACAAATCCAACAGAAGCTTTCACGTTCGATTGTCATTTGATCGAGTTCAAACTTGCGACCGGCGAAACTTTTAAGTGTGTGTGATTTTGTTTCGATAGTTGTTAAAAAATAGAAAGATTTGGCTTTTGGGTTCGAACAACGAATACATTAAACTCTTCTCCTACGGAATTTAATAGGTAAATATAAAATTAGACATTTAATAAATATTTTTGGAACGTTTGTTTAAATGTTAGCAGTACCTACTTGTAATTTGGCCCCCTCACATTGGTCGTAATGTGGCCCCGGGGGTCACATTACATGTAAGAGAGTTTCATGACGTGGAAGACATAACCACTATGGAGAAGGCTTTGGTAGGAATGCCGTTTGACGCCAGAGAGACACTACAATATCCAGCAGTAGCTCTGAAAGTGACGAAGACGCCGTAAATACCGATTATGACGACTCGTATACAAATATGGTTCCTGAAAACGAGGACGTGCCATGTATGTTCTGCGACACAATTTGTTCCAATGACAGAGCTGGAAAGCCATGGGTACAGTGTCAAAGTTGTGACTTATGGGCTTATGTAACCTGTATAGGTTCTGAAGGTGGCTATTACATTTGTGATTTTTGCCGTTCATTTTCACTTCTGCAATACATTTAATGTGACCCCCCCAGGGGGCCACATTACCATCACTTGATCTCAAGATACCAAATGTGATTAGTCAAGAATAAATAATTTTTTAGATAATCCTGTACGAGTTTTATTTATTTCCTAATACTTAAGACACGTTTAAACAAGTGAATGAGAAGTCCCATAATGTATTTTTTAGGTTTCTGACTCCTCTATTTTTTTAATAAAGCTAGATAAGCAAAGTGAGGGGCCACATTACCACCTTCTCCTATACATAAGTTAATAATTTGGTTTTTTATCTTTTTTGTAATATGTATTATATTAAGCCTTAAAAAGGTTTTTTCTCCTATTTCGCCCTATCATGGACGCGGCGAGCGTCGTAATCGCCGCCGTACAAGGCGCACTGTTATGAATGTTATTTTAATGTCATTTATATTATTATAGATATTCGCACTGACAGACAATCGACCTGCTAATTTAGGGAGAGAGGGCCCTTAAAGCTTTGTATCTTTAAGTTAGAAGTTATAGTAGCTAGTACAGTAAATATAGTATTCCGCTTATATTCTACCAGTGTCTGTTTGAAGCGGGCCCAATTTGATCAAAAAGTCTACGTATTACACCCAGCTATCTTTACATCAATGATACAATAAAACCATTTGTAACAATTACTTCTACAAATAGACCGCCCTTAAAAACATCAAAACAATAAAAAAACACCAAGTGGCAAACGTGGGGTATTCCCCTTTCGAAAGGTGATGATTTGAATTTGGAAGTCACAGGTGGGGTACGACCGGAAGTCGGCGCCGCGCGTGACGTCATTTCCGCTAGCCGCTCCGTTATACGGAACGTTTGCATGATAAATAAATTATTTTGCATGTTATTAAGCGTCGTAAACATGGAGTATTTAAGTAGCCCATTCGAATTTAATAGCAGAATATTAGTACACATTAAAACAATCTAAAATTTAAAGTACAGTTCAAAATATTATTTGTTGCGTGAAAATATATCACACTTTATTAACCTTTTTGTGACACATCTGCTGTTTATTTTAAAGAAATGTTATGTTTTATTATACTCACCTTTTTATGTTTTGTTTACCTACCTAAATAGTAAATAGCTACCTACCAGTTTCCATGCAACATTAAATATTGCTTGTTAATTATAAAACATTCAATCGTTTAAATTAAATGGGGATTTATTGGTTGGCCTTTTTATTGCCAATAATCGACCAATATTGAATTAGTTATAAAACAATTATTTATAATTTGAAATTGGAAGCCGATGGTGCGTGAAATGGTAGGCGCCAGCTGCTGCTGTCGACGACATTTCACATTGTCTATGCGATTCCGGGTAAATTATAGTCTATGGGTGAATGATGGAATAAATTGTGGTTATATTGGGCGAATAGATCCAAATTCCACAAAATATATTTTGAGAGGCCATATTCTCTCGACTGGAAATTCGAATGTCACATTCGCGCGTGAGATGGCCTGTGTGCAGTGACGGATTAACCCTTAATCAAATGAAGCAATTGCCTAGCTAGGGCATCACGTCTGAAGGGGCACCAGTAGCCCTAGCATGGCCACCAGTAGAAATGCGAAAGTATAGACAAATTGTGGTGATAAACTAAAGTGCCGCTCCGATCTTTTTCCGTTCCGAAAAATTCAATTAAAATGCCACTTTAGTCTTAAAAATTCAAATAATTTCCTACCTTATGACATATACTTACTATAGTCTGTCATAGAGTGGCATTTTAATTGAATTTTTTACGGTCGCGATTAGCCGTGGTAAAGATCGGAACGGCACCTTGTTTATGTCTACAGTTTGTCTATACTTTCGCATTTCTATGATGGCCATGCTAGGGCTACTGAAGAGTAAAGGTTCAAAGATTGGTCCTAGTTGACATACGTATTGAGTGGCCCACAGGCCACAGGCATGAATTGCTTAGGGCATCAAGTAGTTTTAATCCGTCACTGCCTGTGTTCGTTCGAATGAGACGATTTGTGGTCGGAGACACCCCCTAAGGTAGGACGATTGGGTATGTATTTTGAGACCAGTAAGAAATAGGCATTCTGCTGTCAAACGCCTGTGGCATCCGCATACCTATCGCAAAATAATTTAATGTTATAGTTCTTGCAATCTACGAGTGCGCGTCGCCCTTAGTTGTGTGAGTGACCATATCTATGTAACACGCGTACATGGCTCGCTCGCTACTGACTGCTCCGTCGGGTACGCACACTAACGAAATGTCTATTCACATTTCCAACTACAAATAAAGGCGACGCGCACTCGTAGATTGCAAGAACTATATGAGTTATGACTTAATATATTGTATACCCGACTCCCGAGGAAATTTATTCCTGGGCAGTTGACAGATCTACAATTCAATGTTAGCTGATCGGTTGGATAAGTTTGACAATATTATTATTATAATAGGGCCGCCATCTGCCCAGGAATCAACTTCTCTGATAGTACATAATTATTGTTCTGCGGGTCTGTTAGTTATATTATAGAAACTTTTTAGAAGCAGTAGATATTTTTTAAGAGTATTTCCGAATTCAATATTATAGCTTTTTTTAACCGCAGGTGGTCAGACAGGAATAAATGGTTAAAATCAATTAGATTAGGGAGCCCGCTGCCTGGTGTTTTGATCTTGATAAAATTGTAATTTTATTAAAACGATCTGCACATTTTGTACAGTTGCAACTTGCAACGTTAAAGATAAAATTAATTGAAATGGGAATTCCTAGTCATTACAATTTGCATTCTCATTAATCAAGTCACACCATGATTCTGAGCTTTTCTATTAGAGTAGAATAGAATAGAATACGTTTATTTTTACAACACACAACATAATTAATACAAAACAAAAAATAAAATAAAAAGGACTTAAGTATGCTATATTAAATTATAATTATAGGTAAGTATATGTTATTATAATATTGTGTATTTGTGTAAGCAACTTTCTACGCTCCTGAAAATAATATACATGGTCAATCATTATTTTATTTTATTTTATTTAGGTAACAAACAGCCATTATACAAAAATACTTAATTCTAAGTTTACAAACAAGCCTAAAGTACCATTACTCAATATAAAACTAAACACATATTATGGTGAATTCGTAGCGTTGAGTCGTTAGAACACAATTGATAATAATACATACAAAACCTTAAGTAGTGATATTATAATAACACCTTATAATATAATTATACATTTATAATGTTCACAGTTGATTCTAAGCTAACATATTGTATTTAATATTATTGTAGAATCAAATCACGCACTTTTGATTTATGATGATAAGTTGTTACAAAATATGTCAACAGTGTTTAAATTTTTGTTATAGTGGTCACAAGCACGACGAAGAAAAGAGTTTTTTGAGTAGTTAGTTCGTGAGAGAGGGATATGAAATGTATTCTTTGATCTTGATAAGAAGTTTGGGATTTTAAAATAAATATGTTCTAATAATGAAGATGAATCAATATAATTGTGTATTATTTTAAATAAAAATATAGCATCTAAATATTGGCGCCTTATTTTTAATGGTTGCATATTATGTCTCATTTGGGATGACTTATAATCACAGAATTTAGTATTAGTTAAATAATCTAATGATTTAAGAAATTTATTTTGGATTTTTTCAATTCTTGCAATGTGTATTTCGTATTGAGGGCTCCAAACCATGCTTCCAAATTCTAAAATACTACGAACATACGCAAAATATAAAACTTTTAAAGTTTCAGGCTTTTTGAAGGGTTTACCTAGACGTAGTATTAAGCCTAGTTGTTTAAATGCTTTCGACACAATAGTGTCTATGTGGTGATTGAAGTGTAGTTTGGAGTCAACGATCACACCTAAATCGCGTATTTTATCAACGCGTTTGATTTTAATGTTGTCAATCGCATAGTCAAAACAGATAGGGTTATGTCTGCGCGTAAACGAGATAGTGTAACATTTTTCGACATTAAGATAGAGTTGATTAGTCTTACAGTAATATCCAAAGTTATCAATATCAGACTGAAGCTTCGCGCAGTCAGAAAGAGATTGTACAATTCTGAAAATGTTTGTGTCGTCAGCAAATAAAAGGTGACAGGAATCGTTTAGTGAGCACCCTATATCGTTTATGTACAGCGTGAAAAGAAATGGCCCAAGATGGGATCCTTGAGGAATTCCTGATGGAATTGCAAGGAAACTTGATTGAAAACCTTTAATCGCAACAGCCTGGCTCCGATTTCTCAAATAGGATTCAATCCACCTAAGTAGATCACCGTGTATACCGATCCTTGATAATTTGTTAATCAATAAATTATGATTAATTTTATCAAAAGCTTTTGAAAAATCGGTATACACGGCATCTACCTGGCACCCAACATCAAGAGCATTAGAAATAAAATTTGTGTAAGAAACAAGGTTGGTGTTTACACTTCGGCCGCGAAGGAAACCATGCTGTTCGATCCCTATATGGTGATGTATTTGGCTTGTAAGTTCATCAGTAATTATTTTTTCGAAAATTATATCAAAGACCTTTAAACTATATAATACTGCTTTTCAACTTACTTGGCAAAAGTGTGACTTTGGACATGCCGTGCTATGTAGGACAGTTACGGCTAAAACCCCCAAAAAACGATGAAAATCAACGCGACTCTACCAGTATAGTCCCTTTTGACTGTATCTAGGTTAAAACCTTTTGTAAAAGTTTTATTAAGTTCCGTTGTGAAAAAAATTAATTCGTCGCTCGGGAACCGTACATTTTCTGGTATAAAAATATCCTATTTTTCACGGGTCTCAAAGTATCTGATCCCAGCAAAATGGGTTCAGTGGTTTGGGCGTGAAGAGGTAAAGACACAGCTTCGCCTGTATATTATTAGCATTGATTTACAAGGATCAATTGTTGCAGGTGTACAGGAGTGAACCACTGCAGCTTCCTGCTGGGCCAGGACTACCCGCGGTCCAGGCGGTGGTCGCCAGGGGTCGTGTACATCAAGTACGCCTGCTTTGATGGTAAGTCGTAAGCTAAATGTTTCAAAACATAACTTCGTCTTAAACCCCTTATATTAAACAATGAAAAGAGTCTAAACTGTAATGAAATGGTTTAATTATTTCTTTACTTATATAATATATTGCTCGCAACTCCGTTGCGCCAAAATTAATTTATCTATTATAATATATTTTTAGTATTAGTATATTTTTCCGGGATAAAAAGTATCCTATGTCCTTTCCCGAGACTCAAAGTATTTACATACCAAACAGCAAAATCGGTTCAGCGCTTTAGGCGTGAAGAGGTAACGGACAGACAGACTGTCGCATTTATATTATTAAACAGAATAGATTTATTCTTAATTTCTTTTATAGATTTTATAGATTTTTTCTTAATTTCTAAAATAAATTCTTAAATGTCTAAGAAATTACTGAAGCGATTTTGATGGACGTAGAGTAGGTACTAGACCACCAGAACTATCTTTATTCTATAGGGTACTTACACCGCGGGGAAATCTATGTAAAAATCCAGTATTATAAGAAAAGTTGAAAACTACTCAAAAATACCTGGAGTAGTTTTCAACTTTTTTTATTATGTTTCTTTGTACGCCAACGTAACGCCACTTTAATCATTATAACTTTCTTTTCGTCAACTACAATCGAAGCCAAATCTGAAAAACGAATATTGTCACTTTAAAAGGTCACACCAATCAATTAGCGGAAGTTAGCGGAAACTCAAAGGTCGACCTTGTGCTAGAACCTCGAAGCGGCGCGAACTGTCCTCGGGAAATGTGAAATATTTTCAGTTTATTAACAATCCAAGTATTGAACGTAACTGAAACGGAAAATGCGCTTTTTTATGTTAAAACTTCAGGTTATTTCGAAATCAAACGCTTAAAATATCAGGGTCCCGAAGCTTGAACTTCGAAAGCCACTTCGAACTGTTCAAAGCTACTTTCGAGGTACCTAAGAGAATTGGCCCCTGGCACAGAATATATATTAGTTGTACCAACCCCTGGTCATCGCCACCACAATATTACGTGCATTTACGTCTCGGTCTAGACCAGATCGGTAACCCTATCTAATGCTTATACGGGAAATGGATAAAAATATAAACGTTTTTTTACCCAATTTCGCGAACAATGCTCCAGAGAAGTCCTCAGTCACGCCACAAATATTTATTTTTGTGATTGTATCCATAAAACGTAGGCGTGACATTGATTGTACGGCAATATCGGGCAGATGCGTGACATCAGCGTCACGCCGATCAAAAGACTTTGGGGTAATTGTACCCCGTTTGGGGTAAATGTGCCCCAAATTGTATCCATTTGGCTTATAATATTGTTATTTCCCCACCCGGTTAACGCGTGAAATACTACGTAATGGTTGCTATTGTCGCCAAAAAGGAATATATGTATTGAACAATAAAGCAGGATATTGGGAGTATTTATTACAATGTTTGGCGCACAACATGTTCACGAAATTTTAACTGGAGACCCATTAATGTAGTGTTAATAGTGCCATTTACGTAAGGGAAGAGACCTGATGGCAGACACTATAAGGAAACATGAAACATTTGAGTGTTATAAAATATATATTTATGAATATAAAGGATTGATAACTTCTTCCATGTCCTCAGTAACTCTTACAAAATAAAACTATTATAATTATTCTCTGACAAATCAATTAAAAAATATATTATTGGTATTTTTGTAAACTTAGTCATAAGTACTCATAGATGACATCACAAAAAACGAGCATCACTAATAGTAGACACCAATATGAACTAATAGTTGACATAGAACTTTACATTACATTTTACATTTTTCCTATTATTAGGTCTTTATTTGGCATTTTTCAAAAGATTTCATTTACTTCATCATAATAACTACATGCATCAGAAATATTATCCACGTTGTCTCCAGATTCTATTCATTCTTCTTCCATGCTAAAACTATCTTTCCTTTTTTAGATCTTTAGATTTAGATTTTTAGATCAGTACAAGGTCTAATATTAGACACCATGTCCATTTTTAGGTGCAGTAGTTCTAAGTTCTTAGGTTGTTAATAGAATTATATTTTCAGAGAATAGTGATGATTTTTGCAGTAGAATAAAGCACAAAATAACTTTAGTATCTATTGCAAAACTCAAAGATGAGATCCATGTCATCTATTAGGTTTTTTACATTTTCAAGAACTAATAGTAGACACTCTTTATATTGTTAGGGAAAATTGATAAAAAATCTTAAATAAACATTAATTAGTGTATACGACATGACCAATAATCCAATGAAATCAATAGAAATTACAAAAAATCAAATAAATGTATTCAAAACTTACGTGCAAATTTTCGCCTTCCTTAACCTATTTGCTAAGAAATTGCCGAGTGTTGACGCGGTCATATTATTTACGAAAACTGATCCCATTTTAAAATTTTGTTCCCGAAGGCGTCTCTCATATATTTTTTCAATTCAACAGATAGCTTGAGAAGCTTATAAAATTTACAGTGGTAAGAAATAATTAGAGTTATTCTTATTTTTATGGTATTTTTGTCATAAGTGTCATCTATTAGTTTAGTGTCTACCATTAGGTACTTTCCCGTAGTAACTATTTAGCAATATGTGCCATCACACTATTATGGGCTTAGCTTACTGTTTATAAATGATATATTTTATCGTCATATTTTTGTTAGTTTGTGCAGAAATACGATTATCATGCGGGAAACTATCTTAAATCCTTTTAAGGTACAAGAAACTTCGTATCAATTGTCATCTACATTGTTTCAGCATTCATTAGTATGGAATACGGATTGAAACACGCTTATTGGTTTCGAAATAACATGATTTATTATTCACTTAGAAACTTGCAGATTCAAATGCAGATTTCTCCTAACTCTGTCCTCAGTTTTCTTTAACAACGAAGTTTCGGGTTCTTTTGTGTCGTCTTACGTGTGTCTTAGTGGTCTTGGCACTTGTCGAATTTCCCACGTCCTACTCGTTAGCATAAGGGACAATACAGTCTGGGACTCTGGGGTCTGTAATGGGACTCGGTGTAGTCACGTATATTATTGTGGCAATTTTGGCACGTGCCAATAATGATAATCAGGGGTCGATACTCGATACACAATAAAGATGTAGATTGTAGGATTTATATCTAATGTTCCAATATCCATATTCTATACAAAAATTGCGTATAATTTTACTACATACACCTACGTGGAGATCAAAAACATTTTCATTAATATTTCAAGTTTCTACATAATAAGATCATGACTGTAGTCTGTACTGAGAAATAATTGAAAATTCAAAATAGTTATTGGTAACCTAAATTAGCAACTTTTTGACTATGAGTTACGAATTACGACCGACTTTGTAGCACAGAGAAGAGTCGATTAAGTATTTTGTAAGTATATTGTATGTTGCATTTTATAAGTCCAGCTAGTGCTGGACCTTTCAAAAATCCTTAAGACTCATTTGAGTGTTCCCCTCCACGGAAATCTTTAGTAAAAGGCGAAAGATTTATACGTTTTGAAGGGAAACCAGAGTTAGCGTCGAAGAGTGATCGCGGAGTAATCAACAAAAATTTCTGTGCTACCGATAGCGCGATGTAGCGCAGGAACAGCGACATCTAGCGGCGAGCTTAGGTACTAATCGTGAAGCTCTCTCGTAGAGATTTTGCGGTCGTGTAACCTTGATAAACAGGGCGTAACAAAACTTAGTGATAATACTTAAGGGTGTGTATGGGTCCCCTATATAGAGTTCACTGTAAAAGTAGCAGCGCTTAAAGAGCAAAATTTTTTTTTAACTTTTGTATGGAAAATACGAGGGCGGGATGAGAAGTAATTAGCCTCTGCTATTTAAAAAGTTAAAATTAAAAAAATATGTAAGTATGTCATTTTTAAATTCGTGTCTCTGGAAACCTGTGTTTCTAAATTTGAATTTGATGGTGTGAAAATTTTATTATTTTTTTATCATTTGAAAAAAAATCGTCAACTGTTTTCAAAATGGATAAAATTAAACAAAGAGCGCCGATAAAGTTTCCTCATATGAAGGGGATAAAGGGGAGATATATCTGTGACGAATTAAAAAATGTTTTGGGTGAATCTGCTTCTTCTCATGCCACAGTAAAGAACTGGGTGGCTGAGTTTAAACGCGGTCGTTCATGTGTCAAAACTCAAAGATGATGCCCGCCGCGAACGTCCAAAAAGCATCACAACTCCGGAAATGGTCGTAAAAGTATATGATATGGTTTTAGCAGACCGACGATTGAAGTTATCTGAAATAGCAGATACTATAGGTATCTCAAAAGAACGGATAGATCATATCCTAAGTGAGGAACCAAACATGAAAAAGTTATCGGCCCGTTGGCTGCCGCGATTGCTTACACACATCAAAAAAGAATTAAAGAAAATCAATGAATTAAAGTATTATTTGTTGCCCCACCCACCTTATTCGCCTAATCTAGCGCCATCAGACTTTCATTTATTCCCTAAGCTCAAAACATTTTTGGGTGGACAGAAATTTGCCACAAATGATGAAGTCATAGCACTCATAGCCGCTGTAGAGGAGTATTTTGCAGACCTTGAAAAAAAATCATTTTATGGAAGGCATTACTGCTTTAGAACAAAGTGGAGTAAGTGCATAGAGGTTCACAGAGACTCTATCGAAAAATGAAAATGTTATCACGAAAAGTTAAGTTTTCTACTATTAGGCTAGTTACTTATCATCCCACCCTCGTATCATGAAGCGCAGGCGCTTGCCCATACAAATCACAAGATAATTTGCCCTTTCAGCGTTGCTACTTTCATAGTGAATACTATTTAAGGGACATATCACATACCATTTTTATCACTTGGTTTTGTTACACATAACACATTGTATAAAAACGGTTATCAGTGCCTTAAGAATAATTAAGATTTACTTATAAGAAACTCTACCTACTATTTACTCTATAATATACCAATTAACTCTACAAAATCACTGGAGATCCGAGGAATAAGAGGGCTGTAAAGCAGACGGAGTTGTGCTTGACCATACTCCGGTCTCCGCGGGGTATTGTATCTTACGAAAGTTTTAAGCGACAGGCGTTTTACTAAGTACTGACATACGGTTTTGCTCGATAGTTTTACTCCAAATCGAGTGATAATTACTGTGTGGACCACAAAACTGACAGCTCGAAGGCTCGCATCGAGCCAGCTTGATGGAATTAAATGTATCGATATAGAGTAAAACTATCGAGCAATGCTGAATGTGTGGACGAAAGTCCTAGCCGCGGGTTTTGCTTGTCGTTATTGCTCGATCGAGCAAAACCGTATGTGAGTACTTAACATTTGACAGTAAATATAGAGCAATGACTGCTGTTAAACACTTGTTGCTTATTTGGCACAATATACCTGTCACAGTATCTGCTGTTAAATACCTGTTGCTTACCTGTCCCGACTCGCGAGATACGTCAGTAATCACCTGCCGAACGAAAATACCCCATTATCCCATAAGTACTCCTTTTTCCTCAGAGATCGCGTACGAAGATCCCTAAATCCTATGACAGTAATAGCCAATTATCTTGCCCAGTAGCTCTAATTGTTAGCCCATTTCACCCATCTGACTCCTCATTGAACAATAATTTACTTCACACAAAGCGAGCTTTGTTAAATAATTATTATGTAGAGTTTAGAGGTTGTGAAATAAAGGAATTATTACTTTTAAGTTTTTGGAATAGTTAGATGGAGTACAGTGAGAAGAACAGATTGACATAGAATTTCTATTTTATTATTATTAATATAACTTAAACTAAAAATATTATAATGTTTGAAACCTGCAAATTAATATGGAGACCAATGTTATGGAAATTGGAATGACATCTCACATCACACTCACAACATTGAGAATAGTTTTATCCTCTAGGTACTGTAGAGTCAAGAGTCTAGAGTCTAGACTCTAGGCACAACTTGAGGCACAAAAATTCTCTACCTTCAAAGGGTCTACCGCCTAAGGCAGAATTCTTCTAAATCATGGTCTCTAGGTCGATTTTATGAAATATATGCGCAATATGACTACAAGACAAGTTTTACCCATCAGCTTGACAAAGTTTCGTTGTTGTTAATGAGTACAGCGAACCTCCCGTATAAATCAACTGAAGCTAGACAATTAATTAAACAACTAAGTGTTGTTTCAGCGCATCTGGTAAGTACATGTAAAAAACAATAGTGAATTTCCACATGCATGATGCAAGTGAAAGATAGTTTAGTGGATTAAAACGATTTGTCAGCAGACACGACTATTATTTTGACTTTTAATAGCAAGGGGGATAGATATTTATTAAGACAGTCTGTAGATACGATATATGGGTAAATTATGAAATAAGTTGGCACTAAACTTGTAAATACGATACATAAATTCGAAAAGACTTGACAATCTATACACACCGGCAAAATTAGCGGAACATAATAAAATTTTATTTTTTTTGAAAATTAATCGCTGTTTTTTATATATTTATTTATTAATTCAATAATTGATAATTAAAAAATATAACTTATATAAATTTAGGGCATAAAAACGTGTAAAATTAAAAAAAATCTGCAAAAATCTAAAATTAAGAAAAATCTTTGAAATTTCAGTAGTAAGTTTTTAAGTTAAATTCTTCATTTTTACTTAAGAAATGCCATGTTAACAGCGTGTAATGCCTTCTATGGATCTGAAGAGAGTCTGGATACGCCATTACATGCTTGCATTTTGATTGTCAATCATTTCCTGTGGGATATTCTTCTACTCCTCCAGTAGCGCCAACTCGAGCTCCTGAACACATTTTGGAGCTGGAGTTTTAATTCGTACCGTTCACCCATTGATGTGCCACACGTTCTCAATCGGATCCACATCCGTAGACCGTGCTGACCTCTCCACCTGGGCTACGCTAGCATCATTTAGGTCATAATGCCCGATTTTTTTACTCTATGGACGCGCAAAAAATTGAAGTTACTACCTAAAACTGTGTAAAAGGCACAACATGCAGTTCTAGGATGTCTGTGCTATTGCCCTGTACTGTCAAAGTACCATCATTAACAATCATCAACTCTGTGCGGACACCAAATCATATGCAACCCCAAACCATTACGAAGCCTGCATGATATACCACTGTTTCCGTTAAGTTTGATGGTTTATAGCGTTCCTTACGATTTATCCACATTCTTTATCGCCTGTCAATAAAATTTACACAGAATTTGCTCCCATCACTGTACAGCAAACGATTTCACTCACTTGTCAAATTTTGATGTTCACGCGCAAATCTTAGCCTGGCTCTTTGGTGCCCTGTCTCAAGTTTTGGTGCCCTTGCTGGCACCTTTGAGTTTAATTTAACTTCTTTGAGTCTTCTTCTTACTGTACAATCACTTACAGGTACATCTCAGACCTGTTCCTATAGGTTTCATCTCTGCAAAGCAGTTTAAGGTCGATTTCTTAAGGCTTGTACCCTTACAAAACGGTTATCCTGAACCTTTGCCACCCGATATATGCCTTGTTCTCGTCTCCGAACGTAAGATCCAGTCTCTCTGTAGCGTTGAAATTTACGATGGACCACGAAAGCCGACACACCTAAGGCCTGACTGACCGAACGGTAGGTGTGACCTTTCTCTATAGTGGTTACAGCTCTAGCTGTCGTAGATGCTGGAAAATCCACTAATTTTGTATCTAAGCAATGTGTTCTTCCAAAAACCAAACAATCAAATGAGCTGGCATGCCTTGCACCCCGCTAAAAACGCCATTCTTATCAGAAACACTTACGTCAATCATCGAAAAACACTTAGTAGGGCATAATTGCAATAAAAATCTGTCAACTTGCCAGTTTTGTTCAATATTTTATTTCTTAAATGAGCTTAGAAACTATAAAAAAGGATTTCACACAGCCCGACCCACTTGAATTCAAGTTGTGGCCCTTTTTACTTATGTTCCGCTAATTTTGCCGGTGTGTGTATAACTCAACATTAAATGATTATAAGTAACTTTACAATGATATAGAGTTTTCAGACTAAAATATGAGGTTTTGTAAGCTACTTTTTAAAGCAAGGTAGTTTTTTGCGTGTCGTCTCTGTAGTTTACAGACTCTTGTAACTTTCATAATATTAACAAGTGTTCTGTGCTTTGTCCACGCTTCACGATCACAAAAACTTTTATTTCTTCTTTTTCGGGCAATTACACATGTCAGTTGTCTAATTAAAACAGATTTAATTTTGAGCGACTGTGATGACACATTTTAATAATTGTGTTAAGTGGGGATCAGTTTACAAAACATCGTACACCAAAATATACTCTATCCTCCTAGAAATAGTGCAAGTTTCAGCGTGAAGGTGTAAAAGAGGGGTAGAAAAGCTATATTTTATAATGTCTTTCATCGTTATTATCAAATTTGGACATTTTTAGAACAAAAGCAATTGAGTATGATGACATTTACACAATGTTTTAAGTGTTATACTGACAAAATATGCTGATAAATTGTTGAAAATATATTTTATGTGTGTGACATAGATGTACGTCAACTACAGCGTCTATAGGGTATTTTTTAAAAACAGTAATCATTTTTTTAAGGTTGTATACTTACTCATTTACGTTCTTTTACTATGTAGAAAAATCTGTCATTCGACACAGAAACGCCTAGGTACCTTAGCTTAAATTTGGCCTAACGATATATATTTTTTTATGCAATAAGGGGACAAACGAGCAAACGGGTCACCTGATGGAAAGCAACTTCCGTCGCCCATGGACACTCGAGCATCAGAAGAGCTGCAGGTGCGTTGCCGGCCTTTTAAGGGGTAATAGGGGAGGGTAGGGAAGGAAATAGGGAAGGGTAGGGAAGGGAAAAGGGTAGGGGATTGGGCCTCCGGTAAACTCACTCACTCGGCGAAACACAGCGCAAGCGCTGTTTCACGCCGGTTTTCTGTGAGGACGTGGTATTTCTCCGGTCGAGCCGGCCCATTCGAGCCGAAGCATGGCTCTCCCACGTCAGTCTAACATAATTAAGCTTAGCCAAACATGATGAAGATGGCCAAAGCCAAAGACTCGGAAACTCGGAAACTATGGACACTACTTTTGTATACAGTATTTATTTACAGCATATCTTTTGCCTTTTGAAGACTAGCCACATGGCCCGATCTGTCAGATAGCTTTTAATGGGGAATTTGACAAATGATCGGACGCGGAACGGCGCGTGTTATCGGCCCGGGATCAGCTGATCGTGATAAGGGGCAGCCACGGGGCAGCTACTGAACCGAGTTATTGCCAATATTGGTATTACAATATATACATCATGATAATTCAGTTGTAACTTGTAGTCTACATAGATAATGAAATTATGTATGCCTAGTTTTTCAGGTTTTTTGGGCAGGATCACCTATTATTTTTTCGATAGGCATATTACGTCTTTGACGATATCAACAAAATGTTTAAAATAAATAAACCTCAGGAAACAGTCATTGAATTAGTTTAAGTCATTGTTTTGTTAGAAGTTAAAAACTATAATATCTATGGTTGCGCAATCCAAAATCTTATAGGCCCAATTCCACCAGTCTGTTGGTGTTAACAGCTTTTAAAAAATGTCATGTCTTCTCTTTCATTCATCTGAAAAACGAAAGAGTTAACATGATTGGCGAAATTCGGTCTCTCGCATCGCCGAATCGCATTTCGATCTCTTTAACATTAACTTACTCAATTCCAATATTTCCAGACCTAGTGTCAATCCACTACTGCAACCGCGAGGTGTCGCTGGCAGCATCGGGCCCAGACAGCGAGGGGTACGTGCGGACCCCGGGCTACCCGCACTACTACGTTGGCGACCGCTGCCGGTGGCGGCTACAGGCGACTGAGCAGCGGATACGCCTGACCTTCCTTGATGTTAGTCTGAGAAGTAAGTGTGACAGAGAAAGAAGATGGCTTCTCCAGTATTATATTAGAGAGAAGTCAGAAGCCATCTTTTTCTCTTTATGACTCAACGGTGGTTGTTCGGTCAAATATGTATCCTCTTTGTATTTTAAGAAACATAGTTAATGACAGGTGAATTGTCAGAATTGTTAGTTGCAGAAAATGGTTGTAATAGCAATATGTAGGAGTCAATAAATATAATTTATAAAGCATTGCAGCCTTTCAGTAGTTTAATCATGAGTCTGAAAGAATGGCTCATATTAGAAACATGTAAAATTAGTAAATTAAAGTGTATAAAGTATTTTTTAAGTTTGTAGAAAACCTTTTAGAAGAACACATGGTCCTTCGAGCCGGATGATGATTAAACTACTGAAATGCTGCAATGCTTTATAAATTATATTTATTGACTCCTACATATTGCTATTACAACCATTTTCTGCAACTAACAATTCTGACAATTCACCTGTCATTAACTCGCCGCCCCCACCGAATAGTATCGTAATCGACTATTACTATAGAAGTGCTTTTATAACGGATTATTGCTTTTGAAGGCCAATTCCACCTCGTGAATTTTTTTCATAGCGGTCGGACTGATAGTTTTTGAGATAGATATTTTGTAATAAACATACATGTATTATTCGCCTACGCATAAGCAACAAACTTTACGACGAACACTATGACAATAAAATATTACTAATTTCTGAATGACCAAACTAATATGGCTAACTGATATCGCGATCTTATTCCGGTACCAAAAAACAAAAGGCGGCTAAAAACAGATGTCAGTCAGGACATTACCATATTATTCGGGTAAAAAGTACATTTCATATTTTTGGTAATTATATATTGCGATTTTATGTTCTAAAAGTAATAATGGTTATTATAGAATACTGTCTAAAGCGGACCTACATAAATGTAGTAATGCATCTCACGATAGTACTTTGCGTACATTGCGACAAGGGTTTACTTTACAGGTTGCGACAATTTGCTAATGCTTACATCAAAAAGTACTATACATTGCTCTCGCTTTGTCGGCATATAAAAGAAAGTGATAGCCTTAACCTCGTCACGTGTTTCGAAGGTCAAGCAATAATAATTGTTTACATTATCTTCATTTGTGATTTTGTTTACGGAAGTGCGTAGCGTGCTTACTCTGGTTAACAAGTGCCATTTTTGTCAAAACCTGATCTCATGCACCGAAAATTATGATTTTGGTCTCATTCGATTCGGAATACCAACTAGAACATTCTATCAAAATTCCAAGAGTGGCTGAAAAAAAATGCAAAAGTTATAAACAATTAAGTAAACATAAAAAGAAGGGCTTGGATTTTTTTTTTATATTTCGAAAACTATTTGAGATAATCTAAATTTGAAAATAGATACTTAAAGAGCAGGAAATTTCCCAAAAAAAAATTCTAGATTTTGGAACCTTACCAATAATCCTTATAGCTTTAATTGAGCGGCGAAAGTAACGGTAAAACCGCGTGGTTCGGGTTTCGCGTGATTTGCCGCAATCTGCTACGTGAACTAAAAAAATATTTTAAGTGATTAAATATTGATATTAAGGATTAAAAAAGTGAAAGTGAAAAATCAAATTTGTTGAATTTTTCTACCGAATATCTCTTCAAAGCCCTTTTAAAATTAGCTCAAAAGAATAATCAAAATTTATAGATTTCTTGTTTTGAAATAATCAGCGTTTTTATGTTAACATTAAAATGGTGACTAATAACAAATGAACAAAAGCATAACAATTAAACAAAGTGTGATAATTTATTTTTGTTGATGGGTTGTTGTTTATTAATATGTCTACTTAGTACCCAAATTTTTTTATTTCTTTATATTAATATTTAATCAGTTAAAATTTATTTTTTAGTTCACGTGGCAGATTGCGGCAATTCACGCGAAACCCGAACTACGCGTTTTTACCGTTACTTTCGCCGCTCAATTAAAGTTATAAGGATTGTTGATAAGGTTCCAGGATCTAGGATTTTTTTTAGGAAATTTCCTGTTCTTTAAGGATCTATTTTTAAATTTTGATTAACTCAAATAGTTTTCGAAATATAAAAAGAAAACTAAAGCCTTCTTTTTATGTTTACTTAATTGTTTATAACTTATGCATTTTTTTCAGCCCCTCTTGGAATTTTCATAAAATGTTCTAGATGGTATTCCAAATCGAATGAGACCAAAATCATAATTTTCGGTGCATTAGATCAGGTTTTGAGGAAAATGGCACTTGTTAATCAGACTATTAGTTAAGAAAGTTTTTAAATGTAGTTTCCGGTGTTTGGACCTTTTTAGTTATTAAACCTAGATGAGGCTTCGGACACAATAGACATAACTACCAGTAGTTTGACTGCAAAGAAATGGACAGGTTTCAATATCTGTCAAATTCGTCGGGTTTTGGGGTGGTAAGTTAGAGGCTGGCGCGCTGGCTGGTATAATTTATTTTTAAAAATAAGATTTTGAAATTGAATTCTGACAGTTTTCTTTTCATGTGCCAAAATATAAACAACAACTAAATTTGTAGGTAACGACCCGACTTTTATCATAATACGTCAAACTTAAATTTTTTTACATCAGTTCTAAGTCGGCATACTCTATCATTCTGTCTACTCTGCTTCGGAGGTATAAAAAAAGTATAACTGATTGTTATTTTACTGTAAAATTTTATATACTTACCTTTTGTTATAAAATTATTAAAATACCTATAAAATAAAAATAAAAAATGGTTTTATTTAAGAATCCAGTTAATTATTACAATATATTTTAAGTTTTTTAAATTCTGTATTATATTTTTACATATATAAAGTATGTTCCGCTTGCCATGGAATAATAAAGTTAATATATTTTACGATTAACATGTGACTTACTCTTAGCGTCGAATATATTGGTAACAGTCGATTACAGAGCCAGTAAACATGTCTGTAGGACATCCAATAGGATCGCATCCAACTATTACTGTGTAGTTCGTTGTCGACAACTTACCCGAATAATATCGTATTGATGTGTTACGGACAAAAATTCTATTTAAATTTCGGTATCATACTTTTTGACTTATAATATCAGTAAGAAATATCATTATATTTTTTTAAAAACATTAAGATATCGCAAAAAAAATTAGCTTTCTTTTGGTATAAAAATAATTTTCCTGTGTGAACCTGTTAAAAAGTTATGAGCCAAAAACCGTTTTTATTTCTTCCTGTAAAATTTAGATTTTTTGATTACGATTTTATTCGGTGGGGGCGGCGAACTATGTTTCTTAAAATACAAAGAGGATACATATTCGACCGAACATGGACATCTTGTAATGTCCTTAACGGGAGAGCAATAAGTGAAGTAACAATGATAAATTTCTAACAAGTAAACCAATATGATAACAAAATACAAAAGTAGTAAAAGTAAACTGAATATAAACAAGCAAAATTGTCTAAAAATAACGTTTATCCCTTTGGAAGGTAGCACACTTTTGCAAATATTACTGAATTTCTTTCTATTAATGTATTTCTAATAGCCCAGATCGTAATATTCTGCTTTAAATTCTCTTTCTCTACTATGACTCTCTAGTCTCTAGTCGTTTAAAATAACTTCTGGCCATTTTCAATGATCATCATCTCTGTAATCTTTCTTCTGTTCTGTTCTTGTCCTTATTTGCAATTTTCGTCATGTATCGCCCTTCCACATCTCGCTTGTTTATAGTTTTTATTAATATTCTGCTTTCTGTCTCATTCTGTCATCAATAATTTCGAAATTTCAACTGCTTATGTAGTAACTCTTTCCATTTTATCTTTATTTAGTGATAGTGTATTTTATACCTTCTCTCGCAAGGACCATATTAATAATACTCGAAGGCCCTTTTTGACTTGAAGAAGAAGACCATGTTCCATTCTTCTTTTCTCAGAGGTCCGGAACCATGTTTAATTACTCTACTCAGAGGTCCGGGACCATGTTGACTTCTCAGAGGTCCGGGACCATGTTAATTTCTTTACTCAGAGATCCGGGACCATATTAATTTCTCAAAGGCCCTGCAGGACCATGTTAAGTTCTCGAGAGGCCCTGCATAAGTCCTCGAAGATTCATAAAGATAAAGGACCATGTTACCTTCTAGAAGGTCCTTTTGGATCATGTTCTTCTGCTTAGTCTCAGAGGCCCGGTACTATATTTAATTCTCAGAGGTCCGGGACCATATTAATTTCTTCTTTTTGAGTTGACTGTATACATTTTCTTCGCTCGAAGGACCATGACTAAACTACTGAAAGGCTGCAATGCTTTATAAATTATATTTATTGACTCCTACATATTGCTATTACAACCATTTTCTGCAACTAACAATTCTGACAATTCACCTGTCATTAACTATGTTTCTTAAAATACAAAGAGGATACATATTCGACCGAACAGTGGTGTTAAGCCATTTTCTTTCTGAATCAACGGTCATGGCGTCAAGGTGACCACGATTGTTACAATGATTGGGAAACTCTGGAAGCACAATCGTCGTCGACAATACGCATGGACAGTCTGGGTGAGATCTATAGAGCGATCTTAAACTTAACTCAGACTTTACTTCAAACTTTACTTTTAAAAATCTTAGCTAAGCTTAAGCTTACCAAAATCTTAAGTGAATAGGAGGACCCAACATCCATTGTTAGGTCCTCCTGTTCACTTAAGATTTTGCTAGGCTTAAGCTTAGCTAAGATATTTCAAAGTAAAGTTTGAAGTAAAGTCTGAGTTAAGTCTAAGATCGCTCTATAGATTTCACCCATGGGTCTCAAGTCTCAACTCTCATGGGCTAAGGTAGAAAGGCCGTTCAAAAGTTGGAACAGAATGAGTAATGAGTGCAGTTGCGTAATGCGTAGCGAACCTTAGCAAGACCTTGTAGACCGTTCACTATTAAAGGGCCCAGACAGCAACGATGCATTCTTAATTTGTAACGTTTAGGTTCTCAGATTTAAGGAGCCCGTTATACGGCTGATCAGCACGCAAGACTTTAAACAGCTGGTTTTTTAATTTCAGGTATAGGTCCCTTCGAGGAGAAGTGTACAGACTACATCACAGTCACCGACGGTAACGGGGAGACCCTCCTGTCTACCTGCAATCAGGTGGACCTCCCTCTCCGAGTTACCTCACTCTCAGACTCGGTGGAAATATCCGTGGAGGCGCAATCTAAAGGCGCCTACCCTAAACGCGGAATACTGATGCACTATAAAAGTAAGTTGATAGTAGCTTAATATTATGAACATGTTAAAATATTAGCATTTCTTATTGTTCTTTCGAAAGTAATTGGTCATAATAATTATGTCACTAGCGCCATCTATCGGAAACTTATATGTACTAATTTATCAACGTTGTTTGTAAAGCGCCATCTAGTTTCATCTTATGTCAACAGGTGTAGGCTGCGTGACGTTACCAGCGCCATCTAACGGCTACCTGGTGTACCGCAATAGACACGTAGCGCACTACATGTGCAACGTGAACCATGTTTACGTGGACACGCGACAGAGGGCGCGAGTCATATGGTGCTATGATGATAATAAGTGGAACGATACTGTTGTCCCATGTATTGGTAAGTAATTTTTTTAACCATATTATTTTTATAAAAATTTTAAAAGCCCAAAGGATAAAATATTATAAAAACTTGATCATGATTCTTGAATCATCACTTCTGGAATGTATGTAGCCTAGCTGTACAGTTATATAAGGGAAAAGCACTAATGCTAGACACGGAACTAATAGATGACACTTACGACAAAAATACCATAAAAATAAGAATTTTTCTAATTATTTCTCAACACTGTAAATATAAGTTTCTTAAGCTATCTGTTGATGTGAAAAAATATATTAGGGACCCCTTCGGGAACAAAATTTTAAAATGGGATCAGTTTTCGTAAATAATGTGACCGTGTCAACACGCACTCGGCAATTTCTTAGCAAATAAGTTAAGAAAGGGGAAATTTTGCACGTAAGTTTTGAATACATTCATTTGATTTTTTGTAATTTCTATTGATTTCATTGAATTAATGGGCATGTTGTATACACTAATTAATTGTAATCTAATCTAAACTGACATTTATAATTTAATAGTTGACATGTATATTTACTTACATTGACATAAAAATGTGATACTCTTGACTAAAATGAAATACTTATTGGATTAGTTTAATATGTAGAAACAATTTTGTATACAATGTACTTAATGAAAATATCTAATTATTAATTTATGAAGAATGTTAAATTTATTTTAATTTGTCCTGTATACAGTAATGACTAGTACTACAGTAATTTGAACTTGGGTGCTTTGTTAACACTTAGGTACAGTTTCTGGGAAAAGTTCTGCCATCCCATTAATTTGTAGTTGGCAAGCGCGACGTTCTTCTGGTTCTTTCTTTTCAAAAGACGCGCACGGCTGCTGACTGCATTCGAAATGCAGTAAAAGTCGTAACTTTTACTCAATAACCCTTATGTTTTTGTTATTATTGTTAATTGTTATTGTTATTAAATTTGATCGCATTTCGTAACGCAGGCTTAGTAAAAATGTTGTAAATGTACCGAAAACATGCATCATAACTAGATCTTAGGTAAAATATGCTATTACCGCTAAAATGTTTAAAATATGCAAATGCATATGCAGATATGCAAATGCATAATATAATCCGGTCTCTAGTAATGACATTCACACACCATTGTTATGGTAGGATATGTAAGAACTATTATAAGTTGTAACCTTTGTGACCCTTTTGACTACATATCTGTGGACTGTGAAAAAATGATCTTGATTCTTGATTCTTGATTCTTGATCTACTTTACCTAAAAATGGACATGGTGTCTAATATGAGACCTTGTACTGATCTAAAAATCGATTGCTTTAGTTTTTAGCAGTAAAAAGAAGAAAAAGGAAAGCTGAGAAAAAAAGAAGAAAAAAAGAAGAGGCAAGAGAAGCATAGAGACTAAAGACTGAAAATAAATTTGCTAGGAACAAAAATATGAAAAATAAAAATAAAAGGAAAGCTAGTTTTAGCATGGAAGGAGAATGGATAGAATCTGGAGACAACGTGGATAATATTTCTGATGCTTGTAGTTATTATGATGAAATAAATGAAATCTTTTGAAAAACGGCAAATAAAAATCTAATAATATAAAAATGTAAAATCTAATTTAATGTTCTGTCAACTATTAGTTCATAGTGATTTCATCTAGGTATTAGCTCTTTTGACTAAGTTTACAAAAAGACCAATAATATTTTATTTTATTGATTTGTCAGAGAATAATTATAATAGTTTTATTTTGTAAGAGTTACTGAAGACACGGAAGAAGTTATCAATACTTTATTCTCATAAATATATATCATGTTTCCTTAAAGTGTCTGCCATTAGGTCTTTACTCTTTTCCCTTATTAATATTCTACTCACCCATATTAATTAAGGGTGTCTATTGTCCATTTTTTTTAAATATCTACAATATAAATTTTGAAAGTCAGCTAAAAACTTATAAACACATAGCGCATATTGTGCTTGTTTGTCTTGCATCTCGCTCGTTCAATGCTACATTAGCGTGAGAAGGAAAGTAGCGAAAGACGTCATTTCAGTTTCAATGGTGATTTATCTGTCTTGAGTTACTATTGCAATTTCTGCCTTATGTCGTTAAGATAAAGTGTATTTTCGGTTGACGTATTATTGTGTTATTTTTACTGAGGGTTCGTCTACCGTCTACGGCTCACGGCTGTACGCGTCGAAAATACGCGGTAAAGTTGTTCGAATCGCGTTCGGTGCTAGACGTTCTAGTTGTGAGTTCGCCCTCGCGTGACGAAAAAGCACGTGCTACTAAATATTACAGTGAGTTTCTACCACAAGTACATTTTGTTTAGATTATTCACTTAAATTATTAATGTAAATCGTTAGAATTTTGAAGTTAAGAATATTTTTGGTCACTTTGTGAAACTAAAATCCTTTTTATAAACGTTTTCTATTGTTCGCGTATCCGCATCCCTTTTTTTTTATAAGTGAAGAGATTTTTAGGACACAAAAGGAATAGTACTATGTAGTCATAATTATTATTAACCTAAAAAAATTATATAATGTGATTGTTCTGACCTTTTATCAGTTACATTTGTTATCAATAGCTTGTTTATCGTTTTGATAATGTTCATTGCAGAATGTAGAGTCAAGAAAACATTGAATTTCAATTTTTTAAAGATTGTCCAAACAAGAATATAATTTAGCGTTAATATTGTTTTAGGCATGCATGTTGAGGTAATTTAGCTATATACACACACAATTATTTTATTGTTACAAAGTTTCTGTTAGTCATAATTAGTCAAATAACTAATAAGTAGGACTTTAACCCTTTCATAAAAATTAATACTTAATAATATCTATGGACGCTTCACACCACGTCAGTCTGGCCCCGTGCTAAGTACCTGAAGGACTTGTGTTACAGGTACCAGACAACGGAAATATATTTAATGCTTTTATACTATACATAAATATTTGTGTGGTAGGCAACATTTAGCTCAACGTTCTGAAAACATTTGATTCAAATTTATTCAGAAATAAAACGATTTTTATTTATTTTTATTTTATTTATTGAGCCACGGAGGTCGTCAAATTAAACAGTCGCGTGTGAAATAGGGAAAAAGCGAATACATATTATTATTGTTATAGTTTTAGAAGTAGGTTATGGGACTTATGGGTAGAGTTAGACTAATTGTTTAGTTTTTAGGGTTCCGTACCCAAAGGGGAATCATAAAAACGGGATCCAGCTATTACTAAGACTTCGATGTCTGTCTGTCCGTCTGTCTGTCTCCAGGCTGTATCTTAAGAACCGCTATAGCCAGACTTCTGAAATTTTCACAGATTGCGTATATCTGTTGCAACAAATACTAAAAATAAGATAAAATTAATATTTAAGGGTGGCTCCCAGTCCCATACAACAAAACTTGATTTTTTTAGCCTTTTTTGCTCGATATCAATAATGGCAACAGGTAGGCACTTGATATTTTCACAAAGGCCTTAATTATATGTCTACTTACTTTAAAAGTTAATACTTAATACTCGTATTAAAATAAAATAAAAATTTACTTTTATTTACCCGGATACAAAAAACACAATTTTTGGCACATTTTTGGTCTATTTTTGCTCTATATTGGTAAGGATAACGGAACCACTCATGCGCGAGTCCCACTTGCACTTGACCGATTTTTTATTGTTAATCAGATACAAGTACGATAAAAATCGACAGTCGACAGACGTTCCATCAAGAAGAACAACATTTTACATTAATGCAAAAATTACTGATAAAAAGAATATTACAAACATACAAGATACGCGCTACAAACATAACCCTCCTGGCAGTCGGGTAAAAATACTATCTAGATTCTAGCGTATTTTAGTATAGGTGGCACCTGCACGTCTTTCAGGATGAAGTAAAGGGTAGGGGTTTTTATGCTAGTCGCCATATAAAAAATATGTTTATATATTTGTAGGGGTCGTTAGAATAACGTTTCCGTGATTACAATAAAAAAAATTTGAATAAATGCGCACGGGCGACAGATTGTCTACTTCTCTACAAAACAGTCGTTCTCCTGTATCTATAATTCTATAGAGTTAGTGTTGTGGTCACTAAACATAATAGCCGAAACTCTATCCAGTTTTACCGGACTACGAATCGGAGTAATAATAAAAAGCCGGAAATGAAAAAACCTAACAAAAGCCGGACAATCTCGACAGCGCTTATTTTAGCTGCAATCAAAAACTCGATTATACAAACTTTATATTTTTATGTCGGGCTTTATTGTGATTTTTAGCAATCCTATCATAGTCATATTTTTATTTCTTTATTTCGTTTGTAATACCTAACAGCTTGAGAAATTATTTATAGATGGCGTAACTAATAAGAAGCTAGCGATAGGTCGTCTCTAGTTTTGAGTTAACTGTATTTTGTGTGCTCTACATTTATATTTGACAATACGAATTTTGTCGCCCGTCTGCAAATATGCTAAGTTAAGCACTTTAGAAATTACTAAATGTTTACTAGATATGTATTAAATTGTGGACAAAGGACACCTTACATCCTAGTGTCCTTAGTAAAGGATTCCCCCTTTTTAATTGACAAACAGTCCCTATCCCTAAACTAACACGCAAATACCTGTTAAAACCTTTAAATATAATAGGTAAACAATAGCTATCCCTATCTATCTATATTATGTATAAATAAAAATGAATTTAAAATTTGTTAGTCCCGCTAAAACTAGAGAACGGCTCAACCGATTTGGCTAATTCTAGTCTTGAAATATTCGTCATTCGTGGAAGTCCAGAGAAGAAGAAAAGTGATACGAAGTTCACACGATCATTTAGTTAGGTAGTAAGTAATAAAAATATTTACATATTCACCATCCAATACAAGGTATGCTTATCGTCTGGTTTAATGGAAATTGGAAAACCACATGACAGAAAAAGACGGCGACGCGACCTAAAATAGTTATATTATTAAGATGCGTCTAATTTATAAGCCATCTCAATTATAAACTACAAAATATACGAGCAAGTAAAAAATATGCGAAAATATCCGATCTACGCATTAACTTTCATGCCTATTTTGTTTTGGAAATAATAACATCGTATTTCAAACAATTCAAAGAAAAACATAAAAAGTGGAGTTTATAGAGTCGAGAGAAATCCCTCGAGCAATAAACCGTAATAGACTGTTTTTTCATGTTACATCATTTTGTATCGAACCTATTAGACTTTAGAGGTCTGTCTTATAAGCCGAAATTACTGTTCTTTTCCTGTCTTTTGTTATAATAGCTGTTTTATTGCGCAAACAAGCCTAATAAAAAACTATATCCTGATTCCCGACTACGTAATAATGCAAAATAAAGATAAAATACAGTGTTACGTATTACATGGTATATGTTAAAATCAAACCAGTAGTTTAGACGTAACAAATATGCAATACAAACATACATGTTACATAGTTACTACGGACTGTCAACATTATAATATTTTGACTTCGTCGTACTCAGGTAAAAAAGTAAAAAGCCCATTACATTTTTTTAAAATAAGTACTTATATAAAAAAATTTGCAACATCATCAAATCATTAATAAAAGTTACTCTTCATAAAAATATTTAAGTGTCGTTACAATTTTAGTGTCGTAGCACTCTTAACTTCCCTATAACTCAATTCCTATCTTCTTCCCTTATTTTCCAGACCTTCATCCAAAGGGTAGGGGCTTCTCTCTGAAAAACAAAATTCAATTTTCACTGGAAGCTAGGGTCTAAGATACCTGTACAGTATTTCAACTCACTAAAGCAAGCACTCACTAAAGATTCCAAACCTTTTCTTTGCCAAAAAATCTACTCTTTAATACCTTTTTAGCTCAAAAATCGAAAAACATAATAAAATAATAAACCCCAGGCTGGGACCTGGCGTTTTTGTAGGCTCTATATTTTTCGTTGTCATTCTTTCGTAATGAAATCATAAAATAACCGCAAAATGTCCGACAAAAGCGTAATTTGTTTTTCTTTGAGAACAGCAATTACTTTTTACTATTATTTGTCCTCGTTGTCAGACAGAGGTTATTATTTATAATGAAGATAGGAAGTTTCGGCGGTAAAAGGATGATTTTGAGGTCGCATTATTAGGCCTTCAAGGATGGAATAATCTAGCGAGGTTTCATAAAAGAAGACTAGCCTGGCTTAGGACGGGTGCAATAATATAATATTACTGCATAAATAAATAATTCATCACTGCTGTTTTGTCAGTTTTTATAACTATTCAAGGTGATTTGGAAAATTAATCTCCACCATCGATCATCTTAGAAAGTGTCACTAGAAAGTCAGTTACACAGTGATGGCCTCCTGGCAATATCATGTAAATATTATAAAAATACAACATGGTATGAGGACATAACTGTCTTGCATCCATGCCGCACACTTCCATGTAACAAGACGTGAGTGGAAGAATAAGGTAAGTAACATGAAAGCTTAAATGGAGGCTTTAGGGCCGGAAATATTATTTGAAATAGAAAAACTGTAGATTATATGTGTAGCCAGATATATTAGCTAGGTTATGACGTAGGTAAGTTACAAGTTTTATGAAGGTAATAAGGGAAAAAAATTGTTATTGTCTGTAGACTGTATGTTACGAAATGTTACTTGTTCGATTCTTCCACGCCTTTTATTGTTACAGTATCCTTGCAGTTCGAGAAAATCGGAGCCAAAGAAAAGAAACCAAAATCATTTCATGTGTAAAGATACTTCGTACTAATCCTGTATAAGCTAATTTTAGAATGTACGCGCGTCATAACTCAGACGTTCGTGATTTCCTCAGATTGCCTGGCTACATAATAAATAGTTTTGTATAACTTCGAATATGCGCTAGACGCTAGTCAACTTGGTTAGTTAGAGGGTAGAGTTTTAGTAACTGAGCGTTTTCACAAAATGTTGTACCTGGCCAGATTTGAGGACGGCTTTTTAAAGTGTGATATTTTTTGGATTAAATGTGGTAATTATGTTCTGTGTGCAATTAACTATCATTTTATATGAAAAACACTTTAAAATACTTCTTAATTACGAAAATATTGAAGAAAATATGAGAGATAGTCACAAAAGGCTTGTCAATTATGTTACCACATTTTCTAGAGTATTTTAGCAGACAGTTAGGAAATAAATGACTGATTTTATTAATTTTAACTGCTATTTATTAAAAAACATAATAGAAAATTCACCAAGTATTCCTTTTTTTCATTAAACCTGATTTAATGTCAGTTTTGTTACCAAGTATTTTGAGACATCATATTTTTTTATTTGTTTCGAGCATTCCTTTAAGAATTGAGTTTAAATTTATTTATTTAGCAAAATAAACTATTTTATTAATATTTAAAACCCTCAAAACCTCAATATTTCTGCACAAATAACAAATATAATGGATTGATTGAGAAAAGGGTAACATAACTGACAGTAACATAATCATAAAGGTAAATTTACATGGGTGGAGTTTTAGGTATGACGATGGGTGGATAAGAAAATGTCAAGACTGATGATAGCACCAAGATACAACATATAAATTTTTAAAATCAAATTATATTCTAGACATCGAATCTGAAACCTAGACGAAATTGTCAAAGAAAAATCGCATCGTAATTCGTAATATTATGTATTCTGAAATCTTAAATGTATTACTGAAGAAAGTTTAGCTCAAAATTGAAAAGAATGCATATTTTGTGAATTATATTAAACGATTTCACCCACGGGCTAAAGATTTTTACATGAAAATGAAGTATTTACCCGCAGTAAAAGCTAGTCCATGTGTTATTCCTATCTCCAAACCAAATTTTACTAAAATTCTATATAAATAAACATACACACACACAAACTTTCGCATTCACAATATTAGAGTGATTTAAAATTTAATTTATCTATGACCATCAAGTGAATACAACTTTATCCTGTCAATTATGTTACTTTGCCAGTCATCTTATAGTTACCATCCAAATTGGTAACATAATGGAGGTAACATTATCATCCTCGCCCCGTTTTATAAATTCACTTTTAATTCATTTCTGCACCAAAATATTTTATATTTACAGTAACGTTTTCAGTTTTTATGTAGTGTAGGCGAAAAAGTGATTAAAATAGTGGTAACTGTCCTGACTTTTTTTTTCCACGAAACACTGTGTGGACGCTTCCAACTCTTGTTGCGATCCCGGTGCAAATCGCCGAATGATTGTAAAATAGCTGACACATAAATCAAGCTAATTTGTTGCCATTTCACAAAGAAAATATCTATACTTGATTATTTTCTCTCAGATTTTTGGTAACATAATTGACATGTCTGGCATATTCAAAATCTAGGGACAGAATTCAAATCGGATTTGTAAATTTATTTGAATGGTAAAAAAGACTTAATTTTAATATTCCAAGTAAGTCAATTCTTGGCATAATAAAAAAAATATAATATATTTGAAGCTGTATAAGCCAATTACGTTAAAATAACGCATTTCATCGGGATTTCGGGGTGGGGACAGTCGAAATAATGAGGTCCCTCAGAAGTATTTTGGTGCAAATGCAGTATATATTCATAAATTTACGAAATACTTAAATATATAGTTGAATATTAATATCACATAATTACCCAGAAGAGTATAAAATTCCGGACAATAAATATTAGTAGCTTAAATCAATGTCTAAAGTCTGGGGACAGTGGACACACCAAACAAAGGGGGTACAACATTTTGTGAAAATTCTCAACTGCATAGAGTTTTTACACTTCCTTAAATAGTTCATAGTTTGCTTATGTTTAATTTCTTCAATAATATCAACAAAGTTAGCGTTGTATGTCTCAAACATTTGCTTTTGTAGGATGCCAAGTAAAATGCGTGTGCGACTCTACAGAGCTCAGGCAATTTATATCTCATGGCCTTTTATCCATTCCATTTTACACCCAGTGATTTACTTACATTATAGCTGTTGTATTGTTTATCGATCCTGGTCGATCGTAACAATTTCATAAGAAGTTATAAGATGTATCGAGCAATAATAGACATCTTTACAAGCTGTGTGATCCTTTTTTTTTATTAATAAATTAAAGGGGGCAAACGAGCAAACGGGTCACCTGATGGTAAGCAACTACTGTCGCCCACGGGACGATGGCGAAAAGATGCAGGTGGTATGATTCCGAACAATTCCTCAGAGCACTCCCCGTGATACAACCGATAGAGGATGCAGAGTGAAGCTACATCTCGGCGTAATTCCAAGGGGTCCAAGCTGTTTGAAACACTATGGCAGTCCTTTATTCTATGTCGAACACCAACTTTGTATAGTTTATAATAGTTGATACATAATAAGGCATAATATAATGTAAAACCCTGCATATGCAATTATCCTCATGTAAGTGAGCTGCCGTTGTCGCTTTCCATTACTCCGTCGCACTCGTCATACAAAGCCCCCGGAAAATGCCTCTTACGCTGATGGCTCGCAATAAAGAAGGGCACCTTGTTCTATGTTTGTTTACGTTTATATGCTGAATTGTAAGCTAACGTTACCTAAAATTCAGCATACAAAAATACTGTAATACATTAAACTGTACGTTGTAATATATTAAAGCGTGGTTCAAAGTTCATTCATTTTAAGTTATCAGTGAGTCATTGGTGCTGACTAATACCTAATTATTGTTGTCAATGGTTTTGTTGCAAATTCAAGGCAAATTCCGAAATCCAGGGATCGATTTTAGTAAAATTTGGCACATGTTTGGAGTAAATCACGGAGAAGTATAATAGACTAGCTACTTTTCGTTGTTTTATTTTCATCAAAAATGTTCGGTTCCCTTTATTTACCACTCATTTAACGCGTACAGAGCTGTCGGAAATATTTACTACTAACTTTATCGCTAACAACTCCGTTGCGCCAAAATTTGTTGATCGCGCGAGAACCGTACATTTTTTATGGATAAGTGTATCCTTATATCCTTTCCCGGGCCTCAAAGAATCTCCATACCAAATTTCAGAAAAATCGGTCAGAGGTTTGGATGTAAAGAGGCGACAGACATACAGACACACTTTCGCTATTATAATAATACTAGCCCGGCAAACGTTGTTTTGCCATTTCATCAGTTGATACAAAATCTTACCCCCTCTTTTGTCCCCTAAGAGGGGTGGGGGGAAAAATTTTATACACCAGATGTTAAGTTGGAAGAAGACAAATATATCTGCGAAAACCGCATTCAAATCGGATCAGTAGTTTTCGTGTGATGCTGGAACAAACATACAGACAAAAAACTAACCATATTTTTGGCTTCTATAGCGATGTACTAACACCCCCCGCTTATTATTTTTTGAATATCTTTAATGTACAGAATTCTCATTTCTACAGTTTTATTGTATGTATAGAAGTATGAATATGAGCAATTACATATTAAAAATTAGACGATAAATGATAATTTATTCATAATTTAATTAAATCCCAAATGGAACTCATTTACATAGATCTCGCTAACCCGCGGGCTAAAATACAATAATTGATTTATTTACACCAAACTTTATTATAACTTTCGGGTCAAATGTATGAAAAGCACTCGTGTTCAAATGTCTAAAGCTATAAATTTTATATTCACAACTTTAAAGCTCACAGGAGCTTAGTTTATTCAGAAAGTTTTTATGTATGTAAATTTTGTAAAAATATGTCGGGTTTAGTTTTATAATTCAAACGAATTTGACTGATACAATTAAATATCTCTCTCTCTTTAATCCATAAAAATATTATAGTCCGGGATCCCTAGAACATTTTTTTTTATTACTATCAAGCAATTTTTTTCTGAGTAGTTTCATTTTGATAAGACGAATAACATTTTTATTTGCGAAAAATCTCGAAAGTGGTAGCTAACAGAGATCGAAAAGTTTCCATACTTTGAATTGATGGCCGTAAAACATGGACTGTTTTATTTGTAGGACAATGTTACTCCTAAATTATTATGTAACTAATAATTACTAATAACTAATAAGTATTAACCTATCAGTATACAAAAATCAGCTCGTAAGGGTTTCGTTATAGGGTTCTGTAATCAACAAAATTTGGTTGACTACTGAACCCTAAAATGGAACCCTAACCAGCTCTATTTTTCGTGACGAATATTGATAACTAGATGATGCCCGCAACTTCGTTGCGCCAAAATTCGTTTATCGCGCGGGAACCGTACATTTTTCCGGGATAAAAACTATCCTATGTCCTTTCTCGGGACTCAAAGAATCTCCATGACAAATTTCAGTAAAATCGGTTCAGCGGTTCGAGCGTGAAGAGGTAACAGACAGACAGACACACTTTCGCATTTATACTATTAGTATGGATTTCTGCTTTGTGTCACGGGAAAGAACATAATATTAGGATATTTTTGTTCTTAAAAAAGTTTTTTAAGAAGAGAATTAACGATTACGGTACGAGTACGACGAATTTACAGGAAGCGTCAGCCACTTTTGACTTTTTAAAACAATTTTTTTCTATATTTTTGAATCAGCAAAGCTGAACAAAGACTCAATATTATAACGAAAACAAAACCCGGAGATTTGAGGTTTTTGCCACCTACCGCGAAAACTCAACGATGCCTCTCCTTTTATCTTTTATTAATTCCATCATTTATTCTTTTTGTTTCATCTTTTGATCACAAATCCAATAAATCGTTGCTCAGAGTTTAATATTAAAACTCCTTTAGAAAAGTAAAAATTTAAAACGAGAAATGAAAAAATGAAATTTGAAATGAAAGCATTGAAATGAACATTTTAATTTGATTATAAGAGATCGATTTAAAATATAAAAAAGTTTTAGATTTTGTGTTTAAGGTTTTTTCCAGGATAAAAATAATACTTTTGTATTGTCTGTGTCCTTTCCCGGGACTCCAACTATCTCCATACCGAAATTCAACAAAATCGGTTTAGCGGTTTGGACGTGAAGAGGTAACAGACAGACAGACAGACACACTTTCGCATATTATATAATAGTTAAGTTTTAGTATGGATTAGTTTGTGTACCATTGAGAAAATTGATTCCTAGGCAATTTGACAGACTAACGTCATTTGGTCGAATCATGTCAATTATTCAATGTTAATTATTGTGACCTGTCGGCTGGGTTTGACGTAACGTGACTAAATTACGTAGGTCCCAAGATGTGGGACCTACACATAATGTACTATCAGAGAAGTTGATTCCTAAGCAGATGCTTAGGAATAAACTTCTCTGATAGTACCTACATTATGTGTAATACCTACTGTATGTTTGTGGTTCAGTTATTGACATCAACAATGTAAGTAAAAATCAATAACAAAAGCCAAAGCTCGTTAGTAAGTCATCAAGATAAGCCCAATATCTCATTATCAACACTATAATTTTATTTTTAAACATAAGTTAACTTTGGCTTTAATTAACAGGTAACTAAAAACTGGCAAATTATAAGAAAAAATACTGAATACTAAAAATACCTTGTGTTTATTTACAATCAAACTTTTCTGGATTGAGTAAATATTAAATATCTTGATTTTAGATTGTCAGTCATATTCATATTCGTAATCGTTATAACACTTATAAGAAATGGACTAATTATGTGTAATAATAATACCCCCTTTTTACTGTCAGTTAAAACTGAACCAAAAAATCACTGTGAATTCGTTGTCGATTCAAAAACATCGTTCTATATTCGACCAAGCTGTCATCCAAGCAATCAAGTCCTTCGGGAACACGACCGCTTCCCGTGGGATAGACACGTCGCGTCGGGTGTTGACTGGCGTGTCACGTGACCTGTCGTGACCCGATGTGACCCGACGTCAGCCACTAATGAGCACGACTGATAAGGATACGGGATGTCACAAAGGACGCAGAATTTAGGAGCAGAATTATTAGTGATTATAACAGCTAATATTATCAAAAATTATGATTTATTGATGACAAGACGACGCCCGCAACTCCGTCGCGCCAAAATTCGATTATCGCGCAGGAACCGTACATTTTTCCGGTATAAAAAGTATCCTATGTCTTTTCTCGAGACTCAAAGACGTATCTCCATACCAAATTCCCGCAAAATCAACAGACAGACAGACGGACATACGGACAGCAAGACAGACTGGACGGAAGTTATGGATTGTTCTTTAATGTTTATCGACGTTATGATTATTATATTATTGTGTTGCTTAGTGGATTGTTGTATTAATACCAAGCCTAGTCTCTATACATATTATTATTATAAACAAAGTAGCTTTTTTTCCCACATGTCCCTTTGTTCCCTTTAATCTTTAAAACTACGCAACGAATTTTGATGATTCTTTCAGTGTTAGTCGTTAGATAGCCCATTTATCGAGGAAGGCTATAAGGCTATATTTTATCACGCTAAGACTAATAGGAGCGAAGAAATAGAGGAAAATGTGGAAAAAACGGGGAAAATTATGTAACTTGAACGCGCCAATCTCAGGAACTATTGGTCCGATTTGAAAAATTCTTTCAGTGTTAGTAGCCCATTTATTGAGGAAGTCTATAGGCTATATTTTATCACGCTAAGACTAATAGGAGAATGTGGATAAAACGGGGGAAATTATTTGAAAGGGCTTATCTCGCGAACTACTGGAGCAATTTTTATGATGTTTGGCACAGATAAGAAGTAGACCACGTGAAGGATCATAGGCTATCGATTTTAATCATTTTTAGTGGCTATGGTAGGTAATACCCGTGCGACGCCGGGGCGGGTCGCTACTTCGCTAGTGACTAACAATACTCGAACTTGATAATCCAGGCGACCAATTTTCGTACCTGCGAGTTCCGTTTTTCTGTCATTGTATGACCCCCTCTATCCAAGTGGATGTCTGTCTGTTTGTTCCATCTTCATGCCTAAACCAATTGTAATTTTTGTTATGGAGATACTAATTAGTAATTAGAGTCCTGGATAGTTATTGTATTAAAGAAAGTTCCGTTTTGATGCGATTTAAAACCTTTTTTTTATGATTTCACTAGAATATTGTTATTTTTGCAGCTTACACATCACAATAGTTGTTAAAGATCTTTGTGCAGGTATTTACGAATAAAAAACTTAATCCCCTTTTGAATATCGTATGTAAACCGTTCTAGATTAAGCTCGCTCCACTGAACACAAATTCAATTACGACGAAGTTTTACTAAAAATATAACCTTTGTTCGACCGAGACTCATTTGTGAAGTTTGGAGTACGTTTATTATCATATTATCTATTAAATTATAACTTAAAAGAACGTAAAAATTGTGTTCAATGATCAATAAAATTTAAAAGTTTCTAGAATAAGAATATAAAAGTTATTAGAAAGCTCTTAGTAATTAGTACGTAGGTAATACTGTTCAGGATAATTTAGGGTCAATTCAGACCTCAACGCGACTCGTCTCGAGATGCATTTCTAAATTTGTATTGATTTCACAGATTCGCAAGACGTCTCACGCTTACGAAATCTGTCAATTCAGTACTTTAGAAATGCATCTACCATTCTTTGACTTTCGGTCACTGCAACTTTGTGCTGTCTCGCTTAATATGGGATGTTATCTGGAATTCTTCCTACTCATCCTTTTTTCTTCTGATTAATTTCGTTGCGGGATATTAGTGATCGAAGGTTGCGGGTCCCAAGACAGCTTTAGCATGTCCCTCGGGTTCCCTGAGATCATATCAAAGGGTTTTCGTCGTTGGATACTGCTCTCGATCCTGGCGACACAGGAGATACATGATGTGTGGTGGGCCAAAGCCCGTTTAAAAAATGCATCTACGAGTCGCGTTGCGGTATGAATTGACCCTTAGGCCTTAACTCTTAAGCAGGTAGCCGCTTCTATATTATAATCACTCTATTTACTTACGGGTGTGATAGAGACGAGTAGTTTTAGTTTAATGGCTTCATTTCTTCATGTCCAGCGGCCGGACCGTATTAAGAGCCCGTACTCTCTTTTCCACTGCTCTCTTCACACTCACGCCAGTCTTTCATATGCCAGGTGAAAAAGGACGATCGCCAAGTTAGCGGGCAGTTATAGGTATTCTGTTTTTAAAGGGTTTTTTATATGAAAGTGGTAATAAGTAATTCCAACACTGTATAGACGACTATCTCAACAGTACATTGTATTTTTTCATACCGTTATGACGTCAATAGAATCCATAAAAAGGTGATATTCTAAACCTTTTATAGCAAAAATCACAAAACTGTCGCGGGTTTGAATTGGATTATTTAAAGATACTTAAAAAAAATAAAAAATCTAGCTCCAACATTAGATTATAATTGAAATGATCTTACATGTTGTGCATTAAAACTGATAGAAATACTGTATTTTAACTGTCAAATCACGTCTGTTAAATGAGCGAAATCGGCAAAGTTTCGTATACGGAGCTTCTCTCTTTCACTCACATATTATTTTTTTCGCGTGCAAAAAAGACAACAAGCTATTGGTTGGTGGCCCAATTTTTCTGTCCCTCTTACTCTATGTGTACATAGTACAATTCTATAAAAATTGGCGTTTTCAAAGATAGTGAAGTAAGTATACTACATTATACTTAAAATATCATAGGAGCACTGTAAAATTATATCTAAAACACTCATTAGCTTCATTATACCTGAAAGCTTAGGTTAACTTACTAAAAGCTCTAATGGTAACCAGATAATATACAGCGCTGTAAGATTAAACTTTTACAAGCTTAATGTTGTTTGTCACTTTTAGGTAGCATTAATTATAAAGTTTGTGGTTGTACAAACAAATACATAAAACTTTGTTAGTAATTACTACATTTTTGTCTTTTTCTAGACTTACTTTCGGTAAGCTCGAATAATGAAGGCTAAATTATTTACTTATTAAGTTTAATTAAACGCTTGTTAAGCTGCATACCATTTATCGCAGGCTTTGAGCGCGTCGACCGAAATAAGAAATTCCGTAACGGAAATAAACCTAACACTCGTCTCGTCGTTTGAGTTTGGCAGATTTTGGCATGGTGTTTGTGTGCGTGCGACTAGACGTATGCGTGCAGACTAGCTGCCACTAACTGTAATAGCTTTACCGCGACAGTCCTCAAGTGCCACATATTTTATTAACTCTTTTTTTTCTACTTTTAATAATATAAAGGATATAATATATTATGTACTCAAAATAACACGTAAAACAATAATATTTATAACAAACGAAACAATAAATTATAATTAGGACATCGTTACAATAAAGTCGGCCCTAAAGTTTTAACGGTGGCCCTTTGGTACTCCCTTCTCTCAACGTGTTTACGACGGTCAGCCTAGGGCTGCCAGGTCGCTAAACCGAAAAGTACAAAGCAGCCAGCTTCTATCCGGACATTGGGATAAAAAAAGCCGGTAACTCTCTTTAAACTGTACACTCTTAGTATAGCGTGCGGCAGCGCGTGTACAAATTTTCTGTTTATTGTAATTTTTTAACATAATATCTAGTAGATAAAGTTTTACATCTTATTTAAAAAACCTGTCTCAAATTGGTAGGATTTTCATATAAAATTATATCTATAGAACAATACAAAAGGACTGCCTTTTATTTTGGCCAGATACGCAATCAAAAAGCCTGACTGTGTCCGGCTTTGTCCGGACGCCGCAAACGCAACCCTACCCTGGCCCTACTCTCAGCTGTTCAGCTGTATTTTTCCTTTGAACCTATAATATTAAACCTTATTTCTTGGGCATAAATGTGCTGTAAACAGTGTGTATGTATTTCAATTATGATTCAATCTATACCCGCGGTTTTTGTATTTTATTACCTTCGTGTTTCTGAAGTTATATCTAAAATATATTATTATAAGGTATTGGCAAAATAATGCGAAAACTTTTTAATGTAGAGCCTCTGGTAGAGCTGTAATCAAATCCAGACGTCCGCAACTCCGTCGGAACGGTATATTTTTCCGAAATAAAAAGTATACTTTGTTCTTTCCAGGGTCTAAAAGTATGTCCATACTAAATTTCAACAATATCGATTCATTGGTTTGGGCGTAAAAAGGTTACAGACAGACGGACACACTTGCGCATTTATGATATTTATACTTTTTACATTTTTTGTGTTTTATAGGTCACCGCCCACCGGTAATATAAATAGGAAATTGATTTCACGACGATGAAATGTTCTATAACGAAGATATTCGATACAACCTTTAGTAATGACTAATGAGTCTCTACTTTAATTATATACGGCCTTAGCCCGTTATAATCCGCTGATCCGCGGGATTATCTTCAGAGTTACCAACAGACTGACAAGCGAATCTCTATTGAAGACTCATGTGGATGAAGTGGATAACTAACGTTTTATAACGCTATGTACTCATTACTTCCCTCATCATTTGAACAAAATGTGTTCATACTTCGTCATCTCTGTATATCTACTGGAAATCCAACTTTTTTATTTCAAATAATTTCCCGGCCATAAAGCCTCCATTTTCAAATAGTTAGTTATTCACTTCATCCACTCATGTCTTTAGTTACGGAGTTCGTCGGATTGACGAGATAATCTCAATTATTCTAATTTGTTATACTAGAACCTCACTTCACCGTTAGGCTAGGGTGGCAGCAAAACTGATGCTACAAGTTTTGCTAAGTTTTCAATGTGTAATGTGATCTTAGATATTATATTGTATGCTAAACTAACATACTATTTTTCTTTATTCTGGACTGAAATTTTTTTGCCGCTAAACCGTCAGTCTCAGACTTCAGACGTCAGCTTCAGTCACAAAAACTTTAATGTTAGAATCTCAGATCTGTAATGTTAGAAACGGAGTTATTCAGTACTGTAATTCTACAATCTCAATTCTACGAAATTATGTTCTTAGAATTCAGAAGCGAATGCTAGAATTTCTTTTCTGAGAAACATTTTCCCGGAATTCTTAAGGTCTTTGATTCTTGACCTTATCATTGAAGTCTTTCGTTCTGATACTTTCCTTATAGCGATAGGAAAATGTTTTAGCTTACTTTCGCATCGACACGACGGTAGCTAGTTTGAAAATGTTTAGCGATAATAATCTTAAGACAAGCAAGGTTTTATTTTATAGCTTTACTAGCTGTGTCGCAACCACCTCAGTGGAGGCGAAAACTCTAACTATAACTCTGCTGCGTCCACCTGTGTGAGCACACATGACAATTTCGCCTATGCGGCTAGTCCGCACTAGACTATGGCATTCTATATCGTGATGGCCTAGCAGGTCAATGACCGCGTAGGCTGCCAACTAAACTATACACACGTGTCCATCTGGTAATCACCACAAACGATGAACACGGTTTCTATACTATACTATACTGTGCAGTCGCCTCCAACCACCCCTTACAGCGACCCCTTACCACACGGCTCAACCGAGCGTTCTATAGCTAAGGTCTAAATCAAACCCACTCAACAGTAGGCAGTAAACACTAGATGTGACCAACCGGCCACTAACTACCACGCGGCTCAACCGAGCATTCTATAGCTAAGGTCTAAATCAAACCCACTCAACAGTAGGCAGTAAACACTAGATGTGACCAACCGGCCGCTAACGACTACAACACCTCGTATAATAAGATAACTAAACGAATCGACTCATTGTTCGCAATCTAAATACAGTATCAACATGTTACATATTAATATATAGACGATTATAATATTATTATACATAACAGTTTCGAGGCGTTGGATATCCTCGATGAACTGAACACACAGCCTAAATAATAACGTTTAAGATCACAATATTTAAATAATGATAATAATGACTCACTGATAAGACTGCGCTGCGTGCTCACCCGTCTACGGTTCTCGATCGTCTGTGCCACAGGTCTGTCCGAGAGCAGCTAAGAGAATATTACAACTACCCTCCTATAATTATATATGAATACCGTTGTTTACCTTTGTTACCTACAAATTCGCGCGATTCGCGACACTCCCCACCGCAAAGAAAATACAGGCTATGAAATAGGTATCCTGACTCTAATTAATACAAAACTTTTATATAAAACTTCGCTTATGACCTGTGCCATTGGTACATTATCGTTGAAGGAGTAAATTAAACACAGAATACTGTATCTCTGCACACTCTACTCTCGGCTGCGGCTCTAGAGCAAGTGAGCGCCAGGCGCCAGCTCTCAATTCTGGCGACCATCTTGCCTTGCCCTGATTGGTAGTAAGCGGCCATCTTTATCCATCAACACACCATATCTACCTTTCACAAAAATATATATTATATATATTTTTATTACACAATTACTACTATTTTTTTTACAAAGTTAACATTTTAGAACGTTATCTACATGAGGCCCACCACCGGTCCGGAAACCAACCCGGCAAGAAGAACCGGCGTAAGAAACTTTTTACTTTACCGGGCCACCGGGCCACCTCTACCAAAAAGGTGGAAAACTACAACAACAGCATAAGCTAAATCACACATAGTGTGGAGAAATGTGGCACATCTATATAGAAGCGGCCTATGGTTTGCCAGCCTATTCCCTCCAAGATGTGCTATCATTGAGAAAAGAAACTACCTTATAGTAAGCCTAAGCACACAAACGCCCTCTGGGATTCCATTGTATAGGCGTATACAAATTAAATCAAATGAGCCAAGATATCAAGACTGAAAATATGCAATACAATTTGCAATCAATCACAAGTTAACCGCTTTCAAACCATCACTTCCTCTCTTGTTTAATAATATATTATCTTTTATTTCAGAGTCCATTTCACCAAGCTCCATAATATCAATCATTATATATTAAATTGATGACAACTTATCTCTAAACAGCTGACACCTATAAAACAATTCCGCCGGACACTCCCGCGCAACTAAAAGAGGTGAACTACTTCACCAAATCATTTCGCCAATAAAATTTCTCAGTTACACTGATACAAAGCTTTTATATTTAGCGACTCTGCACTTCAACCTTGCCATCCTGTCGAGGCCCACAAGGCACACTATGGAACAACTGAATACTAAAATCTTTACAAAAATTCACAAACCATAAACACCCACAAACCTCGGACCATTGTCAGCTGTTATACCCACTGCCCCCCTAACTATGGAAAACATTTCCTTTAGTGTGTCTGCCACTCAAGTGGCATCCATAGTCCAAGCAACCTCTTATTTTGAATACCAGTACGTATTAAGACACTATGCGTCGGCTTGATCTCCACGCCAAAAGCATGTCATGCGTATATCCGTTCGTCTGTCACGCTGCACGCACAGCTGTCAAATCATTTTCGAAAATATTCCAACCTTCAATCACTCTTATTAAACTGAATATATTATTATCTAAACAAACTACCATGAAAGCCATATACAACTTTTATATAATTCGAATCTTCAATAAATAAGCCATTAGTGGCGCAAACACACAGTTTTATATTTTAAACAAAATACTAAATTGGTGGTCAAAGCAGAAATAGCCACCCTTAACTGGTTCCAGAGTAAGACGCCCATTTTGGGCGCTTGGCAAACGAGCTAATATACACAAGAAGTTTTACTGGGCTTTAGCTTTATAAATTCGATCCATGATGCTAAGCTAGTGATTCATTCACCTACATAGTTCACCAGTCCCAAAAACTCTTAAGCTCTTCAAACGTTAAAAGCACCCAAAATTTCCCTGTAGTTTTATTAATATATTTATCGAATATTCTTATATTGGAACGAAGTTCCTTATCGCGCTTTCGGCGTAAAGAGGCTAGGCAGAACGATATTTGACCTCGACACTTTTTATTAGTACCTGCATGGTAGGGGCAGAGGGCGTTTATTAATGTTTTTTTTTTGTATATACCTACATATAACATAAGAAGTAATTTCGTTTCATTTGGGTGTCCTTTGACACCTCTCAAGTTTTTATATTTATCCAAAGGTCTTCATGTGCTAAATTATATTCAAGAAATTCTATACTCGGAACTTAGATGTCCCGGTTAACTTCTTGTCACTTGTGAACCTTCCCTGGACTTCCAGGAATATTTTGAGACCAAAATCAGCCAAATCGGTTTAGCCGTTATCGAGTTATATATCATTTTTAAGATTTGGATCCATTAGAGGTCATGTTCAGCCTCATTGCATCCAAAAAAACAAATAACAATATAGTTACTAAAATTAATATATAGACATTTAGATCTCTCAGAGGTCATGTTCAGTAAGTATCATTGCATCCAAAAAAACAAATAACAATATAGTTACTAAAATTAACTACTCTGTCACAACGTGAATAACAATCTTGCCATAGTCTTTTGGAAGTTGTACCAAAAATACGTAACCTTGATTACAAAATATAAAAGCTGTTACTTAATATTATGTCAACTACTATGCTACTAAACTTTATTTAAGGTGAATTTAATTTTATAACACTCCATCGTTATCGTGGAATAATAAAGTTTAATTAGCTGTTGATAAGATCTTCATATCAACAACATTATTTTTTCTCACTCTTTGCTCACTCTTTTTTCACAATTTAAGTAAAACTATTTTTAGGTCAAGTTTCACGAAACTTCTTGCATTTATTAATTTTATAGAAGAAGTTTTTCTATAGTTGGTAACGGGTGTTTTCTTTGATGTTGGCTTTAGCTTGCCTTATATATCTACACATATTCTAATTCCCCCTTGAGTGTCGAAACTAAGGGAGTAATCCTAATTCCTACCCCAATAACATCCAATTCTATTGACTCATTTATTTAATCATTATTGAGGACTCTGTAACACGTTCGAGAGACCGGTTTACGAGGACCGGAATTTAAACATTTATAATTTTAGGAAAATTACCTTCGAATCCATCTTTCATGGAATTCTAATCTCAACACTTCCACTCTCACTGGAATATCCTGGCCAAGTAAATTTTGTACCGGTTTTTTTTAACAATTTCGCTTTCAGAAATATTTATAATTGCTTAAAACTACTATGGGTATAATATAGGCCATTGACCTTTTGTCCGGACCCGCAACTCGGTTTTTAAACGGACACTATTGGGCTTATTAGTTACATACCTAAATTGGTAGCTTCAATCATAGACAACACAATATACATTGTACGTCATATATAATTATGCTCCAATAACATTTGCAATAATCTTTTAAATTGAACAATCTAAATTCTAACCTGTTGTGTTGAAGATCGTCGGGTTCATTCACGAGTTTTAATATTAATGAAAACACAACACAATGAAACACCACTTTCTATGCACTTTTTCCACTTCAATATTATGGTATTATTATCAACGAAATGCACACCCAATTCTAAAATAATTCATTATTAGGTGCCTTAATGTCGGTAGTTCGAAACTACTGAATATTATCAAAACAAATATTAGGGTTAACAGCTTCATAGAAGTTTATACAATTTGGTAGAACTACTAATAATTTGGTAAAACTATTTTCTAGTAATTCAGAAGTCTTAATTTTTTATTATTAATAATAACATTATTATTCTCGCTGCCGGTATCAATAACCATGTTTACTGGTTGACAATGCAGAAATAGCCAATACATTCATATTTCAAAGTTCAAACATATTGGATGAATGTTAGTTTTTGTGGTAACAATAATTTTTGTTCAACTCTAGTCTCGACGTTGAACGTTCTTTGGGAGCTAATCTTTTAAAGCTGGCAATTTATTGTTTCTAAACTATCGGCTTCTGAAATAATTTTATTATAAGTAACATAGTTGCCAAGAGCATTTTACTCTTTTCATTTAATAGATTATTCTGAACCACACGGCCTTTTAGGATAAAGGTAATCATCTAATAATTGCCCTACAGGCTACAGCACTCAAACTTTGCCATCCACTGCTATGCCAGGTCAACTATAATAGGCCTCTTTTTGCCCATTTACTTTTGCGAGGGTCTCACGAGTAGCAGCAGTGACACACGATTTCAGCCCTCGTTTTATTTTACTAGTGTAGACTTTATACATTGGAATTATAGCCGACCAATCCTTTCTAATAATCCTTTCTAATAATAACTATCAGCAACGGTACCCGTTTGAATTTTAACCAAACTTCATCTTAATTTACTTTTACCTGTAAACCCTCTAACCATTTGTAGGTATCTTTATTTTAACCCAACTACGTCTTTAATCAGCGGGTACCGTTTGTCTATCCAACGACCTCTAAACATTTTTTGGTATCTTTATTTTAACTAAACCTCGTCTTATAATCAGCAGGCACCATCCGGCCCCCACCAAATTACCTCTAAACTTCCCATTTTCGATAGGAAGCAAATTTATTTCCACTTTGTTACTACGCAATAATACATATGAACCGTGAGCTCTCCCGCTATGGCGAGACATTTGGTAAAGAAGAGCAAAATCATCAATCTCACAATAATAATATGACATGATAATTTCATTACAAAGTTTATATGTGCCACTTTACTAACTTGAGCAGATTAAATTCATTAGGATTATGCAATAATATTTTAATAATTAAAAATTATTAAATTAATTAATTTCAATAAACTAAAGGGTGCGATGATAGCAACACCGAGCGTACACTCGTAACGGCTACGTTAGATAATAGGACGTCGCCGTCCATCTATCATCAACACTATCGGTTATCGGTTATTAAAAGATCGTGTTATATCATAGCGAATTTGGAGCTTGTGAAAGTGTTAATATAGACTCAAGAGACACTGAGTGTAGTGTGATGAGAAAATTAGGCTCATCAACACCAATTAATTATCAGGTACCCACTTTGTAATTGCTGCATTAATATTCAGGCCTTGTCACTTCCTATCCTCCACAATATATCCTCCTCATACACAGAAAAATTACAGCATGTTATTCTATGAACAATTCCCACTATGGTGTGTGGTTCACTGCTGCACAATGTATTTGCTATGACAACATAAGCAAGCCCACTGTAGCAAATCAACGAAACCAGCGCCATTTTATGCATATTCAGCAGGTCTAAGAATCGGCTATTGTCTACATATTTCTATAAATTATATTGCGTTTGTTGAACAAGCGATAGTAAACAATAAATTACGAACTTCAACTCGAGACCGACGGCGACCATTGCCTGTGCATTTTGCAACGGGACAGCTCGACGCCGCGCCACACAGTTATCTAGTCACTTCAACAAAATAACATTCTTTACAAACAAAGAAACACGTTACAACTTCAAATACTTTAAACGGCAACAGAACGCTTGGCGGGACAACCAGTTTAGGAAGGCACCTCCGCCTCAATAGCGCTCGTTAAATGTTATTTCAAGTTTTGCACCAAACCTCCAGCCATATCTAATTTTTCAAATGTTACCAAACCAAGCTTTGATTGGCTCTGTCAAACTACCTCTAAAATTCTAAGTGAAAATCATTTTCACACTACCTTCGGCCGGATCCGAGCCGGGTTTGATCCCAGCATCTCCACCATGTCGCAACCACCTCAGTGGAGGCGAAAACTCTAACTATAACTCTGCTGCGTCCACCTGTGTGAGCACACATGACAATTTCGCCTATGCGGCTAGTCCGCACTAGACTATGGCATTCTATATCGTGATGGCCTAGCAGGTCAATGACCGCGTAGGCTGCCAACTAAACTATACACACGTGTCCATCTGGTAATCACCACAAACGATGAACACGGTTTCTATACTATACTATACTGTGCAGTCGCCTCCAACCACCCCTTACAGCGACCCCTTACCACACGGCTCAACCGAGCGTTCTATAGCTAAGGTCTAAATCAAACCCACTCAACAGTAGGCAGTAAACACTAGATGTGACCAACCGGCCACTAACTACCACGCGGCTCAACCGAGCATTCTATAGCTAAGGTCTAAATCAAACCCACTCAACAGTAGGCAGTAAACACTAGATGTGACCAACCGGCCGCTAACGACTACAACACCTCGTATAATAAGATAACTAAACGAATCGACTCATTGTTCGCAATCTAAATACAGTATCAACATGTTACATATTAATATATAGACGATTATAATATTATTATACATAACAGTTTCGAGGCGTTGGATATCCTCGATGAACTGAACACACAGCCTAAATAATAACGTTTAAGATCACAATATTTAAATAATGATAATAATGACTCACTGATAAGACTGCGCTGCGTGCTCACCCGTCTACGGTTCTCGATCGTCTGTGCCACAGGTCTGTCCGAGAGCAGCTAAGAGAATATTACAACTACCCTCCTATAATTATATATGAATACCGTTGTTTACCTTTGTTACCTACAAATTCGCGCGATTCGCGACAAGCTGTCCCGCCTCCCGGCAAACGTTTCTTTGCCATATTAGGTATATAAAGTTTTTTTTTTAATTTGATCGCAGCGCTAACTGTCGGGACAGACTAAAATTAAAATTCGAATTCGAATATTATTTAAAATTTGACACATGTCGGATCCAATGTAAAACATTCCAAAATCAACAACTACTAATAAATTAAAAATTAATTAAAAAAACATTATCCAGTGGACAAAATTGTGAATCTAAACCATTCCCAGATCCCCTTGAACACACACAAAAAATTTCATCAAAATTGGTCCAGTCGTTTAGGAGGAGTTCAGTCACATACACACGCACACAAGAAATATATATATTAAGATGTAACATTTATAACTTCTACATCTTCACAATGTTAAATAGCTCAAAATAATACCGCAGTAAGATTTTCCCTCAATAACAAACGGCAGCTATGTCCCTTAGTCTTTGGTACTACTAATATAATACTATATTCTGTGGTAGAGTGTAGACTGTAGAGCATCAAATCATTGCAAAGTAAGCATAAATCATTGGAGTATCTTGGAACCATTGCAAACTAACAAGCGTGTGTGTTTATTTTAGTACAGGCAACTCTATATTCAGAACAACGCTGGTCAAAGTTTACTCAAATCTCAGAATTTCCGACCTGACTCCGTAGTCGTGGCTGCTGCCCCGACATGACATTTACCTAACTCAAGTCGATGAAAATTTGATTTTCTCCGGCATTTCTCCTCTTATTTTATTGGATTTTTATTGGACTTGGTTATGTTATTTGTTTATGAGATTATTTTATTGATCGACAGTTGATCAAGTGTGTAATTTCTGACTTTCTGTTTTGGATAAGCAGCCTTATCATGAGTCTCATCACTGGTCTTCATTCATGGTTTTATACAGTCTTTTAACACTTTTTGGTGCTCTCAACATCTTTATTCTGGCAGTAAGCCCCGTGTATAATGTCTAGTACCAACTCACAGAATGGTAGACTGCAGTAAACCTAAAGGTTATTCTCCACGTTTGGCGATGTAGCCGTAGGATAACCACGATTGCCAGCATGTTCGCGAAGCGTCAATCATGAGGAATCATAAACTCTACACGTTTCTAATCGCTTGTATTGGTCAATCATGGGCCAAATCTAAGTCTACACATCCAAAAATAGGACCTTTGTTTTTCGTAAGTAATACTAGAAAGTTCAAATGTACTATCAAAGAAGTTGATTCCTAGGCAAATGGCGGACCTAATTAATTTGGTCGCGTTAAGTCAAATCAATTGACATGAGCCGACCAAATGACGTAGGTCCGTCAACTGCATACGAATCAATTTCCTTGATGGTACAATTTTACTTTTCGTACCTACCTAAGACTATAGATAGGTACAAAAACGCTTCTAACTTTTAAGTTAAAAGCTGAAATTCTTGTAGCACTATGAATGCTGGGTAAAATGAGGAATAATTTAGTTTTCGCAGTGCAGCTACGTTTGGCATTAGATCGATGCATTTAGGATTAGGTTCGAGCTCGGGTCTACTTGAAATACCTTGACAATATACCCCGGAATATTTACTCCAGTATCCAGCAAGATGTATGGAAATGTGGAATATTTGTAATAAAACTAGGCCTTTGCATCCATTGTGAATGATTTATACGGTACTAGATGACGCCCGCAACTTCGTTGCGCCAAAATTCGTTTATCGCGCGGGAACCGTACATTTTTCCGGGATAAAAACTATCCTATGTCCTTTCTCGGGACTCAAAGTATCTCCATGCCAAATTTCAGCAAAATCGGTTCAGCGGTTCGAGCGTAAAGAGGTAACAGACAGACAGACAGACAGACAGACACACTTTCGCATTTATAATATTAGTATGGATGTTTCAGAGCGAAGTAACCACTCTTCAAATACTGTAATGCCTGGGACAAGATTTAAATGTCGGTATGGTTGCCTAATCGCATACGGCATTCTCGCAACATAGTCTGCCTAGTCCAGAGGAAAGAACAGGTCAATACGTCTAGGACCAACCATGTGCGGGTTTCCTCACGATGTTTTCCTTCACCGTACGAGCGTCCGTACTGTGTACCGCAAACGGGGCCTGGACTTAGAAATTCAAAAAGTCATTCCTCGTCTCACAGTCAAAATGTACTATAGTCCAACGTGACCTATCTATAGTCTATAGCTCTATACCTATAGTCTAATATTTATTGTACTAGTAAGTATTAGACTATAATCGATAAGTATAAAAGATTTGATTTGGCTTTGCATAGACTAGGCTTTGAAACTGACATTCGAATTGCTATTTGATGTCCTTTGAAGATTATAATTAAGATAGCTTAAACCACGCTTAAACCGACGCCCGCCTACATAATATCTCTTGTTTACACTATTGAGAAATTAATTTCTTGTATCACTATACAGTTTACACTATATAAAATATTATATTATCCATGTATGATATTATAAGTTTAAACACTTACGGATTTTGTCGCGGAGCACTTTTATTAATCCCGACGTTTCGGCTACTTTGCAGCGGCCGTGGTCTTCTTCTTCTTTAAAAATGGCCTCCCTTGAGGAATAGCCAATGTCAGTAAATTCGTGACGTAGGTATAAAAGAGAGACTATATTATATTATATTGTCGATGGTGAAAACTTTGCACTATAGGTAGTGGCGTTTGTGAAAGTACAAGGTAAAAAAAAAAACATTCAAAAAGCGGCCGTGGTCACGGGCGGACTGAGGTGACAGGTGTCCAATTTCTTGAAGTTATCCAACTACCCGACGACTCATCAATTTTTGTTTGTGTTCCGATCTACGCAAAACGAACTCACAGTGTCTTGAAGCCGAGGTGTCATAGATTTGTGCTTTAGTATGTTTATCACTGGATCCCAACTAGATGGCTTCGAGAAGTTAGCCCTTGAGTCCTCACCCTGTACAACCCACCTTCTACAAGCGGTATGTAGATGATACTTTCACAATATTACCATCAGACAAAGTATCCATATTCCTTGAGCACCTGAACAGCCTCAACTCCAAAATACAGTTCACAATGGAGTTGGAGAGAGATAATTCCTTAGCTTTCTTGGACGTATTAGTAATAAGGAATCCTGATGGCACATTAGGTCATACGGTGTATCGCAAACCTACACACACAAACAGATATTTAAATGGTGATTCCCATCATCACCCAGCACAGTTAAGTACTGTTGGAAAATCTTTATTTCAAAGAGCGCGAGGAATCTGCGATGAACAGCATGTGGATACCGAACTTCATCATGTTGCACAAGTTTTACGTGACAATAAGCTTCGGGTGCCACGCAAACAGAGCAGCAACCGAGTGAAGCCGGCTACAGTTGAAAGATTGCCTGCAGTGTTACCATTTATAAAGGGAGTCACTGATAAAGCGAGCTACATTCTAAGGAAAGCTTCAATAAAAACATACCTTAAGCCGCCCAAAAAGATCAGCCAATGTTTACCATCAGTGAAATGCAACTTACCCCTTCAAGATGCAGGAATCTACAAACTTGACTGTGATTGTGGCCTCTCTTATATAGGGCAAACCAAAAGGGCCATCAAAACCCGTATCAAGGAAAACATTGCAGATGTCAAACACCGGAGGAACACCAAGTCCGCAATTTGTGAACACACACTGGATCAACCTCGCCATTTCATAAGATTTGATAAGCCACAAGTACTGGCAAAAGAAGCACGATACCGCCCAAGAATGATACGTGAGGCCATAGAAATTAAAAAACACCCTAATTTCAACCGCGAAGATGGTTGGGTGCTGCCATCTAGTTGGGATCCAGTGATAAACATACTAAAGCACAGATCTATGACACCTTGGCTTCAAGACACTGTGAGTTCGTTCTGCGTAGATCGGAACACAAACAAAAATTGATGAGTCGTCGGGTAGTTGGATAACTTCAAGAAATTGGACACCTGTCACCTCAGTCCGCCCGTGACCATGGCCGCTGCAAAGTAGCCGAAACGTCGGGATTAATAAAAGTGCTCCGCGACAAAATCCGTAAGTGCTTAAACTTATAATATCATTCATGAGTGATACTCGCGAAAACTTAAGAAATCATTACCCATGTATGAGGTAAAATGTAGCCTAATTAGTGGAAAAGGAGAATACCATTTCTTACCATCATGCGAATTGCGAACCCAACCTAAATAGGCGGGTCCATATCAAGCGAGCCGCCGCGGCCTGCCTCGGCCGCGGACCGCCTCGCGCGGCATGCGCCGCACCGCTCGCTTGGTGTGGACGTTGCTCGCCCGAGGCAGACGCATGCTCACGCTCGGGCGAGCGCGCGCGCGGCCGAGCCGTGCGATGTCGGTTTTTCGAAATGCTCAAAGGTGCCTCGGTCGTTTGCCTCGCGCAGTTTGGACGTCACAGTGTTTTGGTTTGTGCCGCGGTCAAAAATGAACGATCAGTGTCGACAACTAATAAGTTTATACGCCGCAAATGTATGGCTTTGGGATGCCAAGGAACCCAATCATATTGACAGGGGGATAAGGGAAGATTCTGGAGAAAAATCAGCCGCAAAATAAATACTTATTCCTGTTAAGGATTAAAAAAATGGAGTCTTTGTAGGATCACACAGATGAGATTCTCCTATTTTTGATAGTTGTGCCTAGCAAAATAAAAGCAGCTGCTTGGGCTGTTCGAGCGTGGCGGCTTCGCTGTGTTCGAACGTCCGCCTTACCCTCGGCGAGCATGCCTCGCCCGCAGCGCGGGCGGCTCGCTTGATGTGGACCCGCCTATTGTTGCCACGTTCAAAGATAGGGTATTAAAATTATTAAATACTTTTTCGACAACCGTTTATTTCTCATGGTCGTAGGCTATGTCAGTGTAGGCGTACTCAAACACTGGACCCTTCAACCCTTTACCAAACAAGTAATAAGGTCCCTCCCTCGAGATTCCCTCAATCATGCCAAAGGGATTTGACAAAAAATATCAAAGTCATATTTCCAAACAATCACGAATCCAGACGGTTTATATATTATACATATTACCGATTCGTGTTCGGAGTCACCTCCCCATGGGGGTTAACTCTGGGGGGTAGGCCCCTGGGGGTCGAACCCCCTTCCGGCGCCTTCACAATCACACCGGAACTGGCGCACCTATGAATATGGTTGTCGAAGTCGAGTGAAAATATAATTTTTACGCGATTTCTGATTAGTTCTGCCTTATTATATGCAAAATTTATTACTTTGTTCATTATGATCATCATCGAACACTATAGCCTTTTCCTTTGGAGTTTGGAGTTGTAACTCGGTACGTGGTAACTGGTGAGACAGTGCTTTCGATAAATATATTTTTTTTGATTTGAGAGATTGGCCGAGAGCACTGTCGCGCCAATGTCTTGCCACCGTCTCGCCAGTCTATTTGGTAGGGTAAATGATTAGTAGATTGGACAGTAGTAGTCATTGGAAAAAGCACAAAAACACCATATTTATTAATGTTGCTTTAAAAACTGACTGTTTTTTTTTTAAAAACAGGCGTTCTTTTACTTTAAAAACAGGAAATTTTTAAAGCAACATTATTAAATATGATGTTTTTGTGCTTTTTCCAATGACTGGTACTGTCCAATCTACTAGTCATTTACCTTAGGTATATTCAGGCCATTGGCACGCTAATCTAAAGCTGATGATAGATTGATTAGCTAAGACCGATTAACGCCATTCTTAGATATCACCTTCTCTTTCATAATACGATAAACAAGAGAGATAGCACGATTTATATTGAATAAACTAGCTTGAATTGATATTTAATCAATTTCAATTTGCCATCAAAACTTTATCAGCACCTTGCTTATTTTTAACTAGATGATGCCCGCAACTCCGTTGCGCCAAAATTAGTTTATCGCGTGGGAACCGTACATTTTTCCGGGATAGGAAGTATCCTATGTCTTTTCCCGTGACTCACTGAGTCTCCATACATTGCAAAAAAACGAAGAGGTAACAGACGGACACACTGTCGCGTTTATTATAATTATATTAGTATGGATCTCCCATCAAAGGAAAATATACCGGCTACAGATCTCTATGGTTTTGTAAATAACCCTCTCGGTCTGACTAATCTTACAATTAACCTGTAATGACTTGAACTTTCATTAATATAATGAATGGGAGCGAATGTAAATGAATGGGACAATTTGTCCCGGAATTCCACAATTCGTCAGCGGGTGGTTAAGAGATGTCGCCGCCATATTTTATTTTCTGTTTGTTGTAAGCTGCTTCATATTTCATATAGATTGTAACGTGAAATTGCTATGGAACATTTTTCGCGTTAGTAGAGCTATGTTCTTGGGTCCAATAAAAAGTATTTGTTACTAGATATCTAGTTACAAACATGACGCCTGCAACCCCGTTGCGCCGATTAAAAGTATCCTATGTCCTTACCCTGGGGGAAAGGCCGCCGGGATATGTGGGACTCCCCAGGTGCTGCGGTGAGCACCCGGGTTTACCCATTAAAACCCACCGGTGCCTCCCTCCTCCGCATGTTGCTGGGCCGCCGGACCCGCCAGGGGCGAAACTGCAGCGGCCCAGTTAGCGGCGTTTGCTTCACAGCAACATCCACCGTGCGACTGCCTGTCTACGACAGCTGTCGCTGCCTCCGGGAGAGCAGTCCGAGGCACCGGACGCTCTTCAACCGGTCGAGCTCGTGCAATGGGCGGCGGATTCCCCAGTCCGTCGCCCGAGCCCTATCCTATGCCTTACCCTGGACTTAAACTATCCCTATACCACCAAGTTTCAGTAAAATGCGCGTAACGACTTTAGTCACGAGGTTACAGAAAGACTGTACTAGTTAATAAGTAAGAAAGTATAGTTTGGATGTGGATAAGAAAGTTTGCTTAAAAAATGTAAGTTGCATTGGGGTAATTTCGTAAAGTTTTTTGAAGAGTGAGCTATTGTGTCATTGTTTCAACTTTAGAAGACGAATGTGTATGTATTTTTACCTATAACTCTAAAATTTTAGTAATGATAAACATATTTCCATGTGAATTGTATCTCTTTTAGTTCAAAAGTATTTACGGATTCTGGTATAACTACCCCTTTAAAATATAACCCTATTTTAACTTTTCATGGGGTAATTTCGAAAACTCAAGGGGTAATTTCGAATAACAGCGAAACACGACCTAATGTAAAAATACATTTAAGGCACACATTTATTTTTATTCTACTTTACCCCATACAAAAACATTGTGCATACAAGCCATAGAGGACACCAAACTAAGTTTTAGACTGCAAAATTTTCGAAATTACCCCATCGGGGACGCAGATGTCCTCAATATTTGGAGCAAAGAAGTAAATAGATAAGAACAATAAAAAAGCTAACACTAGATATTATTGTATTTATTTAATACCCAACAAAACTATAACTAAGGAAATAAAATAGGAACACATTTTTTGTTAAAAATAAAAATAATTTTTACTCAGTCTCGTAAATAGCTAAATCAAAATTAAAACTAAATTAAAAAAAGGAAGTAGTTTTCCCTAGAACCCGGATTATAGGTAATCTTTAAAACTGTTTTTTATTTTTATTTTAACAACAATAAAAATTTATTCTACACTATTCAAAATACGTTTTAAACCTCTCAGTGTCGAAAATCGACATGATTTGTACGAGTCGAGTCAAGTTTGGACTCTGTATTTCCATTCGTTTATGTTTGTTGGTAAAGGCAGGTAAATATTTTATATTATGTTGCGCACCCCTGCAAAAGTCTATGAAAAATTATTGGGGAAATTTCGTTCACAAATTTACCCCACTGGGGTTATTTAAAATGTTTGTTAAAAACCATAGCTAGAGCAACATTACCTATTCTTAAGAAAGCAAAAAACGTCAAAGCTTCTTTAAAACAAACAAAATATTACGTAACTTACCTAATTTCTGTGTAAAAAAACGGGGTAATTTCGATAATCCCAAAAAATCATAAAATTGCACTTGGCGCGAAAAAATGAACTTAGAGCACACGCACTCCCAGCTGACGGCTGGTGTGAAGGAAAGGAAGCGGGGGAGGTGATTAAATTGGCGTCTCGGCAAATGTGGCCAGAGCTCAAAATTACTTTCTGTTTGGTAATTATTTGCCATTTTCGAAATATCCCCATTTTTTTTCTTCCGAAGTTACCCCAATGCACCTTACTGTGAAAATATTATACCACCTCTGTTACAGCTGTAGCTTATTTTTAAATAGCCAGGCATTTAAATATTTTATATAGGTACTGTAAGTGCCACATAAGCATTTTCCTCTTTACATAAAATCCTAGTTCGTTACTGTTTATAATATATTTTTAATTTAATTAGCCTGCGGTCTGGACTTCTATTAAATTTACACGAGCGGTAAAATATAAAAATTTAACTGTAAGTTTAAGAGTGCTTGTCCTAATTAGCTGTACACTGTACAGTCTACTGAGCACTGCTCAGCACGAAGCTAGTAGGGCTCTGCCTGACGAGACAGCTTGAAAATTTTTAAATAACTTATTTGAGTATTTACTTGGTTTTAAGGCCTGTATTCATTTTGATTAGTGCAAGTGCAAGTGACTAGTAATTGAGGCAGTGGAGTGCAGGTGTGTAGTGCAAGTAGTGTCCAATTCTTGTTTAGTGGCTCTATTTAGTAAATTCAATAGTAGCTGTCAACCAGCGATTGTTTTTTTTTGTCAACCAGCGAGTATGGACGAACATCGAAAAGCGAGCTTGCAATTGCAAAAGTACTCAAAAAAGTATTAAATGCGCTGCTGTCTGAAACGGGAACTCTTTAGGAAGCTGAATTTACAAGACTAAGAAAAATATGGGTTCTAAAACGGATTACTAGAAGACTTTGCCATTTTTTGCAAAACAACACGAGCGTCCGACTTCCGAGTTTCAAAACTACAACTGCCATTTTGACACGACGACCTCCGTGGCGCAGTGGTGAGCGCGTTGGTAGCTTAAGCCGGAGGTCGCGGGTTCGAGTCCCGCCGACGGAACAAAAAGTTTATAAAGTTCCTGGGTCATGGATGTGTATTAAATATGTGTATCATATAATAAAAATCTTAAATATATGTATAGTATAAAAAGTATTAAATATATTTCCGCTGTCTGGTTCCTGTAACACAAGTCCTTCAGGTACTTACCACAGGGCCAGACTGACGTGGTGTGAAGCGTCCATAGATATTATTATTATATTATTATTATTATTATTATGTCCTTCATTTTTAATATTCGTTTTATTAAAAACTGTTTGACCATGAAGACGTATGCGAAAATTCGTTTATCACGCGGGAACCATGCGATTTTTCGGGATATAAAATTATACTATGTCCTTTCCTGGTACTCAAAGTATCTCCATGCCAAATTTCAGCAAAATCGGTTCTGGGGTTTGAGCGTGAAGAGGTAACAGACAGACACATATTCGCTTTTATAATACATATTAGTAAGTATGGATTAGTATGGAAGTAACTGAAAGGGTGTCCTTTTATCTATGGACGCTTCATACCACACGTTGTCTGATATCTATAACACAAGTACCTGAAGGACTTGTGTTATAGGTACCAGACAACGAAAATAATATATTTAATACTTTTATACTAGATATACATAATATATTTAAGATTTTTATTATAATAACATACACATATTTAATACACATCCAGACCCGGGAACATTGAAAACTTTTTGTTCCGTCGCGTCGGCGGGATTCGAACCCGCGACAGAGGTCGTCTCTTTATATATTAATAAATTAAAAATTTACTTAAAATTGAAATAAAAAATAAATTATGGTGATAATTATAATTAATTAGCCCCCTCTATTTCTATATTTTTATCCCCAGTATGAATTCAAAATGGATCAAAAAATTTAAAAATGATCCTGGATCTTATTTACTGGACCAATAGCCTGTGGCGGCCGGACCTATCTCAGTTTCGGAAAGTTGTTGTTCAACATTCTGAAAACATTTGCTTTAAATTTATTTAGAAATAAAACAATTTTTATTTATTATTTTATTTATTTATCTGAAGGTCTACCTGATCTTTCAGAAAAAATAAAGCTCAATTTCATAGCTGGCAGGCACGCTGCGAGTGAAGGGAGGAAGGGCGCGCAAGACGTGGGTACTCGCACTTGCACTCGCAAAAAATAGAATATGCTTCTAATCACGTTACTACGCAGCCGACTAATCACTCACACTAATCCGTTGCTGTCCACACTTACTTTTTCCTAATCACTAATCACCTGCACTAGTCACCTGCACTTAATCACTAATCAAAGTGAATACAGGTCTAATCACGTTACTACGCAGCCAGCTAATGACTTGCACTAATCAGTTGCTGTCCACACTTACTATCTCCTAATCACTAATTACCTGCCCTAATCACTTGTACTTATTACTAATGAAAGTGAATACGGGCCTTTAAGGATTGGGTGGTTTATAGCATTAAGTAGGTTTTAGGGCACCCACAATCTTGAAAAATATTATTATAAAAATTACGTACTTACTTTTTTATTAAGGATTGGGTATTTAAGAGCATTCATTATTATTATCAGGTGCCATTTCATCTAAGTCAACTTAGCGTATCTAAATAAATAACTAAGGTGATGAAATTTTCAACAGGCTTGCAGTAGTTTTTATTTAAATATGATTTTAATTAACTCACTACTAAGAATTCATGAGAAAATAATATTTAGCAGCTAGGTAGTCAAAATTAAATTACACACAATTCAAAAAATGGAAAGTTTGGGAAAATTGTCATAATCCGCTAGGTGATAACTGGAAATAGGTTCATTTTGTTTTGCTAGAAATAGCCCAAGCGAAATAATTTCTTACCGAAATTCTATACAATGTATATTGTATATGTCGCAGTCATCTGGTTGAATCTGCTATATTATGATTTATGATTGAATAAAATAACCAGTTAATTTAAAGCCAAGGATTTGACGAGATGGCCTTTAGTCATTCAATTAAATGGTTTCATTCAACGAATTCGCTAGTCATTCAATCAAATAGCAGATTCAACCAGGTGTCTGCAACATATACATCATACAACTCGACATTTTACTGGCTTATAAATATTACTTATCAGTACTCAGACCATTTCGCAGAATTCCATTTTGCCACTGTTTACTGTGTACGTTGTTTATCAATACAAACAGCTTCCGCGAACACATCTGCGATTTTTGTGTTATCAACGAATGTTATCTAGTAAATTATATTAACGTAATGAATTGTAAACTGTATAATAATACAAAATGTTAAATGTCTCAACATCGTTCGCGCAGTTTGTGGGCAAACGAATTTTTGTCGTAACAAAAACTGTCCTGTGTCTTGTGAGGAGATACTCGTACAAGTTAAAGTTCCGAGAAAGGTTTTAACTTTTAGCCTTTAGGACTAAACGTATAGCTTGTCAAAAAAAGAAACCGTACTGATTTAGAAGGGTAAGGAGATCCTTACCCTTCTAAATCGGGACTTGGTATAAACTCATCTTACTTATGCACACTGTCGTATACTCGGTATTAACGTTTCGTCACATAATAACGTTAAAGTTCACTTACATAACTATGTTATATTATGTATTTACGTTACAGCTCATATAATAAGGTCAAGGGTGAAATAAACACATGTGTTATCGTCAGATATGAGCCCTACCCCTGAGTGACTTAGGGTTAGGTCCCGCTCGATACTAGGCCTAGAAGGTCGCGTTGGCGTTATCGTCTCGACTCAATCTTTAATATCTACATTCTACATATAAGTAGTTTATCATCAATCATCATCATCAGATCAAAACATAGAGATTGATTAAAAAATGAATAGAATAGAATAATATATTTATTGCATGAAATGTGGTTTATATATTATTATGTGTTACAATGTAATGGGTTTACATGGATCCAACATTCTGTCTTGTCAGCGAATGAATTGAACATTCCTCCAAAACTAAAGTCAGGTAACATATTATTTAGCTACATTTCTTATCACCGCACTTGGAAATAATATTTGATACAGATAGTGAGTAGAGTTTATGTCAAAAACAACATTTAATTAAAGTTGCTTATGGCCTGTTTCACCGCTTCCTGATAAGGTGCCCGATAGGGTTATTTGACAGATTTTCCATACTCCATCTGTCAAATTAAGTGGTGGATAGCCTTATCAGGAAGCGGTGAAACAGGCCCTTAGGGTCTGTTTTTCCACTTCCTGATATTAGGTGCTGGATAGGCTATCCACAACTTTTTTGACTAAAGCTCTATGCTCTATCTGTCAAGTTATGTTGTGGATAGCCTATCCGGCACTTATCAGGAAGTGGTGAAACAGCTGCCCTTAATCTTTAAATATTTTCTAAATTCTAGAGCAGCCGTAAGAAGAGAACGTTAAATTATAATATTACGTTAAATTATTATACAATTACTATGCAGTACATGTAAATAAAAGCATTTTAACAATCGTTATCTCGCTACAGCCTACAAGGCAATGTTAGCAGTAAGCAGTTAGGTTAGCACAGATTACGAACACAATAGCTGGACAGAACGTGACCAATCTAATAGGACTCGGTTAAACGCTTATCAAAGTACAATGAAAATACCTCTGATGAGGATAATAACAAAGTGTACTCAGAGGTCATACATCCCATACTATAATGTTAGAAATGGGAAAATGTGTCTGTGTATTACCTCTTCACGCCCAAACCGCTAAACCGATTGTGGTGGTATGGAGATACTTTGAGTCCGGGAAAGGACATAGAATACTTTTTATCCCGGAAAAAGCGCGCAACGCAGTTGCGGGTGTCATCTAGTTAGTGGTATAGTAACAACAAACAAGGGATATATTACGCGATTTTATTAGGACCTAAGTCGTGGTATAATAATAAAAAAGTGTTTTGCCTCTGAAAAACGAAGTAGAGTTTTAACAGCTGTTAGTTTGAAGTATCCAAATGGGACAGCTGAGTTTTTAGGAAATAAAATAATTTTAATTAAGTAAATAAGTAACTGCAGTTGTTGGTACTTCGTAGTGGCGTAGTCGTACAGAAGGATTTCATGATTTAATTCGCATTACTTACTGTAAATAATATTCAAATTAATTACAAACATGTGACAGAAGCGAGGATAGTTTCTGACAATCACGCCACCACATACCTAACTTCCGATATATGAAGCAAGTTTCAGAGCATTCTACGTTTATGATTTGGCGGATAATTTCTTGGGGCCAAACTTGGGCACTTTGTCGGGGCACTCGGGGGGGGCAATAAGTTTGGGGCCCGAATGACGGACGCGACATATTTACAGGGGCCTTAACGCCAGAGATTAATTAAATTTTGTCTCCTTTGGGCACGAATATTGGCTTTGCGGCAATATTAAATATGTATTACAAGATTTGCCAGGGAAATTGCTTGTCACAAATTTCGCTTTATAGTTTTAGCTCTATTAAAAGACATTATTGAAATTCCTGAAACCAAAACAAGCTTTGAAAAGGAATAATTTTCGTGAATAATTATTGGTCGTTTTACAGTTAACAATTCACAAACGACAAGTAAAGCAACTAAATAATTATATTACGCTAACAAGTTGAAAAATAACGAGATCTCATGGATAATAATGACAGATGTAATGTCTACGATCCGCTTTTCCTTCTTACCAACATTTTAACCCTAGGGAGTCCATAATATATGGAGATACCACCGGTGAAACTGACCGAATTCGTGAACATAATAATAATTATACTATAATGCACATTGACGACTTAGGTCAGATCGGCCTGCGATCAGTCGGACCGGATGAATCGGCTTTCGCGTATATCGGGGGCTCAACTGATTCATTTGATATTGTACAAGTTACCCAACATAATCTTCCTGACATCAGTAGAACAAGAAATAATCTAAATGTTTACCGTTTACCAGATTTTTCGCGGCATTTTTAGCCGCCATTGACGAAATTGCTTCTTTATAAATTAAATTTTCCGTTACAAACTGTACCAGCTTTTTCAGTTTTCATTTCAAATCATCCAACTATATTTAATCTACCTCGGAATGAAAGGTATTTAAATGGAATAAAATAGTTTGGACAAGCATGAGACAAACAGAACTTGGCGTTGATCCAAGTACAATCGATAAAAATTTGAATGTACAGTGTCGCAAACATAAAATGTTATGTGCTTCCAAGATGTCAACGTTAGTGAATTTCAAATAAGCTTCGTTTCGTGTCGTTTTTTACAAGGGATCAAACAGGGATCTTGTTTGAATATCAAATTGAACATTGATCTAAATCTCTATCTCTTACACAGACTTGCCGTATGGATATGGACACCTCATTCTTTCCAATCTCTGTTTCTCTTTCTCTATTTTCTTCTTCCGGTACCGTATCGAAATTCAGATGTTTAAGGTGACCACTGACCACACATTTCAATTCTATGTACTTTATGGAATTGCGCCGCATGCGGCTAAAGTCGCAACTCGCAAGCCCCAAAGTCGTGTGGCCAACGGCCGCATGCGGCTGGTGACTAAAATCGACCGTGCAAACGCTCGTCGCTCAGTCGCAAGCGATCGCTTGCTGCAAGTATATAGTTTGTCGGCACTAGTCACAGGCGATTTTGTATAATATTGTGTAAATGGGGTGGCGATTCGACTTGGACAGGCGATTCGACTGGTGACTTGCCGGGCGACTAAAATCGACCCGTTTGTCACCCGTGTAAATCGACCATTAGCGTTAGCGTAACTTACGATGATCGCTTGCCGTTTTTCTAGGAGGGCAGGTGTTAATTCGGGGGTAAGGCTACAGATATAACCAGATCATACCAAACAATTGCGACGGATCGAAACGACTTATCGCATAAGAGTCCACCCTTAGGTGTAAATGTATGGCTAATTTATTCATCATAAATTCAGTTCAGCTCAGGGCTACCTGTCACTATGTCATGATGAATCACACCGCTTGTAAACGCCCTTTGACCCTTGTGACATATTTAACCACCGGATGTCATCAGCATGTTATTTGTCAGCTGTTAAATGTACTCCAATTTTTAAACTCACTTGGTTATCAATTAAGGACTGAGTTTGCAATATATCCTTATGGTAAGGTAGCACTGCTACCGTAGCAGATACAACTGTATGTTAGCTTGTTTGTGACTGTATTTTACTATCTGAATACGTAGCTGCGGATATACTTTTTATGTTCAAAATATTATGTAACACTTACCCCTTAAACGTACTACGAACTCAATAGTTTAAGGAGATCTTAATATTTGTTGACCTCACGGAAACAAGCCATAAGTCACTCTGTACGCCCCAAAATAAACAGTAATAAAAGCCAAATTAGCATATATATTTGATTAATATCCTGCCGACATTATAGAGCAATTTAGGCCCTTATTTTATCCAGGCCCAATGCCTACCTGAATAATAATGCCCTCAGAGAATTCACCCCTTCATTGGAATTTATGGCGGGTGCTTATAGCATACACAATTTTTACAGAACTCCAGCAATTTGTATAAAAATCTACTTTACGCTAGGTGAATAAGATTTAAATATACAAGTGCTAAATCAAATAAATTTTGGATGTTAGTAACCCACACCTGACTCCGTCCGTTACAAAAAAGCGCGACTATCCGAAACTTAATAGAGAACATGAAATGTTAATCAAAAATACTTTCGCTTGACCAATGTTAAGTGGAAGGGTCATCAATTATTAAAAAAATATAAAAGTATTCCCGTAAGTTTAGGGGCTGAATACTTATCAAAGGGTTTGGGTTATGGCCTATGGGTAATTCCTTTGTTCACATTTTCCAGTCAAATTTAGGAAACTTTGTACAGATATTCATAGGAATGCCTTTCCTGTCCATCATAAAATAATCAAAGCTAATATTTTCGGAATGTTTGACCCTTCGAAATCAAACGGTTGAAGAAATCGACAATTTCGGGAATTGGATCCCAAATCTACATTTATTTTCAATGTACAAATTCTGTTTAATAACTCAATATTTAACAAAAACTTCTCCCCTTATATTTCTTATTATAATATAGCTGTTGTCTATTAAGATACTTAGAACAGTTATTTTATAACAGGGAATATAATGGGGGAAATATAATAAAAGTTTGTCGGCTGTAGCCTGTGAGGCTGTAAGGTATAATCATACCAATTTGAAGGGTCAAATCTCCGAGGAGGACCGTAAAAGATGATTACAATATTGATTTCCCATTTGACATAGCTAGCTCTGTTTACAAAACAATCGGAAAATACTTAGCTGATAAAATGAAATCGTTGGGTATTGAATGTTTTCTGTATTGTGTTTAAAACTGAACACAAAGGACAGGCAGTTTGTTTCGAATCCTTTTGGACATTATTTACTCATACAGAATTCGGACATTCTGAATTGGGTGGCTGAAGGTTGAATTTTCATAACCTAAACGTCCCACGAAATAAAAAAATTGTAATGTCAAAGGTCAAAGAAATAATTTTATATTTTTTTATCAATTTCTTTAGTTTTAGATTAGGTTTTGAGATAGTTTATACGATTTGAAAATAGCTGATAGTCTCTAATAAAGAGAAAGACCATCGGCGTAAATAGCTAATATCTTTTAAACCGGCCCAAGGTACATTGACAGTAAAACAACCTTTGATCGGCAGAAAACCAACTGATTCTATACTATCGGCAGTCACCACCTATATACAATCAGCAGTGACCAATTGACTATACAATCGCCATTAAGGGCGTTCCGTCCGGATATTCCGTAATTGACCGTATTTAAAACCTCATAAACTCATAATCTGAAAGCTGCAAAGTTACCTATAATAAAAATACAGCAATAATCTTCAGTATATCAACATTCCTTTTGTCGTTTTAAATTTTCTATTTTTGTTTCTTATACTCATGATATCAGCTTCCAAAGTAATACCAATTTGTTAAAATTCAAGCATACATTCAGCATCTCCTTAGGATTTACAAATTACTTTTATTTGAAACTCACGCCAATAGATCGACAATATCATAACCCACATATTCGCCGTTTTAAATTTTTTTTAGGACAATTTTGAACTAAGTTAAGTAAAAATAATAGGGTTTTGGCGCGATCTCGGCAACGCGGCAAATGTATGGCCAAGGTCGTTTGCTCGGGGGACGGCCTTAATCAACTTTATTACCATCAACTAATTTGTTTACAGAAGAGGCGACTGCAGTAGTCGCCGACAACTCGACATCGGTCGGCTCGGATACAGGCAAGCTGCCGCACAACGACGGAAACATGATTGTCGGTGAGTAATTGAGTATGCGTCAAATTGACCTGTAGTATGCGCAGAATTGACCTGTAGCACACTCTAGTATGGGTCAAATTGACCTGTAGCACACAGCTTAGTATGGGTCAAATTGACTGGCACAAACTTGAAATGGAGACTCGATCGATTGACGACTGGCTTACAGGAATCGTAATGGTGGAAACGTGTGGTATACCAATGTCCATTTATAAGATAAGATTAAGTGTCTAAACAGTAAACACACTAGGCCGAAGTTAAGCGGCGTAAATTCCGCATGATTACGCCCGCAATGTATATTTTAAATTACCGATGGCACACTATTTCATCGCGTTCCGTCCGTATTTTATTTTGTGTGCGTTTGACATTCGGCCTAGTATGTTAGACACGGGCCTTATCACACTGGCGGTTAGCGAGCGATTTGAAAGCGACGCGATTGCGCAGCGCGCACGCCGCGATTGCGCGACGTGCACGGCGTGGTGTGGACGCCATTTTGTACACTCGTTTAGGGAATTCCCTAGACAAGTGTACAAAATGGAGTCCACACCACGCCGCGACGACGCTGCGCTGTCGCGGCGTGCGCGCTGCGCAATCGCGTCGCTTTCAAACGCTCGCTAACCGCCACTGTGATAAGGCACGATTGAAAGAAATCGGCGCTTACAAGTGGTAGAAGACGTAGAATTTCATACAGCCGTAGAAATAGTTTTGTGCGGGAGTAAAAAACAGGAAGCGACGAGTCAATGTATAAAATTTCCAGCTTCCCGACCGCAATTTTGTTAGTAGCTATATGAAAAAGTATAGAATCTTGAAATGCCCCATATTATTGTCTTAATAATACGCGGTAACATTTTGCTAGTTAATATATCGCTTCTGCATCATTCAAATTCAAGTATCCATGTGGTAAATAATAGATATGATATTTCCAGTAGAAACTGGACAAAATTAATATGTATATTGTATAGTGTCTCGATTCGAATAAATGGCTTTCTCGGACGATTGAAATTTTATTGCTATAAAATGCATCGAAAACAGAAATATGAATCCCATAAAAGGTTGCCGATGGAGGTACGATATAATCGAGTTTATCGAATAGAAATGCTTTGCTGGAAATAATAAAAGAAGCTTGCAATATTATGATTCTGAAATATACTCGGTTCAATATTATGTTACCAAATACCAGTTATGTCACAGAATTAGGTTATGTCCATAATAACTCGTTGCCCGAATTGATGAACCAAAAAAATGTAACTCATAATAATTATTAACCCTCAAATACGCGTGCGGCGTTACGATGCGGCGTCGACGAAATACACTTTGACGTAGCACAAAACACACTTCGACGAGGCACGAAACGCTTCGACGAATCTCCGTCGAAGTGCAAGTTTTCAAAGCAATGTAAATTCTCTCTCGCGCCTTCATTTCCCTTTGTTTTAAGTAAACATCGCCTTGCATTTAATGGCCTGTTAAATTGCTGAGTATATTGGTACACCTTGACGGTAACGTTTTCATTATAGGTTTTGTTGGAACGTTGAAGATTTGTTTTCGAACTTCGCTGTAAACGTATAAAGTTTAAACTTAAATTGCATTTTCGAGGACTATTTTATGTGTTTTTAAAATACGCTTCCACGTCATGAAACTGCGAGTTTAATATTATGTTAATTCGTCTAAAATCTAAATAAATGATATTTGTTGATGTTCTTATATGAAAGAAGGTCTAATTATTATTATAGAAAAATGTTAGTAAATGTTAGTAATATCACACGTTTCCACCTACATATTTTCTTGATAATGTTACATCTAATATTCAGAAGTCAACCCTGTAGTAACGTCAATATTTTTATTACGTATCGAGACGCCTATAACTCGATTGCAGAACATTTTATTTTGCCTTATGAAAACCACATAGAGACCTATCAGACAGAGCGGTCACGCGGTCAAGCGTTTAAGCGGTCAGTTTTGTGTTCTTTGTGTTGTATTATATACTATATCTATGTAACGACATAGATATACTCACACGGGGGCGTTCTGACCGCGTCAGAATTGCTCCTGTATGACTGACGGCCGCGCTCGAACGTAGAATGCGAACACAGAACGCCGTTCAAGCGAACTACGTGACCGCTCTCTATCTGAGAGGAGGAGAGGAGAGAGAGAGAAATAAGGATAATTTTATTTGTAAAATAAGTACCTAAGTCCTAAAGTATGTGTTTCTACTTATTTTTCTTTGATATAACCACATAAGGATCATTTTATTAGTATCTATAGTATCATTCTTATCTCAGGCCATTATTTGGTAATTTCACACATGAATTCTTCCGCAGATATCGTGATCCCGTCCCTGCTCATAGCGGCGCTGTTCATAGGGAACGCCTTCATCGTCCTCGTCATATACAAATATAGGAAACGGTAAGCTTTGATGTTGTAGCACTTTGATGTTGTATAATAGCTTTTTATACTCCAAGATCTACACTGTACACTAGTAGTAGGGGAGGTAGTGCTATCGTTTGCTAAGTCATTTCATACCGACCAAATTTTTGTCCAGCGGTAGCTTAATATTTATCAATCAATATAATCAGCGTTAGTCGCCGCACCCGTGGTGGAATGTTAACTGAGAGTATTTCAAAGTTGTAAAAAAAATAGTTGCGAAAAGTGATTTTATACCGAATGAAACTTTGATGGATGATTATTGAGGTCATGTTTGACCAAAAAATCACCGTCAGCCGTATTGCAGACGGGGTCGATTCAACGTCAGTCGTGTTACTGAACATGTAAAAATTTTTTGAATATAAAGTCATTTTATACCGTCCAAAACTTATACAGGTGAATAATTCTACTTTGTATATAATAAAGAAAACCGTCAGTCGCTAATACGACGATGGAAAAACCGTCAGCCAGCGATATAAGTTATAACCAATATAGCCCTACTTCGCGCTCAATGTATACTAGGGGCTAGGGCGTCGCGTAGACGACGTTTCCACCTGCAAACATTCAGCTGACGGCGATTTTCGTTTGAATTAACCATAAAATTGTCTCACATAGCAATTTAAGTAATTAATTCGATAGTCAATATTTGTGAAGAACAATGATATAGCGAATGCATTTTGACTAAGCCCCCTGATTCGTGAAGCGACTTCAAAGTATGAGACAAGTACAAAACATACACTATGTCTGTCAGTATGGACCTTGGTAATCTCTCATAAGTCATATCAGTAAGGAAATACAGTTAAATGGATTTGTGTAACAAATGTACACAGTACAATACTGATCAATGATCATCAACATTTATGCTGATTGCGTGTCATTTTATTACTTGCATGACTGTATTTCTTTTACTATAAAATACATCGTGAGTCGTGACCACATTGCTAAATATTGCTCGGCAATTGCTTTTATATTTCTATGAAAATCACAGATGATGACGATGAAGATGAGATCCATCGTCTTCTTTTCTATAGAACAATGAAGATTGTCGAGCGCTAAGCTAAATTATTTTCGTTCATGCTGTAAAGTGTAAACGACTTTCGTACAGAGAAACAGCTTCATAAAAATCTGTCAAATGTATTTATCTAGTCAAGCATTCCTGTTTCTCTGTATATACTTAATATTATATTTTCGGACTCTCTATACAATATGTAGATCCATCGTCGAAGAAATTGATATAAAGGACATAAACTCCATACATTCAAATTCTTGATCAAAATCAAGTTAAATTATAATGATTATATTGTCTGAGTGCGGGCGTTTAACCCTTAATTTACCCGGTAGGTCCCTGGGACTCCATCGAAAACTTTACGCGCTCATAAAACCGTTCGTTTTTGGAATTATAACTTATGCGTCCCAGTACCTTCAAGAAGTGACGTGCGAAACGCGAAGTAGAGCGAACGGCGCTAAGCGCCTCTCTGATCAGCAAGTAAAGACGTTAGTGGAGTCCGTGGGACTCCACCGGGGTATTAATGTTATAGTTTTAGCTAATTCACAGTATTTGCATATATACATATATTGTTGTTTTCTGTTGATGTAATGGCGTCTCGTAGTACTATAAACGTGCTCGATGAAGATTTTGAGTCCGTGGTGAACAATTGGGTTGTGCAACTAACTGACAGCGATACGGATGATGAGGGTCAGCAAAATATAACATTGAACCAGCTTATGAGTCTAGAGCCTTATGTGGTGGTGTCTAAAACCGAGGATGACTGCGAGCTCTCACACCACAACTCTGCTTCGAAGTGTTCAGATACTTCGAGTGATGATGAATACCGTATAATATATGTGCTATAATTGGACTAAGCCTGTGTGCCTTAGCTGGACAAAAAATATGTAATGACTTAGTCAACAACCACGACTGAAAGGTCTTGCACGTTTTTGTTTTTTATTTTACACATGTTTCTTTTTTTTTGCATATAATGAGCGTTTATGATGTCCTTAATAAGTTTTATAATTCGTTATTTTAAAAACATGTTTTTTTAATATATTTATTAGTGGTTAGGAGTTAGACCTCGTAATTTTATGACAAAAAGTGCCTTAGTCTAGGAGTTCCTTAATAAAAGGCTGTAATTATTGAATTTTTAAGTAAAAACCTATGCCATATTAAAAACAAATATAGTAAGTATTTAACTTTAAAATGTTCTTATTTCATATTAAATTTACCAATTTGTTTCCGGGAGTCCGAGGGACTCCACGGGGTACGTTGCGCAGGTATATAGTCACCGGGTAAATCAAGGGTTAACATTATAGGTCAAACTAGCATACCACGCACTACATTGTGATATTCAATTAACGGGGTTCAGTGGCCGAAGCCGGCGCAGGGTTAAGTAGCAGATTACTCCCACTTATTTGATTCATGGGGCTCTTTATCTTTTATATAAAATTCTCGTGTCACAATGTTAGTCCGCGAACTCCTCCGAAACGGCTTTACTGATTTTTACCAAATTTTATATGCATATTCAGTAGGTCTGAGAATCGGCTACTGGGTACTTATATATTGACAAGTGCATATTTTGAATAAATAATAGTAAATTATTACAACCTGACACTGACGGCGACCATTGTTTGTGCGACGGGATAGCGATCGACGTTGCCATGGCGACATACTTATTTAGTCACTTCAATAAAATAATATGGGTGAAAATCGAAATACTTTATATTATGGCAAAGCAACGTTTGCCGGGATAGCTAGTATACATATACAATTGTTGTGAGACTATACGACCCAATGTCTGTAGACGGTTGGTCAATAAATGTATCTTTAGACTAGGCTCGGTTGTGATAACAGTAATGACGTCATCAAATCGGGTCCATAGATATTTTGAATGGGTAGTTAGTAGGTAGGTAGTTAGGGTAGGTAGTTGAATGGGTGGTTTACTGATAAAGTCCCATTTAATGGTTAGAAATTAAATCTACTTAGAATTTTGAGGGCAAGAAAGGAAACCTTTTTACGGAATGGAAAATTAGTATTAGGGTAGCAAAATAATTTATTAAGAAGGTACTCTATGGCTTTATTTAAAGTTTTGGTAATAAAGTAATTGTTCTATAGAAGACTATTTAAGCTATATTCTTATGTCTTATGTCTCTGTATAAAGTGCTTAGTACAATAAACCTTTGTTGTATGCTGCTGAATAGTAAGACCTCCAGGTTCTATGTGATTGTAAACATACATAGAGTTGCTATAATATTATAGTACAAGACAACAAATCGTTATGTAGGTATAGTCGAAGGCATTTCCAGCTTAACACTTATTGACAAGAAATAAGGTCGAAAAGTGATAAGATTTGACGGTACAAGTAGATATGAAAGTACGAGGAAAACGAGGCATGTCATTACGTTTGGATAACGAACAATTAGGAGTAAATGAGGGAGTAACTGATGGGTACAACCATGTTGCTAATGATCCTCTGCATCTATTATCTGTGGAATAACGGAGAATGTTCAGTGCTCATAGTCATTATTAAGAAATTGATGCATAGACAGTTGGCAGACCTTCGTAATTTGGTCGAGTTTTGACAAGCCTAGCTGATATAACCCGAAGAAATAACTGTCGTATATTATAATACTAGCTGACCCGACAGACGTTGTCCTGTCTTAACGATGATTATTTAATCCGAATTGGTATAATTAAGAAAACAATAGATTAAAATTAGTACCTTCATGCCAAATTTCATCAAAATAGATTAATAAATAGTTTAAGCGAAAATTATAAAAGTTTATTGTGCAGGAAGCGTACATTTTCCGGGACAAAAAGTATTGTCCTTATTATACCTTGTCCTTTCCCGAGACACAAAGTATCTCCATACCGAATTTCATAAAAATAGACTGAATAGTTTAGGCGAAAATCATAAAAGCTTATTGTGCGGGAACCATACTTTTTCCGGGATTAAAAGTATCCCTTGTCCTTTCCCGAGACTCAAAGTATCTCCATACCAAAATTCATCAAAATTGATTGAATAGTTTACGCGCAAATCATAAAAGTATATTGTGCAGTAACCGTACATTTTTCCTGGACAAAATGTATCCTATGTCCTTTTCCTGGTTCTAAGCTACCTCTCCACCAATTTTCAGCCAAATCGGTTCATCCGTTCTTGAGATAAAAGTTTATTGGGCGGGAACCGTACATTTTCCGGGACAAAAAGTATCCCTTGTCCTTTCCCGAGACTCAAAGTATATCCATACCAAAATTCATCAAAATCGATTAAATAGTTTACGCGCAAATAATAAAAGTATATTGTGCAGTAACCGTACATTTTTCCGGGACAAAATGTATCCTATGTCCTATTCCTGGTTCCATGCTACCTCTCCACCAATTTTCAGCCAAATCGGTTCATCCGTTCTTGAGATAAAAGTTTATTGGGCGGGAACCGTACATTTTCCGGGACAAAAAGTATCCCTTGTCCTTTCCCGAGACTCAAAATATCTCCATACCAAAATTCATCAAAATCGATTGAATAGTTTACGCGCAAATCATAAAAGTATATTGTGCAGTAACCGTACATTTTTCCGAAACAAAATGTATCCTATGTCCTTCTCCTGGCTCTAAACTACCTCCCTGCCAATTTTCAGCTAAATCGGTTCAGCCGTTCTTGAGTTATAAGTGAAGTAACTAACACGACTTTCTTTTATATATATAGATGTATACCGACGCACTTAGAAAACTTCGATAGGGCGATACAGGAATGTGGTACTAATTGTGGGTACCGCCATCTTTTTCGATTTTTCCGCTTTTCGCTTTATCCTTCTGTCCTTCGCGCTTTGCCGAAAAAGTCACAAATAGTCCCTCCTACGTATCATGTAGTTCTCCGGAAAAGCAGCTTTGTGTTCGAAAGTGTTCGTGTCGTAACTCATAAAACCTTTATCTATTGTGTGTAGCGAGCCTAATGTAACCCTCGCGAGGCGTATGATTCAGCGATAACAGTCCATTAGTGTTGACTCTCACCCCGGGGTCCTATTCTCAGTTTGGGTGAGACAGGAAACCTGGGGGCCTACTCTTATCCCTCGAACGCCGCTTCTATCGCAGGCGTCTAAGGGCATTACACCAAATGACGAAACAGAGCCCCAGGCCGAGCACATCCATACAAAACATGCCGAATGCTTGGCCGAGAGCATTGGTTTGCCACCCTACTCGGGAGGTGTGATTAAGACATACTTAATATGATACTCGTAGTGTTTTTGCGCGCGAATGAAACAGTCTGCGTTCGAGGACATTCGAGTTATGAGAATATGCCCATGCCCCATGGTCTCACACCGAACATTACTCGGTTTCACCGGATTCACCCATTATTTGAAGATACACTATTAGTCATTGAAGTGTCTCTAGCTTTGTAAGCTATTGTGTTTTGTGTCACTTTACTATAGGGGCCCGTTTCACCACTTTCTGATAAGTACCGAACAGGCTATCCACCACTTAACCTAACAGGTAAAATATGGAGAATCTGTCAAAATAGCTGTGAATAGCCTATTCGGCACTTTATCAGAAAGTGGTGAAACAGACCCTTAATATTCAAAGTTAAATAATACACGAGTACTTTCTTTGTATCTCTCATGTGGCATAACTCCGAAAAGACTCTACATAGCTCCATCTAGTACAAAAATAAACATTGAAAACCCTCATTCCTCGAATCTCGCTCGCGCGGAGTATTCAGAGTCCAAATTCAGCGTTTGAAAAGCCTTTAATTAAATCAGCGTCCCCCAAACTTTGACAGCTAAAATACTTATTTATGTGGCGTACAGGTATCTTACTCGAAAAGTTTTAATAAGTCCTATTTAGTATCTTGCACGAAGTTAGGTACTAATTGTCAGGGTACAGGAAACTGTAGAGCCGAGTTTAGAAGTGACTTAGAGAGTTGGACTTGTTGAATTAGTTTATTGTGGTGTTAGCAGGCGAGTTGCTTATCTCTATGGATCTAGGGATTTGTAAGTTATACCTGAAGACTAAAGGATTTCACCTTGGGTCATTACTCATTAATCATTATGGATAACCATAATTAACAACCGTGGCACAGTGGCTTAGAGCGTGGCTCTTGACTCGATTTCCGAGTTGGAAACATGTTATATCCAAGTTTGGTTAGGAGTTTAGGACAATGCAGGCTGATCACCTGATTGCCTGATAACAAAGATGATAAATGTATCGAATGGGCATGTAAAAAGTCGTTCCTACGCTTGATTTCCCGCCAGTCGTGTTGATCATTCGTCCCACTGGGTTATGGGAGTAAAAGGAATAGAGAGTGCTCTTGTACCTCGCACACACTTGGGCACTATAAAAACTACTCCTGCGTAACTGGCCTGATTTTCAAGTAAACAGGCCACCGTCACCGAATCCGGTGTGGGAGTTATTGTGATTGACATCTTAATTGCAAAGCTGTCTTTAGCATGCACAATCTCATCTCTACATGTTCGTAATCGCATGCATTGGTCCAGCATATTGTGCGTCCACATGGTCTCAAGTGTCATCCATACTAATATAATAAATGCGAAAGTGTGTCTGTTTTTCTGTCAGTCTGTCACCTCTTCACGCTCAAACCGCTAAACCGATTTCGCTGAAATTTGGCACTGAGATACTTTGAGTCCCAGGAAAGGAAATGCGTGCCAAAACAGGCTTGTGAATCTATATAGAGTAATCCTGGATTGTTCTAGACTCTAGAGAGATCCATGCCCATCTATCTAGTGTCTTGAAAGGAATTTCAGATACGGTACTACTTTGATATTTTTTGACTATGTTATTCATTTCATTCGAAGTAAATTTCTTGTATCCTGCAAGTTGCAACATTCCTTCTCTATAAAAGTTCTAATAGCTTTATATTCATCAACTTATTTTGCACTAGCTGTCCCGGCAAACGTTGTTTTGTCATTTAAAGTTTTTCTACTTCATCAGTCGATACTAAATCTTACCCCCTCTTTTGTCCTCTAAGAGGGGTGGGGGGAAAATTTTTATACACCAGATGTAAAGTTGGAAAAAACAGTTAATAATTATGAAGTAAGTCCATTATAGAAAAAAGTTTGTCGTCTCTTTAGAGGGGTTGGGGGATTTTTTTTATAGACCAGATGTTAAGTTGGAAGAAGACAAATATATATGCGAAAACCGCGTTCAAATCGGATCAGTAGTTTTCGTGTGATGCTGGAACAAACATACAGATAGACAGACAGACAGACAGACAGACAAAAAACTAACCACATTTTTGGCTTCTATAGCGATGTAGTAACACCCCCCGCTTATTATTTTTTGAATATCTTTAATATACAGAATTTTCATTTCTACAGTTTCATTATATGTATAGATATAGATATTATATTTACTATTCAAATACCATACATGTCCATAAATTCTATATGTGGGAACAGCTTGATTTTCAATTCATTTGGCTTGGCTTGGCTTCAATAATCCAATATGCTCGTTATTTCTGCATTTGAGCTGGTAGCATCTGCCGGGGCTGTTACGAGGTACGTGACGACGCTTCTTTAAAGTTTTATGGCCCAATATATTACGTGATTGGCGAACAGATATTCGTAGTTCATTTTTAAATAGGGATTGAACGAGCAAACGGATCGCCTGTTGGAAAGAGATAAGAAGTCGCAACTCGCAAATGGGTTGCCGGACTTTTAGGAATACGCTCTCGCGCAGTTTTGAAGGTGTGGGATAATAAGATTTAATAATAATAAATTCTTTATTTGCACACACAAAAGAAAACACATAAAATCACATAAGAGAGACAAAAAAACAAAAGTAATAACAACAACAACAAAAGTATAAAAAATTACAAAATTGTGCATAAAGGCGGTCTTACTGCTTTAAGCAGTTTCTTCCAGACAACCGATAAGGGTAGTTAAAGTAGTATGTTCTAAATAAGTAAAGTTTTGAATGTTTATATTCAATATTCATAAAGGTGAAGGGGGCGATAGTCATGTCCACTTGTAACTGTAGCGAAAAATAGTAGATTCCTATTTAGAACCATTGGGAAAAATTGGGACCTTTGTCTCTAAAGTCTAAAGCCATTTGTAGAGTTTTAGTAGTTGTTTGTAGATACATAGTATAATATTCGTTATTCATCAAATTTCAATCATTGATTTCAATTACATTATCACTGATCATTAATTAACATAAATTTAATCAGATAAAGCTCGTAAAATGAGCTAATTACTATCAACACCTTTAATATTGTACAGATAATTTTCAGATTGTGTTACATACAATAATATTGTGTACATGACTTCCGTATTAATTGTTAATTTCTGTTGTACAAATATTCATTTAAATGTGTGCGATATATAAACCTACCGTCATTATCGTGAAATTTCATTTTTATAAATATAATTATAGGTAACATAATATTTATCAGGCAGGTTTAATGCAATAATATATCGAACGACTCGGTATCTCTTATTTAAGCTAGTATATGTATAAACGCTATCCATACTAGTATATTATGTACACAGTACATTACAAATGCGAAAGTGTGTCTGTCTGTCGCTCTTCACGCCCAAACTGCTGAACCGATTTTGCTGTTGGTATGGAGATACTTTGAGTCCTGGGAAAGGACATACGATACTTTTTATCCCGGGAAAATGTACGGTTTCCGCGCGATAAACGAATTTTGACGCAACGCAGTTGCGGGCGTTATCTAGTTATCTATAACTGCTGTGCATAGCCAGTAGAGGTTAATTAAGACTCTACTTTTGAATATGCTTCGAAACATGATGCGTATTAACAAAACTTTAATTTTAAAAACAAAAAAAAAATATTACTTATATACCTAATTGCAAATGTGGCGAGCAAACAAATTTTATTTACTTACTAAAATACATTACAAATATTATACGCATTTTATATCAAAAGGGATATTAGAGGACGTTTGATCTAAAATATAAGGAATACCTCAGGTATTTTGTATGGAAGGTATTTTTCCGTTCATTAGCGAACTTATTAAATTCTCCTCGTCGTTTGATGGATCTAATGCCATTTCGATGATATTTGGGAGTTGGGATCTCATCGATCGAGTTGTGGACTCGATATTACTTGTACACATCGAAATACTCTATATAGTAGAGTGTCTAAGTCAAAACACTCGCACTCTAACGGTGCGTCCACATTTGTATCATTTGCGCGATCAGATCTCCGATCAGATCTTCGCGCCGTCGCGATCATCACGCCGTATCAAGTATGCGTATCATAGTATGGACGCCAGTTAGATCATTATGCCGATCATGCGTGTATTTTATATGACAGGTATCAGATATGAGGTTAATAGCGATCGGGGCGTATCATGATACGCGTATCATTTTGACACGCTTCGATGATACGCGACGGAGATCTGATCGGGGATCTGATCGCGCAAATGATACAAATGTGGACGCACCCTAAGGCGTACTTTTAGTTGGTTGTCCTCTGGTCGGTCAATTTGTTACCCTAACGTGCTTATTATATCTGGAGTCACATTAAAAAGCTAATGTATAAGAGTTATCGTACGAGTACTATAGCAGTGTTTTTCAACCATACCATGGTGACATCATACAAAAAAATGAAAAATATTGTTCTATAGTAGTGTTTTAGAACCTTTTTGATGTCATGAAAAATTATCCCCCCCCCCCCCCTCTCATTGCTTTTATCAACATAGGTAATGTTTATAAATATTGTATCCTTTTCTGAAAATTCTCCTGCTTAATATAACAATATTTTTAATCTTTATTGTCTTTTTTACTTAAATTGTTCTGTCGACCTCTGGTGACCACTTTTCTGGATGTATGGTATGATGCTTTTATAATATATTTTTGCATATTTACTACGTCTGACCTAATTTTCAACTTTTTTTCTCTCTGAAGTACCAAGTTTGTACCGTGAATAACCCTGTTTATTACCTCTCCAGTCTTTATCATCATTATCAGCTTTTCCTTAAGATGCCATTGAGCTAATTACAGCAGCAATAGTAAACTAGAAGAGTTTGCATCCGTTTCTCCTAACTACTAGCTCGCATTTCGTTCAGTTTAATCGATCCAAATTCGACGAATGAACATTGAACAAGCCGAGAAGTGAACCTTCGAACTGTAGTTAGTAATGTTTGGTTTCCTTGATAATGTACTAGTATATACTATTTAGTATTTAGTAATCTGTATTCTGTAGTAATACTTTATAATACATATTTTGTGATGGATCGTTTCGAACTTTTCTTTGCTTTCTATGAAACCTGCCTATCGCAGTTTTGATCCATCGCAACTCGCATTGCAAAGAAAGTCGCAAATTTTCTTCATTTCAAGGCATTTTACGCCGCTACGCAGACAGACTGTGTCATACAAGATTCCAATGTGTACAGTGTATAGTGTAGAGTGTAGACTGTACTTTTTTACTTGACTTTACTTTTAGAACAAAAACGTATAGTATGGTGTTTGACTCAAAATCTTCATTAAATTAAAGTGAAGTAATCAATAATAATTTATCTCTCTGTTTAAGCTTACTTACTAGTATACTTACAATAAACAAAAGCGGACTTGTATACTGTACTTACAGTACTAAATACGTTGAATATTAAACCACCATTAGTAATTCACAGTAAATCACGGCGGGTGGACTGTAAAGAAGTTTATTTATTCAGACCTAATGGCGGACATTCGTCATGGTTGTTATTAATTAGCCAAGCTATAATCTACTATTCCGCCATTTTGCTTTCACGCGAAATATGCTCTGAAATCAGTTGACCATTTTACAGGGATGATGATATAGTGAAGTATTTAGGTAGAGTATTTTTTTATATTTAACAATATTTTCTTCAATCGTTTTGAACCAAATATATTTTTTATATTTGGTTCAAACTTATTGGAAAAAATATTGCTAAAATAAGCAGGGTTATGTGGTCATATTTTGGTTTAGGTTAAACTAAATAAATTGCTACTTCTTAATTATTCTGATCTCAGGTTTTTGTAGTAAGTATATTACGTTTTATACTGTTTTATTTTAAGTTTTTAACCCACCGATTGTTGTAATATTTTGAACTTTCATCTGGAGTTGATGATAATAGTGAATAAAAAAACCTTTTTTCATAATATTATGAAATAAGTACTGTATGGTACTGTCTACATCTATTCTCATATTGTATGCCTTATAAAAACAAAGCTACCTGCTTATAAATGAAAGTACTAAGAAAACACCGTGTTATTTTAAACGCGATACAAAATGGAAAAACTGAGCATTTCATTATACAGAGGATATTAAATGGAGTTTATAAACTGGTTTTTCCCCAGGAAGCTAGTGTAAATAGCGTTTTCTATAATATACCTGAGATTCTATTTAAACAAGTAGTAAATAAAAATGTTAAAGCAAATTAGTGACATCTAAGTATTTCTTTAACGCACTGTAAACAAGCGGCAATCTAAATTGGAAATTAAATAAGATCCTGATTCAAAAGAAGTCTTTGATGGTATAAATGAACGAAGAATAAGATACTGTAGAATGTAGGTAGTGACGAATTCATGTAGCTGGCTGCTGACTAAAAATGATTTATCCACGTAGAATAAAGAAAAGCAAGATCTGTTAGTCTTGACACCTGTTTTATTCTTCGTGTATCAATAAGACCTTTAAAGGAGTCGTTTTGATCGTTGAAAGTCACAGCAGTCACACATCGACTGTGAAAGGAATCTTAACCATTTCGCCTCGAAAATTTAGTATATTTTGTATGAAATTCGCTTCTTGTAAGTTGTAACACCCGGTATTATTGGAATAACGTTAATTTCGCCCCGCCTTGAAAACTGTTAGCCCTCAGCCATTAAGGCTCCTCTCGCGAAAAAAGCGTGCAGATGAAACCACTTTTCATCGGCATTAACAGAGAAATTATAACTGAAAAAAATAATTAGTAATCTACATGATACGATACGTAACGTGGTTTTGCCATATTTTTTCTATCGGTATCACATAATAAAGAAATAAAAAACTAAATCACCTCCAAATCGTTGAATGAAACCACTTCACTCCTTCATTATTTATCAAAAGAATATAAAAAAAATATCTACTGCTTTGCAATACATAAGTTGATAATTTGGTTTTTTTACTTTTTTGAAATATGTATTATATTAAGCCTTAAAAAGGTTTTTTCTCCTATTTCGCCCTATCATGGACGCGGCGAGCGTCGTAACCGCCACCGTATTGTATTCACTGTTATGAATGTTATTTTAATGTCATTTACGTCGATATTCGCACTGGCAGACAATGATCAAGGTCGTTGGCGGATATAGAGGCCTTAAATCAGCGGGCAACGGAGCGGTGGCGGCGGCGGAGCGGGAGTGGCGCGTTTGAATGTATAGACTATCTAAGAATATAGATTTATGCAGAATGGCCTCGAAGGCAGGCGGTGCGCGGCATACTAGACGACTTACGCTCCCGCTCCGCTGCCCACAAAATTTGAGGCTAAGGCCTTCCGAGTTGATGTATTATGTGTTGTGACTTGTGTACCTTTAGTTGTAACTATGAATGATTCGTCCATATTTTTTTCATTAAAGTTTTTTTTTTCTTTTCTCCAGGAAACCCGACGACCTGGAGGACGAGTTCAACACCATCCCGCTCAGCGCCAACGGCGTCCACAGTGCCGGCAACGCCGTCTAACTGTCTAACCACTGGGGTGTACTCACTATCTTGTACCATCGAAGAAATTGATTCATAGGCAGTTGACGGACCTGCGTCACTTGGCCAGGTTATGTCAATTCAATATTAGTCGTGATCTGACGGCTGGGTTTGTTGTAACACAACCAAATTACGTAGGTCCGCTCACTGCCTATGAATCAACTTCTCTGATAGTACATACGATTATCAGGGGTGTTGTAAATGGGAGGTTCAAAAATTTTACGTGACGTTACAATATGTTGATGGCCTCTATTAGAAACAAGAAAGGATGTCAAAACTATTAAACATCCAACCAATGTTTCACTGCGCCAAGAGAATTGACAAGGGACGTTATAGACCGACCAATCGGCAAAAATGTGCACACAACACCGCTCTTTGAATTTAAGGCTCTGTTTCACTTACAGATAAGTGCTAGATAGGCTATCCAGCACTTATCAGTAAGTGGTGAAACAGGCTGTGGATCTTGCGTTCTTTCGGATTTGTTTTCATATACATTATCGTTTTTATAATAAAACGAAACGGAGGGACATAATATTATGTTAATGATAGTAATAATTATCCTCAAAGAAAAAGATAGTTTTGAGTACACTCCCATATAAACCAAAGCGAGGGGACTAGGTTAAGTATTTTTTATTTCTAATCAAAGGCCGACTCTTAGATACGTCTGCGGCGCTAATTAACTTTAGCCATTAATTATTCAGTGTCAGCCTACAAAGCCTTAATTGATCCTGTATTAATAGTTAATTTTACGCTCTAAAATGTTCTTTGATGATACCAATCGATACTGAGACATGTTAAATTCAGTTTTGTTGAAGGAAAATTTATGAGAATGAAAGTAACAATGGAAAATATTGTTCGGCCTCGTGTTATTTTTTAACAAACAATAAATTGTAAATAACAATCAATATCTTCTTCTCAATTTCTGAGGCTTTTTCAGTTTATAGATAGATTTATCGTTGTTGATTGGTCATTGGCCAATCAAAAGCACTCAGTGAATCTTGTCAAAAATTCTGAACATTATGAACGTATTATACATGATATAATAATTATTATATTTTCATTTACCTATTTTTGTACACCAGTTTGTTAGTCAAAAACATTGTCAATAAGCAGCCAAATAACAGCCATTTTTTTAGAAGATTAGGCTGTTAATTGGCTAATTCTTTAACCAGTTTTGTATGTATATTACCGATGTTTTAAAACTTGGTTAGTGCCGCAGATCCCTGTAGGTCCTCTAGATGTTAAGTACTGACTGATAGGTACGATGCTCTATGTTGCTATTTTGTCGCACTTTTGTCTTCTGAGGCCTGTCATTTTAATAGACAAAGTTCAAGCTTAGACAGAGAGCATGTTCTACTGTTATAAACTAAAAATAATGATTTTTAAATATAATATAATATGTCCAATAACTAGTTTCTGAATAAAATTCGTGTATTTTACTGTACGGTAGAGCTAAACGTTAGAAATTATGTTTTTCTCTTTTTAAACGGCCTAGGACCAATGATGATATTATTATTGTTTAGGAAAAAGCAAACGAATTTCTTTAGGAGCTATATAAGAGCCAAAATTGTGACAGGTCTCACAAAATTGTACAGTCGGGAATCAAGTGTTTAGCAGTCGAATTTGCACTTGAAAGTTGGTACACGAGCGCATACCAATTTGCTAAGCATGAATTTTGCTCGACTTTACTGTCTTGCAGTTAAATTTTTGTGACGATACATAACGAATTATCTTCTAAGTCATAATTTTAATTCATTATTTATTTCATATTTATTTGATTAATTATTTATGTTGTACGTGTAATGTAAATAACTGTAATTTCAATGATATTGTAGTAATATAGCGAAAATTGATATTGTAAAATCGTTGTAAGATATTTTCGAGTAATGTATATTTTGATTTTTGTGTAGAAGAAAATGTATCGTCACATCGCTCGTTATAGCTTCATAGATGTAACATCATTCACTTGTTAATGTTTTTCGGCGAAAACTGTAAAGAAAATGTATTAAAAGCACCATCTTTATACTTTGTTTTACTTGTACGGTGTACCCATTGACATCCTGCACTTAGGGCCGGTTTACACGTATTAAGCAGATAAGTAGGTAGCAATTACTAAATTCTAACTGTCATCTAGTTTAGGATTTACTAAATTTTAACTTGCTACTAAATTTTGTGTTTACATGCAATTAACAACTTAAAATTGAGTTAATTTAACTACTTATCTACATAATACGTGGGACATGCCTAAGCGAACCAAATCGTGGTTTGATTCAACTTTCGAAGACAATAATTTAGCAGCAGGACGGTGTAGGTGTGGTAGAGTAGGTACATAAATCCATAATTCCATGCTTAATATTATAAATGCGAAAGTGTGTCTGTCTGTCTTTGCCGATTTTTCTGGTATAGAGTAGATACTTTGAGTCCCAGGAAAGGACAGAAGATACTTTTTATCCCGGAATGTACGGTTCCCGCGCGGTAAAGAATTTTGGCGCAATGAAGTTACAGGCGTCATGTAATAACTGATATCAACATTCAATTACAGCAAAGTAAGAATTAAGAAATGTATGGGATTAGACGTTATATTGAGGTATTTCAAGCGCCTTGCCACTTGCTCATAGTTTGTTGGACGAAACTTGTCTAAATACCTTGGTTTTCAAAATAATTATTATAATCTGTTCAAAAGCTTTCAGAAATATAAAGAATGCTACGTGGCTCGCTAGTTCGATTCAGTGTGCGCAATAAAAATACGACCCAAGAATATTCCAAAGTCTGTATTTGGATGTTAAATTAAGCGCTTGAAAAAATATCTTTTCGACGAAAGAAACGCTGAATAAATAAGGGAACTCTGTTCAAATCAACCGTAGATTTGCGATCGTTCGCCAAGATGCCGGGGGATTTGGCTTTGAACTTCCTGAGGCTATTAGATCAAAGTTGCTAAGCTGTTGTGTGTTTGAGTAGATGTATGTTCCGTATGGATTGTATGTGGATTTAAGGCGGGCCCGCACTAAGGCCTTAGGGTGTGTTTCCACTGAAGCGGAGCGGAACTTAGCAGTGCCCGAATTGAACGATCGTGCTATTCCAGCGGATGACAGCGAAGCGGAGCGAAGATTTCGAGCATGGTGATTGGTCAATTCGACACCGTTAAGCTCCGCTCCGCTTCAGTGGAAACACGGCCTTAGTCTTGAAATCAGCCGGCAGCGCGGCGGGGCGGGAGTCGTGGGGGCGGCGCGGGAAGCCGTGTATAGTATGCCGCTCGCCGCGCCCGCGCCGCTGCTTTCGAGGCCAGTTTCATACTACATAATATATTATAATTTATAACTATATCGCAGTCATCTGGTTGAATCTACTAGTTGATTAAATGACTAGAGATTTCACTGAATTAAACAATTTAATTATTAAATGGTTTCATTCAATTAATTCAATAGACATTCAATGAAATAGCAGATTTGACCAAATGTCTGCGACATCTACATTGGTATGCGCCGCTCCTGCGCCGCCACCGCTCCCGCGCCGCTGCCGCTCCCGCGCCGCTGCCGCTCCCGCTCCGCTGCCCGCTCCGCTGCCCGCTGATTTCGAGACTAAAACCAGAAGCGATACTACACTGCAGTAGCGCGACACGGCACGGCTGATATTCTCTGTAAGAAATCGTATGAGGTTAGCGGCCGTTAGCCGCACTACGCGGCAGCGTCACCTCGCCGCTCGCGACTCGCGTCAATTCTATGGAACGTGAAGTGTCGCGTCGCTGTCGCGGTCGACTGTTGCTGTTGCGTAGTGCGGTTTCACCTTAAACATTACATTAATGTAATAAACTAATTAATAATAATTATTGTTATTCCTGTAGAATCTACCAGAACATCGAACGCTTTTAATCACCCAGCAAATCCCAAAATTCATTTGTAATGCACAAACGTAATAAGGTTAACCGTGACTAATGGAAGTGCACTACTTTTGTGCCGGTTAATACAATATTAACCGCCTCATTGTTTAGTAATGTGCGGTCGTTTCTATTTTCATTCAACTTTGATTTTATGAAAAAAATCACTGCAAATGTATGAAGTTTATGCCAAAATCAACGTTTAAATTAAGTGAAACTATCACTTAAATTTTAATTTAAAAAAAAATCACAGAAAACTTATACAGTTTACAGTTTAAGTCCAAATCTTCATTTCAATTACTTAAGTGAAACAATCATTAACTGCGGGTAGACATAATGTAGCGACTTGAAGTGACACTAAATGCTTTGTTCCAGTCACAGCCAGCTCCATTAGCACGGGATGAGAACAGACACGAGCAGCAATCAGATATAATGGCGGTGTAGAGAAAAACACTGAATCAAAGCTATTCAGTTTTTTTATTATAATAGTAAAATAGCTCGCTTTCTGTCTCGCCTCTTTAGTATTTACAGAAGTAGAACAGCCATTCCCAAAGTGTGATCCGTGGAGCCCTGGGCTTGGCAGGGCTTCAGAAAGGTCACTTCTTCAAAGGGCTCTGCCATGAAAGAAGTTTGAGAAACGCTATTGTAGAAGCTTTATCATAGGATCCTGCGAACAAGGGGTACTTTAAAATTGACGATCGACTTAACTAGTGGACCGTTATTAAGTTTATAATATATACGAGACTATAACCCAGTGACCTGTGAAGATTTTCCATCGTGCTCGGCAGTCGGCACCACGTAGACATTTTGTCCTTGTCCCTTTCATTCACAAACGAAAATGTCCCATTAGCTATGTCCACATTATGCCTTTTTCTGTTCATCAAGGGCACGCCTTATAGCGCTGTCAACTGCGAACGGGCATGCCCGTAACGCGCGTTGGAATCGTAGCGCGCGCTATGACTCTTTTCTTTCAACGCGGGTGGATTTTGACGCGCGTCACGGGTATGCCATACGTCCTTCGCTGTTGTCTGCGCTATAACGCATGCCCTTGTTGAACAAAAAAAAAGGCACAATGTGGACAAAGCTATTCGTGCTCCTATGACCTATCGCATCACTATTGCATACATCTTGAAACCTAAGTACATATTTACTAGTCAGCAAAATAAATTCATATACCATCTACAAAGTGAACAAACAGCAGATCTGTGTTGTTTTAATTGGCCAAGAGTTTTAATAATTTTACCTATTTAAGAAAACGCTACGTACGATTTTCAAGAGCACATTAATAAAATATAAGGAGCTCCGATATTTTTACGTAAACCTGTGATTTATCCGGCGTGTCCCGCGCTTCCGGTCTATCAGCTATTTGTCACTCCAGCTGCGTGACGCAGCAGTTTACCGCGACATTTCAACGCGAAATATAGCGCGAGGTAGAAAAGGTGAGCCCAAGTGAGAATGTTCTTATTATTTTTCATATGCGAAAATATGATGCACTCCGAAGTCCGTACAGTTTAGGTAAGGCCGCACTTACACAGGCGTACCTTGATTGCAGCGCTCGCGACACGTCATGTCACGGCCAATATTTTTGTATGCAATTCAATGAACCATGCCGCTAACCGCACTACGCAGAAGTACGATCAGTACTATTTACATTTAGTAGTCTTACTACTTAGTATTTGCATTTAGTAATCTGTGACAGTAGAATAGGAAGTGACGTGTCACGTCGCTGTGCCAGCGTAGTGTCGCCTAGCACGGTCTGACCTTTACTGTCCAGTGTCAAGTGTGCATAATATGTATAATATTCGTGTATAAAATAAAAATTTTAATCATTCTTCTCTTCACACATAAAAATTACTTATTGGGCACAATAAAAATGACTCCTACCACCTGCGTAGCCGTTGTAAATCAATCATTCTTCTGCCTCCCTTTTATCATCGCATAATTTGTAGATGGCCCTAAAGGCAATCAAGAGTAAAACTTACAATTGAAGAACATCAAATAATCAACAATAAAGTAAAGTAATCAGAAGTATTCTGAAATTAGACGCGAATTTCCATTATTATTTCTATTATGAAGTATTTGAAATTCTTATAATAAATTGTGGACTTAGCTTTTCATGGCAAAACAATTGCAATAATTATTAAATTTATAACGCGCGCGCGCGCGCTTTAGTTCGTGGTTGGTACAGCTATGAGCTAATTGTATATTCTGTGGTCGTGGTTACTTTCACAAAATGTACTTGGCTCTAGGCCGCGAGCAACATCTTATATTATGAAATTCCTTAGAAGTTACAGCCTAGTTCTGAAGCAACGGAAATCCTTTCACTAACGACGCTGTAAGTTCTGTTTATTACAGAAATCAAAGAGAACGTTTATTTAAAGCCCTTTTCAGCAGGTCGAGGCGAAATCGTGTCACTTAACACACTGTATGGGACTTCAGGTGCTCAACAAACAAAAGAGGCTGTGCGACTTGGACTCAAATCCGCTGTTTCTCGGCTTTGCTTTTAACTTAAACGAAAATGTTCATTGCGTTTTTGAATTTAGACAGATCTCGGTCCAAAATATGTTAGGACCAAGATATTATTATCCATATCCATACTTCCATACGAATATTATAAATGTGAAAATGTGTCTGTCTGTCTGTCTGTCTGTCTGTTACCTCTTCACGCTCAAACCGCTGAACCGATTTTGCTAAAATTTGGCATAGAGATACTTTGAGGCCCGAGAAAGGACATAGGATAGTTTTTATCCCGGAAAAATGTACGGTTCCCGCGCGATAACGAATTTTGGCGCAATGGCGTCATCTAGTAATATAAATGTCGTATTATAAATGTCATAATCAAATAAAGAAGATGTAGATAAATTGAATATTATATTCAAAATAAAGGTTAAGTAGTAAAATATTTGTTATTAATATCGCATAATCATTAATCATGCATAAAAATATGACACATTATATTTGATTTGATTCCATAATATTATGTTTTATTGGTAATAAATAATAACATGAAACGTATTTTTAGGGTTCCGTAACAAAAGGGTTAAAACGGGACCCTATTTCTACGATGTGTGTCTGTCTCCAGGCAGTATCTCAAGATGCGCTATAGCTAGACTTGAAATTTTTACAAATTGTATTTGTTGCCGCTATAACAAGAATTTATACTAAAAACAAAATTAGATTTAGGTTAGTTCACGTTTGTTTTATTTCCATATAACAAACGAGATTTTTTGTCTTTTTTGCTTTATATCAATAATGACAACAGGTAGGCACTTGATATAATATTCACAAAATCCTCAATTTAAGTATTTAAAAAAATCCAATTTATTCATTCTAATCATGTATGAGTATTGAGTCCAGCAGATTCGCACACACTTTTAAAACTTCGCTGAGTAGGTGAAAAGGATAATATCCTGGGACGTTTTGTATCTAGCGGCAGGCGTTTGACAGCAGATATTATGACTCACTGCTGTCAAACCCCTGTCGCATAGCTGTCGCAATACGTAACCACCATAAAGGTAATATACCTATCGGAATAGAGAAACAATCCCGAGCTGTCAAGCTTAACCAAAATTTGATTTACATCTGTGTATACAATTATGTTTACGTGTGCGTGTCAGTGATGTACAAACATCTTGTAATTCGACAAAATATCGATCATGGAATAATAATTGTAAGATTGTAAACATAATGCCGGCTGTACATTCTCGCCGAGACACAGCGAGGCGGCCCGAGTGCGAGAGTGTAAATGGGTGCGCTCGCCTCGTCTCGCCTGTCTCGGACCCTCTCGGTCCGTTGTCGGTATTTTGCGCCCGAGACAAAGGGTCTCGCGAGGAAAACGAGCGCACTACTGTACACTCTCGCGTCTTTCACTACTAGTCCCGCCGTTGTTGGACAGTGTAGAACAGAAAAATAACAATAATAAACGACATTATCAGTCATCATAATATATGAGAAATAAAATTAAATATGATTATAAATCTTTGGATTACAATGATATCTTTCGATGCATGGTGAATGGTGAATGGTCGTAATCCTCCATCTTCTCTGAGTTCTTATCTGCGATTGAACTAAGCAATAATGAACATGATCGCACTCGGGCAAGGGGCTCTCGCACGAGACTCGCCCGAGAGCTCTCGGCGAGAGTGTACAGCGGGCATTATAAAATGGGATAAAATAAAACTGCATATATATAATATAATAAAATTGTAATTTTGAAGTAAAATGTGACTTTTCTTCAAAATGCTTGCTGCATAATTAAGTACTCGTATGCATGATTTTTTCTTCGGAGTCCAGTTTGGACGGTTAATTATTTTAAGTCATGAATTTCTGGTATCCAGGTCCGCAGGAAATCTGAAAAATTGGCCAAGTGTAAGTCGGACTCGCGCATGAAGGGTGACCGGTTTCAACCGGGCATTTTCTAAAACCCGGTACGATACGACACGACATGTCATGATACGATTCGACACGACAGGTTACGTCACGTGACATCAGTACCTACACGACACGACACGACTTCACTAGACCCTATTAATTTTCAATTCACTCTCAATGAGCCTACTGAGCCCTTTTATTTGATGCCCATCTTGCAGAAGTGCTTTCAACTATTTCCCTGTCTTGGATGAGCAGCCGTATTGGATGTAGAATGACATTACATCTGTGGAAATTTCAGAAGTCTACATATTACTATAGTGTTTCTTGTTATACAGCCTGAAGACAGACAGACGGACGGACGGATGGACAGACGGACAGGCAACGAAGTCTTAGTAGTAAAGCGGGCTGCGGGACCCCACTACTAGGACTTAATTTTTACCCTTTGGGTGCGGAACCTTAAAAATGATAAATTATGCATGATAGTATAATATAAACTAATTATAAACTACGGATGAGTATGTTATCATTTCAACATTCCTAATAATTAGTATACTTAACTAAAAATATTTTCATATCGACACAACTTATCGATAACTTGATGCAGCCCTAGTGTAAAATAGATGAAAATTGTTTACACAAAATATCTTTAAATTGTGCACCATGGCTAGTCAAGTTATGTTTTCCATATAATTAAACATATACAGAAGTGAACACGGACGTAAAAATACCAATAACTCGTAGGGAATTGGCAAAAATAAACTTAAAACTAGGTCCTGTCGATTTAGAATAATTCACCTGTGAAATGAATATTTGTCCGGGTTTTTTCGATGTGTGGATCCAGAATCATTCCACAAACACTTAACCATGTTTCTAGAGCAGTATTTCTTAAAATTATTCATTATTTAACTTAAAATCACAATTTTTCTAAGAGCCCAAATTGACAACTATCGGCCCAGGGGCAGACAGACTGTCAAACAGATGAAAAAAAAGCTATGCAACCTCAAATCACGCTTCTCTTTCTACCACGCAGTGTTACTGATAGTGACATCTCGCTTGCTCAGGCCTTTGTTTCTCTATTCCGATAGGTATATTAACTTTATGGTAACCACCCTGCAATCTTTCGACCGTTTCTAGTTGAAGTTCGAGAAATGTACTAAAGTATTTAGGAGTATTTAAAACAGTTAACAGCTATAGTAGTTAACATTTTACTGAGCTGTACTGCTGAACATTCAACAGTAGGACAATTTGCTGGAGCCGGTCGACAGTAATTACGCCTAATTCGCGCAACGAATTTTAGACGAACTTCGTCGGAACTCCGTCACGTAGACGAGACGAATGCTTGTTAATAAGTTTACAAAAAAGTTCCCGATAGACAATTAGAGACCTTTTTTGAATACGCCTGTCGTAAGTTGAAGAAAAAGTTAGGGGAAATAAACAAAACTAGGGTCATGACAGACCTTAGAGTTTAGACAGTCAGATAAAAGTATCTAGGTAAAGCAAAAACGTTATTTTATTATTATTTTCTTATTTGTTATTTTTAAGGTATACTATGCCCTTTCCTGTATTTTACTCTATATCTATGCCAAATTATATAATAATCGGTTCAAGTAGTTCGTGAATTTAGTTCGTTCAAACTAACAAACTCTTCAGCTTTACAATATTAAATACAATATGTAGAATCATGAAATATATTTAAATAGTTACTTCCTGTAATACTAATTCCATTCAACTTATACTATAACATAATATTGTTATAACTTTTTAACACGGTTTTATAAGCGTGGGCTGTATGTATGTCACGGAAACTTTGAACATGATTTTTATTAATCTCTAGTAATGTAGTCTTATTAATTTGAAACTAAGTATTATGTAAAAAAATAAGTATTAAGAGCCAATGACAATGCAATAAAAAACGTATTTTACAACTACATATTATTAATTACTTATTATAATTTAATTAGGACGACGCGAGCTCATCCTGGAAATTCCAATGACTCGTGAATATCATTAAAACAAGTTAAATTTGCTCATACGAATATTTGATGATAAATATTATGTACAGGTAGATGATGTTATAGAATATTCTGGATTAACTGGTTTTTAGGGCATAAGGGATATGGACGTGTCTTCAAAAATAATATTGAGATTTCTAATATTATTTTTCTTTAAACTGAATAGTACACCGCTATTAGGTATAGCTGAAATTTTCACAGATTGTGTATTTCTGGTGCCGCTATAACAAAAAATACTAAACACAAAATAAAGTTCATATATTTTAAGGGGGGCTCCCATACAATAAACGTGATTTTTTGGCGTTTTTGACTCGTAATCCATAACGGCAACATGTAGAATGTAATTTTCACAGAATCCTCAATTATACATCTTACCTTGAGATTTAATAGTGCAATTAAAATAAAATAAATAATTAAGGGCTCCCATACAAAGCAGACAATTTTTCCATAATTTCGCTCTAACACAGTACGGAACCCTTCGTGCGCGAGTCAGACTCGCACTTGGCCGATTTTTATTATTAAAATCTTTTATTTGACTTTTGTCTCACCAATGCACAATTGATGCATATTTAATTCTAAGTTCGTGAGTTGAAGACGTTTTATATGCAAATTAACATATTAATTTATGAAAACTTGTATTAGTTCAGACTCAGAGGTGTTGTGTAGATGATGATACAGCTTCTTGTGATATTAACTTTTATAATAAGCAGTGAACAAGTAAATAAAAAGCATATAGTGGAGGTAACATTTCCTCATCGGTCCTCTGTTGTGATCTCAGGAATTTTCGCAGCCACGACAGAGTAAGTATAGACAGCCAGTAGTTATAAATATTTAAACAACTAGCTGGTGCCCGCGACTTCGTCCGCGTTAGCATAGTAGATCACGTCCCAAGTATTATTTTTGAAAAATATTCAATGTACAGAATTGGCTTTCCAACGATTTTATTATATGTATAGATAAGCAACACATCCATGAGAGAAGGGGGGGGGGGGGGGGGGGTTTGACGACCGATGCCGAAGCTCGTCACATATTAATCAATCGACACTCGAAATCGGTAAAGATAAGATAGATAAAAGCTCGTAGCAAGGCAAGGAGTGGAGATAGATACTAAGTGTAGAGGACAAATTTGTAGGAAATTTTATGAGCTTTCATTATGTATGGTACTTTTTTTCTCTACGATGCGCCGTTTTAGCGATATGAGCAAAAAACTAAAAATTTGGAAAATTGTGCCCCTTCCCCTCACCCTAGTTGATCGTTAAAATTTATAGCCTATGTGTTGAACCGACCTCTAAGTAATATACGTGCAAAATTTGAAGTAAATCCATCCAGTACTTTCTGAGTTTATCCCGGACATACATACAGACAAACAGATAAACAGATAAACAGACAACCAGATAAACAGACAAACAGACAAAAATTCTAAAAACTATATTTTTGGCTTCCGTATCGATTGTAGATCACGTCCCAAGTATTATTTTTCAAAAATATTCAATGTACAGAATTGACTTTCCTACGATTTTATTATATGTATAGATAATTACATCATATTATATCCCCTTACCCTCCCACCTCTTGGAATTATATACAGAGATAACTCTCATATATATATTTTAACCGATCAAATATCCAGCTGATGTCAAGAAATGGTTCAAATCTTTGCATTTCGTAAAACTCTCGTACTTTCAGTTGTTTATTGTATGACTCGGATCGGTCGTACAATAGGTATTTATTATTATGTTAATGTTACGTTTTAATAACGTAACAGTCGTGTCATACCGTCAACGTATACGAGACGGCCATCCATACTAATATTAGAAATGGGAATGTGTGTCTGTCTGTTTATTACCTCTTCACACCTAAACCGCTGAACTAATTTTGTTGAAAGTTAGTTTAGGGGGCGTCTACAAATTACGTGAGGTGTTTTTTTTTTAATTTTTTGACCCCCCTCCCCCCCGAAAATCTCACGTGAGATTTTCAAAATATGGGTTTCTTACGTAAGCGTTTGGTTTGACATTCAGTAGATTTTCTTTCGAACGAATTTGTGAATGATCTTAATCGTATAACGATTACGCTTACGATTAAATCTTTAGCATACGTACAATCTGGATGAAATGGACCAAAATAGTATCATCTTGTTGAGAAAAAAATTACGTGATATTTGCCGAGACCCCCCCCCTCTCCCCAACGTGAGTTTAGATGAGATTTGACTCGATCCCCTGCCCCCCCTAAACATCTCACGTAATTTGTGGACGCCCCCTTAGTTGAAAGTACCGGGAAAGGACATAGGATACTTTTATCTCGGAAAAGTGTACGGTTACCGCGCGATTAATTTTGGCGCAATAGAGTTGCGACTTGCGGGCGTCATATAGTTTGCTATAAGTTTCTAGGGAGTCATTATTGCAAAGTCCGTTATCAAATTTCAGGTTCCAAATGACGATAACAGGAGGTGAAATATCGGAAAAGGTGTGCAATATTACAATAAGTCCTCTACATGATCGTTTAAAAATTGAAAATGAATCTTTTAAATATGCATTTGGCAAAATAAGTAAAGGTAAGCCAAAAAAGCGAAATACTCTAATTTCTCAATAATTTGATAATGATTTATGACAGGATAATAAGTGTATTATAATAATATAAGTGGTATTATACTTATGGCTGGTTTACACGTATTAAGTAGACAAGTAGTAACTAAACTAAATGACAATTAGAATTTAGTTACTACTTATCTACTTAATACGTGTAAACCAGCCATTACTGAAATGTGTTCACGCTAGAGCAGCGGTTCCCAACTTGGGGATAATTACCCCCGCAGGGGTAAAACGGCAATTCTAGGGGGGTAACAGAGTTGGCACGAAAAAGTATTAAGTATAATAATAAACAAAATAATTGTACGGTAGTGAAACCGAACCTAATATTCTTAAACACCTGATGATGATCTATTTCGAAACCGGTCGTGTAATTTGTTATAAGTTATAATAAAATCTTAATATAGTGGAAAAAGTGCAAGAATAGTGTGTTTTACAGAGTATTCAATATGAATTTTAACCAAGAACCGAAAGTAATATCAATTACATATACTAATATTCTTAAATTTGCGAATGCAAATCAATATCAACATTCACACTAGCTGTTAAGTCCAAGATTTATATGTTACTAGTTAGCTAATAGGGCAATTTCTTACATAATAAAGATATTTTTGTTAGAATTTGTGTGGTTTAATTATTTTAAATTAGCTAGGGGTAAACTTAATTCCCATACTTGTTCATAGGGGTAGTGAGATTGAAAAAGTTGGGAACCGCTGTGCTAGAGGCACCACCAACACAGAAAGCAAAAACTTTTGTTCCATGTTTGACAACATTTCTGTCAATATGCTGATATTATGACCTGTCACCTGTGCAACATAATATTAAAGCACACACACACACACATAATATTAACTTGTTGTGCTAGTAGCGCCCTCTGCTTCGACCTTTGCGTAATATCCTACTCCCTATTAGACATATTTCCTAACACTTGTGGGGGTCTATGAGTTAACTCTTGGCAAATTTGTATCTTATAATCTTTCGATCGCGGATTCTTGGAAATCTATTGTTATTCCATTGTTGTCGCGATCACCGGTAATCTTATGGAGCTTGATAGGTTAAATTATCGTTGTTCGTATTGAAGCAAATGATTAAACGATCTTTAATTTAGCATTAACATTAGCCAAGAGCGACTCTAGTGATCATAGTGGCCTTAAAACCCACAATATCGTTAATATGTTTGTCTATCCAATATACATAAAGCAATTTTGATGAAAGGATGAGCCCTGAAGTTATTCAGCCCCCTGATTCATGATCCGCAATTCGACTTGTAATTTGTAAATAATTGTAATCGGCAACTTCACGCGCGTCACCCTAACACCCGTCGCGCTAATCTATTGACATCGGATCACATGACAACTCACAACTCACACGTAACAGAAATGGTGAATCAGATGTCCTTCACATATTTGTTGGGGATTTATCTGGAAACACCCAAGTGCGACGATTAATTTTTAATCTATATTTTTAGGTATGGTGCCATTTTGGTTCAATATAATTACACTGAAAGATGACAAGTCGGTAAATCTAGCAGTGAGTTTTAATGGCAACGACGCGGGGCCGCAAGACTATGAGAAACACTGCCCATTCCACCTGGCTGATGACGTGTACAAAATTACCTTCGAGAACTTCGAGCAGATAAAGAATTTAAGCTTCGGGTTTGCGGGTGATGATGACGAATAAGGGGCCGACTAAAGCAAAATAGATGACCTTATAATTCATTTTTTTACTTGATAATAAGCTATGAATAAGTAGTAGTAATATATTAATTATTATGAAACAATAGATAAGTACTACACAGGTACTACATGATATTTGCGTTGGTCCGTATAACTACGGACCAACGCATCGCTAATGCGAAAACACGATATTATCTTTAAATTTTTCGAAAGAAATAAATCACAAAAATGCATTTAAATTTCACGAATGTTTCATTTCTTTTCAAAACTGTGCATTAAACTGAATCAATATTTTAATAAATATTATAAAGTTATATTACCGAGAGACAGGCGGATTCTAGAAATATGTATTGTTTATTTACAGAGTTATTAGGAACAAACTACCTAACTAAAAATAACTATTTCTGTACATAATATAATATTATAGTTACTTACTTTGAAGTCGGTACCAATCCCATAAATTTCAGACATTGACTGAACTCACGATTACATTAGCGGGTACCGAATTAATAGTTGAGATTTAGACGAATTCTGAAAAAGTACTATAACTATTCAAGTGAATTATTTTATACTTTTTAGTTCATAATATTATTATTGTTTTTACCTTGGAAGACGTGTAATAGTAATAAGAGTAGTTTTTTTTACCTGTGGGCCGCGACTCGCAACCCCCTGAGGGGTCGCGAAAATTCTGTAGGGGGTTGACACTTGCCAGTACTTGCCAGAGGTCGATAAGTTTTAAAGTTACATAAATAAAAATAGTAACGAAATATATATTTTTTTATCTCAGGGCCGCGTCATAAAAAGGTTGAAAGAGTGCACCAATTTCAAAAATCATATTTAGTTAATTATATGAAGCCGTGGCTTCTCTCAGTAAAATATACTTATTACGGTATAATGTATTGTAAACGTGTGTGGCTATTGCCGTAATAAGGCTTTTATTGCCCATATCAAAATTAACGTTTACGTCCCTCAGGGTCCAGGCCAACGATGCGGCGGACGGAAGCCACGGAAGACATGTAATAGACCCTCGTGTCTCCGTCCTGCGCGGTAGTAGGAACACGGTCGGGTTTTAGTGGGTACAGCTGCGGCCACTTACCATCTCTTCGGCCGTAGCAAGTCCCACATACCCCGGTGGTCCTTCCCCAATGCTGCCGGGGATGCGTAATTGCATTTCCCGACCAAAAACAAAAAAAAAAAAAAGGCCAACGATGCGGAATTAGGAAGTAGGCCCTACAAATTTTTCTCCTAAAAATCAGTTATTTTAATTATTTAGAGAGAAGAAAGTGTGATTGTTTTTATTAATAAGATGGTTAATCTGTATTTTCTCCCACTCACTGCCCACATTATACAGGGTGTAACAAAACTAAGTGATAACCTAAGGGTGTGTACGTGTTCCTCGTAGAGTTCACTGTAAAAGTAGCAGCGCTGAAAGACTCTTTTTTTTACTTTTGTATGGGGAAGATCGTGATGCTTAGGCGCTTTCCCATACAAAAGTGAAAGAAATTGGTCTTTTAGCGCTACTTTCAGAGTGAACTCTCAACAAGGAACTATACACCCTAAACTTTAGGGCCTAAACTCTAAAGTATTATCACTTAGTTTTGTTACACCCTGTATATTATAGCAGTAAATCACGTTTCCCGTCGCTAGCAGAGGCGGTCGAGTCTATTGTCTAAGTACTTTCAATTTGTCCCCGCACAAAAACTGAAGTCTCCTGTCCAGCACTTCGGGACCATCCATAAAATACGTACACAGTAATTTCATGATTTTTAGACCCCCCTCCCCCTCCTTGTTACTGGTGGTCACATTTGTGGGACCTCCTAATGTGACGTCACAAATTTGCAATTTTACAACAAAAAATTAAAACCACCTCAATATTATTTTTTTTTTCAATTTTAAAATGTGATTGAAATAATTCTTTCATTAACTTTAAAATGTGATGTTACATTTTAAATTATTAGCTCAGGATGTCACACTTCGTCGACCCCCCACCCTTTACGTGTGACATACTTTATGGATGACCCCTTTGTGGTCGGCAGCACACGTCATAGAGCCGCAGCGGAGTGGGTCGCACTTGCCATATTCTTTGTGATATAAAAGATAGAGTAAGCAACATGGAGACTTGATTATAAAAATATATTTATTTATAAGTATAAATTATATAGCTTGTGTGGCTCTACATAATGTACGCCTAGTGCCTACCTAAACAATAAATACAATCATACAAATTTACGGTACGCACTGATTAGAAATGATGATGGATTAGAAAAAATGGATAAGATATATTAATAACTAGCTGACCCGACAGACGTTGTCCTGTCTTAACGATGATTATTTAATTCGAATTGGTATAATTAAGAAAACAATAGATTAAAATTAGTATCTTCATGACAAATTTCATCAAAATAGATTAAATAGTTTAAGCGAAAATCATAAAAGTTTATTGTGCAGGAACCGTACATTTTCCGGGACAAAAAGTAGCCCTTGTCCTTTCCCGAGACTCAAAGTATCTCCATACCGAATTTCATAAAAATAGACTGAATAGTTTAGGCGAAAATAATAAAAGTTTATTGTGCGGGAACCGTACATTTTCCGGGAGAAAAAGTATCCTTTGTCCTTTCCCGAGACTCAAAATATCTCCATACCAAAATTCATCAAAATCGATTGAATAGTTTACGCGCAAATCATAAAAGTATATTGTGCAGTAACCGTACATTTTTCCGGGACAAAATGTATCCTATGTCCTTTTCCTTGTTCTAAGCTACCTCTCCACCAATTTTCAGCCAAATCGGTTCATCCGTTCTTGAGTTATAAGTGGCGTAACTAACACAACTTTCTTTTATATATATAGATTTAGTTATTTTAAATTATCTATGTATTTAAATAATTTTAAGATTTTTTACATTAAATTATTATTTGGTAGACCTTTGAAACTTTAAATTTACTCCCTATGCCGGAAACTTCTGAAAAACTGTGTATTAAAATGCAATTCTCTCGGATTTGCCAGAGTCATCAAATAAGATCACAAATGAAAAACAAGTGTAGCAAAGATAAAAGAAAGATAAAGTTTGATCGCGGACTTTCCTCAATAATGAAATTCTTCTGATGAAGTTTCGACTTTATAATTCACAACGAGAAGTTCTGTCTCCATATTTCTGCTTCTTAACATTCTTTTTCTTTTTAAAACTCCCAATAAAAGATCTAAACTCCGATATTGATAAACTTGGGACCGTTTACGGGGATCGAACTTTAAAGTTGTTCTCAGATATAGAAAAACTTAGATGTTACAATCTATAGCACAATCCTTCACAGATATTTGACTAACTTTTGAAATTAAAACTACTTTTTACCTACTTGGTGTACCATGATTCGTTTATCGTGAGGGAATAGTACATTGCTATTTGCTTATTTCCTAATTGGGGGGAGGGGAGGGGGGGGGGGGGGGGGGGGAAATTAACGTCAATTTTGCTGGCAAGTGGGAATTCAAAACGTGTTACATACTCTATGTGTTGTAAACAAAATATCTTTTCAGTCAGATTAATAAAAGTCAATTTTGATGATTTTTTGTTTCCATATACTAGACCGACCATCTTGGTTCATATACCTGTACCCAGAAATTCAGCGGGGCTCTGCTGAAATCCTGGGTGCGACCATGCTTCTAGACTAGCATCAATGATCGCTGGTGCTAACGTCTTCCTATTTTGGTAGGTAGTAAGGTAAGGACCGTATATAGTACCTTCTTATAAGGTAATAGTACCTATATTGAATAATGAACATATTAAGGTACGGTAAAATTAAGGTATAATCAAAACACCAAGCTCAAAATTGAATTGAATAAACATTCAATATTCAGTTTTGTGCCTCGTTTCGCCGTTTGAACTGTAAAATGTATACTTACATAATATTATACTGAAAATGTAGATTAATTTTAAACCAGCACCGCAATGCATCAACTACTCTGTGAGGTCAATAATGCCAAGTTTTCCGACATCACTCAAAATAACACCAGCGGACATTCAGTTTCAGTGGACACACCGATTCATTCAATTATACCTCATAAATAAACAGATAATAAACGCTTGCGCACTCTCAAATAATCCTGAGCTTTATTATTCATGTTTTACTAACCAACTTCAAAAATGGAGGAGTTTTTTGTAAGTACGTTTGTCTTTCTCTGTCCAACAGGTGATCCGTTTACTGGTTTGCCCCTAATAAAAAAAATTAAGGCAATCTAAAAGTGTTTTAACGTGAAAAACACGCTTTAACACGAAAAACTTAAAACTGTATTTTACTGAAAATTTTTGTCGATAAATCCAATGTTTGACAGATTGTATTTATCAGATTTGCGAACAATGAACACAATCACATATTGAAGCCATAACGAAGTTTTTGTTACAATAATCCTATCAATATTCAGTTACCTGCACATTGTAAATACGAGTATGCATACTTGCATACCTAGTGCATACAATTTTAATACGAACTATTGATTTCGCTTATTTTATTTCTAGTGGCAAATTTGGTGTCGACAGAGTTGCCTTTTTTGCGCCTTTTTAGGGTTCCGTACCCTATTATTGAGACTTCGATGTCTGTCCGTCTGTCTGTCTGTCTTCGGGCTGTATCTTAAGAACCGCTTAGATATCTAGATTTTTTTTGCCTGCAATCAATAATGGCAAGTAGGCACTTGAAATACTAACAAGATCCTAAAACATGTGTGTACTTTATAATTATTGCTGATAAAATTAAAATCCTTTTTTTATACGTCCATGATTAAAATAAACTAATTATATTTAAGGGGTTCTTCCATTCAAAAAACACAATTTTTTGGCAAATTTCACTGTATAACGGTGCGGAATCCTCCATGCACGAGTCCGACTCGTTTTTTTTTTAAAGTAGGTAGGTCGCTATAGCCCTGATGTCACTGCGACCCATGAGGATCTATTGTGACTCCTTCGCACTAGAGAATCATCCCCAACCCAATACTGCTCATAAATTGAACGATATGGTTGGGGTTGGTGCCACGAATTTCCTCTGTGGATGAGTATTCGTGGCGACCAAGGTGTCTGTTCCTGCTCTGTACTAGAGCAGGACAGTCGAGGAGAAGGTGAATAGGTGTTTCATCCTCCTCCTCACAAAATTTGCAAGTCGTTATGCTACAAATACCCATTCTGTTGTGTACTTGTACGTCCGACTCGTACTTGGCCGTTTATTTTGAGTTGCAATTTAGTCTAATCTTCATCTCTAGTCAGGAATTATAAAGCGGCAGATAGAGACTGAATTAAGCTAAAAAGACTTATGTATAAATATTCGTTCGCCCATTTCTAAATTGACGACACAAATGGACGAAGTGGGTGTTAATTTGGAAATGATCGTTTTTTTCGCTTATAATATGGACGCTTGAAAAATAATTTAAAAAAAATAATAATGTAGATTTATCTATTATCTATAGTGAATAGTCAGATAATAAGTACATCAGCTAATGATGAATTTCATACTGCTTAATCGTTTCCAAAAATAAGTTAAATGTTAATCCGTTATTACGCCTAAACGGAATCATTAATTAATGCTAGGAATTTTCTTTTTCGGTATAAAAGGAACCCTTTAAGAAGGCTTTTGTAATTAATCAACGCGTAGGAGCGTGGGCCTGACGCAAAAATCTTATCTCGAGACCCGTCTTACCCGCATATACCCCGATTATATGATTAGTAGTTTCACTGACGAGTGAGGAAGAATAAAAGGGTTTCTCCTCAAACCTATAATGGATGATACTACTCGTGTCTCGTATGATTGCCACTGTCTATGATTGCACAATCATTTTATTTTGCATGGGAAACGCTCTATGTGTCCTGCGAGTAGGGGATGTGCCTCAGTTAAGCTGAAGCCCCCGGGGGTATGTGAAACTGGCCGACGAGAAGCGCTTACCCACTAAAACCACTTGCGGTTTGCCTTCCGCCGTATACGGAGAGATATCCTGGACCGGATCCAGCCAGCCTGTCTACCTCAAGGGACCAGACCTCCACCAAAGTTAGGGAACGCTTCGGCAAACTGAAGCTTTCACCTCGGCGCCGAGACTAGCTAAGTCGGGCAGGTTCCCATCCAATACAGGGTAACCATGGCCAATCATAGACGATTATAGCTTTTCGAGCGCCTTCAGTTACTAAATAGCAACATGATAAATTTAGAACCACCGGCACGCTAACATTTATATCTACCGACAAACTAATATTTCAACTACCTTTCGAATAATTAATATTTTATGTATTTGCTTTGTCATTTTGTTAATTCACTTTTCTATTATCTTTGTTCGCACAAGCAAGTTACAATAAACACATTTTTGTCAAAGTCTATCTTTAATTATTTAAACCAGCCAAACATAGTAAGTCAGAACATTTGGCGACCGTGAAAAATACGAATCTACAATAATTCGCAAGACGAGAACGTTACGTTACGTACGTACGAGTTACGTTACGTTCGACGGTCATTCGACGATCCAACTGTTGCATCCTGGTCAGAGTGGCTCCAGCTGGAAAGTAATACTTATTTCTGAAAGAAGAAAGACGAAACTGAGGACGTTGTGGAGTGACGTTGACGTTTTCAGATAAGTGTCTTCCCATTCTTCAACCTCACAACCACTACCTAACCATAATTATTACCCTAATAATAACCTTATCTATATCCTATCTAGATATCCTATATTCCTTTGTTCTACAACATAATACATCAATATTTTATAATTTTATTGCCCAATGTTCAAATTAGCTATTTTTAGTCAATTTAAAAACCAGTTAGTTTAGTAACATTCAATTTCCTTATCTACGATCGTTATCGGTCGATTGAATTTATAGAAAACAATAAACTTATTGTTATTTGCTGACTATTTCAGGCCATTTCAGGCAAAATCTGGAAAACCACTGAAAATACATAATATCAATGGCGAAGTTTAACGCGTGCGCGTATTTTGTGGTCTGTGGAGATCCAGGAGACACCGAATTCAGGAGCGTGAGCAATTTTATTTTCCTTTTTTTTGCACTACGAATAATAAAAACTAAGGAAACGTAACTCCTATACTATTACCGTTTTAAATTTGGTTCCTTCCGAACTGTTATATAACGTCAGCTTAATACCGCTCAAGGCCACCTAAACATTGCAAATGTATTGAAATGTGTACATAAGGTACAACTTTTTTGACAAGTATTTTGGAGCATGTTTTTTGACGGAGTTACTCTTCCTTAGTTTTTATTATTCGTAGTTTTTGCATATAAAGCTATTACAAAGATAGTTTCACATTTAAGACGAAGTCGAAGCAAAAATATTAATATTATTTAAGGCGAATTTACTAGTTTTGGTATAAATTACTATTTACTTTTGATTTTTTATTGAAATGCCTAACGATACCGACAAAAGTGAATTAAAGAAGTTCTTCTTTAAAAAGAGCGTATTACTACATTTAAAAACTATATTGATCTGATTGACAAAAAGGAAGAGTTAATCTACAGTTCAAGTTACGGAACTTTCAATAAAATTAGAAAAAAATCGTTTGTTAACAATTCAATATGAACAAGTGCACAATTAGTGTAGGTACACTACTACATGTTTAAGTACTCGCGTTCAATCCTCTACCATATGTCAACATGGAGAGGCTGCACATATTATTTTAAAACAAATATAATGGAGACAAAATGGTATTAGAATAATATAATAGGTTTAAAAAACTTAAAAAAACACCCTTTAGCCAATCCGCCATCTTGGATGTCCGCCATGTTGTATTTGAGTCACGTGGATATTTTTTTCGTATTCCTGATAGCAAACTCTTTCAATTGATAACCATATCATAGGGGTGCATTTTTAAATAGCCTGTCCGCCATCTTGGGAAGGCCGCTATATCGGATTTGTAATTTTATCCTAATCGAACATCAATGTAATCGAAGACCGGGAAGTGGGTCAAATTAAGAAACCAAGACTTTCTTCTTACATATTATAGTTACAACTCAAGTGAAGCTAAAATGCGTGTTAGATGCGTGCGTAAAATAAGGATACGATTCTATTATCTATGGTATTTTGGGAAATAAAATATTTTTAAATTAATTACAATTTGATAGATGGATTTTTCATCGTCAACAATACTTTCTAAAATAGGTTTAGATAAAATCTATTTTGGTTTATTCTTAGAAGTAAACATTTATGTGAGTCGAAATAAAGAAACGATTTAACTCCTTTAATTCTTATTTAGGCTTTTCGTTCAGAACCTAATAAAGCTTAAAGTATTATCAGGAGTGGCATAAAGACTTAAAAGGTCCTCAGAAAGGTAAGTAATCTTTTCATAATTCCTTCGTCCTTAAATAAATGTAACAATTATTGTCCATTCGAATATGAAAATTCCAAAAATTATAAGTTTAGGAGGTAAAATTATTATCTGTGTGTAAAGAATGACAGAGAACGAAGCTTACTATACGTCTTATTATGTACTTATTTCAGCTGTCATATATTATGAAAGTCCCGCTCATTTAGAAAACTTCTATAGCGCGATGCAGAATCTTTACAGAAATATTATTAAAGGTGCATAAAAAATGAATCTATACTATCTATACTAATATTATAAATGCGAAAGTATCTCTGTCTGTCTGTCTGTCTCGCTTTCACGCCAAAACTACTGAACCGATTGTAAAGAAAGCCTTTTTAACTGGAAAAAGGGGTTGTAAGGAGGTGTTTATGCGTAAATTTATTCAAATTAAGTTAGTTCCAAAAACTCTCAACAAATGGCGCCAAGAGTCGTCTTGATCGCGCTAGCACTTGCTCTTAGGAATATGTAGATATATAAGAGGTGGTACGATAGTTACATACCTAATATTTCGATTTTTTCGATTGTTATACACTTTTTTATATAACTCACTATTCAGTACTTGATCTATGCATGATGCAGTGATGTAACCTTAAAGTTTAAACCTATCAATGATATATTATAGTTTATAGGTAAAGTTGTGTAATGGGGGGCTAAAATATAAGCTTTACATTTTGGCATAAATGTAAAGTTTTATTTAAAATAAGTAATGAAATATTATTTGCACACTGCACAGCTATTTTGGGTATTTTGATTTAAGGGGTACTAGGATTTTAATAAGCTTTTAAATTTGACAGCAATTTTGTTGACACCGCGCCCAATAAACTGAAGTCCACGCGGACGAAGTCGCGGGCAACAGCTAGTTCTACATAAATACAACACAGCTTGTAAAGGATGGAATTATATAAAAGTGCATACAGCACTCAAAGCTCACAAAGAGTACCTATATTTATACTACTGAAGACTGTTGTATTTTACAACACCTGTAACCGTTTCCATCTATTCACAATACAGATAAAAATAAACAACACGGGTTGGAAAAATTGTTCCCATCTCCTTTAAAATATAAGTTCCGATACATTCCCGTATACAATTTGGTACCTAGCGTGGTCCCGGGTAGAATAGGTCACAAATTGGAATTCCGGCTGTCTTTGTGTGGTTCCGTAGTTGTGACGATGTAATCTTTTACAGAATGTTTATGTTTGGGTTAAATAAAGTTTCGGTTTGTTCCGTGACATTTATGGGCAAAAAAATTAGCTAATATTTTGGACTACTTCATAAAAATAATGTTTTGCTATACATAAACCGAAAACAGTAGTTTTCAGAATGGCAATTTATAAAAGTTTATAATTAACTTCGTAAGAGATAATAGTGTTGCTATGTTAAAAAAATATAAGCAAAAGGTAGCATGCAAAAACTAGACTGACTTTCAATTACTTAAAAATCTGACTTCCGACTACGATCTGACCAATCAATTTTATGCACAGAGAACTAAATAGTAAAATAATAAAAAATAATAAAAATCTTATACTTAAATCACGTAGGTTATATTATAATATTATACTGATCAAAGTTCTTAATTCTTATACCATCAACTTCTAAGTTCTAGTCTCACCGTAGTTGAGTAAAACATGAAGTAAAAGGCTTCATATTTGCATGATATTATAACGGCGAACGTTCAGGTAGAGCTGAAATCTAAGACCCTCGCTGTAATAATTGTTTGCACAACGCGTGAACCGGTGCAGTGCAAATAATGAACGTCTACAGCAAATGTTGGGGCTTGTCTCGTGTTCCAGGCTTTTCGACCTACTACGGACGAAACGAAAAGAGATTCTGTTATGTTACATCCATACGAATATTATTAATGTTTGCCTTTCTGTCTGTCGGCAGATCGACCTTCGTTCTTCACGTGCATGTTGCCTTTTTTTGCAAACCCATTTTTAGACACCGAGATAGTTTTAGATCGAGATAGGACAATTGATAATACTTTTATCCCTGAAAAATGTACGGTATCTTCTCTATAAACGAATTCTGACAAAACGCAGTTGCGGGAATTTTCTACACATGTTATATTTTTGTAATTTAAATGGTACCAAAAATGTTTCCACTGTATAGGAAACACAATGTAAAACATTATATATTTGAAATAAAAATACGTACACATTCCCTAATCACGCCGCGCCGAAGCCTCCCAACGATTTTAATTAACCCTCGCACCTGATGGGTACACAGTATTTATTGTAATGGGTTCGAAACTTCTAGACTGTAAATTATTTGACTAATTGGATTCATAACATTCTAGATATTAAATATTTTATTATAATATGTTTACGTAGCACCTTCAAGTTTTGTGTTTAGTGTTATTATGTCGATTTTGTCGCGGTGCGGTTTTGGCTACTTCCTGAAGTGCGAGAAATCTAAAATTTGGAATGTAATCTAAATTTAGTGTACAACCAAAATGGGGGGTGGAGGTTTATATAAGACATTCACCAATTTTATGAATTAGGACATAAGAGTTTACACGGGACTTTAGACTGTAACTAAAAAACCTTTAAATAAGTACTTACAAGAACCAACTTGTTAGACCTGTTAACTAGTAACTGTTAATTATTAGTTATATTAACTGGTATGTAGAATTTGTTTAATTTAAGATCAGCTGCAGAGTTAGGCCTTGCAGATTCAGAAGCTTGGGTCTACATGAGATCTCGTAACTTTTTCACAGGGTAAACCTTATGTGGTCGTCTCCGCAACATTTTACAAGGAATGTTTTTGGTGGGATATCAATGTCTCTTTTTGCTTTAGTGAGCGGAAATAATTATAGTTTGTTCGAAGGACTCACGGCTCACTTCACACGGGTTCAGGCGAACACCTGACTTCACGCGCTAATTGAGACAACTTTGTGCTTTCATAAAGTTTTCACGTCATTTAGACAGTTGCTGATACTTCCACATACGATAATGAAATATTACATTGTTCAAAAGCGATGCAAGCTTGAAATTTTGGAAATAATGTTTTGGAGTCTTACATAAAATTGTCGCCTAGTACTGCATAAATATCTCTTTTCCTGTAAGGGCGAAGCCAAACGAGCGTAATTTGTGAGTTGTGAATCGCAGAATTTCGGTTCGGCAGAATTCTGCTGCATTCAGTTTCATACTTTGATTCACACGAGCGTAATTTTGTGAGTCGAGATTTGTATGAAAAGATATTTACGCGGCAGAAATTCTGCGACTCACAAGTCACAACACACAAATTACGCTCGTTTGGCTTCACCCTAATGGCTGGTTTACACGTATTAAGTAGATAAGTAGTAACTAAATTTTAACTTAATTTGAAGTGCCTGCCGGAAATGTGTCAAGTGACAAGCCCCGCCTGCCAACTTAACAGAAAATAGTCAAAATTATAATTTCCTTGTTTAGTACTTAACTAAATTTTAACTTGCTACTTACTACTGAATTATGTGTTTACATCAGTGAACTTTAAACTACAGGAAGAGCAACTCCGTCAAAAAAAGTGCACCAAAAGGCTACAAAATGTGACCCGAATACATGTATACTCTATGCATGTGTTCAGTACACATTTTTCGTGTACACGAGTGACATTCAACCAGGTTGACATGATAATTATTGTCAAACTCATTTTACAATTTGTTTACTTACTTTTTACGTAGCTTTTTACAAAATTTTCGTGTTACAAAGTTTTCACAGGTGAAATGGTGTAGAAGTCATACAGATACGACTTTTAATACAGGAATAACCTTTCAAGTTTCATCAGTAAGTAATTTTTTTTTTAATTATGCTTAGGTAAAGTTCTTGTATTTTTTCTGACCCAAAAACATGCCCAAAAAGATGGTTTATTTGAGTTGGATGCCAGGGTATTTGCTTAAAATTAAGCTGGTCTCTTTGTGTTTGTCTTATTAAGTTTACATGTTATTGTAAAAATGCAATAATCAAAAAATAATATAATTACAAAATTTTTACAAAGTCGCCATGGACAGTGTTATGCAAGATGTAACAATTTAATCATAATTCATAAACGAGGATCTGACTGACATCAGTATGGAGTATCTTATTTTTATAATACCGTTCGTACTTCGTTTAGTAAGAAACCGAACCGAATTGGATGCCGAGCCAGATTACTCGTTAATGTAGCATACACTTTAATAGTCATGATATATATTTTGTATGAGTAATGACCGAAAATTAAAGAGATTACGAAAATCTGCATTTGCATCGTAAGTTTTTTATTTCAATTCTGTAATAATTCTGTAACAATTTAGCACATAGATTTTTGTAATTTGAAAACGTCTTGTATATAGGTGCTCTGGATAGTTTTAAATTCGTCCGAGTCGTACAAGGTTTGTTCAAAATTATTATAATATATTATTATTATCGATGACTTAAGGATCAGAAGAAAATGTTTGATTTTAAAATAGTAATTATGTACTCCTTTCTTCGTGATAGTAGATAATATTATGTTTGGTGTATACTGCATAATGCCATCCCCTTTTGACAATTATTGTCCACGGCTTTGTTTCATAACTGTGACAGTGACAATAACCGCGCAGGCTGTCACCCGGCGCGCAATATTATGATACGTTACCTGGGAAGTGGGAAACGACCTTGGCGAGAATCTGAATTGTCATATTTTAGTGTTCGAAAAGGAGCCAAATCTAAAACGGTTGAAGTATGGGAGTTACGTTTCCTGTAGTTTTGTTATTTGTTGGTTTACATGCAATAAGTAACTTAAAATTAAGTTAACTACTTGTCTACTTAATACGTGTAAACCAGCCCTAACTGTGCAGAAAATTAATATTTTTAACCGTTTTTTATCCAATTTTTTTTTCTGTCTGCGCCTGGCGTTGTTGATTTGACCAATCAAGTAAAGTTTTGTTTTAAACCCTGAAAAAGGGTGTTTTAAAGTGATAGCGTAGACACGCGTTAGCGTAGAAACATATACATCGCAGCGTCCAATAAGTTATAACAATGTTATTGTAAGTTTCAATTTAAAAGCTATCACGATCGAGAGTGTTCATAGCTGCAATTAATCATCATCGGCCCCTCTACTTTTAGGAGTTATGAGATTGTTATCTAAATTCTAAATAGTGGAAGATTTTTAAGCCATTTTTTATAAAATAAGGGGGCAAACGAGCAAACGGGTCACCTAAAAGCAACTACCATCGCTCGTGGGCACTCGCAAGGTTTGCAGGTCGTACTGGTCCGGAAATACTGGGTGACAGTTTGTTCCAGACTTTTACATTTCTAATACTTAGTCTATATGTAGTTTTCTTCAAAACAGCCTAATCAGAACTCTACGATTTATATCGAAGGTGTATCAAAGGGGTCCTTTATCTGATGGCCGAGATCCAGGTGAATGGAGACATCTTTTCAGACGCCATTACTGTTTGTAAATAATTAATGACACACGTATGGGAGATGTAGGTCGCACGAGTATCGGGGAACACATCAGTAATTTCACGTAAGTATATTATCTATTATATAGAGGTATTTTGGGTATGTGTAATGTGCAACAGAAAAAACAGTATTCTCCGAATAAGAAAAATAATCTTGCATGAAAGCAATTTGCATTAAGTCAAGATTATGGTTGCCTCATATATAGTGAAACTAATATTTTCTTACGCTAAAAAAATAATAATCTTAAACTGATATTTGAAGTAATCTTGAATTAAGACAATTTCCGATTGATTTAATATAATACGTTTTCTACCAAGAATTATTAGAATTCTTAATGTAAGTTGATAATTCTCTTGATGCAAGCTTAGGATGTATTTTCATTTTAAGAAAATATTGATTTCAATCAAATAAGAAATCACTTTATTAGAAATAATATATGCTTAATTTAAATACATATTTTTTTCTGTCAACAATAATAAATCTAGCTTGAACACTAACTTTACTTATTTAAAGTAGTGTTTATTTTAATATTAGAAAATTATATCCTTAGACCAATAACTAATATTTTAAATTTTAATTTATGCAACCTACGATAAAGAATAACCTTTCTTGTTTCGGGAAAAATATTTCTTGGTCTAATATTATTACTTTCTTTCAATAAAAGTTATAAATGCTTGTGTTAAGTGGTTTTAATGTCTTAAAGGTACTATTAATAAAGGCCTATTTAAACCGGAGCGGTATCCGCTACCGCCGTGGGTAGCGGTATCCCGATGGGTACGCGATTAACGCGCTAATAATAAACGCGATAATCACGTACCCATCGGGATACCGCTACCCACGGCGGTAGCGGATACCGCTCCGGTTTGAATAGGCCTTAATACGGCTCAGGAACTCCCAATAGTCCAATGGAAGTTCTGGAGGCGTTTCCTGAAAGGTAAATAAAAGACAACATACAAGGAACAACAGAAAAGCATATCAAATAGTGGTTTCTAAAACAAAATGAAGAGATGTTAATCGTATAAAAATTTATTTACTTACATAAAAGATAACAATTGAGATCACAACCTTATAATATTATATAACTTAGTTAGCCATAAACATAGATAAGAATTTATTTTAATAACGTTATGATCCAACCTCACCAAACGGCAGTCTCATCTAGGATAGGAACTGATTTTACAATCTTTAAACGAAATTTAATCTTGTGCACAGTGTTGAAAGTCTATAATTACGGTTGAACAGTAGACTTGCTTGCAATTGATTTCTGTTTCTGGTTTTCAATAATTGAATCAATGTCACCAGCATTCTGAAAACAACACAATTTCATTACTTATGATATAATTATAAATAGGAACCTTAGAAATAGGAAGGCTCTAGATGATGAAGATGTCATGAAGTGCTAGGTATCTAATTTGACGGTAATAAGGTGGGATATGGGACGGAAAAATTTCAGCAGCATACGAGGCTTAGGGATGTGGGGTAACTGAGAGACGAAAAGGGGACTGAAGCTGCAGGCGCCAGGTCAGAAGAGGGAGGGAGGGATGTATCGAAGGTAAACTACTTTACTTACCGTAACCAAAAGAAATATGGAGTCTACTGCCTCCTGCAAAGAAAACTTCACATTTTTGTTAAGTCTTCCTTTAGGTGGAATTAAATAGGTCAGCACATGAATTTGCCCAGGTATTTTTTCTGTAACAAAGTAAATAAATCATTTTTAGAATCAATAATTTTAGTACAAAAATATGAACAAGCTTAGTATAAACAACACTAACTGTCTTCGTCTAGATTATTTATAGCATTCACAATATTGAGCAGACCTTCGTTTTGAGTGTTTCTTAAAGTCAAAATTCTTTTATAAATCTCATTAAAGTTGAGATAGAAATTTCCTGCACTATCAGGATATTTAAGTTCAAAATCGATATTTATCTGTAACAAAAAAAAATTACAATTAGTAAATAAATATTTAGTAAATTAAAACTATATAAAAACATCCCATGCATGCTCTTGTGCGCGACACGTTTTACTTACCAAAGAGTGACTTCTAGGGTCATTTAATATGGGCCAATTCACAAAAAAATCATAGACATTTGGGTATTTAGTGCGGTTCTGTCTAAACTTATAAGTGGCCTTCCATTTATTTATCACTTCATCAATGATCAAACGGTTCATTGTTTGTTTTGAGCCACAAAATGTCTGAATTTAGTGTAGCTGAAAATAATAGTCAACTGTTATTAATCAAGGGAAACAATAATTAAACTAAAAATTATTAAGTTACCTTTTTAACAAAAAGAATTATCCTAATCGGTTTACCCGTTTAGGAGTTATGATGCCACAGACAGACACATACACACATTTAAACAGTTATTTCAATATTAAATGTCAATTTTAATCAAATTACATATTAAGATTAAATAATACCTACCCTCTTCCTCATAAGAAGCTAGACTTCTTGACCTGTACTTCATTGAGTACTTACTTCAGATTTTCTTTTGCGGTCCCCATACTTAAAAATTAGGTTACGCACTTTGTCCACTAATTTTCCTCTAGCAACCACAGGCCTACCAGTCAATGATTGGCCTTTTGGAACTGGCCTTGTGAAATAAATACCAATTGTTTCCGATGGAAAAATTGCCAATATTTTAGCGGCAAGTAGATTATATTCCTCGTATGTAATTTTGCTAAAATAAGTGAAAATACATTACAAAAGCTGGTTCTGTAATTTTAACAACATTAAAAATGATAAAAATACATACTGATTTACAATGTAGGTGTAAATATGTTTGATAATGATGTCGGTTAATTGGTTTCTCTTAGTATTATTCAATTGTTTGTGAGTTTCATAAAATTTCAAAATACTGTTTCCTCCAACTGTTGTTTGTGATAAGGTATGTAAGTCAAAGTCTGGAAAATATCTTGTAACCAGTGCATTTGTTGTGGTAACTTCTTGAGATTCAGAACAGCTAGAGGACGTAGGTTTTGTAAAGTCTGTTTCACTCAATGACTCTGAACACTCATTAAATGACTCTGTAGGTGCCTGAAAACATAAAATATGTGTGTAATGCACAGTGGCTAAATCATGTACTTACATAAGTTTACCCTAAATAACTAGTACCTATAGATTGTCTTCATTGGCAAAGTTATTGAACAAATTATGAATGTATTTTTAAACATAGTGTGACTAAAGAGCTTTAATATTCATTATACATCCTGCTGCATACAAAAAAGAATAAACGCTGCCCAGTTGCAGATGCAGAAGTGCACAGCACAGTGCAAATGCCAATGGATTTCACTTACATGAGCTGTGATAATTTCAGCTAGCTTTATCCGGGTCCCAAGATGAGGACAGAGTTCCTTGAGATGCTCTGGAATGAGTTTGTAGAATAACTCTGTTGTTATGCCATTTGCTGCAATGGAGAACCGAAATGATACATTTAAGTAATCTATGACTTAGCTTAACGTACTCAACATGGATATGATTTTTGATGAATTTTTGCATGGGTGGGTGGCACTTCAACAATACTATAATCAAAGGCTGGCCAGTAAAATCAATGCATACTTACACACAAAAACTTCTAGGTATTACTTCTGGAGAAATATTATTTGCCTCGAGGAGAGTAACTACGTTGTTATTTTCGTTCATTTTGTTTTACAAATTACCACTTAACCCGCACCACAAGAGATATTGCGTATATATTCACCTCAAATTAACACGTTTAGTTTCAAACTGCACAAAGTACAAACAGGTTTAAACTTGTTTAGCTTGCTTTAGCATGGCGCGCGCGCACTATCGTGGCGTCGCGTCGGTAGACTCGGTAGTCAATAGTCATAACTCATACCAAAAAAAAAATAGGTAGACTAGAAGTAACTTGTCATTAAATTAAAATATTTTTAACTTTTTCTTAAACTATATGTATTTGAAACAAGGTAATAATAAAATTTTAAGGCAAAATAGGATTTTACTAAAAACAAGATTTTATGTCATTAGTTTAAGATAATTTTTTTTTAAATTGCTCTAGATATGATTCAAGGTAATAATTTCTTCATTGGATGAAATGTTTCATTGTGTTAAATAAACTTACAGTTTGAAATAAGTATTTCATTGTATTAGAGCAATAAAATTTGAACTTCTTAGGTTAATTTTACTTATTCTGCAATTAATTTTTTTTTCCTTGATTGTAAAATTGCAACAAGAAAATATTTTTTTCACTTCGAGACTGCCATTATTTAAAGATGAATAAACATTACTTGTATTAACACAATTTTCCTTAAAATAACTTAATATGTCAAGAAAACTATTTTTCTTGATTCGAGAAATCCTTTTTATCTGCGCGATCAACTGCTTATGGACGAAAGAAAAAAAAAGATAGAGGGGTAGTTCCCTGTTCAAACCCTTAAATTGTTTAAAGACTTGTAATTAAGACCTAAAATTAATTTTAGTTGCTTAAATTTTTTATATTTAAAGTGTCTTAGTACTATTTGTATATTTTAGCTGCATTTTTTGACAAAGTGGTGATAGGTTACTTAAAAAGGATTTTCTAAAATAAAATCAAAAGTAAAAATAGGGAAAACCGGTATTTACCTCCTTTGGTTCGTTTCCCAGGAATGATATTTTACGCGGGAAAACCCGCGGACAAAAGCCAGCAAACAAAAAAGTTCATAAAAGTACTTTTATTACGGCGAGTGGTGCGTTCTGCAAACATTTGCTTGATCGATATATTTACCACCACTGGAAGTGGGGGGGGATACTTTATGTGATTAACAGAGCCAATAACTTTGTTTAACAGGCTACAGCCAGTGGCTTTGTTTGCCCACGTATACCACGTAAATATCATACAGAAGTGAGAGTCAATAATATTGTATAGTGGATCTAATACGAGTATGGAACTGTGACGTAGGTATAAAACTGTACTTTACAGAAAAATGTATATATAAAAATGTTAAAAAATATGAATATGAAAAAATATAGCAAATCAATATTAAATGTATGTAGCCAGCATAGAATAATATAATAGACATTGGAATGTTGAGGTATAGCGTGAGCAAATAGATGACCCCACTTCCGGAAGGTTTGGGAAATTTCGATATTTGAGGTATGATATTTTCGTCAAATATTCGTCGTGCCAATATCCATATCAGTACAACCTGTAATAATTTTTTGACATGATTACTATTAAGAAAATTTTTCGGAGTAGCTTCATTTTGATAGGACTAACAACAATTTCCGCTGCGAAAATTCTCGAAAGTGGTAGCTAACAGAGATAAAGGATTAAATATTTCATATTGATGGTTCTAAAAATATATGTATTGTTCTATTTGTAAGAACAATGTTACTGTTAAATTATATAACTATTAACCTATCAGTATGCAAAAAATAGTATACAAACGTCTGCTGGTTAGGGCTCCGTTTTAGGGTCAACGAGGACTTGTTGATTACAGAACCCTTAAACGGAACCCTATAATAATATCCCATTAGCTCGATATCTTTGACCTGACTGGTCTCTTTTTGTTGGACTCAAGTCTCAACTCATTGGATCTCAGATGAAAATCGGAAAACCATATTATTTTGTATTTATTTTGTCATGGTACTTTAAAATTTAGAAGTAACTAGCTGTCCCGTTGAACTTCGTATCACTTATAAACCTTCCCTGGAATTCAAGGATTATTTTAAGACTAAAAATTAGCAGAATCAGTTCAGTCGTTATTGAGTTATATAGCGTTACTAACACAATAATTGGAAATCCATTTTTATATATTTAGTATATAGATGTGATTTAAAACTAACTAAAAGAGACGTAATATTTAAGATAGTATTTTGAATTTAAACAATAATAATTACATAGATAATATCGCAGAATTATGAAATCGTCTGAAAAAATATGAAAAATAAGACATTTTTTTTCAGCCCGCCCTTCGAAAGTCGGTTAAGCGTACATATTTAATAATAACCTTTTGCGGGTTCTAAATATGCAGGATAAAATATTCATTGGTAAAGTTCTTCACAAGCGATGAAAAATTCCTCAGTTCTATTTCTAAAAGGGTACCGGATAAAGTGGTTTGCCGGGGTTATAATATCGATGTGTATTCGATGATTACCAGCTGAGGATAAAGAAAATAAGTAGAACATGTATTTAATTTCTGAAGAAGATTATTTACTTCGTAATTTGTCAAGTTTGAAGCAAACTCGAAAAAAGTAAGCTTCATAGTATAAAGTCATTCGATTAACAGCATCAATCGAATTTTCTACTACACTGTGGTCATTAAACTCTATTAATACATCCAAACATAATATTTCTATTAAGTTAAATAAAGTTTTGTTTAATATCAATTCAGCCAAGTGCATTAATTGTTATTGCAACAAACATTTTTCAAAGATCCCTCTTTTGTTACTTGTTTCAGAAAAGTTTCGATGTAAAACCTCGGACCACAGTGATATTGTGCTAAGAGCTACCTAGCTCTTTATTATAGCTACAGATAGGTTGGGTAGGATGATAATTAATATTTAAAATAAGTTTGTACGGAAAATAATTAATATTTTGTAAAATAATAAATCATAGTCATATTGTAGCATATCTGTAGTTATTACAGCACAAATTGCACGGGTATATATATACTGTACTGCATCCTCCCAATTAATCATCATCAGTATAATATACGACCACAAACAATTAAAGCAAGCCATAAAATATTCGACGCGATAAATTTTTATTATAACGCCGAAAACCGCTGCTAATCTTTTTATGAGGCGTAATTTTTTAATATTATTGCGGCAATCTTTTACGAGTGTTGCTTCAAATGTCCGTTCGCTGGCGGACATTTTGCGACGTCCATTAATAAAGGGCGTTCCGTCCGGAGATTCCGTAATTGAACGTATTTAAAACCTTATAAAATCATAATCTGAAAGCTACAAAGTTATAATAAAAATACAGCAATAATCTTCAGTATATCAACATTCCTTTTGTCGTTTTAAATTTTCTATTTTTGTTTCTTATACTCATGATATCAGCTTCCAAAGTAATACCAATTTGTTAAAATTCAAGCATACATTCAGCATCTCCTTAGGATTTACAAATTACTTTTATTTGAAACTCACGCCAATAGATCGACAATATCATAAACTACATATTCGCCGTTTAAAATTTTTTTTAGGACAATTTTGAACCAAGGTAAGTAAAAATAATAGGGTTTTGGCGCGATCTCGGCAACGCGGCAAATGTATGGCCAAGGTCGTTTGCTCGGGGGACGATCTTCGAGTGACAAGTGAAAAAGTACTTGTCTGGAGAGAGAGACTCCTTCAAAATATATGCAATTCAATATCATTCTGATATTATTTATTGTGGCTATGCCACAAATAATAGGCAAGTCGCGCCATAAGAGTGGCCATAATAAAAAGCTTCACTTTAGCACAATTTCGAGACATATCGGCGTAACTTTTTTGGATTTGCGCTACTTATATTTTTCTTAAAATCATAATTTCGCAAATATTTTAAGAGTTGATTACCTACGACTAGATATTAATAAAATGTGCTATCAATTTGTGCTCTGTAACTAGTATATCTATATATATAAAAGAAAGTTGTGTTAGTTACGCCACTTATAACCCAAGAACGGATGAACCGATTTGGCTGAAAATTGGTGGAGAGGTAGCTTAGAACCAGGAAAAGGACATAGTATACATTTTATCCCGGAAAAATGTACGGTTACTGCACAATATACTTTTATGATTTGCGCGTAAACTATTCAATCGATTTTGATGAATTTTGGTATGGAGATACTTTTAGTCTCGGGAAAGGACAAGGGATACTTTTGGTCCCGGAAAATGTACGGTTCCCGCACAATAAACTTTTATGATTTTCATTGACATGAAGATACTAATTTTAATCTATTGTTTTCTTAATTATACCAATTCGAATTAAATGATCATCGTTAAGACAGGACAACGTCTGTCGGGTCAGCTAGTTAATAATAAACAGCAAAATACACATTTCTACTTCAATATCACTTGTACAGAAAATTTTGCCTAAGTCATATCGAAAGAAAAATTTTGTTGATTTTCCAGGAACAACAATACTAAATTCGACGCGATGAAATTTAAATGAAAGCTTTCATATCATATCCGCGCAAACGGATCGCATTAAAAATGAAAGGCCAAGAGGTCGGTCAGGCCTTCGCGTCAGCCTCAACCTGACGCCGTCATGACCCTCGTCATGACAGAATACTGATGATTAATTATGTACAATTGTGAATCAGTCTCCCAAATCTGTTTTTCTCGTCATAAATCTCCGACTTACAATAATTTTTCCACTTCTGTTTTGACGTGATTCAATAAACGTCACGTTCCTGATGGGATCGAAAATAAAATTGTTTTGTTTGATACTGAGCAAATACAAGGGTAATCAACTTTTTTATTTTAACTTGTAAAACTCACGTTTGTTGCCCTTACGCCAGTATGGGCTAAGCTCAATAATTATTGTGGAATGATTATTATCATGTTATCGCGTTCTTCTTATTTAAAACGAAGCTCAATTATTGTTGTAAATATCCCCTGTACGTCTAGTGATTAAAATGGATTTTATTACGCAACTCTGACAACGTAATCAAGGAAGCGCACAGTTTCACACTAGAACTAGTTAGACAATAATTGTACTGCAGTTTTCTTGGGTCCTGAGAATATGCAAAACGTCCGTCGCAGACACTCGTCCCGGAGGAAAATCCCAACACCTAAATATAATTAAGCGGAAGTCTGTAACAACTCGGTTTCAGACTTTACAGGAAAAAGAGTGACATAATATCTAAGAACGATGCCACATTGCATTGCGGAGTTAGAAATAACGTATTGCTGCGTTGCGATGACGCGCGTCGACACAACATCAGACCTCCAAACGATGCCACATTGTGTTGCGGGCTGCGCCGTTGGAAATAATGGATGCTGCGTTGAGATGACGCGCGTCGACACAACATCAGACCTCCAAACGATGCCACATTGTGTTGCGGGCTGCGCCGTTGGAAATAATGGATGTTGCGTTGAGATGACGCGCGTCGACACAACATCAGACCTCCAAACGATGCCACATTGTGTTGCGGGCTGCGGCGTTGAAAATAATGGATGCTGCGTTGAGATGACGCGCGTCGACACAACATCAGACGGCAGACCTCCGAACGACGCCACATTGCGTTGGATGCTGCGTTGAGATGACGCGCGTCGACACAACATCAGACGGCAGACCTCCGAACGATGCCACATTGCTTTGCGGCGTTGGAAATAACGTATTACTGCGTTGATGCGACGCGTGTCGACACTATATAAGACCACCGTCTTGTGTTGTAACTTGTAACTTATAAATTGTCTCTACTTATATATACTACTACTACTACTCTACTTACTTATATATACTACTAATACTACTTATATATTGTATATATATATATATATATATATATATATATATATATATATATATATATATATATATATATATATATATATATATATATATATATATATATATATATATATATATATAGTAACAATGCTACTTTAGCAACGGACTTGAAAACAATAGCGTAAAGTCAAACATCAGCACGCGGAAGTTCGGTGAAAATTTCAGAACACTAAAAAATAAATTTACGATACTACAATTCAACTAAAAAGTTAATACTTATGAAAGACGATAATATGGTGCATTTTTCGATGAGGCATTCAACACTAAAGTCTATTAACTACGCAAGAAGAAATCGTCTTGTGTAGTAAGTCCGTCAATTGACAGACTTTCTGCCTACGGTGTCGCGGTCGGGCTGCCTGCTCCTTTTTGAATGGTTACGTTGTCATGTGAACTGAGCCTAAGAAAGTTTTTTTTTTCAAATCTGTATTCAAGTCAATCAATCTGGACAAATAGTAATATTTGTCCAAATTGATTGACTGACTACGTTGTGTGGAGTCCAGAAGTAAGAAGATGGCATGGATCTTCTTACGTCTGGACTTCACACAACGTAGTATTTTAGAGAGAATATAATACATAATTTTAGATTTTCTGCTCATAGCTTAATGTGTTTAATATAACAAACACGTCTCAATTATTTCAAACTAAACAATATTTAATTGAAATTCGCAGTTCAGGCAAAATTCGAATTGCTATGCTTTTCAATTTTAAGTCGAAGATTTAAAGTACTTTGCGAAGTTTCAGCGTAGAATAGTAGTGATTAGAATTTAGAACATACGGTGCGGCGCGATATTATGTTTTGTTTGAAAATTGAAATGTTCGCAAATGGTTTGAAATGGAAATTTTGATATTTCCTGAAAGTTTTTTAAAATATACATTAAATTAATAGAAATTTTAATATGTGTGCGTAATAATTTCGTTGTTTAGTAAATAGGATATTTTGGCATAAACATAAACATAGACAATAAATTTTAAGGTGCGGTCCAGGGGTGTATACGTATTCTTAAAAACTCTACAGATTTTCTCAGTCTCTTTGTTGTTTAAAAATTCAAAAAAGTTTTTGTAACATAAGATTTTATATATGGGATTGAAGAGCATGGCAGTACGGCACCCTACGTCCAATATTTCTATTCTCAAACTTTAAAGAATATTTTGCCCATATACCCCTTTCGCCATATACCTCCATTAGTACTCAACAAGACCTAGGCCTTTTGGTTCAAGTCTCGAGCTGTAATTATGTACTACTTAGTGTTAATTGCGGTATTTATCTGAAATGAGAATTCTCGCTAAAGTAACGAGGTTAAGAAGCCGAGGAGGCTGACTTAATGCTGAAATTCTAGGCTCTATTTCAGGCTTTTAGCCTAGGACTTTTGACCACCGAGAATAGAACCGTAAACTAAAACAATAGAAATGAATATCGAAATGCCGAATGTCAAGTAAAATGTCAATGTCAAATCTGACAATTTAACACGAGTGTTCGATTTTCTGCTCTACTACATAAATATAGAGTTCTACTTTCATTGCTCTGACTAGGAAAAGTCTCAAGCTGTAAGAAACGAACAGTTTGGACTCTACATTTTTACCCACAGACTTGCCCTAAGACCCAATAGAGACTTCAAGTTTACGGCCTGTCTCGTTGCTAAGCAGTAAAAGTACAGGCCATAAAACTCACAACAAGGCAAGTTTAATTTAACCAAACACGTTCGGGGGTCCCTGACGTCGAAACCGAGGTCCGCCATTTTGAATTAAATAAAATATTTCCTTGTACACCCTGTATATCCGCTGGGATGTTCATTATACAGAGTGGTGCCGATATTACGTTTTAAATTAATTACAGAATACCTGGTTTCGTAATAAATTGTATGGACTTTGCAGCGACGTGCGCAATAAATCGTGAACTTTTATGTTTTTTGTCTACTGTGGGGTGTGGTCGTTGATGGGATTTTTTCATGAGAGTTTACAAAAAGCACCGAATGTTAAAAAACAGTGAACAATTTTGCTTTTTATAAACCTGTAATAGCTCATGTAGTTACATTCAAATGCATTCTTGCTATCGGATATTGTTACGATATTTAAATTTTAAAGCTTTTGTTGCAATAAAGTTGCAATTTTTTTTCTACTTTGCATTATCGTTTTCAAAGCTCATGTCATTGTTGTTTTTTGACTGAAAAGGACAAAATATTACACCATGATAACTAAAGGTGAACGCAGATTTGGCCCCACCGCACGCACCGCAGTCGCCGCATTTCGAATTCTTTATATGAAGTTATAGGCAAGCTCGCATACCTACCCGCGCCGCAGTCTTCGCAACTTCTACATTCTTTATATTATGAAGAATTCGAAATGCGGCGACTGCGGCGGCCAAATCTGCGTTCACCTTAAAGGAGTTAAATAAAAAAATAAGTAAGAATTTTATAGTATTAGGGGGAAAACGAGCAAACCTGATGGAAAGCAACTACCGTATTTCATGGACACTCGCAACATCAGAAGACTTACAATTACGGTGTCAGCCTTTTTAGAGGGAATTCTCTCCTAGGGTGAAGGTCTCCAAGCGTAATTTATGAGTTGTGGGTCGCAGAATTTCGGTCGCGTAAATATCTTTAACAAATCATGACTCACAAAATTACGCTCGTGTGAATCAAACAGAACTTTTGTATGAAACTGAATGCAGCAGAATTTCTGCCAGCCGAAATTCTGCGACTCACAACTCACAAATTATGCTCGTTTGGCTTAACCCATGTTCGCAGGTCGTATTGGTCCAGAAATACTGCTGGTGACAGTTCCATTAACTATGTATCTTGAACCTTTACCTAAAGAGTTAAAGTAATAAAGGACACGACAGCTGTTGAAACAACCGATAAGTTCGCCGTGACAGGCCTGTCGTAATTAAGCTGAGTCAGTGTTGTCACGTTGGATGGCGTGTTGTCATGTCTTGTGTCAGATAGCGTATTGGTATCGCGTCTGTAAGCGTGTCGGTATCGGATTGTGTCGGGTATTGGAATTGCGAGTTAACTTTAAGATGAATAGTTTCTGTCAGTTCTGTCAGTCATTCTGTTATCGCCTCAATGCAGGTATCGATTTGGATCAAATCGTTAGACAAACAAAATAAACTTTAACTATGATAACCATCAGTGGTCATCGTGGCGACTCCAAGCGACTATGAACGGAAGGCCTTATGCGTTTAAGATAGCCAATGATCTGATGACAGCTTCGCAATCATAGTAGCAATCACGATTTTCAGACTCCATACTAATATTATAATTCAATAGTTTGTTTATCTGTCTGTTACCTCTTCACGCTTGAACCGTTGAACCGATTTTGCTAAAATTTGGTATCGAGATAATTTAAGTCCCGGAAAAGGACATAGGAAACTTTTTATATCGGAAAAGTGTACGGTTCCCGCGCGATAAACGAAGTTGCAGGTGCGGTCTAGTTCTTTATAATCTTGATAAATACCACATACCACTGTAAAATCCGTGTAAAATAATGGAGATGGGCCATTGTTGAGCTGTCGGAAGCTATTGCCGGTGGGCCGGGGCTCAACGGTGACGTCACAGCTGAGTTAGCACAAAAGGGCACAATGAGTAAAGCTGTGTAGCTTTTGAGATCAACTTTTGTGAAGTTATGTACAGAAACGGGCCTCTTTAGTAGGTTATGTAAAGGTATGATGGATGGTTGGTTTGTTTGTTATTTGTTTGTTTCCATCAAATACCTGAAAATATACTGGATTGATTCAAATTATTTTTTTTCAGTGAAAATAATAAAGGATAGACAATATCGGTCTTACTACAAAAGATTTAAACACCCGTTGAACAGTTGATTAGAGAAAAATTCCATACAAAATTGTCTCAAAACAACTGTTCAACAGATGTTTAAATCTTTTGTGGTAAGACCGTATGTTTTTGATCTTGCAATTAAAAATGATAATAAAACCCAAACTTTAATTTTATTATAACACGGGGCATTTTTAACGAGATATCATATAATATAAAAAGTACCACTTGCATGACCAAAATCATTAATTCATTACGCTGCTTTCTAGATTCGTCACAGTGAGGTAAACATAACATCTATGGCCAACTGAATTTACTGCTGATTGAAAGCACAAAGGGAAGCTTTTAAGCTTACATAAAGCACAGAAAAATATAAACGTTAAGCGCCTTTGTCATGCTGTAAATAGGGCAGATCTTGTGTGTGGCAGATATGAAAACCTTGATTATAAACGATTTTAACATTTTTAACTAGACACCGGTTATTCACTGCAACAGTAACAAATTATATTCATGCAAAATGGTTACAATTAAATACGACTGATGACTAGTTATGTCTATATTGTTAATGTAATTTACAGTATGTTTAAAAAATCACAGAAATAAGAAAAAAAATTTGTGAACCATACAAACTTTTCCCGCAGCGTGTGAGTTTTGTAGCAATACAGATAAATTCCAGCTTAATAATTATTATTGTGATAATAAGTAATATGCATAAAACTTTTGTCGTAACAGTTAGATGATTATAATTTCATTTAAATTAATATAAGAGTTATTATTTTTGGATTTGCTTTACTAAGGGCTGATTTTTCAACCTTGTAATATTTTTTTTGCTGAGGAACAATTAAAACGCTTTGACAGATTTTCTATGAAAAAAGTATCAAAATATTTCCTCATCTGTTAAAGTGAATATCGGTATCTAAAAAAGTTATCTGACGATTGAAAAAACACCTCTAAATAAAAGAATAACATTCCTACAGGAAGACTCTCCTACAAACTCTACCATAGAGTATAATCTTGAGGGCGTATTTTTACTCGGCTTAATTTATCATTGTTCTATTTGTTGAAATATCGCCCCGAGCGGGGGGATTCCGTCAAGTTGGTAAACATGGGCCTTGTAGTGACGTCACTGAGGTTCTGATTAGACAGAGACAGTGCTCTCGGCCAATGTCGCCAATATCTTGCCACTCTACTCGGAAGGTGTAACTAGGACCTGCAGGCTTAGCATGGCTACAATAGAAAGAATAGAAACGCTGACAATTTTTGAGAACAAACTGACAGTTTTTTTAATCCATCACTTTGTCTAGTTTACCGTAAGAATATACCTAAAGGAGAATGGACAAAAGTGTCCAAAACAAATCGAATCCATCGCAGAAATTAGGACGTTTTATAACCCGATTGTATATTATGTGTTTATCTCCTATAAATGTCATAAAAACTATAAAATGTTACGATCCTCGTAATGCTTAGAAATATTTTATCTCGTCTCTTTATGGAGTCAGGCGATCATTCTTTGGAAAGAGGAATAATCGAAGGAAAATGGATTTCATGTCAAGGACGTAGAGTTGATATTTCTGGTGTAGATAAAAAGATATCTCTCTGCCGAATAGCATTTCATATAATAAGCTCAAGTAATACGAATATGACGAATTAGGAGATAAAACGCCTTAAATGCGTTACTGTTACTGCTGTTGAACAGACTCATGAAATATATTAATGGCTCATATTAAAATGGCTAAAGAATCAAGAGATAGGTATAAAGTTATAAACACTACTCCTTTATATTAAATGAAAGCTGAATAATAATTTTCCCCGTTTTTTCTCGCATTTTTCACTAATTCTTCACTCCTATTGGCGTGATGTAATTAATTACTACATGACGCCCGTAACTCCGTTGTACCTAAATTCATTTATCGCGTGCTAACCGTACATTTTTCCGGCATAAAAAGCATTCTATGTCCTATACCGGGACTCAAGAAATATAAAAATATATAAAAAAAAAACTTTTTAATAGTATACTATTTTTGTAATATAATCTTTTTCGTTAGCCATTTTAAACAGCCAACAATTTCCCAAAAATGAATCTCCGCCGTGACAGCTTTTCGGCTGCCGTGACCAGGATTCGAACCTGGGTTACTACGGCCACAACGTAGGGTCCTAACCACTAGACGATCACGGCTGTCGGAGATATGGCCACTACGTCGAAATTGCCGACCGCGTTACTGATACCTACTTTCGGCAAAATGACGCAAGCGCGATAAAATTATTGCAATTGCATTAAAAAGCCGGCGAAGTGCGAGTCGGACCTGTGCACGATGAGTTCCGTGCTAAGCCTGAAAAACACGTTTGTGATAATATAGCCCCCCTTTAAAATCCATACTAATTTTATTAATGTAAGTACTAGTTTTTGCCCGCGGCTTCGCTCACGTTAAAAAGTATTATTGTATACAATCTTTCATCCCCTATTTTAACCTTTGACTGGTGACATGTATTTTGCGTAACGTAACTGGTGACGGTCGGTCTGAGAGGCCGCTGCCATTATAGGGTCTATTGCATAGAAATGAAGTGTTTTAGCTTACAGCCATGTTCAACAATAGTTTGATAACTTAGTGTAGGACAAAATAAAAGCATTTTGTACATTATGAATCAATTAATTAAAAGGAGCTTTGATGTTACAATGAGAACAGTCCTTATAATCACGAAAATTAGAAGCGGGATGAATAATGACTTATTATAAAAGTATAATCAACGTAAATCAAAGAGTTACTCTTTTTCCGTAAAATTAACACAATAATCAACTGGAAAAAAATAAAACCTTTAATCACAGCTATAATTTCACAAAACTGACAATGGTCAAACTTTACTAATTCTGAAAGCTGATTCTCCTGCCATGGCACCTGATTTTTTGATCAATGTAACCTTGGTCGTTCTCTTCGGTTCCTGAATTATGATCACTTTGCTCTGGGATGTAATTTTTGACAATATTTTCGGTTTCTGATTCAGTGGAATCCTTGTGCTTACTATTCTCCTATTCTATGAATTTCAGATAATCAAAGCTGTTCTCTATGGTTTAACAATTCATTTCTGACTCCCAATTCCCTTCGCTTCTTGTTTGGATGACCAGAATTATCCAACGTAAATAATAGATGTAAAAAATGAAAAAAAATCAATAAGCAATTAGCAATGTAACGTAAAAAAGTTACGCTACTGGTGACGTGAGGTCTCACAGGCCGCTATCGAACTTTGCATCCATATAAGTTATCGATTTGGGTTAGTCTGACGCAACTGCCTCCTTCTACGGCGCGGGGGCAACCAAACTCGAAGCTACACAGACGTTCAAACCCGAAGAGAAAGGGGAAGTGGGTGAAAAGACGTTTCACTGACGCTGTTCGGCCTGTGAGACCGCTTGTCACCAGTTAAAGGTTAACCTCTTGGGGGTAGAATTGATCAAAATCCTTTCTTAGCGGATGCCTACGTCATAACATCTATAACGTGCATGCCAAATTTCAGCCCGATCCGTCCAGTGGTTTGGGCTGTGCGTTGGTCACTATGTCAGTCAGTGAGTCGGTATATTTAGATAAAAGAAAAATGCAGATATACGTCTGTCTGTGACCAGTTAATGTTAAAACTGTAGATCAGATGTTTTAAAAATGTTATATTACGTATACAAAGATCTCCAAATAGAAATGAGATTTTTTTATCCTCAAAAAATGTACTGTTTACACAAATTCAGTGCAACAGAGACAGATAGACGGACAGACAGACAACTAAGTCTTAGCAAAAAGGGTTTTTACTGTTAAGGTACGAAACCCTATAGATATGAAAGTAATGAGAAACGTAACATTTATTTTTGCTTTTATAAAATTTTAATCTGTCAGAAGTTTTTAATGGTGGACCCTCCGACAGCTTAAGTTGATGACTCTCTGCTCTACATCGGTTTACAAATTGTAATGTTGTATATTAAATTCGTAGAAATAGTTTATAATATGTACTCAATAATTATTATATTTCAGCCTTTTCTTTTATTTTCAACATTTTTTAAAATATCCTACTTGACCGGGTATATCTAGCGACCGAAAGTACGAGTACTTACCCTGAGTCCCTGTGGTCAACTCTATATTATCTGTTTATTCTGTCCACATCGAAATCGGTTTGAAGCTTATCCGCTGCAAGTACCTAAATGAACCATTTAAAACCCTTTATATCTTTTTTAACAACAGTTATAATAAAAAATTAGTAACTAATTTAAATATAAAATAATATATAAAAAATAAAAAATTAGTAACTCAAACTGTTTGTGTATTAAGTGTTATTTAATTTTATGCACACACACCCGCTTCGCTTATATTTGATACTCATAATATTATAATTATTGATTAAATTAATACATATTATTCAAATTCTAATGCTACAAACATCTGAAAATAATATACTACAATGAAATAAAAATGTCACTTCAGTTTATTATAACCATACAAAAGTTATAATAAAAAATAAACTCCTCTATTTCTTTATCGTGCAATCAAGAGGAAAACTACAAGAAACTATGTGCTGGTTATTATCAGGAGCGTAATTAGCAGAGATCCTCCATCACAAACTTCCCCGATCTCGTTATAAAAATATGGAATATCCCAGAGGTGCTGTTAGAAGTTTTCTTAGTTTTTACACGATGGGGTGTTAATTCTTAAGTTTAATTAAACCTTGGTCGGTTTTTTTTAAGTTTATTACGTTTAGCGTTTTTATATTTTACCCTAATATCGATATTTCACCGCGACGAGAACTACACTTTTTTCTTTTTCCGGTACTCAAAGCAGGGCTAGATTTATATTTTTTATGAGTATAGGCCATTTTGATTTTGCCGCCCCTATGTATGAACTCTGCCGCCATCCTAGGACGCTGCCGCCCGCCCTAGGACGTCATAGGAGGCTGCTGCCGCCATAGGCCATGGCCTATACTGCCTATACTATAAATCCAGAGCTGACTCTAAGTAGGTTCATACTACACGTATTTAGGTAAGGGTCGAAAACGTAACAAACTGTGCTGTTGTCCGCAACTTCCTTCGAGTTAAAACACGTCTATTCCGTTAGACTCCTACATTTTGCCACGGTACGAACTATTCTATGTTCTTTCTTGGGACTAAAATAGCTCCATGCTTAGAATACAAATCCCTTCAGCAGCTACATACACTTTTGCATTTTTAATATGAAGTATGCACCCTGCACAACCTTATTTCAACGGGGCTGCAACTTAAGCCTTGCTATGATTTACAGGACAATTTATGACCCCCAAATGGTCTCATAATGGGACGTTATTTAACGCCAGGTGGCACAACCTCCTTATTATGGACACAAATCATTTCGGCACATAACGATTGGTTCATACTAAGGGGATATATATGTCTGTAGACATTTATAAGGTGCAGGCCTCTTAAACAAAATACTTTTATTTAACTTCACTTTAGGGCTTGTTTCGCATAGGGTGACAATGACCGAAGGTTATTTTCACTGGCGAATTTTCCACAAGGCATCGCTGAGTGATAAAGTATAACATAAAGTATAACTCATAAAAGTAATATACCTATCGGAATAGAGCAACAATCTCGAGCTGTCAAACGAAACCAAAATTGGTTTTCATCTGTGTGAAAAATATGTGTACGTATACACTAACACAAGCATGATTGAACATGATTTCTATGAGATTAAATTGACAACGTGCGGCACGTGCCGACTGGACGTCAAAAAAAGAGTGCTGCTGTCATGTATCACACGTCTCTTTTTACCACGCGGTGTTACTGATAGTGGCATCTCGCTTGCTCAGGCCTTTGTTTCTCTATTCCGCTAGGTATATTAACTTTATGGTATAACTACGTCTATCTGCGATACCTTTTGTCTAATCTTTGACATAAGTAGGTACCAGTGTTCTGTGTATAAGTACGTTTTCATGAGGAAAAGAAAGAGACAACTGACAAGTATCGATAGGTTAATGGCCGATTTCTTTAGTGTTTAGTGACAAAGAAGGCTGTGACTGCAAAATCGTATAACTTAGACCATCAATAACCTATCAACCCCTATAAGTACACCGCGACAACAATAGATTTCCAAGAATCCGCGATCGAAGGATTAAATAACCATAATAATTGTTACCATGATCGCAAAGTTGGGACTTGGGTGTAGCATGCACAATCGACGCAGATCATAGGCAGTCAATAGACCCATAGGCCATATCCCCCCACACGGTCCTTATCGTTTGGTCTATCATAGGCTGACATTGAGAGGCCGCATAATCTAACCGTTGGGTAATAGAATGTCCAACATCAATGTCTTGTACAATTGTTACAGTTTTTGTGGTCAAATTGCGCAAGCGACAAGTGAAAGTATACCAAGAGGAATGGCTATTGGTTATTGACCACAGCTTCTATATCTCCGACAGCCGTGATCGTCTAGTGGTTAGGACCCTACGTTGTGGCCGTAGTAACCCAGGTTCGAATCCTGGTCACGGCAGCCGAAAAGCTGTCACGGCGGAGATTCGTTTTTGGGAAATTGATTGGCTGTTAAAAGGGCTAACGATAAAGGGCAAATATTAAAAAGTAAATTTTTAAGGAGTCAAAAATTTATATCCGCTTACATTGGATCACTGGATCAGAAAAATGTCTATTACACCTTAAACCCCGCCGCCCCTCTTAACTCTAATTACTATTACTTAATTTATTTAATTTTATAAATCGTAGCGAATATCAATGAAATGACTAATCATTGTGATCGATAAGGATTAAGGAATAATTAATTGACAGATATACGTAATAAGTTAATAACCAATTATGTTTAATTATTGTTAATCAGTTATCACTAATCGCTCAAGTGTGAAATTAATCAACGTTCTTTCATGTTCGCACCTATGTTAAACGGCATGTATTGGAAGTCTGCTTAAAAAAACGGTTGTCTGTAAAGTCGGTTTACTGACGATAGTTGAACGTGAATCCAACGTCATAGCCTTAACCCCTCAATTCCGGGAAAAATCTATGCAAAAAAGTTGGCAGGTCAATGTGCAAAAAAAATGGCGCCCGGTCTACCCTCTTTGTAAAATTAATGTAATAACTAATATGAAATATCCTTACATATAATCCATATTTTATGTTTGTGTGAACGTCAATATAATATATGTTAAATTTTGTATCTATCAAGCCATCATAATATAGTATTTAGTCCGATGTGATATTAGTCATATTAGTTTCTCAATTATAAACTTTCGAAACTATAATTAGTGACTTGTTCAGAAGAAATAAACGAACTTTATTCTTCATATATTAAGTCATACCTTGACACGTAGAAATAGAGCACAATTTTGAATAGCCGAAATACTAATAGCTCACAGATTGTTTATTTATTTTTTATTCGGAGTGTGGTCAATGTATCAAAGCCCAAAGGTCATAACTAACCAAACTTCTTCATACAAAAGTATTCTCTAAGTCATCGAAATACGTAATATAATCGAAACAAAGAGCGCGGCTCAGGTGGGCCTTACGGTTGTTGAGAGACTTGAGAGTGTAAATGGAACGCCTCAGAGCTGTCAGCGAGGTAACGCCGCATGAACTGACTGTCATGTTTTTCGGGCGCGCAGCCCATATCGAATTATAAGACGTTATCACGTCAAAATAGATTTATCCTATCAACCCCCATAAGGACACCGGGGACCGCGACAACAATAGAATAACAATATATTTCCAAGAATGCGCGATTGAAGGATTTATTATTATGATGAAATATCCGATACATTATTATTGTTCTATGTTAGCTATTGCCTATTAGCAAAAACAGAGAAAAACATCCATACTTATACGTCTTATAGTAAAATCCCAAAAGTTTGTCTGTATTTTACATCATCACGCGCTGAATCGTTTGTTTGTTAGTTTGGGTTCCGGGAAAAGACATAGGATGATTTTTATTTTGAAACGGATTTTGGCGCAACGAAGCTGCGGGAGTCATCTAGTGTATATAATATTATTAAAAATATATATTACTTACTATAAGATAGAGAGCAAATCTTAATTAATCGCTTTCAAATTTTGAAAAAGTTAGCTGTTCTACCACAAAATATTTCAATAGGTTCTACCCTCACATGAAGCTAATATACCAATGCAATTGAAGATCATTTCAAACGTGGAACGCAATATATGTAACCCTTAAGCGGCGACGATTTTACCTTGTTACGTACGAGGTAAGGTGGGGTCTCGCGCGCCCCATTGCCCCGTCTCGGCAGTTCGTCGGTTTGTTATCGAATTATGTTTGCACGGTCGATTTGCCGACGTCGTTACCTCGACGACGAGTAAATTGACCTGAAAGGTGCGCCCAAATTACACTACCTAAGAGTTTTGTGATGATGTTAACTCTTTTATAGCTGCGGAGAAAAAAGTGCAGTGTAGTCTATTTTTTTTTGCTTGTATCGCTTTTGTACGGAGGTAACAGGTGTCTTGGCAGCTCATCAGCCAAGCTATATAATATATAACTTCAAATGTACTACTTACTGGCATGTTGTAATTCTTTTAGCGTCGTTTGCATCGAGAATGCAAACGACGCTAAAAGAATTACAACATTACAAAGGCTAAAAGAATAATAACAAAAACATAGTCTCACATAATACTGGAAATAAAATTTCAGAATACAGAATAAAAGTTTAGTAATTTCCCCCCGAATACGAAATAATTAAAAAGTAGCCCGAAAACTTTTAATAGACTTTCCCGAACTTTAGGGAAAAATCGTTTTGTAAACTTAATTCGTATATTGGATGTGCCGTGTGCGAGCTCTGTTAGTGCCATCAAAGTATGTTAATTTAAGTACTTATCTCTGATGAGGGTTTATACTGTTTGTTCAACGAACAAAACGTTTCGAAATAATATGTATAAAAATTAATATTTGTTAAAATAATATAAAATCATATTATTTTAACAGCGAAAACAATGTTCTACTTGTCTTCATCCGACACATAATATGAGAAGCAATTTTGTCAGGTAAAGACAGCGGATCACGAATAGTTACTAAAATATAATATTATATTTATAAATATTATTAACTTTTCGTAATTATCTGTATTAGTGGTCCTACGAGTATGATACGACGATGACACTATGAGACGACGTGATGTACGCTACTTAGTTTATACTATTGTATAATATTATTGTATGATTAATAAAGAATTTAAATTTGAATTTGATGAAATCTTTATGAACATAGTATTTTCTAAACTACATCCTCTCTCGTATGTAACACTAAAATGGCGTAATAAGTACACACTCTTTATTTTAATTACACCACCACTCACGAATGCAACATAGTAACAGTTTTATCCCGCAATTATTTTAATTCGCCTCTGCAGCTGGTTAAATGAAGGTATATTCGAGAACGAGATACCTCGTTAAAACTAGCGACTCCCTCACTTACTCATTAGTATTTGCACTTTATTTGTTACACGTTTTAAAGGTATTGCAGATGCTTTGTTACTTTGTGAAGGTGATAATCGCTTCAATCATCAATTTAAATCTTGGATACGAAAAATACTGAACAATATTCTAATACGTGAAGGGAATCAGACTGCAAAATATGGATTGAATCTTTAAATTCGAACTACTGACTTACAATCTTTAATAAAATAAATAAATAAAGCTTTATTGAATTCCATACAGTTTTGAGTTTTCATAAAAAAAATTGAGTTCCAGTAGGTACATATCGAGCTGATGATGATGTCAGCTTTAAAACAAAAAATGGATCAAAATCGATCAACCCGTTTGGATAGTACGGTGCCACAAACAAACAGACAGGTCAAACTTATAACACCCCTCTTTTTTATCGGGGGTAAAATTCTTAATTATTTACCTAGCTGTCACTTTTTTATAACCTTCAAAAGAATAGAGAATAGTATTCAAGTTACAAAGTCAAAATGCAGAACAATAAATTGTCCAAAAGTTACAACGATCTCTGGGCGGTTGTGTCCCGCAATACGATTCGTGTTATTTAAAAAACTCCGTGCATTTTCGTGTTAATTTAAAAAGTTACCCAACTTTATATATTGTGAACACAATCTGTTTAGTAAGTTTGACGTTTTGATACAGCGCACAAACAAATTTCGATTTGCGGGTAAAAAACAAAGTTGTATAAATACGGCCATTATAACTCTCTTTCAGACCTGTGTCCGCCAGGGTTGTCGACACCGGGAAAACGAAAGATTTTTGAAATTGGGTAGAGAGATTTTTATACTATTTTAATATACTTAATTAAATAGATTTGTTGAAATTTTTACAAAGTGCATTGTTCATTATGTCTAAGGTAACTATTATAGGAACTTTTTAGCATATAAAACTAAACCCAAAAGTTGGCTAGTTCTCCTAGTTTAGGAGAGTTTCAAATCAATTGATATCACCTATACTTTGCCACAGCTGTCCTCCAAAAAAAGATTGGAAAAGTGTGCAATTATATTTCTAATTTAGAACAAACATTTTGATATAGCGCCTTGCTACGCCACTGCAGTAGGCAACCCTACTACACGTCTCATTTCAAGACCCCCGCTGTTATTAATCGTTAGGTCGTTCCAGCGAATAACTTTGTCAATTGCGACGAAATAGATTGTATTGTGGTCTACGATTTATATCGTGGCCGGTCTCCGATTCGTTGCCACCTTCATTTCAACAAATTCTTACGACAGGCCAAGTACTTTGTTCGATGACGCACCATAAGCGTCATCGGCCCTGCTAAACGATGACGCGCCACGTGCGGCATTGGCCACTGGTTGTGTTTTATGCATATTTTATTGTAAATAGGCGTAAATCAGAGAGGGAAAAGATAAATTTTGTGTGCAGTGTTCGTATTAGTTGTAATTCAAAGCTGATATGGCGTATAAAAGTAGTAATTCATACTGTTAACAAAATGTGTAAGTAGTCGTCAACCTTTGGCACAAATTTTGCTCATACGAGTATGTAGGTATTAACCGATTCGTGGCCAATGCCGCGCCCAGCGCGTCATTCATAAAGTTTTAGTGAGGCCGATGACGCGCCAGGCGCGGCATATAAAAATTGTTAAAAAACACGTTAAAACTAATTTATTATACTGTAATTACAATTCCCTAGTCTAAATGTACATGTTGAACACAATTTTATGCGTGGCCGCATATTTTAGAATTAAAGGCTACAAGTCAGAGATCGTCAACCATTGGTATGACTTAGAAAATTAATTTCCTTACAGTGAAAAAGAATATCTTGGTACAAGAACTTTATACAAATATTGAATGAATTAATATTCTTTATTGCATTTACATATAACATAATATAAAGAAATACAAACTTAGTACTATTAATAAACTACATATAAACACAAAAGGCGGCTTGATTGCTATGCAGCAATATCTTCCAAGTAACCAAAAAGCAGGAAATTATTTTATACTAGATGATGCCCGCAACTTCGTTGCGCCAAAATTCATTTATCGCGCGGGAACCGTACATTTTTCCGGGCTAAAAACTATCCTATGTCCTTTCTCGGGACTCAAAGAATCTCCATGCCAAATTTCAGCAAAATCGGTTCAGCGGTTCGAGCGTAAAGAGGTAACAGACAGACAGACAGACAGACACACTTTTACATTTATAATATTAGTATGGATTATAATAATCGGCCAAGTGCGAGTCGGACACGCGCACGAAGGGTTCCGTACCGTTATAGAACACTTCTTGCCCAAAAAACCAACAGGTGATAGTATAAGATCTTCAGCAAGTGGTAAGACACATTTGCCAACTACCAATAATAAATGGTAGAACAATAATTAGAAAAAGATGTAGGCAATGCTACAATATCAGTAAAAACTAAAAAGTTTTATTTGGCTGCCCAGATTGTCCAGGTTTTTCTGGCTTATGTCTAGACTAGCTGTTGCCCGCGACTTCGTCCGCGTGGACTTCAGTTTATAGCGCGCGGTGTCAACAAAATTGGTGTCAAATTTAAAAGCTTTTGAAAACCCCGGTACCCCTTAAAATTAAATCAAAATACCCAAAAACAGCTGTGCAGTGTGCACATAATATTTCCTTATCTAGCCCCCCATTACACAACTTTAGCTTTACCCATAAACTATTTATCATTGGTAGGTTTAAGGTTAAGTCACTGCATAGATAAAGTACTGAGTAGTGAGTTATTTCATCACGTGTATAACAATCGAAAGAATCGGAAAACCTAACTCAATATGGAGCCACCTCTTATAGAAAGACTTATGAGCAAGCGATAGCGATAGGCGACTCTTAGCGCCATCTGTTATGAATTTTTAGAACTAACTTAATTTGAACAAAGGCTATGGGCAAAAATGTATGGGTTCCGTTCCCACCAACGAACAGTCATAGAATTGATACCAACGTGTTCCTAAAGTGCCCCCTATTTAATTAAAATAATTTGTTTTAGATAAATCAGTGGGAATATATATTAAAAAAACAACCATATTACTACTAGACCTTGCCAAGATCTAGTTGTAATACGGGTCAATTTTGTCTAATATTTCATTTGGAGGTGGGCATTAGCGGCTGTAACATAGTTATAACTTCTGCAGCCCCCACCGTGCATATTATTTTTTGTATTCTGTGTTTTATTTAAATAAATATTTTCATTATTTTCTATACTTACTTATTCAAATATAGAAGGTGTAACAAAACTAAGTGATAATACTTTAGGGGATGTATGTGTTCCTGTCATAAAGATCACTGTAAAAGTAGCAGCGCTGAAAGCACCGCTGTTTTTTTTCTTACAAAATAAGGGGGCAAACGAGCGAACGGGTCACCTGACGGAAAGCAAGTTTCGTCGACCATGGACACCCGCAAGATCAAAAGAGCTGCCGGTGCGTTGCCAGTCTTTTAAGAGGGAATAGGATAATAGGGTAGGGGAGGGTAGATAAGGGAATAGAGTAGGGGATTGGGCCTACGGGCTCCGGTAAACTCACTCACTCGGCGAAACACAGCTGTTACACGCCGGTTTTCTGTGAGCCCGTGGTATTTCTCCGGTCGAGCCGGCCCATTCGTGCCGAAGCATAACTCTCCCACGGTGTTGTGCACTAATGAATACATAAATGAGCATGTATTTTGGAATTAGTCGTCAATAAGTACGTTAACGAAATATTTGTTTAAACGTAAGATACCATGAGAACCCCATGCATTTGGGCAAAGTCGCCATAGTATAAAAATATCATCTTGCCAAGATCTATCAATTGATCTATATTACACTTGTGTTGATGGGTGGGGACGATTCCGCCCATACCCCTTTACGCATTTTCACCACCTTACAAACCCTTTTTCCAGTTAAAAAGTAGCCTATGTCCTTTCTCAGGCTTTATACTATCTGTGTACGAAATTTCATTACAATCGGTTCAGTAGTTTTGGCGTGAAAGCGAGACAGACAGACAGAGATACTTTCGCATTTATAATATTAGAAGTATAGATTGCTGGCATGTCACAATTATTGAAATGAAAATGTTACACTTTGTTATTCTTTATTACATTTTAGATTTTGATATTATTAGATTCTCAAATTTGTTATCTATCAAGATTAAATAAAATACTGATTCTATCTTGATCTTGTCTTTTATATTTCATATATAGTCTTATTGTGTGAATTAGTTTTTCATAGCATTCCAACCGCTTGTTCGCGGGAACATTTCTAAGTCGCAATGCAAGCATTATACCCAAGTCATGCTCGAACTGAGCGTAAATGGGAGGAAGTTCGTTCATTGTATTAAATTGGGTACTGATATCTTTTGCAAACAATGTGTTAAAATTTTTTTTGGCTGTGCAACATTCTTGATTCGTTTGGGTTTCACTTGAAGAAACCTTATTTTTTACCATTGGCGTTTTTAAAGAACTCTTTACTTACTAACAATAATTTCATCTTCATCAGTGTCAGTAATTTTTTCTACGCTACTGTCTGTTAGTTAGTAGTTATGTCATGGCAAGTACTTTCAAATTTCCTTTTCAATGTAAAGTTTTGCAATATTGACTGACTACATTCTGGAAAATTTTCATTCTAATTATTGTCGTTTTCGGAGCAATTTTCATCTATGTTTGTAAATGGTGGCTGGCTACATCCAGGAAAGTCATGGTATTCCTGCTGATTATCTAAAACAAATGTATTTCATTTGTTTAAATACACTATTTTATGAGAGGTCTTAATACAAATTTAGATGTTTATAGCTAAACAACTACTCTCAGTTATTTATTTTTCAACTAAAGTGGATGAAGTTGCTAGTAACTAGCACTGATTGAAATTGATACCAACATCTAAGAAAAATTTGTACCAAATGTTGACGACTGCTGATAAATTTTATTAACAGTACGAATTACTACCTTTATACGCCATTTCACATTTGAATTACAACTAATACGAACACTGCACACAAAATTGATCTTTTCTATCTCTGATTTACGCCTATTAACAATAAAATGTGCATAAAACACAACCAGTGGCCAATGCCGCACGTGGCGCGTCATCGTTTAGCAGGGCCGATGACGCTTATGGTGCGTCATCGAACAAAGTACTTGGCCTGTCGTATGAGTTTGTTGAAATGAAGGTGGCAACGAATCGGTTAATGATTTTAATTAGTGCTGGTTACTAAAAGCCGAGCTATGTGAGGGCTCACGTCGTCACACCTTGACTGACTGATGATAACACATATAACACGGACTCGCGCACGAAGGGTTCCGTACCATTATAGAGCAAAATTATGCCGAAAATTATGTTTTTGTATGGGAGCCCCCCTTCATTTTTTATTTTATTAATTTAATTTTATTTTGTTTTTAGTATTTGTTATTATAGCGGCAACAGATATTCATAATCCGTGAAAATTTCAATTCTATTACCGTTCTTGAGTTGCGGCCTGGAGACAGACCGACAGACCGACAGACAGACAGACAGACAGACAGACAGACAGACAGACGGACTGACAACGAAGTCTTAGGCTGGCCTCACACAGCCGGAATGTCTTTCTGAATTCATATTATTAATTCAGAAAGACTGGAATTCCATACAATATCAGTAAGTATGCTCCACGTACACATTCTGATTTTTTTCAGATTATGTTTCTCAGATCGATCTGTAAGAATGATACTGACGAGCGTTCTGAATTCCGGATCGATAAATTTAAGATTATGATTTCATAACGCGCGTATTCCCATACATTTTAATAGAGCGGCACACACATACTGGAATCAGATTATGAATTATTTCAGTTAACACTGCAAGAAGCTAACCCCTGGAAGTGTTGTGACCTGCTGGCGTGATGTCTGACACGGAAAATTTAATCTTAAGCATTGAAATATAGGACACATCCATTTAGGATTACCATGACAGGGAAAAAAACATAGCGTGGTTGGAAATTCTTAAAAGTTTAATTCCAAATTGGGAAACATTAAGTGAAAACGAAAGTAAAAGAAAAATAATATTTATTAGTATTAATTCTTCTTCCATAAAGACGTTTAAATATGTGCCAGGAATCATGAGACTACTGATCAATCTTATTTTCAAAGATGTGTGTTAGGCAAAGTGCCAAAATTTAGATTATGAATTTCCGATTATGAATTATTCAGAGAGACGTTCCGGCTGTGTGAGGCCAGCCTTAGTAATAGGGTCCCGTTTTTATCTTTTGGGTACGGAAGTTAGAACCCTAATTACATGTTAAAGCACATATCAATAGGCATGATAATTTTTCCGTAAAGGTTGTGGGATTTATTATGACTAGCAACTTCATCTATTTTAGTTGAAGAATAAATAACTTAGAGTAGTTGTGTAGCTATGACAATATAAATTTGTATTAAAATTTAAGAGCTCTCAGAAAATCGTTTATTTAAACAAATGAAATACGTTTGTTTTGGATAATCAGCAGGAATATAATGACTTTCCTGAATATAGCCAGCCACGATTTACAAACATACTCAAATGAAAATTGCCTGGAAAACGACAATAAGGAGAATGAAAGTTTTCTAGAATATAGTCACTCAATATTGCAAAACTTTACATTGAAAAGGACATTAAGTAATTGAAAGTTCTCGTATTTGTCATGACGCAAAAAATAACTCAACAGACAGTAGCATCGAAGCTAAATTACTGACGCTGATGAAGATGAGTGTTAATAAGAAAAAAAAGATTCATAAATACGCTAATCGCAGAAAAGTAAGGATTCTTCGAGTGAACCAATGATTGACGATCTCTGACTAGTAGCCTTTAATTCTAAAATAAACGGCCACGCATAAAATTGAGTTCAACATGTATATTTAGACAAGGGAATTGTAATTACAGTATAATAAATTAGTTTTAACGTGTTTTTAACAATTCTTATATGCCGCGTCTGGCGCGTCATCGGCCTCACTAAAACTTTTTGAATGACGCGCTGGGCGCGGCATTGGCCACGAATCGGTTAAAGTTGAGACCTGGCGTAGGTCGACCTAGGCCCTGAGGTTTTTTAGAACGTGAGAGGAATAGGTTTTTAATGAATTGTTGTTTTTAATACTAATCGGTATTTCTTTGAGACTCAGACCGAATATAAAGTTTAAAGAGTTCTCGTCTCTCGAACAAGAAAGTGAGACGGATTTTTCATAATTATTTTGTGTTTATTTTATGTCTCTTAAATTATTTTTATACTACATTCTACAACAACCAATCAATTCATGCGTGTGCTATATGCGTATTGTCTATATATATAACAAAGTGGTCTTAGTAATAACAAAAGCCAAGTACAGTCTTGGATTTTATTTTAGATGAAGTTTAAAAATGAAATTAAATATGAAATGTAAAGAAGCAGCTTTAGTAGATGTAAGCTTTTAAAACTTCTCGGTATTCAAAAGATTAGATAAAATCAAAAAGAAATCTCTGAGTTCTATCTCACAATAAAGACGTATTTCAGTCTTCAGCAGTTTCCTGTACCATGACTTTTCAAACAGCGCAACTACTCTGCAAATACCTTTAGTTGAGTTACGCAGGCCTTCGGGCTTCCCCTCTGAACCGGCGACGCCCTTGTCGCATCCGCCATTAAAGTCACACAGACAGACGCACTAATGACGTCTGCTCTCGACGAGTGCCCATCGAAGTGTGAGGTTTTTGTTTGTGTCTGCGCGGCGGTGGGTAGTCGTGAAAAAGCTACGCGTAATGAACGCGAGCACTCACAGTAAGCACTTCTAATAACCTTTAGCCAAACTAAAAGGGAGGTTATCATATTATGTGTATTACGAGTATGATGAGCGGAGAAATCGCCTGATAGATGCGTCGTCAATGGATGGACTTTGGTAGCTCATAGCTGACAACGAACTATGATTGCCAAAACATAACATTCAACAGGTCCCAGTAAACTACGAGGGGACTGGGGAGTCACAAAACTTCTTATTATTAAATGACTTTGTTAGTTGTGTCATGAATTTAACAATAGATCTCTTTCAATAGTCTTATAGCTGCTTATAGCAAGAAAATTAATTTTTGTTAACAGATTTATGGAGAACTATTTAAAACAATAAAAAAGTTTGACGAAAAATATTTCAATGTAAGCAATATAAAATTAACGTAAGAAATTGTTACAAATTGGCACTTGAAAAATATAGAGCCTTAATTTTGCATCTACAACGCAAAAAGCAGTGTTTCTACTATTGTGTGATACACAAAGAGTGTTCAGTGTTTTCTCCTAAGGCATTATTCTGTTCATAACAGCGAAGATTTATGTTAAGGGGAAATCAGTTTAATTTCAACATCACAATCCTTAGCCCTTTTCAATTCAAACTAAGGATCACTCGCATTTTGTTAAGGGTATATTACAATGACGCTTTATATTGGTGCATACCTACAGTCAACGACGACATGGGCAATCATTGTTATGGATGTCTGTAGCCCTCTTATGAGCCAACACGAAGAGGCCATATTATTATCAAGCTTCTTTTTCCACCTCTTTTTTCAAAGAAATATCATATCAAAGCCACATTTGAATTAATTTATTCTGGCCCAAAGGCCAAATTTCAAATATTATAACCAAATTAGTAATTACCAATGTTAGTGACCTCAGAAAATAAAATTAAAGAAAGATCAAAATCCCTGTCTATCTTTTAACGTAATCTTAAATCCTGTTTTTATTTCCCGCTGAACCTACTCGAAAGCTCGTACGGCTATGGCAAATTCGCTCTTATTTCTTTAGTCATAAGGCCTAAAAGTGGTGGATATCGACCGTTCATTCAATTCGGTTCCCAATGACGTCGTGTACCAATTTACATAACACGCGGGTAGCGGGTTCGAGTCCACAGTTAATCACTACAAGGCCCAAAAGTCAAATTCATATGTATGGATAAATGAGAATTTCCTTACATGTATCAAATTTTCTACGACATAACGCTGTAACAGTGTTTTTCAACCTGTGGGTCGCGATTCGCGAGCCTCCAGGGGGTCGCGAAGCTTCCGTAGTCTGAGTTAGAGAGAACTATTAAGGGCCTTCCCTAGGGAGAATCCGTAATTTACCGTATTTAGAGCCTTATAAACTCATAATTTGAAAGCTACAGAGTTATTATAAAAATACACTCAATAATCTTCTGTATCTCAACATTCCTTTCCCCGTTTTAAATTTTCTATTTTTGTTTATTATACTCATGATATCAGCTTCCAAAGTAATACCAATTTATTAAAATTCAAGCATACATTCAGGATCTCCTTAGGATTTACAAATTACTTTTATTCGAAACTCACGCCAATAGATCGACAATATCATAAAGTACATATTCCCCGTTTTAATTTTTTTAGGACAATTTTGAACTGAGATGCGTAAAAATAATAGGGTTTTGGCGCAATCTCGGCAACGCGGCAAACGTATGGCCACGGTCGTTTGCTCGGGGGCGGCCTTAAGTAGGACAAATATTTAATTAAAGAGAAAATTTTATATTCATAAACATACGGTTATAGGTACATGATAAGAAAGCAAAGCAATGCAGACAGATAGACAGACAGACACACATTCGCATTTATAATAATAGTATGGATGTCGAAGTGTGCCTGTCTGTCTGTTACCTCTTCACGCCCAACCCGCTAAACTGACTTTTTAGCTGAAATTTGGTATAGATATACTTTGAGTACCTGGAAAGAACGTTGGATACATTTTTAATCCAGGAAAAATGTACGATTACCGAAGGTGAGGATGTCATCTATGTAGTTTAAGTTTTAACTATATTTTTAAGCGTTTGCAATTCTCTTCGTTCGTTTTTAAACGGGTTTTTGGAGAAGGTTTTCTGTACTTGTACTAATATGTATTCTGTGGCGTTTGGTAAATAAACATATTATGTACATAGTTACTTAACTTTCAAATACCAACGAGCTGTGCCCCGCGGTGTTACTCGCGGTTTTTAAGTAAAAATTCAGCGTTGCCAGATTTTTAACCAAATTTAAATGTCCCGCGCGGGACAGGCTCTGCCCCGCTTTTCAGGGATAACTCGAACGTACGTGCAGCTTGCTGAGAAAGAAAGGCGCGTAGAGCTTGTCTAACTTAAAATGACGCGCCCCTCCCTCGTATTCGCAATACAAAATTGTGTCATTTATATCAACTATTGAAGTGGTGGGGCGCGTCATTTCAAATTGGACAAGCTCTAACTGCATACAAGTGTGGGAGATAGGGGGGTTGATTTTTTATGGCTACTATTGCCAGAGTAGACAGAATGATAGAGTATGCCGACGTAGAACTGATGCAAAAAAAAATAAGTTTGACGTATTATGTCAAAAGTCGTCGCTAGGGTCGTCAACTACAAATTTAGTTGTTGTTTATATTTTGGCAGATGCAAAGAAAACTGTCAGAATTCAATTTTATAATAATAATATTTTTAAAAATAAATTATACCAGCCAGCGCGCCAGCCTTTAACTTATCCGAGTGAAACCCGACGAATTTGACAGATATTGAAACCTGTCCATTTCTTTGCAGTCGAACTACTGGTAGTTATGTCTATTGTGCTATTGCTATCTATTGTCACGTAGACGTAATTTTAAGCCAATTAAAATGATAATTCGAAAACTTTTGATTTTATAAATTTTTTACGCGTCCCGCTTTTGACGAAAGAATTCCGCTTTTTCACTTAAAAAAGTTCCAAAGTCCCGGCTTGGTACAAAAATAATCTGGCAACGCTAAGTAAAATACAATAATAGACTGTGAAAAGTACCAATAATAGGATCATAATGGGCCGATGAATTGTATAATGGTTTATCGTACTGCTGATGATGATGAATGTAATTTGTACAGTAGCCAAACTTTTATCTATAAAGAGTCAGGAGTTCTCTCAGCACCTTCCCGAACCATGATATACCTTGGTGCAAAAGCTAAAATGTTCCTTGTTGGTACTTGGTACCATAATATTATGCTTAGAATACTCCTAACGAAACCGAAATCACCACATGTTTTTAAAGAAATTCTGAGGAGTTCTCTCGATTACTTAAGGATCCCTTCATCAGGTCACCACTTTTGTGAACATGGTAGCAAATTGGGATGATAGTGATGATACTCTATACACCAAAAGAAAAAAAAATCGGTTCACAGAAGACTGAGTAATCTTTGAACATAAAAAATTAAAAAAGAAAACTGCAATAACACCTCCTCAATTTTGAAAGTTGGTTAAAATGTAGCTTATGTGTTTTCTGACGTATAAATTAGCTACGAGTATATTGTTGTAAAGTTTCATTAAAATCCATTCAGTAGTTTTTACGTGAAAGAGTAATAAACATCCATACTTCAACACAAACTTTCGCGTTTATAATAAGTATTATATTATTAGTAAGAGTATGGTAGGAGTAGGATAAACAATCTAATATTTCACCAAAAATATTGAGAGATGTCGAGATTGTAACAAGAGTAATCGATATGGATGTTATTCCCACCGGGCTACATTCTGATAAACATTTTTATGCCATTTTCACCCGAATATTGTATTGATTATTTAATACATTTTTATTTAAGGCTGTCAGTGAAAATAGATGAATTGGACAATAAAGCTTCAATGTAATTTTTATAGATTTTTATTTTCAGTTTTTAACTAGAGCATAAGGGACTTAAGCCGTATTATATTATAATTTATATTATATATACCATAGACTAATAGTGTTTTTAATAAATATAACCATAGGTCATAATATTATGTTATCTAACTCTGCCAATATCTACTCTCATATTAATATAAAGTTATTAGTCATATTAAAGTCATATTTATATAAATAAAAATAAAACCTACCCGCTAACTAATAATTAATTTAGGAATTTCAGAAAGCATATCACTACAGTTTATGAATATTGAATAATAATTAATATGAACTAAAAAGTATTAAATAATTTTTACTATTTTATAGTGCCTTTTTCCGAATTCGGCTAAACTTCAACTATTTCTGTACTCAATCTTCATTATTTTGAAGTCGGTACCAGATAGCTGAATCTTCAGTCCTCTGACAGAATATTTGAAACTTTTGGAACTGGCACCGACTTCAAAATTATGAAGATTGAGTACAGAAATAGTTGAGGTTTAGCCGAATTCGGAAAAAGGCACTATAAGATAGTAAAAATTATTTAATACTTTTTAGTTCATATTAATGTTATTATTGTTTTTACCTTGGAAGTCGGTTTTAATTTTTTGTTAAAAGTAATAATAATTTCACTCTATTTAGTTACACTAGTAGGTAAACCTTCGCGTATATTTTACGTATCTTATTACAATTTGTTAAGAGTCACAATTCACACTCACAAAATAATATATTATTATCAGTGAAGTGAACATATTGTGCTAAGTAATTTAACAATTTTAATGCTTCAAGCCCCAAGCGGTCACCGGCGATTGCGATAACAATAGAAAGGCTATTGTGTCTCGTTTTTCCACGATCGAAAGATCTATCAGATAAAAAAATTGTATCAACTTGCATAGGATGTAGCGTAGCTACTCTATATTTAATATAATACTAGCTGTCCCGGCAAACGTTGCTTTGCCATAATATATTATGTATTTTCCATAATTTTATTAAAGTGACTAAATATGTATGTTACCATGGCAACGTCGATCGCTATCCCGTCGCACAAACAATGGTCGCGGTCAGTCTCAGGTTGTAATAATTTACTATTATTTATTCAACAAATGCACCTATCAATATACAGGGTGCAATTAAACCTTCCTGCTAAATTTGGATATATGAATCCTTGTTAAAAATAAAAATACACGTATTTTTTCTTTTATAATCACTCAGTACTAAAATGTTGAGAAATAGCTTCCGAAAGTTATCCTAGAAAACACCACCAAATATGGACGCCCGCGCGCCACCCCGCCCTCCCGTATAAACGTTCATTGATAACAATAATAATTTTTGTTATTATTGTAGTATCGGTGTAGATGGTGGTTGATACTTAATGTGATGTTGGGTAAATAACTATTATTTCAATTCTAAACAGTAAACAACGTCATAAATCGTCGGCTCTATTCTAAAAACAATAACTTATTATTTATGACCCTGTTTACATCTTGCGGCTACTTCTAAGAACACGGCAACAATAGACAATGGCTAGTAAAAAGTAATTCTTAAAATCCAAAACTCAAAAACAACAAAAAAACCGTGTACTCTTATAAGTAAGAGTACACGGTTTTTTTGTTGTTTTTGGGATTAAGATCCAGGATTCCCACGATCCATAAGTTGCGAAACATTATCGTAAGTTGCGAATTTTCCCTTCATACTTTAACGGCGTTAGGACCGTAGGTACGTTTAGAATGAATTATTTGATTTTCATCAAAACAATGGAAAAATTACAAGTTTCTGCTTAATTACGTATAGCACTTTAGAAATGAATAGTAATTTATCTAAACCACATCCTTTGCATTAATTGGTCGTATTTAAAAAATGTACATAATCAATTTATGTACTTACTATCAGTACTACGTAGTTTGGGTCGCGTTACATCAAACCCAGCCGACAGATCACAGTTATCATTGAATGGGCATTGTCCAAAAAAAATCACATGTACTTTTTATATTTTTTTTCGTTAAAATAGGGTATTTTAAGAATATAAATTAAATAATTTTGAAATTCATTGGCTAGTTTTTTCTCAATAAATTTTTAAAGTTTCGCTCTGACGTCATCATCGGCGGCCAATTGACCTCTGCAGTATGTTTAAATTTCCTTTCAATCTTATTATAATGGCCGGTTCGTCAAATGCAAGTTCTCATTATGTGAAAACTGATACGAGAAGCTTACCAAAAGTTCGAAACGTAATGTTGGTCGAATTTATTGCTAATTTAACGCCATTGAAGGTCAAACTAAGGTTAAACATATTTGTTCAAAAATATAAGTAACTAATGGGTATTTTTTTGGTTTATATACAGAAAAACGATCACTGACCTTATTCCTCGAAATGTTTTTGTAATGAGCAAAATTAAAAAAAAATGGACAATCCCCATTGACATGATCCGACCAAATGACGTTGGTATGTCAACTGCCTAGGAATAAATTTCCTCGATGGTACTTACAACCTAATAAAAAATCAAAACCACCTTTACCTTTAAGTCTTACATAATTTATCTTATTTACTTTTAACAACACTTTCAAGCTCCGTGTAAACTTTCGCCACTCAAAATGTAGCACCTCACCATCACCTATCACTCGCGGTCACAGAATACATGGTTTAACGCGGTTAGAATACATTGTCAATTGTCATACACAGTACACACTAATTACGCGCGCGGCGGGCGGTGACAAACAAAAAATTACGTAATCCGGTCATCGGATGGCAGCCGGCCCCCCGGCGCCACCCCCGCGTCACCCCCTCTCTACCCCAACGTTGCCTAGCTATGCACCCGAGTGGCGAGTTGGGGACAGACCGGCTGGCGTCAAATCGTATTTCGTATGAAGTGACTATGCTGCAAGGAATTTGATTGGGATAAAATATGTTATTGTAAAAAAATAACACCTTATTTTTTTGGTTTATTGGACTCTCCTAATGATACCTAAGCCCTGGAAAAAAATTGGCTGGAAGGTTCAATTGCACCCTGTATAAAGTACCCAGTAGCCGTTACTTACTCAATCCAGTCGAAAAGTATCGACATCTGTTGAAATCTTTTGGAGTTAACAGATAATTGTGACTGTCAATTAATTATAGACAAATAATTTGCAATAAAATAAAATTGCGACTATAATTAAAGATCTAAGCTATCCTATCTCTCAACTTGGAAAAAAGCACACATTTAAAAAAAAGAACATTAAAATCGGTTAAGTAGTTTAGGAATCCATTGCGGACAAACATCGTGACAGGAAATTTATATATATTAGATTATCATAATTATTGACAGCTGTTCTTGTAATCAAGAATTCAATTTCAAATCGATACTTAGTGCGCCATCTATCGATTAAGTATTCGATCTGTCGTCTGCCACCACACGCCGCGCGGCGGCGCGGCGATGCCGTCGCATCTGCGGCGCGGCGATGCCGTCGCATCTGCGCCGCCTACCGCCGTGTATTAAACAAACAGGTGTTGTTATACAGTACATAATTACTATTATTAGTATATCCATACCTATGCCTTGTACTTGTATTATCTATTCTGTGCCATGAGACATTGGTGACCTTAACACGACGTGGTAATGATGATGATGATGATGATGATGATGATGATTATGATGATGAATATGAATTGCATAGTAGCATATGCTTTCTGTTCTTAAAAAAACGCCGAAACTCCCAAACGTGTATCTATAAGGAGTCAGGAGTTCTCTCAGCATCTTCGAAACCATGGTATACCTTGACCCAATATTTGACTTTTTGGTAGTACACTTCACATAAAACCAAAATCACCATATGTTTCCATATAAATTTCGAGGAGTTCCCTCGATTACTCCTGGATTCCATCATCAAGTCACCACTTTTGTGAACATGGAACCAAATTGGAGTGAAACCAAATACATCAAAACAAAAATTTCGAAAATTGTTTCTCAAACGGCGGAGTAATCGTTGAACAAAAAAAATATATATATCCACAGCCGAACATATAACCTCCTCGTTTTTTGGAAGTCAGTTAAAAAGTAGCATCTTATTTAAACAATGGGTGTGTCACGTTATTTACTATCATGGCCGGCGGCTATTGCTTACCATCAGATTCAGGTGACCTGTCTGCTTATTTCCCGCTTAATTTCATAAAAGTTACCTAATGCCTCCGTCAATTAGCCTTCAATATTAAAAAACTTCTTCCTATTAAACTCCAAAGTTCTTAGCGACAATGAGCCGATTTTAATAAAACTTTTCCTTGCATATTAATTATATTCTTGGAATTAATGATTTTAAATCAACTGGACTTGCTGCTGATCATTGTTAATGAAGGAAGAGTTTTGTAAAATGTTTAAAGGGAATATCTGAATATTGAAGGGAATATGAGCAGAGAGCATTACTACTACATACAGTTATAATACAGTTCGACAGGGCTTTAAAATTTAAATGAACGTGGCGAGAAAAGGAACTAACGCTTCTATCATACAAAAACGTCTTTTTTGACATGTGTCTGACAGTTCTCCTTTACCAGCAGCGCCCCGTCCACATTCATTTAGATTTTAGAGCCTTGGAGCATAATAATCCGAACTAAATCCGACATGTTGCATACTAATTCATATCGAAATATGAAAGTAGAAGCGCTGAAAGACCAAATCTTTTATTCACTTTTGTATGGGCAAGCGCCCCAGTGTCGCGAGTTACCTAATACAAAAGTGAAAAAAGAAATGTTGGTCTTTCAGCGCTGCTACTTTCACACTGAACTCTCTTCAAGGAACACGAACACACCCTTAAGTATTATCACTTTGTTTTGTTACACCTTGTACAGATACTTACCCCACAAGTATGGGTTTGATGAAAAATATTATAATTTCAGTTTCAAGTATTGGACCCTAAAAATCTATAATTATTAAATTGTTTTCTATATTTGTATGAAAATCTTAATGTTGTTCACCGAATACACCTGCTTACCATGTTGTACAACAGTCATAGTACGTCTTATAGTTTCGGAGAAAAATGGCTGTGACATACGGACGGACTCACAGACAGACAGGCAGACAGACACACATGTGACATGATGTAATTGGCAAATAATTGCAAGTTGTCCATTAATCTGATAATTAATTAATACTCTGAATATTTTGGTTCATTAGATGTTAGGCTGAAGTTCTGAACAGATATTAGGCCGGTGCCTAAAATCTATCTTGCCAGTTTTTTCTACGGTCTACCCCTTAATTTTTATCTAATTCTTCTTAAAAGAGGAGGAGAGGAAAGAATCCTTCTAAAGGACTTTTTAAGCGAGCGAGCGTAACACATTGTTAAGGCACCATCAAACTCGGACGGATCACGAAAGACGATGAATTTTCACGCGAATCGAAAATTTCTACTTAGTTGAAGCGCAAAGTAAAATTTAAGTCCCAAGTAACAAGTATAAGCGGTTTTACGATTTTGTGTCTATGCTCTATGGCCCATATCTTTATTGTGAACAAAGGCACAATATCGTGTTATAACTTATAACACAATTATTTATTAAATATTTAAATATTTTGAGTAGACATTCAACAAATTATATTTTATTGTTTTAATCCTAGACTGCTCTGGCGTGGTGGCGCGTTCTGTTCTACATAATACAACGACATTTCAAATAAGTAACTATATTTTATGTAACAGAAAAAATGTCGCAATCTTACGTCTCACACTCTATTATAAACTTGTTACTATTTATATCGTATAATGGCTGGTTTACACGTATTAAGTAGATAAGTAGTTATCAAAATTTTTACTTAATTTTAAGTTACTTAGTTGCGTGTAAACACACAATTTAGTAGCAAGTAGCAAGTTAAAATTTAGTAGTACTAAATTTAACATTTAGTTAAGTTATTTAACAATAAGTTAACATTAGTTAACTACTTATCTACTTAATACGTGTAAACCAGCCCTAATGTGGAAGATTTTGGCCGTTTCTAGTGGGTAGATCTCTAGTTTGGTTCGAGAGGATGCAGGTTCGGTCCCGGGTGGAGGCGTGTACCAATGACACATCTCAAGTACACAATACGGACGCCCATACGGTGAAGGACAACATCGTGAGGAAACCCGCACATGACGACCCCAGACGTGTTCGAATTACTAGACATGAATTGTAAGCAGAGAGACCATTTTGCGATTTAAAAAAATGATATTATGAATCATAATATGATGATATTACGAGTACATTATTCATAATATGATTCTCCAAAGCGACCATTTTAGCCTCGCTGATCTGGACTAGACTCCTCTGTTGCGAGAATGCCGTACGGACTACGGACATTTAAAAATCATGTCCCCAGGCACTCCAGTATTTAAGGAGTGGTTACTTCGCTCTGAAAGTACCTACTGTATATTAATCATCCACAATGGATGCAAAGGCCTAGTGTTTTTGGCCGTTTATGTAATTATGTCCTCTCATCTAAGCATCTTACCATAGTTATTCTTGTATCAGCTAAGGCTTATAAGACTTGAAGTTTAAAACTCAAAGCTTACGGCACGAATCACCGCAAATTGCTTTTGAAGAATCCCCGCTGTATTGTGGAGTTTAACAATAACGCGAGACCCTTGCGATAGACCTTTATTACAAACGCCATAAGGGTCGTATTATAACAACTCAATGAAACAATAACTATGAACGGTGATGCTTAGCAACAAATTGTTCTTGTTGCTTGGGAATTGAGCAGTTCTGAATGCAGTCAATCATCAGTGCTAAAGCCAACATAACACAGGGTATACTGACGAGTTGTTTGGCCAACAAAATCTCGTCCTACTAGGACGACTTTTTAATTTTTTTGTCATACAACGATTTTGTATGCGATCGATCGAATCGTTAGTAAATTTCCAGAAAGCTCGGAATTGCCTAAAGCTCGCATCATTATGAATAAACTTCAAAGCTTATATATCATGGTAGATAACAACAACTTCGAAAGCTGAATTTACGTGAAAAGCTTTCGGAACTTTTACAATAGTGCACCTCCGAGTGCACATTCACGAAACTTCGTAAACAATTTAACGATAAATTAAAATAAAACGATACTTTATTCCCATCCACATTTCACTAGTTTTGGTAACGTTATTATAAAAGTTTCAGTATCGGTATTCCCGCCATGCTAAAATATATAGTAGCAATATTATACGGTAGAGTAACTTACTGGCTACTGCCGCATTCGCCGCACTCAGAGTGGAGCGGTCCTCAGGTAAGAAGTATAACGAATGCCTAATTTTATCATAAGTATCCACTCATTTGAGACTCGACAGTCATAACTCATAAGACACACTACGGCTATACAAATCATGTAGAGATGCACTGTACCCAAAAACTTTATATTGCAATAGACTAACTGCAGTCGCCAGAGGTTTTAACCTCCGAAAATTGTAATTGAATGGATTTTTGTTTTTGATGTGTCATTTTCTTTTTTACACTATAACTTGCAAAGTTTACCAACATTTTTTTTGTGCTTTTAATTTTTTAGTTACTTAATTAAAAATTAATATTTCACCATATAAAACCGGTCCAGAAAAAATTTTTTTTCTTGTTCCTGTTATTTAATGACTCTTATCCGATTGTTTACGTTGAAAATTAACCAAATACACAATTTTTAAAAAAGAAAGTTTGCTTTGCTAAGCTAAATACAACTATAAAGTTTTTGCAAATTTTTTAGAGATTAACGCTCGTCGCAACCAAGATAAAAGGGTTTGGGTGGATTTAAGGGTTGTAACGAAAAGTGTGTTAAGTTTACTTGTTGTGCGTGTTTAATTTTTTTGAGAAATTATAACTTTTAAGTACTTAAAAACGTTTAAATATCTCCAAAAATGTGTAAAATAGACCGAAAATATTTTTCTATATTTGTTGAAAATTTATTTAAGTGAGAGCTAAAACATTAAATGCATCGACAAATGAAAGAATTTTTCTAATCTTTGAAATTATTTAAACTTCCTACTTAAAGCCAGAAAATAAATTGGGTGCTACAAATCTCACGTACATACTAAAGACGCATGCTGCTACCTATGTTTGGAAAATGCTTACCTGAATACAATAAATATCAGTTCTTAACCCAATTTGTACTTTTTTCCTTTAAGTATGTTTTAGCAAATATAATTAATGAAAAAAAATTACTAAAAAATTAATTTTATTCTGTAAAAACCTAACCAAAAGCAATAAAATACAGATTTTCTTCGAAATATCCGTGAAAAGTTTGTGCTACATTTTCAGAAAATTTAATAAAGTAAGAGCTAAAAAGTTATACAAATTAAGAAATAGAAGGCTTTGTTAAGCCTCAAAAATAATTTTAAACTTCCTATTTAAAACCAAAGAAAAATAGGAACGCCTTTTATTTAAAATTAATATTTTTGTATGTAGATGAGCATAATATCTCCAAATGTGCTAGTTGTGCGGCGAGGCACACAACTAGCACATTTGGAGATATGCTCATCTACATACAAAAATATTAATTTTAAATCTAAATTATATATTTTTTCAACTTATTTTCTTTCTTTGGAATATAAGCAACGATACAAATCAAAAAAATAATAATATATTTTATTATTTTGCTATATATTTAAAAGAAAGAAATATGCAAATTTTCTTCAAAATTTTGCAGTTTATGAGCTTACTTGAAATGGAAGAGAGTAATTTAAAAATCAAAAGCACAACTTTTCAATAGGTAAGCTTTATCGTTTATGTTATCAGCTACACATTACTTTTTTTCTTTTCAATTTTCATCCACTATTGTAAAAATCGGAGGTTAGCACGATTTTTACGCTCTGGGAACTCCACTATTTGAGTCAAAATTGTTCATAAATAAAACCATTTCTTCTTTATGTTTTTTAAAGACTGTAGTCTGTGTTGTATTAAGTGAGTGAAAGCCCACATACTGGGTCGTCTTGTCAATCGAAGCTATCTGAAATCACGCTAATAATATTTTATTTTTTTATTGACGTGATAACGTCTTATAATTCGATATGGGCTGCGCGCCCGAAAAACATGACAGTTCATGCGGCGTTACCTCGCTGACAGCAGCTCTGAGGCGTTCCATTTATCCTTTCAAGTCTCTCAACAACCGTAATCCCCACCTGGGCCGCGCTCTTTGTTTCAATTATATTACGTATTTCGATGACTTAGAGAATACTTTTGTTTGGTAAGTTATTTATCCTTTGATACATTGACCACACTCTGAATGAAAAATAAATAAATAATCTGTGAGCTATTAGTATTATTTCGGCTATTCAAAATTGTGCTCTATTTCCTACGTGTCAAGGTATGACTTGTGCTTTGTTCGAAGATTTTACTGGATTTCACGAATGTTTGTAGCGTTTTGTATTGCGAATAGTTTATTTTACTCATTATAAATATTTTAAGACAATCATTTGAAAGAAATACATCGAAATAACTTTAGGTTACAGTCGAAAAAGTTTGTTTCTATTTATAGAGATTCGGAAGCGAGGGTTAAGGGGTTAAGGATAGTTGAACGTGACGTCATACGTTGTCACGTTCAACTATCGTCAGTAAACCGACTTTACAACCGATTTTTATTATTAAATAAGGGGGCAAACGAGCAAACGGTCACCTGATGGTAAGCAACCACCGTCGCCCATGGACACTCGCAACATCAGAAGAGCTGCAGGTGCGTTGCCTGCCTTTTAAGAGGGAATACGCTCTTTTCTTGAAGGTTTGCAGGTCGTATAGGTCCGGAAATACTGCTGGTGACAGTTCGTTCCAGAGTTTTACAGTGCGCGGCAGAAAGTTACGCGAAAAACGCACTGTGGAAGACTGCCACTCATCAAGGTGATGAGGATGGCATGTTTTTCGCGTGGGACGATGGCGAAAAGTTGCAGGTGGTATGATTCCGAACAATCCCTCAGAGCACTCCCCGTGATACAACCGATAGAGGATGCAGAGTGAAGCTACATCTCGGCGTAATTCCAAGGGGTCCAAGCTGTTTGAAACACTATGGCAGTCAACAATTCGAGCGGCCCTTCGTTGGATACGATCCAGAGGGAGCAGTTGGTATTTTGGCGCCCCTGCCCAGAGATGAGAACAATATTCCATATGAGGCCGTACCTGCGCCTTGTAGAGTTGTAGGCGTTGGTCCGGACTGAAGTACTGTCTCGCTCTGTTAAGAACACCAAGCTTCTTCGAGGCTAATTTGGCCTTACCCTCTAGATGGTATCGGAACTGGACTGAACGATCCAGAGGGAGCAGTTGGTATTTTGGCAAGCCAGAGATGAGAACAATATTCCATATGAGGCCGAACCTGCGCCTTGTAGAGTTGCAGGCGTTGGTCCGGACTGAAGTACTGTCTCGCTCTATTAAGAACATCTGTTAATAATATTATGTTCATGGGCTTAGTTTGGATCCAATATGAAGATGATCTTATATGGCTACTGTATAGCATTTATACTGTGGCTGTAGCGCAGTATTTTTGTAAGCTGAGGTTTAAAATCGATTGTGCGGTTTTCATTCATTTTAGCATTGTATCTTTTTGTGGTTTGGCTTAAAATAGAGTTGAAGTATATTGAATACAAAATAATTATACCATAAATAATAATGCTTCAAAAGTTTATTACATAATAATACATATCTTTGTTATATTTTTAATATTTACGAGTAAGTATACAATATTGACTCATAAAGTCGGGCTATTAGTCCGGTCTAATTAGACGCAAAAAATCGTAACCTCGGAATAACTCGCATAGAGCTGATAATTGGTAGAGACGTTAAATACATCATTACAAATAAAACCTCAAAAGTCCCCGGGGATCCTCCTTGTGCAAAAAAATTTATTCCTGTTTTTTTACCAAACTGTACATTTTATCACAAAAATAGGTAAGGCAAGAGTGTAGATCATAGAATTCTCTACAAAAATATTCAGACACTTTTTTCATACGACTTACCATTCCTTATGAATCCGCGTAAAATAAAAAGTGGCTCCGCCCGCGTTAATTATAAATTTCACGGAAACCGTACATTTTCCCGAGAAACAAAATAGCCTATGTCCTACCTCGTGGTCTACTTTATATTTGTGTTAAATAACATAAAAAATGATTCAGCCGTTTGTGAGATAAGCTCTTTCAAATAATTTTCCCCAAATTCCACAATTTTTTTTTCACAAATTGTGGGGGACCAGCTTGCGCCAATTCCCCTACTTAGATCGCCTAGGTCAGCGATGAGATGTCTGTGGACTGTGGGTGATGAATAATAACAACACTTTCACTTTTGTTTCAGAGGTCAAGCACACAAGTTGTTCCGAAGCTGGGTAACGTTGTAGAGCGAGTGCCGCAGTATGGCGGTCGACCTATATTTATATGGGTCCTAGTACCGAGCTTCTAGAACTTTCTGCGCCTCACCCCCTCAGATGAAGTTTTTTATTTATATACAAATAAATTACATTATTATACAGTTTACTTGTTTGTTTTATTTACCTATGTACTTATTTTACAATATTCGTTACTTTATACATTAGTGCCGACCTTCGTAACGGAAATAAACGCAAAATTCTATTTCTTCTGTATTTATATTACCTCGCCGCCCCCCGATATAACGGTCGTCTCCGGCTGTCCCTCTCGAGCGGGTATTCCTTGTCTGGAACAAGGATAGCCCGCTCGAGATGTACACTATCTCTCTTACTTTTTCCGTTACGGAGTTCGGCACTACCACATGGGTTTGAGACCCATTAATTCGCAAGGCACTGTTTTCACGCACTATTTTACACTCTATTGCCCATACACTTTTCACTGTTTGTCTGTCGTGCACATTTCTCCCGCCGGTCGCGCAGGCGACACTCCCGGTAGCACGACGATCTTCTTCGTGGGCCGCCGGAGAACGTGGCCGTTCGCGGTCTCCACGTCCACGACCCGCACCACGCCGTCCTTGCCTGGATACGTCCTCTTGATCTTCCCTCGCGGCCAGATGTTGCGCGGCAGGTTCGAGTCGCATATGATAACGACGTCACCCACCGCGGGATCGGAGCCTCGGGTGCGTGGCTCCCGCCGGTGATGCAGGAGCGGGATGTACTCCTTCACCCACCGTTGCCAGAACACGTCCGCCAGGTGCTGCGCGCGCTTCCACAGCTGCCGCGCCGATGTCTTCTCCTCCTCGAATCTTCCCGGTGCAGGTACATGGCAGCCCGACCCCAGCAATATATGGTTGGGGGTCAAGGCCTCGGGCTCCTCGGGGTCAACCGAGACATATGTAAGTGGTCTCGAGTTGATGATGTTCTCCGCCTCTACGAGTAGCGTGTAGAGGGTCTCGTCGCTCGGGCGTTTCTCGTGCAGTGTGACTCGTAGGGACTCCTTCACGCTCCGCACCAGGCGCTCCCACGCCCCGCCCATGAAGGGCGCAGACGGTGGAATGTACCGCCAGCTGATGCGGCGGGCGTTGACCTCGTTCTTGTACTTCTCCCATTCTTCTTGTAGCTCCTTTTCGGCGGCCTTGAAGCAGGTCGCGTTGTCCGACCATAGTTCAGTCGGTTGTCCTCGTCGCGCGACGAACCTCCGCAGGGCTGCGATGGCGGAGTCGGCGCTGAGAGATGTCACCACCTCCAGGTGGACGGCCCTCATTGTGAGACAGGTGAAGAGGGCCACCCATCTCTTCTCTCGGTGTCTGCCCACGGTGACCTCCACAGGGCCGAAATAGTCAAGCCCCGTGAAGGTGAACGGCCGCGCGTGGTGCGTCAGCCGGGCGACGGGCAGATCGCCCGTGGCCGGACGCGTCGGCTTGGCTCGGCGTATGCGGCAGGCCAGGCAGGCCCGGACCACACCCTTGACTGTGGGGCGTATCCGGGTCACCCAGAACCTCTGCCGGATCTCGTTCACGGTAGCTTCCACCCCGCCGTGATGCATTTCTTCGTGTACCTGTTGGACATATAATTTCGTGTACCTGTGACTGCCGTCCAGGATAACCGGGTTGTTGGTTTCCCGGCTGATGTCTTCTGCGGCTGCCACTCGACCCCGCAGCTTGATGAGGCCCTCGTCAAGGTGGACACTCAGCGAGGCGAGCCGATCTCCCGCCGCTGGGGGACGGTTTTCTTCTATTCGTTTTCTTTCTTCACTGTAGGATTCTTCTTGCATTCGGCGCAGCCAGAGTGCCTCGGCACGAATGAGGTACTGCGCGTCGAGTGCGACGTATTTTCTTTGCGCCGACGAATTTATTCGCGGCGCCGATTTTTCTTTCTTCGTTCGCTTCGAGTCCCAGGCCGCATCCTTTTCTTTATTCTTCTTTGTTCGTTGTCGTACAGCTGCCACGGTTTCTCGCGGGCGACGACAGAGGTCAATGAACTGCAGTACACGACCTGTAGCTCGTATCAACGTCTTCCATTTTCCTATGCGATTGATATCGGGTAAACTGTCTTGTAACGCGATGTGTTGCGTGACAAAACATTTTTCTTCACCTGTGTTCATTTTCTCCGCCGGTTTTCCTTCTTCCGGCCAGAATTTTTCTTCTTTTTTCAGGAATTCGGGCCCGCTGAACCATCTGTGGGCGGCGCCGAAGTCTGTCGGGGTGGCGCGCGTCGCGTCGTCGGCCACGTTCTCTTTCGTCGGCACCCATCGCCATTCGCTAACTTTCGTCGTTTCTTCTATCTCGGCGAGGCGGTGCGCGACGAATGTTTTGTAGGCTCGCGGCTCGGCGCGTATCCACGCCAGTACAGTGCGGGAATCGCTCCAGTATGTTTTCCTTACCAGTTCGACTTCTAGTTCTCTCTCCACAGTCTTCGCGAGGCGGGCACCCAGCAGAGCAGCTTGCAGCTCCAGGCGCGGGATGGATGTCGGTTTCAGCGGGGCTACGCGGCTTTTGGCTGCCACGAGCGCCGTGTGCACTGCTCCGTCCTCGCGCGCCATGCGAATGTACACGGCTGCGGCGTAGGCCTCTTCACTCGCGTCGACGAAAGTATGCATTTCACTTACCATTTCAGGTTGCAGGTTGTAGCAGCGCGGAATCTTTAATTTTCTTACTTGTTGCAGGTCTCTTGCCCACGCCGTCCACTTGGGGACGAGCTGCTCGGGTATGGGTTCGTCCCACCCGGTGCCGTACCTCCAGGTCTCCTGCATGAACTTCTTGGCTGGCATGGTGAGCGGTGACAGCAGTCCCAGTGGGTCGAAGAGTGACATGACCACACTGAGGGCTTCGCGCTTCGTGGGGGCCCTCTCCTCGCTCATGATGGCGCGAGGTATCTTCGCCTCGTTCAGGTTGAAGCGCAGCAGATCTTCACGTGCCTCCCACCATATTCCCAGCGTCTTGTCTGCACAGTCTTCTCCCACAGGAACCTCCTTGGAGTCTCGGTCGTTCCCGAGATGTCGGCGTAGGGCTGCGCTGTTCGATGTCCAGCCGCGCAGCTCGAACCCGGCGTGCCGATGGACCACATCGACCTCCTGCGACGTCTTCAGGGCTTCTTCTTCGTTCGGGAAGCTGGATATGAAGTCGTCCATGTAATGGTTTTTCTTTATTTCTGCTACGGCACGCGGCATCGATTTATATGTAAGGATATGCCTACTAGAACATTCTGCTAATAGGTTTTTCATACAAGGAAATAGAGAGTCATCTATGAAAAATCGATTGAACTACGTAGTGCGACACAATATGCAGGCGTACAATGTAACCTTGTATGAACGTACAATAAACACACTTTTTTAATATTAAATATTGACAATTAATGTAAGTATATTAATTTAGGCGTAGGGTTTTTGATTAACATACAAAAATAAGTAAATAAATAAATGCATTTATTCATTCTTACTCAACTGTAAAGGGAGGGTTATGTTTAGTTACAAATTGATATTCCAATAAATGAAATTTGTTTAATATAAATTTGTTTAATATTCCAATAAATGAAATTTGTAACTTAAAATTAAGTAAAAATGTATTTTAGCAACTTTATACGTGTAAACCAGCCATAAGCCACTTTGGCTACAAACTAAGGGGTTTTATGAAAAAAAAAATCTGGTGGCCTCATTTCATCCATACATCTATTATAAAGCACATACCATAGATTATGGCACATACCTAACAGCAAATCTTAAAATAAATCTATTTTCTAAGAAAAATAATATTCATGCAAAATGACGTCCATGCAAAGTCACACAGGCTATGAAGCGGCCGCGTGTGAATGCTGTTTTACCGACGTTGCGCCATTACTCGGTAAAACAGTAGCCATGGCGGACATCGGTGGTAAAATTATAAATTAATTATTTCTTTACTTAGACAAACAGTTTGTGTTGTGTGATATTCCATGTGCTTTTTTAACTTTTTTGACGTAATTTTTGCAGCCTTTTACCACACAACTAGGCATTTTTATGGCAATGTATACACATACGATGACACACCCGATTTGTTCTGCGGACCACAGACGACTAAGTCACGTCGGTGTCAAACGAAGTGTTTTGACACCGACGAATCGGCATCATTGCAACGCGCGGTTGACCCGGTCCTTACGCTAGTAATATTTATGTCTATATATTTATGTCTATGGCACGCGGATATTTTACCTGGAATTCTTCTGCGTTCTTGTTTTTCACGTACAGAGCTGTGCACGGCGACGACGTGGCTCCGAAGATGAGCGACGCCATCTGGTACTCTTGCGGCTTTTCTTCTCGTTCGTTTCCTTTCCACAGGAAGCGGAGTGCGTCCCGGTCTTGTTCCCGGACGCGGATGCGCATAAACATTTCTTTGATGTCCGCGGTTACCGCCACAGGGTGTCGACGGAACCGCATGATGACTCCTGGCAGCGACTGAAGAAGGTCAGGGCCGGAGAGCAGCATGTCATTGAGGCTGCGGCCATGGGATCTGGCCGCCGCGTCGTGTACTAACCTTATTTTTTGTTTCGCTGGGTTGCACACGGCGAAGTGAGGTAGGTACCATGTCCTCCCTGCCGTAGGCGGCCCCTGGGCTGGCACCGCGTATCCAGAGTCCAGTAGGTTGCTTATTCTTTCTTCGTATTTTTCTTTCAGGCCTGGGTCTCGGTCCAGCTTCTTTTCCAGGGACCTGAGACGCTTCCAGGCGTCGTGGTAGTTATTGGGAATGACTTCCTTCTCGTCCTTCCAGAGCAGCGCGGTCTCGAAGCGCCCATCGGGAAGTCTTCGACTGGTTTTCTTGAGTATTTCCAGCGCACGCTCCTCCGGGTCGTTCTTCTGTTTTCTTGCTTCGATCCCGAGTGATTCCAGGTCGAAAAACCTCTTCATCATGTTTTCCATGTTGTCTTCTGTCTTTTCCTCCTTTGTGGCTACTGTGTGGCCACAGAAAGCTACAGTCTGCGTGTGCGACGACCTGTAGCCGTGCAGCACCCAACCGAGTCGCGTATGGGATGCGACCGGCTGGTTTCTTCTCCCTGTCTTCGTCTCGAGGGCCAGCAGCAACTCCCAGTTGTCTTGGCCCAGTAGTATTCTCGGGCGCGCATTTTCATACATGAGATGGTCTTCCAGGCCCCTCAGGTGCGCGCAGTCGTGCAGGTCTTCCTTGCGTATTTTCTGCGGCGTGAACAGCAGCTTTTTCACCGTTCTGGCACTGCCCACGCCGTACTCCTCCTTGCAGTGGCGCCCCCTTATCTTGAAGCTTACCTTTTTGCTGTTTTCGTACTTCTTTGTATCGCTGAGGCCCTGCACCCACATGTCGTGGCGAGGCCCGTCCAGGTGGAGGAGTTCCGCCAGGTCTTCGTCGATGAGTGTCACCGTGCTGCCGTCGTCCATGAGTGCGTAGGTGTCTATTCTGGTGCTGTTCTTCCCGAAAACCGTGACCGGCGCAACCTTCAGAAAGGCCTGTCTTTCCTGGATGCAGTTGGTGCTGCTCACTATCTCCACGGCTGCTACTTCCTCCGGTTCCGTGGTCTGTGGAGGTGCCGTCGGCTGTTGCTGGTCTGCCGGTGGCCTGGAGTGGTGCAGCAGGCGATGGTGTGCCATGCCGCACCCGTTGACACTGCACCTTTTTGCCCCGCAGCTCCCTCGGCGGTGATTGCTCCGCAAGCATTGGAAGCAGATGCGGTTCTTCTTTGCCATGTTCCAGCGCTCGTTCACAGGGGCCCCGATGAACTGCTTGCACTCGGTCAGGTAGTGCTCGTTCTGGCACATCGGACACCTTTTCCTGCCACTTACCTCTGTGGCGAAAGCTCGTTCCAGTCTTTTTCTCTGGGGCCTCTCCGGGTGAGGCTCGGTCTCCTCGGGCAGCGCGTACGCACTACATTTGTCGGCTTCTTCATTGAGGAACAGGGTCATCTTCTTCAAGTCAGACGTATCCTCTTTTCTTCCAGCGGCAAAATCGTACCACTTGTTGCGCAAAATGGGCGGCAACTTTTCTACAATACTTTTCACTAATTCAGGATTGAACATATAGTGTACCTTTTTAAGAGTTTCCAGCGTGGCCACCACATTTGCTATTTTGTTAGCAAATATGCAGAGTTCGCGCGGGCTGTCGCTCAGCCTGCCCAGCGCCTTGATTTTTTGTATTTCGCCCATCGCCAGCGTGTCTGGGCGGCCGAATCTCCTCTCCAGCGCCTGGATGACTGCTCGCGGCTCCGGTTGGCTGATGAGTAGACTCTCGACCGCTTCGAGGGCTGCTCCTTTGAGGCTTCTTCTTAACCTCATAGTATTCTCGGTGTGCGAGAACATTTCTTCTGTTTCGTAGTACGCCGCCCTGTAGCCGAGCCACCCCGTCGAATGTCCGGCGAACGGGGGAAGCTCCTGCAGGAACCTGGGGGCGTCTCTTGACATGCGAACGGCCTGTGTGAGCGCCGCCGCCAGCGAAGTGATGTCGCTGCTTTTCTGTTTTTCTTCAGTTTTTCTGTGTTCCGGTTCATTTTCCGAATTTTCATTTTTCTTTTCTTCACACTGTTTTCCATTTTCCGCGGCCGTCGGGTTACTAGTTTGCCCGTGCAGCCACTCTTCCACCATGTCCGTTTCCTTTTCTGTTACCTCGTTTTCCTCGTCGTCTTCGCAGGCCAGCATGGCCTTTTCCCTGGCCAGCTTAGCCTCTGCGAGCGCGAGCGATGCACGTGCCTCTGCCAGTTTCAGTTCCGCCAGCTTTTCCTCAGCTTCCAAAATTTTCCTGCTTGTCTTTCCCTGGGGCGCACGCTTCTTCTGTCGTGAGTCCCCTTCTACTGCTGTTTCCTCGCTGGTGGCTGTAGAGGTTTGTTCCGTCGAGGTTTGTTCTGTTTCGGACGTTTCGGCGGTTTCCATGTAGTTTTCCATCTCTGCTATGACCGGTGGAGGCGTGGGGCGTGTCGATACTCCGCTCCTCGTCTGGACTCCGGTCTGACTCGCTCGTTCGGCCCCATCGGCGACGCTCGATGCTCTTGATTTGGACATTTTCACTGACCGCACTGGCTTCTATTTTCCTGGACGTAGAATCCGGCTTTGCGAAGGACCATGCAATGTGGGGGACCAGCTTGCGCCAATTCCCCTACTTAGATCGCCTAGGTCAGCGATGAGATGTCTGTGGACTGTGGGTGATGAATAATAACAACACTTTCACTTTTGTTTCAGAGGTCAAGCACACAAGTTGTTCCGAAGCTGGGTAACGTTGTAGAGCGAGTGCCGCAGTATGGCGGTCGACCTATATTTATATGGGTCCTAGTACCGAGCTTCTAGAACTTTCTGCGCCTCACCCCCTCAGATGAAGTTTTTTATTTATATACAAATAAATTACATTATTATACAGTTTACTTGTTTGTTTTATTTACCTATGTACTTATTTTACAATATTCGTTACTTTATACATTAGTGCCGACCTTCGTAACGGAAATAAACGCAAAATTCTATTTCTTCTGTATTTATATTACCTCGCCGCCCCCCGATATAACGGTCGTCTCCGGCTGTCCCTCTCGAGCGGGTATTCCTTGTCTGGGACAAGGATAGCCCGCTCGAGATGTACACTATCTCTCTTACTTTTTCCGTTACGGAGTTCGGCACTACCACATGGGTTTGAGACCCATTAATTCGCAAGGCACTGTTTTCACGCACTATTTTACACTCTATTGCCCATACACTTTTCACTGTTTGTCTGTCGTGCACACAAATCATATCTATGCTTATATTATAAAATATAAGCATAGATATTATTTTCTCAAACTTTAAGCCCACCATTCATAAGGAATGGTAAGTTGTATGAAAAAAAATGACAGAATATTTTTTTGTAGACATTTCTATGATCTACACTTTTGCCCTACCTATTTTTGTGATAAAATGTACAGTTTGGGGAAGAAAACAGGAAAAACCTCATTTTTATACCTTTGACCTTGAATAAAATTTTTTGCACAAGGAGGATCCCCGGGGACTTTTGAGGATTTATTTGTAATGATGTATTTAACGTCTATACCAATTTTCAGCGAGTTATTCCGAGGTCGAATGTTTAGTTTTCCCGGGGTATATGTAGAGTGTAAGTATATTAAGCTTGGCATTGTGTGTTGCCGGTATTTTTTCTTAGAATATTTTAATATTTTTTATTATAATATTTGGCCGGGCAATTATTTTTATCATAAATCTTGATTATGCCCTAAGCCAAATCGTTAGGGTAAATCCTAAGGGTTCAATGACCGTAAGGGCTCCCCTTAGGGTCCAATTACACCTAAACTAAATTGCCCTTGAACAAAGATTTGTTTATGGCCTCTTTTTGGGTTAATTCTTCCATTTCTGTCCAGACACGGCCAATTGGTTTAATTCCGGGATAATCGGAAACATTCGAATGTACGAAATAATATTATTAAATGGAAGTTAACGACTTGGACAAACATAGTAAAGGATAGATAAAAATATATTTTATCCTTAGGTGAATGTTAATTGTAATGTTTTATTATTTATGAATCATATAATTATATTATGTATAAAATCCTTGATCCTGATTGATATGCAAGTGGAACCAACGTACAGCCTAAACCACTGATCGTAGCTGGATCGTAGGCTGTAGACACTTGAAATTTGTGGGGAGTGTGCTCCATGACCTAGGCGTCAAATTAGGCTCAACTTAAACTAACTGGGGTAAGTTTAACCTTCGTCATGGTTTTCGCCTACAGCATATTTTGAAAATATGCAATTATTACTTCTTTTTGTTTCACCATCCTTAAACATATTAAAAAGTAAGCCTTTTGGAAGTCAGATAATTATCAAACAGCCAATTTACCGGTATTTGTGTATGTAACATCGTAACAAGAAGATCCGGCTTATGGTCCTGAAAACAAAGAGTTGACTCCCCCGACGCAATTGTAGAAGTTTCGTCCCGTCCGTAGCGATTGAAATTTTAAACTTCGCAAATACTTTAACGGCTGGAATTTGTTACAATTTTATTTGTATTTTGGGATCAGTGTTTAGTTAAGTTTAGTGAAAGTTATTCTAGTCATGAAACTTCCTTAAAAAAACGAAGAATACTCGAGTCGTTATGTTTCAGTGCCGATGTAAGTGTTTCTTGTTAGTTTTGACGACAATTTTTGCACACCTTGAATTACTTACTTCTTAACGTCTCTGCCGTTACATTACTTTCATTCAGATTGTAAATTATCATCGAGTATGGGATTTCAGAGAGTATGTTAACTACTTGATCGATCTTGGTCAAAGTCAGATCTAGTACCTACACCATGAGGAAAATAATTTTATCGTGAAAAAGTACGATTGTCATTTTATAGCACAAGGTCCCGCGGGAATTATAACAGCATCTTTCAGAATATAAACTAACTTGAATATTTATTTTATAATTTTCCTAAACGCTCCTGTTGGGGGATATTGCCGAATTATATTTTAATTTAAGAGGGATATAGGGTAATCCATCGTAGATTACCTCCGCTCTCTCGCCCTTCAAATATTATTTAAGATGCGAGCCCAAGTTAGCTGTGTCTTTTCGTTTTTGACTTTAGCTCAACGCAGAAGAAAGCCGTTGGTAAAAATTTCAATTATTAATAATACTTATGCTTCGTTCAAACCTACGCGACCAAGCGACTGCGAAGCGGGAGCGTCAATACAAAACACTGCACATTTGACAACTTGACGTAACTTGACGCTCACGCTTCGCAGTCGCTTGGTCGAGTAGGTTTGAACGAAGCCTTATGTAAAATATGTATTACATAGTCTCTTATAAATTATATCATCTATCTTTCAAATGTTTTGGTCTCGCTAAAACTTGAGAACGGCTGAATCAATATAGCTAATTTTAGTCTTGAAATGTTTGTGGAAGTCTAGGGAAGGTTTTTACGTTGAGAAAATTTAGGAGTTAATTGATACGAAGTTTACGGGTCTACTAGTTTATAATAATTAATAACTATAAACGACAGACGACAGGTGAATAATTTCGTAAGCATAATAGATTGTTACAGCAAATTTTTCAATTCCTGCAAGTTATTGATAGTATCGAACATAAAATTACGTTATGGTAAATGCGAAACTTGAAAAATGCCATTTTGAGCTTCCGCCATCTCCGCTTTACGGCGTTGTAAAACGGTTTACGACGAAGTTAAACGAACGAGACTTTAAACCGGTAACTGTTATTACAACTGCTTACTGCACTCAACAATTGACAATTTTATGTATTACCATCTAGATTTCATTTGCGCTCCTTTTATTGCTTACATTTTTTTTTTTACATTTGATGCTCTTAAGTTTCTGTATTTAAAAATACAGATAATATTAGCACACTCATGAAAATATACTCACAATACATGTGACAGGTATAGGTTTAAATCGGTGGTCTTATTACTATATTACTCACATCACACTCATAAAATATAATGTGATAGGCATGGGCGCTGAACAAATCGGTAGTTTCACCACTTACAAAACTTCAGAAATTGCTATAAGTTACAGCAGTTTCAGGAAGAGAGAAGACTTAAGAAATTAAGACAGATCGCGGTCCAACGAAAGGTCGGATCATGTCAAGCCCCATAATATCTACAAAAAACATGGTTCATCTGATGATGAAGGTTTCCACGATGAAAATTGATTATAAGCTGATGCTTATAATCAATTTTCATCGTGGAAACCTTACCTATTCATTATGTGTGTGTCTGTGAAAAACATAATATCACAAAAACCCTCAAGATCCTGATAAGTCCATTCATCATTTTTCCTTTCAAAGGAAGCAAACAGAAGGGTCGGTGATAAAAAACGTAAGTACAGTTCTGATAATTGTGTGTACTGTAATTGTTTGGAGATGCGAGAATCGTAGCAAGCTGTGCACATATTGACATAGCGCAGGGTGACCACAAGTCTAGGCTTTCCACGGGACTTTTGGCTTTTGCAGAAAATCTTTTGGTAATAACCGAAGATGCAAGTTGACCGAGCAACCCCGTAAATTGTGAAATACTGCAAAAGGTAACTGGTAAAACATTCTACTAATGGGAATTTACGAATTCTTACTTCAGGTACTATTATATTGACATTACACATATTGTTAGCCGCGCCAGCATAATTAAGTATATTTTGGCCAGTGTTGTATAAACGATTAACCTCTCTTAATTCAAATTGAACTACGATGGACCAATAAAAGTAATGGCGAGCGTGTACTGCACTGTAGTCCATTTCATAATGCGCATGCTATAAAATAGCTTCGCAAACCACGTTGTCAACTATCTATCACGATTCTTGGCCTAATTATCCCAGCGAAGAAAGGGGAACTTTATCTCTTGTAGAAAATTCGTAATGCAGTATGAGTCCCCACGTAAAATCCTCAATAAACCTTCCTCATAGCCACCCGAGCGGTCTGTAAACGCCTGTTCCCGGCTCGTGTAAATAACAGGATTTCAGACCGAACTAGACTATTCTCAAATTTTCTATTCGGCTCAACTTTCAAAGCATTTTTGTAGAATTCCAAAGGGTTATTCGACGTTCTGTTAATTGAAGACTTGAGTGGATAAAGTGGGTAACTATTATTTTACAACAGAAGATAAATTACTAGTTTTTTTTTCAACAAACAAATTTTCTAACCCACCTACATCATCATCTAGCTAATATATTTAGATGTAGCCGACAGGTCACAATTAACATTGAATTGACATATTCGACCAAATAACGTTGGTTTATCAACTGCATAGGAATAAATTTCCTCGATGGTACACAGAATCGATATCTTTAGATTTTAAATCATTTTCCCGGTCCTAATGCTGCATTTCTGCAAAAACGTCGGTTTTTAAATTGTTAGTTACCCAATTCTTCTACTCATGTCTTCAATTGAAGCTATGATATTGGCAACGGAAACTAGAAACAGCGGGTTATTTCGTACTCGACCCAGGTTCAAAAGGGTTGAAAATGTAGGGAGTAGATTTCTCATCGCCCGAGTCCAAATTTTGTATTACAAGGGCTGAAATCTAGGGACGAAGAAAATAGAATGACTGTAAATATACAAATTACAACATTCTTATGATTCCATACGTAAAGAGTCAAAACTAAACTCCGTCTGTCTGTCCGTCGTTTTATTTTTACATGGTATTAAATTTTTTCACATTCATTTTCATAGTCGTAACTCGTAAGTTTCAGAACCAAAATAGAACAACATTCAATTTCTATCTTTATAAGGAAAAACTAAGCAATTGGCAAGTAACCCTTTGGCTATCAGACACTTAGCATTGTTATCCCAATTCAATAATAACAAATCAAAGTACACAAAGTAAGCGATTTTTCCCGTAAGCGGACTACGCGGGATTTGCGGATTTTCCGGAATTTCGGGGATTATTAAGGCTCTCGGAAACTTGGAGAGGTTCTTGGAAACCCGCGTGCATTACGATGTTATTGTATCTAATTTATTTTTAAAGAAATTACTTGATGTGTGTACGTAATTTCATCAGCAGATGGCAGGGGCAGTTTAAAAAAATATTACAGTGTGTTAGTGTAAATGCCGTCTTCATACAAATTGCCCAGATTGCCAATTTGTATGGGTATGAACTATGAAGACGGATTTTTGAGTTCCCAGCATTGTTCTCATAGAAAAAGTTGTTCATTTTGACGGGCTCATTTGATGGTTTCAAGGATAACGGTGTTATTTACACATTTATTACACTGTGCTTAACACACAGTAGATAACTAGATTTTTCATTCGTTCGATCGAAATTCGTTTATCGCGCAGGAACCATACATTTTTCCGGGATAATGGGTACCTATCCTATGTCCTTTCCCGGTATAATATTATGACGGCATTTCAAAATTTCTATCGAACTCACAATGTATAAGTAAGTATTATTATTTATTTATGCACTTTGCTTCGAAATATATAATTTTATTCAATGTTTATTATTAATACTTACTTATTATTATACTAGCTGTTGCCCGCGACTTCGTCCGCGTGGACTTCAGTTTATAGCGCGCGGTGTCAACAAAATTGGTGTCAAATTTAAAAGCTTTTTAAAACCCTGGTACCCCTTACGTTACTGCATAGGTCTGTAAAGTACTGAGTTATTTCATAACGTGTGTAACAATCGAAAGAATCGAAAACCTAACTCTATATGGTGCCACCTCTTATAGAAAGACTTATGAGCAAGCAATAGCGAGATGTAGGCGACTCTTAGCGCCATCTGTTATGAATTTTTGGAACTAATTTAAACAAATTTACTCATTTTCACCCCCTTACAACCTCTTTTTCCAGTTAAAAAGTAGCCTATGTCCTTTCTCAGGCTTTAGACTATCTGTGTACAAAATTTCATTACAATCGGTTCAGCAGTTTTGGCGTGAAAGCCGGACAGACAGACAGACAGACAGACAGAGATACTTTCGCATTTATAATATTAGTATAGATTTTATTACGTGCTTGAAAAAATGTGATTCAATAGCGAATAGAACTTGTAAGTTCCTTTCAAATGTACTTTATCCGTATGTTTAAGTGGCATGCATACATCAGAGCTGCATGTAATTAAATTGTAGTAGCTCACTGCTAAATATGCCAGCTGCACGGCATAATATTATGCTAAATTAGCGATTAATTGGCTCGTGGTTTTGACACTTGGCATAAATCATAATATTGTTATTTACGTAGCAGCTTATAAATTACCTCCTTAGTCCATTAAAATGTTACAATTATTTTAGGACCAAATATTGCATTTATTAGAGTACGCAATTTTATTTTTGGCATATGTAAGGGGGGTCAATAGAAGCTTAGCCTCAAATTTGTGGGGTCGCCGCCCTTGGCCCCGGCCGCCATCTTGAAAAAAGGGGTGACAACACTATTTTCGCGAGAACTCGGAAATTATACGTCTTACAAAAAAATTGTCGAAACATAAATTGTTGCAAATTATTTTGCCTACAAATACGTTCCTATAACTTTTCACCCTAAATTAAAAATTAAAAAGTTATAAGCAAAAAAGTGAGAATTTAAGTTTTCTTATTACTTTTTAACTTTGTTTAATACTTAAAAAAAAAAAATCCTCATACCAATCTTGTAGATGATCTTTTCAGAAAAAGATCCCCGATCCCCCCGATCTTATGAAATAAATTTCTGCAGATACAAAGGAAACTGTGGCTGCAGAAAAGTAGTCCTGAAATGAATTGAAATGAATGAAATGTTGTTTTGCCATATAAATTATTTCTAGTATCAATATAAAAAGTAGATTAAAACCTATCCCCAGGCCTAACGAATGTACGTGTACAAAATTTCAATAAAATCAGTTAAGCCGTTTTGGAGGAGTTCGCGCAAAAACACTGTGACACGAAAATTTTATATACTTAGATGTATTGATAATGCGGCGTTATAAATCACATTATACGTGATGTAGGTATCACACATGGCACTGAAGAGGGAATGATGGCGGGAATATTTTTTGCCGGCAGCCCCCGTAATGACGAACTAAAGTCTTCCCCCAAATCTAATTTGGTGTATGTTAGTAATATTGTAATGGATAGATATTATTTCTTTGCCATTAGAGTCAGTGTCTGAACACACCATGCTGATGTTCCGCGTCGGAACTCGGATGTTCGGCATGATTCCGCCTGCAATGTATTTTAACGATGACACACCATTCCGAAATTCCGTCGCGTTATATTGTATGCCTTTGACATTTCTGACGTAATCATGCCGAATTTCCGCGGCGGAACTTCGGCATGGTGTGCCGTGTGTTTAGACCCTCATACCAGAGACCAGACATAGATTTCCTTAGTCTATGCTCATGCCGATGTGAATTAATATGTAGTGCCCTAATTGTGAGAAATTTTACCAGTCATTGTGCAACGGTGTTGCTACTTGCTGGGTAAGGAGATAGGAGTATCCCTATTGTCGAAAAAGCGTACGGTTTCCGCGCGATAATAAATTATGGCGCAAACGGAGAACTGCGGACGTCAATTTACTAGATGTGACTAAGTATATTACTACCTACCTTTAAGTACCCTGTTAACGATCAAATTTGTTTGACAAACATGTTTGATGTAATTTATGTTTTCATCAAACAGCATGGAGCTGACGAACAAACGTGCATCAAACAATTAGCTAGAATCGGTTTGAGATCATGAGATCTTGTTTGACAAATACAGCGGAACACCGAACACGTTCAAGCACGTTTGTCAAACGCTACGCCAATCCAAATTTTCTTCAAACAGGTCAAACACGTAGATTGTTTGACAAACGCTTTAAACAAGGCTGTAAACTATCAAATTGTTTGACAAACACGTAAATATTGTTATTGTTTCCTAACTTTAGTTTATAAAGATTACGTTAAGGTCGACTTAATCTTTAAGATGTATGGCCTTTATAAATTAAGAATAAAAAAAACACGTAAAATTTGACAAACAATTTTCAGGTAGTTTGCAGGGTACTTTACATGACGCCCGCAACTCGGTTGCACAAAAATTCGTTCATAGGGGAGTAGGGGACCGGACCGGACATTTTTCTGGGATAAAAGTATCTTATGTCCTTTCTCGGGTTTCCAAGTATCTCTATCATATCAAATTTGTTAAGCGGTTTGGGCGTGAAAAGAAGTAACAGACAGACAGACACACTTTCGTATTAATAATATTAGTATGGATAGATAGTAGGCCTTGTTTTTAACCCCCGACAAAAAAGAGGGGTGTTATAAGTTTGACGTGTCTGTCTGTCTGTTTGTCTGTCTGTATGAGTATCTGTCCGTGGCATCGTAGCATCCAAACGGGTGGACCGATTTTGATCTAGTTTTTTTTTGTTTGAAAGCTTACATGATCGAGAGTGTTCTTAGCTATATTTCATCATCATCAATCAGCCTGCTTATTGCTGAAATATCACGGTTTATCTGGTTCGTAAAAGGCCGTTAGCAACTTGCAGTTGTTTGATGAGTTTTGTATTTTACATTCTGGTTCGCGCTATTTATGAATAACATACACATTAATGGAATGTTTACCTGGTGCTGCAGCATCACCTGATAATCAATAGGATACCCAGCTCCTCACCAATATAGAGCAGAGGTTTCGTGTTTGGGCTCATTTTAATTGAGACAATCAGTAAGACGTAGATAAACAGTTACTATTATAGCTACTGCTATAATGGAATATAGCTACTGCTATAATCACCTGGATTCTGGAGCCGAGCCCCATATTAACCCAAATTGGAGGTCTCATGTTTGGGCTCATATTGACATGCTCATCCAAGAGAACATTCATAGACGGTATTTTTTGCATAATATTGTGCACTATAACCAACAAAAGTTTAAAAAGCATGAAATAAAATTAAATTAAGAAATTTAAAAAAACTCCCGCCAAAAAACTTTAAAAAGTAATGAAATAATATTTACTGACTTTAAGTTTATTCCTAAGAGTAGTAATATTTTAGTCCATAACTGTTGTCAAGGTGTGTCGGGGGACCGCTAAAGTACAATATGTTAGATTTCACATAACGTTAGGTATAGTTTAAGGGTCAGTTCACAGCGAACCGAATCGAGACAATCAGCGACTTGGCGATACAAATTACAAAAGCAAAAGTCGCTGTTGTTGTAGTTTACTTGGCGGTCCCCCGACACACCGTGACAACAATTATGGACTAAAATATTACTACTCTTAGGAATAAACTTAAAGTCAGTAAATATTATTTCATTACTTTTTAAAGTTTTTTGGCGGGGTTTTTTTTAAATTTCTTAGGGCCACTTGCACCATGATGTTTAACTCAGAGTTAAAATTAACTCTGAGTTAAACATCATGTCATATCTGTCACTCACCAAGTGAGTGATAGAGATGACATGATGTTTAGTTAATTTTAACTCTGAGTTAACCATGATGTTTAACTCAGAGTTAAAATTAACTCTGAGTTAAACATCATGTCATATCTGTCACTCACCAAGTGAGTGATAGAGATGACATGATGTTTAACTCAGAGTTAATTTTAACTCCGAGTTAAACATCATGGTGCAAGTGGCCCTTAATGTAATTTTTTATTGCTATAACCGGGCCATTCCGCTACAGACGGCCCTTAACGAGAATTTTTACAATGTGGCATTAGTTAATGTTAAATTTTTAATTGGAATATACGTAAGAAGATGTGTATTTACTAACAAAACAACTTTTATCGGTAAAAATGGAATTCGAATAATTTAGAGCGTTTTTAAGCAATATCATCTAAGGGACGCGATGTTTTTCCCATATTTTATATTAAAATAGCATATATTTCAAATTAATGTTTAGTTGTAGTATAGTTATACAGCAATAGGTCGAATTATTTTGTATAAATTACACTACTCAGTCGTTTTTAGTGATTTAGACGATTAATTTTGTCAGACCTAACAACTGAAAATTAAAATAAAACTACAATTTGGTGCAGTTTTATTACAAGCTTACTAGTATAATTATATATTCCATATCTAAAATATTAAAATTTGTTAAAGAATTACGATTTAATTCACCTTTAAGAGATTTGAGAATTTTGATGTTGCACCCGCGATCGTAAAATGGTTAATAATTTCTAGGATTTATTACTATAATTACTATTACCTAGTTACATAGTTTCTTTGCTTTATGCTATTTTTAAATATCTAAGGCAAGTTAATTTGTAAATGTTTCGCAATAACCAGTATTCACATTATTATGAACTCATCACAGTTATGGAGGGTCAAATTGGTTGCACCCGCGATGGCACTTCGGCCTGTTTTGTGGCCCTTCATACATTTGATGAAGGTTTTCATTTATAAAGCATTGTTAAACTAGTTAAAATGTATCCCTTAAAGGGATATTTTATTAATAAATATGCTTCATTTTGCCTGTAGGAAGCTTTAAGTGTGTCAAACTGTTGCACCCGCGATAATGGAATCGCCCAACCACAGAATACATAATATACAAGCCATAACTTAGCCTGCAGACTGCAATCATGAGCAAAAAACTTATTGCAGCACTTACTTTAACAATGCATTATCAACTTTCGCTCAGTTTCGCTGATCGACCAAAAAGTTGCGTAATCAATGGACTTTGACACCTAAGACCTAGTGATAAGGTGTACCTTCACTTTATCAGTGTAACGCGGTTGGCAATTTCAACCAAGTTGTCATATCTCCGACAGCCGTGATCGTCTAGTGGTTAGGACCCTACGTTGTGGCCGTAGTAACCCAGGTTCGAATCCTGGTCACGGCAGCCGAAAAGCTGTCACGGCGGAGTTACACTTTTTTAGATTTTTTTTTATAATAATTCTTCTTTAACTAGCTAAAATGCAGGTTTTTCGTTTTTAACTTTTGTATAATATTTTGAAAATTATTAATATCTCATCTGATGTTAGAATTTTAATTTAGGTATATTTATTTTTTGTTACGTAGTAGATTATAAATTTTATTCTTTTTGTTTTTTCTTTTTTGTTTCTAATGCATATGATTATAAAACGAGCTTATATTTATAACCATTACCAAAAAGCCGTCTGTTCACAAAAGTTGCTAGTCCCCAGACATTGCAAAGTTAGCAAAACTGTACATTTACTACGTAAACAACATTATCTACGACGCCACGTTTGAAATTTCAGTAAGTAATAAAATTCGTATACTTTTTTCGAAATAACAATATTCTAATAACCCTTATAAAAATCGCTATAAGCTTTATTCATACGCAAATATTTCTTTATCGTAAAACAAAATATCCATTGGAGCGAGAGCCCGCATACACATAATCGAATCCAAACACGATTCGATAATTCGATTACGAATGCTCACGCCCGCTGTAATCGCGTAATGTCGATTTCTAATCGGAATTATCGAGTGGACCAATCGGTTTTCAGCTGAATTACGATTATGCGTCGGGAATTGGAGCCAAATATGTAAATTGTGTAGGAACGGATTCTCCCTGAGGCGTTTCGTATTTCATATACCTTTACCTACTTGATAAATACATAAGTGGGCGAATAGAGCGGTATGTTAAAGAGCCATAATAATACTTAATATAGAGTCCACAATCAATGTTGGAAGTTGGGACCGACAAAAAACTTAGAAAAAATCAATAATTATTGTAGTGCTTTCCTCCGTATTATTTGTTTATCGAATAACATTAAATTATTTCAAATCGAAGTATTTAGTAGGACTTGTTATAGCACCTAATGAACTAAGCTGTTGGATAAATAGGTAGACTAAGGTATGTTTGACTGTTATTCCCTTGGTGCTAGGTGGAGGCCTAACATGTTAAAGGCCAGACACAGTGCCGAGTGCATTTAACTGCATCGTAAATGAACCCTGATGTACACCCTAGAATAATTATCACCCTTGAACCGTTGGTATGAAGGTCACGTCAGAGGCAACATGACTGTAAACGCGATGTAATCGTACAAACCCGTGTTGAACGTCCCTTTGTTCCCGAATTTCTGATGTATCAATGCATGCGGGTGAGAACGCCTGTTGAACAGTTCGATATTGAATCGTAGGGCTGCCAAAACGATTAAATAGGGTGTTAGCGCCCGTTTTTTTTTATGTCATTTTAATTTCAATTGCGCTGTTTGTATTGTAGACAAACACTTTTGATCTATCGCATAATTATTATACCGGGATCCGAAATATCTCCACTACAGTAATTTCAGACAGACAAAAAGGCACTTTTACATATAAGTACATAATATATATTTTTATACAGGAGATTTACAGGAGATTTATATGTTTATTCAGTATTTACAATAATGGTGAGATACAAATTATATTAGAGCTATATTATATTAGAACTAAGTAAGTACAAATTTAATGATTATATTATTGCCTGAACTAGGATACCCTGTGTTTCAGGCGAAAATTAGTGCTACAACAATAGGCTTGATGACTAATTTTTTTTCTTATTGGTAATTGAAAGACCCTTAAAAAATAGAAACATTGCTGAAAGAATGACTCTCATAGCTTAAAAAAAAAATATATCCACAGCCGAACATATAACCTCCTCGTTTTTTGGAAGTCGGTTAAAAAATTCACCAAGATATGAACAATTCAAACATCTCATAAAATAGACCTGCCCGAAACGCCCCATACAAAGTGCTAAGAAAGACTGACGTCAGTCTTTCTTAGTTTGTACGGGTCGGGAGAGAACTTTTTTCGATAGGTATATTAAATATTGCGTTTATGAAAGTGGTTTCATACCAAAAGTTGCTTTTAATTGCATAAGTTATCGAATGGTATACAAATATTAAGAAATTTAATTGAAAAAAAAAACGACTTGATTATCCAACTTTGAAGGCGCCTAACAAAAAAAATACAAATGCTATCGAGCTGAAATTTTGGTAACGCTTATTTTTTGCCGTGCTTTCTTTATTTTATTAACAAAAGTCGCTAATCTTTGACCTTGTCATCATCCCTATTATTACGATGCAAACTATAGCTATATGCCTTAAAGTTACAAATTAAATTAAGTAGTTATACTAACTATAATTATTATAGTTTTAAATTGCCTATGCTAAAATTAATTTATTGTTATTTATTACACAATATTATACTCACTTAATCTTATTCTATTCTATTATTATTCTGTTCATTTATTTCAAAACCACTAGATGTTTCTCTGTTTCCTCATAAGTCATATTTTGAAGAAATTTTTTAAGGTTAAGTTTACAATTAAAATAATTAGCAGAATATATTAAATACATAGTTTTAGTTTAGGTAGGTTTAGTTTACAATTAAAATAATTAGCAGAATATATATTTAACATTGCAATTTAGATATTGTGCTCTTTCAATAGTTAGTAACAGCGTTTTGCCTACTCCTTCCCAAGATGAAATACGATAAGTTAGAATCGATTGACATAAAGCAAAATGCACCTGCTTGATTAAATGTTGGCCTATCATATGACGAAGTTTCTTGAAAATAAACATCAACTTACGTATTTTTTCACATAGTTTATATACATGAGGCCTAAAAGACAGATTTTCTATCTATTATTATACCTAGATACTGTCCGTGGGAGAGCCATGCTTCTGCACGAATGGGCTGGCTCGACCGAAGAAATACTACGGCCTCACAGAAAACCGGCGTGAAACAGCGCTTGCGCTGTGTTTCGCCAAGTGAGTGAGTTTACCGGAGGCCCAATCCCCTACCCCCCTAGAAATGCCGCAGTTGAAAAACAATCTGTTACCCCAGGAGGGTACCAACTGCGTTGGAGAATCCCTCTCTGGACGTCCATGCTCAGGAACCCCTGGAACTGAACGTGGACGTCCAGGCTGCCCCTCGTATTCTGGGGAGGGCAAAACTGGGCTCCAATATGCTCGGGGCAAGAGCAAACACACTAAGGCACCCCCCTCGATTTTAAACATGGAATTTTGTAATATCAGGGGATTACACTCAAACCTTAATGCCGTCCATTACCACCTGGAGACGGCAAAGCCGGCTTTGCTCTTTTTAACCGAGACGCAGATATCATCTCCGAGTGACACATCATACCTTTCCCACCCAGGGCATTATCTCGAACACTCCTTTCTACCCAAAGCTGGAGTGTGTGTGTACATCAGAGATGATATCTGCTGTCGCCGCCTCAGCAATCTTGAGGTCATGGACCTGTCGATATTATGGCTCCGCATAGATTGCGACTACCACCCTCGCGTCTATGCGTGCCTATACAGGTCCCATAGTGGTGACCCCGAGACGGACCGACTCTTTGAGCACCTGCAAGCTGCTTCAGATTTTGTGCAGCGGCAGATCCCATCCGCAGAGATCGTAATACTTGGCGACTTTAATGCCCACCACGCCGACTGGCTCAATTCCAGTAAAACTGATCATGCGGGGAGATCTGTCTGCAAGTTTGCCCTTGCGAACGACTTGACACAACTGGTTACTACGCCTACGCGAATCCCAGATGTGGATGGTCAGAATCCCTCCTTGTTGGACCTCCTGCTGACTTCAAATCCTGACGGCTACCAAATATCCGTAACCGCACCACTTGGTTCATCGGATCATTGCCTTGTCAGGAGTTCTGTGCCACTTACGACGGTGTTAAGACAGCGTGCTGTTAAATACCGTCGTGTGTGGCACTACAAGTCAGCTGACTGGGATGGGATGCGGTCGTTTTTTGCATCCTATCCTTGGGGGCACGTGTGCTTCTCGCCGGATGATCCCGACAACACTGCCAACTCTGTTGCCGATGTGGTGATGCAGGGGATGGAACTTTTCATTCTGTCCACTGTAGTGCCAACTGGCGGCAGATTTCGTCCCTGGTTTGGTTCATCCCCCAAAAAAGCTTCTCATCGAAAGCAGGAGGCTTACCAATCCTGGGCCAACGCGGTTTCTGCTCGGGATTTAAGTACCAGTACATATAAGAAGGAGTACAACCTTGCCTCTAGGTCCCTCAAGAAAGAGATTACTCGGGCAAAGCAACAGCACGTCAATAGAATTGGCAAGAGACTTGAGCGCCTCCCCTCGGGAACCCGTGCATTCTGGTCTCAGGCCAAAGCTATTGAAGGAAATTTCTGCAAGCCAACCCTACCATCCCTACATGTAGGAAATAGGTCGTTGGCCCAGGACGCAAAAGACAAAGCCGATCTTCTGGGCAAGCTCTTTACGTCAAACTCGACCCTGGATGACGGGGGGCAACAACCGCCGACCATAACGCGATGCACGAGCATCATGTCGGATATTCGGTTTCATCAGCGCTCAGTGCGAAAAGCCCTCCGTTCCTTTGATATCCAAAAGTCGAGTGGGCCTGACGGAATCCCGCCTATTGTGTTGAAAAAGTGTGCTCCAGAGTTGGCTCCGGTCTTGACGCGTCTTTTTCGGCTTTCCTATTCTACTGGCATCGTCCCGGCTTCCTGGAAGACAGCCTTGGTGCACCCGATCCCCAAAAAAGGTGATCGCTCAAATCCTACCAACTACAGACCAATCGCTATAATCTCTCTCTTCTCGAAGATAATGGAATCAATTATCAATAGCCAGCTTCTTCGTTACTTGGACGGCAAGGGATTGCTAAGCGACAAACAATACGGGTTCCGTAAGGGTCGCTCGGCTGGTGATCTCTTGGCGTACCTGACTCATCGTTGGGCTCAGGCAATTGAGTCGAAGGAAGAGGCATTGGTTGTTAGTTTGGACATTACGAAGGCCTTTGATCGGGTTTGGCATAAAGCGCTGCTATCAAAGCTTCCATCATACGGGCTGCCCGAGAAATTATGTAAGTGGGTCACTGGTTTCTTAGCAGTCAGAAGCATAAAGGTCGTAGTTGACGGCGAATGCTCGGAGACTCACTTTGTTGATGCTGGTGTCCCTCAGGGCTATGTGCTATCGCCTACTCTATTCTTACTGCATAATGACATTTTGCAGACTAGCGGCATTCATTGCTATGCAGATGACAGCACAGGTGATGGTGTATATACCGGCTCCCCCAATATTTCTCGGAAAAATGTCACTGAGAGTCGAAACGAACTTGTGTCTAAGGTGGAGAATTCATTGGAGAAGGTCTCTGAATGGGGTAGACGTAACTTGGTCTAATTCAACCCCGCGAAGACACAAGTCTGCGCGTTCACCACTAAAAAGTCACCAATGGTCGTATATCCTCGTTTCGAGGGCACATCTTTAACCATCTCCGCTAGCATTGAGATATTTGGCGTCAACATATCGAGCGAAGTCCAGTTCCGATACCATCTAGAGGGTAAGGTCAAATTAGCCTCGAAGAAGCTTGGTGTTCTTAATAGAGCGAGACACTACTTTAGTCCGGACCCACGCCTACAACTCTACAAGGCGCAGGTACGGCCTCATATGGAATATTGTTATCTTAATATTGATTGGATCGTATCCAACGAAGGGCCGCTCGAATTGTTGACTGCCATAGTGTCTCAAACAGCTTGGACCCCTTGGAATTACGCCGAGATGTAGCTTCACTCTGCATCCTCTATCGGTTGTATCACGGGGAGTGCTCAGAGGAATTGTTCGGAATCATACCACCTGCAACTTTTCGCCATCGACCCACGCGAAAACATACCATCCTCATCACCTTGATGAGTGGCAGTATTCCACTTAACTTTCTGCCGCGCACTGTAAAACTCTGGAACAAACTGTCACCAGCAGTTTTTCCGGACCTATACGACCTGCAAACCTTCAAGAAAAGAGCGTATTCCCTCTTAAAAGGCCGGCAACGCACCTGCAGCTCTTCTGATGTTGCGAGTGTCCATGGGCGACGGTAGTTGCTTACCATCAGGTGACCCGTGTGCTCCTTTGCCCCCTTATTCAATAAAAAAAAATACTTTATATTGTTGATCCCATCAATACTAGGACATATTGTGCATGCCATGTTAGAGAATGTTGTGCAAATATGTGCATATAGTGGCTGGTTAGTAACTGCTGAGGTGGATTTACGCATCGAAAACTTTATGTATTTAGTTTTTTCGGCATTTAATGTTAATAAATGAGTCGATAGCCAATTATTTACGATATTAAAACCTTGCTGTGCATACTCGAAAACTTCGCGATATGTGTCAGCAGAAAAAATAAGTGCTGTATCATCAGCGTATGATATGATTATGCCACGGTCTAGTTTTAGTTGACACAGATCATTTATGTATATTAAAAATAGTGTTGGCCCTAAAATACTTCCCTGTGGAACACCATAATTTGTATTATTTTCAAATGAGCTATATACAGTATACACTGTCAATCTTGACACATTGAGTGTGGTTCTCTAGGTAGCTTTTAAATAATTTTAATTGTGTGCCCCTTATTCCTAAGGATTCGAGTTTGCGTAATAGGATTTCTGTGGATTCTGAATCAAAAGCTTTTGCAAGGTCAAGAAAGATTCCAATTACGTGATTACCGCTATCAACTTCTCGGGCTATATGATTTGTCAAATTATGTACGGCGTCAGCTTTTGAAAGTTTCGATCTAAATCCAAATTGATTATTTGATAATGCTGACATATTATGTTCTAAGTAATTGACCAGCCTGTTGTTAATGATTTTTTCTAATTCCTTTGACAATGATGGTAAGATTGAGATAGGGCGGTAATTTGAGACTTCCTGTTTGCCACGTTATACGTCTTGTGGATTCACGTTTTACCTACAATGCTGAGTGATGGCTTAAAGGAAACTTGTTTCCAAACGGCTTTGTATTTTTTACAGTTTAATACATTAAAGTTAAAGGCTTGTCGACATTACCATCAACAAAAAAACATTTTACAAGACTACAATTTCTTTTATTATTATTTTTTTGTAAAAAAAATTTAAAAAACATTTAAAGGCCCGTGAGAGTTTCTTACGCCGCTGCGCCGGTTCTTCTCACTGGGTTAACAGTGATAGATGCTAAACAGTTCCGAAAATGTTAGTTATTTATCGATTGAAATTAACATTGATTTTTTTGATTGATTGATTTCTCGTCTGTGACAACCCTAATAAAATTCAACACGGTGTCGTCACGTAGAGCGTATACGGTGATTCTGCTTAATTACCGGCCTGATTGATCGCCAGCTGATGACACATTGTCCCGTTAATGCAGGACACCATATTGAAAAAACACCAAAACAATTACAAATGTTGAAAATTAAAAATTACTTCCAATAAGATTAATAAAAAGGGAACTAATTTTTTGATCAGCTATCAAACAATTAGTTCCCTTATTTTATTAATCTTATAAAATATTTAAATATTTGAGAAGTTATTATGATCAGTTGAAAAAAATATTGGGCAGTTATTTAATTTTCTGGCGGTTGATTAATTATTGTGACTGTAAAACATGGACAGTAATAAAAAAACTATTGAGCGGTAAAAATGATGGAATGAGCAGTTCGATAAATGAATGAGCGGTAAAAATGATAGAACGAGCGGTTCGATAACGACTTAACAGAAGGCCTACTTAACCACGGATACCGAAGCGGGGGACGGCTCTGGGGGCGCAGCCCTACGCCAAAACAAAAACAAACACAATCCAGAAAGTCCAAGAGTAGGTTAGGTTAGGTTAGAACTTAGACCACATCGGTAGAGGGAGCCGAGCGAGCGCAGCGAGCGTGCTGCGGTAGCAGCCGGCGACCGTTTTATACTTTTGCTTTATAACGGCACGGAACCCTTCATGGGTGAGTTCGACTCGCACTTGGCCGATTTTATTATATTTTACCGCCTCAATGTTTAAAAAATTTCTAAGAATGAGATTTGTTACTGACAAATTCCGATTTGTTACTGCCCACACGTAACCGCTCATTCATTAATTTTTACTGACTATCTAATTATTTTACTGCTCCAAAATGTTTTCAATTATCCATTTCATTCTTTTTTACTACTCTTTTTTGTTTACTTTACTGCTTAGTTTTAACTGCTAAACTAGTTATTAAACGTGCCATTTATAATTTTTAACTTACCAAAACTGCAATTTACAACTGCTCCTTTAAATCAGTGCCATAAAATAATAACCAATCCATAGTCCATATTAATATTATAAATGCGAAAGTGTCTGTCTGTCACCTCCTCACGAACAAACCACTGAAGCGATTTTGCTGAGTATGTAGATAGGTACTTTGAGTGTCGGGAAGGATAGGATAATTTTTATCTCGAAAAAAGGTACGGTTCCCATGTGATAAACCAATTTTGGCGCAACGGAGTTGCGGGCGTCATCTAGTTAAATAAAAAGTACGCGTAGAAGAGATAAATATAACAACACCACGTCATAACAATCTATACGATTATTATAAAGCCGAAGTTTGTTTGTTTGCTTGAACGCGCTAATCTCATGAGCTACTGGTCCGATTTGAAAAATTATTTCAGTGTTAGATAGCCCATTTATCGAGAAAGGCTAAAATAGATAGGCTATATTATTTTATCAAGCTAAGACTAATAGGACCTTAAATAGAGGAAAATGTGCGATAAACGGGGAAAATTATGTGAAATTGCTTATTATCTTAAGAACTACTGGACCAATTTTTACATGAAGAATACGTGAAGGGACATAGGCTATTTTTGCGGAAATATGTACGGTTTCCGTGAAGTTCCTAAATAACGAGGGCGAAGTTGCCGGAACATCTAGTTATTAATAAGCACCGCCTTCAGCAACCCAAGCTAAAGTGAGCCCTGTGTTAATTTAATTTTTCATAAATAATTGAGGAACGTGAGAAATAACACCGCTTCCGCTCCCACTTCCGTTCCCGCTACCTATACGGTATACCGCTCCCGCTCCCGCTCCCGCCCCCGCTCCCGCCCCGCCCCGCCCCGCTCTCGCTGAAATGCGACCCGATTCTGAGCTACGTCCACTGCAATTTTCAGCAAAATCGGTACAGCCGTACTTGAGTAAAAAAAACATAATAATAATTAAAAGGTTTTGGTACTGAAACCAAGTAACCCTGAAAGTTGAAACAGACAATTAACATATTAATTTAGATTAAATCTATTTAATTCAAATGCTAAAACAATGGCGTAGAATGTAGTTAATTAATACTGCCGCATATCAACTGAAATGTTTAAGTAAATCTTAACGGTTTATGTTAATTTAACACAATAATTAATTCCTATTCAAACACGTGACGTTTGTCATTTAAAATACATTATAATATTATGCTAACATATTGCAAGAAACTACAGTCCAAACCCGTGAATGAGTCACAAAATGTATTCATTAATTTTATTTTATTTAATAATTTATGTACATGTCGCAGCCAACTGGTTTAAATAGCCGTTCAATCTAACAGCTAGCACTTTGACTGAACAACGTCATTCAATCACACGTCTAGCTTTTAAATTGAATATTTCAGTCGCCCAAAACGTTCAACACTACAGCTGATTCAAAAGCAGCCGTTTGATTGAATTAGTTCAGCGCTCACCACCGCGGCGCTAAGTGCGTTTTGTTTACAATATGGCGTCAACTAACCGGTATTTTGTGATTGTATTAAGATATTTTTCGTTCATATACTTTACAAGTGTTATTAAAGTGACAGAAATTATGGGAGCACATACGAGTGAATCGAAATTTAAACAAATATTCGAGGAGAAATTACGGGATTGTGAAGTGCATTACAAAGGTATTTATTGCAATTTTGTTAAAAATGAGTTAGAATGCAATAATTTATCCTACCTGTTATCATTACATTTGTATAATAATAACACTAAGTTAACTTGCCATTTAATCAGTTAGCTAAGCGTCGTCTAGCTGTAGTGTTGAACGTTGCAGTCAACACGTCGACTAAACGACGTATAGCCGTGTGATTAAATGGCGTTGTTCAGTCAAAGGGCTAGCTGTTTGATTGAACGGCTTTCTTAACCAGTGGACTGCGACATACACATAACTGTTTACAGTGAAAGTCGACTTAAAACTAGAATATACATTTTGTACAAAGGCTTATTCCTATTGGAATCTCTTCCAGTAGACCTCACATTACAGGCTTTCAAAGGAGGATCAAAACCCCGATTCTTCTAAGTCAAAAGGAATTGAGGTGGCACCACTGGTAATTGACCTTTCCAGTCTAGAAGCTAAGTGAAAAGCACTGAACACACAGAAAAAAATAATTAAAAAATAAATACGCAGGCTATTGTAGATTCATCGGAAAACCTCTTGGAAAGTCTTGTGTCGAAACACACTAGGCTATATAATTACGCCGGCGTAAATTCCGCCGCGTTTACGCCGCGTTTCAAACACCTACAAAATACGGGCGGAACACGAGGGGTGACACATTATTACGTCGCGTTCCGTCCGTATTTTGTAAGAAATTTTGAAACGCGGCGTAAACGCGCGTTACGGCCAGATTTGTATGGATTGACAGATTTGCAAGACGTCTCACGCAATTGAAATCTGTCAATTCAGTACTTTAACGACGCAACGCTGACGCAACGCGCCGTGTGGACAGGCCCTTAGACTAATCTGTCACTAGTCACTACATTGTCAATTGCGGTTTGTTGTTTGGGTCGTTAGTCGTTACCTATTCGGAACGTGCACGTCAGTTGTGACATATTTCAAACAAAGTTTCAGGGGCGTGTCAAAAAATAAACAACAAGAGTCATACAAGAGTATGTTTAATTTGTAAATATTATAGCAAATAAAATATATTTAGAAAAATAATTAATGGTATTTGGGTTATATTTAGTTAAAAACTACTTGTGGAAAATGAATATAATCATAAAAAAAACTGGTTTTTAGAGTGTAAACACTCAATAAGTTTTAAGGCCCAATCTATGCTAAAAGGAAATAAATTGGTGTTAGCAGGACATGTAAGGGATGTAGAAGAGCTAAGAACTAATGGCAATGTTATTAAATACAAGCCAACATAATTCGCCGAACATCGGTTACTTTAGCACCCTATAAAACAAGTTCAAACGTAAGTACTCAACCGACCAAAAAACGTAACTAAACATTTGGATAAAGCAAGTCTAAACATTCATTCTTACAGATAGATAATAATGATTGTTGCTGGAGTGCAGCTGCGTTTTAACCAGAGCGGCAAGTGCAAACATATTGCTGCTTTAATCAGTATTCAGTAACAAAAATACGAGCAATAGGTACTTACTTGAAAAAAATAAATGTTATGTTTTTAAAAATCTTGTTTTTATTTATTTTTTACAACATTAATTATACTCTTGAAGAAATTCGGAGTCCAAAAATTTACTAAAACACTGCAAACATAATATCTGGTTTATCGTGATTTGTGAGTCACTATTTCTTCCACCTGATACTTTGGATTTAAATTAAATATTCTATGAAACTATCACTGCAAGTTTTGTCGTCGGGTTTTGGAGACCATGATGGTGATACATCAACACTAAAACAATAGTACCTAAGGTACTCAAAAACTCTTTATAAAATGCAACTCAAACAAAATTGACTTGACTGATAATGCAATTTTAGGTTATATCGAATCACATACTATTTCATTTTTAGAGCAGATATCTGATTTAATTTCCTAGTGGATTTAGGAAAAACATTAAATTTGGACTGAGTACCTATATTTTGCTGTTATTTTGCAGTCTACGATACAAAAACAATTAAGACCAATTTCTAAAAATTTCAAAACAAGATTGACAAGTTTGTTTGACTACTATCTGAGCCCTATTGGTTGCATATTTTTGGCGCGGCAAGCGCGGCAATCGCTTTCTTTGTGCCCTCCACCCACTTCGCACGCTCCGAATAATATTACAAAGTCTAGCTCTAGAATAAACTATAAAACATAATGGAAATTACGCTTACGTTTGTACTCGTATATTTGATAATGATCGCAAACATTATCAAACATACCAAACTCTTACGGTTAATTTGCAGGTAGGTATATAATAAATATATACCGTATCGTTTACCCCAGTGTTTTTCAACCAGTGGGTCGCGAAGCTTTCGTATGTGGGTCGCCAGAGGTCCAGAAAATTATTGAAATCAAAAAACAATAAACATTTAAAAGCGATTTACAGTACCCGGCGATAAATATTGCACATCGACCTTTGGAAAGTGACAGTCGGCTAATTTCGGTTTTGTAGAGCGTTATCTCTTACGCACGAAATACAAAAAGTCCGGTATATATTAGGAGCTGTTAAAAAAAAATATTATTATGGTTTGCTTCTTTTGACAATTTTATTATTCTTTGTTTAAATACACCAAATTTTCTATAAGTTAAGGCTTTAGGTTCGGGTAAAATAAAATAAAAAAGCGTGTTCAAATTATGTTTAAGTACGTATATTTTAATTCTTTTGGAAAATTCCAGCTGTAGCAAATTTAGGGGTGTTAACAACTCTAGATATATATCTTGAACTGGACGCGACTGCACTCTATTGAATTTGAACAACGACTGACATAATGTCAAATAGGTGTGTGCTACAAAGATAACGCTCTATCCGCCGTACTCAGAGACATTTAATTATGATTAAGCTTCAATTTAATGAAGAGTTTGACAGATAAAGTATGGGGCTTATGTCAAAATTTTGAATTAATTACATTTAACTAAATAATGTTTCACTCTGAGTGCGGCAGTATGAAACCGAAATTAGCCGAATGTCTCTTTCCAAAGGTCGATGTGCAATATTAATTATTGCCGGGTATTGTATACAGTTTAAAACATTGAAATAAAAAAAATTAAAAAGTGATTATTTCATGCAACAAATTATTATTAGAGGATTAAAAATATTGATACTCAAAGTAGGTGAATTTTAACAAAAAGACATGACAAAGTAAGTACATAATAGGAAATCAAGAGTCGGGAGGGTCGCGAGATCGCGGTCGCAAGGTTAAAAAACACTGACTTACCCTGTGGTTATCGATTGTGTGCCTTCTCATTACATGGGAGAGACAGTCATTGTTGATTGCCAATAAGACATATAACTGCAATGTTTTCACGCTAGAGGCAGCACCAGTATAGACTGTAAACAAAAAGTTTTGTTCGACGTTTGGAAATATTCTGATGTGACGTGTGCAACATATTGTATGTGCTAGTAGCACTGACCTCCATTATACAAGTACGCTGGAACTATGATACCCTTTGAAATGACAGCTGTTTTTGTGCCTATTTGAAGCGGAATCAGCGCCCCAATGCGGGGGAAGAGAACTAAATCTAACGTAAATATGACGTTTAAAAGTCGCCATATTGGCGCTGATAGCAGTACTGGGAGTACTTGGAACTAATACTAGTTTCTTCCACCGTAGTGATTATATTCTCTTTGGTTTCTACAACCAATAGCGATTGAGCGGCCATTTGCAAGTTACGTCAGATTTAGTTCTCTTCCCCCGCATTGAGGCCGCTGATTCTGCTTCAAATAGGCCCAAAAAACAGCTGGGTATCTCAATATGTCCAGCGTTCTTGTATATTGGAGGTCAGTGACTAGTAGCACCGCGCGGTCGTATTAATGTCTATGAAATAGTTCGTTACATTGAGATAATATAATAATAATAATTATATTATGACAAAAACGACAAAACACTTCGAGAAAACGTAGGTAGTGACTAGTGTCCTCGCACTTCGCTTGGCTCGTCTTGGCGGGGGCACTGCCGTGCCCCCAGATTAAGTTTATCAGTATACTAAAAGTTATGAGTCTAGACTCTAGTTTGAGTACATTTGAGAACTTTTAAAACACGGCAAACTCTATCAAATCAATCCAAAGACTCTTCAATAATATTTTTAAGACTTCAGGAAATACTTCACTTTTCCCACGTCGACTATTACTCGTTCAGAGCTATTTAACCTCTAAATTGAACCTTATGAACGTTTAAATGACAATGGTGTAAAGGTCATTGAGATAACAAGGTATAACATTTAACGCGGAAGTAATAAAATTTGCGAGCCCATGCAGCCATTTCTTTGAAAATTTTATACAAATTGAATTCACAAAATTGAAGCTTCAATTAATAAAAATAATTGTCTTTTCTTTTCTAAAAAAGAAGAAACTTGGGGTAATCATTTATTCGAAATTCCAAACACGTTTTGGTGACAAAGGAGTCTTGTTATTCAATTAGCGGGTAGTTATTATTGTAGACTAAAGGCATTAGGCAAAGTCTAATGACTGAATAGACAAAGTGTCTAAGTAGTGACTGAGCAGGCAAAGCGTCTAATAACTAAATATACAGAGTAGTGATTGAACTACAGACACAAAAAATACTGTCATCTCATGAGCGACAGAATTCTGTAACAACCACAAACACCGAGTTACGGGAAAGACAGAAGTGACAGAAATTGTACCAGTATAATACCAAAGCTTCTATTTATTTTTGGTACTATAATGTTACAATTTCTGACATTTTAGTTAAAAAATCTAACTTGAAACGTTATTTTGCAATTATATGATATGTTACGCATATTTACATGGGTACGTAAACATTCCCCTGAATCTCTTTCTATTTAAAAACGTATTGAAATCTATTCCTGAAATAAATGATTCTGATTCTGATATTGCGTAGTTTCAAAGATCTGAAACATAAAGACAGACAGCAGGAAATTGTTTTATACCTAAGAGATTAAAACATGGAAGTTTTATTAAAAATAAAAACGTTATCTCATTAACTACAGTTAATATAATTAAATTGAATTTGTAAACCAAATTATCAATCAAAAGAGATTTTTCATATCAAGGAAAATAATTAAAGATCAGAATATGCTTAATGTTTTAAGTAACTTCTTAAAACGTAATTCACGAACAAAAACAGCTTCAGCCAAGTCTTCAAATAAATCTTATCGCTAATTACTCACGCAAACTTTTACACAAATACTTTTCAAAGTATTTTCTTTTTATTTTGTCCCACAAAAATTGACTAGACAATTTATCAGTTTAGCCCATAAAGTTAATATACCTATCGGAATAGAGCAACAATCTCGAGCTGTCAAACGTAACCAAAATTGGTTTTCATCTGTGTGAAAAATATGTGTACGTATACACTTACACAAGCATGATTGAACATGAATTCTATGAGATTATATTGACAACGTGCGGCACGTGCCGACTGGACGTCAAAAAAAGAGTGCTGCTGTCATGTATCACACGTCTCTTTTTACCACGCGGTGTTACTGATAGTGGCATCTCGCTTGCTCAGGCCTTTGTTTCTCTATTCCGCTAGGTATATTAACTTTATGGTTTAGCCTCAACGCCGGCAAATCCGTTTCGCCAAAATTAGTTTACCACACGGAAACCGTACTTGCATTTTTCCGGGATAAAAACTATCCTATGTTCGTTGCCGGAACTCAGTATCTCCAATTTCTCCATACCAAATTTTAGCAAAGGTTCAGCGGCGTAGGTCAAGACTGAAGAGCTACGAGACAGACAAACTATATTTTACTTATTACTTACGCAGTATGCATATTTTTATCCACAACCAGACAGCGGGGCTATCAGGTCGCTTTGGAAAATCATATTATGAATCATAATTATATTAATATGATACATTTGTAAGGGGAGCGCCCTATGAGAGATGAACTAAATAAAAGTATTTTCGGACTTCCTTTATTGGTGTTCATTTAAGGTGTACTCTACACAGGTAAGTATAGGTGCCGGCAGGGCGACAAGCCCTTACGGAATCTTATATTATAACTAGCTGTCCCGGCAAACGTTTCTTTGCCATATTATAAAGTATATCGCCCGTATTATTTTATTGAAGTGACTAAATAAAGTATGTCAACATGGCAACGTCCATCGCTATCATGGTCGTCGTTTTTCTAGAGTTGTAATAATTTACTATTATTTATTCAACAAATAATAATAATAATAATAATAATAATAATAATAATCCTTTATTTTTATCTCCACAAATTACAGCATAATAAATATAAAGGTACTTAATATCTAATTGTTTACACATATTATTGTAACTTGTGGGAGATCTGGAGTCTAAACTAGGCCAAGCCTGTAATATAGATCTCCAGGCCCCCCCAAACCAAAATTATTATATCAGTTTGCAATTTGTGAACATCACTTAGTTATAATATATTATATCCGTTAAATATATTATTTATATTCTTACATTCTTAATTTAAGTACTAAAAATTAAATCTTATTAAATTAGGTGTGTGTATGTTGTGTGTGTGTTGTTGTGTATTTGTCTGTGTGAGTGTTTGTGTGTTGGTATTTGATTGTGTTTGTATATATGATTATTAAATAACAATGCTATAATATTAATTATGTTTTTTTTTTATATAATATGTATTATGTATATAATAAATATATTTACATTCTACTTTCTAGCTAATAATAACTTTTCGGTTTCTTCGTAATTGAGACCGAGTAGCCATTTATAAATTATATTCTTGCATTTAGTTTTGGTATAGTTAGATATAGAAAGTTGTTTGTTACATTTGTTATAGAGGGCGCTACCAAGATATTGAATAAATCTTTGAGCAAAAGATGTGTGGACGGCTGTAGGCTCACAGGTAGCGTAGCTACGTCTCGTATGGGCTATGAGTGTTTTGCGGCCTTCTGGTGGTATATTATTATGTGTATGTAGTAGAGTATGATATATATGAAGTTGGCGAACAGAAAGGACTTGGGCGTCTTCGTATAATTTAGTTGTAGGATACAAGCGCGGTTTCGCAAATGCACTTATCAATATAATAAGTACCGAGTAGTCGATTCTCAGACCCACTGAATATGCATATAAAATTTGGTAAAAATCAGTAAAGCCGTTTCGGAGGAGTTCGTGGACTAACATTGTGACACTAGAATTTTATATATAAGATATAACTAGCTGTTGCCCGCGACTTCGTCCGCGTGGACTTCAGTTTATAGGGCGCGATGCTACGAATAATAAAAACTAAGGAAGAGTAACTCCGTCAAAAAACATGCTCCAAAATTCTTGTCAAAAAAGTGTACCTTAGGTTCACTTTTCATATGCAAGATTTAGGTGACCTTGAGCGGTATAAAGGCTGACGTTACATGACAGTTCGAATGGAACCAAATTTAAAACTGTATTAGTATGGGAGTTACGTTTCCTGGTTTTATTATTCGTAGGCGTGATGTCAACAAAATTGGTGGCAAAAGCTTTTATAAAAAAACCCTGGTAAGGGGTTCAATCAAAACACCCAAAAACAGCAGCTGTGCAGTGTGCACATAATATTTCATTTTTTTAAATTAACTTTATATTTTGTGCCAAATTTTAAAGCTTATTTAGCCCCCCAATTACACAACTTTACCCATAAACTATTTATCACTGGTAGTTTTAAGGTTACGTCACTGCATAGCTGCTAAATTACTGAGTTATTTAATAACGTAAAAAAAGAGTAACAAACCACTTTTCTATCAATGCAATTAATAATAATTTAAATACCTCGAATGTAGGTGTTAACCTACATTGTAATTAAATCGAGGTATACAACTTCTACGTGACTACGTTAACTATTACTACGTTATTAACACGTAATGTGTTGAGATTTATGCTCGTGTGGCCGTTGAGGTGGAATGTGATAACACCGTAGTTCACGATAAATTAAACCCGTTAACTATTAATGCCGCTAACTTAGAGCGCTAAAATTCCTGTCATACGGATTATTGCCTTCTTTTTTTGATTAAGTTTTCTTTATAGCTTCTTTATAGAAACGCCGATCAAAATGTGTGGAATTGACATGACGAGAGCCCAAAAAAAAAACAAAATCTCTCCATCCATTGTATACAGTATTTACAGAGCGAAGTAACAAGCACTCTTCAAATAACGACTTGCCTAAGACGTTCATGTCCGTATGGTTGCCCAAGCACATACGGCATTCTCGCAACATAGTCGGCCTAGTCCAGAGGAACGAGCAAATCAATACGTCTGAGATAAATCTATTTCTTATTTTAGTACAAATATAGTTTATAATATTATAGAGATATCATAATATTATAAGCCTGCAGAAAATCAAAGATTACGATGCTACGCCACTACGAATATTCTCGTAGCACCGTAGCAGCGTAGACTTCACGTAGCGACGTCGCGTAGCGCGTAGGCCGTAGAACGTAGCTACGTGAAATTTTCAAACCAAATAAAAATATTATTCAAAAGATATAGAGATACACACAGATAGAGCCCTGGTGCTCTATGATGCTAGCACCACTGTTGACACTTTGTATTCGTAACTTTATCAAAAAGAGAAATTTAGTTATATAGTCAAACGTAAAAATCTCAGCGTCTACTCACCTCTTGATCGGTGATTCCTCGGTGGAAAGAAAGTCAGTCGACATTTCAAACTCAGAAACTTTACTTAATTCTTGAAATGATCTAAAAACTACCTCACAGTGAGGCCTGTTCTTATTGGATTCGGCACACCATGAATATTAAAATTCAATAGTTTTTTTTTTTTTTTAATATATCTGGTGAATCTACGATTTACCTAGGTCTGCATCACATGTTAAGATATAATATCAGCAGTGGCCAGAGGTTGCTAGGCAACACAGGCTTCAAATGAGAAGCTGAAAGCCTTCGTTGCCTAGCAACCGCGATCCTTTGGTCCCACTGACGATATTAATATCACTAAAGGTATTTAATATAATATTTATGAATAAGCATTGCGACCTAGGGCTGGTTTACACGTATTAAGTAGATAAGAAGTTAACTAAATTTTAACTTAATTTTAAGTTACCTATTGCGTGTAAACACACAATTTAGTAGTAAGTAGCAAGTTAAAATTTAGTTAAGTACTAAACAAGGAAATTTGAATTTTGACTATTTTCTGTTAAGTTGGCAGGCGAGGCTTGTCACTTGACACATTTCGGGCAGGCACTTCAAATGAAGTTAAAATTTAGTTACTACTTATCTACTTAATACGTGTAAACCAGCCATTAGTAAGAAAATATTCCTCTAGTGTTGATTTACATTGATACAGTAGCTGGTGCCAGCTAGTGGACGCTGGGCTGGAATAATTCTGTACAAATTTAGAAATGCATCTACGCGTTGCGGTCTGAATTGGCCACTTTTTCACACAAACACTCAGTTTCACCACTTCCTGATAAGGTGCTAGATAGGCTTATTTGACAGATTCTCCATGCTCTATCTGTCAAGTTATGTGGTGGTTACCCTTATCAGGAAGTGGTGAAACAGGGCTTGTACCATGAAACTGTTTTGAGACTCAAATAATCGGACGAGAATGCCGCGTCCTGCTCTAACAAACGTGAAATGACGTTTGTCAGAGCAGGACGCGGCATTCTCGTCCGATTGTTTGAGTCTCAAAACAGTTTCGTAGTAGGCCTACAGGCCCTAGATATCGTAAAAACACACTGGCAGCTACAACTGGATGCTGAACATGTTTTAATTCTGCAATACTGGCGCCTGCTACTATACTATTATTTTGTTTCACTTTCGATAATGTATACAAATGATTAATTTTGAGGCTATTCAATATTCGCAGTAATTAGCGGACCTACAGAATTTGGACTTATTGCTTGGCAATAGGGTTCATTTTCCAGCACTTTATCAGCAAAATTATTTTTCGTCTTCCGCGCGTGTAAGTAATACTCGTGTATCTACTTATTTCAATAAAGTTATCATTAATTATAAGAGCTTTCCTCATTTTTCTTTCCCGTGTCGCTTACCTTACCTATATTCATTTATTGCATTAATAAATTACTCTTAGTTATGTAAGTTATGTATTTGATACTATTGTCTGTGAAGTGAGAATAATATTAACGTTTTCTTTTGATTTGCAATCTTCCAAGAATCTACTACTCTTGTTGATTTTCTTGCAATTGTAAGTATATCAATTATCATATTATTTGTTTATTTTATAAGGGTTTCTGATTTTTATCTGCAATAATAAATAGAAAAATATTGCAAAACACAACACCACACTTTCAGCAATTTTAAAAGCCGAGATTGAAACGCCGTGATTGTTTCGAGCCAAAGAAAACATGCATTTTAAGTGGCATTATCTCCTCGCCCGCGGCCGGGCTGTGTGCCAGTGGACAGATTACTCCCAAACCACCATTACCTTTGATAGATGGAACGGCTTATAAGGTACGCGCACAGTATGCCGAGCCGCTGTTGGGGCGGAGTGCAAAATGCTAACCATTGGTGACGGATGTGGCCATGCGCGAGGTGAAATGCGGTGACAGATTTAGTCAAAATATGCTTGCATGTATAATAGCACACTGACGTAGCGCAGCAAGCCGCATCGCACGGACGTAAATTCGCCTCGCGAAAATAATATAATTACGAGCCGCTGCGCCCGTAACCCTAGTCTGTGTGCACATTTTTTGTGCTTCACTCCGACATGCTGCGGCCCGGCATAGTATGCGCATACTTATAAGTTATAATCATCTTATAATGGACTTCAGTTACATTCAGAGTTAATTTACCTCGAAATTAAACCTTATGTCGGCGGCATAAGATCCTTCGTAAAGTAATGAACTGTAAACTTTACTCTTAAACACGTGTAAGTTATATGTGTGGGCCATTAAAACGTAGGATGCTTAGAAAAGTTTGTTATGTTTTTGAACTGAAACCTTATTTAAGGGCCTTGTGTACTTTTTTTGGATAAAAAATTATGTTAAAATCGCGTCAAGAATTGAAAGTTCGTTAGATTTCTCTTTTTACTGCTCAAGAGGTTCAGTCCACCGATCCCGCCGGAAGGTGGTGCTGTCTTGGGATTACTCGCCTCGAAGTTCACAACAACATAACTACATTGTGGCTACAAACCACTATGAATATAGTCTACTATACAAAGTGTGACAATCCATACTTCCATACTAATATTATAAATGCGAAAGTGTGTCTGTCTGTCTGTCTGTTACCTCTTCACGCTCGAACCGCTGAACCGATTATACTGAAATTTGTCATGGAGATTCTTTGAGTCCCGAGAAAGGACATAGGGTAGTTTTTATCCCGGAAAAAAATTACGGTTCCCGCGCGATAAACGAATTCGCAACGAATTCGCTTACATCATCTAGTCTATTTATAACGTAAAGTATTGTCCCTTAGTTTAACCGTAAGTGGTAATACTTTAGGGTGTGTATTGTGTATGAGTTCCCTGTAAGTTGAGCTCAACCTAAAAGGAGCAGCGCTGAAAGAGTCACTTTTATTACACACCCTAAAATCACTTGGTTTTGTTACATTCTGTATCATATTCTTTATACTATACTAGATGTTGCCCGCAACTTCGTTGCGACAAAATTTGTTTATCGCGCGGGAACGGTACATTTTTCAGGAATAAAAAATATCCTATGTCCTTTCCCGGGATTCAAAGTATCTTCATGCCAAATTTCAGCAAAATCGATTCAACGTGAAGAGGTAACAGACAGACAGACAGACTTTCGCATTTATAATATTAGTATGGAAGTATGGATTGGGCTTGTTCGGAGCAAAATTACCCATGACGTTAAAACTCGGTGCCTTGAAATAGGATTTATCTACATTCGCTGTTTTGTCGGTAAAAAAATAGTACGTGGTAAAACTTTCAACCCCTATTTTTAGCCCCATCAAGTTTGTTTTAGATATAAACCACGAGACAATACTTCATAGTAAAAGTTAATTAATTTTTAAACTCGATCCCTATTTTGGACCGTAGGTAGACGAATGTTTATTAAAATCTTTAAAGAGAACAAATATAATGACCACCAAAAAATGCACTGATACCCTAAACTTGTATACCAAAAAAATTTGTGAGCAAATCAATGCGATATTTCTGTCCAAATAAATCACTAGGATTGACAAAAAATGTAAGCATATTATTAAAAAAATAATCGGCCAAGTGTGAGTCGACATGGAGGGTTCCGTACCGTTATAGAGCAAAATTAGACCTTAAATTGTGTTTTTGTATGGGAGCCCCCTTAATTTTTTTTTTATTATTATTAAGAATTATTGAAGTAAACATATACATATTATAATCAAGGCCTTTGCAAAAATATCAACGTGCCTACCGGTTGCCATTATTGATATCGAGCAAAAAAGGCAAAAAAAATCACGTTTGTTTAATGGGAGCCACCCTTAAATAATAATATTATTTTGTTTTTAGTACTTGTTGTTAAAGCGGCAACAGGTATATTATATACACAATCTGTGAAATTTTCAGAAGTCTAGCTGGAGCGGATCTTGAGATACAACCTAGAGAAAGATACACGGACAGACATCGAAGTCTCAGTAATAGAGTCCCGTTTTTAGGGTTCCGTACCCAAAGGGTACAAACGGGACTCTTTTACTAAGACTTCGATGTCTGTTCGTCCGTCTATCTGTCTTCTTTTCAATATTAATAGGATTGTTAAATAAAAATAATGTTGGTGATCATTTACTAAATTTGGTGATCGTTTACTACTTTTGGTTTAACAATGATTTATTTGGAGTCATTTTGCATAAGTAGGATAGCGAAATCATAAATCTTTGGTGATCATTTTACATTAAAATGCTAGTATAATGTTGGTGATCATTTACTAATTTTGGTGATCATTTTACATTAAAATGCAAGTATTATGTTGGTGATCATTTACTTATTTTGGTGATCATTTTACATTAAAATGCTAGTATAATGTTGGTGATCATTTACTAATTTTGGAGATCATTTACTTATTTTGGTGATCATTTACTATTTTTGGTTTTAAGATGTTAAATCTTTGGTTATCATTTTATATTAAAATGGTGGTCTGTATTTTGGTGATCGTTTACTATTTTTGTCTGTAAGATGTTACTATTTCTGGTGATCAGTTAATTATAAGCCATATTTAAATGGCCTATATACACATTAAATTTAAAACAAGCTTTTAATACCAGCTGAAAAGCTTGAGCTTAAAATTTATTTTGAAATCAAATATTGGAGAAATCGGTGATGATTACACTTAATGAAAAATATTAAAGCAAGCTGATTAATTCATAAGTCATAACGTATTAAAGCAAATGTGCACGTTAAAACAATGGAATAAACTTTTGTTTATGTTCTTTCACAATTTCAACAGTTAAGTATTTTAATAAAGGGCAGCAGACGGGCCTGGAGTGCTTCATACAAGATTGTAGCTGCGATTTACTAATATCAATAAAATTATTATAATATTAAATACAAAAATGTATGTCTGGTTATCGGTAAGAAGGTTAAACCAACTCCATTAAACTTGTTATGGAAAATCCCGGTGTAAAGTCCTAGGAATCCTAAACGAATTCCTTCGTGAATATATTAAAGCATTTAGTTTTATAATGAAATCACGATCCCTTATCAAATACCTGTTGGGATTTGGGCTAGTACCCAAAATAGCGAATTTTTTTAAATTGTTTTTATGACTACATTATATTTACCACAACTTAGTTTTTGTCCTAATAATAATTATAAAGGTTCCTGCATAAAAGCACAAGTTGGAACACTTATTCATTAGAAATACATAGAAAGCAGTACCTACCTAGTGTCGCGACGACACGTCGTCTGCAGTTGTCGCGTGTCGCTCGGTTCCAACTTGTACCTTTATTCACAACTTTTGAACAAACATCTGGACTCTACATCTAGAAGGCAACATCTAGCCTCATAGATAATATCGTTTTTAGTATGAAGCGCCTTTATTTGTGTATAATTTCTCCAGCATTAATTTGTCGGTAACGACTGAAGTTATGAACATGTAGCAACATTCAGCGCTTGCTTACAAATAACTAAGTCATAGTTTAATCATTCATCATCATCATTCCCATAGTATTGAGGGTTAAGGACATTAACATATTAAACTTCACTTTGATCGCAACTTCGATGCAATTGTGTAGCGAAGGACACGTAAATTTTTCCGGGATGAAAACAATCCTTTCCGGGGACACAAATATGTTCTATAGTTGAAGCGGGAAAAGGTGACAGACGTCCACACTATCGCGTCTAAAATATTTTTGTATTGACTATCAAGATGTTGACGGAATTTCTATGCGCCAATTTTGATACCAGGGGTGGTCAAAAAGTTCGCGGAATGGCGGGGTTGGTGAGGGTGAGTTTACTTATCCAGGTAGGCGCTAATTGAGTGACTCTTAGTATAAATACCAAGTTTCAGCCTAGTCCGGTCGGACTTGTTTACTCGATAATAACTCAAAAGTTATTATCGAGTAAACAAGTCAATCGGGAAGAAACTAGCCACTATGGAGAAAATTGAATGTCGTGCCGTCATTAAGTTTTTCAAGAGATGTTAGCTGTTTATGGAGACTCCGCTCCTGGGAAAACCATGATTTGTAAATGGCACGCCCTTTTCAAACAAGGGAGGGACTCCATTGAAGACGACCCCCGACCTGGACGGCCGATTGAGGCTACCACGCCAGAAATAATCGAAAAAGTTGAAAAACTTGTATTGGAAGATGCCCGGCTAAAGAAAAAACAGCTTGCAGGATTAGTTGGAGTATCAGAAACAACAATTTTAAACATCCTACATCAACACCTTGGCATGACTAAAGTCTGTGCATCAAAAACGCGAGCGCGTCGAAAGTTGTTGCGAGTTTTTAGACCGCTGTGGAGAGCAAAGGGAGAAAGTTATGGCCCGCATTGTAACTGGCGATGAAACTAGGGTTCACCATTATGAACCTGAGTCAAAGCAAGAGTCGATGCAGTGGCACAAAAAAGGCACACCCCCTCCTAAAAAGTATAAGGTGTCTCAATCGGCCGGCAAGATCATGACGACGATCTTTTGGGATACAGAAGGTATCCTTTTGATTGACTATAAGGAACGTGGTGTTTCCATAACGGGAGAATACTACGCTTCTTTACTAGATCAATTAAAAGAAGCTATTAAAGAAAAAACCGGCCAAGTGCGAGTCGGACTCGCGCACCGAGGGTTCCGTACAAACCTGCAAGGTTTACAAAGTTCGTTTGATATGAATTTCAACTTGATAGCTCTAGGCGTTCATGAGGAAAAAAGTAATAAATTTATATTTATTAAAAAATATATATTTTGTAATGTAACTAAAAATTTAAGATTTTCGGAATTTTTCCTTTATGTGTGCTACAAAACGTTGCTTCATGCCAAATTTCAAGATTCTAGGTCGACTGGAAGTACCCTTTAGGTTTTGATTCCCTTGCGAGTACTTGCGAGTTTCAAAATATGCAGCTTAAATTGCTGTTTCTTTTGATTGCGTTAACATAGAAGTTTGATTTTGTTACAGCTTAAAGGTATTATAGACCTGAGTATTTGGTATGAATTTCAATTTAATACCTCTACGCGTTTATGAGGAAATGGGTAGTAAGTTTAAAATTATAAAAAAAAAATATATTATGTGATGTAACTAAAAATTTATGGTTTTCGTAATTTTTCCTTTATCTATGCTATAAGACGTTGCTTCGTACCAAATTTCAAGATTCTGAGTTCACGGGAAGCACCCTGTAGGTTTTGATTCCCTTGCAAGTGTCGAAAATTTGCGGCATAAACGGCTGTATCTTTTGATTGCGTTGGCTTAGAAGTTTGATTTTTTCACAGCTTCAAGGGACAGTAGACCTGAGTAATTGATATAAATTTCAGCTTCATACCTCCACGCGTTCCTGAGAAAAAGGGTCTTGACAGACGGACGGACAGACGGACAACAAAGTGATCCTATAAGGGTTCCGTTTTTTCCATTTGAGGTACGGAACCCTAAAAAGGCGAGGAAAACTTACAAAAGGCGTGCTCCTTTTGCACGACAATGCACCCGTGCACACAAGCCATGTTGCGACGGCTGCCATTCACCGGTGCGGCGCCACCCACCCTACAGCCCAGACCTGGCCCCAAGCGACTATTGTTTATTTCCAAAAATGAAGAAAGAACTGCGTGGAAAAACAATTGGCGACGACGATGAAGTGAAGTCAGCAATTTCGGCCTATTTTGACGCCCAAGACAAATCTTTTTTTTTCGACGGTATTAATAAGTTTTTTGACAGATCTAATAAATGTATTAGGGTTAAGGGAGAATACATAGAAAAGGAAAAATAGTTTCATGTTTCATTTCATTATCCTTCCCTGTCATTCCGCGAACTTTTTGACCTCCCTCGTACTTATCTGTAGCGCGGTAAGCGTAGAATAATTATTCTCACCGTAATCTATATTATGATAGACGGACATACTTTCGCATAATATTATGGATAACTAATATGAAAACGTGTTAAGTTGACGAACTCTGTGGCTCAGTTGGTGGGCTGTTAGTAGCTCAAGCCGGGGGTCGCGGGTTCGAAACCCGCCGACGGAACCAAAATTTTTCAAAGTTCCTGGGTCATGGATGTGTATTAAATAATATGTGTATCATAATATAATAAAAATCTTAAATATATGTATAGTATAAAAGTATTAAATATATTTCCGTTGTCTGGTACCCGTAACACAAGTTCTTCAGGTACCTTAGCACGGGGCCAGACTGACGTGGTGTGAAAGCGCCCATAGATATTATATTTTTATTATATATTTTTTAAGCAGGCCGCACCTTGTTACTATATTTATAACCACAGCCACCCGCCCGGCGTCGCACGGGTATAAATTATAAAACATTTATTATAGCCACTGAAAAATTATTAAAATCGATAGCCTATGATCCTTCACGAGGTCTACTTCTTATCTGTGCCAATTAACATAAAAATTGCTCCAGTAATTTGCGAGATAAGCCCTTTCGAATAATTTCCCCCGTTTTTCCACATTATCCTATTAGTATTAGCGTGATAAAATATAGCCTTCCTCAATAAATGGTCTATCTAACACTGAAAGAATTTTTCAAATCGGACCAGTAGGTCCTAAGATTAGCGCGTTCAAGTTAGCAGTTTCAAAAAAAATTCCCCGTTTTTCCACATTTTCCTCTATTTCATCGCTTCTATGAATGAAATATTCTTTATTGTGCACACTTATAAATATACAAAAAAAATACAATAAAAAGACAAAATATTCAGGTGTCACAATGGCGGCCTTATTATTAGGTGGCAATCTCTTCCAGGCAACCACGGGCAAAGGTGAAATTGCAGTAAAGAAGAGAATTAATGTGCATGTGCAAACAAAAGAATACAAACAAAAAAATAATTATAATTATATTATATACATATTTAAATATATTTTTAGGATTAAATTAAATATATTATATTACACTTTACAGTATGCATAATACAAATATATAATAATATTATACATAAATATTATAAATATAATAGAATAATACTATACTTAAATTACTAATATAACCATTATAACAGACACGGATAATAATTAATAATTTAAAGTGTGATTTAACTCACAGTAATTGCTTGGATTATAAGTATTATTTTTACAGACGGCTAAATAATGCGACTTGACGAGACTTTTGAAAGTATTCAATGTTTTTGCAAGTTTGATATGCTTTGGCAACGAATTCCAGAGCCTTATACCAGTAACAACGAAGGAGGAACCGTAAAATTTAGTTAGATGCACGGGCATTTCTAGTAGATTATTCGACGCAGATCTGAGCTCTTTAACAGTGGCTTGACGAAATAAAAAAAATTCTTTTAAGTAAATCGGTATCGTAGGATCATTTATGATATTGTAAACGAGTGATTACGAGCATGAGTGAATACGAGCATCTCGTCGGAAGCGTATGGGCAGCCACTTTAAACTCGTACGAAATTCAGACACGTGGTCTCTATTAATCTTAGCGTGATAAAAAATAGCCTATAACCATCCTCGATAAATGGGCTTTCTAACACTGAAAAAATCATCAAAATCCGTTACATAGTTTTAAAGATTAAAGGGAACGAAGAGACATGAGGGAAAATAATCGGCCAAGTGCGAGTCGGACTCGCGCACAAAGGGTTCCGTAGCAAAATAGGCTAAAAATTGTGTTTTTTGTATGGGAGCCCCCCTGAAATTTTTATTTTATTTTAATATTACGGCCATTCTCCGGTTTGGCATTATTTGCCTCATTACCGTAACTATTTTTTTCTTCGTCGATTTGACTTAGACACATCGAAATATTAAAGAAATGAAAGATACGAACACAATAATAATTGTGGCGTGAAACAGTTACTTAAAGTTTTTTGGATAGTGAGGCTTAAAAATTTATGGGTACGGTAATTAGACATATGTAGTGTTTTACGTAACAATACAACGACACAATTGACAAAAACTAGCTTAGTGCAACGTACGTAGGCCAAATTATGTAACATAGACATAATATACATAATAAAAATCTAATTTAAACATAATTGAAAAGTAACGATTACGGTAATTAGACAAGTTTGTAACGTGCTTTATCGGCAGCACACTAACATTAACGACGTGGGACCGCTGATGGGCCATGGCACACACTAAGGAGAAGCAACCCGTGCACTCATAATGTACCAAATCCTGATGTTTTTGGATGGGCATCCAAAAACAGCAGGTGTTACGGTAATTAGGACTTTTGATCGGACAAGCGATTATTTCATGATAACTATTTATAGGCTGGGCCTATTGAGTCAATATTTTGCAATGCGATCACCATTGCAAAATATTGACTCAACAGGCGTATTAGGCGTATAGGCGTTTAAAACCATGAATAAATTAAATAGGTACGTTATAAAAATTACAAGCAAGTTTCGAGATCAAGTTGGCGTGGGGACACGTTACGGTAGTCAGAAAAACATGGTTTTTGAACACGACTTCAATTAATTTTAGTCTGAATTACATAAATTAGAAGCCTGTGTTTAAGTTTGTAGCTAGATACTGATGCTATCTACCGTTTAAAAATATTACATACTTGAATAAGATAATATTACAGAGTATACAAGTCCGGGACACGTAAATTTTGCTCTCCTAAGAATGTCCGATTATTATTAAATATTAAAGTACACATTTAACAAAAGAATGTGTGAAAAATTCAAGTGCCTACCTCTTGCAATTATTGTTAAAGAGCGAAAAAGGACGAAAAAATCACGTTTGTTGTATGGGAGCCCCCCTTTGATATTAATTTTATTTTGTTTTTAGTATTTGTTGTTATAGCGGCAACAGATATACACAATCTGTGAAAATTTCAGAAGTCTAGCTATAGCGGTTCTTAAGATACAGCCTGGAGACAGAAAGACGGACAGACAATGAAGTCTTAGAATAGGGTCCCGTTTTTACCCTTTGGGTAGGGAACCCTAAAAAGCAACTTTGTTTTATAATAAGTGTAGATATAGGTATTTTATGTATGTATTGTATAGATATAGAAGACTAGGTATGAATTAATTTAATTACAGCCGTCACCAAGTTTGAGAAAAGCCGCTGTGTATAATTGCGCTGTGATGAACTTTTCCCACAAACTTCTATGATTGCTTTTCCAGGCATTTGTCAGGGTGTGTATAAATAACCAAATATTAGATTGAAATAGGTCTGTAGCTAATAACTGAATGCCCAAGCAGTACGAGTAAGCTCTATGAGTGACGGAAAAGGTGGGAAAATATTAATTATCTTTTCCCAACCTTGCAAGTTTCCTAATGATGGATTAAAAAAATTATAACTTTCCCACCATCAGTCAAAACGTAATTATTCTGGCATTGACGATAATAATTTGCAACGACTTTTTTTAGCTTCGACGCGGTTGAAAGTAAGGGTCACACTTAGATCCTTATTAAATAATGATGATTATACTTATTTTCATGAAAACTTTGAAAGATATTGTGTGGAGCTTATGTCAAAACTAGATGTTGCCCGCGACTCTGTTGCGCAGGAATTCGTTTATTTACGGAAAATGTTCGAACCTATATAATCCTATCTCCTTTCCCGGGACTCAAAGTACCTTCATGCCAAGTTTCAGCAAAATCGGTTCAGCGCTTTGAGCGTGAAGACAGACAGACAATACTTACAGATCAATGTTCGTTTCTGAGTGTGGCGTGTGATATTATAACATCTTTAAAAAATAATTCAAAAGAGGCCAAACAGAATCACAATTCACAGATTACTCAATAACACGCAGCATCCATGATCCATGTGTCAATTTGACCTACTTAACAGAGACTAATGTGCTAAAAATAGTTTGTCCCCAAGCCAGAAGTTTTCCCATTAGCGATACGACCCATCAAGATTACAGAGAGGAGAGGGGGCGATACCATACATCATTGAGCCATCAAGAATTCAAGACAGTCCGGTACAAGGATAAGGGAAGATCCATCATTGATCCTATCCAAATTATTGTTACCTACCAGGGATATTCGCTTTGACTCGTGATGTCACATGATGTTAAGGGCCTTCCCTACGGAGAATCCGTATTTACCGTATTTACAGCCTTGTAAACTCATAATTTGAAAGCTACAAAGTTATAATAAAAATACAGCAATAATCTTCAGTATGTCAACATTCCATTCCCTGTTTTAAATGTTCTATTTTTACTCATGATATTAGCTTCCAAAGTAATACCAATTGAAGCATACTTTCAGGCTTCAGCATCTCCTTTGTAATTACAAATTACGTCTACTTGAAACACACGACAATAGATAGATAATTTCATTAACAAGATATTCAACGTTTTAAATTCTTTTAGATCAACTTTGAACAAAGATAAGTAAAAAAAATTGGATTTTTGCATTGAATGGATTTTTGTGCGATCGATCTCGGCAAGGCGTCAAATGTATGGTCAAGTCGTTTGACCGGCCGTTCAGTGTGCAGTCGCGAGAGCTTTTTTTTTTATTGAATAAGGGGGCAAACGAGCAAACGGGTCACCTGATGGTAAGCAACTACCGTCGCCCATGGACACTCGCAACATCAGAAGAGCTGCAGGTGCGTTGCCGGCCTTTTAAGAGGGAATACGCTCTTTTTTTTAAGGTTTGCAGGTCGTATAGGTCCGGAAATACTGCTGGTGATAGTTCGTTCCAGAGTTTTACAGTGCGCGGCAGAAAGTTACGCGAAAAACGCACTGTGGAAGACTGCCACTCATCAAGGTGATGAGGATGGTATGTTTTTCGCGTGGGTCGATGGCGAAAAGTTGCATGCAGGTGGTATAATTCCGAACAATTCCTCTGAGCACTCCCCGTGATACAACCGATAGAGGATGCAGAGTGAAGCTACATCTCGGCGTAATTCCAAGGGGTCCAAGCTGTTTGAGACACTATGGCAGTCAACAATTCGAGCGGCCCTTCGTTGGATACGATCCAGAGGGAGCAGTTGGTATTTTGGCGCCCCTGCCCAGAGATGAGAACAATATTCCATATGAGGCCGTACCTGCGCCTTGTAGAGTTGTAGGCGTTGGTCCGGACTGAAGTACTGTCTCGCTCTGTTAAGAACACCAAGCTTCTTTGTGGCTAATTTGGCCTTACCCTCTAGATGGTATCGGAATTGGACTTCGCTCGATATGTTGACGCCAAGTAGGGGAGATGGTTAAAGATGTGCCCTCGAAACGAGGATATACGACCATTGGTGACTTTTTTGTGGTGAGCGCGCAGACTTGTGTCTTGGCGGGGTTGAATTGGACCAAGTTACGTCTACCCCATTCAGAGACCTTCTCCAATGAATTCTCCACCTTAGACACAAGTTCGTTTCGACTCTCAGTGACATTTTGCCGAGAAATATTGGGGGAGCCGGTATATACAGTATCACCTGTGCTGTCATATGCATAGCAATGAATGCCGCTATGCAGATTGCCTTCGGTTGTTACGGACATATATGATGAAAGGACGTAGGATAATTTAAATCGAAAAAATGTACGGTTCCCGCGCGATTTGAATTACCGCAACAAAATAGCGTAATTTTTGTTTATTAAATTCAGTTCTCTTTCGGTTAAGAATTGTTAATTCGGATTAAATGGATTCTTAAAGGTAAAATCCTGTTTAGCAAGACAAATGGAAAATAAAGTCAAGGTGTTACGAGTACAAAAATCCCTCGAATTATGCGATTAGTAAGGTAAGAATATCTAAGTCTACGAAAAACCACATTGCAAGATGAAAAACATCCTCTACATTTTTAGACTTGAAAAACATATTCTCTACATTTTTAGACTTGAAAAATTTATGTCTAGATGTTAAAATAATAACATTGGTAAGTTTTTATGATGATGATACTGATGATGAAGAGTGACGACTGACCAGTGATGACATTTCAAACAGAAGCTGCAATCAACTTAGTATAAGCTGCCTATTCATCGCAGTTTCCTTACTAAATATATTATGTAGTAAATAGTAATAATTAATTATTACATTATTAGATATTAGTAGACCATCTTCAGATTAGGCTTACAATTTACATAATTCAAATTCAAATTCTTTATTCACAGAATATAGTTTTACAATGTACATGTGGTGGTAAGGTAATAGTATATTTAGTTCTTATATTCTACCATGATTTTGACCATAGTAACTATTTAATATTTTGTAATCTAGGCCACCAGCATGATTGCAGATAAGCTTAAGTAGCAAAACTCAAGTACCGCAACCCGACAGCGCCCTGGGCTTAAAATACATTCAATAAAAATTTATTCATATTTTATTTAACATGTAAAATTATTGTTGCGAGCAAAAAATATATGCAAATCGAGTTGGTTTCGGATGAATATGTAACGAGTGGTTATACGTTTGAACCGAGCGATTCCTAGCGGCTTTGTGCTGAAAAGAAGGATCCCAACCTTTTATTTGTGGTAAAAAGTAAGCAAGGGGTTTCTCAGCCTTTTGTTTGTGGTAAAAAATAAGCGATGGGTTTCTCAACCTTTACATTTGTGGTAAAAAAGCAAAGGGTTTTTAACCTTTTTACTTGTAAAAAGAAACAATGATGAATTATGTTTTCATGCCAAGAAAAGCGCTTACCGTACTTATCGTATATTATGTACACATTTTAGATCAAAATTACTAGTTACCTAGGCTGAAGGCTCAATATAGGAAACATTATTTGACTGTTAAAGACGTATCGAGTTTGATATAATGAAATGCTTACTGCTAAATCAATACAATACATTCATTGTTTCTAAACTTTGACTGTAATATGACAAAGGGATTTTGGCTAAGAGCACGGCGCTTAAGTGTGATTGCACAGCATTTTTTATCAACTTTTGCAATTTTATAATTCGCATACGTCTAGTCGCACGCGCACAAACACCGTGCCGAAGTCTTGCGTTGCCGCACCACTGTGCCGGTCGCAGGGGTGTTATGTTTTTTCGTTACGGAATTTCTTGATTCGGTCATTTAAATTAAATTTAATAATATTATACTTAATTTAAGATTTAATAAAGTTCGCCGGAATCTAGATAGTAGAATGCTAACTTTATCTATAGCTATGCAAATGACTGGCTGGGCTGTGCTGATACGCTCGGTTTTAAATGCCTTATTAAGTTTTATAAGACCTTCAAAGTCTACGGTCTCTATGTTAAAGACATACTTAATATAGGTAATATTCTCTTTTATTTTATAGAACTAAGAAATACACTAATGTTTTTAAACCTTCGATCACTAATATACAAGATACACAGTCTCATACAAAACCTCTCGAAAATCTGTCCCCGAGTAATAGAGTTTAATGAAGTATACATTTATCTAAAATCAACCTTAATTATAGTAATTATTAAAGATCTTTTTATAAAACAATGAACATTTGTGTTTACAAAGCAATAAAATTTTTACGTCCGATGCACGCTTCATACTAAATTCAACCATCCGCGTATATAATTTAAGTTCAAATTTGTATAGTGCCAAAAAAAAAATCCAATTTTACGACCGAAATTCGCCGCTGGAACAGGGCGAAGTGAAGTATGAGTGGAGTCGAACTGTTCAAATTTTTTTTGTTGATTGTAATTTGTAATAATTTTAATAGTCCATTTTTTTATTTTTCCGAAGTTTAATGTATAAAGTGAGGAGTAATTATTTTTTACTTGTAATATTATGTTGTTCTAATGTTATGTCTAATTTTATCATTAACCAAAATATACATAAGTGTACATACATTTTCCGATAGGCCACAAAGGACAACTCACATCACCCAACGCCCATACTTTTTAACCTACTTAAAAAATCCTTAATGGGAACTATATTTGATCGAAGATGGGAACATAATATTATTACCACATCTAACTGGATCTCGAGGAAACCTGAAAAAAATCCTCAATAAAAAAATAATAGTAATAGCGACTCCATCAAATGGAACAGAAACATAGCTTATAACCCGAACATTTCAAGTGGGCATGATAAACTACGATAAGTACCTTTAGTATGAGTATTCGCAATTGAGATGGTTTATACCTGGTGTTGATTTATTTACAACTTAATTTTAAAACTGTCTTTTGGTGATTTCTTAAAGAAATACCAATATTTACAATACAATTGTAAGAAATATATTAGGATAAAATTAATACTTACCGGAAATATGAAATTCCATCCTTTTTTTTGGTTTTAGACGTATGATTTCTACAATTATTAAACGCGCACCGAGGCATGTTTCCCGGCGGAGCGTTCGAGCACTACTAAATCAAAAGTGCACCAGAATGTTGAGTTTGGTGCTCTTTTGGTGAGGTCGTTTTTTGCCGCGGATTGTGTATCTTGTATATTAGTGATCGAAGTTTTAAACACATTATAATTTTCACCGTTGCCCAATGACAATCTAGATATAGACGTTAAAAACTCTACTCAGGCATGTAAAGCCAACGTTTGGGGTCATTTATAGTACATTTGAGTATTGACATTCGCTTACCTAGATCACTTAAACCTTACACCAAGGGCTAGAGAAATGAAAAACAAGTATTTGTAAGATCTATAGTTGTCTCCCTCACCTCAAGGGGGAGGCCCCCGCAGATAGATACAGCATACAATAATTGAAAATTCTGAACAGGAAAATCAACGAGTCGTTGTCCCCTGATTTCTTCTCCAAAACCTAACCGATTTAAGTACTTTTTTCATTAAAAATTAAAGCAAGGCTTGAGCTGTGTTCCTATGTTTTTTTTTGTATAATCTACTATCTAGCCTTTGTTTTCTAAATGTTTGATCACAGCGGAAAATCTGGTCTTTTTTGGGTTTTTGAACGTTAATATCTTTTTTAATAATGAAATTATGAAAAGGAACAAAACATAGCGGCATGCTAATGTGGCCAAAGATATTCAGGAAAAAATTATAACTCTACCGGTATTATCACGGATATTAGCTCCGTGGGCATTTATCCACAGTCCAGGGAGGAAACAGGCGACAACGTTTGTATGAACAAACGGCCGTAGTGTCTCCTCTTAAATTATTTCTACCAATACGCCATTCTGCCAAATAAAATCATGACTCGTACCTCCTGACTCTTTAAATCTCTGCCACCGGTATAATTACTGTCATTTTCTGTCAGTAAAGATATATTTGGTATAGGTTTTACAAAGTGATTGAGTTACAGCGTGCGTTCAATTCGGCGGGAAGGCTTTTAAGGAGCCTTCGCCACGACCTTATTACATTAACCTTCATGTTTAGAGTTCTTGATGTTTTATTTTCTAATCAGCTTTAGAAATTTTCATTTCTGAATGTTATTTACTGTAAAATGTACTTACTAGAGCACGTAATAATACTATAGTTTATCAGCTTGTTTGGTTAGGTTCGACCGCGTGCAATATTTCTGGCATTTATATTTGAGATTTCCAGTAAATTTTTTTATATTGTTTTTTTTACTTTGAGAGAATGATATATTCAATCAAATCAAAATCAAATCATCTTTATTTCGGGCATCGGAGACCCATATAACAAATACCTTAAATCTAACATACATATTAATAATATAATAAATACCTTATAAACTAACATACTGTATATTTTAGATTCACTTATAAACTAACACTGTCACTAATTTTTGCCGGCGACGTGACTCGACGCTTCGTTCCGGAGTCTCCCCCGGAACCTCCGGTAGACTACATCCATCGGCCAGAAAATTAGAATATTATATTCGATTCTATATACTATTATCTAAAAATTCACCTTCGTTCCTTATTCAATTCAGTCTATTACCTATCAAACTATAAAATATTATTATAATATTAGAATATTATATTCGATTCTATATACTATTATCTAAAAATGCACCTTCGTTCCTTATTCAAATCAGTCTATTACCTATCAAACTATAAAATGTTATTCTCATACCTAGATAATAACTCCCACACCGGTTTCGGTGACGGTGACCGGTTTCATTGAAATCAGACCAGTTACGCAGGAGTACTTTTATAGTGCCCAAGTGTGTGCGTAGTACACAAGAGCAATCTCTATTCCTTTTACTCTCATAACCCAGTGGGACGGAAGACTGACACAACTGGCGAGAGATCAGGCGCAGGACCGACTTTTTACATGCCCATCCGACGCATGGATCATCTTACTTGTCAGACAATCAGGTGATCAGCCTGCATTGTCCTAATAACATGTTTCCAACGCGGGAATCAAACCCACGACCTGCGAGTCAAGAGCCACGCTCTAAACCACTGGACTACGGAGGCGTTATACCTAGATAGTGGCCTAAGTTATTAATCTATTTTTAACACCTAAAAATGTTGTCAAAAAAAAAACAAAATAAGAACAGAAAAAAAACCATTCATCGTCTCTACCTTTCACATTTTCTCACTCATCACTTGAATATGGATGTTTTAGGTGAAAAAAAGTGGTAGGCTGATGGGATGGCTCTAATAAAGTTGATTAAGCCTTATTATGATAACATGGCCCTCGCATGTCCTACTTTCCCCCTCTTGTCCTCACGAGAGGCGCCGCGAACGCTCGACAAGATTACACATCTTAATTTGAATTAAATTTTATCACTCGCCATTTTAAAATTACGTTAATAAATTATAATGAAAATGTGATAAATTATTAGAATATTAATTAGGAGAAAAGATATGCAATCAATGAGTAGGCACAAATATTTTGCATTACAAAGACTACAAGCACGGACGTAAAAAAATATACAAGTTGGTCTATGCTGGATAATGCGATTGCCACTATAAACATTGTTTGGAATACACATTCAATAATTTATAATATGGAAAATCATAGACTAAAGTAGCTTCTATAGGTCCATTATGGCAACGTGAAGTAGTCACAGTAAGTATATTATGAACTAGTTACTAAATGATGGCCTCAACTCTGTTGTGCCAAAATTCGTTTTTCGCGCGGGAACCGTATATTTTTCCGGAATAAAAACTATCCTATGTCCTTTCCTGGGACTCAAAGTAATATTGTACTTATATGCCAAATTTCAGCAAATACTGTTGCGCGTGAAGAGGTAACAAACAGACAGACAGACACAGTATGGATTATTTTACCCAAGAACAATCTCAAACACGCGTTCAAAACTTCAAAAATCATGGTCCATCCGTTTAAGAGCTGCGATACCACTAACATGCACAAACAAATAGACATGTCAAACAAGACAACTTTGCTTTCGCTAAACCAAACTAAAATACAAAAGAAATGCATTGAAGTACTTATAGTAATCTTTGATATATTTTTTTTATTTCCTTTGAGAAACTTGGTACTAAGTAATTGAATATACAAAATTGAATTCAAAATTTATTTAAAAATATTACTTAATTGGCCACCCAATTATTACTTTTAAAAACGTTTCCGTAGCGAGTGGGAAAAGTGTTTTTGCGTCGCTATAGCGCAAGTTAGTTCGGAACTCGCGTTAATCCCAGGTATCAGAGTTCCCGCAGTTTGAAAGTCCCTGAAAGTGTCAGGGTTCCGTAATCGAAAGATAAATAATACGCTATTGCATAGAATTTTTATCAACTTATGCAGTTACATAATATAAATCGCATACGTCTAGTCGCACGCACACGAACACGCGACAACACCGCACCGACCGGCACAGCAGTGCGGCGTTGTCGCAGGGTGTTAGGATTTTTTCGTAATTACGGAATTTCTTGATTCGGTCGACGCTCTCAAAGTTCGCGATGTAAACTATGCAATAGCTTAAAACCCTGAACTCTGCAGACTCCAAAGTCCAAGGTCTTGTTACAAGCCTGTGTCTCTTGGGTCGTAACTTGTGAGTCGTGATAACTAAGAAAATGTGGGACTCTCCGAGGAACAGCCCACTAAAACTCCATGGTGCTCCACCCCGAGTATCCTGACTACGGCAAGGCGCTGCGGCCACTCGGTCGTTCTCTCCTGCGCTCGGCCTCCTCCTTTGCAGTGATGACATCCTAGGCAAATTCATTCACCGCCTGCCACGCAATCTCGCCGCTTAACATTGCCCGGATTATTGCTGGCAGGGAGAGGTCCACTCCAATCGACTCGTGATATCTAGACAGTTATTTCCGCGTGTGCAATGTGCATTGAGGGCACGTCCACTCAAGTTAATGGCAGTAAGTCATTAAAAAAATAAAAATACGTAAAACGTATATTATAATGTACGTCTGTTTGGTAGGAAGCCGGCTATGTTTGTATTTCATTACGTTGGTATTGTAAGCCCCTTCTAAGCGGCTGTCCCATCCATGGCCACCATAACAAAAGTAAATTTTAACACATGCTTACCGAGGTACTCTGTCTATTGCATAGCATTTTAGCAACTTATGCAATATTATAATTCGAATACGTCTAGCTCTAGCCTAAATAATAAAACGTTAGGTTTCTTTCGTTACGGAATTTCTTGATCAGGTCGCCGCGAACGTAACTATTTGAATATTATTTGCACAGAACCCATGTGTTCCAGGGTCACTGATTTTTTGTCCACATTTTTCAGAATACCATTAACTGCATTGTTTGCGGACATCGTTCTAGTTAGCCATGTCTTTTCAAAGTTTTAATGTTATTAGTTATTACCACGATTTTATTCACATAAATAATGCACATTATGTATATATGCATATTTTGTTTATCCTATTTAATATAATATAACGAAATGTATACATATTGAGTGGATTAAGTGGCTCGCCTGGGTATATCTAACAATTTGAAACCGATCTGTTTTTTTACATAAATGAAGGCTTTACAGAGTTAAATATTAATCCTTCCATCGCGGATTCTTGGAAATGCTATTGTATTCTATTGTTGTCGCGATCACCGGTGCTCTTATGAGGCTTGAAGGATTAATCCTTCGATCGTGTATTCTTGGAAATCCATTGTTATTCTATCGTGTCTCGCACACCGGTGACGGTGAGCTAATGGGTTAACCGTTAATTAATCATTCGATCGAGGATTCTTGGAAATCTATTGTTATTCTATTGTTGTCGCGATCACTGGTGCTCTTATGGGGCTTGAAGGATTAAAGTTTATATGCCAGAAACAGAAATTAATTACGCCACCGCCGAGAAAAAAGTCTATTAGAAAACTAATAAACAAACTGAAACACGCAGCTAATATCGTCAAATCAGCAAGCTTTTACTGGTTTCAGTTTTTTATCTACCTTGTTTCTACAAAAAATATGATCGATGAAGGAATTCCCGCTGGCGACCTCGATGCGATAAAAAGTACCCTTTGTGAGTCATAGCTGGTTTGTGCCTTGTACTAATAGAAGATATTGCTTGTTCTAGGTACATCTTTTTTCAGAAAAGTTTCATTCATATCGATAAAATAGTTTCAGAGCCTTACAAATAATATTATTCACACACCAAAAAACTTTACACCCTCTACTTCATGTTGAAAAGGTCATACAAAGACACATAAGCAACTTTTAATAGCTGCGTGTAAGTCTTCAACCTCTATATTATTATTATTATTTTGGGTAGAATTACATTCAAAAAATTGTATGTTATCAGACAACTTACACTATACAAAAAACTTTGAATTTAAAATAAATCTCTTTACGTAAATATCTCTATATTATCTCTGTATCTCTTCCACAAAGGTCCGGCGAACACATCGGCGGGACAAATTGAAAAGTCGCTGAAGTGAATTCACTACCGATACAACTCTTTTGCATCTGGAAATTGCTTTAAAACGCATATTGTTGTGTATATTTTAAATTATTATCCGCAAGACAAAAATATCAACAGCCGAATTCTGAACATTCATACTATTATTATAAATACGAAAGTTTGCCTGTCTGTCTGTTACATATCCACGCCCAAACCGCTGAATCTATTTTTTTAACCCATCAAGCCCCATATGGACACCGGTAATCGCCACAACAATAGAATAACAATAGATTTCCAAGAATCTGCGATCGAAGGATTAAAATATTAGTATGGATGTCGTAGGATGATTTGATAAACCGAATTATCGCGAAAATCGCGTGTTTTCGCGAAGTCCTAGTGACTTCGCGAAAAACACGGATAATTAGACAATGGTGATTAGGTACATTTTCAAACTTACTGACAAAAGGTTAGTGCTTTCGCGAAAACACGAGTTGCCTTAGTAAGATTGCGAAACAAATAGTTAGTTATTAATTATTATCGAAAAAAATCACTGATTGGTCGGTTTAAGCGCCCCACAACAACATCTTCTCTGATTGGTTGAGTTGACATTTTCGCGATAATTCGATTTATCAAATAATCCTACGACATGGATATTCTATGGGATACTTTTTATTCCGGAAAAATGTACAGTTCCCGTGCGATAAACGAATTTTGGCGCAATGGAGTTTTCCAGGGCGTCATCTAGTAGTAATAATAATATAACCTCTTGTAATCTACGAGCGCGCGTAGCCTTTATTTGTAGTTGGAAATGCGAATAGACATTTTCGTTAGTGTGCGTACCCGACGGAGCAGTCAGTAGCGAGCGAGCCACGCGTGCATCGATATGGTCACTCACACAACTAAGGGCGACGCGCACTCGTAGATTGCAAGAACTATACAAATTACAAACTTACGAGGATCTTTAGGCACTTGGATGAAATTTTTCACTCATGGGACTCATGGAGATAAAACTTAACAAAATGATTAATTGGTTCCAAAGAAATCCGCAATATCCTTGTCATTCTAAAGATCGGATTGAACTACTGCAATTATTTTTCATCGAAGAAGTATCACAATATCATTTGAACGGAGATTTTAACATTAAAATTACAAAATTACTTAGGTACATTAAAATAACGGCTGTTAAAAACTTTAGTTCTAGAATAATTTTAGATTTTGTCGTTTCTATACTCCGTATACTTTACATTTGGAACAAGGAGAGAATGAACCCTCCTTAGCGGTTCAAAACCACAATAAATCTCGTCACGCGACTATAAATTGTCGCCTAACGTTTTTTCATTCCGATCGCAAATGGGGCTGAAATTTACTCGTAAACAGTACTTTCACTCGATCACTTTGGTGGCAGGGACAGGGCCCGTCTGCACGTATAATGTCTCCGAAACAAGTGCCCCACTGCATGGTTGTAGCTGTTTATGTTGCAAGGACAAGGTTCAGTCTACACCTGACGTCTTCAAAACAAGCGTCCTAATGCATGGCTGTGACTGTGTGTATTGCAGAGTAATAGTTAATGCCTTATTCCAGGAATAAGTTAATAAAGATTATAATGAAAATGATTATCATTATTTCTCTCTTGGTTTTTTTAAGGGAAAGCATTACATTTTAGCATACGTTAGCTGTAAAATCCTCCGCAGCGCAACTTTGCAAGTCCATTAGCGCCAGCCAGGAAGTTATTGAAATGTCTCTCACAGTAATGTAATTTATACCACGGAGTGTGTAAATTATAAGAGTAATAATCACTCAAGTCATTGGCTAAGAGGTAAGTGCCGTGATAGAAGTAAAATAACTTTGAACATACCGTAAATCATAATTTCAGGTATAAAAATTGTCATACGTAGTTTCAGTTGAGTTGCGTAATAATTATTTCATATTATAATTAAGTATTTCAGGTTTATTGAAATTATATTAACAGTAAGAAGTGGCTCGTCCTTATTTTTAAATCATTGCTCCGACTTCTATAAATTACCTCGCGAACGTTTGGAACGAATTGTGGAATCAAGTCGAGCTGAAAAAAACTTTCAAATACATTTTTTTCCGCTTCTTACGTGACAAAGGACTGACGGTAGTCACTAACAAATATTTATTATCAAACGACTGGGCGGATCGTATAATGATATAGATTTCCCACAAACACCCGCAAAAACGTTATGTTTCCAAATGCGTTAGCCTAGCCTAGACAATATATAAGATGCCATCGTTAATTCACTGTAATATGCGATATCGCTAAATACTCCAGGAAAATTAAACATTCGACCTCGGAATAACTCGCATAGAGCTGAAAATTGGTAGAGACGTTAAATACACCATTACAAATAAAACCTCAGAAGTCCCCGGCGATCCTCCTTGTGCAAAATTTTTTATTTAAGGTCAAAGGTATAAAAATGAGGTTTTTCCTGTTTTTTTTCCAAACTAATGTTTAGTTAAACATTCGACCTCGGAATAACTCGCATAGAGCTGAAAATTGGTAGAGACGTTAAATACACCATTACAAATAAAACCTCAGAAGTCCCCGGCGATCCTCCTTGTGCAAAATTTTTTATTTAAGGTCAAAGGTATAAAAATGAGGTTTTTCCTGTTTTTTTTTCCAAACTAATGTTTAGTTTGGAAAAAAACAGGAAAAACCTCATTTTTATACCTTTGACCTTGAATAAAAATTTTTGCACAAGGAGGATCGCCGGGGACTTTTGAGGTTTTATTTGTAATGGTGTATTTAACATCTCTACCAATTTTCAGCTCTATGCGAATTATTCCGAGATTTCGATTTTTTTGCGTCTAATTAGACCGGGCTAAAATGACAAAACAATTTGATAAAACTATGTCTGCAGTCCAGTAACTTTTAAGTCAATATTTTGACAATACTTTTCTGAGACCTTTGTATAACTTGTAAGCGTTTTCAAATATTACCCAATAGTCCTCAGCTATTGGCATTAGTTACACAACTTGGTGGTTAATTCGTCGTCTAACAAATAGCCCATAATCTGTCATCTCTGTCCCAAATCCCAATTATTGTGGGATTAAAGCGATTATACGGGGAGAGTTGTTGTTTCGATCTTATTACTAATGCAGTAAGGTTCTAACTCTGTACATGAAGTAAGAGTTGGTTTGCAGCACACGTAACCGGTAGCAGGTACACCTTTGGAATTAACAGAATATATTATATAATATAAGAAAATGTTGCTAATCGATAGGTACCTACGTATCTAGTGCCTATTTGAAATATTATGTTAAATATAATTACAATATATTAGTCCCTTATAGAATTGACTGTGAAAGTAGTAGCGGTGAAAGAGAAATTTTTTTTGGAATTCTTATGGGCGTCGAGAGTCATGAATCATGATTATTGATTATGAATTATTTTCCCATATAATAGTAAAAAATAGTTATTCTTCAGCGTTGCGATTTTCACAGCGAACTCTATATTAAATTATATAGAGGACCCATACACACCCTAAACTATTATCCGTTTTCCATTTTTTTAACCGTGGTTTCACCGTCTACACACCTTCTCGACCACGCAAATTGCTGTAACAATATCGAGGAGGAATTGATCCCGAGCTTTAATTAAAACAGAATCAGGGGGAGGTAGAGGAGGAGGGGAAAAGGCGGGAGAGAAGGAGTCACGTCGTCGTAATAATTGACGTTTTGTCTGTAAGCGCCTACTCCATAGCTGATAAACTCGGGATTAAGTCGAGGCGTGTTTAATTAAAAATTAAACCAATTGTTGTCTAATTAAAATGTTACAGGAAGTGTATAATTGAGGTAATGTGTTAGACATAGGCATAATATAGAATAGACCCCACCTAATCCCACTTATAAGTACGCTCCCCACAGAACACCAAAATGAGGAGCTCCTATAATAAAAAAAACTCGAACTCGGTTGTCTGTAAAGTCGGTTTACTGACGATAGTTGAACGTGACAACGTCATAGCCTTAAATGGAACGCCTCAGAGCGAGGTAACGCCGCATATTGCGACATGTTTTTTCGTGCGCGCAGCCCATATCGAATTATAAGACGTCACGTCAAAAAATGTTTCGAAACAGCACCTGAGCATAATATTATAATTTCTAGAGTTTATTTTAAGTATTTCTATATATATTTTTTAAGTATTTCTATATTATTCCCTCCAAGAGCCTCCGTGGCCTAATGGGTAGACCTTTGGTTCGCACTTTCTGATCTCAAGTAGATATGGAAACTCATACAGTGAAGGAAAAAATTGCGAGGAAACCCGCACATGACGTATTATATTGACTATGTGCTGAGCGTCACGAGTTTCCCCATACAAAAGTGAAAAAAAAATTTGGCCTTTCAGCTCTGTTACTTTCACAGTGAACTCTCTACAAGGAACTCGTACACACCCTAATGTATTATCACTTATTTTGGTTACACCCTGTATATTTTGTCGTTGTCTGGTACCCATAACATAAGTCCTTCAGGTACATTACCACGGGGCCAGACTGACGTGGTGTAAAGCGTCTATAGATATTATTATTATCATAAATTTATTATATCCATTTTATCCAAGCAAAAAGTGAGCGAAGTTTTGACATTATATATTATTATTTATTACAGTTTGCGTAACTTTTAATTAGCATTTTGTTTATTGAAGTTTTTAGGGTTCCGTACACAAATGGTAAAAACAGGACCCTATTACTTAGACTCCGATGTCTGTCCGTCTGTCTAGCTCTGTCTGTCTCAAGGCTGTATCTCAAGAACCACTGTAGCTATAGTACCTAGACTTCTGTTTTCACAGATTGTTTATTTCTGTTGCCGCTATAACAACAAATACTAAAAATCGGCCAAGTGCGAGTCGGACTCGCGCACGAAGGGTTCGGTACCGTTATAGAGCAAAAACAGGCCAATAATTGTGTTTTTTGTATGGGAGCCCCCCTTGAATATTAATTTTATTCAAATATTATTATTAATTATTAAAACACACACATAATTAAGGCCTTTGTGAAATTTTCAAGTGCCTACCTGTTATCATTATTGATACCGAGCAAAAAATGTTTGAAAAATCACGTTTGTTGTATGGGACTTGGAAGCCCCCCTTAAATATTCAATTCATTTTGTTTTTAGTATTTGTTTTTATAGCGGCAAGAGAAATACATAATCTGTGAAAATTTCAACTCTCTAGCTATTACCGTTCTCGAGTTACAGCCTGGATACAGACGGACAGACAGACAGACGGACAGACGGACAGACATCGAAGTCTCAGTAATAGGGTCCCGTTTTTTACCCTTTGGGTACGGAACTCTAAAAACAAAACAAAATTAATATTATAGGGAGATCGCACACGTCACACTTTTTGTGTGATCGAGTCTGCGGCTTCCATACAGTCTAATGGCGCGCGCCATGCAGATTGTATGTATGTAGGTAAGCCGCAGACTTGATCACACAAAAAGTGTGACGTGTGCGATCTCCCTAAGGGTAAGGGTCCCATACAACAAATGTGATATTTTGGCCTTTTTTGCTTGATGTCAATAATGGTAACAAGTAGGCACTTGAAGTTTTCACAAAATCCTTAATTTAATACTTAGGCTGGTTTTATAGTTAAGCGTTTCGGCAGCGCCGTTGGAGCGCCGCGCGTTCGAAGTAGGGTTGTTGAGGAAGTGCTTATGAGGAAGAGGAGGAGGAAGAGGAATTGTCACGCGCAAATTTAGAGGATGCGGATGAGGAAGAGAATATTTTATGAGGAAGAGGATGCGGATGAGGAAGCGGATGAGGAATAGGATGATAGGAAATTATAAATATAATAGCGGACCCAACCCAAATGCGTAGGTACGCAAAAAATAATTAAAAGGGCATTTTCCAGTGGACCAAACTTATGAATCTAAACCCGCTATCCCCAACCTGCGGCCCGCCGGGACTTTATTTGTGGCCCGCGTGATGTTAAACAATTATTGTATTATATTATATATTAATTATTTTGCCGGTGGGCGTATAATTGAAATATACGCCCACCGGCAAAATAACGTAAAGTACGTGATAAGTCGTTAAATTTTTTCCACTTTTAAATCCTTAATTTTGAAGAATGTTATTTTTTAACCCTAAAAAATTTTTGTTGCGGCCCGCGACACCAAGACCAAAACATGTTTGTGGCCCGCATGAAAAAAAGGTTGAGGACCACTGATCTAAACCATTCTTGAATCACACACAATAAATAATCATCAAAATCGATCCAGCAGTTAATGGCCTTCCCTACGGAGATTCCGTAATTTACCGTATTTAAAGCCTTATAAACTCATAATTTGAAAGCTACAAAGTTAGAATAAAAATACAGCAATAATGTTCAGTATATCAACATGCCTTTCCCCGTTTTAAATTTTCTATTTTTAACCGACTTCCAAAAAACGAGGAGGTTATAATATGTTCGGCTGTGGATATTTTTTTTGTTCAAATTATACTCATGATAATAATATAAGCTTCCAAAGTAAAACCAATTTATTAAAATTCATTCAGCATCTCCTTAGTAATTTAGTATTTACTAATTACTTTTATTTTAAACACACGCCAATAGATTGACAATATCATAAACTACATATTCCCCGTTTTAATTTTTTTAAGGACAATTTTGAACTTAGACAAGTAAAAAATAGGGTTTTGGTGCGATCTTGGCAACGCGGCAAATGTATGGTCAAGGTCGTTTGCTCGGGGGACGGCCTTAAGGAGGAGTTCGTGTGCCTAGTGTGAATTTTTTGTTTCACATTCGATCGTGAACGCGTTTGGCGTTTACTAAGATTTTGCCCATACAAAATCTTAGTAAACGCCAAACGCGTTCACATTTGTACAGCGCCACCTAGCGATGCTCACGGGAGTGAGCCCAGCCCGGTGAGTAATCATGGAGTAATCCCATACAAAATCTTAGTATACGTCAAACGCGTTCACGATCGAATGTACTATCAGAGAAGTTGATTCCTATGCAGATCGGGGACCTACGTAGTTTGGTTGCGTTACGTCAAACCCAGCCGACAGATCACAATTAACATTGAATTGTCATATTATTCGACCAAATAACGTTGGTCTATCAACTGCATAGGAATCAATTTCCTCGATGGTTCAAAACAAAAAACTTGCACTCGGCACTCAGTTACATACACAACACACGCACACAAAAAAAAGATGAGTGAATGATACAATTCTCGCGCTCTGGCGTGCGTTGCTATGATTGGATACGCGACGCGCATGCGCAGTGAAATTCCTCATAAATTCCTCTTAAATTTTGAGGAAGCGATAGCGGAAGAGGATTTTTTTATTTTCATTTATGAGGATGCGGTAACGGTTGAGGAACCCAAAATATTGCGGAACTTCCTCATTATGAGGAAGCGGAAGAGGAATCCTCAACAACCCTAGTTCGAAGATGTATGAGGGTAGTAGTTGCGTTTCAGAGTCGCGCGCTTGAGCAGCGCCGTTCGTCCGTAGTACGTTTTCTTCGTCTTGGAACGCGCGCGCTCCAACGGCGCTGCCAAACGCTTAACTATAAAACCAGCCTTAGTGTACTTTAATAATTAATAACTTAATTTAGATAAAATAAATATTTAAGGGGGGCTCCCATACAAAGAACACAAATTTTGGAATATTTTTGCACTATAACGGTACAGAACCCTTCGTGCGCGAGTCCAACTCGCACTTGGCCGATTTTTTTCTGTAAAATGTACGACATGGGATATGTCTTGAGTTTATAAATAATCGACATTAGTTATAATAAATTAGATCCCAAGATGTCACTTGTCAGCTAGTGTTTTAGATAAGACCTAACAATCAAATTCTAGTGGAACATCCAGATTGCAAATTGGCAGTATTTGCATAAGAAGTGGCTGCAGAGTGCAGGCGCCTCTAAATTGTGGATGCCCCGACACGACTTGCGACTAACGGCATTAGAATATTATATTACCTGATTTTAGAATACCTAGCTCACAATATGAGATTTAGAAAATAAACAGATTGGTTGGCAATTTATACTAAAGTAGATGCCGCCGCGCCCACAACTCCGTTTCGCCATAATTCGTTTATGAAACTGTACATTTTTCGGGATAAAATTATCCTTTGTCCTTTGTTTGTCCACAACAAATTTCAGCAAGAACGGTTCAGCGGCTTCGGCGTGACGAGGTAATAGATAAATAGACAGACAGAAACCCTTTCTCATTTATAATTATATATTTTGTAGGTAGGTATGGATGTTAGATGTATAATTTATTATACTAGTCAACCTGCAGTTAAATTGTTGAAGTAGTAAAATATTTTTTTTTTATATCTATGGACGCTTCACACCACGTCAGTCTGGCCCCGTGCTAAGTACCTGAAGGACTTGTGTTACAGGTACCAGACAACGGAAATATTATATTTAATACTTTTATACTATACATATATTTAAGATTTTTATTATATCATACACATATTTAATACACATCCAGACCCGGGAACATTGAAAACTTTTTGTTCCGTTGGCGGGATTCGAACCCGCGACCCCCGGCTTGAGCGTCCAACGCGCTTACCACTGAGCTACAGAGGTCGTCAAAATGAAAATGACCCGGCAACGGCAAGACTTCACCTCAGCGACCTCAGCTTCACTTGAATAATATAATATCTTGGCTCCGCACCGGAGAAGTAAAAATATACCCAGTAAAAGCGCCATCTATAAACGGTGAATGGAACTGTTTTATAAAGATGGCACTCAGAGGCATGGCACTAGATGTCACTTTTTCAGTAAAATATTATTCTGAATCTGAATAAATCCGCAATGGCAAAAGACATCTCTTTAATGCTAAGTACTCACATACGGTTTTATGGTTTTGCTCGATCAAGCAATAACGTCGAGCAAAACCCGCGGCTCGGACTTTCGTCCACACATTCAGCATTGCTCGATAGTTATATTAAATCGATATATTTCATTCCATCAATCCGGCTCGATCCGGTTCCATCAATCCTTCGAGCGGCTCGATGCGAGCCTTCGAGCTGTCAGTTTTGCGGTCCACACAGTAATTATTACTCGATAATAACGCCTCCGTGGTCTAGTGGTAAAGAGCGCGGCTCTTGACTCGGAGGTCGTGGGTTCGATTCCCGCGTTGGAAACATGTTATTTCCAAGTTTGGTTAGGACAATGCAGGCTGATCACCTGATTGTCTGATAAGTAAGATGATCCATGCGTCGGATGGGCATGTAAAAAGTCGGTCCTGCGCCTGATCTCTCGCCAGTCGTGTCGGTCTGCCGTCCCACTGGGTTATGAGAGTAAAGGAATAGAGAGTGCTCTTGTGTACTGCGCACACACTTGGGCACTATAAAATTACTCCTGCGTAGCTGGCCTGGTTTCAATGAAACCGGCCACCGTCACCGAAACCGGTGTGGGAGCTATTATTATTATTATTACTCGATTTCGAATAAAACTATCTAGCAAAACCGTATGTGAGTACTTAGCATAAGAAAACTATTAAAACCAGACTTTATATGTGACTAAACTACTAGTTAATGACGACAAGAACAATAGAACAACATTTATTACCTACTCTATGATTATTTCCTACTTATATTGCAAAATAAAAAAAACCCAATACGTCCTGTCATATAAATGGTACGTATATTTAAGCGAAACTCTAGAAGATTCTAGAAATATTTCTCCAGAGGCTCGCCAAGTATCTGCTCGAGTGTTCTGACAGCGTTCTTTGTGGCTGCTTCTATTCTGGGGTCGCCATCTTCTAGAAGTTCAGCGAGGAAAGGCACGCTCTCTGCTAACAGAGGTAGCCAGTTGCTGCCGAGCTGTGAAGCCATGGCTACTAGACATTCCAGTGCTGTTAGCCTGTAACAGATGAGAATTGATTTCTTGATTAATGGTCCATTGTTACTACTATTAACCCATCAATCACCAAGCGGCACCCTGCCGCTTGGTGATTGATGCTGCCGCATAACAATTAAAAATCTATTTGCATAAGTTGATTCATAGGCAGATAGCGAACCTACGCAATTTAGTCGATCAAACCTCAACAACCAAACGACAGACCACGATTTATACTGAATGGACTTGACCCGACCAAATGATATAGATCCGCCACCTGAATACGATTAATTTATAGAGTACCTACCTAGGTAGTAGGTACCTACACATTTTGCAATTCCCAAATTTACTTTAATGATTTACTGAAATTGAGATAAAGATTAACGGTGTTAACACATTTACACTGCAAACAGCAAAAAAGAGATGAAAATACAATCAATTGAGCGAAATGCAACATGACGTTTTTCGTTTAGCGTTTGATGTAAAACTTTAGATATATCAACCGCTTTTTATAGTTAATATCGTCAATTTGCTATGTTAAAAATGAGCCAAAGATTACCTTATTTCGGAATCGTTGTGTCTCGTCTTCAACAGTATCTGATAGTTCAACAACTTCCACAGAGAATCATCAGCTATAGCCACTGCGAACTGCGATATGCACGGTATCAGTAGCTCCGTAGCCCTGGACTTCAGACCTGGTACTCCACCCAGGGTATTCTCCAACTGGTCTACAACAGGCTGCATGAGAGTCTCAAATCTGCTCTTATTGAGGAAACTCTGAGTGTCATACAAGAACACTATTTGGAGGGTTTTAATGATGTTATTGACCAAGGCTATGTTCTTCTCCTCGGAGTCAAAGAATAGTTCTTCGGTCTTGCTGTTGTTGCATGCATCTAGTAATTCAGCAGCATTTTTCACGAAATGTCCCGCGAACAACACGAAGAGTCCTTTCAGTTTGTCGGCAATGACGCTGCTAAGTCTGAAAATAGAAAAATACATATTGGTTATTACAACAAAAAGGTAGTAAAAATATTTCAGTAAACAGCAATAAACCATTTAAGGAAAATAAAAAACGTCTTATTTTGAAAGAGAAAATGAAATAAAATACTTTAAATACCTGTAGAAAGTAATTGTCCTATCCTTTTGTCCATCAATATTAGTCCTTATTGCCCAGTCGTAGATCTTGAAATAGAACGGTCTGAAGCTCGTCTCTGACAATTTCAGCACCAAGTTGACTAAGGCGTTTACGATTTCTCCCTCCGCTTTGTCAATGACGGTTGCGTCCACGTCTTTCTCGGCCGCGTCGCTTCTTAGTTGCAGAGCTGACAGGAAGAAGGTCGTAAGATCCTGCTGCAAAGCGGTAAAGTCAGCGGTGGTAACGTTCACGAAACTATCAGCCAATACAGACATTAGTGGCCCCACAGCATCGTAGTTTTCCTTCTCCAAAATCAACTGATGGGTCTCGTTGGCAACGGGAATTAAGACTCGAGGTGGAATGGATGTGGCGATCTTCTTCTTGATGTTCACAAGCTTCGCGACCACCTTACTTTCCTGATCGGACGCCTGCCATTTGCCCAGCAGAACAGAGTACTCGTACAAGATCTTCTGCAAATATGGACTCAGGAAAAGCGGGACACTCTCGACTATCTTCGATATAGCTGTAACTGTGCTCAGCAGGACTAATTCGGGCGTGTCTGCCTTGCGTTGTTTTTTCAGGACTTTAATCAGAGCAGGCATAAACTTTCTCAAGCTGCCGAGTGCGTGCGCCTTGAGATTGGAGCACAGTTCAGCTAAACACAATACTACGGACGCCATCACGTTTCCATTAATATTGGGATTGCAAGTGTAACTTGTTACCGTCTCCAGAACTGGTCTAAATGGTTCCGGGTTGGAGGAAGCTAATAAACGAGTCAGAAGTTTTAACGATAACAAGGCAGCTTGTTGGTTTAATTCTACCTCCTGTACTACGTTCTCTTTAGCAGTTTCCTCAGTGTTGTCTATAGTTTTGACGATTTCCAGCAGCGGCGGCAGCAGAGAGAAAAGCAACTCTTGGTCAACATCAGCAAACATTTCGGGAGAAAACTGTATTTTAGAGTTCAATAGTTCCATGGATTTCCTCCGAACCGTGTGTATGGTGTGCATTAGTAACCCACGGATAACTGACAAGAACATAGGCGCCGAAAGTAGATTGTTTGTGTGATCGAGCAGGTCGTAGCTGTGATGAAGCATCACCCGCCAATATTTGGCAGTTTTCTCATCGGTTACCTTAGAAATAGTTTGAATGAACGTCAAAATGTTGATAATGAACGTCTTGTAGTTGGTCTCCATTGCTTTGACGTCAGTAACTTGAGTGCAGTGCTGGACAAATCTTGACGACGATAAAAATGAGTTCATAAAGGTAACGATGACGTACTTATAGTGTCTCAGTTGGATTGGGCTGTGGCCATTCACGCTGAATATGTCGCTCGGATCGACATTGGTGTCCATAGAATTCTCGTCCTTCTGCAGGGGCAGTGACTTCATGTAGAGCATCAGTTTTATGAAATTGTCCAAGCAAATTTCAGGAGGATATTCCAGTAAGATGCTCTGGCCGAAGTCCATCCTATTCACTGGAGACTCTTTATCGGCTAAGGTCCTCGGGGGTCTCGTATCTTTCTTCTTATTTTCGTTGAAGTGCGCAATGTGCGTCTCTAGCAGTAAAGCCAGGAATACCCATAGAAACTGGCTAGGACCCAACGTGTCGATCAACTTCTTGTAGAGCGGCAGCCTTCTATGTTCCGGGACGTGTAGGACTACGTCTGCGAATATCCGCAGCACGGGCACTACGCGCTTTTGAAGTTTTTCAAGTTCCTTCTGCGAATACTCCTCGACTTTCCTGTCTAGTTTGACCAATATTGGTATGAGGGTTTCAATGATTCTTATTATAATTTGGAAGCTGTACGCGTCGTCGTGTCTGAGAACAGATGAACCCATGAAGGTGAATATCTCCATTGTATGATGAAGAACTTGCTCCGGCAGCATGTACGCGGCATGCGACAGCAGAATCAGGGCATGATGCTGTGTTTGGGGATTTTGGGTGCCTCGAATGCATTGCACCACAAGTTCCACATCGAATATATTCTTCAATGCCTTCATTTGGTCCTTCTCAGTTTCGTCGACGAATTTCTTGCTGTAGAACCAGAGAGACGAGAGTATTAGTTGCTTCGTATATTCTACGTACGACTGCTCCTCGAATCGCAAACATTTATTGAGTAGCTGGAACATCATAGCGACGAAGGAGTTATCGACGGTCATTTTCTTCTTATTCTGGACGTACTCGAGTAGAGTCACACCGATACGCCACTCATCGGTTTCGACAAGCTGGTGTGACAACATAGAAACAGATGCCTTCTTCTTCTTTGGCACATTTGCGCCAGGATCTACCGCATTTAGCATCTTCTCTAGGATTGGCTTGTAGTCTTTGAAATTCAAATGCAACTTCTTCATAACCTTAGACGCCACACTGGCGATAGAAGAGTTGCCACTAAAGGTCCCAGCAGATGTTATAAGATAGACCAGATCTTTTACTTTCTCAGTAGGCACTTTCTTGAAAACATCCTCTGTAATTTCTTTCATAATAAGAGCGCATGGACTCGAAAATGTTTGGTCTTCATTCAACACACACTCTCTATACTCTTTTAATCCTGCTTCAATTGACTTCCAGACTTGTTCCTTGTTGAACACAGCAGCAGTATTCTCATTTATTTGACAGTAAACATTTCTCAGCAAATTGGACTCGTAAATATCGAATGCGAACTTTTTGTCCAACTCATTAGTTTTCATTTTCTTTTCTAGATGATTCAAAGCTGGGACAATGTGGGAAAAGCTATTTCCATTATTGATAGCCGATAGAAGTTTAACTAAATTACATTTTACGTGCGAAGGCGTGTCTCCAAGTAGGATACCAGTCAATTTTAGCAGACAATTTTTACGGAAGAGCTTATTCCCAACTTTATCATGAGTGAGTATAGTTTTTAAAATTTGCGGAATTTGTTCATGATCCAATACTAATTCTTCTTCGTGAGCCAGTAATTCTTTCAGCAATTGCACATACACTAGGTTTTTATCAGCATCATACTCTTGAAGATCTTTCATTAATTCGGTGACATATTTTCTAATGGTAGCAACGGGATGGTTAAGGTTGAACAGTAGTGTGACAATGAGTACATCAGATTCGTAAATCCATTTCGAGTCTCTCTGAACGGCTATGAAATTTGAAATCAATTTAAGACTTCTTATTTGGAGTTCAGGGTTGACTACATCTTTTGAGTTGGTTGCATAAAGAATATGAGCGCTGGCGACATTACAAACAAACTCGAACCTCTCCTTGCCATTACTGAATAGTTTTTTCAATAGTTCCTGTAGCAGTTTTGCATAATTACTGGAATAGGTGGGTATGCCACAACCAGCAATAAAAATTTCAAACAGTCTTCGCACCAGAACATTATCCGGTGTGCTGAGAATATTACACCAGGGTTTTGTTATGTCTTTGCTACTTACTTGCTCAATGAGTCTATAAAACACATACTCCATAAATTCAAATAATAATTTCTTCTGCTTAGCGAGGGTGATAAACTCTGTTATATTGGCTGACGAAAATGATGATTGCACAGCACTTGCAATAATTGTACTCTTCTCAATAGTTTCTAGAAGTAGATCTAGAATGTCTGTCACATCTTGTGTAGATGACTGATTCAATGAGGCAGACTTTAGAAGTATGTATAAACAGACATCCAAAACACTCTCCCTATTTACTCTATTTATGTCCAGTATATAATTAAAATCTACACTTCTATTAACAAAGAGCTCATAGAAAATATTCTGGCAAATTAGTTCATGATTATCTTTGGTTTGCTTTGACGACTTTAAAGCTTGCAAACCTAATTTTTTGCCCCATGTAGATGTTACAATATGGTGAGAAAGATCAGCAAATTTTTTACTTTGTGGAAAAATGTAGGGTACTACAGCCAAAACTATATCTTGATCGACCGGCAGGTTTTGTAGAGTAGTAAATTTAAGTATAGTTTTCTTTATTATCGACTTCCATTCGGAATCGTCCTTTGACACAATGCTTGTAAATATTGCAGTCACATTATTTTCATCCAAAACATCTTCTAGATTTTTATTGGAAATCAACAGAGCTGAAGCAACCACCTCTATGTTATCGTCAGTCAATCTTGCAACAATTGAATCTTTTAAGAATTCTTCATTCTCCAATTTCAATGAATTGAACTCTTTAGCGATGTAGTTTACAGCTTCTACTCGCAATTCAGCATTGATGTGGTTTAAATTTTCAAAAAGAAATGCATCCCCCACTTTGTGGGCTACAGCCGGCTTGAAACCTAAAATTTGTGATAGCTGCAGTCTCCTACGTGGTGATATGTCGGAGCTCATCTCCTTCTTGATAACAGAGTCAAATGCATCAGGATACTTAGTTTCTAGTTTTTTCAAAACAACAGAATACCATTCTGTGACCATTTTTATGAAATTTTCGCTGTCCTCATCAATTATTTCTATGTCACTTTCATCATCCTCCTCCTTGTCTTTCTTAGTGTGAAATGTTTTTAGAATGCATCTGAAATTAACAGAATGTTTTATTATTATCTTATTGTGTATTAGATATTAGATATTAGTTAATACCTCGATCGCGGGAATCGCAGACACAATTTAAAGATTATTTTGAAGGAAACGCCTGTGACGTTGTGCTTTTTAGCCTTGTAGCCGAAATATAAAAAACATATTTATCACGCTATAAGCGATATTGCTAATTTTGTAAATACATTTTAAGGACATTCCCTACGGAAATTCTGTAATTTACCATATTTAAATTCCGCCTTATAAACTCATAATCTGAAAGCTACAAAGTTATAATAAAAATACAGCAATAATCTTCAGTATATCAACCTCCTTTCCCCGTTTTCAATTTTCTATTTTTGTTTATTATACTCATGATATCAGCTTCCAAAATAATACCAATTTATTAAAATTCAAGCATACATTCAGCATCTCCTTAGGATTTACAAATTACTTTTATTTGAAACTCACGCCAATAGATTGACAATATCATAAACTTTTTTTTTTTTGGTTTGATTCGTCCCATTCAGGACAGGCAAAGGGAACAAAGCCCATACAGCCAAATATCATAAACTACATTTTCGCCGTTTTAATTTTTTTTAGGACAATTTTGAACTAAGATAAGTAAAAATAATAGGGTTTTGGCGCGATCTCGGCAACGCGGCAAATGTATGGCCAAGGTCGTTTGCTTGGGGGACAGCCTTAAAGATAATGGCATTACTCATTAAGATTTAAATTTTTTTGAATGTTCATCATTATTACAGTGGACCCTTCAATTGATTCTAAAAAAACACTTTCTAGGCCAAAAATCGTGCAACATAAAAATATGTAATTTACATATAAAACCGGGCCCTACTTATGACTTATCTAGCAGCAAAAAGTATGTAAAAAAATCATACCTTATAACATTTTCTGGATGTTGCCCTTTCAAATCAACCTCGTCCAACAGAATCTCAGGTAATTGAGACATTATTCTAAAATCCTCTTTATCTTTTTGCAAAATTGGCAAAACACTTTTGAGAAATATTTCCACAAATGCTTCAACACTTATTTTGAGCTCAATTAGTTTTTTCAAATGTGTACAGAGGATGATCATAACATCACTTGAAATATTGCTCAAAATATCTTTTGGCATTTTCTTCAAATGTTTCTGGTTGGTGTATATCAAGGAGATGAGTGTTACCGCCTCATAAGTTAAATCAAATTCAGTTGTAAACACTTTGTAGATGATTTCATCAATAGTCTTCTTTTTAAATGTAGCTTTTGTTGACAAGTAGCCCAGAATAATGTATGCCGAAGATCTGTAATCTGCAATGTTGGATACTATGCCATTAACAATAGGTGCCAACAGAGAAGTTATCATGGCTTCAGTGACATACTTTGTAGTATTTATTGTTCCTATGGCAGTGGAGCAGAAGAATGCAAATACAGTGTTCAGCTGAGAACATCTCTCACCATACTCATTCACATATTTCATCGTCATATTTGAAATAAAATGTAAAGTACCAATGTTGGACACACACTGGTTGTACAAAACTTGTCTAGTTAAGGACACACCATGTTTCTGAAGCGGCTCTAGCCAATTCCACCGATTTGATGACGACTTTAAATCAAACAGTTGAATAAACCGGACGAAAATTTTTGTTTCATAGTAGGGTAATATTAGAGTCATAATAGCATCCTGGTTATACTGGTGAATATGGTACCGGTTCACCAACCATTCCAGCGCCTTGTGCGACGATTGTAGCAAGAAGTAGGGCGACAGCTGTAGAAGAAACTTCTCAATAGTGTGGTCCAAGTTTTTATTCACTTCCTTGCTTTCTACGGCCCTCTCGAAATCTTTCGATGACACACTAAATAAAGAATCTTGGTACGGTCGAAAGCCTTCGTAGAGGGCGATCAATTCTCGAAGCCCGCTTACACCGATTTCATAAAAAGTATCGCGATCCTTTAGCGCCGCTTCTTTAGGGTCGAAAAGTAGAGAAGCCCTCTTCTTATCGTCTTTGTATAACGATGTCTGGGGTGCTGAAAGCTTTTGAAGTTGTTCGGCTAACGATGTAGTCGCCATAATTACCAGCGGTAGATTTCCACACTCAAATCACAATATAAATTCGACAAATTTAGCTATTAATTTAAAAAGATCATAGATTTACGAAAACGAACACATTGTGACATTACACAACAACCACAGAGTACCTACCTTTTTATATAGGAAAACAACAACCCACGTGCAAGTTGCAAAGAGGATGTAAACCACAGATTACTAGTATATATTTGAAGAAAAAAAATTAACATCCGTTATTTTTTTAATTTGAAACTGAAGTCAAAATTTTTAAGTGCAAAACCTTTCACTCTAAACATACCGAAAATTAAAAAAAAATAAAAATAAAAAAGAATAGAGCTCAAATAAATGTTTTATTTCAATAAAAATATTGTACATAACTTAATAAATAGGCTAATAAGGTAAATTAAACAATAAAACAGATTTAATCCACAAGCTTTTGTTGATTTCTATTATTAAATATTATAATATTACAGTACAGTTTTCTGTATTTTATTTATAAATATAATAGAATAGCTGTATATGCTACTCTACTAACTACTTGATTGGCTTATACACTTATACAGTAAACTCTATATAGGGAGGGGATTAAAGCTGCGCGTCCACCAGGTCGGAATCGGGACGTACGGTGCGGACGGCACGTCGTGTCGTCATATACTTGTCAGGTGCAGAATGACTTTCCAGTACTTCTAGTGCAGTTCATAGTAGTCAGTACCATACATACAAAGCAACAAATCCGTCCACTGCGTACCTACGCTCCGATTCCGATCCAGTGGATCGCACCTTTATACATACACACTTTGTTTTCTTATACCCTCTATACGACAGCTGAAATCTATCGCGCGGGCTCAGGCCAGCTGCATACCACCTCACTTGATCAGAGGATTTTTCCTTGGTGGCCGTACCAGTTACCACTCATAATCCCATACCTTCCTTCTTCTAAAATCTCCTTGCTTTGAATCTCTTTGCTGCTTTCGTTCCCAAGCGGTCGCATGCGACCGCGAGAACAAAAGACTTCCTAGAATCCGCATACAGTTTACATCCTCTTTGGAATCCGCGATCGAGGTAACAGCTATTGCTTACAGACTGAAATGTTGTAAAGTAGCTGTGCTGTGGACCTTGAAATCTAAAATTAATGAAAAATTTTTCATTTACTACATTTCCATACAGTTTACATAAATTATTTAGTATAGTTAATAACCTTATGTATTGTTACAATAAAACAATATACACATGATACACATTTCATCATTTTCCAAATTAACTGCATACTGAATACTGATATACATTATAATATTTTCTATATCTTTTGACGTGACAACGTCTTAAATTAGGTTGCGGCTGGGAGTCACTTATGAAAAAGTGTAACGCTCGGTAACGTTACGATGAGTCACCGAACGAGAGAGAGGCCCGCCGAATGCCTTGCGTCTCTCTCCCACACGTTGTCACGTAAAATCTTCGCCCGTAAAACCGACTTTACAGGCAACCATTTTTTCATATTAATATTATAGTTAAAGTTGTAAATTATTGTACAAATATGCAAATAGTACTACGACATACTTTGTATTAGAACATGGTATGATATCGTTATGTTTTGCTTCAATTTATCAATTTACGGTTACATTTACATTTTACAATGACTTACCTTTCGTTTTTCATTAATTAGTCCACTTAATTTACAATTTTTGTATTTTTGTAATAAATAATTTTCACAAAATGAAATTCGAACTTTGAGTTTTAAACTTCTTCTTCCTTTATTTTCTTATGTAGTTTATATTCTCTATGGTCTTTTTTATCAACCAATCACAGTCGACCGTGCTTAAAAATTGTACAGATTATGCGATTTAATTTAGTAGCTACGTTTAAATTTGGAACCCAATTTTTTTTTGTTCGAAACTTGCATCCACCTGGCAAGTTGCAACTGACCACAGATTACTAGTATATATTTGTAGAATAATTTTCACAAAATGAAAATCGAACTTTATGTTTTAAACTCCTTCTTCGTCTTTTTTCTCATGTAGTTTATATTCTTTACTGTAGTGTAGTTTATAAAACAATAAGGCAAAAATATTTTTATTAGACCAATTTTATTTCTAAAATATTTATAAGTTCTAACTTCAGCTTTTAATACAAATAAAATTTACTACCAATTTTTGCGTTTTATTTTAGAAAACTACTATCTTCAAAAGGAATTCTGTTTTATACAAAAAAAAGATTTTTAGAGCGAAGAGAGAAGACAATCATTTTTCATTTGGCATTAATATACCTAGAATGTAAATAAAAAGGAAGAAGAAGAACTACTAAAACATTCGAATTTTGAAATATCAAAATAACTTGCAAAAAGATAATGTTGGAACTTGGACGGATTTCAATGGATTTATTGAAATAGTTATTGTAAATGGCTTATATATTGAGTATTGACCCTAACGGTCAAGGATAAGACGTGATACAGTGTCAATAATACACGTTTGCTCTTTATTTAAACTACAATCTGCGTCATCGACACTTGCTATATATATAACAATGTAAATTATAATACATGATACATCAGATTTATAACAACCACTTGATTCAAACAAAGAAGTGGAGGTTGTCGTAGTGACCAGTGAGGCATACAGCTGTTTTGTGATTACAAATTATTGTCCAATAGGTATCATTGAGTGCAACAAGAATTTATGACAATGATTAACTATATGAAAATAAGCCTAATAAGCGTTTTATGCCTTTGCTATTGTTCTGCATACAAGCCCGTGGTGCTGATTCATGGAATCATGACTGGAAGTGGGAGTATGGAGATGATTAGCCGTAGGATACAGGAAGTAAGTGTTATTATCAATAAGTTTAAGTACTGAAAATTATTATCAAACATTGAGTCTTGAGAAAGCATAGCAAAAAATATAGTTTCTTACAAGGTTGTTGGCGCAGAATCCTTGTTTATTTTGCCCCAGTAAAAAGAAGGCTATAACATACACATAGTCTACTCTATAATGGTATATCTGCTTGTGCCAAATTTTATCAAAATAATAATTGAAAAGCTTCAGAAGTCAGAACTTATTTAATTCATGAAGCCCCAAGCGGCCACATCCAGCCGCGATAACAATGAAAAAGCTATTGTGTCTCGTTTTGCCACGACTGATGGGTAAATGCAAACCAATAAATAGTAAATATTAAGTTGCCTGCTTATAATTAACTATATCTTTTTTGTTTGCAGAAACATCCAGGCACCAAAGTATACAATGTGAACAGGTTTGAGAGCTGGTCGAGCCTGGAGACGATGTGGCACCAGGTTTTAGAGATTGGGAATGATGTCGCAAACATATCAAATCAACACCCTGAAGGAATCAATTTAATTGGTATACTTTTTAATTAAATAATGTTCAAAATAGTAAAGCATAGGACCTTAATCAAACAGAAAAGTTTGGATGTCTAATGGCAAACAAACATTATAATATTATAGCTGTCGCAGGCAGATTGTATAATCCGCATTGTATAATTATTATATTACGGCTAGCTGTTTATTGAAGATTGTATCACTAGATGACAATCTGGCTAATTGTTAAACCGCTGCATTTCAAAATGGGCCTGTTTAAAACAGCTAGCCGTAATGTAAAACAATTAATGTAATTAAAAAAAACGCAGGCAGATTGTACAATGTAAAACATTGTACAATCCGCCTGCGACATAGCTTTAGTGAAAATAGGCTATATTACCTCCATACATGTTTGACTAACAGTTTAAGTTGTTATACAGTATATTAAGTTGTGATTCTTGACTACATCATCTCATTCAATAGGTACACTGTACAGTTCTTTATATTGTATCAGTAGCAATTAGCATAACAATAATATCGCTTCAACTCCCAAGCAGCCACATGTGGCCGTGAGAACAATAGATTTCCAAGAATCCGAGATCAAAGGAATATTATAATTCAATATCAAATAGTAATTATCCAAATAACTATTTCAGGGTATTCCCAGGGTGGTCTTGTAGCGAGAGGCATAGTACAGACCTTCCCTAATGTGTCTGTCAGCACATTCATATCCTTGAGCTCACCACAAGCTGGACAGTATGGAGGTAATACATTTAACTATTAGGTGATATAGTTATTATAATCAAAATGACTGAGACTGGGTACAGAATTTCATAAAACAAATCATTTTTTCATACTCAGTTATTAAACAAAATTTACAAAAGGCTACCTTAATGATATGTCAAAAATTGTGGGACCATTTAGTAGTATTTTAAATAAGAAAATGAAAAGATAGAACATATATTATTATCTAGTAATTAACTAAGAATTAAATGTAAGTAAGTTGCTAAGAAAAAAATATATAGTTTTTGTAATAATATCATGTTTACTGATGGAACAATATGGTGCAATGAATAAAATAGCTATGCATAGTATTTGAACATTATTTTTTTATGTTACAGCTGGATTCCTGCACATAGTATTTCCAGGGCTGGTAAAAGATACAGCTTATGAGTTATTCTATTCACGAGTCGGCCAGCACACATCCGTTGGAAACTACTGGAAGGATCCCTACCATCAAACACTGTATGAGCAGTACAATGTGTACTTGCCGTACATCAACAATCATATAAAGTAAGAAAATTACATAATATTATATTTACTATTTAATATTTTCTATTAGTACTAGATGTCTAATACATTACAAAATATATTGGCTAAAAGTCTGCTATAATCTATATATTATATAAATCTCCTGTCACAATGTTTGTCCGCGATGGATTCCTAAATGACTCAACCGATTTTAATGTTTTATTTTTTAAATGTGTGCTTTTTTTCATCTTGAGAGATAGGATAGCTTAGATCTTTAAATATAGTCGCAATTTTATTTTATTGCAAATTATTTGTCTATAAAGAGCAACCATTGTTTATGCAACGCGGGTCACGGGATAGTGATGGACGTTGCCATGGTGACATATTTATTTAGTTAATTCAATAAAATAATACGAGCGATATACTTTATATAAAAGGCAAAGAAACGTTTGCCGGGACAGCTAGTATTATAATAAATATTAACCACTTCTATTATAAATAACAGGGTTTCCACAGAAGCAGAACTTTACGCCTTCTCTCTGATAAGAATGTATTTATGTCACGGTAATGCATAGGAAAGCTATAAATACTTTTCTAATAAACTGCCTGATGCAAATTCTGTAATGTATATTTATTACTCTATGGTAATAATATTGTTAGGGCTAACAATATTACAGAATTTGTATCAGATGATGACCTTGAAATTGATTATGTTAATCTGCGTCAAACTCAATCTTAATTATTGTTATTGCCTTGACCTAAAAATTGTTTTCACTTGTAGTTCACTTCTAGTTCCTGTGTTATTGTTTTTATTAGGCTTGCTTAGATAAGCGCCATCTAGTGACGCATTTTGTAATTTCCATGACATTACATCTTGTGTTATATTTTGTTCACGTTTAATTAATGTCGCTGTTAATTTTTAAATATGGCTTAATTTTTGTATAATAATTATGCCATTTAAAAATTTATTATACACATGAAATAACTATTTGTGAATATTGTTTCAAAATTTCAGCTGTTAAGTCAGCAGGTTCCATGGTGTAATGGTTAGCACTCTGGACTCTGAATCCAGCGATCCGAGTTCAAATCTCGGTGGAACCTTGACTTTTGTTTCTTTTTTAACATTCTTCATAGTTTTTAAAGGGCCGGGTACCCTCGAAATTCTCATACATACGTAATTCCAAAATCATTTTCTCAAACGAAAATATTTAACATGTTTGAGTTGTTTTTCAGTTTAAAATAGTAATTATCTAAGTCCCTGCACAAAAATTTACTTCAAAATAATATTTAAACATTAATTTTTTTTTTGTTTTTAATTTTTTTTTAGTAAATTTAGTACTTAATATTTAAACACTAAAAATAGAGTAAAACACAAAAAAATATAAATAAATAGTAAATTTACTACAAAATATTTAAATACTTACTAAAAATATTTTTTAGTGTTTAAATATTTAGTAGTAATTTTTCTAAAAAAAATTTTAAAGCAAAAAAAAAAAAAAATTGTGTTTAAATATTTTGAAGTAAATTTTTGTGCAGGAACCTTACCTAGGTTACTATTACTATTTTAAACTGAAAAACAACTCAAACATGTTAAATATTTTCGTATGAGAAAATGATTTTGGAATTACGTATGTATGAGAAATTCCAAGTGTACCCGGCCTCTTAACTGAACTACGCACATTTTTAATATGAGTAGCAATATTTTTCACAAATTTTTCCTTTCTCACATTACAGGTCAGTACAATCGGAGAGTTTCAAATCGAATATTCTGAGGCTGAAGCGTTTGGTCCTCATTGGTGGCCCGGATGATCAAGTCATAACTCCTTGGCAGAGCAGGTCAGTTTAATCCGTCGATCACCAATTCATGGAAATCTTTTGTTATCGCGGCCCATATCTGCCTTACGGGGCCTTACGGGGCTTGATGGGTTAATTATATTCAAAATCAAAATGTTATTAAAATTTTTAGGACATTCTATGGATGCGTAATGCATTTCCCCATGTAAAAAAAGGACATTCTATACCCAGAAAAGCTTATACGAAAACAAAACAATAATGATTGTATTGTAAGTAACTGTGAGAGTATGGTGTTCTACAGATAAAATCATCACATCAGAATATGTATGCCCGTAATAAATTCTGTTACCTCTTTAACAAAAAAAAAAAAACATTCAGAGGGATAAAAAATTGATAATAAAAAATACCTTTTACATCCTGATTTTTACAAGTGACAATATAAAGATAATTTTTGAAAAGAAAACAGTTACAGTTTTTTAACCCATCAAGCCTCATAATGCCGGTGACCGCGACAGCAATAGAATAACAATAGATTTCCAAGATTCCGCGATCGAAGGATTATTAAAGGGGAATCCTACTCGTAAATTAACAGGTAAAGGCCTCCTCCAATTCCTTCCATTTTGTTCTATCCTTGGCTAACAGTATCCAGTTTATACAAGCAATCTTTTTAATTACAGAGCGATAACATACAAAAAACTTTTATTTTACTCTGTAACCTATACCTAAACAATTTTTTCTGTATTTTTCAGTCAATTCGGTTACTACGACAAAAACAACGAGACAGTCATCGAGATGAAGGAGCAAGAGATATACACCGACGACCGAATTGGTCTTAAGTGTTTGGACCAGAGCGGAAGACTCCACTTGGTGACTGTTCCCGGAGTCAACCACTTCAATTGGCACATGAATGTTAGTATCGTTGACAATTACCTGCTACCTTACCTGGATTGAAGTAGTGAAAGTAGATATTAGATTTTGTGAATCAAATTAAATACAAATAGTATTGGGCCTAGTGCTACTGCAGCTAAAGTTGCAGTTTAAATATCATGTCTCTTCTTCTTCTTCTTTAATGGCAGTTTCGTGGGTTGCCAATGTCAGAGTGTATTGGATAGACTTTGCTCTATTTAATGTAGGTCTGGTGAAGCAACAAGGGTATGGTTACTATGCATAATAATTAAAATAATATATATTTACAAGTTGATTCACCTAAAACAAAAACATTTGTGTTGGTAAATACATGCATGGTATTTTGTCAAATAATAATAATTACTTGTATTAGTCATAATAGTAATTATTATGCTTGACTATACTTAAGCCAAAAGACGCCAACGCATATTATAATAATTTTACAATTTTTATACTTATCACAAAAGTACCTATTTTTATATCTAACAATCAAAAAATGAAATTTTTAAAATTTTTACACGAGGTACCTCCATAATGTAAACCATATTATTACTATCCATAATACCTACTACCCAGTTCTATATACAATATCGGTATAATATTTGTATTTAATTTTAGAAAAAAGATTAATCAATGAATCAAATGTAGTATAGTTTTTAAGTAACGCTCAATTGTGATTGTTAGTAATATTATGGTAATATGAAGTAAGGTAAGTTTTACTTTTTTTTGGCTATGATTTGGGTTTGTAACCAGTTCGATTGAAATGGATCAGAAAATAATCATGTTATTACGTACGTTGCAATACCTATTCCTTATTCAATTCACTTCTTTAATTCAGTTCCTTATTCAATGCAAAAAAACGGTGGCTACCGCGTGTGAATTGTACGCGCGTGTAAATACCGCAATTCAAATCATTTATTTCAGACAAAGTATAATCCATATTATAAATGAGAAAATTACTGATACATACAATAAATGCACAACAAACTGTGTGCATGCATTAGAGTCCATTTCGTCATGAATGGACACATAGTCAGTGTCCATTCATATAGTGTGTCGAATAATTTTTGAATACGACTTACAATAAAAATGTTAAGTGGCTGGCGCAAGCCTGACTGTCAAAAACTGTAATATTGCAGTAATACACAGTTCAAATGATGATAGATAAATTTTAAAACCAAAAGATATGCATTTTAAATTTATATACAAAGTTATTAAACTAACAATATGTATTTAGTTGTGCTAGCAAGTAAAATAAGCTATATTTTACAAGTTTGTAATCATAAGTAGTAAGTAGTAGTGCATGATAATTTTAAGTAGACAATTGTACAAAATTTTGTAATTTAGGTATAGTTTTGTGTGAAAATCAATTTTGTAATATCAGTGTAGCTTTAGTTCCTGATTAATTATTTCATGTGATTGATGATTTTAAATAACCCATTTCTATAATGTTAGCAAGAGATCTGTACACGTTGCCAAATAGTTTAACAATATAAGTTATATAGTTTAAATATTATTTAAATACTACAAAAATGCTTACGTAGCATCTCGTATAGGTCATTCTTTGTATGTACTATTGTTTGATTAAACACCATTATGGGTAAAAACTAAAAACAATAATATTGTTCAAAAACGTTTTTACGACGTTAGCTAAAATAATGGTATTTTATAATGGGATAAATACAGTGATTGGATCAAATCCAAACTAGCTCTTTTAATATGGTCTAGAGTCTAGACTCTAGTAAAAGATTTTTTAAAACTAAATTTATTTAAATTACAACAAAGTCTTAATAATAATATTATCTAGGGTTACTTTTTAAAAATGTTGTGTGCCTAGCGTATAGCAAAATTATTAGATAATATTGAGAAGACATGGCGGCTATGAAATAAAAGTTTTATACAATATCAACCTACTTTTAATTTGTCCGAAATCCTTTATTTGGTCTGAGCTTGTAGCTTATCTTATAAGTATTTTAAAAAAGATCTATAACATTTTCTTTTTTACGTATAAGGCGTAGATATTTAATAATATCAGACGTAAATATTATAATAATTAAAGCCATTAAAATTTTCTGGGTTTGGCCCCTGTAGTGCCACAGCCACAGTGGAACAAATTAACAACAAAAATATAAAATATTACGATATTTACATGATATTGGCTATAGAAATAAGGAGATTTCAAAAGCTCGAGGTATGTCCATAGAACACAAAGTAAAATGTATTTTTTAAATTAGTACTTAAGTTTGCCGCTAGATGTCGCTGTCCCTGCTCTACATCGCGCTATCGGTAGCACGGAACTGTTTGTAGACTACTACGCGATCACTTAATTATGTTAACTCTGGTTTCCCTTCAAAACGTATAAATCTTTCGCCTTTTACTAAAGATTTCCGTGGAGGGGAACACTCAAATGAGTCTTACTCAATTTTTTAACGGGTCTGGTGCAAACCGGACCTTATAATCTCATGGGCCATGGCACTCACTGTAATATTATGAAAAATAATATTATCATAAACATAATAGAGTCCGTATACGAAATTTTGCCGATTTCGCTCATTTAACATACAGTATTTCTATAAGTTTTAATGCACAACATGTAAGATCATTTCAATTATAATCTAATGTTGGAGCTAGATTTTTTATTTTTTTTAAGTATCTTTAAATAATCCAACTCAAACCCGCGACAGTTTTGTGATTTTTGCTGTAAAAGGTTAGAATATCACTTGTTTATGGATTGTATTGACGTCTTAACGGTATGAAAAAAAATATAATGTAGGTACTGTTGAGAAAGTCGTCTATACAATGTTGGAATTACTTTTTACCACTTTAATATAAACAACTCTTTAAAAAACAGAATACCTATAACTGCCCGCTAACTTGGCGATCGTCCTTTTTAACCGACTTCCAAAAAGGAGGAGGTTATATGTTCGGCTGTGGATATATTTTTTTTATTTTTTTTATTTGTGTATGTTCAACGATTACGCCGCCGTTTGTGAACCGATTGTGAAAATTTTTCTTTTGTTGTATAGGGTTAAACTCCAATTTGGTACCATGTTCACAAAAGTGGTGACCTGATGATGGGATCCATGAGTAATCGAGGGAACTCCTCAAAATTTATATGGAAACATATAGAGATTTTGGTTTTATGTGAAGGATCGTAGGCATATGCTACCAAAAAGTAAGATTTTACACCAAGGCATGCTATGGTTCCTAAGATACTAAGATAACTCCGGATTCCTTATAGATACAAGTTTGGGACTTTCGGAGATGTTTTAAGAACTGAAAGCATATGCTACTATGCAAATTAAATTCATCATCATCATCATCATAATTATCACTACCATCACACAATGCAACGTTATGAGTTATGACCCTATTATTGGTACTTTTAAAATTTGAATTGGTACTGTTGAAATTGGCGATTTTGAAAATTATATTTATGTTGTTACAAAGTAAATGATTTTAACTTGGTGTTGCAGTTACCAAGTTGGCAATTTGTTCATGGGATCTATGAGGTACGTAGGAAAAAACTTTTTTCAAAACTGCCTGAGTATAGTTGTGATAGTTTCATACCTAAATCCTATATATCTACAACTGACAGCTTTTATGTTTACCGGTAAATAACTAAAAAGAGTGAAATTATTATTTTTAACAAAAAATTAAAACCGACTTCCAAGGTAAAAACAATAAGTAATAATATGAACTAAAAAGTATTAAATAATTCTTAATCTTTAATAGTGCCTCTTAATAATGAAGACTATAGTATGTACAGAAATAGTTGAGATTTAGACGTACGGGATATAAAGATAGTACGGGCTCCAAAGATAGTACGGGCGGGTATATCACCCTTTAGGGTGAAATCTATAGAGCGATCTTAGTGTCAGTAATTATTATACTCCCAGAGTCCCACCGAAGTAATATCTAAAACTATAAGTATCACGCGGGAACCGTGCATTTTTTAAATAAAAAGTATCTTAATGTCCTTTCCCGGGAGTCCCGAGTATGAGTTGAACTCGGAGATATAATATATAACGTTTCATAAATTATTATTACTCATATTAAAATAATATGTTTAAGTATTAGGTTAACAACAGTTGCTAACGTAACGTATTACGTAAGCAATAAGTACTATATTGTAATGAAAACTAATTCCCTCTTAATAATCATACCTAATTTTTATAATAGGTAAGTACATAATTATTAACACATTTATAATTATTATTAACCTCTGTATCCGGTGTTAGTTGTTACAGAAACATTATACTTACCTGGCGTTATGTAGTTAAGATAAGTTTTCAATCGTGAGTAATAGTTGACTAAACACTACTGTTTACTCAGAAATTAGGTTCGCTGTTACAGTCATTGCTGTGTTTACTGTATTCAGGATGTCACGATATTGGGAATCCTATAATCTTCAACAAACATGGAAATTACACTATCTATACTGATATTGTAAAGAGGTAATGTTTATGTGAGTTTCTGGCCTTGCAAGGGGTAATCTTTGATCTACTGAAACAATATAAAAATTATTTTATCTAAGTATAGCCTATAGGTAGACCGTAGAGTTACATTATGTGTGTGAGTAGAATAGGCTAAAAAATCAAAATGCGACCGAAGCCACGGCTAAAGCTAATTACTTTATAAATAAATACCGAACATAACTGGTGTTCTTAGCCTCTTTCTTCTAGGAAGTCGGTTAAAGCAAAATATTTTACGAAATTCTTACGAAGAAACTGGAGTGTCCTGCGAAGGCAATTCCAACCAAGACAAGGGATCTACCTTTTCTCGAAGCGTTTCGTTAAATATTATTATTGCACAAAAATGAATGGAAAGTGACCCTCAGCTGAACTTTGTCGGTCTGACTTTTCCAGGTGATTTAAAAGTGGTCAATGCCTTTGCCATAATAATAATATTATATTGATTCTCAATAAAACCGGTCAAGTGCGTGTCAGGGTTAACATAGAAAATGGTTCTGTAGTAACACAAATTGCAAGATAACATCAAAGGACTAAACACAAACAGAATATAGTTTTTAACATGCTTTTATTAGCTTGGGCTATAATGTATTATATACAGTATGTAACGGAAGCTTTCAAAGCTTCCGTTACATACCTACTAGTGAAATTGATCACGATTTTTACCTATCTCCAGTAGGCTAATTAATTCGAAACCTTCCATACTATTAAGAGGCAATTATTGCAATGCAATAATTTGTAAAATTTTTTGCAAAAAGCGTGTTTTTTAGTTTTTTTTATCGTAGTTCGAAGGGAATACAGGAAAGTCAATCGAATCTTCTTGAAATGACGCAGGCGATCTTTCCGGACTCGTGCACACACAGGAAGACACAAAACCGATTGTATATCTAAATATATCGCAAACGGATACCATTGTAATTAAAATCGCAGGGCCGGATTTATATTTTTTTATGAGTACAATACTACATAATATCTACGCCACTTTCATTTTGCCGCCCCTATGTACGAACTCTGCCCCCATCCTAGGACGCTACTGCCCCCCTAGGACGCCATAGGACGCCATAGGACACTGCCGCCCATGATAGGCCTATACATAAATCCAGAGCTGGACGGATGTACGGTGTACCGTACATATGAGGGGTTCAAGACGTGAAATACTGAACCCTAAAAATATGTAATATGAGTAATATGACGTATAAGTATCTTTCGATCGCCACCCTTGACACAAAAAAAAGTCCGCTAGGGGATTCCTGAGTCCTGACCACTGTATGCCGTTATAATTTCTCGGAAGGAAAACGTCAAATACTTCAATGTAGAAATTTATATTTCCTGTGTTGTTTCATCAACATTATTATTTTGCTTTTGCGAAATAGATAATATTAAACAATTTGAAAAAATCAGAAGTTTATCCATAGCGGGTCTGTACGTCTATCTAAAGGCTGTATCTCAGTCTCAGACAGCCTGAAGACAGACATATGGACAGACAGACATCGAAGTCCCAGTAATAGGGTTCTGTTTTACCCTCTGGATACGGAATGCTAAAAACGGTAAGACAGAACTACACAGAGTTCTGTCTCACACTCGCACTCGTCCGATTCTTTCATACTGTTTATATTTTTGTATCTAATTTTTAAAGCAATTGGTGAAAAGGACTCAAAATGAAAATATATATTTCTTACTTCTTTAGGATGTTGAATATTATGTAAACGCCTTTAATTAAAAATATCTTTTTCGTAGTGTTTGGAGCTTGCAAAAGTAAAAAAATATTAAAATCTCGAAATATCGTGGTTGAAACTGACACAAATTTATTCTATGGCTTTATTTAATAGACCTGAGCCCAATTATTGTGATTTCAGAAACTCTAATTTTTTTTAGATAGTGTTTTAAATAATTGGCAATATTTCGGGTTCGAATAGGCTAAAATGGTTCAAATTAGGTACCTACAATCCTAAGACTAATCTCAATATGATACTATTGTTATTTTTAAGTTAAGTTTTTGCTGGCTAGTTTTATACAAATTTTAAAAAATCGACCACAAAATTTTGATTTTCTCAAAAACATAAATCATCAGAAATGACACAAAATTTAAAAATAACCTAATAAGACATCACTCCATCCGTGTGCAAATATTCAGGAAATTAAAAATTTTTGAAACTTAACACCTCAAAACAAGCTAGTCCCGCAGGTCTAATCGTTATGAATGTTATGTGTGAATTCAGAATTGATTTATTGGCATTTGGCATATATATATTTTAATCTCTAGATAAAAATACCGTACCTTTTTAACCTGTGGCTGACTGAATGGCCGGCCTTAGACACAAAATAATTAACTATTTTCACGCTTTTATATTATTTTGTTCGGTGATTTTGGATTTTATTACTAAAACTTTATACTAATCCTACTAGGCCTACTCAGCCTATTAATAGTAATTTGTTAGATAAAAGGTACATTTTCCGGGATAAAAAGTATCCTCCATGCCAAATTTTAGTAAAATAGGTTCAGCGATTTGGGCGTGAAGAAGTCACAGACGGACAGACACACTTTCGCATTTATAGTAATAGGTAATAGCCAATAGGTAAAAGCATAGAGTAAGGAAATAAATAGTATGTATTTTCTTAGGGCTTAGCCTAAGGTATTAGTAGTTAGTACCTATGGATTTTGTAGCCGGATTCTGATACCTCGAACGTCGCTTCGATTGCTGATGCATGAGCTCTCACACGGACACGAGTGCAACCCAGCAATCGTTTAAACTTTAAGTGATAAGCTTTTCGAAATTAAATTGAGAATCTGGCCCTCGGAGACTGAGGACGAGATTTTAAACAATATAATGTTTCTATAGTTTGGGTGGGTTGCACCAACTTACTTTAACTATAACTGTAACTTTAACTATAACTACAGTGCAAAATGTCAAACGCTATATTCAACGATAAGGTCATAACCGCTCAAACTTACTAATAACTAATAAGTAAGTATCGAAATTTTTTCGTGAAAATTTACAATGAATCACAATAGTTCACAGTGTTGTTTGAATAACAAATATTTTTTCTGTAGATTTTTACGGATAATACATAATATTTTATACTGTATCTTTAAAAAAAATAAACGCAACAGACATCTGTCAAATTCCGTGGTCAAAGTTGAGGTTAAAGTTAAGTTAGCCTTAACTATAACCATAACTTTGACCATAACTTTAACTTTAACCACGCCTCTGGTGCATTCCACCCTAAATGTACTTATATTTTACGGTGTTTGAAAAACCCAGCCTAACTCACAAGTCACAGTCATGTTCCACGTAATATCATATCAATTGAATCTATTCAAAGGGCAATTGTGTGATTTATCGGGTTCTGGCAAAAAGGATTCTAATCGTTTTCTTTTTCCCAGTACGAGTAAACCGATAAGCTCGCCCGGCATGCGCCTACGCATGACTCAGACATTTTTTGCAACGATCGCCCTTAGGTACTGAATGCAGTTTATGGTCAATGAGTAAAAGGACTCCGTCATAACAGACACAATAATATGTGAAATAGGCACATTATGTGAAAGTAAGACTATTATAAGTCTTATCTATACTCAATCAACATAAGTAGGTTTTAAAAATTGTAGAACTGATTTACAGAGATACTTGGAAATATGATTTTCTCAATGATAGCTAAAAAATACTGATTTTCTCAATGATAGCACACCTTGGGAAAAATAAGCTGACAGACCATAGGTCGCTTCTTAGATATAAATGTACCACATTTTTACTTACTTACTTTAGGGGAGAGGGGGGTTAGTTCTAACAGATTTTGAATATTGTCATTTATCTTCTTTATTTGAAAACTTTATGTTATTTTTTTATACCCGAGTAAAGGATATGACTTGCATATACTAAGCTAAAAATTCATCTAAATTACTCGGATTCGGAGGGAAACGCATATTTTTAAAAAAAGTCAGCGTAATTACTTCTTAAGTTTTCGCGAGTATCACTCATGATATTATAAGTTTAAACACTTACGGATTTTGTCGCGGAGCACTTATATTAATCCCGACGTTTCGGCTGCCTTACAGCTGCCGTGGTCACGGGCGGACTGAGGTGACAGGTGTCCAATCTCTTGAAGTTATTCAACTACCCTACGATTCATCTTTTTTGTTTGCATTCCGATCTACGCAGAATGAACTCACAGTGTCTTGAAGCCGAGGTGTCATGGATTTGTGCTTGAGTTTGTTTATTACTGGATCCCAACTAGATGGCAGCACCCAACCATCTCCACGGTTAAAATTAGGGTGTTTTTTAATTTGTTATAATAAGTTAATAAGTTGCCGTGACCACGGCAGCTGTAAGGCAGCCGAAACGTCGGGATTAATATAAGTGCTCCGCGACAAAATCCGTAAGTGTTTAAACTTATAATATCAAAAAGTCAGCGGTTAAAACTTGCCCCGTTTCGGGGGCAAATATTAACAGCGACGGGGTAAGTATTAACGCTTAGTAAACTTGTTAGATTTTCATTAAACCACGGAAGTAAAAAACAAAGCAATATTAAAATGGTAATTTATTTATTTTTTCACATACAAATGTTAAAAAACAATATTAACTTCTGTCAAATTACAAATAACATGAATTTCCTTTTATGTCATCCAACCTGAGCTGTTTCCAGTCCCTATGGATTCCACTTGCAACAAAAATTGAATCTGATCCTCGGATATATGAACATCGGTGGATGTGGTGTTGCCAGAGTGTCGCCAGAGTGATCGACGTACCTCTTTCGGCAGGTGTGGCAGCTCCAACTTGCTTATAATACCGGTTAATACTTACCCCGTTCCTTTTGTTAAAACTAGCCCCCGAGGACCTTTTTTGGATATAACTAATTATTAAAAAAAAACTATAGGTATATTTAATAAAATAACATGGAAATATAATTAACAACTAAATAACCGTTAATTATATAAAAATCTGCAATTGCAATACCAAATAATTAAAGCATGAATCAAAAAATTCGAGACGTAAAAATTTTCGCTTACCTGTATTTTTGCACCGACGTACAATAACTTCACAACGCGATGGCCGATGGGCAACACACTTGTCCCAAATCGTTCGCCGACGTCGCCCGAACTTATGACATTGAACGTCTTACCGTATCGTCATTTAATTTGGTAGTTATAGGCTTGTTAATACTTACCCCTGTTAATTCTAGCCCCCCTCTCCCCTACTTACATACTTAGTGTTAATTAGTTTCAAATTCAAATTAAAATGTAAGTTTAAGCTATATTTGTTATTTTCTACCTTTTTGGTAAAAGGTGGACCCGTGCGAGTTTCTTACGCCGGTTCTTCTCGCCGGGTCGGGAACTACCCGAACCGGTGGTAGGCCTCATGTAGACTCGACGTTCTAAAAGTGTTAACTTTGTTAACCTATTTGGAAATAAATATTTTGATTTTGATTTTTATGTATTTGTCGTCAGTGTGTTTATTTTCTGTCAAGTTCAAACACTGGATATTAACAGAATATATACATAATTATAATTTAAATTAATATTTTTTATTTTATTTTACATTTTTAATTATAATTTAAATTAATATTTAAATTTCGTGGTCACTATCTAGTATCTACCCAGTGGTCAAATTATTGTTGAAAAATTTTAGACATTTTTGTATTTAAAGAGTCCCTTATCCTTAAAGTTAAATCGTTGCTAACTGTAAAGTAAAAGAAATATTAAAAATGAGCGAAAAACAATAAACACCAAGTGGTGGAGCTGAGTGAACAGTGAAGAGGTGAAATTCACTTCATATACATTCCTTTACTTTTACAACTTCATTTTTTTATCTAAACAATATTACATCATCTTTTAGTTCGCTAGCGCCATCGCCATTACAGCCAAAGATTACTGCTCTTAGGCATTAAAACATAGAACATAGAACATCCATGGCAACTCTACATTCTATAGTCTATGCGTAGACCCGCCTCCTCATGTCTGGCGTACACATGACTCACGCATTTCTAAGGGACCTGATTACATCAATTTCATAAGGTGTATACTGTATAGAGTGACTCATCGCGTGTTATCTCACGGTTTTCGGGTGATAAAGAGAGCAAATATTACGACTGTGTCATTATACAAGGAACTTGTAAGCCTTGAGGAAATGTATAATTTTCGCTTCATAGTGGCACAGTATTTAAATATAATAAGTATCTAAAATATTATATTTGACGACCCTTGAACTTAGTATTACTTAACTCCTAAAATTATTAGTATAATTTCATCATTTAAAGAATCTTCCCTGGACTTCCACTTTCCAGGAATATCGACCGTTCAGCGTTCTCTAGTAATACCAATAACATTGTTTTTTTATTTATTTATAACATAATATAGGTACTTAATATGTATCACTTTTATATAAGACGAATCGGACTTTCGGATGATCTTAGCAGAGCGATGGAGTATCACGATTCACGTCGCACGCGCGTAAACTTATGAGTTGTATGCTTTCCACGATTTACATGTACTTAAACAATTTTTTTAAGGACATAGAAAATATAGATATTAAATTAAGATATAATCTATATTAATATCTTCAATCAAATCATGAATAAGTAGATATGACTGTGGACTGTTGACCTCTTAATCGTTAAAATATTCATCAACAAAATATTCCTGCTCTTGATAACGATGACGCTAATCAATACAATATGATACAGATTAGATTTAAATAATTTAAATTGGAGTATGAATAATTAAAGTTGTGTAAACCATATCCTATGAGATCTCTAAATTCTGAGAAGTAAGTGTGATCTTATTATATCATCGATATAATAAGATTTCCAACTTATTTAAAATTAGGATAACATTGTTTATTTTCTTCCGTTATAACGATAATGAGTAATGATAAACTGGATTTCAAACTGTGAAAGAGTATTTTTTGTGATTTGTATGGGCGAGCGCCGCCAGCGTTATGAACTTGACTATACAAAAATATTAAAAAACTAGATGTTGCCCGCGACTTCGTGCGCGTTAGCATAGTTAGATCACGTCCCAAATATTATTTTTCAAAAATATTCAATGTACCTACAGAATTGACTTTCCTACGATTTTATTCAGTAACCCAAATCCTATTAAAGCGAACGCCTCCATCATATAAGCTCAAATCTTTAATAATTTCAGTTCAATCAGTCGAAAGTCTAAGAAAATTTCTAAAAACTTTCATCTCCTATTTCATAGGGGTGGAATTTATGAAATTCCTTTCTGAGGAGATGCCTACGTCATAGTATATTTGTGTACAATACACAGTTTCAGCCCGATCGGTTTAAACCGATTGACAACGTTTCATACAAACTGTCAACTCCAATTTCACCCCCTTGGGGGTAGAATTTCCAAAAACGCTTAAATACGTATCTATTCATTTTTAATTAGTAGCCCAAAAATAAAGTTTCATGTTCCTAACTCAAGAAATGACGGACTTTCATTCAAACTTTTAACCCCAATTTCACCCCCTTGGGGGTAGAATTTCCAAAAACGCTTAAGAGCCCGTACTCTCTTTTCTACTGCTCTCTTCACACTCACGCCCGTCTTTCATATGCCAGGTGAAATAGGACGATCGCCAAGTTAGTGGGCAGTTATAGGTATTCTGTTTTTTAAAGGGTTTTTTATATGAAAGTGGTAAAAAGTAATTCCAACATTGTATAGACGACTATCTCAACAGCACATTGTATTTTTTTCATACCGTTAAGACGTCAATACAATCCATAAAAAGGTGATATTCTAAACCTTTTACAGCAAAAATCACAAAACTGTCGCGGGTTTGAGTTGGATTATTTAAAGATATAAAAAAAAATAAAAAATCTAGCTGCAACATTAGATTATAATTGAAATGATCTTACATGTTGTGCATCAAAACTTATAGAAATACTGTATTTTAACTGTTAAATCACGTCTGTTAAATGAGCGAAATCGGCAAAATTTCGTATACGGACTCTTAAATACGTATTCATTCATTTTTGTTCAGTAACCCAAAAATAAAGTTTCATGTTTCTAACTTAAGGGCGTTCCGTCCGGAGATTCTGTAATTGACCGTATTTAAAACCTTATAAACTCATAATCTGAAAGCTACAAAGTTATAATAAAAATACAGGAATAATCTTCAGTATATCAACATTCCTTTTGTCGTTTTAAATTTTCTATTTTTGTTTCTTATACTCATGATATCAGCTTCCAAAGTAATACCAATTTGTTAAAATTCAAGCATACATTCAGCATCTCCTCAGGATTTACAAATTACTTTTATTTGAAACTCACGCCAATAGATCGACAATATCATAAACTACATATTTGTCGTTTTAAATTTTTTTTAGGACAATTTTGAACTAAGATAAGTAAAAATAATAGGGTTTTGGCGCGATCTCGGCAACGCGGCAAATGTATGGCCAAGGTCGTTTGCTCGGGGGACGGCCTTAAGAAATGACGGACTTTCATACAAACTTTCAACCCCTATTTCACCCCCTTCGGGTTAAAATTTCCAAAATTACTTCCTTAGTGGGTGTCTACTTAATAAAACAACCCTACTCACCAAATTTCGTGGCTGTAACTTTAACAGTTTTTGTGCAGCGATGATGAATCAGTCAGTCAGTCAGTCAGGACATGTAATTTTATAAGTATAGATGATTACTCTTTCTGCGCTTCTTTTACAGTAAACTCTATGTAAGGGTAAAGGGACACATACCTACATTCTAAACTCTATAAAGTATTATAACTGCGTTTTGGTACACCCTGTAGTTCATGGTGATACACATGATGGCTACTGATGTTAGAGTATATTATGCTGCTGTACCAGTGCAATTCCATTTTTAAGCCACTATCTGCTGCCCACAGAAAAAGGTATTTTCAAACGATTACGACAACTTTCAGGGAAATAATTTTTTTAAAGCCTTGCAAGGCACTTGCAACTCCTCTGATGTTGCGGACGTCCATGGGCGACGGTAGTTGCTTTCCATTTGGTGTTTTGTTTGCTCGTATACTTTGCTTCCTAATATTATAATACGACGAGTTGACGAGTATGTTTGAACGCGCTAATCTCTTGAAGTACTGGACCGATTTTTATGTAATTTGGCAAATTCACCACGAAGTATGCTTTAGGCTACATTTTGTAAAATAACACCTCTCTTTTTTGTCTGGGGTTAAAATGTACGGTTGTAGTTCTTGTTAACACGGGCGGAGCCGCGCGAAACGTTTAGTCTGTGATATTTGTAGAGAATAGATGACTCGAATGACTTTTTGTGGGCTAAAAAGTAACACTTTCTCCGAAGTTGAGTCAACACTCAAGAATCGCATTAGACACGGTTTCATAAAAATTGCTGTTGCTATCACTTTTAGTATCAGAATAATTCTTATATTATGACACGTCATGTATGACAAATCGTTATGTGTGACAAAAATTACGTTTTTATTGTTTTAGGATATTGACCATTTTTGGTAATATGACGTACGAAATTATAGAAACATACAAACATAGTAGGTACCTACTAAGATTAGCATTGAAAATGTCAAGATGTGCGTCCGAGCTGCTTCCAATACAAAAGTACTCGGTGTAGGTAATGAGGGATTTTTTTATTTGATTGTCAAACAGTTTCCATTTTAGTAACTAGATGGCGTATGGGTAGACAACTATCGGTAATACCAGGGAATACCGTCAATACTTGCTGCAAAACTGGGCAAAAGAATGTAAAACTTGATACATTTCAAGACGCAATAATATTCCAATGAATAGGATAAAAGAGTTATTATAAAGATGTTTTAGTTTATAACTCACGGAAGAAATTGCCCTGTTTACCGATATTCACACCAAATGTCACAGGAAATATACATTTTGGTTTTGACAACATCTTACCTGCACTTGTGCAAGATAACGGATATTTAATGGCTAATATTTTACCAATAATGAACATAAAAAACACAAATAACACAATTTGGCAAAAAATAATAAAAACCACACCAACAATAAAAAGTAGAAGAAGTTTTGAAAGTGACTTGCCCGCCAAAACTCTCTGTCAGTTGTCAGTTTCAGTTTGACAATTTGCGTGTTCCTAAAATACCAGTATACTGGCCTAATCGCTTAGGCCAATGATGGCTTAGATTCAAGATATATTTTTGATTTACGTCACACTTGACAATACTCTGATATTTTTTTGAAACACTACCAATATGTTGTCAGTGATGCCAACCTGCAGATAATTTCAGATGGGTGGGGAACCAATAGAAAATCTAGAAGTGTTTACCGTCGCGCCGTCTGGTGGAGATTTAAAAAAGAAAACTTCCCATTGCGGCGATGATTAACTTTAAACTTGACACCAATAACTATTATATTTTTTTCCTGTATGAATATTATTCATGCCATTTATCGTGCAGGAACCGTTCACATTTGACACTATTAGAACTACGTAAGTATCCCTTTTTCCTAGGACTCAAAGTATCAAACAAATTCTTTTTTCGGTTTGAGTACAGGTAGACAACAAGTCAGACATACATAAATATACATATTACATAGGCAGATAGACACTTTGCCATTTATAATATTTGTATACTTACGGATAGTAATAATTATTATTGTTTATTAAACTACTTTAGGCTGCAGTTCCACTGCGGAAGCGGAACGGAGCTTAGCTTAGCGGTGCCCGAATTGACCAATCGTGCTGTTCCAGCGGAATGACAGCAAAGCGGAGCTAAGATTTTGAGCATGGTGATTGGTCAATTCGGCACCGCTATAGCTCCGCTCCGCGTCAGTGGAAACACGGCCTAAACAGCTTATGGTTCTTATCATAACTTTCATTTGACTGTTAAGTCATGGTATTCCCAGGGCTGTTTACCTTTTGATGTTATCTGTCATTATCACGCGCCACTTCAAAACGTTTATCACATTTTGAATGAGTTCTTTGTAATTAATACTTTGTAGAGTCCCCATCGTTTATGAGAAAAACGGACGGTTGGATCTTCGATATAGTATGTATTATTGTAGTTAGCTTAGACTAGACTAGACACAAATATACAAAAACTACAATATGTCTGTGTAGTGTATCAAAACTTATTTTCCATCTATTTTAAAAATTAGTTAGAATGCATACTATTGGCTATTGTATGCTTATTACTAGAGACCGGATTATATGCAACATAAAAAGCTTGTTATATGCATGCAAATATGCACGAAAAATGCTTGAAATATGCACGAAAATTGGCAGAATATGCAAAATTATATGACAATATGCAAATTCAAAGTATGTATACTATTAGTAAATTATTTTTTGATATATGATAAATATAATAGACCGTATTGTAACATTATAATATGGCATTAAAATTATTTTAATTTGTAAAGGTAAGAAATCAAATATTTTTCTAAATTTTCAGTAGTAAGATTGTGTCTACGATCATTTAGAATATTTTTGTAAATAGAAAAGGTTCGCTCCACATTCACTGAGGAAACTGAGTAGAATTTGAACTTGGGTGCTATGTTAGCACGTCTTACAGTTTCTTGCAAAAGTTCTGCCGTTTAATTTGTAGTTACTAGTTAGCGAGCTCGACTTTCTTCTGTATCTTTCATTTTAATTTTATTATCGTAACTGTCAAAACAAAAGATGCACACGGCAACTGACTGTATTCGAAATGCAGTAAAAAGTCACAACTATTACTCGATAGCATGTCGATAGCCCTTATGTTTTGTAAAGTTTCTGTTATTGTTATTTTTGGTCGCATTTCGAAACGCAGCATTAGTGAAAAATGTTGTAAATGTACCGATAATATGTATCCGAAGTAGATCTTAGGTGAAATATGCTATTACTGCTAAAAATGGCTAAAATATGCAAATGCATATAATCCGGTATCTACTTATTACTGATACTAAAGTCTAGAATCTAGATGATGTACAAAATTCCGTTGCGCCAGAATAGGCTACTTGACCTATATTCAATTTCATTGAACAAATGCATATTTCTAGTAGAACTTGGCCTAGGAAACCGTATTTCACCCTTATTATCAAATAAAAGCTTATGATTGATAAATAAAGTCGATTTGAAAATATGATTTTATGAAAATAGGAATTGTACTGACGAAAACGCTTTTGCGGTACTTCCGATTGGGATGTGACGTCATCCTCATACTAATTTAATATCTTTTATTTATCGCGCTCGCTATATGTAAGTTTATTTGTACATAAATAATAAGAATAAGCCTGTTGTATATTTTCTTCAATTATTCAAATAAAACTTCATTTTTTTTATATATTATCTCCATTTATTGTAGACGGGAAATGAAATGGCCAAAACTTTTCTCCAAAAGTTTTCAACATTACAAATGATTTCTAATTTCTAATATAATTATTTTATAATTTTTGGGCACTTTAAGACTCGTACATTTAGCACATTAAAAAAAATTCAATAAAGAGAGTTTAAAATACAAAGCGTATGACGTCACACTATGGCGGACAGTGTTTTCGGCGCCATTTAAGAGGCATATTTTTCAATAAACATTTTTATGGGTTTCTACTGTGTAAAATATTAAAATATAAGTTTTTTTTTGTAAAAATGAATGATTATGAAGCGATTAGCATGAAGAAAAAAATTAGGTCAAGTAGCCTATTCGTTTATCACCGGGAACCTTACATTAGTACCGTAGAAGTATCCTATATTGTCCTTTCTCGGGACTCCAAGTATCTCTGTACCAACAGCAAATTCGGCTCAACGGTTTGGGCGTGACAAGGTAACAAATAGACACACTTTCGCATATAATATTATGATATTTATAATAACAACTATCTGTCCCGGCAAACGTTTCTTTGCCATATTATATAAAGTATATCGCCCGTATTATTTTATTGAATTAGTGACTAAATAAGTATGTCACCATGGCAATGTCCATCGCTATCCTGTGACGCGCGTCGCATAAACAATGGTCGCTCTTTATAGACAAACAATTTACAATAAAATAAAATTGCGACTATAATTAAAGATCTCAGCTATCCTATCTATCAAGTTGGAAAAAAGTACACATTTAAAAAAAAGAAACATTAAAATCGGTTAAGTAGTTTAGGAATCCATCGCGGACAAACATCGTGACAGGAGATTTATATATATTAGATTGCAGTTTATCAGACACAATATAATACTTATGTAATTTATTTATTAAATTACGTAAGTATTATATTATGGTCTCTGTAAAAGACTGTCAATTACATGAAATATGGTCAACACATGTTATATTATATTGCACATAAAAATGGAAAAATACAAATTACTACGTGCAGGGGATTTTTTCTGACCATAAATACATAATGATGTATATAATTCATGAGAAATATAATAGAGGAAATAATTAACTATTTACAGTAATGGCTCTGGTAACTATAATATTATAGATAAGCATGGTGTGAAGATTATGATTTATGATCAAAATAATTTGTCATAATGTTTTTGGCCTAAGATCAAGTTAGACTATGACTATGGTCAACTACATACTTAATTGGTGCCCGAAACTCCGTTTCGCAAAAATTCCAAATTCGAAAGTATATCCATACCAAATTTCATCAAAATCGGTGAAGTGGTTTAAGCGTGAAGAGTAAGAGATAGACAGCCACACTTCGCGATTATAATATTAGTATAGATGTAACATGGTTAAACCACGAAGGGAGATAAATCTAACTGAAGCTAGTTATTTCTTTTCTGTGATTGCAGTTATTGAAGTCAAAAACAACTGAAATGTAGCATTGCAGGTCGTTTAGCAGAGTTAGAATTTAGTTTAAGTAGACTATTTAGCATAACTGTGGTCTTAAGAAGTTCAGGAAGATATAATATGATGGCAAGCCATATGAAAAATGTAGAGTTGCAGGTGCGTTGCCGATCTTTTAAGAGGGAATACGCTCTCTTCTTGAAGGCTTTCAGATTGTATTGGTCCGGAAACACTGCTGGTGACAGTTCGTTCCACTTTTTTTTCTCTTTTTTTTGCATTTTTCGTTTGATTCTCTACGTTCTAGATGTTTCTGGAATGTGTAATCCCTGGTCGCTGTGTAATACAATACAGTAATTGTGGCGTCTAGTGCTTATCCGCTTTAGGGCATCTAAAATTATACCAGACAACGTTCACATGCATTCTGCTTTATGAATCCAACGTTAATATAGCTTCAATGTAGTTTGAATCGTATCAAAATCAAAATTCTAATATGTGTCAGGAATCAGAATACCTACAACATTTTGAACCAATTTAATCACAGATTTTCCTTGCAGCTTTTCATGAAAAAAACACATATTTTCCAGAACTGAGCCGGCCGATGATGATGAATTATTTCTTAGAGCAAGAACTCTTGATCATAATTATTATGTCAGTTTTTAAGCAAAAAAAAAAACATTCACCCATTTGGATGCTACGGGCCTACGGGACGACATATTTTTTTTTACCACAGAACGCAAAAACTAAATTACATCGAAATAAACAAGTAATTATTAGAAGACGCTGACTTAGACAGGGGGAATCCCTCGCAAGAGCAACGTCCATTCTAATTTATAAGGTCAAGTATTATTAAATATTTTGTTTCAATGAATATATCGCATGTCTATGTTTATCGTCTAACAAAAAATATCATTTGTAATGTTACGTAAGGTTAAATCATTTCAATATCTTATGTTATCGATTCCAAAGTTCAAAAATAACAAGTTCTCAAGATAAAGATAACTTTCAAAGAGAATATTAGGTAAGTGTATAAAAATAGCGCTGCTATCATAATTCTTATTGTTATATATTTTATGGACATTGGACATTATTTGGACATCGACCGTTAAGATTTCGGATGATTAGATCTGAACCTGTTCCAAAGAATATACATAATATATTATTATACTTCATATTATAAAAGTGTCTGTCTGTCTTAACGCTTAAACTGCTGAATCAATTGCGATAAAAAGTAGAGATAGTTTAAGTTTGGTAGAGGATTGTTATGATAGCACAGAAGAGTTTTTTATCATGGAAAAATATACGGTTACAGAGTGATTATAACTACGTAATATATTATATAGGTAATCTATCTAACAAAAATTATAAAGGTGCTCCATACCACAAAAAATTGCGTCAAAACTCCAATATCAACGGGCAAACTAGTCGGTATAGGACCGTTAAAAGTTGAGTCATATTTGTTTGTAATTACTAGACGCTTTTCGATAATATCACAGCCCCGAGGTGACTGACACCGGGATTCGGCGCCAAGGTGAGACAGAGGAGAGGACCGGTTCCCAAAATCTCGTTCGAGGTCTATCTGGACAAATATTTCAAGAATTTTGGGACTTTCCCTACATGGGAGCTGAAGTTATTGAATTGGTAAAACCGAACTATCCGAGTTTATGATGATTAGATAACCATGCTGCTGACATTGATTGCGATTTTCGAAGCTAAGACACGCATAAACGACATTATTCGTGGGCGATGATAGACAAAAATACGTTCATCGTTTTGGCCTCTACCTGTCTTGTAGAGGCCAAAAGCGAGTCAGCGTATTAATTCGCAATTGAGTAGGTAGTATCCAACTCAAATAATTATTAGTTTGCAGAAACTAAAAAACACAATAAAAAAAAAAACAACAAATTATTGCATTGTCATTGGCGCTTGATACGTATAGTATGCAAAGTTCCTAAATAGTAGTCTAATCTACTCGTACTAGAGATAGGTAAAAATCGTGCTCAAAGATTCCGTTACATCTGGTTACACACATGCAGCCCAAGCAAATAAGAGCATGTTAAAAATACGTTCGTGGTTTTGGCCTCTACTAATTGTCTTGTAGAGGCCAAAAGCGAGCCAGCGTAGAAAGCCGCAACGGCAAAGGTAGAAAAATTTTAAATGTCAAGTATCCACGCTGTTAATCGCTACTATGACGGTATTGTCATTAATCCTTCGATCGGGGATTCTTGGAAATGCTATTGTATTCTATGTTGTCGCGATCACCGGTCGCGTCTCGTAGCGTTTTAATGGGAAGGCTCCACAAACCATTATAGTCTCTACGAACTGCATCTTTATTCTTATGCCTCCTCTACATATCGGCGGATGCGTCGGGAGATGCATCCGCAACCATATCTGCGGATAAATTGCGATCCGTCCACACATCTGTGAGTTAATCAGTCTGTGCACAATCGTGAAAGACGTAACTCGTGCCGCAAAAATGGATATAGAGACAGTAGCGGCAGCTTCTATATGTATACTTAATAACCACCTATATAATTATTACCTAAGAGCGCACCGCAGTAGAGTAATAAAAAAATGGAGCAAAAGAAGGGGGTGGATGCTGTCTATACTCTATATAAATATCAAAGTAATAATTGAAAATATATTCGAAATAAATATTTTAGCAATATTAACTTATATACCTAATAATAACATTTATTTAATTTTGATTAGAATGTTGAAAATTGGTCATCTTAGCCATTTCGATGACAAACACACACGTCCACTCCCACTAAATTTCCGTCGAATACTGATACATCGGCAGACGTGTGGACGGGCGCCTTGCGTTCGCGCTCGATCCCTTTGATCCGTGTCGAAAAACCGACACCAAACGGATGTGTGGCAGATGCATCGGCCGACGTCAAATACCTACCACAGACAAGCAAAAACCGCCGTCTACACATCGGCGGACGCATCCGCAGATATGTAGAGGAGGCATTAGACAGTATTCTCCTAATTTTTAGAAAGAGGTTTTAAGTGGATTGATTTCAAGGCTTATGCCGTGTTTTCCAAAGTTTGTTATTATTTATAATATAAGTTATAAAGCGATAAAAAGTGATAGCGGGGATAAACCCTGTAAAATAAAAATAATGATTACAATTTGAAAGTCAAATTTAATGTCAAATTAAATTTAATGTAGTAGAAGTTACTTTATTGCAAGAAAAAAAGATAACTAAACGATAGCTAATGCAATTAATATTTAACGCGAATAATAAGGAAATTTTAACAATGAGTGATTCTGCTGTAGCACAGTATAGCAATAATATTGCTATACTGTGGCTGTAGACGGACGATTGTCAATACGAACTTTTTATGACATTTGTTAATTGTTTAAATTGAAATATACTTACCTAATATTATGTATATTAAATACATTTAAGTTGTTTAGTTCTAGTAAATATACAAAAACAGCTTTTGTCGGTGAAGAATTAAATTTGAATAATGTAGAGCCACAGTATTACAATATTTAGTGGTAGAGTGTTCTGAAGTAGAATACACGCCATCTAGGGGACGCGGTATTTTTCCCATATTTTGTAATTAAATTAATATTATATAATAATAATTTAATTAAAAGATTAGTAGTACTAAAGTTCTATAGCTTATGAAAACTTTAGCATTTATGGTAACTACTACTCTTTTTTTTTTTTTTTTTTTTTTTTTTAAGGAGGGGAAATACTTTGCGTATGCCCCACGCCTTCGGGGGAAGGGGCGGGGGTATGTGGGACTCCCTACAAGAGGTCTACCCACTAAAACCCCCCCAGCCCTTCTTCATGCGCCTAGTGCGGGAGGGACGGGTACCACGGGGCAATTCAATTCCGCCCCTTCCCGCGCGCATGGTAACTACTACTCTACGGATCTAAACACCAAAGCTTGGCAACAAGGCGAGCCCTAAGCTACAGAATAATATCTAACGTAAGTTAACTGTAGACAGGATATTATACAGTATATTATGTTGGAGACATAGCATAGAAGTTTAGTATCTCTAGAGTCTAGACTCTAGAACAAGGAAATCACAGCAATCAAGGCCTATTTTGTTACCTCGTTCATAAATTAATGTCAATTAAAGTTGCGAGAAATTTGACCTTACATTGAATACGTTTAGCAATCAAAGCTCATCATTGGGAGATTCCCAGGGGGAATGAGCAATACGACAATCAGAGATACATTTTTAGAAAATCACAATATTTGAAAATACTGTCACAGGAATTATAGCTCTATACTCTTTAGACAATATTTTAAGGGACAAAGCATAATTATTATCAGAAAACAATGCGTGGCCGAAAATATGGGACAAACTCACTGTTGTTTTTGGACCAAGGGTTTTGTAGAAAATGAGGTTGACTTTAGTGCCATAATTTAGTTGTATAAAGTTTTTTTTTTAAATATAAGTACTTACTTCCAATACCAATTACCATACCCTCAGATTAGAAATTTTGGTTATAGTTCATTAAACGGGGGAATAACGGCTAGATTATATTTTCGATTTAGTTTTTTGTATCAATACAAAATCACGGCAAATCATCAATGAGTGACGCACGTAGGGGACTCCCTTATCGCGGCACGGCGCGCGTGGCGGCCGCTCTTATAAAACACGCGCGCGCCATATACGTACCATTCTGACATAACACTCCGTGTAGTACAGACGCACTGCAGCCATACACATCCTCCTTACGTGGAATTTAAGTCATAAACATGAAGAAGTACTCCGTGCTAGGCAACAAGAAAAAAGTCACGATGGAAGTGAATTCCACGTTATTAAAAGTGATCGGAAATAACTGCATAATCAGAGTGACCGTTAATCAAGGCGAGATTGAGGTTGTCGGGAACGATTGTCGTGTAGACGTGATCGACAACTACGGATCTGTGAACCTGGTGGGCAGCGGTGGTGTTGTCAGCATCAACAAGAGATGGAGGGGAGATAAGGTCTCCCTAGTCGGCCCGGACTGCCACATCGTCGTGGACGGGAAGGAAAAAAAGTCAGCGTCCTACGAAGCGCAGCTGTCCCCGTTTAGCAAGGATCTGGACGATGTTATCGAATCCATCTTCACATTCGTCATGCGTTGAACAATCTCGGGATTAGTGTGGTTAAAGTGATTCTGGAACTTACAGTTCAGTGTGCAGTGGCGTAGCTAGGTAATCGAGGACCCCCGGGGCAAAAATTAATACCGCAACCAGAGGTGACGCAACTCGCAAGACTTTTTTATATGTCGATATAAAATATAGGCGTACGAATAACCGTGCATTAAAAACCTTGTTACTCACTTCACTATCTGAAAGATACCTTGAAAATATGAACAGCTACAAAACTACTCTTGTTATTAGATTGTAAATTAAATACTGAATAGCCGCCTGAACTGGGGCCACCGGGGCACCGCTGCACCTTTGTAGTAACTACGCCACTGCTTATAGTCTGTCACCTAGTGGCTGGAGGTGGGTTAGCTGACGTGTGCTTACAATAAACGCTTCTGAAGTACTTACCTCTTTTTTACTTTCACCTGTGTCTTAATAGGAAATAATAACCCTTTTAAGTTTTTATAAAGCTGATACATTTTATTTAATCCATTATTTAGTTACTTATCAATATACTTAAGAGAAATACTGAAAACGATCATTATTTTTTTAGTATAAAATATTTTAATTATCACTTTTTTTTATTTAACAGTAGTATTTTAGTAATTTAACATAATATTATTGTATATTATTTTATATTATATGGACTGTAGAATATAGATTTATTATTATTTATTATTTTACAAACAATACTACGAGTAAGGCATATTTTATGATGTCCATTGTATATGAAGTCAGATGATTATTATTGGAGTGTTTAATATTAAAATATGGTCTGTGTGTTCTTCCTAACCACAAGCTGAGACCTATAATTGGGTCCATATTAGAGGTGTATATGTGTGACTCGTCCAATGTTCTGTACCATAGCTCCAAGACACGAAGAAGCTTATAGTTATAGTGTTATTAAATACTAGATGACGTCCGCAACGCAATTAGTTTATCGCGCGGTAACCGTACATTTTTCCGGGATAAAAAGTATCCTATGTCCTTTCCCGGGACTCAAGTGCCAAAATCTCCATGCCAAATTTCAGCAAAATCGGTTCAGCGGTTTGGGCGTGAAAAGGTAACAGACAGACACAATTTCGCATTTATAATATTAAGTATGCATTAATAAGCTTCTTGCATAGCTCTATGCCTCTATCACTGGAGATCAAAATCAGAAACAAAAGGCGAAATTATGAATGAATAATGAATGAAATATTTACTTAATGAATGGAATATTTGACGTACTTGTGTCTTATGATATGCCTATCGTAATTCGTAACGTAGCTGATAGAGATAAGATACGTCCTATCGCGAAATATTAGCCACTTATAATATTTTCCATTGTAGAGAAAGCCACACTTAAGGCCCAGTAGTCTTGAAAATTAGCAGGTCGATGTCTGTCAGTACGAATATCGACCTAAAGGACATTATAATAACATTCATATCAGCGCGCCTTGTATAGTGGCGGTTACGCGCTCGCCGCGTGCCTTGATAATAGAAAATAGGAGATTTTTGGTATTACACAAATCAAATATATCAAATCGTTTCTAAGGTTAGGTTATGACAAATGTACTACAATTTTTGTTTTTTCTAGAAAGTGTGTAATTTAGCCATAAAATGATTTAATTATGAAAAACAGCGTTATAATAGTCATCTTTGAGATTTTTTTCTATCGAGCAGAATTTTTCAAATTGTGTACTGATATACCTTTGCGTATAGGAAATTTTCTCAATTTTAAAAGGGTATATTTTTTGTAATTAAATAATGACATTTACTTTACAAAAAACGGTATTTAAAAAACCCATTTTACGTAGTTGCAACAACCACTGCACCTTAATAACATTCCAGAGTCCAGACTGTACTGTAAACTGTTATCATTGTTCAATATAAACTAGATAAATATTGAAAAAAAAATCTATTCTACGGACTCTAGGGGCTGGACTTAAGTTCCACTTAGCCAAACCAACAAAAAATAAAAGAGTGCCTTTAAAATATTAACTTCCGAATTTGGTTATTAGAAAATCCTGTTTCGGATTGCTCGTGTCCCGAAAATAGTTTACTAATCTGCAGTGGCTCTTATATTTTAACTACTTCATACCAGCGACATCTAGCGGATATAAGGTAAACTAAAACGACAATGTGCTTGCTTCATTTAGATTTTAGAATATTATTTTACATGATTTTAATTCATTTTAAGATCAATGATTAATGATTAGAGTCGAACATTATTAGTAGAGCCTGATTTTGACGATAATGATACAGAAATAAACAATGAAAAGGTAACAATTTAAATAAATTAGGAACAGTGATCAAAAGGAAACGCAAAGTTCAAGTTCAATGTCAAGTTGATACTAAACTGTTTCGCTAGATGGCGTTGCTAGCCTTAAACGACAATCCTATCTACCAAAGTACTTAATTTGAATAATAAAATATACGCACAGCGCTCCGCAAGTAAGTTCCGACTTCCGAGGAATCAGGGGCCGATAAACTATTAAGTACTTAGCGAGATAATTTTGTAAAAGTTTTAAGTTCCTTATGATAAAAATCTTAAATACTTATAGATTAATTAACTGGTGATATATTAAGTATATATGTATAGTATAAAAATATATTTCTGTTGTCTGGTACCCGTAACACAAGTCCTTCAGGTACTTAGCACGGGGCCAGACTGACGTGGTGTGAAACGTCCATAGATACTATAATATTATAGGTATTATTATATCGATTTAAAAAAAATCGATTTTTTTAATCAATTCGATTTCGAGTTCGAGTTCGAATTCGAGTTCGAGTTCAAGTTCGACACAAAACACTAGACACCAACCGTCTTACGGTTTTTCCAAAGTTTTTCGATCAGCACGAGAATCTGACGCGAGGGTCACAGTTTTTACCCATCCCACAAAAGAGCTCAACGCCGCTAAAGAAGTTTTCACTTCAAAAATATGAAAAATAAAAATAAAAGGAAAGATAGTTTCAGCATGGAAGAAGAATGAATAGAATCTGGAGACAACGTGGATAATATTACTGATGCATGTAGTGACTATGATGAAGTAAATGAAATCTTTTGAAAAATGGCAAATAAAGACCTAATAATAGGAAAAAAATGTAATGTAATGTTCTATGTCAACTATTAGTTCATATTGGTGTCTACTATTAGTGATGTTCGTTTTTTGTGATGTCATCTATTAGTACTTATGAGTTATGACTAAGTTTACAAAAAGACCAATAATAAATTTTTTAATTGATTTGTCAGAGAATTATTATAATAGTTTTATTTTGTAAGAGTTACTGAAGACATCGAAGAAGTTATCAATCCTTTATTTTCATAAATATATTATATTACATAACATTCAAATGTTGCATGTTTCCTAAAAGTGTCTGCCATTAGGTCTATTCCCTTAGTTACTACGTCGACATTAAAAATCCTCACAAAGACAATAATATTATTCTAGAAAAGTAAATAAAAATTGTGATACACTTGTTAGTTGTTTACAAGTACCTACCTACCTATATGCTGTATCGGATAAGATAAGATTTTACGTCACATTTATTCAAGTGTTTTACAGCTACTGACGTCATACAATAAATAAAAATTTGTTTTACATTGGATAAACAAGTGTTCAAACCTAAAGAAGTAAATAGCTTTGTACACATTGTGCCTTTTTTTTGTTCAACATGGGCATGCCTTAAAGCGCTGCCGCGCTGTCAACAGTGAACGTGTGGCATGCCCGTGACGCGCGTCAAAATCCACCCGCGTTGAAAGAAATGTGTCATAGCGCGCGCTACGATTTCAACGCGCGTTCCGGCCTACGGGCATGCCTCACGTAACACGTTTGACGTTGACAGCGCTATAAGGCATGCCCTTGATGACCAGAAAAAGGCACAATGTGGACAAAGCTATTATTTAAATGATATTTGGTGAAGTCTATAATTTTTTTTTATTTATCTTTTTTTATTTTAAATTATTAGGTAAGTATACATATTACATAATATGATATAATATATTATACTTCTTTAGGCCCAACAATCAACATCTATTCATTAGCTTATAACTTCATCTTCTCCAGAATTCCTTCCTCTTTCAGAGAAAGGAATTCTGGATATCTTTTAGAATACTAGATCATAGATAGACCTACAGTGTAGGTACTTGAAGAATGAACTTATCAATAATTTTGTTATTAAATACCGTAATCGAAGTTAGAAATTAAAAACGCGACATTTGCGATGCGTTATGTCAAATTCCACCTTTTTTGTTTTGGATTTCTAATTTCGGTACCAAAATTATCGAATCCCAGAACCCAAACTAAGCCTTAATATTAATTATTAATATTCGTACGTTTTTTATTTTTTAAAGTCAGAAAGGCCCACTCGTCAACGTGAAATTACCACATATTTACGTGATGGCTAATAGCTTGAACACCCCATAGCTTGTTACGTTATTAACGAAATGGACGACTAAATACCGAGTAGTGCCCGTCGTCGACGTATTTGAATACTAAAACCATATATCAAGCTGTTAAAGGTTTAAGTATAGTTGGACGGAAAATAGTCAGTTTTTATGGATAGGCCTTTTTAGCGTTATATTTAGAGTGTGACCTGGCTAATTGAGAATTTGGTGGAATCATTTAGGATTGTTATTTATTTGAAGTCTGCTGTTGATATTTGCACCAACTTACTTTAACTATACTTAACTGTAACTTTAACTACATATTATTAACTACAGTGCAAAATGTCAAATCTTTGGTTACCGTTAAATTTGGCGTCCGACGCCATATTTAACCATAACTGCTCATACTTATATCTAACTAGCTGACCCGACAGACGTTGTCCTGTCTTAACGATGATTATTTAATTCGAATTGGTATAATTAAGAAAACAATAGATTAAAATTAGTATCTTCACGCTAAATTTCATCAAAATAAATTAAATAGTTTAAGCGACAATCATAAAAGTTTATTGTGCTGGAACCGTACATTTTCCCGGACAAAAGTATCCCTTATCCTTTCCCGAGGCTCAATGTATCTCCATACCGAATTTCATAAAAATAGACTGAATAGTTTAGGCGAAAATCATAAAAGTTTATTGTGCGGGAACCGTACATTTTCCGGGACCAAAAGTATCCCTTGTCCTTTCCCGAGACTCAAGGTATCTCCATACCAAAATTCATCAAAATCAATTGAATAGTTTACGCGCAAATCATAAAAGTATATTATGCAGTAACCGTACATTTTTCCGGGACAAAATGTATCCCATGTCATTTTCCTGGTTCTAAGCTACCTCTCCACCAATTTTCAGCCAAACCGGTTTATCCGTTCTTGAGATAAAAGTTTATTGTGCGGGAACCGTACATTTTCCGGGACCAAAAGTATCCCTTGTCCTTTCTCGAGACTCAAAGTATCTCCATACCAAAATTCATCAAAATAGATTCAATAGTTTACGCGCAAATCTTAAAAGTATATTGTGCAGTAACCGTACATTTTTCCGGGACAAAATGTACCCTATGTCCTATTCCTGGTTCTAAGCTACCCCTCCACCAATTTTCAGCCAAATCGGTTCATCCGTTCTTGAGTTATAAGTAGTGTAACTAACACCACTTTCTTTTATATATATACTAGCTGACCCGACAGATGTTGTCCTGTCTTAACGATGATTATTTAATTCGAATTGGTATAATTAAGAAAACAATAGATTAAAATTAGTATCTTCATGCCAAATCATAAAAGTTTATTGTGCAGGAACCGTACATTTTCCGGGACAAAAAGTATCCCTTGTCCTTTCCCGAGACTCGAAGTATCTCCATACCGAATTTCATAAAAATAGACTGAATAGTTTAGGCGAAAATCATAAAAGTTTATTGTGCGGGAACCGTACATTTTCCGAGACCAAAAGTATCCCTTGTCCTTTCCCGAGACTCAAAGTATCTCCATACCAAAATTCATCAAAATAGATTGAATAGTTTACGCGCAAATCATAAAAGTATATTGTGCAGTAATTGTACATTTTTTCGGGACAAAATGTATCCTATGTCCTTTTCCTAGTTCTAAGCTACCTCTCCACCAATTTTCAGCCAAATCGGTTCATCCGTTCTTGAGTTATAAGTGGCGTAACTAACACAACTTTCTTTTATATTTATATATAGATAAGATTTTTGTCGTGAAAATTTACTATGTTTCACAGTGTTATATTTTTCCTATCGATTTTTACGGATAACTAATTTTTTATAATCTGAATCCCATTACCTGTAGCTTTAAAAATAAACGCAACAGACATCTGTCAATTTCTGTGGTCAAAGTTAAGGTTAAAGCTAATTCAGCCTTAGCCCTTAACTATAACCATAAATTTAACCTTAACTTTAACTTTAACCAAGCCTTTGGTGCATCCCACCCTTAAGAGTTAATGTTGCAACTGCAAAAACGTGACTACCTGTACTTGCAGAACTTAAAAAAAAAAAAAAAAAAAAAGGTATGTAATATCACAATCTAACTCCCGCATTCAGATACGCGTCGCCTTTATTTGTAGTTGGAAATCTGAATAGACATTTTCGTTAGTGTGCGTACCCGACGGAGCAGTCAGTAGCGAGCGAGCCATGTACGCGTGTATAGATATGGTCACTCACACAACTAAGGGCGACGCGCACTCGTAGATTGCAACTATAGCTGTAATTAAATTAGGATGTTGACATAAGCCCCATACAATGTCTGTCAAACTCTTAATTAAGTTGAAGTTTAATCATGATTAAAGTAGATCTCTGACTTCTCTGAGTGCGGTCTTGAGACACATCGGGACGCATGTTTATAAGCTAGTTATACAGTTTTGCAAAAATATGCTAGAACATCTAAAAAAATTATAGAATATGTGTTACAATTAAATACCCTTGATGATAATCACAATGGAAAAAAGATGGATCACATAGCCCTTTTTTGTCGTTGACTGTACCTTTTACTGGGATTGGATTGGTCATCGTATCTATGGCAACAATTAACTGATAATAGCTGATAACGGAGGTTCTGTAAACAAATTACGAACCCAAGTCAGTATTGCAATTGCCTGTAATAGGCTGATCGTTCTGCAGGGGTTAAAAATTGGAAATAGTTTTACAACATGCATTTGACTTTGTGGTTCTAAAGACAAGTCATAGAATTTCATACACATTTTGATATTTTATATGAAGTTTTTTTTTATTCTTCACCTGCTGTAGACCAAAGTATTTTTAATAAGTATTTTTAAGATTACCGGTTAGCATTATTCTTGTTATTAACTATTTGTTGTAATTTAAATCAAAATCAAATTAGTCAGTGTTTACATTGTAGGATTTGTACAGTGGATGTGTTTACATTGTAGGGCAAGGAATTGACATTTAAGACATCTTTTTAACTTAATTCACTTAAGTTGTAAAATTAGAAAAAAAAAAAATTGAATACTTATATACGTATTGATTCAATAGTAACAAAAAGAAGATAAGGTTCCACCGAGATTTGAACTCGGATCGCTGGATTCAAAGTCCAGAGTGCTAACCATTACACCATGGAACCGTTTTGTTGGTGCCGTCCTCGCTCCAAATTTTCGGTAGCTTTTGGCGAGAGCTTTTTAGTTTAAAATGATCTTGATTTTTGTGCCCACTGCCCAATAAATCAAGAAACAAGTCAGAACTCATAAATGCTTAATAATTGTAGTTGTAGTTATAGATTTTTTCGAATATACATATCAATTGAAACTAAATTGTTGATGTATCATTGCATTTATTATATCTGTCTGTCTAAAACTTTATCAAATCTTAACAAAACAGGAAACATAAACCTAAAAGAAATTCCACCTAAATATAATTTAATCACCACTTTCTGTATAAATAAAGCTAACGTACTACGACAAATGACACGAAAAAACCTTTAACATGTCAGCCCGTAACCCAGTAACGGCCAAGCCTGGCCTCCTGGGCCCCGTAGGTTTTAATGAAAAAGCATCAAATTTCATAATTGACGCAGCCCCCGCCCTGGTCTAGCGGGAGCCACAATTTATTAATCAGAAATAATAATTCACAGGTAATGTCCACTGTCCGTGCGATAACTATCTTGGGGAATCGAAAGGGTTAGGTCCGGAAATACCATACGCTGTTGAACTCTCGTTAATTTGAAGTTAAACTTGAAGACACGTTGAATGTAAATGAAAGTTGAATAATATTAGTAGCATCGTGATGAGCGTCACGGTTATTTTTCATGGTTAAAAATTTAAAATGATTCACTTCCTCCTTTCACAATACAGTCCTATTCGTTTACGTAATATTTTAATTGAATTTCAATACTGATAATTGATAAATAGTAGTAATAAGAGTCAGGAGATATGCAATTGAAAGTGTAAATCACAAGAGAATCGTCTTATCATGTTTTTATTTTACTGCTGACTTCAAAATGCTCCTCTAATTAAAGATTAAAGTACAAAACTTGTCACTCAAGTAGTTATAACGCTTGTTTTTATCTGTAAACACTAGTTAAACGGTAGCAACTACAGTGCAACTGGCCCCACATAGATTTGAAGTCACACGCTACTCAATCCCTTGGCGCTGCGAACGAAAGAGTTGACTTTTTTTTAATTAACCTAATCAGTTAATTCAAGGCGCGGCGTATAGTAATAACCGGTAATAGACGGCGGTTAAGGTTTCTGTGCATAGCGCCCCAGGGACACAATCCATGCACTACCAAATTTCAAATCTTGCTTTGATATGCTTGATGGCGCGATTTGAATGGAATTTAAGAAAGTGGTGGAACTGATTTTTGAAACCCCTTTTATGACGGAGTTTGTCGATGGGTTATTTTAGTTGAACCAGAATAGTGTCTACACTACTATTAATATAGATGGGAGATTGGTGTTGTTGCATTGCATCCAAAACTGCTCTACCGATTTTGATGGTACGACGTTGAATCGATTACATTTAATTGTAAAGGAAAATTAAAAAATTGGTCTCTAGCTGCCATTCAATATACATTGTACTATCAGGAATTTGATTCATAGACAGATCTCGAATTACATTAAATTACCATAATATTCCGACCACTGCAGTCTGCAGCACTGTGGTCAGGAATCAGGGCCCGTACCACGAAACGGTTTTGAGACTCAAACAATCGTACGAAAATGTTGCGTCCTACTCTAACAAACGTGAAATGACGTTGTTAGAGCAGGACGCGGCATTCTCGTCCGATTGTTTGAGTCTCAAAACGGTTTCGTAGTAGGCCTTTTTTTTTTTTTTTTTTTTTTTTTTATTGGTGGGAAATGCTTTACGCATCCCCAGCGACCCGGGGGAGTGGTCGCCGGGGTATGTGGGACTCCCCAGGTGCTGCGGTAAGGAGGAGCACCCGGGGCTACCCACTAAAACCCACCGGTGCCTCCTTCCTCCGCTACGCTGCTGGGCCACCGGACCCGCCGACGGGGGCGATATCTGCGGCAGCCCAGTTAGCGGCATCTGTCTGGCAGACTCCATCGCAGCAGCTGTCGAGCTGTTGAGCTTTCGGGAGAGCAGCCCGAGGCACCGGGCGCTCTTCTACCGGGTAGGGCTCGTGCATTGGGCAGCGGATTCCCCAATCCGCTGCCCGAGCCCTGATTACGGCGGGAGCTGGCGCTCATGTATGGCGCGCCTGCGCCCTCCGCGCCGTCTTCGAACGGGATCCGCGGCCACGTCCGCTTCTCTCTCCCGTTCGGCAGCCTCTTTCTGCGAGATGACGGCCTCGCAGAAGTTGGCTATTGCGTCGAATCCTTCACTCGACCGGACCATAGCCGTCACTATGGCCGGGAGGCTTAGGTCAAGTCCGATAGTAGCGCAGAGCACCGCTCGTTGTTCTGCCCATGCCGGACAGTCCTCGAGCGTGTGCTGCGCTGTGTCATCTCCGTGATCGCAGTGGTGGCACTGCGTCGTCGGTTCTCTCCTAGCCGTACGGTGCAGGTAATGGCCAAAGCACCCGTGCCCGGTCAACATCTGCACCATACGGAAGGTGAGGACGCCTTTGCAGTGCGTTACCCACGTCTGCAGGTGCGGGCGAAACGCTGCCACCACTGCGCGTCCAGCCGTTGGTGTTGCCATCCGGTCCTCCCAGGTGCGCATTATAATTATGCGCGCCTGACGCCTCCACCGAGCGGTCAGTTCAGTGGATACTCGGTCCCCCCTCTCTTTGACTTCCGCCGTGCGATAATAGATTTCGCTCAGAACCCGCGCTTCCAGGTCCCAAGGCGGGGTTCTGGCGAGGATTACCGCTGCTTCGCAGGATATTGTGCGATATCCGCGTATAATCCGTAGCGCCATCAGTCGCTGAGGACTTCTCAGTAACGCTCTGCTCTGGTTGTTAAGGTTGTCCGCCCAGACAGGAGCTCCATACAGGGCCATGGACTGAAGGACCCCTGTATAGAGCCGCCGACAAGTTGACCCAGGACCCCCTAAGTTGGGCAGGAGGCGTCCGAGGGCCACGGCCGTCTTCTTCAATCGGGGCACCAATCGGCGGAAGTGAGTGGTGAAGGACCACCTAGAGTCCAACACCAGACCCAGGTACTTCAACTCCGCACCAATGGGCACCTGTACATCTCCAATAGGAAGGAACGAGTTGGCAGGAGGGCGCATTCGCGGGCCATGAAAAAAGATGGCTTCCGTTTTGTGTAGCGCAACTCGGACCCCTAGCGCTTCTATGCGCGCCACCACCAGTGCCGCTCCGACTCTTGCCAGACGGATGGCTTCTTCAAACGTCTCTCCTTCAGCCAGCATGAAAGTGTCGTCAGCGTAGCAGACGAGCCTGAGTCCTCGGAGAAGTGCCGCACGCAGAAGGCGATCAAACCCGATGTTCCACAGGAGAGGGCCAAGGACAGACCCCTGTGGAACGCCGCACTCGGTCACGATCCGGATTATGGCGCCGTCTCTACCCTGTATATTTTATTAATAGCATTTCGGACAGATGTCAGAATTCAGAAAACTCTTTACACATCAACATGCCAAATTAAAGGGTTAAGCGCCAAAAAGCATATTCCCAAAAGCAGAATAACTGAAGACCGTCGATGAAGTGAATAATAAACATTTTATAAAATGAGGGCATTTTCTTCATTTTTCCATAATATGATTTGAACAAACCTTATAACTTACCCACTTCATCATTTGCCTAATACATAAAATCCATATTTTTTATTTCAAATATTTTTTCCGGTCCTCAAGCCTCAATTATTATTATTTTTAACAAAAAATTAAAACCGACTTCCAAGGTAAAAACAATAATAACATTAATATGAACTAACAAGTATTAAATAATTTTTACTATCTAATAGTGCCTTTTTCCGAATTCGGCTAAACCTCAACTATTTCTGTACTCAATCTTCATTATTTTGAAGTCGGTACCAGATAGCTGAATCTTCAGTCCTCTGACAGAATATTTGAAACTTTTGGAACTGGCACCGACTTCAAAATTATGAAGATTGAGTACAGAAATAGTTGAGGTTTAGCCGAATTCGGAAAAAGGCACTATTAGATAGTAAAAATTATTTAATACTTTTTAGTTCATATTAATGTTATTATTGTTTTTACCTTGGAAGTCGGTTTTAATTTTTTGTTAAAAATAATAATAATTTCACTCTTTTTAGTTACACTAGTACGTAAACCTTCGCGTATATTTTACGTATTTTATTACAATTTGTTAAGTGTTGAGAGAAAATTTAGTTCCGCCACTAACAACAGATGTCGTTGTTAAGCATCTACATCGCGGTATCGCTTACTCGATAGCATTTGATATAACTAATTCGCTACAATAAATATTTTATTCTCGCTCACACTCACTGGTTGTCTTAATTGATATTACGCCAGAGGGATTAACGTCCCAGGGTAACACTACAGAACCATAAGACCAGTTTTAGGCGTATGACGTCTTTTCTTTACATTAAGAGTCACAACTCACACTCACAAAATAATATATTATCAGTGAAGTGAACAGTAGTTAGTAAAGTATTCGATCTGTATAAAGGCCCGTATTCACTTTCATTAGTAATAAGTGCAAGTGATTAGGGCAGGTAATTAGTGATTAGGAGATAGTAAGTGTGGACAGCAACTGATTAGTGCAAGTCATTAGCTGGCTGCGTAGTAACGTGATTAGACCTGTATTCACTTTGATTAGTGATTAAGTGCAGGTGATTAGTGATTAGGAGAAAGTAAGTGTGGACAGCAACGGATTAGTGCCAGTGATTAGTCGGCTGCGTAGTAACGTGATTGGAAGCGTGTTCTATTTTTTGCGAGTGCAAGTACGAGTACCCTCGTCCCGCGCGTCCTTCCTCCCTTCACTCGCAGCGTGCCTACCATTTGAGAAAAAATAAAGCTCAATTTCATAGAAAATTGAGCTTTATTTTTTCTCAAAGATCAGGTAGACCTTCAGATAAATAAATAAAATAATAAATAAAAATTGTTTTATTTCTGAATAAATTTGAACCAAATGTTTTCAGAATGTTGAACAACGGCTTTCCGAAACTGAGATAGGTCTGGCCGTCACAGGCTCTTGGTCCAGTAAATAAGATGGATCATTTTTAAATTTTTTGATCCATTTTGAATTCATACTGGGGACAATGGAAATAGAGGGGGCTGATTAATTATAATTATCAGCATAATTAATTTTTTCTTTCAAGTAAGTTTTTAATTTTATCAAAATATAAAGAGACGACCTCTGTGGCTCAATTAGTTGAGTGTGTGGCAGCTCAAGCCGGAGGGTCACGGGTTCGAATCCCGCCGACGCAACGGAACAAAAAGTTTTCAATGTTTCCGGGTCTGGATGTGTATTAAATATGTGTATGATTTATTATTATAATAAAAATCTTAAATATATTATGTACCTATATCTAGTATAAAAGTATTAAATATATTATTTTCGTTGTCTGGTATCTGTAACACAAGTCCTTCAGGTACTTAGCACTTAGCAGACTGACGTGGTATGAAGCGTCCATAGATAAAAGGACACCCTTTCAGTTACTTCCATACTAATCCATACGTCTTACTAATTTTATAAATGCGAATATGTGTCTGTCTGTCTGTTACCAGCTCTTCAAGCTCAAACCTCAGAACCGATTTTGCTGAAATTTGGCATGGAGATACTTTGAGTCCCAGGAAAGGACATAGGATATTTTTATATCCCGAAAAATCGCATGGTTCCCGCGTTATATACGAATTTTTGCATACGTCTTCATGGTCAAACAGTTTTTAATAAAACTAATATTAAAAATGATGGACATGTCAAAATGGCAGTTGTAGTTTTGAAACTCAGAAGTCGGACGCTCGTGTTGTTTTGCAAAAAATGGCAAAGTCTTCTAGTAATCCGTTTTCGAACCCATATTTTTCTTGGTCTTGCAAATTCAGCTTCCAAAAGTGTTCCCGTTTCAGACAGCACCGCATTTAATACTTTTTTGAATACTTCTTGCAATTGCAAGCTCGCTTTTTGATGTTCGTCCATACTCGCTGCGCTGGTTGACAAAAAAAAACAATCGCTGGTTGACAGCTACTATTAAATTTACTCAATAGAGCCACTAAACAAGAATTGGACACTACTTGCACTACACACCTGCACTCCACTGCCTCAATTACTAGTCACTTGCACTTGCACTATACAAAGTGAATACAGGCCTTAATATAAAGTAGTAAAATATTCGATCTGTCGTCTACCGCCACGCGCCGCCCGCGCGACACCGTCGCCTCTGCAGCATCGACCGCCGTGTATTAAACAAACAGGTGTTGTTATGTAACAATACATAATTATTATTACGAGTTAGTATATCCATAGCTATGCCTTGTACTACTATCTATTCTGTGCCATGAGACATTGGTGACCTTAACACGACGTGGTAATGATGATGATGACGATGATGATGATTATGATTATGATGATGAATATTAATTGCATAGTAGCATATGCTTTCTGTTCTTAAAACAACGCCGAAACTCCCAAACGTGTATCTATAAGGAGTCAGGAGTTCTCTCAGCATCTTCGAAACCATGGTATACCTTGACCCAATATTTGACTTTTTGGTAGCATATTCTTAGTACACTTCACATAAAACCAAAATCACCATATGTTTCCATATAAATTTTGAGGAGTTCCCTCGATTACTCATGGATTCCATCATCAGGTCACCACTTTTGTGAACATGGTACCAAATTGGAGTGAAACCTAATACAACAAAACAAAAATTTCGAAAATCGGTTCACAAACGGCGGAGTAATCGTTGAACATACAAAAAAAAAAAAAAAAAATATCCACAGCCGAACATATAACCTCCTCGTTTTTTGGAAGTCGGTTAAAAAGGTCCAAAAAACAAAACTAACATTTTCAAATTGTTAGTTCCCACTTCATCTACTTAGGTCTCCAACATCCTATTTGACCAAAACGTCGCTTGTGCCTTTTTACCCGTTTCGGAAGATGGTCCCCCGTCGTTTATCCCTCATTGTAACTCGATAAGATATTTATTGGGAACATTGGAAATGGAATGGCTCCTTGGCGGTTACGTCGCTAACGCTCACGTCCGCTATTCTACATTTTTATTTTGTCAATATTTAACGTGCTGCCCAGGTATGATATACAAGGGTTTAGGACGAATCTGAAGATATTGGGTTTCAAATATAGCCTGTGGTAGGTACAGACTACAGCCATTTTGATGAGGGCCTTATCGAAAGTTGCGACCACGGCTGTACATTAGTCAAATTTTTTGTGCCTAAGCATTTCTAGAATGTATCTGAAATATATTTTTCTTGTTCAGATCCCTTCAAATCTAAGATCCCTATTTAGTGCATTCGGTTATAGTTTTTTTTAAATTATTCTTTATTTTTTAATATCACACCTACTTTCTAAAGCAAGGACTGAAAACTGAATAGTTAAAGAATTAATGTGTTGAACATGGTACGTAAACGATGAAATAAAAAATTGATTTGCCATTATGAAAATTGTGTATGTCTTAATAATACCTAAATATAAATAATACTAACTGTAGCCAGATAATTAGCTAACTAAAATCGCATGTAAAATACTTTATAAAACACATGATGTATCTCAAGATATATCTCGTGTACCGCAGGGACTCCGGACGTCCGCGTCGATGCATCTCTGAAAGGCTTTTGAGTCCATATAAAATATTTTATCGCCCCTTTACCGAATATGACAGCAAAATGTCATATTGGAATTTATAGTAGAGCTGTTTTATACACTTTGATTAAAATGTTAGCAGTGAAATCGATAGACATACTTGCATATTATGTCATTTAATTATTTCTTCTTCCAAGTTTTTTTTTTTAATTTTAAATTGGATAACTTTAAATACATCACATTTGCCATTTAGCTTTTAGTTAACTCAAGACGTATCACAGTGTAGTCTCTTTTGATTTTAATATGACTAATACTACGAATAATAAAAACTAAGGAAGAGTAACTCTGTCAAAAAACATGCTCCAAAATACTTGTCAAAAAAGCAATATTTAGGTGGCCTTGAGCGGTATAAAGGCTGACGTTACATGACAATTTCAAAGGAACCAAATTTAAAACGGTAATAGTATGGGAGTTACGTTTCCTTAGTTTTTATTATTCGTAGGAATTTAACCCAGAGTCAACACAAGTCAAGTGCAACTCGGCCTAAGTACTACCAGAGAAGTTGATTCCTAGGCAGATGACCAAAGTAACTTGGTCGCGTTAAGTCATGAAACTGTGGTCAAACCTCAAACTCATCCGACCGATCACAATTCACAGCTAACATTGAATTGACATTGACAGCCGACCAAATGACGTAGACACATGTGTAAAATAATAACATTTATGACTCAGCCCTATATTTGAGGCCTAACCCATTGACTCGTAATACCCCAACTGTCATTACAGAAGACAATAAAAGAAGAGAAATGAGAAAAGTGTGCGAGAAAAAGAAATTTTCCGAAACAAATCAGTCACCGGTTGACGCGCGGCCGCGACAAGTATTTACGAGGGAGCGTATGAAAAAACTTGAAACTACCCACTTTTCATTTCAAACGCAATCTACGGGGATGGCGACAAATGGTCTTCGGACCTGACAGCGCTTTTGCCACTTTATTTTTTCCTTATTCCCGTAATATGCATTCTTGAAATGTTCTCGTGTTTCGAGTTTGTTTGTTGAAATCATTGGCAATACTCGTAACGGGAGGCTAACGTTAGGTCTAGAGTTAGTGTATCAATTTAGAGTCATATTAATTAGTTTGTTAAATGTAGAGGTCTACCACAAAGTATGTCTATCTGTCCGTCTGTTACCTCTTCAGGCCTAAACCACTGAACTGATTTTGCTGAAATTTGGTAAGGAGATAATTTGAGTCCCGGGAAAGGACATTCGATACTTTTTATCCCGGAAAATGTACGGATCCCGATAATCGAATTTTGACGCCACCGAGTTGCATTCGTCATCTATACTACCAAATAAATTAACCAGTCATTAAGCTTAAACTTTTTTTTTTATAGCGGGCTTTGGCCCATCACACATTCCCACCACTGTATCTCCTGTGTCGCCAGGATCGACAGCGGTATCCAACCACGAAAACCCTTTGATATGATCTCAGGGAGCCCGAGGGACATGCTAAAACTGTCTTGGAACCCGCAACGAAATTAATCAGAAGAAAATAGGAGGAGTAGGAAGATTCCAATTTCCCTCCCCATAAAAACGGGAGACAGCACAAAGTTGCAATAACCGAAAGTCAAAGAACTTATGGGGGAGCACCACGGAAATAAGGTTAATAATTGTGACTCCTATGCTGAAGCTAAGTTAATATTGGAGTTTATTGTGTTTGACTGTTGCCAATAATAATTGTGACAAAAACGCTTGAAGGCACGGAAGTTCCTAGCGCTGTCCACGAGATCACCGTAGTATGCGACTCCAGATGTACAGAATAGGTTGTTTAGCATAGTAGTTCTTTCGTTCTGCCTTAAACTGCTGAATCTATTCAAATATTTGTACACCTTGCCCATAGTATAGTAATTAATGACTGGTAGTAAGGCCTTGAGCTCATCTCGCTTACCATCGAACTCCTTTTGCGTCTTTCCCTCTCTCTCTCTCTCTCTCCCTCACCCATACATACTTAATCCCACAGAGTAGAATCAGACCACAATTCCATTTACACACTGGGACGATTTGTCCCGGCGACGCGCGGCGACATTATTGCGGCCAAGACTGATGGCACCGAACTTGGCCGTTTAATAAAATATTTACCCCGGGATAACTCGCCCCTGGATAACTCCTTTAGACAAATCATGCTGACACGCGTGGATGAAGAAATATATTATATTATATAATACTAGCTGTCCCGGCAAACATTTCCTTGCCGTAATAATAAAGTATTTCGCCCATATTATTTTATTGAAGTGACCAAATAAGTATGTCGCCATGGCAACGTCGATCGTTATCTCGTCGCACAAAGAATGGTCGCCGTCAGTCTCAGGTTGTAATAATTTACTATTATTCATTCAACAAATGCACTTATCAATATATAAAGTACCCAGTAGCCGATTCTCAGACCTACTGAATATGCATATAAAATTTGGCAAAAATCGGTAAAGCCGTTTCGGAGGAGTTCGTGGACTAACATTGTGACACTAGAATTTTATATATAAGAAGATGTATAATTGTAGAGACTTCAATATCAGATTTATGCATTGCGTATCGTAGCAATAGACAAGAATACCTATTTATTAAGTGAATGAAGCGGGTAAGTAACAATTTGAAAACTGTAGTTTTTTACATAAATGGAGGCCAAGAAAATGACTTGAAATAAAAAAAAAATGATTCTTTGTATAGCTAGATATATCAGCCAGATGATGAAGTAGATAAATTATAAGGTTTTTTTTAAATTAAAAGGGAAAAAATGAGTTATTCCTCTTATGTTGTAAAATGTCAGTTATTAAGTTCTTCCACTCATGTCTTTAATTATATGTCACCTACCTTTAGGCTTACATATATATGAGTTCCATAAGGGCGTACGACGTACCTTTGTTCTTTGTTTGTGGGACACCTTGAGTTTCATATTTAAATGATTTTGAATTACCAATTAAAAACCATAGGTTCCACCGAGATTTGAACTCGGATCGCTGGATTCAAAGTCCAGAGTGCTAACCATTACACCATGGAACCGGATGATGATAAGTACTTAATCAAATATCAAGATAATAAAATTAAGCTAGTGTGATGCAAAATATTAACTGCTGTTGCTGTTGACATTTGAAACTGGTATAAAAATAACTTTCGAGGGTATATGATTCATTCTTGTCTGTTGATTTAATTATATTGACTATACACACTCAGATACGAAAACATTATTAAATTAGTAATTACTAAGTCATCGTTAAGAAAATAATTGAATCTCAAAAGGAACCGTCATTTTGTTTCCGCTTCTCTTTTCAGTTCGCCTAAATAGGCTTTTTAACAATAATCCTAAAATGTGGAGTTCTTTATACTTCCACTGCGTAACTAATGTTACACGCTTAAATAGAACTTCTTTCCAAGATCTTTGACCAGGCTAGGCGTTTAGGCTCTCTAGTGCTCCAAAAATATACATGTATGTACAATCAGAGAAGTTGATCCAGAGGCAAATGGAGGATCTACGCAATTTGGTCGGGTAATATCAAACCTGGAGCCAACAGATCACAGCAAACATTGAATTGACATAATCTGTACAAATAACAAAGATTCGTCACCTGGATAATATTAATCAACTTTTCTGATATATATCCCTATTCCTGAAGTTGAAAAACAAGTAAGGAAATATCATTCGATCTTTCAGCTTTTCCATTTCCCTACCAGGATTATACAAATAGTGAAAGCATGATGTATCTCCGGGGAAATTCCGCGTCAATAGGAGTTTTAGAGTGGCATCACTCGCGAGATGAGGCGCTCCCATCCAATACCATCGCCGCTCCAAATCTTAATCCAATACGTTGCGACAGCGAATGATTTATATTGGAAAGCGATCCGCTGATCACACGGCTAAAATGCCGCTGGAACTTAACTTAAAATGGATTTATTTCAGAATAGATTTGAATGAAATACATTCAGAACGTCCTACATGTTGCCTACCACCGGTTCGGGAACTAACCCGGCGAGAAGAAACTCGCACGGGGCCCAAATACCAATTTTACCAAGAAAGTGGGAAAAAATCATCTTGTATTGTGATATCGAAAGGATGCAAAAATATTCTTAAATATGTTCACAGTAGGAAACAGGAGCTTTTTTGATACTCTGAAGTAGAAAGTAGAAACACAGGAGTTTTTTTATAATACTTTGGAGTACCAAGTAGGACACGGAGTATTTAATGTAATGCCCCAAAAAACGAGACATCATTCAAAGAGACTTCTTGATTTGTTACCTATTCAGTATTCACCCATTCACAACATTTATTGATTTAATGTTACGAGTACCCCTTCAAATATTTTTCATGAAAACTCCGTGCGTTATTTTAGCGCTCCGTCGTCCTTTCGCAATTCACTTTGGCATGTACACACCTGCGCGCAATCATGTTATGTACAGCTTACACACTAGGATTTTTTCATTTTTCGCATTTCAATATCAATTCAATATTCATAAAATATCACTTTGATAACAAAATTGAAATCTCTTAATGTTATACAATTCTTCCGTTCAAAGTAAGCTCATTAATTAATAATATATTTTGAGATATAGACTTAAGATGCGTATTAATAATAATAAAGCTTGCAGAATATTTTTGGAAGAACCTGTTCAGTTTACGTAGGCATTTGTACAATTTTCGTAGGCACATCTACATATTTCGTAGACATCTACGCAGTTTTCGTAGGCGTCGGTTCACATCACGTACACAGCTACACATGGTTTTCAGGCGCTATTACAGTTTTCGTAGACACTGAATAGTTTTCGTAGTTTCCTGTACAGTTCTCGTAGACATTGTACACATCTTTCGTAAGCAACTGCAACATTTAACAGAGAAAAGAAAGCACGCTTCGCCATCTGCCAATGAATCAACTTGTCTGATAGTAAATATATCGTATAATACAAGGCTGCTATTTCATTCTTTCGTGTATACAAACCATGAGCGATTCAGCAGATCTTACCCTGCAATAAACGGGGACCAGCTAACCGCAGGTTGATAAACCGCCGTGCTCTATATCTGAAATATCAGCGGCAACTAGAACTTCAATTAACAGGCCCGTTATTAATGGCGTTGGCCCGATTAAACACAATCCCGGGATCCGCGGGGCCTGGTTGTGTCACGTTAGAGTAGACCTTAAACCCTTGTTAAGTTAACCAGGATTTACATGTTTAATGATAGTATTAAACCCAATTTAATTATTGACGCCAGGTTGTGTCATGTTAGGTTTAACCAGGGTTTAAAGGTGACAATAATAGTGCATTAAACCCAGTCGTGATCGACGAAGCCCGGTTGTAACACGATAGGTTTGACCAGGGTTCATAGGTAACAATAACAATTAACAGGTAATCTCACCTGCCCCTTTCGCCAATTGTTACTAATTGTTAATAATGTTATCTAGTGTTTCAGGAATCAGGAAGCACTATAAGTAAGGATCTTAAATGGGCCTGACGTTCAAAGGTATGTGTAATGTGATATGGTATCTTTAATAAATGTTTCATTATTGGTTATTCAAAATCATCACTAATTTCTATGATAGTTCATAAATTTATGAATATCAAATACTTTGCCATATTATCAGGATACCAATGAAAAAAGTTAACGGTTTGTCTTTGTCATTTCGTAATCGAGTGCGTAGCCATAATTATCAGTCATCACATTAAATACGTCCTCGACCTAACAAACAACTAACAAGAGTCCAGTACACACTTGTTTACTACAAACCATTTGAACAAGTGCGCCCAACCTGAAGCTAAGCGATTGCACAAAAACAATTAATTAAAGTCGTAATTTGTCGTCGACTGGGGCGGCGAGGGCGGCACGCACTAATTGCCGACGAGAATTCGATGCAATAAATCACGGTTTAATATAGCGCGTCACGTCGCACAGGAATGCACGCCCAAATCCACGGTTAGCGGACCTCGATGTCACTGGCCGGCTTAAATTGTTCCGATAGTTTGTGTATTTTATTGTTTTCATGGACCTGACTATAGCAAAGACTTCCATTTAAACTGAGTTTAAATAGAAGTCATTGGACTACAGCGGTAAGGTGGTAAGCGATTGCTATAGTTGTTACTGCCATCAAAATTAGTGCAATTACAGACGAACGTCACTTGACGGCAGAAGCCTAAAGGCTTGATTGGGTGCGGTAGTGTTCTTGAGGCAGTGTCGTTCGTCTGCAGTTACTGGTGCAGTCGAATTTTACTGTTTTGTTGCTTATCTGGCTAAACTCAAAGTTTATCATAATGTCGGCACTACAAATAGGTGAAATATGTTAACTGTTATCTTCGTAACTATTGCCTTTAGAAAAAACAATATAGAGTATAATATGGTCAAAAATGTACACAGCCGTCTCTCAATTTACCTGTCGTATTTGTGTAAGATTTGTGCAGATATTAAATGAGTCAGTGATCTTTATGTCAATCATTAGTCATTAGACAATATAATGAAATGAAAAAAATATATCCAACACGAGTTACATTTGCCGGGGAATTTTTCATTAATTGTTGCGAATTGGGTCGAGCTGGAGAGTGTAGGCTGGCAACACTGGCAACACGTTCCCTGCGGGTTATTTATGAACAGTCACTGAGCTATGTAATAATCTGAGGCGGGATTTAATTTGGCGGACTGATTTCACACTAGGGTGCGAGAGGGATGGGGATATCTTTTTTTGGGGGGTGCGAAAGAGATGGACGCGATCGTTAGCGGTTTCAGCAGACAGGCCGTAATGGAAAATCGGCGTGGTGAGTTTCTTTCGGGTGTAAATAAAGGATTTGTTTTCGTGACCACTCCATCGGTCGTCCTTTTGGACGTTGAAGTTTTCTGTGATTGTTTTTACTTTTTGGGCCTTATTTCATATTAAATTACTAAATGACAAGTATATACGATTAACGTTAGTTACGTTTCTAACGGCCTGTTTCACCGGTTCTTGATAAAGAGCCAAATAGGCTATTTGACAGATAATGCAAAAAATTCTGTTCCACACGTGTCTGATAAGCCAATCAAGCAGATAAAATCATTGATATCCTATCAGCCCGATCATGTGGCTGTTAAAGGTTTTATTTGTCAGATAACAAAACTTTTTTTTTGAGATCGCGAAAATATTTCCAGCCTGCAGCCATCCTGCAGCCTATTATATTTTTGCCAGTTATCGTAATGATGCAGTTCAGTGTTGTGTGAACTTTCTTCAAGTTAATATAATATTATAATGATATTTTGAATAAACATGGATCTTTTAGAGATTTTAGAAGATGAATTAGATGATTTTTAGGGTTCCGCAACCAAAAGCCAAAGGGTAAAAACGGGACCCTATTACTGAGACTTCGTCAACGATGTTCTATGTTACTAACGTAAGAAACTCATTGGACGTCGTTGTCTGTCTGTATGTCTTTATCTGTCTAGCCAAGTGTGAGTCCGACTCGCGCACAAAGGGTTCCGTAAAAGTAGGCCATAAATTGTGTTTTTTGTATGGGAATGGCCCCCCTTAATTTTTTATTTTATTTTAATATTATTATTAAAAGAACACATATAATTAAACTAGCTTTTGCCCGCGTCTTCGCTCTCATTAAGAAGTATAATTATATATACAATCTTTTATCCTCTTAGGGGTAGAATTAATAAAAATCCTTTATTAGCGGATGCCTACGTCATATCATCTACCTGCATGCCAAATTTCAGCCCGATCTGTCCAGTGGTACGGGCTGTGCGTTGATAGATCACCATGTCAGTCAGTCACCTTTGAGTTTTATATATATATATATATATATATATATATATATATATATATATATATATATATATATATATATATATATAGATATTTTGTGAAAAATTCAAGTACCTACCTGTTGCCATTATTTATATATAGCAAAAAGGCCAAAAAATCATATTTGTTGTATAGGAGCCCTCCATAAATATTAACTTTATATTGTTATAGCAGCAAGAGATATACATAATCTGAGAAAACATCATATCTCTAGCTTTTACCGTTCTTGAGTTACAGCCTGGAGATAAACAGACAGACAGACAGACAGACAGACAGGCAGGCAGGCAGACAGGCAGGCAGGCAGGCAGACAGACAGGCAGACAGACGGAATAGCCGGGTGCCGCTTGGGAGTTGATGAGTTTAAAGGTTAATGGCATTTAAGTTTTATTATGTAACAAAATAATGTTTGTGTTTTAAAAATAGAATGTGTCAATAAATTTAAGAGAGAAATAAAAGTATTAATGCAAAAAGTATATATTATTATCCTTCAATATTCAATCACCGTTACAATTGAAATATTAAATTAAGTTTTATAATTACTACTTTTTATTTTCTTATTCACATTTTAAAACTAACAGAGTTAACACTTAACTGAAATGGAGAAGAAAAGCTATTAAAATAAGTATAATATAAAATATTTGAATAGCCTTTCTTCTTTCTCCATTTCAAGTTATCTACTCTTTTTTATAACGCATTTCCATCTTCAACATCAGCTGTTTCTTAAAAAAAATTCCTAGAGTTCTTCCTCAAGAAGGGTTTTTTGTTAGCTTTACAAATTCGAACTTTTCTTCGGCTAATTTATCAAAAGATCTTTTTGCTTCGGGTTTACCTGTAAGGAAATACATATTTTTAATATGCAAGTATTTCATAACAAATACTTCACTAATGATATCCTGCAAACTTCAGCTAGGGAGGCAAATCTGCCCAAGATCAACATCAACCAGCTGCACTGAACACAAATACTGGTAGGTAGGTTATAAGACAGGTAGGTGATCAACTTTTAAAAGTCAGATCAGATACAACAATAATTATGTCACAAAAATGTTAAGTACACTGGGTGGTTGAACTTGTTACCTCTGGGTTATGAGTTATGACTTATGAGTTATTACTAATTTCACAGATTATGATGTTTGAGATTTTAATAATACTGAGTAAATGTAAATGTTCTAAAAGTCCACTGTGGACTCTTGGAAATGCTATTGTATTCTATTGTTGTCGCGGTCACCGGTGTCCTTATGGGGCTTGAAGGATTAAATATTTATTCATTATCAGGAAAACTTACACAGAGCAGGATGTTTTTTTGATCAGTAGCACCTCAATCGTGGGTATCACAGACATAATAGATTTTCATTTGTTATGCAACAGACGGCGGCCGCTTGGGTGAAGGTTCCACAACAACTATATCATCTTGGCAAGAAGTACTAGCCACAATAATATCTATTCTGGAATCTGGAAACAAACAACATATGTACTTATAAATTTACATTATGTTTTTTTATTAAGGATTTTATCTAATGAAAATATTTACCATTCACTGTATCACTAGCTGTCATTGGGATCAGATAATACAGATTACAGAGAGTTTATTCAAACATAGGTATCAACAGCTGTCTAATCTACAACTAAAGACTGAACTGCATCATGCATGAGACAGAGCACAGCATGCTGGAGAGATTGGAGACACAAATCCATCTTCTTAGTCGTTTCCTTATCATTTCCTTTATTCCACTTAACCTCAATCTTTAGACATGTATCACTAGTTCAATAGAACTTCCTTGAGGCTTCTTTGATTGTCTTAACTGTCTGTTTCCAACTCAGACCAAAGAAACAAGGTTTCCAACGAAATCGTGTTTTTATTATAGTAGTATAGTATCCTCAATCCCCATGGGAAAATTTACACTTCTCTCGCGATTCTTTCCGTTGTCTAATATAGCGTCTCGTATATAAACATTTTGTAGTCTACATTCTATAATACAAATCACAAAATATTAGGTAAATTATTCAAGAAACTACTAAGAACATAGAACCATAGAACACTGAAATATTTTCAAATGTCTTGAAAGGTGTCACCTACGATTCGTTTTACGTATTTCATATTCCTTGCATATTAAATATGTGTGTTGTTGAATCAAAACCTTTTGACTCTTTTAAAACAAATCTTATGTAAAACTTTAGTAAATCCATCAATACATACGTCAACTCTATTTTTGTTGCTGTTTTTTTCTAATATATTTATGTGAAATTATGAAACTATTGTACTTCCCAATATAAGGTTGGGTTAAAATGGAACGTACGACGGAAATTGCGACGTTGCCACTCCGACTGTCAAATAAGGTTAGAGTTAATTATCTGGCGCGTAATTTAACAGAGACGTAGGTGGTGGAACCAAAAAATACATCAGGTGGATTTATATGGCAGATATTTTTATGTGGTAAATAGATAATGGGAGCTTTATCAGGAAGCGGTGAAACAGGCCCTAAATGTCTTGAAACCCCCTGAGAGATCAGCAGAACTGCTTACTTTCTTTGTCCAATAAACAACCTTGCCTTGCCTTTTTTCAAAACATTGTATGCGTTTTAATGTTTAAACTGACGATACAATAGTCATTTGATATTAATTCTTCCTCTTCTCGTAAAACTTAAGAAAAGGCTCTCTACAGACAGGGCAAATACATTGCTACATACCTACACTACATCTAGATCTTTTTATTACTAGTTGTAAGGGGGTTAATGTAACATTATATTACAAAGCTGAGACACGATAAATCTCTCGTATTATGGAACAATTAAAGACGCCTCAATTATGCACATCACTATCCCGGTCTAGACAAAGCGCGTGACACAATTGGGTTTAATCCTGGGGATCCTCGGCCCCCTTGATTAATGACTACAACAATACACTTAATGAAGCGTTTAGGCGTTAAATTCAAAATTTTGCCGTTTAATGCCACGCTCTGAGTTTTGGAGTTTGGTTTGTGTTTTCGAAATTTAAATTGTGTTTATTCAGTAAAGTTAGGATTAAAAAATATGTTCATTCTGATATATTAATTTTAATGTTAAAGATATCGCTCAGCTCTTGTATTGTTCCAGCAATTATGATGTCTTTTCCTTATTAATTAGCTGTTACATATCAATTGAGTATTACATGATTTTTTAAGGGTATCAAACCCTTTTTTTTAATAACATTCACTCGATAGACACCCGTGCATGCTTTCACAAAAATAGGGCAACTTTTGAAGGTATTTTGTCCTTATCATTTTTAATTTGTTATTAAATTCCCTGTTAGTGTACATGATAGGTGATCAATTAATTGTATCTTATCTAAAAGGGCCAGTCACTTTATGCATTATTTTAGGAAATTTTCAGAGTTTTGCTGATTTACGCATCTAGGGACTGACAACTTTAAAGCCTTCATGCGCGAGTCTGACTCGCACTTAGCCGAATTTATATTATTTTAAGACTACTTGGTCGAAACTTCTTATAGGATATATAAAGTGTGAAACAGTATCACCACAGTATATATTTTTCAACATTTGGGCCAGAAAAAAGCTGTTTGTAGTCAAACAAATATTATATCAAAAGCTGAAAGTCTTGATGAGTTTCAGCTTTTGATATAATATTTTCAATAATTGTTTTTCTTAAATCTATTATATTTTTTCAGTTGAGAAGGCTTAAACAATATATGTATTTCGTTAAAGTACTGATGTTTTCATACTAAACGTCAGTCCGAGCGCCTTTAGAAGCTAGGGCCTGATGGTCTAGGGACTGATATTTTTAAATAAAATTGAACTTAAAATTCTGTTGCAAATAATATTATAAAGTCTAATATGATATTGCGAACAATGCCGACGTATTACTTATAAATATTGATTAATTCATAAGCATTTAATATCAATAAACAACAAAATTACTTATCTAGGGATTGAACAAGTGACTGGAATTACCACGTGGTGGCCCACAAACTTTCATTTTGCACTGATTTATAAAATGACCGCCGTAGAGCGAGTCTTCTCAGAGAATAACTTCATGTAATACTCTGAAATTCCCCAACAATATTCAACGCACATTCTAATGATGTCGCGAAATTTTAAAATTCGTAAGTGGCTAGGGCCTGGCGAAAAAAGTTAAGGACACTAAACTCATTCGAGAAAAAATAATTATTGTTTATTTTAACTACAAAATACTCACATAATTAGCTGCGAGTACTTAAACATTTTAAAAAATATTAATAAAAATAAGTATAAACATAGTACTTTTTAAAATATGGATTCCTAAACACAAAATTTCGGAGAACGGACACGCCTAGGGCCTGACATTTGGGACATATAAAACAGATTTTAAATATATAATATAATGTTAATTTTAACATAATTTGGGGGATAAATTAAACACATTGTAAACTATTATTTAGTAATTGTGGTAGTAAATAATTAGTATTGATTTTAACTGAAATGTGCTGCGGAAACGAAGTTTCCATATTTTTGTGAAACCATCCACACACAGAAGTAGGATCGATATGTCATATTTTTGTATGGATATGGATCAAGACGATGATGATCCAATTTTTCTTCTTTTCGTCCGCTGATGGTTTAGTCAAACGCTTAGCATCTTCATACTGATTTAGCGTTCGATTAAACCATCGGCCGACTAAAAGTCTGTTGTCTCTGAAAATCGTTCCAGCAGGAAAAAATAACTTCCAATTGTTCAAATTGCGTTATGAAACTTGACACCCCAGTGGGATCGATTTCAACGTTACTCACTGAAAATTCAATTGTGGAACTCAATTACTTAGAACACTTGTTAGGCCATTTGTTTGCCGCAACGCGGCCTAATCCCGGCCTATCCCGCGTAATCCCGGATCACGAATCATGACACTATTGTTGTAAGTGTGAAACCGACATAAATAGGCCTCCGGCTTTACGAGACCCCAAGTAAGAGCTCGCAAACGACTGTCGCCCCTATTTGCAATAACATTAAAGATGTCTTTGCCGTTTTGTTAAAGTTTGATGCTGTGTAATAGAAAGGTGTTATGTCCAGAATGATTTGGTGTAGTATTTGAAACTTTGGGACGAAAGTGTTGAGGTTTATTTTCAAGTGTGTGGATGCTGCAGTTGCGACAATATGGTTTCCATTACTGTATTGTTGAAGAACAAGCGATGTGTATTTTGAGTGAGTTTTTATTTATAAATGTCCATTGTGCTGGGTTTATAATGTGATTATCTTTGTAATGAGGGGGATTGCTCAAATATTGATATTGCTTGTGTAATGAAACGGCAGAATTGACAATATTTGAGTTACGGTTTGCCAATTCGGAATGCGCGAATCAGCAATTGTTTTTATGGACTTCCACTTTTAATACAGGAATAGTAAGCAGGTTCTTCTTATACATTCTAAATACTAACCAATATGTAAAGTTATACTCCTGAAGCCTTCAGTACACAATGGCCCAAGAACCACGATGGCCCATCATTGTGTACTGTAGACCACGATGACTTGGTGTTAAACACGATGGCGCATGGCTCATTACTGCATGACAATCCACTGGCCATCGTCCACCATCGCAAATTATTACCTCGGTTACACAATGGCAATCGTGGGCCAGCATGGACCACTGTGAAGAGGCAACTTAACAGTTAAACCATTTAAATATTATGGTTGACATGACAGACTTGCTACACATTTCTGCAATATTCAGACGTTTAATTTTATAGACTTCCGATAGACGCATAAATTCGATGCTCGAAAACGTAATTATAGATAACGTGATGCAACTGGTATTATGCAAACAACCACTAAACCTTATGGGCGATAACCCAAACGTCACGTTTACGACCGCGCCCTTCACACGTAACGACCAAGGGACGATATAGTTTTATTTACACATACAAAGGTTTATTAGGAGAAAGTTTTATACGTTACGTGACTATTGCTGTAATAAAATAATTCAAGTAAGATTTGATAAGTCTTTTCCCTGTCATCTCCTGTAAAAATGTCTGAAATATGATCCAAGTTTTCATACTATGTATTCTCTTAATTTTAAGACCTTATTATGCTTATTACTCTTACTAAAACATTATATGTAGAATGATATTTTATGACATTTTAAGTAATGATTTTATGCTATCATACTTAACAAAGCCAGCTCCTTACATTAATATACATAATATTATGTAGCTTCGCTTTATAAATATTTCATTCCTCTTAACAACGATATAATTTTTGGATCTTGTGTTAACACAGTAGGTCCAAAAACTATATCGTTGAGCTTAACCTAACTTTTATATTAAACTAGTATGACGTCTCCGGTCGTTAGAATCGTGTCGTTCCCGTATCATGTGATGAGCCCCCACGGTAACCGTTCGATAATTATCGGCAATAGCGCATTGACGACACCCGCGGGCACATTCCGAGATGGAGCACTTTAATACACATGTAAATTTACTTTTATTTGTTGCAGCGACGCCATTACACGAATTGCTATTGCCCGTTAGTGGTTTTACTGGCCAAGTCAATATCGTTACGATGGATGGAAATCTAAATATTTATTAACTGCTGTAAGTATAGCTTTAGGTGTCTTTACGTATCATTCTAAATAATTTTTTGAACGTAACATTAAAAATTATTATAGGTCTACACTGCATTAGCTATAAGCCTTTAAGTTTCTTTACAATTACTGTCTCATTATGTTTTTGAACTTTAAAATATACATTAAAGATCCTCACTACATTCTTCTTCAACATTTATCAATTAGCTTATTTACGAGCGTACTGCGTACTGTCTTCTTGTTTTTCTTAAAAGGCTTTCCAGTTTCCACGCAAAGTCTCCTTGCTCACTTTGGAGTGAGCATGGAGACTTTGACAGGCATACAATACATACTTAATTCATGAGCAATTAAAGAAGAAAATTCTACGCATTCGTAACCGCTTGTCCATCTGCAAACGTGACCACATAATATATTGCAGGATTGTACAGTCTTAATTGTCAATAAACACGTACTGAACCCAGAAGTAAGTCTACAAATCAATGTGGCGGGTCCGCCAACAAACACCACCGTCGTTAAATCTTCGTTAGACCGCTAGATGGCTCTGGACACGCAACACTTTTTATCAATTAGTCCGTAGCAATTACATTATTATTTACTTTATGTTTCAAGGCAACTCAATTTTTAACATTGCTATATAGTAATATGTACTATCGAAGCAATAAATTCCTAGGCAGTTGACGGACCTACGTCATAATTATTTAGGTAGGGTTATGTCAATTCCATATTAGACGTGATCAATGTAGCCGTCAGCTACATTTGAGGTAACGGGACCAAATTATGTAGGTCCTTCATCTGCCTAGGAATCAACTTCTCTGATAACTAATCTTACCTAATTAATGGCAAAATATGCGCCTGTATGTATTACAATAGCAATTTTACAGAAAGCAGAATTAATCGCGCATGCTATTCGATAATTCTCAATGTTTTTAGTGTTTATGTACCGTAATCATTATTTTCTTTAATATAAAATTCTCGTGTCACAATGTTAGTTACCGTACTCCTCCGAAACGGACTTATAGATTTTTCCTAAATTTTATAATCCATATTTAGTAGGTCTGAGAATTGGCTACTGGCTACTTTTTATATTGATAAGTGCATTTGTTGACTAAATAATAGTAAATTATTACAACTCGAGACTGACGGCGACCATTGTTTGTGCGACGGGATAGCGATGGACGTTGCCACGGTGACATACTTATTTAGTCACTTCAATAAAATAATTTGGGCGAAATAATTGATATGGCAAAACAACGTTTGCCGGGACAGCTAGTATATTATAAAACCGAAAGTCCGTTTGTCTGTTCAGTTTCGGGAAAGGATAAAGGAAGTTTTTTTATCTAGGCTACTTTTGATTCTGTATATGACGTTTCCCTCTTCGATACTCACCTCCAAAATTAAGAAAAAAAATTCTATATGGTCCACATATAACAATACGTTCAGCAAGTCCCAACAAATCAAACATCGCATGCCGACCCCCACCGCCGTCTCTCGGGGGACATTAGCAATGCCGGCTAACTGCTCTCCTCACGATACTGCACCTAATTAAATATAAAAACTTTCTATACAGGTTGTAAACGTTAATAAAATGTGTTTTCTAAGTCTTAAGAGTCCGTATACGAAATTTGCCGATTTACCTGATTTTACAGACGTGATTTAACAGTTAAAATACAGTATTTCTATAAGTTTTAATGCACAACATGTAAGATCATTTCAATTATAATCTAATGTTGGAGCTAGATTTTTTATTTTTTTAAGTATTTTTAAATAATCCAACTCAAACCCGCGACAGTTTTGTGATTTTTGCTGTAAAAGGTTTAGAATATCATCTTTTTATGGATCGTATTGACGTCTTAACGGTATGAAAAAAATACAATGTACTGTTGAGAAAGTCGTCTATAAAATGTTGGAATTAATTTTTACCACTTTAATATGAAATAGTTGAGTAAAAAAATATGTAACTCGGTAAAATGTTAGAGAAAATGGACAAAGAATTGCTGTTAATTTCGGCAACTTGGAGCTGTAATTCATAAAAAGAAAACGACAGAAATAATCTATAGATAAAATTTTATCCAATTCGAGAAAAAAGAAAAAAGAAAAAAAAAACAAATTGTGCCAAAAAAACACGATTCAAAACTACCTAAATCTCATATTATATTACTCGCCGCAAGTTCGAGTCGGCTTACCGCGCTTAAATATATTTTAAATCTAATAATTAATACATTTTTTTAAAGTCTAATAAGGGGCTAAAACCTAATAATATTTCTGTAGCGAACGTTTGCAATTTTGGCAAAATCGACAAAATTTCGTATACGGACTCTTAAGGATGAATAAAGTATAGGAGGTAAAGGCTCTGAAATAAGGTTCCTATATATTATTGGCGGAAAAATAAGGACTGGTGTCCTAATATTTTGGTCAATAATTATTATGTTAAAAATTACACCCTCATGTTCAAAATTATTAGAACAAAAGCAAAATTATATTTCTTACTCGTTTAAGTTTTTCAACTGTATATTTTATCGATGTGCAAACGCTATACTTGATATTTATACAATGTACGGTCTTGAGTTATGTTCTAGCCGATTCTCGAGATCTCGCTAGCAACTTTATCCCTAAACTAAAGTAAACATACAATATACATAAACTGTCAATCACCCTTCTTTTTCGCCAGCAAAAAGCAATATAACTGGCCATACGCAGAACTTATAAAAGAACCCCTGAAATATTCAAATATCGAACGTGTCGGAATCATTACCCAGGGGCGTGTAGGTGCGTTTGAGATGATTGATTTGTGTCTCGGGGTTGTCGCATAAAAAATGGATGGCCCTGCCTCTGACCATCAAACCTCTTTACTTTATACCTCGAATCTCCTGGGCCCACCATGTTTACGAACCATTTGCTTTATGTAATTCGGATGCGAACCCTTTGTGGTTAGACCTTTTTGGATTGACAGTATGTGTGTTATAGTTGCAACATGTGTCTATCAAGTCACAAAATGTGTAACTTAAATGCCGATAAAGACATATAATATTATTATTTTTGATAGTAAATGAGCTTGTTAAAGTTTAATTTAATTTTTAACACTGCTCTAAGTTATACTATTCGTAGAAATAATGTTCTTATAATAATATACTTACCATTTAAAACTTTAAAGAAAAGTTATAATAATACATTTATTTGTCATTTTTACTTCAATTCATTAGTCCCATTAATAAAGAGCCCTTGTGTAGTGCTGACGGCCGCACTCAGAGAAATTTAATGACAATTAAACCTCAATTTAATGAAGAGTTATGGGACTATTAAAATCTTCGTTAAATTATTACAGTTAAGTAATTAATATTTAGTTAAGCGAGTATTTTGGTAGGTGTATTGTGTAGTTAAGAGTTACTACAGTAGCTACGGCGTAGGCAGCTACGCAGCGTCTACGGCCTACGACTTTGTTTAATAATAAGGAGACTTACTTTAAACTTATTACTTACTAGCTGTCCCGGTGAACTTCGTGTCACAGGTCACTTTTAAACCTTCCCTGGACTTCTGCGAATATTTTAAGACTAAAATCAGCCCAATCCGTTCAGACGTTTTCGAGTTTTAGCGCGACTAACACATTTGAAAATCCATTTTTATATATAAGAAGAAGATTAGTAAGATCTCCTAACTTCTTACTTTCAACCGACATACAAAATGAAGACCTTCACGACCAAAAAATATCAACTCGCCGTCATATTAAAGATGGGACTTGAAAAAAACCCGTCTGAGTTTACGACCGCATGAAAAATATGCAGATGCAAAGTTTTAAATCTTCAGTTAAGTACGTAATAAACCTATAATAAGCCGCTGGATTCGGTCATATTTGATGTCGGTCTGATATAAACTTTATCGGCGTATCACTTAGTATCAAACTGTCGTAAATGTACGGTTTGTCGTATTTATTACTGCAGTATAAGTTGCCTGTTTTATCTGATCATTTAAATTTACGGATTTTCAATTACAGACATTAAGGTCCAATTTCACCAACGTCTGTTAGTTTTAGTGGCTTGTTAAAATGACATGTCTTCTCTTTCGTTGGTATAAAAAACGAAAGAGATAATGTGATATTAGTTCGAGCATTAACTTTAACAGACGTTGGTGAAATTGGCGCTATGTTAGTTACTATGATGTTGACTGCAGAAAATCATCTAATTCCACTACTAAGGCCGCCATATTCATGTTGCCTCACGCGGAGTTGAATATTTATTAATTTTCTTCCGTAATTAAATTAATATATTGACATTATTTGTAAAATTCTTCATTTAGATATCGTCACTGGAATGGAAAAGTCGCTAACCTCCATATAGGCCACTTTAGGAGAGAGCGTTTTAAAGTTTTAATTTTTGGAAAAAAATCTTTGTAACCCTTTAACCGATTTTGGAAATTCCAAAACCTATTGTATGGATGATTTTTTTTATCATTTTTTGATGCTAATACCAATCTAATATCGCATTAGTTTAGATGATAAGTGGCGCTTCAGCGAATATCAGTACTAACTTTAAAAATTTAGAGCCCGGAAAAGTCGCTAACCTCCAAAAAAGAAAAGTTCAATTTTGCTGAACTACCATCACTTTATATATTTCTTAACAGTGATTTTTGCTTACCACCCATTATTGTCTCTTATCAGCTGGTATTTTATTCTTAACGTCCAAAATGAACCAACATGACCTGGTTAAATTAGCTAAAGTGTTTAAGATATTTTAAAATGTAGTAATCGAATACTAAAGTACAAGCGATTCAGTTAAATAACCGTATATATTTGTATATTTTATTTTAGTTTGTATTTTTAGTAATGAATTTGTGATATTAAATAACTCTTTCCTTTCTTAGCGACTGAAAACAAAATAAATTTTTTACGTATAAATTTCCTGTTTTAGTCTTGTCGTCATCACTGATTCGTTAACAGTGCTTTTCGTAATATACTTAGGTGACGATGGTTTTGAAGGGGTAGATGATTGATTCGCAGATGTTTCCGGTGACAATATTTTAGCATTACCACAAATCTCGTCATTTGAATCTTCATAGGCAGCTATAGTATTTTCTTTTGGTACATGACTCTGTCCTTTGGTAACTATTTTTTCAGAAAGTAAAAAAAAAAGACGTGGTTATACCTTATAATATAATTTATTAAGTCATACTTTTTTAGTCAAAGAAATTTTTGAGAATAGAAGAGAAAAAAGAGAAGAATAGTTTACTGCATAATTCAATCAAATCAAATAAAAAATTTGTAAAACATGTTTATTTATAATTTTACCTAAGGTTTGTCTTTGTTATCATTGTAAGAGTGAAACCTTCTGAAACAAAGCTTGCGAAAAGGTTCCAGTTGTAATAGTTTAGAAAACCTTTGTTTAGTTAATAAAAATATAAAATTTTTTTATCTATCATATTACATATACTCATATTAAGATATTTAGTTAACCATTTTTAAGTAATTTATTAAAAAACTAACCTTCTGTCCCTTAGGAAAATATATTTTCTGGCGGTAAAAAGTAGTCTTTGTTACTCAGGGATAATGTAGCAATCTAATGGTAAAATATGTAACTTTAAAGTCGGTTTTGTAGTTTTTTAGTTTATTCGTTACAAAAATACAGATACAAAGGTTTCCTCTATTTTTTATGTTATTTGTATAGACTAGAAGGACGCCCGCAACTCCTTTCCCGGGACTCAAGGTATCTCCATGATAAATTTTAGCAAAATCGGTTCAGCGGCTTAAGCTTGAAGAGGTAACAGACAGACAGACACATTTTGCATTTATAATATTAGTAACTTAGTAAGTAATAAGTAAAGTAAGTATAGTAAGTATGAAAGTATGGACAAAATATTCATTTAATGTTACGTCCTATCCCTTTCTAATTAATGAAAAAAAAAATAGTACCTATATTTACTATTATAGCAACTTACTGCAGACTACATTAATACAATTAGGTGTTAATTTAAATAAACAGTACTACAATGTAGATTAAAATATGTCGGTTATAACTTATATTACAATAATAACAACAACTACTACTATCAACTAAGAGTCAGTATTTCCTTAACTTTTTGTAGGAATTATTTAATTTGAAATGAGGTTTCGATGATTCCTTGTTTTCTTTATGCTGAAATTTAATTTCAGATACTTTTTTGTTGTGATGAGAGATGCCGTCAAATGTATGAAAACGATAAGACGTAGTAAACACAGAAATAAAGTCTTAAGAATCATGTTGTTCATGGGCCAGGACTATAACAGGCTAGTAAACGTTTATAACCACGGAAAAGGGCCCATTTTATACGCATACTTTTGCTAATAATACACTCATTATAGTAGACTTGCCTAGCACTACTTAGACCAATAATACACTCATTGTTGGACTACGCAGAACTATTTGCTCCCGTGAAATTCACTGAGCATTTAATAGAACCAGGCAGGCCATGCTTGTATCACTAGCTACTTACTTTAAACATTTGTGAATTGTATTGTGAGGTTGATGAAAAAAATGAAAGGTAAGTTAATCTATATTAAATGAAATGTATTGACAAGTAAGTATGTCGCACGTGTACGTGCATACATGTTTGAACGCCAAACGCGCAAGTATTTCCGTTGAAGTATATTGTGTTTTACATCTCAATTTTTGTTCGCCCATTGAACACGGCGTATTTACTAAGTTGTGCTTAAAAATAACATTAGTCCTAACAGCATTCAAAATAGCCTTGAAGGTGCGATACATTTTTTGAACGGCAAACGCGCAAGTATTTCCGTCGAAGTATATTGTGTTTTACATCTCAATTTTTGTTCGCCCATTGAACACGGCGTTATTACTAAGTTGTGCTTAAAAATAATATTAGTCCTAACAGCATTTAAAATGGCCTTGAAGGTGCGATAAATTTTTAAAAGCCCAGATAGACATCACGAAGAATACTTTGGACACTAATAAATAGTTTTCAAGAAACCTTTATATAGTAATTAAGACTATAACAACATTCAAGAGCCCGCAATAATACCAAAACTACTGTAGAACTAAGTAATTCACTTATAATTGCCACATAAAGTTGACTTATATAGTCAACTTTATGTGCCAATATAAGATCAAGTAACAAGGTCAAATGGTACTAAGTGCATTTCGTCCTATAAATTACTATTACTGACGTATGATCTTATAGCGGATTTATAATTACTTCTTGTAGTCTATTACAAGTGCAACTGACTGGAGCAAATCTTCTCAAGTACCTATATTAGCCGGTGAAACACTCGTATAGGCCATCTTAGCCTTTACTGCGCATATAATATCGTTCTAGAACAGGTCTACTACAAACCCAAACAAACTCCGTGTAACCTGTTATAAGCTTAGTAGTAAAACCTGGAACCATTAAGAAAGAGTTACAAGTGCTGCAAGCCTATAAACTGTGCACTATAGGAGAACTTTGTTACTTGGGTGATACAGTAATCAATGTCTGAAGTCCATTTATAAGGTCTTGAATTTAGCATTATTTTCGCCATTGTCACTTTGATTAAACAATCTTTATTCGATTAAAATATCTGACATCACAGAAACTATAAAAAATATAGGTAAAAATGATTAAAATGCAGCATTTTCCTTTTATCAGTAGAAACTTTTGACTTAACAATATCTTTATTGAAATGACTACAGGACCTTTTCGCTTAACCGCCATAGCTTAGCTTTTTAGAGAAAGCAAACATTGCTGATGCGCCATAGTAAACAATACGAGCTAATGGAATAATCGCTGAAGTGTTATTCATGCTCCAAATAAGTAATGGAAAAATTACTTAAGCAACATAGGTGTAAAAAAGACCGTTTTGAGCATCGTTCAGCGAAAATATTTATAAAATAATGCCAATTTTCATTTTGCTAACTGACCACGTTTTCGTGGTGGTAGGGTATTTTTACCCTGATTGCTTTGAAACCCCGATCATTCGACGCAGAAAAATCTGCTGATTCCAAATATATGTATAACTCAATATGAGCAAAATGGCGCTTCAGCGACTTTTCCATTCCAGTGAAGATATAACAATTAAGTAATTCAAAGTTATCTCTGCGTGCGGTAGTTACAACTCAATTGGTAGTGAGTAGAAAAGTCAGACGCCGCTATTGTATCATATCATGTTACTCGGCCAAATTACGTTGCTTTGCCATGCAAAGCTCTCTATAGAGCTTCGCAATGACCTAACGTAAAGATAGGTTGTTAAGACTAGACACAAAACTTGATATTGACACAGTAAATTAATGTCTACTACAGCATCTCTTGGCTTTGACTCTATACCAAGTCATTTACAACAATCGGAAGAAGATCGTAATGGAATTGCGAGGGACGAAGACAATTCAATTCGTCTTAAAGTATCTCTATTCCGATTGAATTCAGCCGCGAGTGCCCATTGAAATTCTAAAGACACCCCGACGAATCAATTACCGGCGACATTCAAATGGGGGAGGGAGGTGGGGGGTGGGGGGTGTCTGATCTGTTAGTGCGTGTGATAGAATGTCAGCCAATATGCTTCCGCCCTTTGAGCTCTTTGCATGTGAAACTGCAGCTTTTAGTTATAAGGATGTCGTTTGTTAAACTAAACCTTTCTAGTAGTTTTGAGGTTAGTTTTCCTTGAAGTTTTATTTTTTTATATTGGTGGTATGAAGTTAATGCTTGATATAAATATATATACAACTCCTGCAATGATAAACATTAGGCTTAACGTATAGGTAGTTCGTGACAGCTATTCAAAACTATAAATTCAGAAGGCTTCTAAAAGTTGATTTGGTATTTTAACTTTTCATTTCGCTTCAAATAAATTCATTTTCAGATCCGATTTCGTCGTCTCAAATTCGATAAAAAAGTACATAACCCGTATTATTTACTGCTGTATCTAAGGTTATTATGTAAATAGCAGATCTCGTCGCAACAGGATATTATAATGGCCCGATCCGACGATTCTGAGGAACCACCGCCCCGCCCCCCCGCCGCGTAACTCAATACGCAACTTGGACGCCCCTGGAGGATAGGGTTGGGCCGTGTTATCGATAAAATTGATAACTTCGACATTTTAAAGTTTAAAAAAATATAAATGAAGTAACTAGGATGCTAATGGAAGAAAGATTTGGATGTGTCATCGATTTAATCGAGATAAACATTATTGTTATAAAATTAAAAAAAAAAAATTATCAGATTTATTGGGGTCAGAACGTTTTTTCTTCTCTCATGCGTTCTCTGCAGAACATCTATTTTCAATGTTTTTCTTAAATTTTGTAAAAAACAAAAAAAACGCTATACTTAATTAAACTTTTTATTTACCTTACCCGATTCTGTATGCACATTGTACCTACTCAAATTAAATATAACATTTCAATGAATAATCTCTTTTTTGTTATTGTCAAGATAGATCGATCTATAAATAAATATATTTATCACCTAAATCCACGAATGAATGATAAAAAATCTATAATAGATTAGTTATCACAACGGATATGTCAGTCGGGAAATAAAGACTTGGATTTAATGTTGCTGACGATTGTTATTGATGATCGAATATTATTTAAATATTATAAAATAATTCTGTAGAAAATCCTATTTTTATTTTTATTACGTTATTAGTTTATTTTATTTTAAAATACATGGAAAACTTACGGCTACTGTTACAATGACATTGATAAACGGAATACTTATGGAGCCAATGTTTTCACTTATAATACCACAAGAGCTTCAAAATTATCGGGTATTTCCCGATAGGTTCGTTGCAAACAAATGAAGGATTCAAGTTTTTCAGGTTAAAAAATGATTTTTCCTGAAAAACTTGACGACTTTATTTGTTTGCAGGGAACCTTGAGGGAACCGTCCCAAATGTCGGCCAATAGAATTGCACCATGAGACGAAATGTACAGTTAACAAATAAGAATTTCATTGTTTTTATTGTACCTTCCTTATAGTCTTCTCCATCCATTTTCTTCATATTGTAAGCGTAATCTTTCATAATGTTTGCCAATTACGCTTCACTCGTTTCAGCACTCAATGTGTATTCCCTCTCAGTCAATGATATTCAACTAAATACAGATCTGTTACGTTCATACTATTTTCCGGCTTAAAATGCTTCCGAACAATTTTCAAATTCAATTGTCAAATTTGACAGATAAGTGAAACAAAAGGTACGAAATGACATTTACATAAAAGAGACAGACTATACAAAAGACGGGTCAATTGGCCCGTATTTAATGGCTTCACAACGCGCGCGGTAGTAACATATCTGCTTTGAGTTTTTTTTATATAATATCATTGCTCTCAGTACAAAAAGTAGTAAATTGGTTCCACTGTTTTTTTTGCCTTCTCCGTATTAATGGGAACATTTCCTTTGACTTTTTTTATCGATGGTGGACAGAGAACAAACTCCAAATCGACTAATTTTCATGCAAAATCTCCAATTTTCACAATTGAATTCAACCTGTCAGTTTGACGTGACAGATAGCAACTACCAGAGAAAATTTTCAAAAAATTATCAATATAATACCATGTAGGTTGTACCACGTGACGTCGAATGGTGCAATTCTATTGGTCGATATTTGGGTCGGAAAAATAATCACTAATAGTTTACAAAATATTCAAGTCTTGAATATGTAATGATTATTATTGATACCTTGTACTACTAAAATATAACAACACAATTTACGTTTTTATAGTTTTAAACAAGAATATTTGTATTTTTTTGAGTTTTCTGATTTCTAACATAACAATATTTCATACAGAAGAGCTTTTTATTAATTTATCAGGTAGTTACGTCCGTATTCATCGTAAAACTAGCGACATTTTCCCTCCCTAGCGGACTCACGAAACTGTAAACGGATTCGGCGTCTCAACTAAGCGACAGTTTTAAAATAACTCCTCCCCTAACTTGATTCCGATGCGTCTAACTCTCACCGTTCGTGCCATCTTCATGTAAATTCGACAAAGATAAACTTCCAGGCGTCCTCGAGGGCTTCGCATCGTGTTTCCTCCTATTTTCGTCGTCGCCAACAGCAAAAACATATTTGTTTTGTTGTTCGCTTGAAGAATTTCATCTTATAAATGACGTGACGGTTTTTTCGATGCGATCCATGTGTCGCTAGGTGCGTGTTATGTAAAGTATTGGGAATCTATCCTAATATGATAATAAATTGCTTACAACTCAGTTTAAGTATAAATATGATAGTACCTCTATACAGAGCTATTTGAGGTAGTAAATTAATATGTTAGTGTTTTAATACTTTGTTGGATTGATAAAATAATAAGGTTTATCAAAATATTTTCTTATATGTATGTATTATGTATTTAAAATATGTTTTAACCTGTCCTGTGCATCTACGGATTGTTTTTGTAATTCGAGACTTTGCGCGAATAATTATGCTACTTTTGACATCAATTTTCCTATTTAAAAAAAAATGTGTTTCATACAATCGGTGCTCTATGTATCGTTGTGAATACAAGAAAACTTTATTTCAACCACTATTCAGTATTCGGTATTCCTATTTAAAAAACTGCGCTGCTTTATACAAAAAGTGCTCTCTAATTTGTTTTCTGGGGGCTTGGTTAATGCCTTTTAAAATCTTATTTACTTAAAACACGCCTTGATGTTTCGAATCGATTCCGTTAAAGGGATATGTTGACTGAAATAAGAATTTGCATTCGCAATCATATATTATATATTGGCCATGTTCGCTCCTGTCTCTACATTTTGGACTCTATCACGGGGGTATACGGTTGTATTTTGCTTGGCTTAGGAGATCAGGTGCGACACGAGGAGACACGGAGCAATTTGAATAAATTCGATAGGATGGCCATTGTGGAGGGATGGTATTGGAAAGTGATATCCGTGATGATACCCGCATCGGTCGGATTATGAGAGAATAAATAAATTGTTAGGATGAAATCTAATATGGAAACTGGAAGGACCTTTCGTTAAAAGGTAGAGTTATCAAAGATGTTTGAAAAAATATATACAGGGTTAACAAAAATAAGTGATAATACAGAATATGAGGCATTTTACGCGTGAGTACACACGCTCGTCCACTCTCGCGCGTACTCGAGGTACTAGAGCTACAGGATATAATAATGTATATCACGTCCAGATGCTTACGCGCGTTTCCTTACTCGCGCGTAAAACGCGTGCAATGAGCGGGACTCTCGACTCGCGCGTTAAACGGGCGAGTCGAGATACTTGGGTCATGGGCCATGGCCCATGGGTGCCATTATAATATAAATATGTGATCGAAGGTGCCATAGCAGAATCGTACTGGATTCGTTGCTTTGCGTTTGCGTTGATACGCACCAGTCCGTTGCGAGTTGATGTATTTGATGATTAAAATTGAGTAAATGGCTGGATCCCTCCCAGCGTAGTAACGCGCGTAAAGCGCGGTATCTGGATGCAATAGAAATTGAAACGCGCGTAAGGATGTGTACAGTGTATGGGTACATAGAGTTCACTGTAAGAGTAAAAGAGCAGCGCTGAAGGAGTAACATTTTTTTACTTATGGGAAAATTCCTAACGCTCGGGTGCTTGTCAATACATATCACAAAAAAATTCACAGTTAACTCTACATCTATGTTTTCTTACACCTTGTATAATGTAGAGCGAGGAAGATCCATGCATTTTAAAATATATCGTTTTTTTTTAATTATATGGTCATATTTTTAAGAATACTGGTGCCAAGGTTGTCATGAGATATCCATTTAGTATGAGTAGAAATTGAGCGCCATTAATTGACCAGCCAGCCAATTTTGACAGATTTTATTACGACTCACTGCCACTTGTGGGTGTAGGTACTGATCCAAATCCAAAAGGCAAGGTTCCACCGAGATTTGAACTCGGATCGCTGGATTCAAAGTCCAGAGTGCTAACCATTACACCATGGAACCTGCTGACTAATCAGGTGGATCGACTCATCTCTATTGGCCATTGACCTTTGAAGGTCACGAGGTCAAGTGTGAAGGTATCCTTTCACCTAAGCTAAGCCAAAGTCCGTGTAATATCGCAAAAATATCTATACTTCCATACTAATATTGTAAACGCGAAAGTGTCTGTCTGGCTGTTACCTCTTCATCTTCAAACTAATGAACCGATTTTGCTGAAATTTGATATTACTTTGAATCCCGGAAAAGGACAAAGGATACTTTTTGTTTCGGAAAAATGTACAGTTCCCGCGCGATAAAGGAGTTTTGGCATAACGGAGATGCGAGCGGTATCTAGTCAAACAGAATAATCACTAGAGGTAAAAGACAGACAGACAGACAGACAGATCGACAGATACACTTTTGCATTTATAATAATACCTAGTATGGAATATGGATGGCCTTTTATTGAAGTGAAAATTTCTTTAGCGGCGTTGAGCACTTTTGTGGGATGGGTAAAAACTGTGAAACTCGCGTCAGATTTTCGTGTTGATCGAAAAACCATAGAAAAAACGTAAGAGGGTTGGAGAGTAGTGTTTTGAACTCGAACTTGAAAACTCGAAAACTCGAAGACTTGAAAACTCAAAAACTCAAAAACTCGAAAACTCGAACTCGAAACTCGAACTCAAAAACTCGAACTCAAACTCGAATTGTAAGGGTTTCGATTAACTTAAAAAATCGATTTAAAAAAAAATCGATTTTCATAAAAAATAGGTTAAAATTTAATGCATTGTAAGGGTTTCGATTAATTAAAAAAATAGATTTTTTAATAATCGATTTTCATAAAAATGGGTTAAAAAATGCACAACGTTAATAATCAAGTTTTCACTTCTGCCGGCACTCCCGGAGTGCAACCCGTCTTTTTTATTCCTATTAGTTCGTGTTATGTATAATATACGAAATCTAATTAGAAATTTCTCTTTGAAACAGCAGGCGCTAGAAAAATATTATAGAGAAGGTATTGTAATAGATAATGGTTGTCTGTCTACATGAATATAATATTAAGGTAAGAAAAATATGGATGTTTTATTTAGATAAATGATAATTGATAATATTATTATCTAAATAAAAAATCCATAATCTATTATTATAATATCTATTTATCGATCTCCAACTTGGAATTGCTTGACTCAATAGTACTATATTATGCATTAAGATTATCCAGAGATTCAAAAATCCAGAATTTAAAATTACAGTACGAAAGATTAGTTTTCCCCCGTGCCCGCTGGTCCCAGGAAGTCAGTGAATTTAAAGAGAAAACTAAGAAAAGAATCATGGATCAAGAAGCCATTTCATTCATAATATTTATCTGCTCTATCAAAACAACGACAAAAGTCAAGGTTCCACCGAGATTTGAACTCGGATCGCTGGATTCAGAGTCCAGAGTGCTAACCATTACACCATGGAACCGGACACTTGTTTGCTTAAAAAAACTAAAGCAAAGCCAAAAGGAAAGGTGATGATGACGTATGTTTTAGATACGACGTCATGGCCTCTCACTAGCCGATGATGAATACAAATTACAAACTACAAACACATACGAACATGTAGGGAACCATTTCGCCCATCATCGTCGTCGATCGTGCTTCTTCTACACAGCGTCGCGAATCGCGATCATGATCAGTATTCAGTGAGAAGACAGGTCTTTATGCAGCTTTTCCACATTGTATAATGTGATTGGTGGTAGCCTATCACAATCTTAGAGAGGAGCGTTTTTGAATGGCCATCATGGTCGTCGTCGATATTGCAGACAGTGTCGCAATCATTATTACGCACGATTTTCGTCTATTGCCCATGATTGTCGTTGATCGTGTTTACTTTACACAGCGTTAAACATGGTCAGAGAGAAGACAGTTCTATGCAGCTTTTCCACGCTATTAAAGCAATCACAAACTTAGAGAGGACCATTTTTGAATGCAATCGTCGTCGGTATTGCAGATAGCTTCGCAATCATTATGACGCATGATTTTTATGCCTCATTTTCATTAGCCAATTATAAGTTAGCACATTTTTGTTTATCTTTTCTCTCATTTCGATTAGTAACTGCGTGTCCGGTAATTGTTAATGTTGAATAAATAATAAATCGCATCGGCAAATCTTGAATCTCCCGGGGCCGCCGTCGTCGGGGACCCGACATATATTATTCACATAGTGATTGCGTAACGCGGCTCCTGCATAATATATCTCCGGTCATCTCCGGCCGCTCCGGCTATTCCGGCCGGACAGGGGGCGGACTCCGACTTGTGAAGTCTGCCAAAATCGGAGCTTCCTTTTAGCTGTAGTCGAGTAAAGACTAAAGAGGCGAAACTAAAGTCACACTTGTAACAAAACAGCAACTCTTACTGTGGCATACTAACCTTTGGCTCTATTGCCGAATCCGTAACTCTCTGAGTCTCTTTTAGCCGCAGTGGGGTAAAAAAGGTACTTAGAAAGTTATGACAGGATTCTGTTCGATGGCTACGAGTATTATACGTAATTTTTCCCAATTTGTTTTTCAGCATTTATGCAAATAGAAGAGACATGCCATCATATTGCAATAAATAGCGACCAATCCGGTGTTTTCTACTACATTTTACATGTATCTACCGATTAGTGAGCGAGTTATACGAAACTCGCTCACTAACCAGTACTTTTAAAACCGGCTCTTCAAAATATGAATTCATCAATCTACTACTGTTTACTCAGCAGGTATTTATAATGTAGCTACATTTGAATAGGTGTAATATAGAGCAACGAAGAACGACTTTCACTTTCAAGGTGCTGTATATCGGTTCCATGGTGTAATGGTTAGCACTCTGGACTTTGAATCCAGCGATCCGAGTTCAAATCTCGGTGGAACCTTCTTTTGGCTTCTACACTGAATGAACTACATAAGTACAATACATACATACTTCATAAGACAAAAATTGTATATACGAGTGTTACGGCTTTCATTCTATCAACATTTTCCAATTGCCGAAGTGAAAAATAAATCCGAAATGTGTAAAAATAATGTGTTGGAAGTACATTTTCAGAATCCAAAATGAAGCTATCATGGCGCTATTATAAACTTGATGCACCATCAACGCTGAAAAAGTTCCACTTAAAATGACCAATTTACGTCAGCAAACGTTTAATAAAAGGGAGTGCCTCCGCTGCCGGCGCCGGCTCCCTAAAATATCAGTAATGGGAAGCGGTGGTACGTACACTGCCGGGAGCCGAGATATAAAACAACGCCTGCCGGCGCTGGCACTCAAAATGGGAGCTGGTGATAAATGATAATGCGTAAAGCGCTAAGTTCCAGTGCCGATACACGAATTTTAAAAAGAAATAATTATAATCTCAAATAATATATTCGACTTTACCGACCTAGAAAGGTTAAGGTTAGGTACCTATTTGTTCGGCTGTGGATATTTTAGTTTGTTTGTTGTTAGAAACAAAGATATTGTATTATGCTACTATGCAGATCACATATATATTTTATCAGCATCATCATCACCACCATTAACCCATCAAGATTCAAGCCCCATATCAGCAGAGGCGGCGTAAGGCGTGGACGGTGTGGGCGACCGCCCACGGCCTCGCGGTCCTAGGGGCCTCGCGCCTCTTGGACAGCGCGTTTTTGAAGTGAAAACTTCTTTAGCGGCGTTGAGCACTTTTGTGGGATGGGTAAAAACTGTGAAACTCGCGTCAGATTCGAGATCGAAAAACCTTGGAAAAATCGTAAGACGATTAGAGAGTAGTGTTGTAACGTCAAAATTGATTAATCGAACAATCGATTGTTTTTTTTATTGTCGATATTTTTTTTCGATTGTCGATTTTTTTGTTTTTTTTTTATCGATTGTTAGGGTTTCGATTAATTAAAAAAATCGATTTTCATAAACAGTGGGTTAAAAAAATTGTAAGGGTTTCGATTAATTAAAAAAAAAATCGTTTTTTTAATCGATTTTCATAAAAAATGGATTAAAAATTTAATCGATTGTAAGGATTTCGAATAATTATAAAAAAAAACGATTTTTTTATAATCGATTTTAATTTTTCATAAAAAATAGGTTAAAAAAATGCACAACGTTAATAATCAAGTTTTCACTTCTGCCGGCACTCCCGGAGTGCAACCCGTCTTTTTTTTAGGATTTACGAGCATCAAAAAAATCTTTAAACAAAATCCGTCTGCTTGCATCATCCGTCAGGGGGCCTCGCAAAATATATTTCGCCCACATAAAACTTAGATCTTGCGCCGCCACTGCCCTTATGAGCACCAGTGATCGCGAGAACAATAGAATACAATAGCATTTCCAAGAATCCCCGATCGAAGGATTTAAATATGCATCCTTACAATAATATGACTATTTATGACCTTATTATTTGTACTTTTCATAGTCCTTTAGCTCAAGACTGATGTTTTTGATAATTATTCTGTCATTTGACAAGCGATGTTTGCCGAATAGGCACCGGTGCCTATTCGGCAAACATCGCATTCGGCAAGCATCGTTTGCCGAACAGGCTGCCGGCAGCCTATTCGGCAAACATCGCGTGAGTTCGGCAAACTTCGGAATTCGGAAAACGGCGCCGGCAGCCATTACGGCAACCGGCGCCGGCAGCGAGGCACTCTCTTAATAAAAAATGACCAAATTACGTTTGCAAATGTCTCATTATAAAAATGACCAACTTCCGTCCGCTAAAATTTCACTCAAAATGCCCAATTCCGTCAGCAAACTCAGAATCCGTCCCCGCAACAATAGCCCCCCCCCGGTACTGCGTGCTAACAGGCGTTTAGCGTCCGGCCGTCCGCTCCCCGGCTGTCCGTTTTATTTCCAAATCCAACATTTTTTGTGTGGACGCGCGGTAATCAAATATACTGCCGGCCGAATTATTTATGAAGGCCTTACGCAAGTCCTTTGAGCTGATCATCACCGTAAGCTCTTTGTTTCGGAAAGTAGATTGAATTTAACTTTAATCCGTACTTATATTGTAAATACGAAAGTCTGTCAGTCTGTCTGCTACATTTTCACGCATTTCACGCTTTTTCAAGCTATACTTTGAGTTCTGGAATAGGACTGGATAGTTTCCTTGCCGCGTCCGACTATTACATTTATCTTGCAAATTGCAGCCTCACGCTGTAAAGGTACACATTACGACGAGTCGCAGCGGCACGCTTGCATCCGCAATATGTTATAAGACATATACATTTGGTGATAAGACATTTATCAAAAATGCAACCTACACCTACAGCCCTACACTCCGTCGCTTTATGCGCGTTATTTCCTCGGAGCTCAATCGATGGCAAAAGATGGCTACAAAAAAAAACCGATTCTGAACCAGAAAAAATTGTAATACCCACTATATACCTTACAGCAAACTTAAACGATGTATAGATAAACGATGGTTATCTCTACTACACCCTGTGGACTGTAGAGTGTATCCCAGTAATAGAGAAGTCATTAAATTAACGAGCAATCGATCACTGAGGACAAACAACGCGATCAAACAGAGCGCAAATCTACTGATTGTCCCGTAATCAGCGTTATTAAAAACTGATCGGGGGAACTCACCGTCCATCGTATTATAGTTAATAAACTTTCGGAAATAGTAATCCCTATTTCCTTGAGATAAAAGTCATATTAAGTAAATGGTCATCAATGCACCTGCGACTTTGCACCGTCGATGTTTCCTTATGAAAAGCGTTCCGTATGCTGGTATATCACAGGTTCCTATAACGCAATTAAAGGTAAATAAATGAACTGCGATTTGGGGTTCAGACATGATTGTCTATTGCTAGACTGGGTATTAAAAATACTAGACGAATAAAGAAACTTGATTAAGACATTGGCAGGTATTACACGCATCAATATTATCACGATTCTGTGATAATATTGATGGTGTAAGAGGTCCGAATTGCAGTATCGCAGTACTATTTGTGAATCCCGTGGTACTAGAATCGTGATAATATTGACCGTGTAATTTAGGCCATTGCGATCTCAAAGCTGAAAATGAACTACTAGAAGCTAGTATCAAGATGTTTTACTTGGGTCTTGGGAGCTTTTAGTAGGTTATAGATATGTTATATTTATCAACGATGAATTCTCTTTTCATCACATTCTTCCAAAGATTTTCAAAAGGTTCTCTATATAATTGAAATTATAATAATCTCCCAATTTCATCGACTCAAATATGATACCAGAGTTTTTACATTATCTGTGGCAAAAATAAACATGTCCGTAACAATTTGCTAATCCCTGCTTCGGGTAGGGTTCCCCGGGGTTCCCGGGTAACCGGAGACGGTAAATCGCGTTACTTCGCCACGCCATTCGACGATAATGGAAGAATTAAGCTGACGCTCATTTACATAATAACCGCCTTATTATCGATATTGCAGTATCAGTTTACACGGAATAAGGGTACTTTTTGGGGAAATGCATTTTTATTTTTTAATCAACTTCCAAAAAGGAGGATGTTTCTTTGCTAATTTCGTTGCTTTAATAGGTTTGCTGGAAAAAAAATTGACAGCGCCGCATAAACACATTTGGTATTCGATAACGTTACGATTATAGAGTAAGAGCTAGGGGCAGCCAGGCCTTTGACATATTTTTATAAAAGCTGAAAGTTTATCAGCTGCACTTGATCCTCCCATGCCCTATAGAGGTAAAAACGAGCAGCGACTAAGGAGTATACCTACTTTATGCTTTATACCTGTAATCTTAGGACAATGGTCTAATCTAAAGTCTATATTAAAGAGGATATTCATGAACCATTCTAGTAGAGTCTGTGCGAATGGTCTCTAACAGGGCTCAACTCATGGCGCGGTCGCATCATCGCCAAACTAGCATTGCTTTGAACTTCGATGTGTGAGAACATAGTACAAGAGCTCACGACAGCTTGTTTATGTTATTTTATGCAGTTTTTATTTTTATTTTAGTAATGTATATTTGGACAGTGGAGATTAACTCTATTTTTTAACCTTTAGTGTAAAAAGAAGAGTATGTTTAATCTAGTATTTATTGTTTTATTATTATTAGATAGCATTATTAGACTGAGTTAAAATCTAAATTTAATTTTGTGTAATCTTAAAAAAAATGAAGGTAGATAAAAGTAAATTTTAAGGTTTAATGAAAAACAACGATGTATGATTGTATTTGTATATTTAAGTGATTACTTACAAGATATACGGTACCACGATTGCACGGTTGTCTTTTACTTATAAATAAGAACTATAATATATTACAATATTTACAAATATATTTAACATTGTACTAAATAATCGGAGGATAAAGTAATTTTTGCGAAATATTATGTCACAACTCACAGTTAATAAAAAATAGGAATGATTTTACAATTTTCTTTGGTAAAATGCTGATAATAACTTTTAAACATAATAATAAAAAAAATTATGCTTTAACAAACTTAGTTTTAACTTTAAAAGTTTCTATTTCTTTAACATACTTTTATTTATTGTGAAAAATTATGCTACATAAGCCTTACAGTTTGATTAAGAGATCGTATACATTTTACATATTATGAAAAAGTATTTACAATAACCTATTTACGTACTTTACTTTGCTTTGGCATAATGGATTTCACATCTGTTTTGGTTTTGAAAGCTATAGCTCTTTGGAGTGATATATTCTAAAACATAAGTATGTGAGTATTTAAGCTAGGTCTGAAACAGTCACCCGAAGAGACTTGAGCTCTTTGACTAAGTATTCCCTCTTAATTTTTTTTAAATCAGAAGCTTAACTTCGGGCAAGAGTATTCAGACTTATTAATTACATCTATTTGAGACGTAAAATACATGCATTTATTTAACACACTAGTGATATTATATTTAGTAAATTACGTGTACGGAATGGTATCTCGGAATTTTCGGTGCACTTGGAAAGATTACAGAAGCATGGAATGATATTAGGTATGTTCCGCCATTTTGGCGTTAAATTAAGAGCATAAACTATTTATTATTTTCGAATAAATTGAAATATAGATTAATGCAATGAATTATATTGCATAATATTTTGCATTATAAGCCCCTGTGCAAGTACCTATAATATTACAAATATTTAAAGTAGTAGGTATGACACTTGAAGTTTTAAATATACACACATATTAACGTGAAATATAACGTTATTTACAATATGTACCGACGAGATCAAAACTTATACACAATTTTCTAATTCGCTAAAACGGTAACGTGGCTCTTAAAGTATGAAAGCGAACATTATAGCGCGTTTACATTATTCCATTCCAGCGCTTTAGATCACCAGATTGGAATAATGTAAGCCCTCAATTTAAAAAAAAAAAACTGTACAATGTAAACTTTCTAAGAGTGTAATATTTTAGTGAGTGCAAAATATTTTAAAGAATTATAATTTTCCGAAAAAATCTCGTAATATAACATCAATATCACATCAACAAAAACCATCTTTGGTAGCGTTTGGTGTAGTATCTATTGCATAGACATAAGGTTGGGTTTCCTTCAGCGCCAGTGCGCGAAGGCGGTGGCTCAGGAGGGGAGCGGCTGGAGGGGGGCCACGCCGGACATCCGGTAGTCGGGTTGTCGCAGCTCGGGGTGCGGGGGACGCATGTCTGAAAAATGATGTATATTTTAGCGAAAAAAAAGATTAAAATTAAAAAGCTTCTATCGGAAAATGAAGAAAATTTTAAATAAATACTTTAAAGGCGTTTGACTTCCCAAGCCTTGATGATTTTATTGTACTTGCTAAAAAAACAAAATTGTATTTTAATGTTTTAAATATTTTATTAACTTTAGAACGCAGTCGAAAAATTATTTGTACTGTATTATGTATGTATGTATTAACGTTGGCTCTTACACTATAATATTGTTGCGCACTACGTGATGGTACAAAGAGTAAATATTGTACCGAACAATCAATGCGTATTCCATACCTAAAGAGTAACCAAGTTACAGAACAATCAATGCATACCTATCCGTTCCGCATGCATGTCCGGTGCGTGCATATGCACGTCATGCTGCATGGGTGCACGGAGGTCAGCATGCTGGGTCTCCCGGTGGCGTCGGAGGTCGACCTTCCGTTGGAAGGCGCGGCCGCAGAGGTCACACGCGAAGGGTTTGAAGCCCGTATGCTTGCGGGAGTGGGTTATCAGGTTGGAGCTCTGGCTGAAGGCTTTGCCGCAGACCTGGCATTTGTGGGGCTTCTCGCCTGCGGACAATAGTCAATAATGTTACTTTAGTGAATTTTATTGTAAAAATACAGGTTTTTTGTCTTGTATGTGTTGTTGGGTGTGTGGTGTGTTCAATGTGGATCACTCATCCACATTGAACACACCACACAGGAATACATCAGTAGCGCTAGCACGGCGACCAGCGGAAATGCAAAAGTATGGACAAACTGTGGAAATAAACCTAAGGTGCCGTTCCGATCTTTATCGCGGCGGGCCGCGGCTAATCGCGACCGACAAAAATTTAATTAAAATGCCACTTTATGACAGACTTTACTATAGTCTGTCATATACTATAGTCACTATAATATAGTCATAATGTAGGATATTATTTCAATTTTTTATAGTCTGTCATAAAGTGGCATTTTAAATGAATTTTTCGGAACTAAAAAAGATCGGAACAGCACCTTAAGTTTATCTCCACAGTTTGTAACTATAGTCTGTCATAAAATGGTATTTTAATTGAATTTTTTGGAACGAAAAAAGATCGGAACGGCACCTTAGGTTTATTTCCACAGTTTGTCCATACTTTCGAAATATTTCCGCAGCTGGTCGCCGTGCTAGCGCTACAGTAAGATAAGTATAAAATCTTTTTACAACAAAAGTTATAATGTTAATGACACATAACAAATTGTTTTAACCCCCGACAAAAAAGAGGGGTGTTTGCTAATATTAAATATGTATGTCAAAACTTAATGACAATGACCAAATCTAAAGTGCTCCTAAACAACCCGTGGACTCGGTAGATTTGGTAACGAGTTAACGACGCTACGTGCTTTGACAATTGCCAAGCTATCTACAGGGTGTAAAGAACTAAGTGACAATACTTTAGGATGTGGACCTATGTGTTTCATGTAGAGTGTTCACTGTGAAAGTAGCAGCGCTGAAAGACCATTTTTTTCACTTTTGTATGGGCAAGGACGGGAGCGTCACGAGTTTCCCCATACAAAAGTGAAAAAAATGGTCTTTCAGCGATGCTATTTTCACAGTGAACTCTCTACAAGGAACACGTACACACCCTTAAGTTTTGTTACAACCTGTATATGGCTTGAAATTTTTCCTACTTGGAAAAGCGAAAGAAAAGTTTACTACCGCTCTTGTTGACTCAAGAGTCAATCATGCTAGTACTATGCTAGATGCTAGTAGGCAAGTGAGCTGACCAGCCGCAGACCACGAAAATATAAAAAGCCCAGCTTTTTACTCATATGACATAAGTTATGATGTTGGGTAGTCGTAAATATTCAGCACGTATTAATACGGGCGTAATCACGACGCCCGCATTACGGATTCACGCCGCGAACCGCGCGGACGTGTGATACGTACGAGTAGATCTACAGGGTCAATGGTCAACAGAAAACTGACTGAAAATGCTCACTCTATCTTAATTTTATATTATGTCTACTGTCTACAGTCTACACTATAAAGTAACGACTTTTGTAATAAACCAAGATCATGACGATATAATATAAGTCATGATTATGAGTTATTTTGAGGCCTGAAAGCTGAAATGAGTTTGGTTTTTTGGGACTGTTTTAAGCCGTCATGCTAATCCTGAGAACAAGTCTTTAACTAGAAGCAATTATGTCTTAATTAATATATTCTGTTATCGACCTAAGGTTGAATTAATGATTAAAGTATAAAAGTATTTCATTATAAGTTTTAACAACGTATTTAGCTGTCTAATGTAAAGGCCGGTAATAACACAGAATACATATTAGTTTAACAAGTAATAGTCGAAATAATTATACCTTGTTACAACAAAAGCATATAAAAATATAATGTTCTATCTTCACATCTAGTCATCTCTACATCCATGGCAAAGTGGAGCAAAAATGTGTAGCATCTCAATAAACGTCATTGGCAGTTTATGTTTCGTGATTCCGAGAAAGGAATTTAATATATCCCTTCCTTTATTCTAGATAAAGCCTAGGTCCAGATATAGAACTTAAACTATTCCTTTGAAAACACTTCGTATTGTTTGATTTCAGTCCATATTTTTACTTCCTTTATTTAGTTTTATTTATGCTATTTATTTTCTTATTCTTTATTAAAAACTATTAAACTAAGTGAATAAATATTGCTTTTGTTCATAGCTCGTTACAAAAACATAATTGGTGGGCCCGAGGCAAAAGAAACCAGAACCAATAAGAGGCAAGTGTAGGTATCGCGAACAAATCACAGCGGCGATACCCGACAATTAGGTACTGAATTTCGAAAAAGGGACGCAGAGTCCGTCAATCAAGGGCCCGGCGACCGGCGACTTTATTAGAGGGAGCGAGAGGCCCGACGCCGGGTAGCTCTCTCCTTCCCCCGCGAGTGTCGCGCTGCGAGCTCAATTTATACCCGTCGTTCCATTGGGCACTGATTGGAGCGACTCCTCCCCGCGTCGCATAGCAACGGGGGGATTCCCCACCCCAGCCGGGGAGACCCCGTTATGGATCGCAATTTTCCTTTGAATTGGAAATCAGAGTTCGCGGCCCTCGTTAGTCTTCCATCTTTGAGATAGCAGATTTTTAGTGAAGATGCTCGATTGTATATCGCCGCTGCAACGTGATGGGAATTTTACGTGTTGTTTCGTGTTTTGTTTTGAAAACGCTATACGGATTGGGCCTGATTACATTATCTCGGTGCTGATTGTTACACAAAGAGCGAGGCGAATGATTTGTTTTCAGTGAAAACATTCTGAAACTTATTGAACAAATTGAGTGAATTGGAGCTTCATTCGTGTCATTAAAGGTATTTTCGGAGCGTAAATGAATACTTATTATTCAGCTGTTACCCACTTATCTTTTTCGATTTTAAATGAACTTTTTCCCTTCTTGAGCATTACCGGGCTATCAAACTTTTTCATAATCCTCCTGGCTCCAGCGAAACACCCAAACTTTGTGATTCAAACCGCGTAAGCGTTGTAAAACGCTCAAACAGTCCATAAACAAAACAAATCGACCGACTGCGCGATATTACGCGAGTGCGTAAAATCTTCCCGTCCCTTAACAGCGTAATTACGGGCGAAATTACGCGTCTGGGTTGGGGCGCTTAATTGTTTTCAAGGGTTCAGTGAAACGTCTTTGAGTACAGCTGTATAACTCACGTAGTCTCAGAGCTTTTAGCTCAAGATTTTCCGGGATGTTTTGAGGAGCACGATTTTACGATCGACATATCTAGGAAATACCTTTTGAGAGTTAAAGCTATGGCTGTCATAGAAAAAGCTATATCTTTGTTCGGTAGGAATATATTTTAGAATAAAACGAATGAAAATGAGTAGGTATACGAATCACCCGCTGGTAAGTATTTGTACCTCTGTTAATATGTACATTCTTACGTTTTTGGTAATCTACAACCGCCATTGAGCGTTTGAAATCTCACTTTGGTACCATGCCAACGATGCTCCCGTAAGGTTTTCTTAGAGCCGGTAATTTTTTTGCAGTAGACTGCTCTTTCACATCCAATTGATATCTAACGTCGTATGTCTATAATATTATGTCTATTATAAAATCGATAATCCCCATACAATGTGTACTCGAATACTAATTTTTAGATTCTAAGGATTTCCAATCCAGTAGGAACAGTTTAATTAGAGACTTAATGCTGCGCTCATAAAAATGTATGGCGGGCGTAAAAAGTAAGGCGCGCGTTAAGTATTTAGTTCCGGTTGTGATTGAACGCGTCCGGGTGGGCGATAACCGTAAATTCCGCACACCCGGCTCGCCCGGCTCACCCGGGTGGGGGGTGCAGGGCCGGACTGAACCGGGGGATGAAAGGTTTCGGCTGGCCATTCAATATTTCAAATAAATGAGTTTTTTTGGCTTAACAACTAGAATAATGTCTTTAACATTATTATTGAATTTATAACATAATTTATTTCAAGTAAACTATTGATGATTTATGATGAGTGATGACTGAAGTCTACAAAAGTTGCTGACTTGAACGTCGGTCGTTCTTATTGAAGACTGTTAAATAAAGACACAAAATCACAAACAGAACCGTGTCAATTCAAATCAAAATTTATGAAAACACTGCCATATCATGTGTAGTGGCAAAATTAAAATTCTTCACAACATTGAAAATCTTACTTACCATTCGCTCTAACAAAAGCCGGAGACATCAGAATAAATCAATACAAAGCCAGATTGCCCCGAAAATCATTACCGCCCATTATCGGGGCACTAAACGTGAGATTCGCAATAAAACAGACATTAATATAATTAGATTATCAAAATCCGGCCCTGGCTGGCTCATCTGCACAGTATCACACAGGATTTTTATGGGGACGTACTTTACGCTCCTGAATTAAATATACGAGGCGCCCAACTTAAAGTGCTGCCGGTAAGATTTCGTGAAATATGTTATTCGCTCCCGCTCTATTCGAAGCTGGAATTTATGTTTGATATTTCCACCGAGTACGGGGTCGCTAATGGGGGGTTTCAGTCCTCTGTACTGTACAATGGAGTTTTGTATGAAATTGAGATGGTTTATTTGTTTTTGGTCAAGCGTCAGGTAGTAAACTAGAACTGCAGGGTTATAATTAGGATTAGTTGATTACGGGTCTTGCGACAGCTTTTGACAGCAGATACCTACCGCTACCTGCTTTCAAACGTCTATCACTTGCAAATTCGCAATGCCAGTCTCTCAACCATATCTTTTAAAAATCGGTTCACAAACGGACGGAGTAATCGTTGAATATACACAAATAAAAAATAATAAAAAATCCACAGCCGAACATAATATAACCTCCTCCTTTTTATAAGTCGGTTAAAAAGTGAGCGTATTGGGTTAGTAATTTTTGTAATTTTAACAGTGACTTTAATACGTGATAACTTTAAAGGAATCCAAGCACTGTCCATAAAATGACGCTCTAACGTTTAAATCCAAGAGCATTATAAAGTGCATAGATAATGCGCACTTTTAATCCCACACCTGGGACGGTAAGTGCACTCCCAGCGCCTCATGGAGTTATGGACACACTAATGTTTTAGAGGATTTCTGAGAGGTTTGAAAGCGTAGATTTTTGAGATATTTTATATCGTCGTCTGCTATTTCACGGAGTAGATCCCATTTCTGGACAATTACGGTAATGAAGACATATTTTGCTACATGTGACACGAGTAATGAATTGTGAACAATATAGAGTAGGTAGTATTATTCTTCATACAAGACAACCCCAATCTGGCACACACACAATTGTTAGGGTTATTTCAGATAACTTAAGTTTCAATTTTCATACCGCTGTTTCATTATACCGCTGTTTCATTTACCTCCATATTAGGAGTCGGTTAAGTAAGTAGTTCTCGATCTTTGAGTGTATTTAGCTACGGTTCCGGGAATATCCGTCTGTCATGTCTGTCAGTTAGGATTACGCACACATTTTTACGCAACATAATATAACCCTTAAACCCGGAGACCTTCATATACGTTTCAACAAATCCGCAGGCTGGCGTGATTCCCGTGCTATGAGGTGCGGATTTCCCGGGAATCCCCGTTTACGATCCCGCGTCGCCCACTCTTGAGGGGGATCGCCACCCACATATATTATCCTACAACTATCCTTCTGTCTTTTTTAGGACTTGAAAAATTGTTGTGATGTGGACTGTTTAGAAAAATTCTGTGCTTATGATCACAATGACAGTCCTTAGCTCTGTATTAAGATTCAAAATCTACATCAGCGTATCGGAATCTCATGAAATCTACTTTACCTGTTCTCTCTTCTCTCTTAACAAACAGACTAAAATCTGCATTCCTTTGTGTCCACCTGAAGACTGCCTCAAGCGCATCCGATCTAAATCAATTTCCCGATAGAGTGAGCAGAATAAACAAACCACGAGGCAAAACAAGCAGCAACCCAATCTTGTCCCGGCCTGTCCTAACTCGAGTTTGTAATGGAAAATGGAAACCCGCACAATCTTGTCTTAAGAGCTTCGCAAACACCGCCGGGAAACAAAGTGGAATTGCCTATTACAACGTTAAATATTATGAAAAGTTCGCACCGTAAACCTCAAACTCCTCCCGCGGAAGGAAATCTCAATGAAACAAGCAACGTTTCAAGTATATTTTAAACGTTTCCTTATTCTCTACGGATTTTTTTAAAGACGATAAAAATTCGTTTCATGATTGATGCATAACTGCATGACCTGATGCCCTCGAAACTTTTAGTAGAGATGGTCTGTCAGGGCACAAATCCGAGGAATGACCTTGAAAATTACGTAACCGAAATTTTTGGATATGTTTCCCAAATATAAATGAAGATATTTTATGTTTCTCTTTGATATTTGGTATATTATGATTCAATTCCCAAATATGGTGTTATAAAATAGATGGATGATGATGATGGAATCCGTTTTATGTACGCGTATCCTCGGTCACAACTCAAACGGAACCGGGTCGCGTCTCCGACGTTTACGATTTACCCCATACCTGGCCAACTCTTGTAAATGCCATTTACCCGCTGATTTATACTGAGAATATTGTTTTTATATAGCACAGCCCGACGTGGAAATGTCATAAAACCTTAAAAAATCATTTCAATGCAACGTGTTGTAATGGTTGTCCTAAAATCGTGAGACAATTTTTTGAATGCGAGATGTTATTGGCCATTCTCAGGGCCAACCCACACGTACCACAACCACACGACAACCACACCACGTGGTCGGGCTTATATTATTTCGTAAGTATTGTAAATGAACTGGACCATTCACACGTACCACATTTTGCAGTCGTTGTCGACTATATTGTGTGATACCGAGCACATCGCAACCACAACGTTGCGTCGATGCAACGACAGTGCGCGCACACCGCCCGCGCTCTTCCTCCTTCCTTCATTAACTTTCGTACGTAACCACATCGCAACCACTGGCGACAACGCAACCACGTCGGCATTTTGTCGGTATCACAACGCAACTATAAAAAGCTGCAGCAACACCATTCACACGTAACCACTGCTCGACGACATTTTGGTGTGGTTGTGGTGCGTGCGTGTTGAAGCCCTAGGTTGAAGCCCTTAGGTTGAAGCCCGCTAAAAGGCCGCCACCATCAGAGAAATAAATTATTAGGCAGCTATTACGTACCCATGTTATTTGGTTAGTTCATCTCAATTCTCAAGTTAATGAATGTCATGATGACCGTGCTTGATATGGCCATACTAAACACCTTTAAATCAATTTTCTGATGGTACATAAGTTCCATATCATATTAAAATAAAAAAATCCTAAGTTTCTAATTACAGCAGTTTTTAACAGTAGTACCACAATACTGCAAATAAAGATTTATTGGTTATACTTATACGATAGCCGGTAGTCTCATAATAAGTGCTAGTGATTATGGGACCCTCCAACAAAAACTAATAAAGTTTGTCGTGACGTTTGACAAATTAGTTCAGCCCACACACCAGTGGGGTTATTGGAAATTGCCAGGATTTTTCTTTTACTTCACAAATTCAAGTTAAGCATATAATTCGCTAGGTCACTTCCGGTAATGTAAAGCGAATATTTCGAACAAATAGTTACATTAAAAATCATTTTACCACATTTTTATAGCTGTTTTAGGAACGCTTAGCCTCTTATTATTTTTTTAGGTTGTGTTACACCCTAAGGAATTGAGAGAAGACAACCATACGGATGTCATATTTAACGAAAGTCTTATGAAATTGTGTCTGAAGACTTTAAACTTATAATATTGGTAATATAAGTACCTATGGAGTATAGAGATTATATATATATATTATCTTATTTTTTTCAGAACCCAGGTTTTTATTACGACATAATCAACGTTAGCGCTTGGCTTCGATCTATTTGGAACAATACACCCAATGTTTCAACGACGAAAGGTACAATTCGTGTGTTTTATAGCGGGTCGTTCGCACCGTAATCAACGGTTGTAAGGTCGTTTGTCCACTGACGACGGCACCGGAACGTCACCAACAAAAACTCAAATAAAATGCCACTTTTTTTTATAAAATACGGGGGAAACGAGCAAACGAGCCACCTGATCGAAAGCAACTACCGTCGTCCATAGACTCTCGCAACATTAGAAGAGCTACAGGTCGACCTTGTAGTATTACAAGAGCGACCAACCAAGAGCGAAAGAGCGTATGCTCTTTTCTTGAAGGTTTGCAGATCGTATTGGTCTAGAAAAACTGCTAATGCCAGTTTGCGTCAGAAATTTACCTGAGCCACTTTATGACATAGGCTATAGGTTCATTTTCCACCGACATTGGTCAAGAGACCCATGCCACCGCTGCAAAAATGGAGTAAAGCAAAATGAAACCTATAGCCTAGGTCAGGAATGGAGAACCTTTTCCTATCACCGTGCCCTTTATCTGAAGAAATCTATCTGAAGATTTTTTGTGATTCGGTGCGTCTTTATAATTTGCATAATTTGGTGCTCACTATAAAATGGATTTATAACCTAATGAAGGTAAAATAATTTCGGTACTAGCATGATTCCAAATTTTATGTCACGTGCGCACGTGTCATTGGTTCTCCATCCCTAGCTTAGGTCATAATCGGTCGCTGTTAAGTATTTGTCTCCTAAACCCACAATTTTTATTGTTAAATTTTGAAGGCAGTCTTGTTCTAAATCATCTAAAGAACATAACTGCATTCATAACTCAATACGTAATGTTTGTGTGGGTTAGTACACGAATGTGTGTCCATTATAAAGTAGCAAGTGGTAGACGTGTTCATTTGAATTTTTATCGGTGACGTGCCGGGAAAGCGGCTGTGGATAAGCGGACGACAGGGGATATTTGTTCGGTGGTCAAGTATGCAGCAAGATTGTTCCGGCGGGATTCGCTCCAGAATGTCACCGTCACTCCGCTTATTGCGATGTGACCGTTACGAACAGGAATTTCGGCTCTTTCTAATAGTGTTGAGTTAACGATTTCCAGTTTTAGATGTTAGTTCGCAGGGTGTAATAGAGTTCTAGAATTTAAACTGCCCTGATGGTTCTATCACGTTATTAGTAGTACCTAATAGTTTCAGTTAAGTTTGTTTCATCTTAAGGCTAACAAATTTCAGATGTTCATTTGTACATTTCTAACATAAATAACTTTATCAAAATCGATTCTCTTTATAATATTAATATCATCTACCCTGATCTTTATTAATTATCCATAATGCTTCTTCCAATAGATGACAAATCAAAATTTATTACAGTCGATATTGAAATCATAAATGTCTGTGACACCCTGCACCACTAATCCGACGCATTATTACGTCAAATCCAATAGAAATTATGTAATGACGAAATAAATTGCCACTCCACCGCTCGGAGACAGTGCGACAAAGGGTTGCTCTGTCATTTGGCCGGATTATGGCATCACCATTAGGGATGGGATATCAATAAAGTCTATTGTTATGGTTCCGTACCTATTGATTTTATTACAATTAACGATGGCGAAAAATTTTGAAATAAGATCTTGTAGAACTTAAGGAATTAAGAATTCAGAAAGTATGGTCCCATCACTCAAGACGTAATTTTTATAGTCATTCACATGTAGTGTTTTATAAGTGTCTGTACAATGACAAGTTATATCATTTCAATCTAAATACATAGTCTCTTAGTTTTAGAACTTAATATTAATATGTATTATACTAACTAGCAACGTGCTTAAGTCTACCTAGTGTCCAATTCATATTTAACGACATATTAATACCCCAACCACTATCGGATTTGCAGATATTAAATACAGATGATAAATCGTATATGACGTCGAGGGTTCCAAGGCTTTGCATATTTTGATGTAATTTAAAATAGTTTTAGCAGTGTTTCAAAAAAGAGTTTCAAAATTTTAACTCCTTTTTAGTATAGCAGACTTGATTTTAGAACTCAAAAATATTTTCCCTCGTACGATTTAACAGTCGTAACAAATGTACCGACACATTTGCTACTGTTATTGTTGCACTCGAGCTGCACTGGGCCACTCAACGTAAACCTGTTAATACTCGACCTTACGACTCTCGCAATAGAGGTCACCGAAATACAAGTCGGGTTCCACAGCACGGTGCTTAAGAAAACACTCGAAAACGGCGCTATTGTCGCAGCCAATCGTAACACTCGAAACGGCGTCACTTGGCCAATCAAAACACGGATAATTTGATAATCGTATTAAGTGCATTCTGTTTGAAAATGGAACGCAAATGTTTGGTGTTTGTCGAAGTACGTAGCAGCCCAAAGTTAAACTACCAGCAATAGTGCTACACTACACTACATTAGCAACTTAAATATTTTGGTTGTTAATTATTCTCTTCTTGTCTAATTTATGTCTATTAATAATGTTTTGTGTACTGTACAGTTTACACCTAATAACACTAACTGTATATACCTATTATAGTAGGTACGCTGGAAAATGCTACGCAGATATAAAAAATGCGGTGAGACACATTTTATAGCTTAGTGCTTCGTTGAAGTCTTTTTGTAGCATAGCAGTTGGTATTCAACTAATCAAATTGCTATGATCTCTTTGGTCTATCTATTTGCTCAAAACAATGATTTCCGGCAGATGGCATAAGTAGTATTCATTATGATAATGCCAGGACAGGGTCGGATTTAAAATTAAATTTATTGTTGAAATAATCACTCTTCGTCTAATGTATGGCACGCGCGGCGCACGCGCCTAAGTCCCTCCTACTAGTATTATTTTCCACTTTGATTCTCATATCGGAATCACCCTAATTTAGAGTCTCAAACGATTTTTAACTCTGGTGTGCTGTCATAGAGTATATTATTGTCAAATTAAATTGACAGGTCTGACGTGGTAATCAATGTAATGCGACGAACAAAGAGATTTTTTATGGATTAAGAGCAGCAGAAGTCTTATATCTATGGGTTTTTAAATGTTAGGTAAGCACTAAGTAACTAGCCAAGACGCCTTAACTCATTATAATGACGAAAACGAAAGTAGGTATAAAGTTACCAGACCAGATTGCCAAAAGCTTTGATAAGTTCATACTACTTATGTAGAAATACTCTTATCGTTTATGTTTATTTTTGTTTTCGTATTTTGACGACATCCTTGTTAACCAGAAGCTCTAGTTCCTGACGATAAAGAATTTAAATTTAAATTTCATACCTTTCGGCTACCTGAAAGTGTAAAAGGGCTAAGAAAGAAAAGGGGTAAGCCTCAATGTAGAAGACGCTAGGTCAACCAATAACTTTGTAATAAAAATTTACGAAATGAAAAAACTTAATTGTCGTACTCGACTCAGATGGGAACCCAAACTTTTATGTCAATTTTTCAATAAAAATAAAAGGAACTATGTTACGGTGATCAGTAACGCACCCTCTCATGGGCATAACTTAACCCTAAAGCTCGGTCAATTTGAATAACAGTAATAAAAATCAGCAAATCAGCCGTCGAAATGTGCCCCGTTGGGACCGGTTCGCGGGGCCTCTGGGGCCCAAGTCCGTGGCCCCGGCCGGTCGTTGGGGCCCAGCGGGGTTCAGTAGCTAATCGTGATAATGTGTTTATTGAATTAGGAGGCGCGTGCGTCGCGCGTCGCCACGCGGCGTGCACTCGGGGGTTAATTCTGTTACACTTGATCGATAGGTACAGTTTTTTCGGTACCGCATTGGTTTATTGGCTTTGTTAGCGATTGATGTAAAAAAAGTTATCTTATATTATTTCTAACTAACTACGACGAGTAACTATCAGTAACGTACAAAATTCTCAAAAAATATTTTTATACATATTTAGGAGGTATATTTTATCACAAATATCGATTATTTATCAAAAACCCTACAGGTTACAATTGCATCAGTTACCATATTAGCTGTTACTTTCCTAGTATACATCTTGTATTCTAACAAATAAAAGTCCTCTGAAAATTTTAAGTAAGTACTGATACTAATATCAAATAGGACTTAAAAGTGTTTGTCCATTACATCTTATTCGGTACAGTCCGAAAGTCCGGAGAAAGGACATGGGAGCGTCATAGAAAACGTAAGTACAGGTCCGTTTCTGCTAAACGAATTTTACACAAAGTTGCAAGCAACACAGAAATATATCCCTCTTCATCTTCCGCCTTTAATTGTCTAACAAGTCTAGACACAAGATGCAAACAGTCTAAAGTTCCTTAGTTCAGGTGTCGGATTACTGGAAACGAAACGCGATAAGAGGGTAACATTAATTTAATTACCCCCTCCCCTACCCTCTCGTTCCACGGGTCTCCGGGGGAAACGCGAGGGTAATACAAATACAGAAACTTTTTCGGCGTGAGAAAAAAATCTCGCGTGTGATTTTTGTATGATCCCCAGCGATACAGTATTGTGTTACCGAAATCTCACGATTCCAGAAGTAGTAGAAGATTCGAGGATGTGTCGTTGTTTATGTAAAAAACATTTTGGGTTTAAATGACAATGTATTTCAGAAACGGAACCGAACGAAACCTGAACCTGAAGTTTCCTGAACCTCTTGAACTGAGTAGCTTTAGGGCCTCAGCTAGCTGACTAGTTTACATTTCAAAGGCCAGCTCTTTTATTTTAAGACTAACTAACTGTGTTATAGCTTCGGACATCTTAAAAAATCAAATAGTCAAAAAATAAAGAAAGTAACCGTCATACTATTAGGATGATATCCCATGTAAAAAAAAACTTACTATTTTTGACCTTTCAAAAAAGTATAAAACTATGATTATTATTATTGCAGATTAACGCTAAAACTTACCAGCAATCACCATAACTTAAATCCTATCAATTTCTAATCACCTCTGAAATGAAAAGAAAACGTCGCTAAAATCGAAGTATCTTGGACTTTAATTAAAAGCGCGGCACGTAGCACTCCTTGATTCAGTTCCCTCGGGCCTCCCCCCTGCTCCCCCTCTGCCTCCTCCTTATGGACCGCTTAGATTTCCACCCGGCCGCCGGTGTGGACGGAATACTTTAACTTGAATCTTACGAGGAATTGCTTTTGAAAGATTGGCCGGACTCTTTGTTCAGTCAGCGAAATTCTAGAGAGGAGTAGTTTGACCCGTAGGGGATAGGGTTACGATTCAAATATTGCATAATTATGATCTTACGGTGTAGGAGAAAAATAAATTTGAAAGTTTTTGACCCAAAAAGATGATCACTTTAAATATTTAGGTAGGTAACAAGAAATAATTAAAGTTTCACAAAGTTAAAATTGCTTGCATTTTAACCAGTATTGTAAAAGTTGCCAAAGAATTTGTAATCAGAGGGAAGCGTGTGCTTGCAGTCATTATCAGCTTTACTTTAATTTTGTCCTCTCAAACCTATTATATGCAAATTTTAATTCCTCTGCTTTCTAATTAACATCTTATTGTTCGGGCTTATTTCTGCATGGCATTGCCAAATTTTTTTTAATTTTCTTCTTTTATTTAAACTGATCAAGATGTTAAGACTATAGAAAACGAATAACTTTGTGTAAACGAGTTCTATTAGGCATAATAATATTATGAAGGTAAAGTTTCTATAAAATGATTAGAAAGTATAAGTTTATGATCAATTTACATCTAAACCGATGCTAAATCCAATTGCAAGGAGAGTGCGGTAATGCAATCCCTTAATTGCATAACAATGCGAAGCAATTTCCTAAATGCTCCCACAAACCGCAATAAAAAGAGAGAATTCGCCGTAATTTTGGCAGCTTCTCCCCGACTAATTAAGGGAAGCGTTTAAAAAATGTTCCATGCTTCAAAATCAAACATTTATAACTTTTGATTACTTTGGATTAATTACTTTTTCCTTTTTTTTTCGTTTCTGACGGAGCGTAATTACAATTTTAAAAAGTGTCAGTGTTTAATCTTTAATAGCTCACTTTTTAAAATACCACTTAAGACCAAAAAAATAACCCACAAGTAATGTATTAATTGTAGAAGAGTCCATAAATGGAAACTCTTAAATTAAGGACAGAAAGTACTTCAGAACACATGAATTAACAACGGCAACTAGAAGGACAAGGGATTAGCATAGCAGGTAACCCTCTCCAGATGTTCCAGACTCAATTAGGGTCGAATTAAAGGTCTGAGGTGACAAACGCCGGCCTGACGTTGACTAATCGCCCCCCATTTAATTTAGCTGGAGCAATTATAAATAAAATTTGGACGATAAATTGTATGGAGCACATTAATCAGGAAGTTAGGACGCTGATTAAAATGCTGTTCGCGCAACTATTTACCGAGTTGATATTGTTTATAATTTACACGATGGGGATTGTCTACCCCCATATTAATTTATTACCCAACCCGTACTCATCTTAAGTAATCAATTTCATTTTAATTTGGATAAGGTTTCGATTTTGATAGGGGTTTTGCCTTTTGGTCTTTTGAATTGGATAATTTGCGTAATTCCAATGCATCGCAAAAAGTTGATGTTTTTCTTCTATCTCAAATGCTGCAATTTCTTATTTTTACGAAGCTATTTATAGATTATGATTGGATCAGTGATTTTATTCTGTAATAAAAATGGACGGCTGCAGTATACACCCCCCTACCACCCGTCTACGGCGTACGTGACTGAAGATAATCTTGTTTCCATAACGTCTTTCCTGCAGATATAAATAAAGGAAATGATCAATCTCAGCGGCTGACAAAATGATTCCACGTAGATAACTAATCCGCTTATCAGCGAGATGACTCTATCTATGATCCGTCGTAGTCGAAGTATCGAAAATCTTGGAAATTTTTAACTGCGACAATAACTGATTCCTACATTCCTCATATTCTCAAAATCCAATCTAACATTGCTCGTATTTCTCTGTGAATGCCTTACATAACAATATCCTCCTAATGTATTCTGATATATCAGAGCCTAGCATGTGCCTCAATAACTAACCCTTCTGTTCTTGTCTTGCCCACTATTTTATCTATTTCCATCTCCCTCGCACCTCCTAACTCATACACGCTGAATCACGGGCCCACCCTCATCTTAAATGAACTAGGGGACGAAGTAGGTATTGGAATGTTGAAAGCGTTTCAGGCGTCGGGTAAGATTTTCACTATATCTTTGTTATGTAACCTCTTTATTTTGTTCTTTCTTAGAATTTTTTGCAGTTATAGGATGATGTTTTTGGTACAATGAATGATGTTGTCTTGATTATGAACTAATGGGATACTTCGTACTAGTCAACATTTTATAAAAACGTCTTGTTCCCTCAGCAGTTGGTGCTTTAAAAAGCATTTATCTTAACATCATTCTTTAGTTTCGATTTGCTTCTTAAGAATATCTTAAAAATTTACTTGCAGCTACAAAGAAACTAATTAAATATCTCATAAGTCATACCTCTCAAAAATATGCAACCTACGTATTGTATGGATCTTCCTCATTAAAACTATTAAACAACTTTACTAATAAATGAGGTTTGTTGACACCTTAATCGTTTTCCACTTTACCCCATGTCACCGGATCTCCCGCAAGCCGCAGAGACTACGCGATTAAAGCTCTAAGGTGTTAATGTACATTCATTATGGGGAGAAGACTCCAACTTTGAAATTCCCGAAAATGGGTTCGCTATCCCCTAAGTGGTGTCATCTTAAACGTTTCAAAGTTGATCATGAATTAAAAGATTAATTTATTACGAGGGATGATTGAAATGGTGTTTGTTTGGTGATATAAATGGGTTTTGAGTTTGTTGTTTACTGTTTGGGCTATATTTCTATGTTCTTTGGTAATTGTAAATCCGTCAATTTAAGTTTCCCCTAAGAAATTAACTCTTACTTTGTTACGTGTTTATATGCTTACCTAATGATTAAGTCATGTCATATCTGTGCTGTTGCAGCTCTAATCTTTTAGTTGACTGCTTTGTCTTAGCAACTAGCATAATATAATGAAGCAGCACTCACCAGTATGTATATACGTGTGTTTCTTCATATCGGATTTCTGGTGGAACCGTTTCCCGCAGTACTGGCACGGGTATGGTCTCGTGTCGGAGTGGATGAGCAGGTGGGTGGACAGGGTACTGGACCGCTTGAAGGTCTTCCCGCACTGCTTGCATTCAAACACCTTCTCCACGCTGTGTACAGCCCTGAAAGGGATCGAGATGGGCTTTAAAAAATCATGATCCAAGATCAACTTAGGATTGGGAAAGTTAAGAGATTTTTTATATAGAAAAGTTAAATTACTATAAAAAGCACTGACAAGAGGACTATAGTATTTAATAAAGTATATTTACTCGTTGATGTATTTGCGATATGTATTTCAAAACATCTGAAGCTTTCTTACTTTTAATGACAGTGATATTCATTTAAGAAACGTCATTATTCATTAAAGATCCTTTTTATTCTTGTTCTAAAACAGAAATACTAGGCTGCTATTTATGTATCCGGAACTGGCCAATTACAAGAACAATATTTAAAAAGTAATTACAACATTTGAAAATAGAACTCTTTGGTTGAAGAATACATTTTGTTTCATGTGACTGTCAATTATTTTTCCATTGTGGCGTCATTTTGAAAATTGCGTGTCTTCATTTGCCATGGATTTAACGCGTGAACATTTTCGTGCAATGATTTACTACGATTTTCGGCGTGGGCTAAATCAACAACAGTGCTTTATTCAACTCACCGCAACTTTTGGAGATGAAGCACCATCAAAAACCACTGTTTATCACTGGTACAGTGAGTTTAATCGTGGGCGGTCTATGCTCACGGATGAAAATAAAGAAGGTCGCCCAAAAACAACTGTTGTCCCACAAAATATAGATGCTGTGCGGGAACTAATAATGCGTGATCGTCATGTTACATATCGCGAGATAGAGGCGTCCTTAGGCATAAGTATGACGAGCATACATAAGATATTACACGAACATTTGGCTGTAAAAAAATATGTTCGCGTTGGATTCCGCACAACTTGACAATCGATCAAAAACGGGCTCGTGTCGATTGGTGCAAAAAAATGATAAAAAAATACAACCGTGGTACGTCAAAAGCCGTTTATAATATCTAAACAGGTGATGAATCTTGGATCTATGCATATGACCCCGAAACTAAACAACAGTCAACGGTGTGGGTGTTCCAAGATGAGCCGACACCAACAAAAGTTACTCGTGCAAAAAGTACTTTGAAGCAAATGGTCGCCTGTTTTTTTGGAATTAATGGACATGTGGCTACAGTGCCATTAGGGAATCGTAAAACAGTTAATTCTGAATGGTATACGACCATTTGTTTACCAGAAGTCTTTGAAGAAATAAGAAAGGACAACCGACAACGCAGAATCATATTACATCACGACAATGCTAGCTGTCACACCTCAGCTGAAACAACTCAGTTTTTGGAGGGTCAAAAGATTGAATTGACTGGTCATCCGCCGTACAGCCCTGATTTGGCACCTAATTTCCATACGCGAAGAACAAATTACGTGGTCAACGTTTTTCGAGCCGCGAAGAGGCTGTTGATGCGTTCAAAATGCACGTTTTGGAGATACCTCAATCAGAATGGAAAAAGTGCTATGAAAATTGATTCCAGCGTATGCAAAAGTGTGTCGATCATCGCGGCGAATATTTTGAAAAGCAATAAAACCATATTAAATGATATATGTTTGTTTCTTTTTTTAATTCCGGATACATAAATAGCAGCCCTCGTACATTACTAGTCAGTATATAAAGACCAACCTGTGTTGGCTTAAGCTAATTTCGTGTCCGAAGGTTTTGCTGCACAGTTCACAAGCGAACGGCCGCTTTCCATTGTGTGACCTTCTCGCGTGGACTTCAAGGCCGTGGGGTGTACTGAACATCTTCTCACATTTGACACAGGAGTAAACATCACCAATGGGTAGAGGTCTTGATAGAGGGCTCGGGGCACCGAGAACAGCTGCTCGTAATCTTAATAACTCAGGTCCGGCCGCTTGAACGGCGTGAAGATACAAATTGCTGTAGCCTCCCCAACCGGGTAATCCGAAACTGCCTGCATCCCTGAGGAACTCAGCGATAGGTAGAGGTGGATATAAAAAAGGTCTCTGTGGAGGAATTTTTGGAGCATCAGGCCGTAGTAGGGCACTGACTGAGAAGGCTTCTGATCTCTTCAACGGTGGGGACGAATCTGGTGGTCTTCTGGGCGATGAGGGTGGGGAGTCGACTTCCAGCTCCGGAGACGAAGATCGCACTGATCGGGGGGATTGGGGGGATGGCGCCCAACATGGGCTTCCGCACCGTGACGCTGGCGATACGTTTTCAGCTCTCGTCTCGTTGTGGGACTCATTGTCATCTTCGTCTACTTTCTCAGCCACCAAACGGTTAATACCGAATTTGATTTCCTCTGAAAAGAAATAAAAAATGTTATTAAATATCGCTTACTGTATGACCTCCAGAGTAGTATCAGTTCCCATCAGATCTTATAAGCTAAATTGTGACATAGGTGTAAATAAAGCACGAATACAATTCCCGATAGTCCACTTTTAGCATCAACCCATCTCGAAAATAAAGGAGAATGTCGGTCAAAGCGCTAAAGTAGCAAAAACATCTGTAAACTGTGAAGCTATTTTCGTGTGTTTAGAGCGGGGCCAAAGTGACAATACAATTCGATTGTTCGAGCCATACAAAGGAACGCCCCTGGGCCAGTGAAAAAGCGCAGGTGCTCCACTTGTCGCGATGAAATGGGCCGTATCATGTCGTGGGGCAAATTGACTTTCATCCGGGCCCCTCGCCCAACCCCAATAATTAACACGTCCGGGGCCCCCTTTACAATTCGCTAATCCGTGGGCGTATAATGCGCATCTATAGTTTGGCCATTTTTCGCGCTCGCCTGTTACAGTTTTGTTTTGAATAAATTTCGTTTTGTTGACTTTGTTTGTGTAGTTTTGTGTTTGAATAGGAATAATCTAATTTTATTGTAGTTGGTTGGAACATCAAAGATTTTAACCCTATCAAAACTTTTAAACTAAGTTCTAGTATAAAAAGTTTTGTACACTAGTTTAGAGCACATCGGTTGCTTTGCACACAGTATTTTTAGTCTAATTTTATTATTAGCACGAGCTATAATTAAATATCTTATTACATTTCATTTTTAGTAGATTCGTTATTGACACATCAATATTTTCATTTATTATCAATACATAATCCGTTAAACAAACAAAATCAATCGAGCCAATCATCACCGCAATATCGCAGATCATCAAGAAACCATCAGAACAAACATCCATCTCCGAGACAAGCCCCGGTAATGAACCCCCGTCTGAACTGCAGCAGCTGTCGGCTGGACCGAGACCAATCTATACAGTGTACACTAAAGGCCTATGGTGACATTGATGTTGAATTGCTAGATACAGCAAGTTTGACAGCGGAGAATAATATACTAGATATTGAGTTATTTATCGGTAGAGATGAGACTGAATAATGCGTTTGATTCATATTAAGGGAGCTTTAAGAAACCGAAAGATTTGACGAAGAAAGTCTTAGAACCTATAAACGTACCTAATTGGTGCAGATGAGAATAGATATTTACCACAACGCTTTATAGACTTTCGTAGAAACTAGACTTTGATTGTTCGAAATGAACAATAAGGTTCAGTTTGCAGATAAATGTCAAAAGAAGCTAGTTAAAGCTGCGATAAACTAAAAGGCAACACCTTCGTGTAATTAAACAGGCCATTAATTCCCAATCAAGTAGCACCAAACTACGAATCTGTTTTAAGTCTCGTTGAGTTGCATCCAGTCAAATCAATTTTATATTACCTTACCTGGACTTTCACTAAGTTTTCATCATCAAACGTCTCGGTCCCAAAAACCAACAGTTCATTCATTTTGTTATACTTTCACATCAAGCAAAAGGGCGTTTAGTCCCTACACTTGTTTGTTGTCCCCCCATAGCGCACGGGCCACGGTATTTATTACATATTAATGGTTATTTGGCCTCATTGTTCGCACAGTATGCTCGAATTCATGGTTTTCGCGAATATTCAATACGTCACCCTATTCAGAAGGGTCAAAGTTATTGTGCTCTGTAAACTTGGCAATATAATTAAACTTAATAAGTTCAGTTCGGCGTGTAATCAAAATAATTCCATATTTGAGTTTAGGGACTTTTTAATGTCCGACTCGAAGGACCAATTTGTCAGTTTTATTAAAAAAAAGCAGTGATTATAATATTATTATTGTGTGCTTATATATTTTTTGTACCAATGTTGCTTAATATTTATAATATTTTTTTTGGTTTCAAATCTAATAGTAGGTTTTATAATAAATATAAAATGTTATAAATTAGATAATACTAACTATAAAGAAAGAAAATGTTAATAATAAAATAATTAAGTAATTATATCAATATAATCTTCAAACCTTTGATAAAGATTTTATATATAAAGATTGGGTTTTGTTAAAAAAAAAATAATAAAAAAAAATTATCGGCCAAGTGCGAGTCGGACTCGCGCACGAAGGGTTCCGTACCGTTATAAGGCAAAAATAGGCCAAAAATTGTGTTTTTTGTATGGGAGCCCCCCTTATTTTTTTATTTCATTTAAATATTATTATTAATTATTAAAGTAAAATTATATTTAAGGCCTTCGTGAAAGTTTCAAGTGCCTACCTCTTATCATTATTGATTACGAGCAAAAAAGGCAAAAAAACATCACGTTTGTTGTATGGGATACCTTAAATATGAATTTTATTTTTATTTTAGTAATTTGTTGTTATAATGGCACCGAAAATACACAATCTGTGAAAATTTCAGGACTCTAGCTATAGAGGTTCTTGAGATACAGCCTGGAGACAGACAGACGGACAGACAGACGTCCAGACAGACATCGAAGTCTCATGAATAGGGTCCCGTTTTTACCCTTTGGGTACGGAACCCTAAAAATAGAGTATCAGATAGGGTGTTGTCCACTTGTCGCTTTGTTATTTGGGGCCGGCTGGTGTTAATTATTTTCAAAACTCTAATGTCAAATATAAAAGTCATAGAATATAGAGATTATAGACATTATGGAGTCTTAAATTATTTTTACGAATATTAGTTCTCAAAATCAACAATCTAGATCTACAATTGAAAAAATTTGATAGTGTATAATAGTTCCGCATTTAACAAGAACAGAGAAACAGCTATAAAGTAGACTACTAAGTTGATAATAATGCAGATAGTCGGTATTAAAGTGCATTTTTCCAGTGGCAACATTAGCGTCGTTAGGCGGCTGTTTGTCCAGCTAATGCAATTTTAATTATTAGTCGCGCCCACATTGCAACGTCTGACGCCGCCACTGGCATTACAATATGATGAAAGAACTTTGCTGTACAAAAATGGGTAATTAGTTAATACTTATAAATTATCATTTATCAATTAATCTTTTGATCTCAGTAAATACCTAAATTTTAAGGCCTGTGTTGCCACCATGTATTAGGCTAATGATTTTATCACATTAATTGATAATATATATACCTATATATTATATAATAATTATGTGTATGATTATTCCACTTTAGTATCTTTAGTTCTGCCTAAAGAAGTCAATAATTACTTGCAGTAAAGAAGTCAGTATTAATAATTTTAAAAAATCTGTCAACTTTTTAATTATTATTTATTTAATAATTTATCGTACACAGGGTGCATTTATAACAATTCCATTTACATGGAAAAACGACACCAAGAACTGCTTATTTCCAAAGGCAAAAACTTTGTTCTTAAATCAAATAATTTTAAAACTAACGAAGTAACAAAGTGAGGGAATTTTGTATAAATCATTGATGGGCTTTTTATTAGCCCACATGGTTTGGTATAATAATTACGGACATAATTAATCACTTTATTAGAGATATGCTAGTCATGCAGCCGGGGGTGACGAAAGTTTAATAAACATGCCTCGGTGCCCTGTTTTATGATGTTACATGCTAGAATCTCATTTGAAATACTAAAAAGATGTATGAGACAGTAAATCAGGGGCTAGAACGAAGAAGTGAAATAGTTTTGATGTTATTTGTTACTGTCTGGATATTATGAAGTATTATATATTCAATGTAGGATATAAATTAAGGAAACATTCCAGAGATATTTTGTAATAACTGTCTATTGATAAAGCTTTCAAAGAAAATTAATTTCAGTTATAATTTGTTTCAAATTTTGTGTTATCCAATTACAATTATAATCGTGTCCAGACTCCAGATAATGCCTAAAAGACTAATATGTATTCTGTGCTATGTGTTCTCATTGGTTATTTATTCAACTTTCATGTTATTTGCATTATTTTGTTGAAATCTATACAAATATTTCATTTTCGAAAATGCGTGTGTCTGTCTGTTTTATTTCTTTATATTTCGCTGATCCTGCAAATACGATTCGGAAAAAACTTGGTACCTCCAGATAGAACATAGGATAGTTTCAATCCCAAGAAAATGGTCCTGCGCAAACATTAATAACATGTAGGGGTTGTTTCGGTACTTTCTGATAAGTGCCGGATAGGATATAGGCTATCCACTGCTAATCTGACTGATAGATATAATAGGATAGCCTATCCGGCACTTATCAGTGAGTGGTGAAACAGCTGTCCCTGTGTGTGTCTTTGTATACAGTAGTTCCTTTCAAACCGCAATTTTTATATTTCAGACTTTGCTATTAAATATTAATATTTGTTCATCCACGTAGGCGGAATGTATAAATCAAATGTTATCATTCCGCTTACTATCAGTTGTATTACCGTAGATCCTATTTATCGGGGGATTAGCCAAATCTCGATCATAAATGACGACTTTTGGACATTTTGTTTTTATTGTTGTAAGTAACATAATCATAATTAAACAACCAATTTTAGAAATAAAATATGTACCTCTTAAGATCCACTGAATCATCAAGTGATAAATTAATTTACCAATGCTATTGTTTTTGACGATGATGGTGAATGGTGATCGATGATACCTAGAGTGAATGTGTAACCATTGTAACCACTAGTTTCAAAATTCTAATACCTATCCAAATAAGTTTGTATATTTGAGTAGGTATCAGTGTTGTTTTATTTGACCAGCCCTAAAACCAATAAAAAACCGAAAGAAAACAAGAACCGAAATTTGATTTACTGATTTTTTTTGTACAGAACCCTCAAATAATAATCGCAAACCTCAGGGCTAATCAGATGGGATTTCTTCTGTTAATCTCTTAGTTACATTAATCAAAGCTATATTTTGAAGGTTTTTCGTTAGATTAAACATAATATCTTATCTTTATGGCATTCTGTATTTACTCGATCGGACGATGCGAGCAGTAGTTGGTTGTATAATATCTACGTATTTATTACGAAAAAAATACAAAATCCCCCCCAAAGATAAACCCACGAAAACACTTGTTTATGACTGGTGAATTGCCGCTATTTATGATTTTCAAATTTAATGCAACACTGAAATGATACAATCAAAAAAATGTTTTTAGTAATAACTAATACCGCACAATGCATATCATAGTTACCATAATTTTATGCAATCCATACTAATATTACGAATGCGAAAGTGTGTCTGTTTGTCTGTAATCTCTTCACATCCCAACCGCTTAACCGATTTTGCGAAATGGTACGGTTCCTGCGCGGCACGAACGAATTTTGGCGGAGTTGCGGGCTGAACCACAAAAAATATACTTATTAGTAGTACCAAGCGGAACTAAATAATAATGGGCATTGTCCAAAAAAAATCACATGTACTTTTTATATTTTTTTTTCATTAAAATAGGGTATTTTAAGAATATAAATTAAATTATTTTGAAATTCTTTGGCTAGTTTTTTCTCAATAAATTTTTAAAGTTTCGCTCTGACGTCATCATCGGCGGCCAATTGACCTCTGCAGTATGTTTTAATTCCTTTCAATCTTATTTATAATGGCTGGTTCGTCAAATGCAAGTTCTCATTATGTGAAAACTGATACGAGAAGCTTACCAAAAGTTCGAAACGTAATGTTGGTCGAATTTATTGCTAATTTAACGCCATTGAAGGTCAAACTAAGGTTAAACATATTTGTTCAAAAATATAAGTAACTAATGGGTATTTTTTTCGTTTATATACAGAAAAACAATCACTGACCTTATTCCTCGAAATGTTTTTGTAATGAGCAAAATTAAAAAAAAATGGACAATCCCCATTTTTTGTGTGTGTGTGTATTTTCATGACCAGTCTTTGTTTCATGACGTGTGTTCATTGCATTAATCCGATCAGTGTAGCCAACCCCTCAGTTTTAGCTGTAGATCTACAGTTTCTCGGAAATCCTCTCAGTTTTCAGTTTAGGCCTCGAAATCTACAGTTTTTATGAGCTCATTCATTTTTACATTAAACTCCTAATAAGAGTACTAAATCAGAAGGATAGAGGCTTTTGATTGGTGCAATCAGAAGCTTTTAATAATTAAGTAGTCTTCTTTTTAGGATCCTAGTTAGGACGTCTTTTATAAGTGGAATAAGGGTGTTTTCACATTATCCGATCCGATATCGGTGTCGGACACCGATTCGATACCGGGGTAAAGTAAAATGTATGAACTGATATTCGATATCGGGCCGGACAATATGAAAGACAGCTACATATTTCATACATTTTACTTACCCCGGTATCGGATCAGATAATGTGAAATCGCTCTAAGGTAGATCGATGGTAATTTTTCCGACTTAATGTTAGTAAAACAGGCATATTTTATGATATTTTTGGTTTTTAATTCCCAACTTTCTAAAATATATTCTATTTATTACCATAATTAATTAATAAAAAATCATAAAAGAAAAAAACTGTAGATTTACTATTTTTCAATTTGATATTTACAGTTTTCTACAGTTTTTTTCTACCATATCTACAGCTTAGCTCTGTGATGTGGTTGGCAACACTGAATCCGATAGTCTTTTGTTACTCTGTCTTTCAATTATTCATCATCTAGTTAATAATAATGATTGTTAATTACAATGTTTCAAACTAAACGTTTTTTTCTTATTTATCATCCTTTTTTTGACGATGACGACCTCTGTGGCTCAGTGGTGAGCGCGTTGGTGGCTCAAGCCGGGGGTCGCGGGTTCGAATCCCGCCGACGGAACAAAAAAGTTTTTCAATGTTCCCTGGGTCTGGATGTTGTATTAAATATGTGTATTATATTATAAACATCTTAAATATGCGTATAGTATAAAATTATTAAATATATTTCCGTTGTCTGGTACCTGTAACACAAGTCCTTAATTAGGTACTTAGCACGGGGCCAGACAGACGTGGTGTGAAGCGTCCATAGATATTATTATTTTTAAAGAATTTTAGAATTTATAGAACAGTAGCCTGGAGGCATAAAAATAACAATAATCAAGGCACTTGTGAGTTGTGACGGAATATTTGTCCCACTGGTTCACGAGAGAAGGAAGAGAACATGCTACTGGGGATTTGGTACACCACTATAAAATAACTCCTACTTTCAATTTAAACGGCCACCGTCACCGAACTGGTAAGGGTTTTTTGACGGGTTAGGAACACCTGGAAATGACCTAGAATCTAGATAAGTCCATCTCAGATATCGTCATGAGAGTGACAGAGAGATAAATCAGGGCTTAGGCGGCGAGATCTGAGGGATTACGGAACCACGCCCGCGACGTCACACACGTTATCGACACACTAAATCCCTAAAATCATTTATGGCTTGATAACGGAACTCGAAAACGTTATGAAAAAGTGCGTTTTGATGTGATATTGTACAAGTTTGGGAATGGACGACAAAAATTAAGTGATAGGAGTATCTAAATTCTAAATACACTGAAGTCATCAGGGTATGCAGCATGGACACTTTGAGAGGTGTGCTAAAAATTTTGTAACAACTAGAATGAAGAATAAACCAACAAAAGCCAAAATCTAAAAATATAGTGGAAATGTGCACATAAAATTGTGTTTTATTCTATTTATTAATGTAAAGCCAAAATCGGACGATCTTCACTTATCTTCATAAATATTTGATTGCAGTTTCGAAATTGGATTTAGTAATTAATGGATCTAATGTTCTTCAACAGAAGGTTCATCAATAGTAAAGAAATACTATGTTACAACTGCCATATTTCTCAAAGAGTATCTCCTGCGTCTAAGCGAAAGACAACACTAACAGCATTCTCCACTATTTCCTCACCAAGGAAAGCATATGCCAGTGTGTTTGCGTCCCGATTTCTCTACGAATGTTTCTCCGAATTATTTGCTGAAACAATAGCTTGAATGTCGTCGGTCACCAACTTACCGCCACGTATTGGAAATTAATTGGGCGACCTTATCACGACGCAGTAAAGTTTATAATCCAGCGGATATGACTTTACCAGGGTACTCGGTCGACAAACATTGACGAAATGTCGGCGCCTTTGAGATTAAATTGTACTTTATTAATTGTGACGAGGTATGCTTAGATTTGTGATTATGGCCGTACCGAATGCTCTTAATTGTCTCATTACCATTGTTAATCAAAGTAGGTTAAGACGAGCATAATAAAAAGATGAGCGATTATTACTTTCGAAATCCTTCCAAATTTTAGTCGAAGCATCATCATTCACTACAATAAAATCTACTGCCAAAGATAACGTTTCGAATTTAGATAAACGGAGGAACAGAAATATTGTACGATAAAATTATGGTCATCATGTAGTATGTACTTACCATCGAAGAAATTGATTCCTAGGCAGTTGACAGACCAACGTAATTTGGTCGGATCATGTCAATTCAATGTTAATTGTGATCTGTTGGCTGGGTTTGACATAACGCGACCAAACTATGTAGATCCCTCATCTGCCTAGGAATCAACTTCTCTTTCGAAAGGTGAATTTTAAGCACCATAATAATAAAATATATATTTTAGCAGCAGTTTTATTCTTCCTGATACTTATCTTTACTAAGCTTGTAAACGTGATTACAATAATCATAAAAGTACAAACTGAAAGTTCCTAATCTCCGTTGTTGCTAGCTGAGAACACTGCTATACCCAAAATTGAATTTAAAAGATGTTTTGATAATCGTTTGGCCAGCTTAAGTAATTTAGCTGACATTATATCACTAGTCATATTATAGCCACCAGCATTTTAGCCTCCCCACTAAGAAGTCCACCACAATCAACCGTCACGACGAAGATTCACATGATACCACTCAAGCTCACTAATTTGACAAGGGGTCGTGCCAATGAAATACATTAATTCGAAAAACATAACCCTCCATCCGGTGTAGTCGGTAAAGTACTAGAAGTAACTTCTTCTTCTTTTTGAAAATGGCTCCTTGGTGAGTTGCCAATGTCAGAGTGAGTTAGAAGTAACTTAGTCACTGCCTTGATTTGACCGCCAACTTCGTTGCAGAGTAAACATCAAAGCAATTGTTTTAAGTGCTATCTAGCGGACGATCTGAATTCACGACGACCACTGTCATGGCCGAAAGTCACGCGACGTCTCCGCCGCAACCAAACAAAATGAATAATAGGGTAAACACGGCCAAACATGGGGCAAACACGGCCAAACATAGGGTAAACAGGGCAACAGACCCATGTCGTGCCGCGGCCACTCGGCAAATATTGACAGTTGGACATGGAGCACGAATGTTACCCCCTGATTGATCGGCTACCTTGTTCAAATTGAAACAAAGGCATGATTGAGTGTGCGTGGCGCGGTATTTGCGATTGTCATTATTTTCTAATTCCTACAATCCAGGAAATGATTAATGATGGAAATTGTCCAAAAGTAAGACTAACCACAGGCCCAAACGAAAACATTAAAACAGGTGACACTAATTTCAAATGTTCACTCAATGATTGTTGCTAGGGCCAAGCACCTAAGCGATTCGTAGAAACGTATAGATTTAGACAAGCCATACAGAGAGATAGGTTATCTTGTAAACTAATGTTTACTTACACGGGAACATATGTCCAAAACGGATTTACAAGAGGAGGGCGATGTAGCGTCCGCAGAAAACAAACTTAATAATATGTCAAACATCATCATTATTGACAAAGCATCCAAAATATACCAAATTACGTGATCAACTGATTATATCATGAAAACTGCTTGTTACCTAAAAAAATCAAATATTCAAGATTCGAAGATTCAAAGATTTAATTTGTAAACTAAGTAATAATTAATAAACAAACATTGTAAGTAAAGACTTAGTAGGTACCTTGTGCAGGCATCTGCTTACTTACTATCACCTCACTACTTAAAAAAATAGTGTCAACAAAAACAAAACTTTTTTTCACAACAGTGCCTCAATTTATTGTTTTAAGCCATACCAATGCTACTACAATATTTAAGCAGTTAATCTCTTTATCGTCACAAATTAATTTCGTTTATGTTGGAGTAATCCACGTTATAATTTGAAATGTAATGAAGCGACAAACGTTTATCGTTTTCATCGGTTTACATATTTAAATGCTTAGGTTCAGTATAGACTTCCATTTAGCAATATTGCCAACAATATGTTTTATCTGGACATGCAGTAGATATTCCACCAAGTTCTAGCTCATAGAACTAGTAGATTATTACACCAGATATTGCAATTTTATATAGATGATTTTTTTGTCACCACTACCGTTATCAGCGATATCGAAATTTGTGTTCGATACATGAATTACAAGTATAAACGCTCGCTATCGCGCTTTGTCGCCGCCGCCGGCAAATCAGAATCATAAAACAAACGTAATTTCGCCAGGCGATAAGATATGTCCAAATCTGAAGCCGTGGGATTTGGCGTGGCGCGTTATTGGAAATTCTGACAGATATTTTATGGGGTTTCGATAGTGGTTTACGTAGGGATATGGCCATGAGGTGGAGCTGTAAAGCTAGATTACCTATGGACCTACTTAACAGTAAAGACTGACTTGTGCATATAATTTACATTTGATCAAATGAAGTGACCCAGAACAATAATTTGAAATCTACATTTTAGAGACCCGGAAATTGCAATGTTAAATAGACAATGAACTGATTTACTATGAAAAAGTCTTTCTAAGTCCTTCTACTATATGACGTGGCATAAAACTCATATATTGACACTGTGAAGTTCCGCTACCTCTTTGACTATAATATAGCATCTTTCCTTACCTCTAGCAGTATATTCGGGATGTTGAGGGGGTGATGATGCGAGCCGGGGCTCCGGTCTAGAAGGTGCTCCCCATAGAGACAGACCGTTACGAAGAGCTTCACTGGCTGATAGACCTGGGAAAGAAGAATACCATTAATAAGCACTGCAGTTTGGCATTTAATTGTTCTAAAAAGAAGAACAAAATTTTTAAGATAGTTTAATCTAATCAACAAAATACATGAATTTTACGTCTGTTTATTCTAGATTATATTTGCAAACTTACAGTCACTTGTGTGACACATAAAAATTGAACTTTACTATTTTATTAGTTATTACTATTGACAGACTGAAAAAGTGCAATCTAGTTATTCTCTGAGGGTTTTAGTTCCATTATAAAATCACAGAAGATTATAAATAGTTCAGAGACATTCTTAATTACAACCATAACTTCCATTCGTAAATTTTGACAAAATGACACCTAAAATACCAAGTAACCTATTTACGATTCCTAAAAACATGTTATTGGAAGTGAAAATTGGACACTATTGATAAACGATAAGAAGTTTCTGTAATCACGGCGTTCCACACTCGATAACATGTGTAATTCCTCCTTATCTGGTCTAATTGCTTGTAATTACATGTACAGATATACCACTGTCAAATTAATTGAAAATAATTTTAACATCTAACATCTTTATTAATTTCAAAAACATTATCATCATCTGCCGAAGGAGAATCTACAGTATTGTCTATTTTTTATGCAACATGCAGTTGTGTTCTTTGATTCAGGCTGTTTTATCAAACAGAATCTGGAGTGAGGTTGCAACCATTGGCGCTATCGCTAAGGCATACTGTCTGTCATGAAGTAACAGACTGTCCTATTGACAGTCTGATACTTCATAACGGAATACTCTACCGGAAATGGGAGAAGACTAGCGGCAGAGAGTTCCATCTTCAGATAGTTGTCCCAAGAACGAGAGTACCGGATGTTCTTCGTGAAATACACGATGGCGTATCAGGAGGTCATCTAGGTGTTAAGAGGACGTTAACAAAAGTGAAACAACGACTCTACTGGTTGCATTGTCGAGATGATGTAGTAGGATAAAGTCAAACAAACGTTGTAGAGTACTAGAGTGGAACAAAACAAAGTAATACTTTAAGGTGTGTATTGACTATTGAGTCTCTTTTATAGAGTAAACTGTGAAATTAGCAGCGCCGAAAGAGTAACTTTCTTTATGATTATATGGGCAAATTCTATGACGTTGGGATATCTCGCATAGAAACATAATACATAGAAGTCAATAGTAACTCAATAAGCAGAACACTTAAGGTATTTCAAGGAAATAATGTTTATAATTTGGTAATAATTTGACGTCAAAGAAACCTATTACGCACAAGACGTTTATGAGCCAGTCCACACGGCGCGTTGCGTCAGCGTTACGTCGACGCAGCGCTGCCGTTGCGTTGTTTTACATACAAATAACTAAGGTTATTTGTATGTAAAACAAAGGTTCACACGGCGCGCTGCGTCGTCGCAACGCACACATGACGGACAGCAGCCCCCGAGACGAATCGAGAGGGGGTGTTGACGTTAATCGTAATAACAGGTAATAAGTAAAAACGCTGCGATGACGCAGCGCCCATGTGGCCCGCTATGCATCAAACGGCAGCGCTGCGTCGACGATATACGCTGACGCAACGCGCCGTGTGGACTGGCTCTAAGGGTCAAAGCAGACCGCAACGCGATGCATTGCATATCTAGTATTTCTGTATAGAATCGACAGATTTGCAAGACGACAAATCTAGAAATGCGTCTACGCGTCACGTGGCGGTCTGAATTGATCCTTATTTCCTTAGGACCACCTAATGTGTTATGTGATGTGCGTAATAAGCGGCTGTGGTGTCATGTATGGTTTGCTAAACCACAGCTAAAATTAGGAAAATATCAGGAAAAAGCATTTGATAACTGCAATGTGGTATTAATAATTAGATTTTCCTTACAATTTTATATCCGATCGAACGTTTATTTAGAGGTGATATATAATGGAAATTAGTCGTCACAATATCGAGTCATGGTAATTACTAATTGGTGAAGGATATTGAAGTATTGCCATTTTTTATTGCATCTATGTTAGCTATTTGTTAAAGTTTTTGTTCGTAGTAATAATAATATTATGGACCTCTTGCTCTTAGGGGTCAAAATTGAAAACATACTTCATAGGTATAGTAGGCATAAAGCAATTTGAGCTGCTGAGCGTTTAATTTATATGCCTTTTTAAGGAAATCTAGTTGATGAGCATCGTCCAGATCTAATGTTTTTGACCGACTTTCAAAAAGGAGGAGGTCATACGTTCGGCTGTATGTATCTTTTTTTTTCGTATGTTCCTCGATTACTCAGCCGTTTGTGGTTCGATTTTCAAAATTCTTTTTGTGTTGTATAGGGTTTAACTCGAATTTGGTACCATGTTCATAAAAGTGGTGATCTGATGATGGAATCCTTGAGGAATCGAGGGCACTCCTTGAAATTTGTATCGAAACATATAGTGATTTTGATTTTTTCTGAAGCATTCAAGGTAAGTGCTACCAAAAAGTAAGACTTCGCACCAGGTTATACCCTGGATCCGAAGGTACCAAACAGAACTTTTGAATGCTTATAGGTACAGGTTCGGGGATTTCGGCGTTGTTTAAACAACTGAAAGCATAAGCCAACACATCGATTTGATTATTCATCTTCATCACAATATAGCTGTTGTGATAATTATAGATTATACCATGACCCAATTATTGGTACTTTTCGTGATATTTTGCATCGAAGCAGATGTTTTTGACGATGATTTCACTGTTTGTGGACCGATTTTCAAAATTTTCGTGTTGTTGTATAGGATATAATCTTAATTTTGTATAACAATTACAAAAGTGGTGAGCTGATGATGGGATCTATGAGCAATCAAGGGAACTCCTTGAAATTTATCAAAGCGCTCATAGTGGTTAAAATGTTGTTTCTAGTAAGTTAAACATATATTACGAATGAGAGAAATTTCATACATAGGTGTCTCTTGGTCCAAAGGCACTGAACAGAACTCTTGAACCTTTAAAGATAAAAGTTTGGAAATTGCAGCATCGCTTAGATAACTGCAAGCATTTGCCACAATTTTGCTTACAGTAACATAATGTACTGAATAGTTAACATTCGTATTGGTTATGTACGCATAAAGCCTTATTTTGTAGACAACACTAAAAAGAGTGAAATTATTATTTTTAACAAAAAAATGAAAACCGACTTCCAAGGTAAAAACAATCGTAATATGAACTAAAAAGTATTAAATAACTCTTACTCTTTAATAGTGCCTTTTTCAGAATTTGTCTAAATCTCAACTATTTCTGTACATATTACAGTCTCCATTACTTTGAAGTCGGTACCAGTCCCAAAAGTTTCAGATACTCTGACATTACTGAACTCACGATTAAATTAGCTGGTATCGACTTCAAAATAATGAAGATTGTAATATGTACAGAAATAGTTGAGATTTAGACAAATTCTGAAAAAGGCACTATTAAAGAGTAAGAGTTATTTAATACTTTTTAGTTCATATTACGATTGTTTTTACCTTGGAAGTCGGTTTTCATTTTTTTGTTAAAAATAATTATTAAAAATTACTTTTCACCGCCCTCATATTCATATTGGACTAGAGTACTAGCCATTTGGTTATAGGTCCAGACACGATATTATGACGTACTATTAGAGAAGTTGATTCATACTTCATAGGCAGATTGCGGACTTACGTAATTTGGTAGCGTTATTTCAAACTCAGCCGACAGCTCATGACTAATATTTAATTGGTTTAATCTGAAGGACGTTGTTTTCTCAGACGCTACGGCTGAAAACACGCACGTCTAAACGCGCCGTAAATAAGAAAAGTGTTTCGTCACAATATCAGTAATCGAATACTATAATACAAGACAAATACAGTTGCGTCACCGAATTGAACATATCAGAGGACGCTATTCGTCTCAAAAATCCCCTTTCACGGTCCCCACATCGGACCGGACATTTGGTAACAGGACGCGGACGATAAGAGCAAGGACAATCAGTGCCGAAGGAAGCGGACGATTCGGTGGCGCCAGCGGGCCGAGGTGGCACACTTACTCACTTACCGCACTTATCTCATCATCGCCAATTGTTGAGAGTCATTTATTTACATATAGATATTGTCGTGTGGAGGGTACGCGGAGAGAAAGTCGCTGTTGAGACTGGGCTGAAATTAACCTATTTGATGGTTTAGGGCATAATTGAAAGAACAGCTGCTATTGGGATGATAGAATATTTTGGGTCTATTTGGGTCTGATCTAAGATTGTTTAAGGCTAAAGCGAGTACTTGTTCACAAGAAAAGTTACGAAAAAGTGATGACTAAATAAGTTATACGCCTTTAGTTGAAATTGTAGCGAACTCTACTAAACTTTCACTCATATAACATTTTCACCATATATTATATATGGTGAAAAGTGGTATATTTCAGCACCTAATGGAAGTTATTGTTCATGGTATAATATTAAATGAAGGGCATTAGTGGGTACAGGTCGGAATAAGCCTCGGTAGAAAAATATGTATGGATGTTGTTTTTTGTAATTTGCTCTTAATTACTCGTAGAAGCAAAATTTACACCAGCAGCTGCTATGCTCTCAAGAGTTAAGGCCTGTTTCACCACTTCCTGATGATGGAGTATGGAGTATCTGTCAGACAAGTTGTGGATAGCTTATTCGGCACTTTATCAGGTAGTGGTGATAAAAGCCTCTTAAAGAATTAAAGTTACTAAGCAGTATCTGTTATCTAGCATCTAGTATTTAGATACTAGAAACATCATTAACCAATAACTTCTATTGCATCTATAGCATCATGTGTGGCCATAACACACTGACCTCCTCATCCCGCGGGATCTATGAATCACCAGTGATCTAGTGAGTCACGTCGCGAAAAAGTTGAAAGCGCGGCGCCAGCGGGGGGAAGAGGAGAGAGACGGGAGGTCATTTGTCGCTGCCAATTGTGACCAGCTTCCTGTGTGTGATGGTACAAGTTGTAGGATGTTGTAGATAAGAAGGTTAAAGGAATTAAAAATAAGTATAGCAGTAATTAATATAGCAATATGTAGTAATGAAAAGATTTAAAAAATAAAATCTTTAAAAATTAAGAACTTTTTGAGTGTGGTAAATGATAATAATTAATAATTGATAATTTCTCTTTTTATAAAGCGTGTCGCGAGCTTTGTAAAAAAACACAAATTTGCTTTTTAAAAACTTAAGTTTTTATGATTCAAAGTGTTTAATTGTAAACTTAAAGAACAACGAAGAATTTTTTGACTTGAGTTCGGAATCTACTACTATCTCCTTAAAACTAACGAAACGTCAATCAATTTTTTTTTGTAAGTATGAAGATTTATTACCAGGTTATTTGGATGTCGCTACATCTTATAACTTGTATGGCATCTCGCCTTCGTGTTGGATATGAAATTTGAGACGTTGATCGTCATGAAATTGTGTTTATGGTACACTGAAGTGCATTTATATCAACACTTCTGTTCATTAATACCGCATTAATTCAAATTGTGACTTGCTTTTAAGTAAAAAAAAGTTTTAAATTATTATCAAAATCATTAAGTTCCTTAAAGTCAGTAGTATTTCTTAAATGAACATCGGTAAAGATTTTACGACTAGTCACTACTCACAAGTCGCGGTAATTTCGCTACAATTTGCCAACAAAGTACTTGTTATCTTCTTCATAGTAACTATAGTAACAACTTTTTCTCAGCACATAAAAGAACATAATATGCGTTCTGCCCTATATTAAAAACTTCAAGTACATACTTAGCACAGATTATTGAATATTTATTATTTTGTAAACGCCAATCAATACAGCTATCAGTATCAAATGTGTTACTGTTGCCTAGTAATAAACTGCATACCCCGTATTATATTGTGTCTCCAGACTCTAACTAAGGTGCCGACGCGACGCGGTGCCGCGCAGAGCCGCGCCCGTTATTGCCAGCCAATTTACCACTTTATTGCATCTGAAGATTATCTTGATACGAAATGATGATTGAAGAAAGTTTTAAATTAATTGGGTTTGAGACGAAATCAATATCGTTTCAAACTGTGTACGTATTGCTATATTTTTTTATTCAATAGGCATCTTCATTCTCTACAGGTATCAAATATTTTAAGGTATATTCAGAAATTATTGTAAATCAGATAAATCACAATACAAATCTTTTTCAAAATTTTCAGTTACTTTCAAAGACTGTTAGATATAATATTATGTAGTCACTTGTTCAGGTCTTATAGTAGAGGTATATTGTGAAATAATTATTGATACTTATGAAATATAGTACAATTGAACATCATTGATACTTGTGCGACAACATCCGTCTATCATAATCACAATACAATCTCTCATTGAATTAGCGATGAAAAATACAATATTTTTTATTGTGCTGCAAAGCAATTTATTGCTTATTACCAATTGCGTAAAGGGCGGAGTTGTTTGTCGGCTGATTAAGTCGATTCCAATAATACTCGCTCTGTATGTGAAATCAATGAGATCAGATCCGCACAAAGTGGCTTGGAGTCGACATTATCTATTAAAAATTTGAAAATATTAATATTATCCATACCTATTTTTCATGATAACTATTGGATGCTCTGCAGTTACGTGACGCACAAAGACACATTCACAAGTACACAGGTACAAAATTTAAAAAGTTATGTTGAAAATTTGCTACTCATTAAAAAATCAGTCACCGATCGGTGTTGCAATCGAGTGCACGTGTACTAGTTGTCGAGCGCATTTCCAGTGGTTGTCAACATGTTTGTATGCAGCAGCTGTAATGAAACTCACACGGACGGCCCTATTTGCAGTGTATGCAAACAACAGTACGACTTTGCCTGCTCTGGGGTGACGGAAGCGGGTTATAGACGACTAGGTGATAGAAGGAGTGTTTGGAGGTGTGTGAGGTGCAAGGCGAGCCCATGCGCTTCACCGATTCCTGTTTCTCCGTCACCTACTCAGTTGGACAAGATGCAAGACCAACTGAATTCGATCCTGCACCAACTTGCCCTCCTTGCGACAGTGGTAGAAGATATCAAGAGCATTAAGTCAGACATCTCCGACCTGAAAACCTCCATCGAGATGGCACATGATCGCACGGATAAGTTAGCGAGTAATGTCAATACATTGACTGCCAAAGTAACGAGCGTTGAGAAGATCGCGGCCGACATACCGAGTCTACAGAAGGAAGTTGCGAGATTGAACAATGAAATTAATATGAGAGACCAGTGGGCTAGAGCCAATAATATAGAAATCAAAGGACTTCCTCAGCTAAAAAATGAAAACCTTTTAGATTTAGCAATTAAAGTTGGATCCGTCATTGGTCAGCAAATTAAAAAAGAGGATGTTAACTATATTGCCCGCGTACCTACGAGGTCTACTACCTTGCCTAAGCCCATTATAGTTTCATTCAATAATCGTTATATGAAGGAGAATATTGTTGCTGCTGCGCGAAAGTGTAAATTAAACACATTGGATATCGGTTTCTCGACCACTTCGGTCTTTTATGTTAATGACCATCTTACACAAGCAAGTAAAGTTTTACTTGCTAAGGCGAAATCACTGGCGAAGGACAATAATTTTAAGTATATTTGGGTGAAACATTCAAAAATTATGGCTAGAAAATCGGACTCGGCGCCTGTGTTTTTTATCCAGTCAGAAAAGGACTTAGAAAAAATCAAGAAGTGAATTTGTGCCTCATTGTACTTTGTTATCCGTTACTTAATTTAGCTATATTTTTAAGATGTTTAAACTACGTCTTAAGAAATAACTTTATATATGAGTTTAGAATTCTAAGTTTGTGCTGCGTTCTTACTATACATGGTTTAAGACATATTCTAAAAGTGAACTATTTTATAACTATATTTCTTAAGGAAACCAAAATAACATTTTCATTTTTAATAAGTAAGTTAAAGTTAGTGTTAATGAACTTAGTCACTTGTGACGATATTGCTAGTTTGAGAAACGCTGGACTTAAACCTGTTCGTTATCGATCAGTTGTTATTGTATTGAATGGTGGACATTCGCTCAGCCAGTTGTCACCGGTAAGTATTCCTCCTATTATACAAATATCGTATGCAGATATTAGTGATTGCGTGCGATTACGGGTCATATTAGCTTGTATGAATTACTGCAATACCTTTCGTGCATTAGTTGATTCTTATCTGTGCATCTCACTCCGTCAGTGGCTGCTTGGGCGGTCTGTGAATCTACCTTTTTGTTGCAATTTTTATAACACAACGGATAAAACAAATAATAAGACTCGTAACTATTATAATATATTTATCATAAATGTGTTAGACCGTATCCATTGTGGATGCAATGGTTTACGTTTTGAGAAATTAATTCTAAATGAATATTTTTTATTACCTAGTCTCGTAATCCTAAATAACAAAAGGCTGACGTACTTATTATATCGGTTTCATATCTTTTTTATTAATCTCGTTTGTTGCTATGAATTTAGACTAGCTAAAATACTTTATTATATTTTAAAGGTCAAAATACTCAATTATTACTATATATTATCCGTCAAATTACTTGTAACACTCAGATTGAATATAAATCGCCATAATATCCATCTTAAATTTCCGAATATACGAAACATAAAAATTATAATTCGTTATACAATAATATTATACTTGTTATTAAAATCTAATATTATTTTTTTGAAAATATATTTTATTAACCGATTTCAATGTTGGTCCTCTTTTTTAAAATTACAAGATGTGCATTTCGTGTCGTTTATATTTAAATACCACAGTTATGTTCGAGTAGGTGTAGGTAGTGACTGTTTTAATACACGGTATATTGTTACATTGTTACATTACATTACATTGTTTCTCATGAATATAATATTATTATACCTACAAAAAATGAATTGTGCGGGGTCTGCTTTTAGTGTTTTATTGTTTTATATTGTTCTACTTTTTAATTATCATATAACAGTTATTTATTTATTTATTGCCTTTTTATTTTTTAATGGATTCCAAACTTAATATTTTTTACCAAAATGCAAGGGGTCTTCGTAGTAAAACTAATATTTTCAAAAGAAATATATACCTGAATAATTACGATATAATATCAATATCTGAGACGTGGTTAATCGATGGTATTAGGAACGAGGAGTTGTTCGATAGTAGGTACGTTGTCTGGCGGCGCGATAGGGACTACGGCCTGACTAATCAGTCTCGGGGCGGTGGAGTCCTGGTCGCTGTCCGCCGTGACTTAGCGGCTGCGGAGCGCGTTGACTGGCGCTCGTCAGCTGAGGATATCTGGGTGACAATATCGCATACCCCTAGACGCAGTAGGTTAACTACGTACATACATATCTGCACGCTATATCTTTGCAAGCAGAATGAAGGGAATAGCCATAACAATCAATTGGATAATTTCTCCAATAACTTGTTTGATATAGTCAGCGCACATCCCGATGACAAATTTATTGTTACGGGTGATTTTAATTTACCTTTTATTAATTGGGACGCGCAAGGTGATTATTCAGTGCACACCGGTTTCTCTCTTAACCGTAGTGTAATTGAATTCTTAGACACCATAGCACAGTGCAATTTATCTCAGTGTAGTCAGGTACAAAATTTCAATAATAAATTTTTAGATTTAGTTTTCTCTAATTCTGAAATTAACGTTTCCCCCTGTGATGAACCATTGGTACCGGATGATTTTCCCCATCATAGGTCACTCTGCATTGATGTTTGCTTGGGCGTACAAAGAACTCTGGAAGCTAATGTAAGAAAGAAATATTATTACAGTTCCGGTAACTATAATGGCATATGCTCCGCTCTTGATGTCACTGATTGGAAGACTATTCTTAAGGATAAACCGTTAGAAGAGGCAGTTCAGCATTTCTATAATATTTTGTACGACCTCCGTAACACCTTCATTCCAAACAAAAATATATCATCGTCCAGGAGCTTTCCTCCATGGTTTAATGCACCCCTAAAAAAGTTGCTTAAAGAAAAATATAAATTCCACAAGAAATATAAATTATATGGTAACCTTAATGATTATAATACTTTTTCATTATTGAGAAACAGAGTTAAAACTTTAGAACATCAATGCTTTAAATCATATGTCGAGAAAGCTGAAATCAACATTGTGAATAATCCTAAAAGTTTTTGGGCATATGTTAAAGATAATAAAAATTCGGGTAATGGTTTCCCCTCCACTATGAGTTACAATGAAACACTGGCGTCTAATGGTGAAGAGGTGTGCAATTTGTTCAATACATATTTTGAGGCTAATTTCCGACACTCGAGCTGCAATAATGATAACACTAATGACCATAATGTTAACTCTAGTAATTATAGCATCGGAACTATTGATATTAATTCGACTGAAATTTTAAATGCGCTCAAGTCCGTTAATCTCAGTAAGGGAGCTGGGCCTGATGATCTACATCCGATATTTATTTCTAAGTGCGCTAAGAGCCTAGTCTACCCTGTATGTATCCTCTTCTCCCGATCAATTAACGAAGGACATGTACCTAACATATGGAAGTCTGCTTTCATAACGCCAGTACACAAGGGAGGAGACAAAACTGCTATTAATAACTACAGACCTATTTCCAAGTTATGTATCCTTGCTAAAATCTTTGAGGGTATCGTACATCGCCGGGTATACTCCACACTCCGTAACTGGTTTATACCTGAGCAGCATGGCTTTATGAAAGGACGCTCAACTGTATCTAACCTTATCATAGCTAACGACTATATTTCTTCGTGCATGGATTCTGGTGCTCAGGTTGATATGGTATTTACGGACTTTCGTAAGGCGTTTGATCGAATTGATCACGCAATGTTACTTAAAAAGCTACAGTTTGCAGGTATACATGGCAGCTTGTTCAGATGGTTCTGCTCGTACATTACCAATCGCTCACAAGCTGTTGCTATTAATGGTTTTATCTCTAACTGGGTTTCAATTCCCTCAGGCGTGCCCCAGGGCTCGCTCCTAGGGCCTCTTTTATTTGCCATTTTCTTAAATGATATTTCATTATGTTTTAAACACTCAAAATTTTTATTATATGCAGACGATACAAAGATTTTTAGGATTATTTCATCTATCAACGATTGCCACCTGCTGCAGGAGGACTTGAAAAGGTTTAGTAATTATTGCAAAATAAATAAACTTGATCTAAATGTCTCCAAGTGCTTTATGATGACGTTTTCTCGTAATGCTAATTTAATCAAATTCTCATATACAATTAATAATACAAATCTTGAGTCCACTGATAAAATGAGAGACCTAGGTGTTATCATGGACTCAAAGTTAATTTTCGACAAACATATTGACCATATAGTAAATAAAGCTTCGAAGGCACTTGGTTTCGTCATAAGAATGAGCAAAACATTCACAAGCCTTAAGGTTATTAAAATTCTGTTTTGCTCTCTTGTGCGCAGTGTACTCGAGTATTGCTCGGAGGTATGGAACCCCAGATATGAAGTATATAACAATAGGATTGAATCTGTTCAAAAGCGTTTTCTAAAATACCTACAATTTAGAAGTAATTATTATTTATCTAATTACGAAGACAGGTGTAGACATTTCCACTTTTTACCATTAAAACTTAGACGAAATATAACTGATCTATCCTATTTAGTTAAAATAATCAATAGTAACATTGACAGCACATATTTACTAGAGAAATTAAACTTCAGTATCCCCACCAAGTATTTTAGAAATTTCGTTCCAATAGATGTACCTATCTTTAATACTTACTATCGCAGTAATTCGTTTCTACTAAGGGCCAGTTCTCGACTTAATGAATTTTTGAAAATAAATCCCTCCTTTGATATTTTTTCTACTAAGCCTTATAAGATTAGAAAGTTTGTAACTGACTCCTTTTTCAAAGTTGAGGATTTGTCACTAAACTAGATACTAATCTAATTTAGTTTTGCCTAGCGATAAGCGTAGACTAAGTTTATTAACATTATATATACTTAACATTATACATACTTACACTAATATTGACTACTTTTTATTAAATTGCTTAAACCATGATTAGTAGATCCAATGTGAGAAAAAATGTATTTAAGTTTTCTCAGTTTGTTTTTTAGCCTGATAAACTTCACAATATATATATTTTTTTTTGTACTTTCATTTTTTACTATTTGTGAAAACTTTTAAATGGCTTATAGTTACAATTTAGTTAAGTGAATTTGTTATTTGATAGCTGTAAGTTTTCCGAAGAAATAAAAATAAAAAAAATAAAAATAAAATAGATGAATGTTTGTCACTCAATTACATTAAAGTACTTTCATGGATTCTAATGACATTTTGGTGGTTATAGGCTCTGGATTAACATAATATGCTTATGACCTACTTTTTAAACCCAAAACAAAAACGCTTTTTTTATGGAGTCGCGGGAAAATTTAAAAATAAATAGAGCAAGCGGCTCTACAGTTCTAAGCCTGGTGTTTTGTTACAGCCTGGGTGGTCAAGACAGTCGCTACTGTGACCGCCGCGGCGTAATCTAGGCGGCGAACGGCGGAAGCTATGGAGATAATGTAAATATTTTAGTATGCTCTGCTCAAAAAGGTTTTGTGAACTATTACTACAGTTATTTAAATTTGCAGGCGTCACCTGGTACAAAATATTTATTTGTATGTGTTCATTTTCATGTGTCTTGTGTATAGCCTACGAATAATAAACGTAGTGTGTAGCAATAATTCATTTGTCGTATCTCAAAGAAGCGCGTGCCTTTAGTCTCAAGAATTTCTTTCTGTCTTTATGTTTGAATCCCAAGAAATTAGACTTCTTCACTTAATTTTCGCTTTAAACGTAGACAGATAGTCTATAGAGCGTTGGAATTCGCTAATCTGGGGGCAATCGCGCATTGACGACAATAACTCGTTATGGTGACAGGCCGTCTGACAGCAACAGAGCCCACTGTTCGCCCAGGTCAGGTCACATCCGCACAGAATATGAGTAGACAGAAGATAACTGTGCGCACGCGCAGATATTTTGAATAGTATTTTGGGCAAAAGTGTAATGTTTCGTGGACCGTGGTCTTTGCCTTTGAGTAAAAGGTGCAAATAATGATTTACAATAATTGTACATAAGCAGAGTCGCGAAAAGTATATTAATATCACTAAACATTTATTGACTTTTTCGATAAAAGTAGAGCAACGAAAACCTTGCGTATTATATTAACCACTTTTCAAAAATTTCAAAAAAATAAGCACTCGGAATTTTGATAGGAAGAAGTTTAATGCTTACTTTCTTTCTAAGCTCTACATTTTCTTTAAGCGTTCCGTTTATCGTTGTGAGAATGAATTCCAAGTTGCTAAGTCCGAATGAAACTTGCCTTCTGTCTCGGACGATTCTGTGACCCAGGCCGGGTCACATCCGTACATAGTAGTTAATCTCTTCCCCGAACACAATCAGAGGAAGCGGTGTTCTCGATGTTAATTGGGGTTTCTTATAATTCTTGTAATTATTGTTACTACAGTAGTTTACATAATCGCTTTTGAAATATTTTCTTCCTTAAGGCTGCTCTTTCGAAAAAAGCGTGCAGATAAAACAACTTTTCATCGGCATTAACAGAGAAATTATATCTGAAAAAAATAATTAGTAATCTACATGATATGATACGTAATTTGGTTTTGCCATATTTTTCTATCGGTATAACATAATAAAGAAATAAAAAACCAAATCACCTCCAAATCGTTGAATGAAACCACTTTACTCCTTCATTATTTCTCAAAAGAATATATAAAAAATATCTACTGCTTTGCAATACATAAGTTAATAATTTGGTTTTTTACTTTTTGGAAATATGTATTATTTTAAGCCTTAAGAAGGTTTTTTTCTCCTATTTCTCCCTATCATGGACGCGGCGAGCGTCGTAACCGCCACCGTACAAGGCGCGCTGTTACGAATGTTATTTTAATGTCATTTACGTCGATATTCGCACTGACAGAAATCGACCTGCTAATTTAGGGAGTAGAAGGCCCTTAAAGTAAAACAAAAGTAGTTGAAAATTCCCTGATAATATATCAATCGCAGCTTAGCTAGCTTTCTAGCCTTTCTGTTAGAGATTTAAGATTTTTCACGTTACAAAATTACAATAACAATATAATTTTGTAGTTAATAATAATAAATTAAGTCTTTGTATTATGTTATAGGTTCTAGACTAGCCCTTCAATTTACGTGCGGCCAGATCCGGCCGCGCTATCTAAACGCAACTATTTTTGTCTATACCCACGCGGCCACATCCGGCCGCGCTCTTTCATTCGATTGAGATACGTATTTCGTCGACTTAGAGACTACTTTTGTATGAAGAAGTTTGGTTAGTTATGATCTATGGTAAATTTGACACATTCTGAATGCAAAATATTATACAATCTGTGGTCGACGAGTATTTTTCAGTCATTAGAAAATCGTGAATTTTTTCGTGTGTGTTCTGACATTTTGTGTGTTTTTTGTGAAATTATTGATGGATTTAACGAATGTAAGTAGTAAAATAAGTTACTTTAGTAATAAGCATTAGTTTTAGATAATCATTTGCAAGAAATACTTCGTAAAAATTTGTGAAAGTTCAGAAAAAAGTTGTGTGTGTTATAAGTATTTTGAACGTAATTTGCTCATTTAATGGTAAATTAATTACGTAAAACGCCTTAAGAAGTTATAACAAAAGGTCTACAAGATTTTGAATTACGATAGTATTTCTTACAATTCTAAAACAAAGAGTTCAAAGTCCGCAGGTAACGGCCATATTCTGCCGGCCACGGCCATTTTGAACTTTATTTGTAAAGCCCTAATGACGAAGTTTGCTTGTGGGTAATACGAAACCCATTTTTTTGGGTTAGATTTATGACCTGTTTTTATAAACATCTCGAGTAGTAATGATAAACAATTTATGTAAGAGTTAAAAATCAGGGTTCCCTCGAGTAGAATAAAACAAAATATTAACTTATTTCATGTGAAACAGTCAGAAAAAATATATTTCAAAATATATACTTCTGAAAAGAATATTATATCAGACTAAATACTATATTATAATGGCTTGATAGATAGAAAATTTATTAGATATTGTAAAATGCTTTACAAAAACATGAAATATAGTAAGGTTGTAAAGTTATTATATTATTTGTACAAATAGGATAGGCCGGGCGCCATGTTTTTTATAAATAGGTCTGCCTAGAATCTAGGCAGCCATTTTTTTTTTAGACTGAGGGGCTAGAAAGGTCAATGATCGCTGGTGCCACCTTAAATTATTTTGACTATAGTAGACCTTTTTATTTACTAATAAAACCTAAACAACCTTACTAGGTTGCTAATTACTTAGAAAGGAAGCAATAATAATCCTTCTTCAGTGTAAGACTTTTGGTCGAAGAGGATCAAGTGGACACGTTCCCACGCCGTTGCCCACGCGTGGGTTACGTGTCCCAGCTAATTGATACGAGATCTAGTTGAAAATTAAATCGTTCACACAGCGAATGTGACTCATGAGTCTAGTTAAAGGCGCGATCACATGGACCATGCAGAAAGTGATTCATAACATGAATGACAGTAAAATATAAGGAACTAAAGGAAGGATATTGTGTAAGTTTATTTATGGCAATAATATTACTCATAAATATATTGTGGTGTGCGCACGCGCATATTCTTACAAGAATTCATTGATTTATTTTGTTTACTATTTATTCGGCGATTGTCGTCATTAGAGCAAGTTTTTATAAACTCTATAAAACTTGCTCTACTTGAAGTAGCGGCGCGGCTATTATTTCGACTTTGTGCTCTTTTTTTGAAATGGGTACAAAATGTTAAACTCGCATCAGGAAACTAATTGACCTGATCGAAAATTCATAAGAGGGAGAAACACCTTAATATACCTTTTCTTTCGCAAAACTTTGTGCCTGCTGCCTAATACGTCAGATGCACTTCTGACCCGGAGGTTCTGTTTTCAGCTGTGGGTATTTTTTCCTTAGTATGTTTTGAACCTACGATAACTCGTCTATGTAACCCAAACGCTAGTCCTTGAAACTAATTCGTTATTATTATTATTTTTAACAAAAAATTAAAACCGACTTCCAAGGTAAAAACAATATTAACATTAATATGAACTAAAAAGTATTAAATAATTTTTGCTATCTAATAGTGCCTTTTTCCGAATTCGGCTAAACCTCAACTATTTCTGTACTCAATCTTCATTATTTTGAAGTCGGTACCAGATAGCTGAATCTTCAGTCCTCTAACAGAATATTTGAAACTTTTGGAACTGGCACCGACTTCAAAATTATGAAGATTGAGTACAGAAATAGTTGAGGTTTAGCCGAATTCGGAAAAAGGCACTATTAGATAGCAAAAATTATTTAATACTTTTTAGTTCATATTAATGTTAATATTGTTTTTACCTTGGAAGTCGGTTTTAATTTTTTGTTAAAAATAATAATAATTTCACTCTTTTTAGTTACACTGGTAGGTAAACCTTCGCGTATATTTTACGTATCTTATTACAATTTGTTAAGAGTCACAGTTCACACTCACAAAATAATATATTATCAGTGAAGTGAACATATTGTGCTAAGTAATTTAACAATTTTAATACTTCAAACCCCAAGCGGTCACCGGCGATTGCGATAACAATAGAAAGGCTATTGTGTCTCGTTTTTCCACGATCGAAGGATCTATCAGATAAAAAACTGTATAAACTTGCATAGGATGTAGCGTAGCTACTCATCTAATACCAAAAATTATTTTTTTGGCAAAACAACATTTGCCGGGACAGCTAGTAATATAATATATTATTATCATAATTATTGACAGCTGTTCTTGTAATCAAGAATTCAATTTCAAATCCATTCAAATCGATACTTAGTGCGCCATCTATCGATTAATAAGTATAACTAATTAAAAAGACACTTATTGACTTTGTTTTGTTTAAATGCTCTTTTTAAAATAACTTTATTTTAATTCTATATTTTGTCTATTAAAATTTTATAAAGTAGTTAGTAAAGTATTCGATCTGTATATAAAGTAGTAAAGTATATTCGATCTTCCGCCACTCGCCACTCGCCTCCGCGGCGCTGACCGCCGCGCCGTGTATATTTAAACAAAGTGTTGTTATACAGTATAAAATTATTATTATTATTAGTATATCCACACCTATGCCTTGTACTATTATCTATTCTGTGCCATGAGACATTGGTGACCTTAACACGACGTGGTAATGATGAAGACGATGATGATGATGATGATGATGATGATGATGATTATGATGATGAATATGAGTTGCATAGTAGCATATGCTTTCTGTTCTTAAAACAACGCCGAAACTCCCAAACGTGTATCTATAAGGAGTCAGGAGTTCTCTCAGCATCTTCGAAACCATGGTATACCTTGACCCAATATTTGACTTTTTGGTAGCATATTCTTAGTACACTTCACATAAAACCAAAATCACCATATGTTTTCATATAAATTTCGAGGAGTTCCCTCGATTACTCCTAGATCCCATCATCAGGTCACCACTTTGTGAACATGGTACCAAATTGGAGTAAAACCAAATACAACAAAGCAAAAATTTCGAAAATCGGTTCACAAACGGCGGAGTGATCGTTGAACATACAAAAATAAAAAAAAAAATAAAAAAAAAAAAAAAAAAAAAAAAAATATCCACAGCCGAACATATAACCTCCTCGTTTTTTGGAAGTCGGTTAAAAAATCAGTATACTATTTAATGAATGCCGTGCGACCGGACATACTATTTTCGTATTGCGTTTCGAACCTACGAACAAGTCGTCTATGTAACCGACTTAAAGGCCGAGTCCTTGAAATGAATTCGTTCAGAATCAGTATACTATATATTTTAATGAATGCCGTGCAATCGGACATACTATTTTTCGTATTGCGTTTCGAACCTACGAACAACTCGTCTATGTAACCGACCTAAAGTCCTTGAAACGAATTCGTTAAGAATCAGTATACTATTTAATGATTGCCGTGCGACCGGCGCGGGCGCGGGCCGCGGGTCGCCAGTGTTAATTGCGAGATTGAGCGTTTCAGGGCAGAAGCAATTGGCCATAATTGTTTGTCACACTTTTTACAGACTACACCGCAACAGACTCTGATTTTGAAGAGGCAAAAAAATTGTGTAGGATGAGAGAAATTATCTTTATTAATAGGATCAGAACCCCACCAAATCAACAGCAGCATATTGTATTCGCAAAAGTTCACAGATTAGGCAGATGCCAAATACCAAATAGATTTCTCTGATAGTACCAAATGACGTATATCTTAGGAGTAAGTTGTGTAAAGCCGTTAGTCCACCGCATCGCACGGAGAGACTACGCACGTGCGTCAAGCTTCGCTTTGCAAGAAAATATATGTGACTGTGTCCACTGCAACCCGCGGACACGCTATGCACGAATTGACGTATTCAAAGTAATAAATTCGTGCGCCGCGTGGCCGTGTACAGCGTGCGCCGCGGTGGAATGACGGCTTAAGTTTCAACAGTATCCTTTAAATATTTTGTCTCGTATCGATTCTAATATGTATGTATATGTATGCAAGTGGCCATGGGCAGGGTAGTTACTAGTTGCTTTCCATCAAGTGGTCCGTTTGCTCGTTTGGGCTCAAAAATTTAAAAAAAAATTGGCCTTTTCACGCGTAAGCCAGAACCGATTTTATGAAATTTTGAGATAATTTGAGTCCCGGTAATGGAAAAATAATAGTTTTTGTTCCGGAAAGAATGTTACCACGTGATGATTTCGGCGCAACAAAGTTGCGAGCAATATGTAGTAATGAATAAAGTGTGCAGTGAATGAGTGTTAGCATTTTATTAGCAGTTGTCGCGTCGCAGAATTAATAAACTCCTGAAACTAAATCCCGTGGGACATGCCTAATTGGGGTCAAAGTCGCATGGACGCGGGTTTTAGGAAGTACCTTAAGGATCTATTATACACACATGATCCACAGGATGAGCGTGTGCTAGTGCTTTTACTTTGACTGTCAGATATTGCGATTTCGTGCTGCCTCCCTCTGCTTTGAGAAGGAAAATTGTTTTACTTTTTTCGGGTTGCAATACGGTTTTACAATATCTTCGGGCTATCTGAAATCATGTCAAAAGGTTATCGTGCTTAACGCTTTCGTTCGTGGCGACACAATGGTGGTGGAAATGTGTGAAGGGCCTATGCCCATTAAAATAGAGGATTATAATATGGTTAAGAAATGAGACTTGCGTGTCTTTATTTATATAGGAAATTTCTTCTTCTCGTCTTTGAAAGCTTTGCCCTAGTAGATAGTGGCTGATTTTTAATTGTCAGTATATTTTTATTAATCGCCGTATCGTGTGCGACTAATATATCTTTTTATGTTGCAACTAATGATACTCGTACATTTGATACTTGTTGCATGAGTAATCACTAATTAACTTTTAATGATGAAGCTCTGAATATGGTGATGATAGTGATTAATTGCATTTGAAAACCACGCAAAAACAAACAGTGTGATCACGTGAAAGAACGCTGAACGGCGTAGGTACATGAGTCGTTATACAAAGTTTTTAAGCTATAGCCTATAGCACAACTTTTATCGCTGCCTTTGAGCGCGGCGACCGAATCATGATATTCCATAACAAAAAAACCTAACATACCCCACTCCAACCGGTACAGCGGTGAGGCAACGGCGCGGCGTTGCCAGGCCTCGGCATGGTATTTGTGTGCGTAGACGTATGCGAATTACAACTGCATAAGTTGATAAAAAATGCTATGCTATAGCTTTACCGCGGCAATCCCCGAGTGCCACACAGTTTTATTTTAATACCACTGTCATATCTTTATCAATGTCAAGAGGATCAAGACCTGCCAGTCCGAGTATCAAATTCCAAATGTCATTTAATACCATAATAGTCCTGTCAACCCCGCCCAGCGCTAGGTCCGCCTACTTAGGTCTCAACCTTAGTGATCTAGTCATTAATCATTAGTCATGCCAGCTGAAACCGCCCACAGATATGAAGTTAGGCACGGTTCACACTTGTGCGATACATATATGCAGGAAAAGACACAGCCAGTACAACTTAAGCCATCAGATCTCCGTCGCGATCATCGCGCCGTATCAAGTATGCGTATCATAGTATGGACGCCTATTTTTGTCATCGCGTCGTATCTTGATCGCGTATCATCTCGCCGATCCTAGATCGCCGATAGCGATCGGGGCATATCATGATAAGAAGCGTATCATGATCGCGATAATTTTGCGTCCACACTAGCGATCATGATCGCTTCGATGCTACGCGAGGGAGATCTGATAGGAGATATTCTGATCACGCAAATGATACAAATGTGGACGAAGCCTTAAAATATATCTAACGCCCGTTGACCAGTTCCAAAAATAACTAAGATTTTTAGACTTGAGCCTGCGTTGGCTGATCTTATGACTTAGCCAATCAAAAGTGCTAGTTATTCATTAGCACTTTTGATATATATTTATATATTTTGATAAACTCATGTCAATAAACCTTAAAATCTGGGCATAAGGGATTCTTAGATAGTCTAAAAGTTTTGTTTAAATGTTTCGTAACTGCAGGTCTACGAAAAAAGTTCAATAGCTAAATTCATTTTACATTGCAGTACTTTAAAGCACAGCCGTCCTTTAAACTTCGAGTTGGATTAAAGGACTACCACTAGCACAGTTTTCAAATAAAAATCTTGTTTCAATTATTCGGCTTAAAAAACTACCGCGTAACATGTTACATCAGCAAAACTTTAAATTAAAATCTTCTCCCGCTCTTTCTATCCTCTTGCGACACAAAAAATGGCCAATTAAAATCGGTAGCTTTAGAAAACATCGATGATTCAGCCGGCAATTGGTCACAAGCGCCGCCTGCCCTGACGAGCCGACATCCCGGCAGGAAGGCTTAATATAAGATTTGACCGCGTAGAACAGTCGGCCTACCTATTGAAAGTCTTTGACGATGTTAATTGTATCTTCAAGACAACTTCAACGACTACTGAAAATATTTCGGAAAATTTTAGCGTAGAGCCATGTTTAGAAAGAGATTAGTAGAAATACGATAGTTTTTATTATTATAAAGTGTATGATTTCTTCACATGGATTGTAGCAACATAATATTATATTGTTTTTTTTTTGTTTGTTTAAAACGAGAAATAAACTTTTGCGTTGCCACTACTGCATTCTTAGAACCGGTCTTGGAAATTATAATCCATCAGAATTTAAAAGTGTTTGAAGGTATGTTTTTCTTATTAGAAATCGTAAACTACAACTTAGCTGCGTATAAAAGTTCTTACAGATGAACGACACTTGTCCACTTTTTTTTTTTGATATCGCAGGGGAAACCCATCATGGGTACCCCGGGTTGGGTACCCCGGGGGTATGTGAGACTCTTACTCACTAAAACCACCTGCGGTTCGCCTTCAGCCGTATAACGGAGGGATATCTCGGATCTAACAAACACAGGACTCCCTCCACGACTGGCCGGTCTATCTCGGACCGGACTTCCACCAAAGTAAGGGAATGCTTAGGCGAACTAAAGCGTTCCTCTCGGCGCCGGGACTGACAAAGCCGGGCAGGTTCCCATCCTGACCAGGAGCCCTGTTAGACAAGAGTTTGGAGGTTCGCGTAGCGACGCCTCCGCACTCCCGTCCTACGCCAGCGGAGCGGCAGAGAGGTGGGGTCGTTCTCTCTGTCCCGCGGCACTTGTCGACTGCCATAGCCGTCAATAAGTGTCGACAGCTGCCGTCAACAAGTGCCGTTTGTCTGTAAGAAGCCTACGCTAACCGCAAGCCAATAAGCTTTTAAGTTTTTCACGATCTCTTCGCCGATTCAGCTCACTCTTTTGAAAACTGTATGTTCTTTTAACCTCTTACTCGACATACCGACGATATAATACAGTACTCTTTTAGCAACTTCGAAACAAAATAGGTTTGAATCGACTATAGTAAGCTCACAAGTTTAACTACATTTTGACTTTGAGCCCTATAACCTAATTGTTTTTCTCGACATTTTCCCAACTAAAAGTTACCAAAACATCAGTCAGACATTTTACAGTTCGTTGTTTCCAATTGGCGGGATGAATCACAATGTAACAATTAAACAATTTATTGTAAATTCAAGTGGCCAAGCGTGAAGTGTTCAAAGGGTACATTAATAATGTATTTGGGCAGTAAATCTGCTTTACCCGAGGAGCACGTGTGGCCCATTAGCCTAATGGGCGGGGATCAGCCTCGCTTCAGATAATTACAACTAAATTAAGGGCAAGATTTATCTAAGATAGGCTTTTTGTGACGATGCGTTTTGTAGGTCAGCCGTAGCTGCTGTAACTCTTGTGGATCGTTGGACAAGTTGTCATCTAGTTATAGCGCTGAAGTTTGAGAACAGCTATGATGAAGTTCAACATAAGCATACCTAAGACTCTTCTCAACTCTAGCAACAAACTCTATGTCACATATGACATAGAGTTTTTGTGTAACTAGCGATATAACGATTCATAATCATTTAAAAACCTCATCGTTGTACTAATTCTTTAGTGATGGCGACTTCGCTATTTTCTATCATCTTTGATTTTAGAGGCCCTAAAATTAATACTAAATTATATCTTCCTAAAATAAAAAATACAAAATTAAGTTAATATTAAGTTTATTTTTTCTAAGAAACAGTGAAGTAAATTACGTAACGCTTCAAAAGATGAAAAAATAGGATTCAGAAAATCAATTCACGATATTAGATTGTGCCTGTCAAGAACATTTTCACCTTTCGCAAGTCCTTATATTTTGATTTCTCGTTGCGAATTTCATTTCTTTTTACATTCTGATTTGAAATCAGAATAATTGGTCCCTCAGAGAGAAATCGACTTGATCAATCTCTTATTCTAAATTATCTCTTTTCCATTCTTAGATTTAAAATCAATTTCGTGAATCGTGGTATTTTATAAAAACTTCTGATGTTTCTCCAACTTGTAGGTGTAGGTATACGGTCGTCAAATGGCCATGAGTCTCTAAATCAACATTTATGATTGAACGAAACGTAATAGAAAATATATTTTTTTATAAAAAAAGCGAGCAATCCAGCAAATGAGCAAACGGGTCACCTGATGGAAAGCAACTACCGTCGCCCATGGATACTCGCAATATCAGAAGAGCTGCAGGTGCGTTGCCGGCTTTTTAATCATCCGATCGCGGATTCTTGCAAATCTATTGTTTACGCGGTCGAATTCGACCGCTTGGGAGTTGATAGGTCCGGAAATACTGCTGGTGACAGAGTTCTTACGTTCCAGAGTTTTACAGTGCGTGGCAGAAAGTCACGCGAAAAACGCACGGTAGAAGACTGCTGAAGATCAAGAATATTATGATTGTAATATTATCTTCAAAATGTTCACATAATATTTCCACTCCCTGGGAGTTTTACGGGAGTTTCTCAATTCAACAGCATTGTTGATTGGTTTGAAGTTAGCCAATAGCCCAAGCGAAAAGATAAATTACTGTCAAATAATTCTAGAAACCGGACATTTGACGTATTTTGTATCGAACTAGCCAACTAAAAGTAATTAAGAAAGCCAGTTTATTTGGAATAATAATAATAATAACTCTTTATTGCACACCAAAATACAGTACATAAACGATATATATTATACTAGTAGTACTAATTATTGATGTACAAAAGGCGAACTTATTGCTACTAAACAATCTCTACCAGTCAACTTGGAAATATTAATGATATTGATAATATGTATTTCCAACATTAATTCCTGAATCAAAAGGCGTATTATTTTCAGTAATTCAGCTAGAGTAAGTACTCGTTAATGTGACAATAAGTCGTCTCCGGATGTCGGATGTGCACAAGGCCGCGCGATTTTACGTTTTGTCTACATCTGCTAACGGTAACGTGAGAAAATTGTGTGTCTTATTAGATACTCTTAAGAAGCACTTACACGGGCAATAATTACGGCAATAATTGCTTGGCGACACGAATGGAGCGATCTGGAGCAATTAGTGGAGCAATATGGAGCAATTTATTTCAAATCGCTCAATGTGATATCGCTTAAATATTCGATGGCCACATAACTCAATATTGTATTGCACAATATTGCTGCTTGTTGCCGCAAATTGCTTCATGTAGTCGTGATGTTAAAGTTGACGAGAGTTATATTCTCTTTGGTTGAGCAATTTTAGTTTTAGGATGTTCGTTAATGTTTCGTGAAACCTTTTGAATAGATTTTGATAAAACTGGTAAAGGTATTCTTTTTATACTTTGACACTCAGTTATCATTTGTAAGAAGTTTGTTGTATGTAGTATGTAGATAAAAACGCACTTGCGCATACTGCCGTATGCGCAAGTGCGTTTTTATCTACATAACCTTGTTTTAACATACATGAACTTTTTCTATTTTATATACCTTTAGCTACCTCCACCTGGATTTACACCACATAGTGAACTCCAAAAGGAACAAATCGGTTAGTCGTAGTACCGAGTAATCCATTTAGGCCGGCGCGAGGCTGGAAATTGGATCTCCATCCCTGATGATGGATGGACGAATCACCGTTATTCACCATGTACAGCAAACTGTAACAATTTTAGACCTAATGTCTATAGACAAAAGGCTCACAATACTATAGTATAAGCAATATACTAAGGGATGGTGCTAAAAAGAGTTTAAATGCGAGTTCTGTATTTTGTAATTCTGAACCAGCCGCTTCTAAGTTCTATGACAAAATCATGTATTAACGGATACCCATAAGGTAAGACTATCTAGTTTTTAGCAATAGAGTGGCAATGTCTTACAAACGATTCTCAGAAATGCGTAACCACTTGATAGCCCAAAAGACAATGTCACTTCATAATGTTATTATGTCATTATGTATGGCAGATATGCCTGCAGGCATCTTCAAAGTGGTGACGCGTTTCTGTCGTAGACTGCCAATCTAGTTACGTTAGTAACATACAATGTCTTAGTAACATACAATATCATTGGTTTTTAGTATACTTTCCATAGTGTGAGTTTTTCTGACTTTTTAGGTACTTACTATGTCTTAATTGACTTTATTACAATTTGTATAGCATATAATCTATTACTATCATGCTGTATCAAGAGTATTTGAAAAAAAAATTAGGAAGAACACAACTGCGAACAAAATATTTTGTCGTGCCAAATAATACTATGGTGGCAAAGAAAACAGGAAGAATCCGGTAAGACTGATCGCAGGCTGATCTCTTCGAATTCTTCTTGTGTATTGCAAAGTACCTAATGTGTGTGTCCGATCTGTGATCATTAACCGACCGGATCGAACTCAAGGAAAATTGAAAAAATATCGCAACGAAAGTTCGCTATTACTTTCATACAATAAATCCGGCTTTTCCGGGGAAACCGGCAATCGCATTAAAATCAACGTACGGATATAATAGTCGAATAGTTGTGATCCGATTAGCCGGATCAGATATCGGTATTGCCAATCAGGATTACAGTCTAACTATTAATTGTCTATTGTTCTTTAATATTTTTCTAACTCTTGATAATATTTTCTCAAATTATTTTAATGTTCAGTATTATATTGACCATTTTTCGAGCCGTATATGGGCCTATAGCAGAATGTTTTTGACAAAAGTTTATGTTATTTATTTGCACTTTTAATTGGCTTATTATCCAAACCAATCTTCGTAAAATTTTAGACTTTGGCACTTGAGAAAGGACGTAAATCCTTAATCCAAAAAAGATAGTACTAACATATAAACCAACCTTCCTAAGCACCATTTAAAATAGTTGCTAATCTTGTCAAGTGCACAACTATATTCAGTATACACTTGTAAAATTAAAACTCGTCAAGTGTTACTTGTTTACACTTGTCGAGTCCGAAAGATGTTTTGAGGGTCCGAGGGATCGTGGGGCCTCGGTCAGGGCCCCGAGGGGTCGCGGGGCCTCAGTCCAGGGCCCCGAAGGGTCCAGGCCCCCGGGATGGTGGATTAGCGCCGTGTTATTGTCTCGCCCTACCTCGCCCTTTTTACGGCTTGACGCTTCACTAATTTGCCCTTTTATTATTTTTTAACCTAAATACACTTTGTTTTGGGGTGGCTTACTTTGTACAAGTGTTTGATTATTTTTTTCTAAATCATTGTAACATAAAGAAAAACTATTTAATTGGAATATAAAAAGTATTAAGAAGGTACAATAAGAATAAGCTTGCATTATAAAAATCTAGCATAATATCTATCTATGGACGTGTCACACCACGTCAGTCTGGCCTCGTGCTAAGTACCTGAAGGACTTGTGTTACAGGTACCAGACAACGGAAATATATTTAATACTTTTATACTGTACATATATTTAAGATTTTTTATTATATTATACACATATTTAATACACATTCATGACCCAGGAACATTGAAAAACTTTTTGTTCCGTCGGCAGGATTCGAACCCGCGACCCCCGGCTTGAGTTGCCACACACTCTAACCATTGAGCCACGGAGGTCGTCATAGTAATAATGTTGGATTATTAAGTTTCAAGTAGTGCACAAAAACCATTTATCTTCATAGGAAAGTATAACCCACCCAACCCACCTTGTGAAGTCTGCAAAATATTCTGAGTATGAACTATCAATACAGTATCACCTTCCTATTGAAAAAAAGTTGTGAATCAGATTTTTTTTTTGCTTTCCCCTTATGAGGTATGTTATGTCTAGGCAATGTTGTCTTTGTTTTAACGTTTGTATTATGTACACCGGTCTGGGTAGTGGGTACCTAGACAACCAGCTTGGCAATAATCTTGACTATGAACTACATAAGGATAAGACCTGCTTAAAATTGTAGCAAGTTTATAAAAGTGTGTAAAATTATTATTTCAAGATAGTTTGCAAATTATAAAATCAATTATTATAATAAAAGTAAAAAAAATCCAATCAAGATCAGAACAATTTCCATGAAAAGTTTTCCGGGAAAAAAAGAAATGCGCTTATCGCCAGAGAAATTGAAAATTAATATTTCACTTGCATTCTGCTTCGGCGCTTAAAGTACACTCAGTCAAGAAAATATATAACGAAAATTTTTACATAAAGGCTTCGGATAAGCTTTATTTTAGTTATGAACCGTACATTTATCGAGATTCGATATATTATCTTCACAAAAAAACCATCGCAATTGGTTCAGTGACTTAATCGTCAAGAAGTAACGGACAGACTGACATCCACACTTTCACATTTATTCCGCATAATATTATTTTGGCATATTATATTACATTATGCAGTATTCCTACATTATAATACAGTCTAACGAAGAGCTAGCATTACCGGCTACCGCACTAATTTCAAAATACGACCAGTTGTTTATGCGTAATGTTAATGAAGTAACAAATAATATTAATCACGATACCTACAAACTTTCGACTTTATAGTTTAAGTTTTGATTGTGCATATCACATGCACATTTATAGTCTTTTTATCATAAAATTACTAGAGATCACCCAATGGTCGAAATTCGACCTCAAATAAAAAATAAATTATAAGTTTTCAACGCCTTTTTTATTGATATTCTATTGTCAAAATATTGACCTTATTTTTGTAGACATAATTCCTGCGACAGCCTCATACAACCTTAATAAGGTTAAATTTAATAATTGGCCGTGTAGTAATTGTCTAACAGTACCTATTTAAGATTCAATAAAAATAACTAAATCTATTTTAAATTTGACAACAAACTTCAACCATAAATAAAAGAGTACAACAACTATAATAACTGTGCAAAATTTCAATCTCCTACGTTTTCCCATTTTTCGTTAAAAGGGATCCAAAGTTTTTCGTTCGCCTATAAATAATATATATAGATTTATATATCCGTTTCCGAATTTGCATCCAATTGCAGTAATCAGAATTAAAGCAAAATAATTGTTACGTCAATGTTATGTTATTATTTATAACGAATATCCTTCCTCATATTATGTATTTTCAATGATATTTGGATATAGCCATGAAACCACTGTTTAATACTAATAATACCTATGTTTGAACAAATTAACCAAATAATGTTAATCTTTTCATAATAAGGAAGGAAAAATAAAACTGAAAAACATGGTTATTAATTTCTAGAGTCTAGAAAATTTTTGTGTAAGTACAACTAATGTCTAGACAACATTAGTTGTACACAAAAATGTTTATGGTTCAAGCTTGTTAATTTTTTAAATTTGATGAGTGACGTGATAAAAGAACCTATTTTTTAACTTCTAATTATTAATTTATTATGAATACTTTGCAAATATTCTTTTTATAAAATATATTCTTGATTCTAATAGTAACCACATTTTCTTTTTTAATCTAAATTCTAAAGCATTATTTGCATGCCCTAGTCATTATTTCTTTGTACATTTAAAACTATCTTACATCTACATCTATCTCAGCAACAAACCACATAATTAAATTTTTTAAGCCATCAACAGCCATTTTAATAAAAACTTTTTAATGCACTTATTTAAGTAGTCGACTGTACTGCATTAAGCGTGAGTATTTCGAGTACTTTTGGCGTTAAGAATTATTATCGATGCAGCCTTTGACCAATCAGCTCTACATAATCACCATATTACCTCCTTTTGGTAGAGGCAATCGAATTTATGGATAATTTCTACAGACTGCCAAAAACGAGGAGGATATTATAATAAAAAGAGTAAAAAGAAAGAGGTTATTGCAATTCTGGTGGACAGTGGAATAGTAATTTACTGTGGATAATTAAGGGCGTTCCGTCCGGAGATTCCGTAATTGACCGTATTTAAAACCTTATAAACTCATAATCTGAAAGCTACAAAGTTATAATAAAAATACAGCAATAATCTTCAGTATATCAACATTCCTTTTGTCGTTTTAAATTTTCTATTTTTGTTTCTTATACTCATGATATCAGCTTCCAAAGTAATACCAATTTGTTAAAATTCAAACATACATTCAGCATCTCCTTAGGATTTACATTTTACTTTTATTTGAAACTCACGCCAATAGATCGACAATATCATAAACTACATATTCGCCGTTTTAAATTTTTTTAGGACAATTTTGAACTAAGATAAGTAAAAATAATAGGGTTTTGGCGCGATCTCGGCAACGCGGCAAATGTATGGCCAAGGTCGTTTGCTCGGGGGACGGCCTTAATATTATGAATACAGTGTGTAACAAAACAAAGTGATAACACATTAGGGTTTGTATGAGTCCCCTGTATAGAGTTTACTGTGAAAGTAGCAGCGCATTGAAAGACATTTTTTATATTTTTCCATAAAAAAAAACGAAAACAAATTTTCTCATTCAGCGCTGCTACATTCATGGTGAAACCCTAAAGTATTATATATATGACTCTAGATGACGTCCGCAACTCCTCGGCAACATTTATCGCGCGGGAACCGTACATTTTTCCGTGATAAAATTATAAAAAGTGTCCTATGTAAAAGACAAAGGACCGGGACTCAAAGTCTCCATACCCAGAAAAATCGGTTTAGCGGTTTGGGCGTGAAGAGGCAACAAACAGACAGACGGATATACTTTCGCATTTATGGTATTTATATAGTAGTATGGATTATTATTGACACGTAGTTGCGATGTTCAAGTATTGCCTTTTGGATTCCTTCTTGTCCTACTGTAAGTACTTACCTTAAATTAATTGATTAAAATTTGTTTTATTTTTTTATGTAGATTATAATAATATCGACAACAATAATAGGATCTGCCTTCATTATGTCAATATTGCACGTAGATATGTTATTACAATATAATAAAAATAATGATTTCTTATAAAGTAGGTACCTACCTAAATCGGAAAGAAAACTTTAAGCAAAGACTTTTAAAATAATGGTATTGAATAATAAAGAAAAGATATATTTATCACTAAATACCTTTTCATCCAAAAAAACAAATTTTTATTGATCGCTTGCATTATAACTTTATCTCCTTAAAAAGCTGGAAAGAAATAGTTGAAGTCCAAATTGCGAATAGACATTCAAAACGCTTACCTACTCCAGCTGAAGTTACCATAATATTTATTTAGCAAATTATAACTCTAATAACCAAAAATTGCAATCGATACAAATAAAAAACTTCAAATATAGCAAAATATTCAGAAAATATATTTGATATTTCAAAACATCCTCACTAACTTATAATTTTTATTATTAAGTACCTACTTATACTTTTATTTACTAAATGATGTTCCAGGCGACTAAACATTTTTAAGATAAATTACAGTAAAATAACAAAATTCACTTATTTGGGTTGGTAAGGCGCGAGATGGCGCCTATTGCATTTTAACTACTTGTTTAATTTATTTTATGTATTTTTAAAACTATATTAAGTAAGTACATTCAAAGTAAATAATATGAGATTCATGTCTCTACTTCTGGTATAAGCAAACTTCAAAAAGAACATTATTCTTATCGGTTATCAGTTATCACCCATGACCAAAAGAAGTAGCAAATAAAAAATTTAAAACTTTCCGTACATTTTTTCAGACGTTGCCTGGAGTCTAAATTATATATTTTCACCAACCTTTGGGTGTGACGACCCTGAAGGCGCTGTTGGAGACGGGCCTGGGCTCCTGTCCCGGGGAGCTGCCGCCGCTCCGCACCATAGAAAAGTCCAGAGGCATCGGAGGCATCGCACTAACTTCCATTTTAAACCAACAACATAACCTCAATTTTAAAAAAACTTCGAATTTCTTCCGCCGAATTTGGAACTCGAATTTGAATTTTTCGAATTTCGAATATAGTCGCGGAGCGTGCGACCGGCGCGGGCCACTCGGGTCTATTAAGGCAGCCGCACACTCCGCTCGACTGCCGGCGGCTTTTTGTTCGCTAAAGCCGAAAATCTGTAGGGCGCACATAGAGATTTGGACCTTATCGGCGCAGTGGGCGGGGCGTGGCAGGCGCCGCCCCCCGCGCGCGTGACAATCGCTTTGTATAGGTAACACAATCATTCCTGATAGATCTCACTCTCAAGTTCCGTTGCACTTAGTCTTTCATATTTTCGCTACTGAACTGATAAATTAGTCAACTTTTATAATTTTTAAGGAAACGTAAAGTTTGAAAAGTGAATTTTGGAATATTTCAATATTTTAAAATTCTTTTGTTTTCAAACTCTACATTATACACAATAATCTATCTGTGATAAATTTAATGATAATATTTATTATAATTTATTAATATCTAATAAATTAAAAGTCTATATTATTTATGTTATAACCAATATTAACCTTCATCTATAATAATTAATAATATAATAATAATTATTGTAATAATTAATATAAGTTATACCAGAGACCAGACACATGGTTATACTTAATAGTAAGTTTGGAAAAATAAACAATTACGCATTGTCGCAGATGTCACCCTTAAACTGTAAGACCACACTGACTTAAAATTTGCAATAACCGTCATTTTGCATCTACTATTTTCGGATAAATTTTCCTTGAGAAGTTATAGGTCCAGTACCTACCTATAATATTATGTACTTATCTGATATTTAGAAATAAAATATAAGTATACTTACGTATATAATGTAAAATTAAAAAGAAAAATAATAAGTTGTAATACCTTTATTTTCAGTAACTTTTCAATGTTAATAATAATTTACCTGTACCTACTCGTAATTTGCATAGTGATTTTAGATTATTTATCAGAGTCACACAAGATTTTATTAATTATTATTGTAGATCGATAAGTACCTAAGTAAGTATGCAATGTAGAACATCGCAACTATATATTACTTAATATTGTAACGACGATTAGTATGACCATAATTGAAATCATTTATTTTATATAGGTAAGTAGGTACTTACTTAGTTCTGTGAAAAAAACTGCGTAATTCTCTACGAAAGCTGATCAGTTCCCTGCAAAAAACTGCGCAATTCTGTGAAAATAACTGTGCAGTTCTCTACAAAAATTAATTGTTTATGAAAACAATTATACTAATTGATATAGGTTGACCAAGAAAATTTATCATTTTATCCGTACTCTATTTTGTATATTTATTTTTGAATACACATAATACATTTCTACTGTGGTGCCGACCTTACCACATGGTACCTACCTACCTACACAGTAGATAGTATAGAGACGAAACGCCTCCGTGGTCTAGTGGTAAAGAGCGCGGCTCTTGACTCGGAGGTCGTGGGTTCGATTCCCGCGTTGGAAACATGTTATTTCCAAGTTTGGTTAGGACAATGCAGGCTGATCACCTGATTGTCTGATAAGTAAGATGATCCATGCGTCGGATGGGCATGTAAAAAGTCGGTCCTGCGCCTGATCTCTCGCCAGTCGTGTCGGTCTGCCGTCCCACTGGGTTATGAGAGTAAAGGAATAGAGAGTGCTCTTGTGTACTGCGCACACACTTGGGCACTATAAAATTACTCCTGCGTAGCTGGCCTGGTTTCAATGAAACCGGCCACCGTCACCGAAACCGGTGTGGGAGCTATTATTATTATTTTCGTCTCTATACTATCTTCCCAAAAAACCTTTTAGATTTATGCCAGATTTTAGGCGGCACCAAGCAGTCTCCTATCAGGAATCTTAACTGCTTTAAAAAGTGAATTAATATGAATGTTTATAGTATATTTACTGCTAGGTATATCTTCATCATAATTTTGATCTACAGATGAGTAATTTACACGACAGCGGGCAACACTGACACGTTGGTGGTGTTAAGGGTGGGTCACACTGCCACGCGCCGCCATTTAAAACAATGAACGCCTCAATTTTTCACCGGCAGGCTCGCCGGGACACCCGCTAATCCAGCATCCTTATTCTGGAACATGGAAATTATGAATACCACAATAAAATCGCATTTTGTTGCGATATAAGTATTATATTTTGGTATACCAAGTTCGGCTTTGATACAACTACTAAAGCAATTTAAACATTTGATAAATCCTTGTTACTTTCAAGCTCTTTTTTAAGTAGCTAACTACTATAATAACACTATCTGATAGCAAATATTTTGGCAAGACAGAGAATGTAAGTGGCTGTAGGTTATTTGCAGTTGGTTGACCGTGCGCTATAAAAGTTAAAACGACTAACTATAAATATGTAGGTATCAGTTACCCTTTTAGTCGTGAATTCCATTTAATTGTCACCAAGCAGCTGAGGCTTTTCTTTCTGCGTAACCCAGTGACGATATAAGAAATAGGAATAAAAATAAAACATAAGTATCGGTTTTAATGTTTTTTAAGCTAACTTTCCCAACATCCCCAACATTAAAAGGGCTGAATTTTTTTCCTAGGATTTTAACGAATAAACTACTAGATCTTTTAACATACATTGATACATCACATCATCACCCAATATACATCAATAAATAAAAATCCAGAATAAGTACGTTTGCTTCGCGAAAACTAATTACACCCGCCTCGCAATGATAAAGCAAAGCCGTCGTATACGATATTTTTATTCCGAACAAAATGAAATTCCCGCACTGTAAAACCCACTCAAAAATCAACTTTAAGTGCACAGGATAGAGGCTAAAATGGCCCATCATAGTACGGTCCACCGACAGAATGGCGGAAAAATTTTTAGTGGGTACTCAGCATAAAATAATCCCAGCATAATCTCGGGGCGAATCCCATTACTCCGATCCTGGGATTGTGAGCTCGTATGTAAATCGTCATCGTAATTCCGTCCGCCGATTTGTTTCGATTTTAACGATCGTAAATATTACGTGGACTGAATTAATGTGAATCAGAATAAACATGTGAAGACTTCCATGGAATGACCACTTTGGAATTATAAAATGTTGTGAAGAAGATCCTCTACAGTTTCTTTATGCATTTCACATAGGTAGGTAGGTACCTACAATAATATGTTAACAGAATGTCGTTCTACAAAAAACCGATGCTTCAACTCCCAAGCGGCCACACGAGGACGACACGGTAACAATGGATATTAAGATAAGCTATTGTGTCTGGTTTTTCCACGATCGAGGTATTAAAATGGATGTTTCACGTTTTATCTGATAAGTATCAAACACACAAAAGTGGCCATTTTGACCGCATCGAAACCAATTATTTAGAAAGTAGCATTTGGTTTCCAGTATTGGTCAATACCTACTCACTATCGGTATTACTCGATAGTTTTACTCCAAATCGAGTAAAAATTATCGTGTGGACCGCAAAACTCACACGCTTGTATGGCTTGCCGCTTGAGTAAAGCTCGACGGCTCGCGTCGAGTAAGTTCGAAGGAAATTAGATTTATTTAATTCCATCGAGCCGGCTTCCGTGCGAGCCTTCGAGCTGTGAATTTTGTGGTCCGCACGGTAATTTTTACTCGATTGAGAGTAAAACTATCGAGAAAAAGCGTATGTGAGTACTTAGCATATTATTGCATTTTTTGGAACCTCATATTAGGAAGATTTAAAATCGCTCTACCGATGTTTTTAAATTTTTTACAGACTATGGAGTATCAATATTAGGGTTCCGTAGTCAATAAGGAACCCTTATAGTAACGTCCGTTCGTCTGTCCGTCTGTCCGCCTGTCTGTCTGTCTGCCCGCGGTTTTACTCAGAGACTATAAGACCTACAAAGCTGTAATTTGGTATGAATACACATATTAATGATGGCAACAAAATGGTACATGAAATCGTAATTTTTTTTATGGTACCTCCCCTACACATCAAGCGGGGATGAACATTTTTTTTCGCGCCCACTCCATCGTGTGGGGTGTCGTTGAATAGGTTTTTTAAAAATATTGCGAGTATTCATAGATCATTTTCCAATTTAGGAATCCGTTTGTGAAATATTAAGTTTTAAAGTGGAAAAAATAGTTAGAGTCCAGTGGCCCCCCCTTCTACCAGCTACACGGTGGGTTCTGGAAATGTGAAAAAATTCACGGGAGTAGGATATATGCTGAATTTAAAAGGAAAACTATCACGGCTAAGAAAACTTCATAAGTTATTGAGTAATAGTCGATCAACTAAAAAAAATGTATTCGGCGAAGTATAAATATAACTTTTCGTTTAAATTTCTTTGAAAGTAACAGATGATGTTGTTAGTAGTATAAAACACGCTCTATATACGTTCATTGACCATATAAAAATTGTCAAAAACTAGCGGTAGGTACTACGGAACCCTGTATTGCGCGTGGCCCGACACGCACTTGGCCGGTTATTCTTTACTTGAAAATGCACAAATTAACATTCATTTGGACATTTTTTTAATTTCACAATATTCCTGTTAAGAATTCTTTGGATTCATAAGATTTTCAGAGATTTTAATTTTCTCACTGCCAAAAATTTCTCACAAATTCAAAAGGTAAAATAATAAGTGAGCTAATGAAATAAGTATGTAAAGTAGCGCTCACTCGGGCCGGCGTAAACGGAGCTTCGCACCGCGGCGATTATATTCAGTTAATTAATACGAAACATTACCGGCGTGGCCCCGGAATTAGCGATAAAACTAAATATAAGACTACAATGGTAATATATTTTTTAAGCTTGTGTAGCTTTTATCGCGGGCTTTAATTGCGGTGACCGAATCAAGAAATTCCATAATGAAAATACCTAACACCCTCCACTGCGACCAGCACAGCGGTGCGGCGTTGCCAGACTTCAGCACGGTGTTTGTATGAGATGATGTACGTATGTGAATTATAATTGCATACGTTGATAAAAAATGTTGATCAATAGCTTTACCGCGGCAGTCCTCGAGTGTCACGCCTATTTTTTTCAATTAAGAGGTGCTGGACGTCACGTAGCCTTCAAAAATAACCTGCTTCACCCCGAAAGTGCCCAACTGCTGACAGACGCGAAAACTTGATAATGCATTGCAGTAACTTGAACAAACAGAGGAGTATAATATTACTTTTTCTCCTAAGCTACGCTGCGCCGGCCATCTACTCTCTCTCGATCTTACGAATTTTTGACCAGATCACGTGGTTACAAATGTGGACAAAGCTGCGTTTAAAAAATGTTAAAGTACCACCTACTTTAACATTTTTTAAACGCAGCTTTGTCCACATTTGTATCATTTGCGCGGTCAGATCTCCGTCGCGTAGCATCGAAGCGATCATGATCGCTAGTGTGGACGCAAAATGATCGCGATCATGATACGCCCTGATCGCTATAATTAACCACGTATCTGATACGTGTCGTATCAAATACGCGTATCATGATCGGCAGAATGATCTAGTGTGTCATGATACGGCTATGTCACGTGATCGAGGCCTTTTTTGTATCTTGTGTTTATTTATCACAATAAAACAAGCACTTGTCATAGCTACACTCTAGAGCTATAAAGGAGATGAGTTCTGGGTCCATGTCTGCACTCTGGGAGTTCTTGACTGAATGAATCATTGGATCGATACGACGCGATGACAAAAAAAGGCGTCCACACTATGATACGCACAATTGATCGCGATGATCGCGACGGAGATCTGATCGGAGATCTGATCGCGCAAATGATACAAAATATGTGGACAAAGCCTAGCTCTGCTAAATCATTCCATCATCAGCCTTTTGTCGTCCGTCGTCGCTAAATCGTTTGTAGCTTCAAAAACACTTTCTCCAACCATCTAAATGTGTTACTTTGATAACAAGAGAAAATTTTATTCAAATAGTACTTTGAATATAATTTTCTCTTCAGTCTCCTGGCCCCACAATAATTACAAAGGCTTACCAGTAAGCGGGTAGTTATCAAAAATCATTTGCGCGCCGTTCGCCGGTAACAGACTTACTCCTACAATATTTACTTTTAATTCTCATTCAAACGATTCCTTTGTTTGAATTTTAAGCAGCAGGGCTACGGCTTTATTGCTTTCGAATGATATCATTTTCTTTTGTATTTTCATGTTTTCCTTTACTGCGTTTTTGATAATGAAAAAGATTGCCTTTTGTATTCATAATTTTTATGAGTAGTATTAGACGACTTTTTAGGTTTTTATATATAACCTACCTTATACCTGCTTGATGATTTCAATAAAGGCTTTCTCGTTCAATAAGATAATCGTCAGAAGATTTGCTAGTGATCTGCAGCAATTAGAAATCGAATCTATAGAATTACCTTGAATATTAATCATACTCGTATTTAACTTTTATTAAAATTTCTTAATCACAATTAAAAAAAAACGGCCAAGTGCGTGTGGGGCCACGCGCAATATAGGGTTCCGTAATACCGCTAGTTTTTTTTTTAATTTTAGTATGGTCAATGACTGTACATTTATAACGTGTTTTACACTACTAACAACATCATCTCAGTTACTTTCAAAGGAATTTGAACGAAAAGTTCCTTTATACTTCGCCGAATACATTTTTTTTAGTTGATCGACTATTACTCAATAACTTATGAAGTCTTCTTAGCCGTGATAGTTTTCCTTTTAAATTCAGCATATTTCCTACTGCCGTGATTTTTTTCTCATTTCCAGAAGCAACCGTTTAGCTGGTAGAAGGGGGGGACACTGGACTAACGATTTTTTCCACTTTAAATCTTAATATTTCACAAACGGATCCCTTAATCGGAAAATGATCTATGAACACTCATAATAGTTTTAAAAAACCTACCCAACGGCACCCTACACGATGGGGTGGACGCGAAAAAAATATTTCATCCCCGCTTGATGTGTATGGAAGGTACCAAAAAAAATATTGTTTTATGATTTTATGTACCATTTTGTTGCCATTATTAATATGTGCATTCAAGCCAAATTACAGTTTTGTAGGTCCTATAGTCTGGGGGCGATACCGGTCCGTCCACGTCGTGTCCCTGGGCACCTCCCCCGTGCCATCGTGAGCTTTTTCACGGTGACACGGGAGGGGTGGCTGAACGCCGGTGTGGGCGAGTGATTGTGTGTATGTTTGGCTGCGCCCGCAGTGTGACGAACGGGCCCGCGACCCGGGGTGTCGGTGTTTTGTAAGATGGAAGGTCGCAGCAAGAAAAATAATCTCCGGGTGGGTCCCGGTCTCGATGGGGCCGGAAAATCCCATACGTCGCCTTCGGGTGACGGGCGGTCCGCGTATACGGAGGGGCCACTTACTGCGAGGAGGGTAGAAGGAAAGGGAGGCGCGAAGACGCGCGCAAGTTCTAAGCCGGTGCACCTAACCGCACCGGCCAAGGAACCAATAACGGATGAAGACACAGATTTCTCCGTGCCGCAGCCCAATGCGGCGAAACGGCTCGGAGACTTAATTGACAAGAAGATAGCGAGGGGCGATACGGATGGCATAAGGCGTGACTACATGGAGTTCGTCTTTGGCCGTCCGCGTGACTACTCCACCGATCGTGACAGCGAGGACTGTTACTCGGCGTCTGGCAGCAACATGTCGCTGGACTCCGAGGAACTGCCTGCACCTTCTGGACGTACGACTCCTCTCAAGAGGAGAATCCAAGACGATGACGAGGTGGTGCCATCTACCAGTAAGGCGACGGCACCGGTATCAAAACGAGGACGAGGCCGGCCTCCTACGACCGGCCAGTATGTCGGCATGGCGAAAGCCAGAGCCGACTACAACAAGGAGAAGGCGGAGAGTCTCAGGCTGCTTGCTGAGGAGCAAGTTGTCGTGACGGCTCGGGCGGCGAGAGAGGCGCGAGCCTCTCTTCGCAAAAGCCCCACACCGGCTGCAGAAGAAGATGCAGTAAAGACGAGCGCGACATTGAGTGCTAGTGTGGAGAGGTCGCTGGAGACCATTTCTATGATCGCCAGCAAATCCTCCAATTTAAAGGGGACCTTCGTGCGGTACCTCAGAGAGGCGGTCGCCAACATAAAGGAGGCCGTCGCCGTAATGAAGGACCGCTGCCAAAATGATGAAATGCGGGCTTTGGAAGCGCAGAACCAGCAGCTCCAACAGCAAATCGGTACCATGCGCCGGGAGCTGGAAGAGCTGCGGCGTCAAGTCTCCAAGCCTGCCACGGACGAGATGCAGAAGCTGCTGTCGGAGGTCTCGCGCTCCAACATTGAGACCTTCGGCAACATGCTGAATGCGCGACTCGACGGCTTGAAGGATCGTCTCCTACCAGAGCCGAGGCGGAGGCCGCCGCTAGCGTCTGACGCAGCGGCTGCTAACGCAGAGGTGCCGGTTGACGAAGGACCGCCAGTGGCTAAAAACAAGCCAGTGGCAAAAAAGAAGACGAAGAAGGCGGCTGCGGAAGAGGCGGGGCCATCACAAGCTCCTGCAACTAACGCGCCGCCCAAGGAAGTAGGACAGAAAAAGAGAAGAAAGAAGAAGTCACTGGCCGCACGAGAGGCCGAACAGGCGAAGGTACGAACATCCGCCCCGTCTGCGACTGATTCCTCGTGGACCAGAGTAGAGCCACGAGGGAGTAAGAATAAGAATAAGAGAGCTGCTAAAAAGGCAGCTCCCAAGAAGAAAAAGAAGAAGAGAAAGCTGCGTCCGCGCAAGTCCGCCGCCATAACTCTTACGTTGGAGAAGGGGGTGGACCAGAGCGTGACGTACGCTTCCATACTTCAGGAAGCGAAGAGCCGGATCGACCTTGAGGAGGTAGGTATCTACCAGAGGCACAAGGTTCGATTCCGGCAGGCGAGGACAGGCGCCCGGATACTTGAAGTGTCCGGGGAGGACGCCCAGCAGAGGGCGGACGCCCTCGCGAATAGACTGAGGGAGGTCCTTGACAGGGATGCGGTGAAGATCGCTCGCCCTGTCCAAAGGGTGGATGTGCTCGTCTCCGGTATGGACGACGCAGCAACCGCCGCCGATGTCACCAATGCGGCGGCAAAAGAAGGCGGCTGCCCGGCCACCGACATTCGGTCGGGTAGAATAACGGTGGGCCCTAGGGGCGCGCGGAGCGTGTGGCTTCACGTCCCCTCGGCTGCCGCCAAGAAGTTGGTAACTTCTGGGCGGCTGCAGGTAGGCTGGGTCATGACGAAGGTGGTGCTGCTGGCCGCGAGGCCAATGCGGTGCTACCGATGTCTAGACACCGGCCACCTGGCGCCGAACTGCCAGTCCCCGGTGGACCGCAGCGGGAATTGTTTCCGATGCGGTAAGCCGGGGCACAAGGCCGCCGAGTGCGCGGAGGAGCCCAGTTGCTTCTTTTGCGTCGAGCTCGGCAAGGAGAGCAACCACGTGCTGGGGGCTAATGGCTGCATCTCAGTAGCCAGTAAGCCGTCTAGCACGAGGAAGAAGCGCAAGGCTCCCTCCAAGGCTCGGCCGCGTAAACGGCCTGGAGCAGATGAGGCAGGGGCGAGTGAAAACGCCCCCGCCATGGAGGTAGAAGCCTAGGCCTGTGGGCGGTTGTTCGGGTGTTCACCGTCCACGATATTATAGGCCCCGCGGAGAAAGGCTCTCTCGATGCCCGGGGAGTCTCTCGATGAAGACAGGCGGCGGCATAGGCTGCTGCAATGTTGTGGTGCCGCAAACGGCAAGCGCTGCGGAGGACGCGGTAGATTGCATCGCGTTCCCGCTCCTTCCGCGTGTAGCGTTGACGAGGGCATGGGGGGGTTTTAGTCGGTAAACCTCTGCGGAGGGAGTCCGACATACCCCTGCCCTTTCCCCTGAGAGGGCGGCGGATGCGTAATGCATTTCCCCTCCTGAAAAAAAAAAAAAAAAGGTCCTATAGTCTCTGAGCAAAACCGCGGACAGACAGACAGACAGACGGACGGACAAACCGAAACTATAAGGGTTCCTTGTTGACTACGGAACCCTAATAAAACCTTACCTGCGGTACGAAAATAACACTTCAAAAACGGGATGAAAATCGAGCCAACCCTTGCGGTATTTACCGGGCAAAATTAGAGTTAAAATAAATACGGGCGCCCGAGACCATTTGCATCTAAATGTGACATTAAACCCCCCAGGGGTACTGAGGGGTTAAAGCAGGGGTTGAAGGGGGGTTATCTTTGAGTAACGACTGACCGCGGGTCAAATTAGAGGAGAACTTTGTACGGGAATCGTCTATTTTGTATGTTTTGTGTTTCGTTCGCTGGGATAATTTTACCTTGAAACTAAATTAGAATTAATTGTTTAAACACTAGCCTGGGGCTGAATTTAACTAAAGTAACGTACCAAATAGTAATAATAATTATGGTATTCGTTATGCTGTACATTTTTTGAATATTTGCTAAGAACTATTAGGTACTTAGGTACTCTATAAGATCAGATAAAGGAAATAAAGTACTCTTAAATTAAGTTTGCTTTTTTTATTTTATTTTCAGTGCTAGTTTTCTACCAAAAGTTACAGTAATATAAATAACAGTTTTATTTTTTAAATATACCTATACCCTACCATATTACGCATAGTCTAGAATACCTAGACTTTATACTTAAACTTTTACTCTCTACTCCAAACGCCTGAAAGTCCTAACTTAAATTGTCAAGAAAATGTGTTTAGACCTTCAAAGACGAAGTTAACGAGTCTAGATGGTATGGTTAGCCTAGCCACTTACGGTGTCAATGACCCGCGACATATGACAGACTTCCTGCCGACTATCTGTCTGAATATTTTTTGTGTCATTAATAACACTGAAGGGTGCTCCCATGCCAAGTTATGTTGCTATAAGTATTTTAGGCACAACTTTAGTAAAATCATCATCAGCAAACTTTATATTCTCTAAAATTTGAGGCTAATAAAGGCAACATTATAAAGCCAATTCTTGGCAAGATTTTTATTATAGAATCTAAGGGCCTGTTTCACCACTTCCTGATAAAGTTCCGGATAGGCAATCCACAACTTTTTTTAATGATATTCCATACTTTATCTGTCAAGTTAAATGGTGGATAGCCTATCCGGTACTTATCAGGAAATGGTGGAACAGGCCCTAAGAATCGTTAATTTAAATTCTCAAAATAGGTAAAGCCCAGATTTTTCTTACCTTTTTCTTTTTAAAGAAAAACAATGATTTGGTTCTGGTTGCCTGGAAGCGTCACCCGCAGCAACGGAATAGTCACGTGAGCATTTTCCTTCTCATTTTCCATCTGGAATAAGGTAAGGGCCCTTTCACACGACGTATTTTTTGCTGACGACGCGCGTTTCTGATGCACTCGTCTTCTGCGCGTTTTCATCGCGTTTTGACACATATAAAGTTTAAAACTTAAAACCTTCTTTGCGTTTGCTGAGCGTTCAACTTGCGTTTGTATCGATACAAACGAGCATAAAAAAACGTCGTTTGGAAGGGCCTTAAGATAACATTTTTAATAGTGTAACACCTTATTAGTGACTCATAAGTCATAACATTAGGCAGCTCCTAAGCCTACAATAACACTTAAGGGCCCTCTCTCCCTAAATTAGCAGGTCGATCAGTGCGAATATCGACGTAAATGACATTAAAATAACATTCATAACAGCGCGCCTTGTACGGTGGCGGTTACGACGCTCGACTCGCCGCGTCCATGATAGGGCGAAATAGGAGAAAAAACCTTTTAAAGGCTTAATATAATACATATTTCAAAAAAGTAAAAAAAAAATATTAACTCATGTATTGCAAAAAAAATTGCAGTAGATATTATTTATATATTCTTTTGATAAATAATGAAGGAGTAAAGTGATTTCATTCAACGATTTGGAGGTGATTTGGTTTTTTATTTCTTTATTATGTGATACCGATAGAAAAAATATGGCAAAACCAAATTACGTATCATATCATGTAGATCACTAATTATTTTTTTCAGATATAATTTCTCTGTTAATGCCGATGAAAAGTTGTTTCATCTGCACGCTTTTTTCGAAAGAGCAGCCTTAACAATTTTTTTATTGCACAATTTATTTTACAATAAGATTGAGAGACGCGCGATGTTCAATAATAATTTACCCTCGCGCGATGTTCAATAACTATTGACCGTGAATAATATTGCACAATACGTAATGTTGCGCAACAAAATTGATCGTTTTAGCCCGCTTATGAGCAATGAGCATTGTCTAGCCCCTTGATTCCCAAAGTGGTCCAGGTGGACCCCATGGGGTCCACGGGAGCCCGATAGGGGTCTACGCCTGCGTGGAAAAAAATGGAGCTGTGGGGTTTACCGGATCCAGCAAAATGTTTAAAGTGGTCTACGACAAAAAAAAAAGTTTGGGAACCTCTGGTCTAGCCTCTCCCCTTCGATGAGGATGAGGATGAGGATGAGGACGATGATCCTGTTTCTCAAGGAACTGATGATTTATATCAGGATTTCAATTAATGAAATCCCGTCGTCTGCGGCCTGGTGGACATCTGCTGCGAAAACATTTAATTCATAAATTCGCATTGCATAATGTCCGTTGGAGCACATGTCGAGATGTCGTCGTTTTGTTAACACGTGTAAAGGCGGGAATTGAACTATGAATTATTGTCTGGAGGTTGAGAAAGGAAGACCATGATGTTAACCACGGAAATTGAGTTTTTTTTTGTATAAAATAAGGGGGCAAACTCGCAATATTAGAAGAGCAGCAGGTGCATTTCCGGCCTTTTAAGAGAAAACTTTTTGAAGGTTTGCAGGTCGTATTCGTTCGGAAATTAAACTGTTGGTGACAGTTCGTTCCAGAGTTTTACAGTGCACAGTAGCAAGTTACGCGAAAAACGCATGGTGCAAGACTGCCACTCATCAAGATACAGAAGAATTAGTGGTGTAAACAGAAGGTCTAATAAAACATTGTGTAATTTCTGAATAAAGGATCAAATGTCTTTAGAATCTACTTGTTAACCTACCGTGGTTTTGGGAACTCTTCCAGAAGAACCAGCTTATGTAGGTCCAGAAAGGGACCAGAAATTCAATGCTGTTGAAGCGTTTTAGCAACTTTAAAAGCCTATGCTGTGCCACTGGGCAAATATAGCCCTTCATGAAGGTCTTTTTACTTTTTAAGCGCAGCCGTTATTGGGCAGTAGTTTAGCCTTTTACCTGCTCATATTTATGATTATTTAATAAACTTATTTAAAAATTCTTCATTTTCAAAAATAATTTAAGCACATTTTTGATCGAATTGTTTTTATTCGTATTTTTATTCACCCTTACTACCCCTTTAGGTGCTTTTAAGGTCATAGTATGAACCTTTAAATCCGTTATTCACTCTGTAAAATTAATACTAGTTTCTACATTCATATCTTAGATCACAATACTGATCATCATCACAAATAGAGCTTCCCAGGACATTAAAATAGTCCATAACAACCACATGTGGTGGCTCACACGCGAATTAGCACTATGATTTCATTCATTACATTTGTCTCAAGTCATTAAGCAATGTACAGCAAAAAATATGCCACCAGCCACCGGAAGACGACCAGAACTTTAACCCTTCGCTCATTGTTATGAATATATACGTGTGAATTGTCATGGGGTTAGCAACGTCCCTGTACAAAATAAAACAATAAGCAGAAAAGCGAATGAATTATGATTGCGAAAGGCTTAAGTTTTTTTTTACTGAAGGACAAGACAATGGCAATAACTTTTGATCCTACTAAAAATACATATAACCCGCCTTCGATAAAGCACGATCCTACAATACAACTAAAATAGGGAATCAGGACTAGTTATTAAAATTCTACTGCAAGTAAATATATTAAAAGCATTTCCTTATATTTCGCAAAAATAAAAATTTACAACCGTAATTTGTTGGCGTACCTCCGAAACCCGGTAATGTATATGACGTTTAGAATTTATAAAACACTCATGTTGGGATTATTGTCATAAAGAGGTCCGTAACGACCCCTGAGGTACGCCGCAGTAAACTCGCGTTTATTGTTCTCCGTCGCGGAAACTAACTCCCGTACCGCAGATATTATAACAAATTAGAAGAGCTTTACAAGTATTATATTCTTCTAAAATACTGTGTCGTTTGGGTATGTCAAACTTGCAGCTTGAAAAACTTGAGCTATGTTGGGGTAGCATTGACCTAAATTGAAAAGTGGTAAAGTCGCTAAAATATTCCAACAGAAATTAAATTATCAATTTTAATCTCTACACACGTGCGCTTATGATGATTCAACAAAAATAAACAAAGCGTATTCAGTTGCAATAAAATATCAATCGTGTTGAATCGACGAAATCCCACCGATTTATAAGTAAGAGAACATCAAAGTAATAATAACAAAGTAACCCTAAAACATAATGAGACGGCAGACGCAAGTGCTGCCGTTCGCAGGGTCCCGTAGCAATTTTGGGGATCTCATAAATATGTATAAGGCGGTACTCTTCTTTTCCTTTACTTATCAATTACCGGGTCGTTTAGGCCCGTGGTGCCTCCGGGCGGAAGATATGCCGACGCGCCGCAAGGGTTAATACGACATGATGGTTTAAACCTTGTTTAAATATTAAGTAAGTTACATATAGGACAATGTATGTTTTGACTAGGAAGGACATTTGATTTGATTGATTGCTGAGTTGAAAAAAAACGTAATTAGTTAACTTGGTGCTCTATATAAAAAGTAGTCCATTCATTATTCTAATTTCGTGAATTGAATCAGGCGTTACGGCGGAAGTCCTCATAATTCGTTAATCAACTTTTTTGTTCTGAATGGGGAATATATTTTTAAAACTTTAGTCCCTTCTGTTTGCCCTTCTATTAGTAGTCAAATATTTATTACTAGTATTACAAGTCTAGTTAGTGTGGTCAATATTAAGAGTTTTGACATCAAAAATATGATTATAATTTGTAACAATTATACCTACTATACATAGTAGGTATCATCTACAGATGACGCCCTCAACTCCGTTGCGCCAAACCTCGTTAAATTCGCGGGAACCGTACAATTTTACGAAATAAAAAGTATCCTATCTCCTTTCCCGGAATTCAAAGTATATTCTTACCAAATTTCAACAAAATCGGTTCAGCGGTTTGAGCGTGAAGAGGTAACAGACAGACATACAGACAGACAGAAAGACAGACACACTTTCGCATTTAGCAATAGCCATTATGTAATATTATGGATATCTTAGTCTAAATGTAAAGAATTTTTCGGAATACCTTTGCATCGAACTCAAAGTTTTTTTTACACAAAACGATCACTCGAAAACTATCAATGCGGTGCCCCCGGCGCTGGGGCCCCATTTTAAACCAAGGGGTGAATTTTATTGCAAAAAAAATATTCGACAATTTTACCCCGCTGCCCCGGTGTCCCCATGTCCCCGAGGTAGTTTCGATTCCTATTCGATTATTGCAGGGTTAAACATCATTGATATCGCCTATTGAAGGGTTATTGAATTTTTCACTAATTTGTACGGTCCATGTGGCCGGGGACGGGTTAAGATTGTATCTTTATTTATGATTGTCGGTTGCGATTGTTCGGTCGAATATGTATCCTCTTTGTATTTTAAGAAACTTAGTCAATGACAGGTGAATTGTCAGTATTGTTAGTTGCAGAAAATGGTTGTAATAGCAATATGTAGGAGTCAATAAATATAATTTATAAAGCATTGCAGCCTTTCATTAGTTTAATCATGGTCCTTCGAGCGAAGAAAATGTATACAGTCAACTCAAGAAGAAGAAATTAATATGGTCCCGGACATCTGAGAATTAAATATGGTACCGGGCCTCTGAGACTCAAGCAGAAGAACATGATCCAAAAGGACCTTCTAGAAGGTAACATGTTCCTTTATCTTTATAAATCTTCGAGGACTTATGCAGGGCCTCTCGAGAACTTAACATGGTCCTGCAGGGCCTTTGAGAAATTAATATGGTCCCGGACCTTTGAGTAAAGAAATTAACATGGTCCCGGACCTCTGAGAAATTAACATGGTCCCGGACCTCTGAGAAATTAACATGGTCCCGGACCTCTGAGAAGTAAACATGGTGCCGGACCTCTGAGAATGCAAGAATGGAACATGGTCTTCTTCTTCAATTCAAAAAGGGCCTTCGAGTAACAAACATGGTCCTTGCGAGATAAGGTATAAAAATACAGTAAAATAATATATTGTTCGAGATACAAAATAAAAAAGTGAGAAGCGTAAAGGTACCAAAAACTATAAACAAGCGAGATGTGGAAGGGAGATACATGACGAAAATTGCAAATAAGGACAAGAACAGAACAGAAGAAAGATTACAGAGATGATGATGATGACTAGAGACTAGAGAGTCATAGTAGAGAAAGAGAATTAATTAAAGCAGAATATTAAGATCTGGGCCATTAGAAATACATTAATAGAAAGAAATTCAATAATATTTGCAAATACCGATTGCTAAAGTGTGCTGCCTTCCAAAGGGATAAACGTTATTTTTAGACAATTTTGCTTGTTTATATTTAGTTTACTTTTACTAATTTTGTATTTTGTTATCATATTGGTTTACTTGTTAGAAATTTATCATTGTTACTTCACTTATTGCTCTCCCGTTAAGGACATTACAAGATGTCCTTGGTGGGCGGCATGTTCGGTCGAATATGTATCCTCTTTGTATTTTAAGAAACTTAGTCAATGACAGGTGAATTGTCAGTATTGTTAGTTGCAGAAAATGGTTGTAATAACAATATGTAGGAGTCAATAAATATAATTTATAAAGCATTGCAGCCTTTCAATAGTTTAATCAGCGATAGTAAAAAATGTTTTGTTGTTTTTTATTATTATGTTGTACTTGAATTACGTAATAGTAAAAATAATTTATTTTTTACATTATTCTTATTTCAGTTGGATTTTTTAAGTAATTTTATATTAGTAGCTTACAGTAGCACTCGGCTACATTAATTCAATGATTACTTATGTATGTACGTCTTACATATTTAATTAAAGTTTGTTTGCCAAAGTGATCGAAAATTTGGCTTCATAACAAAACCTCTCATTTAATTAAGTGACCATTAAACGTAATGAGTAACGGTAGGAGTAAAGAACAATGTTTTTACCAAAAACTATAAAATTTGGGTTGCTAATTATTGCAGTCGACAGCTTCCCTGTTTCACACTAAAAATTTTGAATGATAATATTCTCAACCGCACAAATAACTTTGTTAATTAGCTAAATTGAGGAAACTTGTGAGTTGTGCGCATTACACCGGAAACGGCCACGTTTCCCGTTGTGGAATTATCGTAAATTAATAAAAAAAAAATCGAAAACAATAACCGTAAAAAATCCTCGCCCGCATTAGGCGCAATCTTCGACGGAATCTTTAAATAACGGAATCGGTTTTTAGCAATTTACGTTGGGTGTTGGGGTCCATCCGACCAATTGTGTGGACAGCCGATGGGAGATAACCGGGTTGCCCGCATGTGCGCACACGCAACGACGTAGATCAGCTTATACATAGAGGGAACCAGCACACTACAAATACAGATAAACACTGACAATTATTTTAGTATGGACGTTAGCTGTTTAAATATTGATTTTTCACAAAAATAAGCTTATGTTTAAACGGTTAAGTATTCGAAAATCTAAACGTTTTTTCAAACACAAAATCACAACTCACAGACCACTATATAATAGCAGGTATATAGCTGGATTCTTTTTCCGAATTGAAAAAAAAAAACAGGAGTGATGTCATTTATCGTTTTCGCTTTGAAATTTAATCAGTCATTTTGATCCCATAACATTTTTTCAATACTTAAATGCTTTTCGGTTTATTAACATACAAATGACCTATTACAAATTACTGCATCAAATCAAAATATAATATGTCGTGCATCAGAGGCCCATATAACACATACCTTCTTAATCTAACATACATATAATTATAATAATAAATACCTTAAAACTAACATTAACATATATTTTTATATATACTTAAAAATCTTACACTGTCACGTTTTGCCGACGACCATATTAAATGGTACTTATAGCTTAGTGAATATAATGGGAATCACCGAAATTAGCATGTAATTTAGGTAATTCCCCTTATTCACTCACTTTATACTACACTTCACTTTATAATGAGGATAATTAAATTGATATTAAATACCTACAGTAAATATATCCTCAACCTCGGTTTCTATGGTTTGCTAAATAAGACACTATGATTTATTGATATGACTTATTATAACTAAAAATATTATTCTTTCATACGCAGAAATTAAATTTTACTTATTACAATAGAGTTTCTTTAGATCAAGGTGCCTAGTTAACTTCTGCGTGTTTTAAATACAACTAAAGACAAAATATGCCTATATTTTTAATGGAGGTAGGCACATTAAACATTTTATCGAACAGCGCCTCTGCACTTACCTCATCGCGCCATCTTGCAGCGAGTCCTAATGGAACGTTTAATTTGGCGTCACCATGCGATCGTATTGAGATTAGCTTGTTAACTTCAGACTGGGTTTGACCTCCTCCCTGAGATTGGGAAACATATAATATGATAGGATTATCTCTCTCTCTTTTCTTAACGTGACGTTTTAGCAGCAGTTATGTCATAATATGTCATAATAATACTCGTATGTCGTTGTATTATCTCTTTCTATGCCTTTCTTGTACTATCTTACCAGGCTGTTTTTGTGTGAGAAAAATTGAAACTTACGCGACCATCTTGTAATACGGGCTCCACACCCGCGGCGCGAAAGCCCGCGAAGGCCGCGAACCGCGAGTGTAGTGGGTTTCGCGGCTTCGTGTTCGCGCTTCGCGGCTTCGTATTCATTCTGCGGGCTCTACACTCGCGGCGCGAAAGCCCGCGAAGGCCGCGAAGGACGCGAACCGCGAGTGTGGAGGGTTTCGCGGCTACGTATTTGTTTGAATCGTGTTCACGGCGCGAATCGCGACAGCAATTAGTGCCGCGAGTGTAGAGCCCGCATAAGATGCCACTTGACTTTGAGAGAAAACATTTTGACATTAATGTCACAATGCAATCCAAGTGCTACACTGCTCCTTGGAAATCTGAAACTGATCTTGGACATAGTATTAGAACTTTGACAGAACACAATAAAGCTACAAGTTGGAAGCCGGCTACAAGAAGCGGCAGCCGACGACGTATTGTCGCGACACTATTACTGGTTTCTATGTATTTCTATGAATAAGTGTCGCTAGCTTCGTGTCACTAGCTGCGGAGAGTGTTTCATAGAAATACATAGAAACCGATAGTGTCACGACGACACGTCGTCTGCAGTTGTCGCTTGTCGCTCGGTTCCAACTTGTACCTTTAGTCTAGCGAATGTCTTGGAAATAACAGATAAAGATTAAAGATGCGTATGTTAATCCCATACATACATTTCAATTCTCGAACTGTAAACTTTTAGATTGCAACTTGGCTGAAGGTTCAGCTTCTCTCTCAATCAATCCCCCATTTGAGCACAAAACAAATGACAATTTTTTACAATCAAAAATCCGTTTTCAGGACACTCGGAATCACTTTAAACTCTCTTCTTGGTCTCAATTAGCGTAATGAAGATCTGTCATTTGAGGGAATCGCTCTATCCCCAATCTGGAATAATTAACAATAATAAGTTAAGTGACAGTAATGACATGCGGGCCGCTGTTTTAACTCTGTTTGCTTTTTTGTTGAACGTGCGTTCACCCGTGCTCCCAAAGTATTAAGTCTGTGTAACTAAAATACTTAGGCGAACATAATATTATAACCTCATCCTTTATGGAAGTTGGTAAAAATTAAATTAAGATTAATTTGTAAAAATAATGTCTTCGCCTACGAATAATAAAAAACTAAGAAAGAGTAACTCCGTCAAAAAACATGCTCCAAAATACTTGTCAAAAAAGTGTACCTTAGGTTCACTTTTCATACATTTGGTGACCTTCAGCGGTATAAAGGCTGACGTTACATGACAGTTCGAATGAAACCAAATTTAAAACTGTATTAGTATGGGAGTTACGTTTCTTGGTTTTATTATTCGTAGGTCTTCGCACAATAGGTTTTGTAAAAAAGACAAAAATTAACGATTTATATAATTTTAGGTCCCTATAATATGAACGTTCTTTTATAGGGCATACTCAAAAGCGTTAAAATAAAAATTTTTATTTTTTTTTTGTTAAAAAAATCCTGATAGACATTGTCGTAGTCGTTATTGTCATTGACCCCAATTTTTTTTTAAATTACGCTTTTAGGTACGTAAATGTTAAGAAAAATAAATATCTATCTTTATTACAGTAAAGAAAACTATAATTTGAAATCGTTTCTATCATTGAGTCATCCATAATTCTAATATACCTATTATATACCTATATAGCGGTATAGTTGTTAAATAGCCAATAACGGCTAATTCATATCGACGTCGGTCTAGCAAAGGCGGCCGCCGGGAAAGCTGAGGACATGTTGTTCCACTGATTAAAGCACAGCTTGGGTCTAATGAGTGACTCATGGCGAGATGTAAGAGCCACTTAGATGACACGACACGATATCGAGGACGATAAATGATCAGAAGACGTGAATTGAACCACAATATAAATACTATAACCGTCTCCCTAGGTGTTGTCCGCAAAAATGTATCCATCGCGCAGAAATCTTTAGGCTTCGTTCAAACCTACGCGACCAAGCGTCTGCGAAGCGGAAGCGTCAAGTTACGTCAAGTTGTCAAATGTGTGTTTTGTAGTAGTTGTCTGACTCGAAGTATTTCTATGTCAAAAGTTTAAGTTGGTTGAAAGTACTGTACCTAAGTGTGGACAGGTAACAGACGAACAGATAGACAAACACACTTTCCCATTCATAATAATAGTAGTTAGTACAGATTCTTTGGAATCAAGTTAATGTATTTCTCAGGTTCAAATTAACTTTAAGCCATAATAATGCGAAAGCCCTTTAACAACGACATCCGCTTGAGAGTTTATAAAGATTGATTCCATTTTTAAAACTCAATAAAGTCAAAAAAGGGCGACAGAATTTTACACAATCAAAACGACCATTAAAAACTAATTAAAACCATTTAAAAAGTAGTTAAGTGTGAATCGCCCACATGATCTATGTTCTCACAGAAACACATCTTTCTCAATCAGCGACGCGCGGGAGTCGGGGCCGATTTTTATTGTTTTTGTCGTGAGGACTTTTTTAATTTACGGCAACGATTAATTAATTTTACGGTCACTCGATTAAGGTTTATTACAAAAATCGAGGATCTTTTGTGTATTAAGCTGGGACACACTGTGGGCTCAATCGAATGCCGAAGTTTTTTAAGGTTTGAGACAGTATTATTTTATTGAAAAGTTGAATTTTATAAAGCATATTTCCATGTGGTACTTAAAATTATTGTTAGATTAATCACAATTGTTACAAGACATGATGATAATTCATTTGTTTGCAACACTTCTGAATATATATATTCAGAAGTGTATGTCAATTGCTTTACACAAGGTACTTTTCTACTCTAAAAAAATCGTATTATAGGTAGTCCAAACCGTGTATGGAACAGTATGTCCTATCCCTTAATAAAATATTTGTCACGCGCTAGATGATTGCGTTTAGTATCCGTTAGTAGTTAACCTCGTAAAACTGAACCAGTGAATAGAGTAAAATGATACTAATTTGATACCATATTAAACTTAATAAAATAACAAAATATCTCCCTCGCCTTGCTGTTTTATTGAGTATAAAAATTAAAAGTTAATTTCAGGGTTGCAATAGATCCTAGTCTTGCTGCTTTATAAAGTATCATTTAAAATTTTATGGCTTTTGTATCATAGCTTTACTCTTTCATTTTTATTTTATTTAACACTTCATTGTACACATGAAACAAATAATGATACAATAATAATTAATCCCTCAAGTCCCGTAAGGCCCATATGGGCCGCGACAACAAAAGATTTCCTGGAATTGGTGATCGAGGGATTAACATGAAAAGACACAAAGGAACTGCATATTAATTCTAAAAAGTAATCTCTAACAGTAGCCCTTTAGTGTCAATAATCTACTTGGATTGTGGATCTAAAATTGTGATGCCTATCAAGGTGAGCGCCACCTCCAACATAGCTCGTGTGACAAGACAAGAGAAATCTCTCCTTTACCCTCTTAAGTTCGTAACCCATTGCTGTCGGAAGAGTGAAGACCGATATGGAGGTAGACTAGGCACAGGAATGATTTTTGTATGCCCTTGCGAAGCCTTTGGATCATCTTTCTTGCTTGTTATCAGCCTTTATTATCCTTAGAAACAAATTTCTTGTTCCACAAAAATCTAACCTACTGAGTCCAGAGCTATACTACAGGACCACGAAGCCACAAAATACGAGTACTAAAAATATGCCACAGAATATCAGAATATGCCACAATGACCCACATCCAGTCCCCTGAGCCTGTCCATTTGCCCCTAATAATGGACTGTTTTTCTTTATTTTCGTCGCGTTTTTCAATTCCCAGAGCTCACCTAATTAATGCGCAACTGACAGCTGACACTTGAATTATTGTCCTTCACGTAGGGTTAAAAAACAAAATTGCTTTACTAAAACCAACGAACTTCGTAACGTTATGAAAAAGGCGCGGTCGCAGCCTGAAATTTTGGGGTCAGGAATAATGGACGCAATACCTGGGTGAATTTCCCAACCGCTTTTTTTTCGCGGCTACTGTGAAATTGGAGGCGTGAAATGGCTTTTTAGGGTTAAATAAAATTTCATCGTATAGTTTGTGTGATTATCCATATGAGGCAACAGACACGTTTTTAATTCGATAACTTGAACATAAAAATAAAAAATTCTAAAGGTGGAAATTAGGCCCCTCGGTGACTGTCCCAACGACCTTTTTAGTCCTAATTTTGTCAGCCGAGGAAAAAATATTAGTGGTACAAACAAACGGATTCTTTTATTGGATTCTTAAGAATGGAGGTATAATCAATACAAATTTCAGAATCTCAATCGTTATACTTTCAAAATAGCATGTGGCGGTACCCACAATTCGCCTAACATTCCTGCATCGCGCTATCGAAGTTTTCTGAGCGCGTCGGTATATATAAGACAGCTGAAATGTATCACGTAGGCTTCGGCCTGACCGGGCATACCACCTCGCTCGGTCGGAAGATCTTCCTCCTCCTGCCTCAATGCCTAAAATGGCCGTATTGAGCTGTAGAAATCAAATAGAAACATTGGCCTTGATAATGGACACGTTTCTTATCATTGGTATGTCACGGAGGCAAAAGAGTTGTGCAATTATAGCTGATTTCGTGATGGATATAGGCCATGTTTTATTCTGAAAAATATTAGAGATAATTTCGAAAATTGCAAGTTTAACCCAAAGTGTCAAAATTTTTCCATAAAATACATTATTTCGCTTGTTTTACAATCACGCTGTATACTATTTCGGTGAATTTACATTTCGGTGAATTTTGTTTTTATTTCGGTGACTGACTTTTTCATCTCGGTGACAGCTAAAATATAAAAGTGTGTGCTGCGTTTGTTTTTTATTTAATTTTTATGTCATTAGTTTCGTAGTCATAAAACATTAAAATTGAGAGGAAACTTCGGTAAAAACTCAAAAAAACATAGTAACAAAAAAGTTCACCAAAATGAAAAAAAATATGGGCATGTTGAAATTCACCCACCTACGTAAGAACACTTACCTACAAATAACCTAGGTTTTGGGGCGGGGTCTTTTCATCTGTGGGCTGTGGCCTGTGAGTTGTGACCACATGTTATGAAATATACTTTGATTATTATTTATTATATTATAATAGCTAATACAATATGTTTTATGGCAAGAGGCATCGCGGTGCTACGCAGCGTAATGTAGCTCGAAGTTCGAACGTCACGCGTCGGCAACCAAAAAAAGAAAAGAAGAAAGAAATTCTTCCTGTGCATTATAGTTGCATTAAAGAGTAAATAAAGTAAAATTACGAATCGCCGTCTAAGAACGTGTTTTACCATGAAACGCAAATTGGCGGTGCATGGTAAAACTTGTATAAGTTTATATTGCGCCGAATAACATTGTGTTTTGTACTTTTTATTGATAAATAAGGTATTAAAAAAACTATTGATTTTACATTGTAAGCCTGTCGCTTAAACATAATTTAATATCGTATCCGGAGAGCAAACATCGTAAGTCGTTATACCTGTGATATATAGCCCGTAATAACAGCGCGCGTGACGGGCTGATGGGCCTGACGGCTCACTTACAAATCGAGGTGTTTACATAGGGGTAGTTAGTAGGCTTAGGTGTTGCATAATGAAAAGTAATTTAAAGGTTTCAGTAAGACTACGGTTACACGGTCAGTCAGTTTGAAACTGACGCCAGAATGATGGCTGAAAAGTACATAATTACAAAAATATCAGTCCGCCAATCAACCGGTTAGTTAGACGACGTCTCTCTTGTCATTTCTAACCAAACTAATGGACTGAACTTATGCCAGACTCACTAGACTGAGGGTGTAACCGTAGTCTACCGAAGCAAGCGGATATGGCACTGATGAGCAGATAGGTAAATTCTACCCCCTTACTAATTTAAATTCGTAATATAGCCTGCGTCACCCAGTATATTAACACGTCTCTGTTGAGACCTTACCTATTTGTTCTGAATCTCGGGTGAAAAAGTGCCCAGTTTGAGGGCTGTATAGACAAAATATGGGTACCTAAACTCTTATATTTAGACCCTAAATCCAATGAAAAAAAAAGCCCGCAGAAACTACTAATATGACATAATATTTGTAATGAATAATGATAATTTATAAAGCTTTTTTAAAACTGGATTCTCACGTGAACATTTACTGCATTATTTATGTCCGCCGGTAGCGGTGTTCATAATAATTAATATGACACGTGCGGGTTATACGCCGTGACGACACGGGGCCAATGAAGCTACTTTAAATGGCTAAATAAAGGTTAAATAGTTTCCGGATAGCTACTTTTTTACCCATTTTACTCGTATGTGTTTAGGGAAAACCGAATCGAGTTATGCTTTTGTCATAGTATTATCCGCGTGCAAATTTTTTGAAAAGACAAAACTTCTGTAATGGCGTATACTTAATTTTTTGAGTGAATAAAAATTTTAAACTTCCATCAAGACTCAAGACACGTGACTTGATGGAGAGTGAACCATCGGTGCGGCGTAGGTAAGAAGGTATTATTCCACTTTTTTCCAACGCAGCGAAAATGTATGTCTACTTCTGCTTTTACGTTTTTACTTCTACCAGAATTTCCTTAAGCTGTTGATATTTTTAGTAAGTATTTTCTACGAAACTTTCCGATACCATAAGAGCAGGTACACATTGGGCGTTTTGAAGCGCGCGCTTTACTAACGCGCGTTACTGGCGCGCTTGCATGTGTACGCTTCAATAGAATCCGGGGTTCTCAAAACGCGCGTTAGCAAAGCGCGCGCTTAAAAACGCCCAAAGTGTGTAGTCTGCTCTAAAGCTTAAAACAAACCTACGCGTCAGTGACAGGGGACGCGGTACGCGAATCGGGAGCGTCTGCAACGCGAAACTTGGCGTGCACACCTGCGCGACTACTAATATCATGATCATAGAGAAAAATAATACATCGGGCAATTTGATTCATGACACAATCTATCAAAACGTAAACAAGAGTAGTACAAAATAATATAAAAAAGGTTTTAAAAAAGAAGTCTAGTTATGTAAACAAATCAAGAAATCATAAACTAAAGAGTAGTACAAAATAATATAAAAAAGGTTTTAAAAAAGAAGTCTAGTTATGTAAACTTCAAAACACGCGTCTGACAACTTAACGCGCACGTTCCGCTTGCCGACGCGAACATTTCGCGTCGCGGTCGTGCAGGTGTGCACAGCGCCATAATAAGATTACATGGGCAGCGTCCGCTGCGCGGTAGACGCTACCGCTTCGCAGTCGCTTTGGTCGCGTAGGTTTGCGCTAAGCTTAAGGCTCTACGTAATTTGTAGCGCCGTAGCGTAGTGCTACGCGCTACGTCTACGAAGTGCTACAGTCTATATGACGTTAAAATACACTTCAAGAATATACCCAGTTTCTAAGGAATGAATGAATAAAATAATACTTTATTGTGCACAATCACAGTTACAATAACAACATACATAAAATATAAAAATCGGCCAAGTGCGAGTCGGACTCGCGCACTAAGGGTTCCGTACCATTGTAGAGAAAAGTTTGCCCAAAAATTGGGTTTTTTGTATGGGAGCTCCCCTTAATTTTTTATTTTATTTTAATATTATTATTAAATATTAAAGTGCACATAAAACTAAGGACCTTGAGTAAAATTCAAGTACCTACCTGTTGCCATTATTGATATAGAGCCAAAAAGGCCAAAAAAATCACGTTTGTTGTATGGGAGCCCCGCTTAAATATTAATTTTATTTTGTTTTTAGTATTTGTTGTTATACGGCAACAGATATACACAATCTGTGAAAATTTCAACTTTCTAGCTATTACCATTCTTGAGTTACAGCCTGGAGACAGACAGACGAACAGACAGACGGACAGACATCGAAGTCTCACTAATAGGGTCCCGTTTTTACCCTTTGGGTACGGAACCCTAAAAAAAACACAAAATCGCGAGAGCACACAAAGGCGGCATTCTAAGGTATTCTAAAGTGAATTTCTCAATTTAGTAGCGCTTTTATAGAGTTAATCAATCAAAAATCGGCCAAGTGCGAGTCGGACTCGCTCACGAAGGGTTCTGTGCCGTTACAGGGAGAAATCAGAAATGGGCATTGTCCAAAAAAAATCACATGTACTTTTTATATTTTTTTTCGTCAAAATAGGGTATTTTAAGAATATAAATTCAATAATTTTGAAATTCATTGGCTAGTTTTTTCTCAATAAATTTTTAAAGTTTCGCTCTGACGTCATCATCGGCGGCCAATTGACCTCTGCAGTATGTTTTTTTTCGTTTCAATCTTATTTATAATGGCTGGTTTGTCAAATATAAGTTATCATTATATGAAAGCTGATACGAGAAGCTTACCAAAAGTTCGAAACGTAATGTTGGTCGAATTTATTGATAATTTAACGCCATTGAAGGTCAAACTAAGGTTAAACATATTTGTTCAAAAATATAAGTAACTAATGGGTATTTTTTTCGTTTATATACAGAAAAGCGATCACTGACCTTATTCCTCGAAATGTTTTTGTAATGAGCAAAATTAAAAAAAAATGGACAATCCCCATTGTGCAAATAATTGTGTTTATTGTATGAGTGTGCCCTTAAATATTTACATTATTTAAATATTATTATTAATTATATTTAAATAATGTAATAATATTATAATATTATTATAAATTAACTACAAATAAAGGCGACGCGCACTCTTAGATTGCAAGAACTATAATAAAAATCTTAAATTTATGTATAGTATAAAAGTATTAAATATATTTCCGTTGTCTGGTACCTGTAACACAAGTCCTTTAGGTACTTAGCACGGGGCCAGACTGACGTGGTGCGACTGACTGAAGCGTCCATACATATTATTATATTATTATTATACAACATCTTTAGGCATGTTGAGAGTGAAATCCCAAAGATGCATAACGGCATACGACACAACACGAGAAATACGTTTTTTTTACTAAAGTTTCGCCCTGCTCTCGTTGCTATGCTCTTCCATAAACGCTGAATTTTAATAACTTTATCTATTTACAATGTATCGTAACGGAAGCGTGACGTCTAATCACCCCGATGTCTCTATTACCCCAAATTTTGTTTACTTAATAGAATAACGTGCTATAGTAATAAATTGGTAGATTTCCATACTAGATAGCGCTGCGTTTATCATTTAATACCGGAGAGTGCTCAAGGGTGCTCAAAACCAAAACACCATCACATCAAAGGAATTTCAACCGTAACCCCAAGCGATAGAATCCTTTTTAAGTTCACTAAAAGTAAAACACGTCGCGTACGGAAGTCAAAATTTTTACACCCCCGAAATAATAGATAGGCAATTTTCAACCTTATGCGGTTGTATCAGAGGTGTGTTGTATTTTTGACAGTTCTTCCATGTTGTCGTCGGTTGTTAAAAGAGTCATCATTGACACATGACATGTTATTAAGTTATGATTAGTGTAATCATCGGTTGTTTTGGGACTAGTATTGTTAGCAGATTAGTTGAGCCCTTTTATGGCTTGATTTTGGAATATTATAGTATGTAAATAAAGATAATTAGAGCAATTCAACCATTCTGTTGCGTCATAAATATACGGATTCGTTGTTCTATCTAGTTTATTTCATGTTTAACTACAATTTATTATGTATCTAGCAACAAAATTATTATAGGACAAAACACAATCTATAAAAATGTTGTGCAAACACTTTTTATTTAATCTAAATTTTAAATTAATTACTTTTTTAGCAACTTGTGAAAATATCTTTTCCTAACTTAATTTCTCCAGAACAGTTTGAAACAATTGTTTCCTCTTCTGGTTAAAAATTCTCCCAAAACTTGCGTTACTGTTAAGCTGAGTTTGCTTTTTAAATAAACATACACGGGTTAGAATTTAGACTACAAAACTACGTTGAACGTACCTAATGAATGGCAGACTTACTCGACTTCCAAAAAATAGCTCCTTAATGTAATAAATAATAAGGTGAGGTCTGTAAATGGAAGGAAGTAAGACCTATACGAGTGAACGATTTAAAAAAAGTACGCGCTTTCTGAACAGGATCGAAAAATTTGAATCTGTATGTTTACAAGAACAGTAATTCAATTTAAGAAGAACGTCCTAACTGTCTGTCTGAATAGGGCATGGAATGACCTAGTAGTATTTACAAGGTGTGGCATAGCTCTTGACTCGAAGGACGAAGGGTTCGAATTACCGTGTTACAAAAATGTTAGTTCCAAGTTTGATTAGGACAATGCAGGCTAATCAGTGATCATCTGATTGTCTGATAAGTAAGATAATCCAGCACCTAATCTCTCTCCAGTCCGTCCCGCTGTGTTGTGGAATGAAAGGGAGAGAGGTGCTCGTGTACTGCGCACACAGGTTGGTCGTACAAAATCACTCCTCCGTAACTGGCCTGGTTTCCTTGCCCAGACGACTCATATTTGGTCGAGTTATGCCAAATTAATGTTAGTGATTAACTTTGATTTTGGCATAACTCAACCAAATAACGTTAGTATACCTGTCTCTATACATAGGACTAGCTAAACGCCGAGCTTTTTGAGGGCTCGCGTCGTTTTTCTGCGTGGTACTAATCTTTAAGGCAGTTTTATTATATTTTAATAGTAACCAAACCTTGACTGACCAATGATAACACATCTACATATAAATAAAAATTACTATGTTAAAGCACAAAGCAATAGGCGTGATAGTTTTTCCGTAAAGTGTACCACAAGAGCGCTCAGGTTGTGGCATATACTATGGGCTCGCTTCGCTCGCCCTGATAAGTATATAATTATGTCCTCATGTTTTGACCAACCGTGTCGCTGCCATAAACAAACTATTTTATACCTATACATAGCAACAAAAATCCTTTTTCCTTTTTTACTTGATCAGGCGATACATGCTGTTGAATATCGGCACGAGTCGCAGGTGCGTGGTTGGCTTCTGATTTCGCTAATCAATGGCTCCACCTAAGTGATGAGGCCATTGATTACAGAATACAGAGACACACTGGTAATCCATACCTACTAATATTATAAGTGGCAAAATGCGTCTATTACCTGTCTGGCTGTCTGTTACTTCTTCACGTCCAAACTGGGTACGAGGTCCCTTGGCCCCTTGGGCGGTGGCCCACACTGCCCACGCCTTACACCGTCTCTGTCATAGAGTCGGAACTTTTGCAGTGAAGTCCCAGTGAGTGGGAACTGTGATGCTGCTGCATGGGCTCCAGTGAGTCGGAGTGCTGCCGCGCGGGGCCGATGCTACGTGCTGACCAGGAGAGATGTGCTCTGCTTGCTGACCGGTCGGTGTAGTGAGAACACCCAATGATGCTGACGCGGAACCGCCCAGGCCGCGGTAAGTTGCAGCTAATGTTTATAGCTATGAAATATGTTTTTACTTTTTACCATTAATAATTCTACAGCTAGCCTAGTAACAACTACATCACTTCCTCATAACACCTACTATTATAATAAATCATTTAAATTAATTGTTACGATATATACCTATGAGTTCTATTATCATACTAATTAGTATAATGTAGCCTCGCATGATTGCTAGCGAATATAAAGCTCTGTAGGGATTCTATTTACTAAAGTATATTATATATAACGACACGTCATTATTTTACCAAGGACATAGTCGGATAGTTTTGGTTTAATACTATTTGTTTCATAGTTACTAGAACTGTTACGATAATATGTATATTTACTATTAATAATTAAGTTAGGACCAAATCTATGTGTAAAAGGAAATGCCACGCACTAATTCATTGCGAAATCTTACGTAACCTACTTCTTAGTCATGTAGATTCCATTTACTTTTAGGATTTTATTTTATGAAACTGCATAAGGCGAAGGTTTAAAAACTGTTTTTAATCAAATTTCTAGTTAAATATTTCTATCACATAGGACCTGTTTAAAAAAGTATTATTTACTTCCTGATTAAATTTCTACTCTGAGGTCAAATCTATATAAATTAAAAATGATTTTACATATTTGTTAGTCTCGCTAAAACCCCAGAACGACTGAATCGATTTGGCAAATTATAAGTTTGAAATATTCATGGAAGTCCAGTGAAGGTTTATATTACAAGGTAAGTAATACGAAGTCCACCGGGTAAGCTATAGTACCTACTTTAGGTCACATAATGACAAAAATTTTGTATTTTATACGTTGGTAATAATTTTACACAGTGTGAATATTTATAAGAGGGCATAAGTGAATCTACATTTCAACATCGCTGGTAAAAGAAAGCAATTCCTTAGCGTATGTGTAGCGTCCTCAGCTGCACCCGATCCCAAACAAAATTCCCGACAACCGATACTGTAAATCAATTACTTGGTGCACTATACTCGTGATGATTGGAATTTCCTTAAATTCTCTTATTTTGGAGTTCAAGTATCATACCAGGCTTAGAACGTGGCTCAGAACTCAAAGAACTTAGGTTCGATTTTTGAGGAAAAGTTAGGTTAAAAATGCAGGTTCATCACTGGTTTCTTGAAAAGAAAAAATATTTTTGCTGTTTCGAGTGGAAATTGAACATAATATTAAGGGCATTCCCTCCGGAGATTCCGTAATTGACCGTATTTAAAGCCTTATAAACTCATAATCTGAAAGCTACAAAGTTATAATAAAAATACAGCAATAATCTTCAGTATATCAACATTCCTTTCCCCGTTTTAAATTTCCTCCTCTTGATATCAGCTTCCAAAGTAATACCAATTTATTAAAATTCAAGCATACATTCAGCATCTCCTTAGGATTTACAAATTACTTTTATTTGAAACTCACGCCAATAGATCGACAATATCATAAACTACATTTTCCTCGTTTTATTTTTTTAGGACAATTTTGAAAATAAGTAAAAATAATAGGGTTTTAGCGTGATCTCGGCAACGCGGCAAATGTATGGCCAAGGTCGTTTGCTCGGAGGACGGCCTTAAAACATGATCCCGCTATCTACGGACTACGCCTTATACGCTAGAGTAAAAGACGAGAAAAATAATTATATGCCCTTGATAAATACATAAGTAATAATAATAATATCAATGGACGCATCACACGTCACATAAGCGTTAGCGTTAGCGTTTTACCACTTGTCTAGGGGGGCTGGACAGAGACGCGAGTCTATGACATGCCTTCCGTGGCTTCCGTCCGCTGTGCTAAGTACCCGAAGGACTTGCGGACTGCGGTACAGGTTCCAGATAACAAAAATATATTTAACATGCCTATAAGCCTATATTTTACTGTAACACATTATGAAATTATTATACAACTTTAAATACAACTAGTTCTGCCCTACTAGATAAGTGGCAAGCGATTATCGTAAACGCCAACAAAATGTATGCGATATGACATATTAAGTCATCGCTTCGCTAGCGAAAACTAAATAAATAAATAATAAATAAATAAATGTCAAATCCCATAAATTTTGTTGGCGTTTACAATAATCGCTTGCCACTTGTCTAGGCCCTCTGGTTTGTTAAATTCATAGGAAATACTAGTTTGTTTCCTATAATAATTTGAACTGTCCCACTGTAAAGACTGTACTCGGAGTGTAATTGTCAATCGCCGCTTCCCGGGCGTTTGTTATGATCGCACTAATTGTCACATCCCGGCCTGGGCACTTAGAACAAATGAATTCGATAGTTTCGACTCCAAATTTAAATATTAGTAAATTAAGTTAACCAAGAGCGTGCCAGGAATCAGGATACGTCATTTACGTAAAGCACCACGTAACGGCTTATACCAATGATATTGTATGTTACTAACGTAACTAGATTGGCAGTCTACGACAGAAACGCGTCACCACTTTGAAGATGCCTGCAGGCATATCTGCCATACATAATGACATAATAATATTATGAAGTGACATTGTCTTTTGGGCTATCAAGTGGTTACGCATTTCTGAGAATCGTTTGTAAGACATTGCCACTCTAGTATTTTAGAAACTCATTGGCTTATACCCTCAACATCTTTTTATTGTTTTATTAATAATTCAATCTAGTCCTATGTTCATCAAAAAAAATTAAAGAGTAGGTATAGTTACTTAGCAAAACAGATAGAATTTTCCAAGTTTCTTACTCTTACAGTACCTGCCTTAAAAAATCTTAGCATTTCAAGACGCAGGGGCTCACGCAAATTGTAAACCGACTAACATTACGAAAATTTGCCTTTAAACATTATGTAAACACAGAATTCTTAAATGGAAATTGACAAAACACATCGCTATGTAACTTAGGGCCAACCCACATGTACCACAACACACGACAACCACATTACGTGGTCGGACGTATATTTCGTATTGTAAATGAACTGGACCATTCACACGTACCACATTTTGCAGTCGTTGTCGACCACTTGTCTGATACCGACCATATCACAACCACGGCCGACCACATCGTAACCACATCGCAACCGCAACGTTGCGTCGATGCAACGACAGTGCGCGCACACCGCCCGCGCTCTTCCCCCCTCCGTTTCATTGACTTTCGTACGTAACCACATCGCAACCACTGGCGACAACGCAACCAGGTCGATATTTTGTCGGTACCACAAGTCACAACACAACTACAAAGCATCAGCGACACCATTCACACGTAACCACTGCTCGACGACATTTTGTCGTTGCGATGTCGTGTGGTTGTAGTACGTGTAGGTTGGCCCTTAGCCGGCCCCTAGACGATCAATTGTATTGTCAATATCACGCTTAAATTTTTATTGAACGGTTTCTCAAATAAACTCCTAAACGGTCAATTATATTACGCAATACGTGATCTCGTCTTGGGGCCTGCTTAAAGGGCAAAGCTCACCATCTAACTTCGCTGTCCAACTATCGCTTGCAACTTGTCTAAGCCCCCAATCCCGGTCCGAGGTTCCTCATTACCGCCGGTGACGTCACATGATTGATACTCTAATTGCGGAATGAGCGAGATTATCGCTAAGCAGGATGTTGGCACACATTGTCATTTTTCGGTGCGCCGGATAATATTTTTAAATGATGAAACCAAAAGAAAGAGTGATTTCGACAGAAAAAATACGCTTGATATTGAATAGGAATTTTTATTAACATAATATGCAATTATAACTCGCAAACGTCTAGCCTAAGTTATAGACTATGCACGGCAACGGAGTGGGGGATGCTAGGTTTTTTAAGGTTACGGAGTTATTTAAAAAAGCATTAATACTGGAGGCATTGAAGGTTTTCACCTCCGATTTCGTTGAACCTCCATCGATTTTCATGAAAATTAGTAAGTAGGTACTATGTCACTTTTGTTTCTTAGGGTATCCCCCCCTAAGAAACAAAAGTGACATAGTGTCAACTTGCGCTTTTGCCCTGGAGGTGGATGCCAACCCTTTTCGGGGGGTGATTTTTTTTTAATAAAAATAAACCCTGAAATCAATAGACACACAAATTTTAAGCAAAATTTGTTAAATAAAGTTTTTGATTAAATCAATACTTTCGGAGTTATTAAAGATCAAAGATCATGCTTTTGCGTGAGAAAAATGCATGTCTTAAAGCGGTTTTTCAAAAATAAATAAGAAACTATAGGTTTAGATGAAAAATGTGTTATTACCAAAATTAAAGCCAATAAAAAAACAAACTAATAACTACTCCAAAATACCTTCCTTTATTAATTTAAAGTGAGCTATAGTTGATTGTATACGTATTTTCTTTCGGCGAGTACTTAAGTCTAAGCATTTAAACTTAAATAACGATAAACAGATGTATTTTATGAGATGTACTTCTTTAAGACCTTTTAAAGTGCATAAAAGCATCTTTCTAATTAGTATTTTAAAAAGTTAATAGCATCAAAATTGAACAAGTTATGATAAAAATAAGATGACCCTTTCAAAATTTTTTGGCTAAAATCGAAAAACCATTTCTACAATAATTCAAATTTACGGTTATTCCCAAAGGCTTTTCTTTATTTTAGCATAAGTAATGACCTCAAAAATTTTTCTTGATTTAGAATGCTCAGTTTTGGAAAAAAATGATTTAGTAAAATCGAAATTATTAAAATTTTCGTAAATATAATTTTGTTCTGATAGCTTAAAAATATTGAACATTCGTAACAATTTTAAAATTCGAAATTTGTGTCCAATTTTTTAAGAAATCTTTTAATTTTTTTTTTATTTTTATAGGGTGAAAAATAACGAAGATAGAGACGCTTAAAGCCCAACTTTTACTGCGAGAACCATGAAACCGGGACCTTTTAACCCTATTTTTTTTAAACCAAGATCTTTAAAAAGTATTTTTCAAGTGGATCATAAAGCTCTTTAAATTACCTTTAAAATGGTACATAAATAAATCCAAACAATTCCGAAGCAGAGATTTGGGATGCAAATATTGTAGGAAACCCTGTCAATAGGTACATCTATACTAATATTATAAATGCTAAAGTGATTTTGTCTACCTGTTACCTCTTAACACCCAAACGTTCCAACAGATTTTGCTGAAATTCAGTATGAAAAAACTTTAGAGTCGCGGGAATGGATATGGACATAGGATACTTTTTATCGCGAAAAAATGTTCGGTTCCAGCGCAATTGCAGGCGTCATCTAATCCATACTAAACATAAAAATTTCAAGTCTTTCAATATTCAAAACGTAAACGAAACGGTAAATGTCTATTAGATAAGAGACGGGCTTTTTATAATAATGAGCGTCTATAAAATATTTCAGCCTAGCAGATTCAGCCTTTCTGACAATTTTTTGCATAGAGGGTAGTTTGAAATCTTTGTTTGAATATTTTGCACTAAATAATATTATCAATGTTTGAAATATATTAATAAAATTTATCCTAACTATGAAAAAATATTATTCGAACTCATTAAAGCTGATAAAAAACTTAAAATAAAAACTTAAAGCTTATTCAGACATTGGGTAGTTTACAGAGGTGAAAAATGTTCGCAAAACTTAATAAGAAATTAATACTAAGTAAATAAACTGAAAAAAAATCGGTTCAGAAACTGAAACCTACTAAGTTTTTGAACCCAATTTTTACCGTTATTCCGCAATAAAGGTGTACTTTTAGGGATTTATATTTCAGTCTTATCCAAAAATTATATCATAAATTGAAACAAACTCTTTATTTAATGTATTTATATACGATTTAAAGCAAAGAAATACAAAAAATGTTTATCACGATTAAAGGGATGGTTGCTAAAAGGGTTGAAAAATTAATTATAATTTAATCATAAATCATCAATAAAACATTAAAAACATTTATTTTATCAAATTAAACACAATTTGTTCAGCCAGAATGGATAAATATGCATTTTTTCTATTTTCAACAAAAGGGGTGGATTTCACCCCTAAAATAAAAAAAGCGCGATACGAGCGTATGTCACTTTTAAAGTAGAGGGCTTAACGTACTTAATCCCAAAATTTCATCAAAATCGATGGAGGTTCAAGGAAATCGGAGGTTGCACCTGATTTTTGCCTTCATTTACTGTAGGTACTATAATTTCTTACAGAGTTAATTTCTCTGATGGTCAGAGTAATTAATTTAATTAATTTGACGTCATGTTGGTCACGTAACACCTTCTCTCGACTGGGTTTGACATAACCCGAACTAGCAGTTTCCGTACCACGAGGTTTTGCATAGCTTTGAGCGCGGCGACCGAACCAAGAAATTCCGTAACGAAAAAACCCTAACAAAATTCACTCCGACCGGCACAGCAGTCCAGCGTTACCAGACTTCGGCACGGTGTGTGTGTGCGTGCGACTAGATGTATGCTAATTATAATTGCATAAGTTGATAAAAAATGCTATGCAATATCAAGCTTTACCGCGGCAGTCCCGTTGAGTCCCGGGTAAGGACGTACAGGATACTTTTTATCCCGGAAAAATTTACGGTTCCCGCGCGATAAACGAATTTTGGCACAACGAAGTTGCGGGCGTCATCTAGTTAAAAATAGTTTTGAACTAGCCTTCTAGTTTAGACCATATCAATTCACAATAAATACCACAAGTTGCAGAAATTATTCAAGAGCAGTTCGGGCGGATCTTGGCAGATTGACTATTTCATAGACGTTACAAAGGATGTCCAAACCTACTCGCTACGTGTTGTTGGTGCAAGTCATAGCATTGTTTAGGTAGAAAGTTTTTTTGAGAACCTAGACGTCACAATATTATAATTTTTATAAAAATTCAAAGACGATTAGGAGTAGGTAGGTATACAGATTTTTGCGACATATTTTGGCTTGAAATATATTATATCTCTTCATCCATCCATACTAATATTATAAATGTGAAAGTGTGTCTGTCTGTCTGTCTGTTACCTCTTCACGCCCAAACCGCTGAACCGATTTTGCTGAAATTTGGTATAGAGATACTTTGAGACCCGAGAAAGGACATAATATGATATTTTATCCCGGAAAATGTACGGTTCGTTTCGCCGCGATAAACGAGTTTTGGCGCAACGGAGTTGCGGGCGTCACCTAATCTATACATATAAAATTACATGTCCTGACTGACTGACTGACTGACTGACTGACTGACTGATTCATCATCGCTGAGCAAAAACTGTTAAAGTTACAGCCATGAAATTTGGTGAGTAGGGTTGTTTTATTAAGTAGACACCCGAGCAAACGACCTTGGCCATACATTTGCCGCGTTGCCGAGATCGCGCCAAAACCCTATTATTTTTACTTATCTTAGTTCAAAATTGTCCTAAAAAAAATTTAAAACGGCAAATATGTAGTTTATGATATTGTCGATCTATTGGCGTGAGTTTCAAATAAAAGTAATTTGTAAATGCTAAGGAGATGCTGAATGTATGCTTGAATTTTAACAAATTGGTATTACTTTGGAAGCTGATATCATGAGTATAAGAAACAAAAATAGAAAATTTAAAACGACAAAAGAAATGTTGATATACTGAAGATTATTGCTGTATTTTTATTATAACTTTGTAGCTTTCAGATTATGAGTTTATAAGGTTTTAAATACGGTGAATTACGGAATCTCCGGACGGAACGCCCTTAAGTAGACACCCTCTAAGGAAGGAATTTTGAAAATTTTACCCCGAAGGGGGTGAAATAGGGCTTGAAAGTCTGAATGAAAGTCCGTCATTTCTTAAGTTAGGAACATGAAACTTTGTCTTTGGGTTACTGATTAAAAATGAATGGATACGTGTTTAAGCGTTTTTGGAAATTCTTCCCCCCAAGAGGGTGAAATTGGGGTTGAAAGTTTCAATGGAAGTCCGTTATTTCTTGAATTAGAAACATGAAATTTTATATTTGGGCTACTGATTAAAAATGATTGGATACGTGTTTAAGCGTATCCAATCATTTTTAATGACTGGCAGTAACTTTGGTTAACTGATTGACTTTAAAATCGATACATTTTCTTGCTTATAATTATTATGAGAGTTGAGACTTTGTCTCCACTATTTATTAAATCTAAGGCAGAAACGAAACTTTTGTACCACAAGCGTAGCCCAAGGCGCTCCAAAACTTAAATTTGAAATCTTTGAGATTCAAATGGCCACAACGATATTAATGCACCGGATGGATTTCAAAGGCGAGCCTTCTCGTGTACACCAATCTTTAATTCACTGCAATAGAATATGCACTGTATACCTTAAAGTTAAGACTCAATTTTGTTTAGAATTTAGAAGGAATATAATATTTAGTGGAACTATAACTGCCTTGATATTTGGAATGAGGAACAGGGACGATTAGGTATATTTTATTAGTTTTAAATTTTGTTCATAGTTTTTAAAATTTGTAATTAAAGATTAATACTTATTAATTTCAATTTCAAAATCCCATTGAACCTTTTATACATATGTATAGAGCGTTGTAAATTTTTTCATGCTCGCTGTGTAAGGATTTGATCGGCAGGCAGACTTATTTGATGTAATAATATGAACTGGTTACTTACAAAGAAACCCTAATTAGAACCTGTGCGATGGATCAAAACTATTTATTGTAAGTCGTAAGGCTCAATTCACACCGGAATGGCAGAGGCGAGGCGAGCAGTTTCAGTGTCATATGATTTTAAACTTTATCTTCATTTTTGTAATACATAGTATTGCTTGAGAAATCGCCGCCGCCGGCGGTCGCAAGAGGCCACGAGCGGCCACGAGCGGCCACGAGTGTCCACGGGCGGCCGTAGATTTCTCAAGCGATACTATGTATGACAATAATGAAGATAATATTAAAATCATAATATGACACTGAAACTGCTCGCATCGCCTCTGCCATTCCGGTGTGAATAGGCTACTTGACCTAATTTTTTTCTTCATGCTAATCGCTTCATAATCATTCATTTTTACAAAAAAAACTTATATTTTAATATTTTACACAGTAGAAACCCATAAAAATGTTTATTGAAAAATATGCCTCTTAAATGGCGCCGAAAACACTGTCCGCCATAGTGTGACGTCATACGCTTTGTATTTTAAACTCTCTTTATTGAAATTTTTTTAATTAATGTGCTAAATGTACGAGTCTTAAAGTGCCCAAAAATTATAAAATAATTATATTAGAAATTAGAAATCATTTGTAATGTTGAAAACTTTTGGAGAAAAGTTTTGGCCATTTCATTTCCCGTCTACAATAAATGGAGATAATATATATAAAACTGATGTTTTATTTGAATTATTGAAGAAAATATATAATAGGCTTATTCTTATTATTTATGTACAAATAAACTTACATATAGCGAGCGCGATAAATAAAAGATATTAAATTAGTATGAGGATGACGTCACATCCCAATCGGAAGTACCGCAAAAGCGTTTTCGTCAGTACAATTCCTATTTTCATAAAATCATATTTTCAAATCGACTTTATTTATCAATCATAAGATTTTATTTGATAATAAGGGTGAAATACGGTTTCCTAGGCCAAGTTCTACTAGAAATATGCATTTGTTCAATGAAATTGAATATAGGTCAAGTAGCCTATTGGCCCTTACTCGTAAGTCGTAACTAAGGCTTCAGTCTCGAAATCAGCGGGCAGCGGGGCGGGGGCGGCGGCGGCGCGTTCCAGTGTATAAATTTACTAGATGATGCCCGCAACTCCGTTGCGCCAAAACTCGTTTATCGCGCGGCGACCGTACACTTTGTCCTGTCATGTCCTTTCCCGGGACTCAAAGTATATCCATGCCAAACTTCAGCAAAATCGGTTCAGCGGTTTGGGCATGAAGAGGTAACAGACAGACAGACAGACACACTTTCACATTTATAATATTAGTATGGAAGTATGGATTTGGACAGGATCACAGGACTCATATTAATAATTTATACATTGGAACGCGCCGCCGCCGCTCCCACCCCGCAGCCCGCTGATTTCGTGACCTGTGGCCTAACATTGCCTTGACATAACGCGGTCCGCTGACCAAATCCACATGAGGCTAAACTTACTAAAGTTCTCAAAGTTTTCACCGCATGCGTTGATATTGTATTCATAAGAATAAACACTTAGGTAATGGAATATCGCACATCCCGGATAAAAACCGGGGGCAAACGGCGCCCCAGGGACACCAGCCGCCCCCGGATTGGACACGCCGAGTGAAACTGAGAATTGCTTTTAAATATATACGAGTCTCGTTGTTTCCTTAAAAGGGTTCCGTAGGTAACATAGGAGTTGGTAAAAGAGTTTTGTGGACACTATTTGGACGCAGGACGCAATTTGGAGTGATACGGCACTGACACTTTTTTGGCAGGAAACAATTCGAGGCTCTTGGGTCAAATGCTATAGAAATATACATTATATTCCATAAACTTTAAAACAGTTCATAACAGGAAAACAATTAGTTATGTAAAATATCTCACTTATCTATGTCACATCGCATGATGTATACTTTGATCACTTTGTATACTTTGATTTTATTATCGGCTTTGTTAGTCTGTCTTTGCTGTGCTTAAGACTGAAGGCATAAAAATTCACGAGAGTATCTGTGTTTATCTATCTTTTGTATAGTTTCTTGCCGTGAATGCAATTGCCACCGTTTTAGGCTGAAACTGATGGCTTATCATTTTAGCATTACTGGTTGACCCCTAGATGAAGATTACAAAGAATAGGCCACAAGAAACTACACCACACAATGTTCACATTGATAGCAGTTCATCTACTCTTTATTTCTTAAAATGCCTTTACCTTTACTTAAGAATAAAACTTCAACAAAACTAAGTTAAAATTAAACCAGTCTGAAACACACTGTAACGTATCCCCAGCGCGAAATTTCGGTGCATATGTCCTGCATAAGATTACCATAAACACTGAACACAATTCTGGGTACGATTTGCGAAGATTAAACCCGCCACATTACCATATGTTATATTATTTATCGCGGCACCCCGTGGGATTCCTCTGCTTTTGTACTAATGTTGGTTTTGGCCGCTTTTCTGATGACGTGTCCATAGTTTTGGTAAGTTACACTAAAATGTTAAAAAACTCTATAATTTTTCCCGAAAAGAAAACGGTGGCTACTCATTTGCGATCTGTCGAAAACTGGGATCAACATGGTTTTTTATAGTCTGGGGCTTTTTATATTTGTTCAAAAGGATTCATCGTAAATTATTCTCTTAACTACTTAATTGATTTCACTACACCGAATGCATAGGTTCCAATGACATAAAATTGTTAGCAACATATTCAAAACACAGGCAATAGAGTTATCGGAAAAAACGTCCTTGCACAAGCAATTTTCCTTATGGTTTTAATTAAGCGGCGTCCACTAACCTGCGCCATTTTTGCAGTCCCGCGTCGCTCGTGCAGATTGATTAAAAGTCTATGGTCCATGCTTTATAGCCCGTCCCCATTGTTGTCCGGCACGGCATCGGTACAAAACCTAGAAGTCAATCAACTGTGTGGTCAATGTGAACTTCTCCAGGATGTCCTTAGCAAATTTAATTCTGATGAAAATGGCTTTAAAAGGTCTAAAAATTGCGAGCATGCCACACATGGAATTCATTTTAAATGACCGGTATAAAACTATAGCTCAGCTACTGCAAAACAAAATACAAAGAGTTAATTTGATCGACTTGCCGCTCGCGGTGTTTCAAATTGGAAAGGCTCCTAAAAATGCATCACGAGTAGTGTCCGACCGAAGGTCTATTTTTGGCCGAAGCCGAAGCCGATTAATCGGCAATCGCCACAACCTTCGGCCGAAGCCGAGGGTTTATAATCTTAATCGCTCGACTCAGCAATTATTTTTTAACCGACTTCAAAAAAAGGGGGTTATCAATTCGACTCGTATGTATGTAGTAATATTTCCAAAACTCCTCCCACACTGCCTGGAAATGCCTAATTTTCGTATATTATGTTAGTCTGTAATTGTATCAGCGTCTGAACAAATGTGCCAAATCACAAGTGTATGTATGTATGTTTTTATGTTTGTGTTCGCATATCACTGGAACTACCATTCCGATTTCAGTCATTCTTTTTAGGGTTCCGTACCTCAAAAGGAAAAAACGGAACCCTTATAGGATCACTTTGTTGTCCGTCTGTCCGTCCGTCCGTCTGTCAAGACCCTTTTTCTCAGGAACGCGTGGAGTTATGAAGCTGAAATTTATATCAATTACTCAGGTCTACTGTCCCTTGAAGCTGTGAAAAAATCAAACTTCTAAGCCAACGCAATCAAAAGATACAGCCGTTTATGCCGCAAATTTTCGACACTTGCAAGGGAATCAAAACCTACAGGGTGCTTCCCGTGAACTCAGAATCTTGAAATTTGGTACGAAGCAACGTCTTATAGCATAGATAAAGGAAAAATTACGAAAACCATAAATTTTTAGTTACATCACATAATATATATTTTTTTAATAATTTTAAACTTACTACCCATTTCCTCATAAACGCGTAGAGGTATTAATCGTAATGAACGAACTTTGTAAACCTTGCAGGTTTGTACGGAACCCTCGGTGCGCGAGTCCGACTCGCACTTGGCCGGTTTTATTTTTGTACTAGGTACTGTTCTACATAGGGAATAATGCAAGTTTCAACAATATCGGTTCAGAAGTTTTGGAGATACGGAGTTTTATTTCTCAATTAAGGATAATTTTGAAGTTGGTATTAGCTTTTTTAAATACAATTATGTTCAATATTGTCTACAAGCTACAATTAATATTAAAATTAAGTATTACAAAACTTCAGTATTGAAAGAAGAAAAATAACAGATTTGCATTGTTGAATGACCAAACTTGCTTGACTACGTCACCGCTTATTAATATGTTCGGGGGTACTGGTGAGGGTAGTGGGGGTAGTGGGGATAGTAGCGGGGCTTGATAGGATATAAAAGGCGGTGTTTTGGCCTATGCGTGCACTCACTCATTTACTTAAAGGTGGAAGTTTATTTCGCGGAATATTGCTAAAAATAACAAAAAACTAAATTTTCAGTATTGAAGGTTTACCTCTTTATTGACTGTCTCGTAGAGAAGTTGATTTAGAGCTATGGTGATAGAAGTTTGTGATTTCATGATTTATTTATTAGTTAATAATTTGTGGACTACAAATAATTAATTAAGTTTAAGTAATGACTCAAATATGTAGTTTGAAAATGGATGAGAATTCGGAAAAAGTGTATAGAATCAAAATTATAGAAAATAATAAGTTTTTTTTTATCGTAGAATGTTTTTGCTACAACGCATCGTTTTTTAGTTATTAGTCAAAAAACATAAGTTGAGACTTTTGGTACTCTCCCCTCACTCCGGCTCACCTTCTAGACTTCAGGATTTTTAGGCTGGTATAAATAGTCAGTACTTGAGATGCGACCCGGTCTGAAGACGCGGTTCGGCTCTGTGATTGGTCTAAATGTTCACAGCCAACCAATCATAGAGCCTGAACCGTGTCTTGAGACCGAGATGCATCTTGAGTACTGACCAAAAATACGGGCCTTAGTATGATTTATCCCTGAGCACCCTGAATAAGATCCAGTAGAAATCTCTCCCGCTCACGCATTCTACAACTACTTTATTGACTGAATTATTGTAAAAAAATAATATTTTTTTATTATTTCAGAAATAACAATAATTAGACCAATCAATCAGTCTTTGTTTTATTCGACTAGAACGAAACTAGACTAATAAATAAAATAAACAAACACTAACTTCTTAATAAATAATTAAAATATGATAGTGAGTGTTTGTTTATTGTATTTGACAGTCACTCCCTGCGGCCTCTGCATACACGACCGGTCCGTCGCTCTCTCACGACTCACTCAGGCCGGTATAAATAGTCAGTACTCAAGATGCATATCTCTGTCTCAAGACACGGTTCTTTGTGATTGGTTGGCTGTCAAAATTTGGATCAATCATAGAGCCGAACCGCGTCTTAAGACCGAGACGCATCTTGAGTACTGACTATTTATACCAGCCTTAGTCTTTCGTAACAGTTTACAATTCGTTCAATTTCGATGGTTGCTCGGACCTTCGGCAAAGCTTCGGCTTCGGCCGGATTTTAGGCCGAAGCCGAAGCCGAAGCCGAAGCTTCGGTCGGACACTAATCACGAGTCACGACACATTGCGAAGCGTTGCAATTTGAATTGACCCTTACAATTTTTTAAATAAACTGACAACAGCCCCACGGATAGAAATATTATATAAACCAGCAGATAGGACGTACAGAATTACAACAACACAATAATATAAGGATTTTAGGTAAAAAACTAAAAGTCGAGCTCTTTTGCACCAAAATCCAATATATACCTATTTCCTGTGAGAACAATGGAGCCGCGCTCAACCCTTGTACCACTCAAGTAGCAACTAATTTATGGTTGGCGCGGGTACCGGCTAATTCTGACGGACCAACTTGTTTGTTAGTTTCGCCCGAAACTGGCGCTGCCTTTGTTTTTTACGTCGGTCTAGACCGAATATACCAGTTAGGCTTTTGAGCGTTTTTCGGTGGAAAGTTTTGTGTGGAAAATTTAGGTGTTATAGACAGTGGCGTAGCTAGGTAACCAAGGGCCCTGGGGCAAATAAAAAAATGGGGCCCCACTGCTATGTAAACTGATTGTTTTATTTAATAAAAATATGAAATATACAAAATATACTTTATTATTTTTAACAAAAAATTAAAACCGACTTCCAAGGTAAAAACAATAATAACATTAATATGAACTAAAAAGTATTAAATAATTTTTACTATCTAATAGTGCTTTTTTCCGAATTCGGCTAAACCTCAACTATTTCTGTACTCAATCTTCATAATTTTGAAGTCGGTACCAGATAGCTGAATCTTCAGACCTCTGACAGAATATTTGAAACTTTTGGAACTGGCACAGACTTCAAAATTATGAAGATTGAGTACCAGCAAAGCAAAGAGTAAACTAAATTTTCTGTTTCTTTGCGAATTCATGCACAGTGTATTGTAATGCATCCAAAACTTTACAAAAATTAGACATCAATTTGGGCGAGGCAAGTAAAGTTTATAAAGTAAAGTTTAAGTGGCGTTCATTGAGAGAGGCCTATATCCAGCAGTGGACGAATATAGGCTGATATGATGATGATGATGAAGTAAAGTTTTAGCAGAGACCAAAGCAAAGTTGCAAAATAGAAAATATGATTTCAAATTATTCAAATGCAAAGCCAGTGATTCCCATTTTCAAGAAAAAATGAAAAAAAGTAAAAAAAAAAACATTTTGATGAATTAGCTGCTGATCATCGATTTCCGAACCGAGAAAAATAATTAAAATTGAGATTTTCAATTTAATGTACTAGACAAGTACCTAATATCTCAATTTTTGACGTGACAACGTCTTATAATTCGATATGGGCTGCGCGCACAAAAAAACATGACGCATTATGCGGCGTTACCTCGCTCTGAGGCGTTCCATTTAAGGCTATGATGTAGTCACGTTCAACTATCGTCAGTAAACCGACTTTACAGACAACCGAGTTCGAGTCGAGTTCGAGTCGAGGTCGAGTCGAGTTCGAGTCGAGTTTGAGTCGAGTTCCAGTCGAGTTCGACACAAAATACTACTCTCCAACCGTCTTTTTTTATTTTAGCCATGGGTACCAAGTTCCAGGTTCATAATTAGAATTTATAATAAAAAGTATGTCAGGGATTACTTACCAAAACGCGTACGAGGATAAAAATTGTCTCCTTTACAAGGATTTGCGATTGCGGAGTTATTTGCGTTTTGACAGACAATTTTGTAGTCCGTACATGCCTAAATACAGATTCTACCAAGCGTTCTGCAACATATCAAACTTTTTTGATGAAATCCTCCATCTAAGCGCGTGTGATATAATTGTTCTGGAACAATGGAGAGTGGAGACACATGACAGGTGTAAGTGTGCTGCTCTCTCTCGGATTGTGACGTGACAGCCTCTGTTGTGGCCATTGATGTGGCGTTGGTGAGTTTTCGTTGGACACCTGATGTAAAATGTAATAATTAATATTGTATTACTTGCTACTATGTTGATGAAAAAGTAATCACACAAATATTCCACTTTCTTGAAATAAAACGCGTAAAAAATTCATCCAGAATCGGTATTTTTATCTTGGTTTTCATTATTTAGGCAAACTTACTCATATTTCTTATGAAAGAAATAAAGTGGGTAAGTACTTATTGTTTTTACTAAGTTTCTTTTAACTATCTGGAGACTTAGCATGGCTACAGTATAAACGCGAAAGAATAGAAATGCTTTTTTGCAAACAGTTTTTGCTGACAACCTGACAGATTTCCGTTGCTCAGTTTGTCTTCTTTACCGTAAGAATAAACTTTTCTATGGTGGCCATGCTAAGCCTGCAGCTGTGGCGAAAGATCTACAAGCACACCAAGAAGCGTCGATGTCGAGTTCTCTATCAAATAAGGCAAGCAATTGCAATTAACTTTAATCGAACAGTGACTAAAAATACACATTTATGTATATTTAACAGGATATTTCATTCATAATAAATATATTTAATGAACAATGAGTATGCACAATTGGAGTGCATTTGAATTTTTAAAGTTTGTCAAAACCAATAAAGCCATCTTGAAACTTACAGCCAAATCTGTCTTCGCTCAGAACAGATCCTTAGAAGTTACATATTATAATGTAGTACCTATCTATGTTTAGAAAATGAAACAATTCGGGACTTATCAAGTAGGTACAAAAATAATTTATAAAGTCGATTCATTCCGCACCGCAGCCAATGCGGGATGCGGCGAATGGCGATAGATTGGTTCTTTCGCCGCTTCCCGCTCATTCCATGGCCACACACACAAGACGTACGGACAACTATTAAGGTGACCATTTGTCACGTCGTTTGGGTGATGGTCTACAGATGGCGGACCAATCGGCCAAGTGGTCATCACTCATACACGTCATTTCATCATACACGCATTATAGTAGGGGAGGTCGCGCTCAGTTAAAAAAATAATTTCATACCGAGCGAAAATCATTACAATAATAGTATTCCACTAATACATAACAGCTTTTATCGTCAGCCACTTCATAATGGGTGGAATAAAAATTGAGAGCATATCAAAGTTGATGTTGCGAATCGTATTGAATTGACATTAAAACGATCCCAATTCGCACCCCATAAAGGTTCATATCTAGATTATACACGTTTAGGTTGGGTAGGTGTTATTTTAGTTTTAGTATATAACAACAGATGGCGCTTTTAAAGTAAAATATATATAATTCTTCTTCACAAGTATTGACTATCGAATTAATTACTTAAAATTCCTATGTGAGATAATTTTATGGTTAATTCAAACGAAAATCGCCGTCAGCTGAATGTTTGCAGGTGGAAATGTCGTCTACGCGACGCCCTAGGATACATTGAGCGCGAAGTAGGGCTATATTGGTCATAACTTATATCGCTGGCTGACGGTTTTTCCACCATCGTATTAGCGACTGACGGTTTTATATATTATTTACAAGGTAGAAACATTCACCTGTATAAATTTTGTACGGTATAAAATGACTTTATATTCAAATTTTTTTTACATGTTCAGTAACGCGACTGACGTTGAATCCCCCGTCTGCAATACGGCTGACGGTGATTTTTTGGTTAAACATGACTTCAATAATCATCCATCAAAGTTTCATTCGGTATAAAATCACTTTTCGCAACTATTTTTTTACAACTTTGAACTACTCTCAGTTAACATTCCACCACGGGTGCGGCGACAGACGCTGATTATATTGATTGATAAATATTAAGCTACCGCTGGACAAAAATTTGGTCGGTATGAAATGGCTTTGCATACGCTAGCACTACCTCCCCTACTATTACGCAGTTTCTAACACCAGTGTAGTACTAGTACGCTGCCGTCATAACAAAAAAAGACGCATCTACAGTTTTTTTCGAAATTGAGTTATATATATATTTGGAATCAGCAAAAAAAGACGCATCTACTAGAATTTTTATTATTGTACGGAATGAAGCACAGCCCTATATAACCATAGTGAAATAAGACAGATCTGCAATAAGAAATTATAACCACTAAATAGAAAAGACGCTTCTGATAAAAACTAAGTTAAAAAGACGCATTTAAGTAGAAGCGTCTTATTTATTTATAAAAATTGTACTTGCTCATGAAAAGAAAAGACGTTTCTGCATAATCGTAAGAAGAAAAGACGCTTCTGCGCAGATGCGACATTTCATCGTAGTATGACTACTACCAACTCAGACGCATGTGGCAGTCGCGTCTATTCTCCTTAGTATTGGTTAGTGGGCAGGGCTGGGAAGGGGAGCGTTTTGTCAGTTGCGTCCAGACCGTCGAAGGGGATACCCGCGCGCGCAGCTCCGCGATACAGATTTACGTCAACATGGTAAGTCAAAATTCAAAAGCGCGCGGTTTATTTACGCGGCATGTGCAGTGTTTAGAGGCATACGAAAGACACACTGCGTTTACATCTGTTTAACGTAATTATATTTTATTCAATCAACATGGAAATGCAAACCTAGCGTGCCTTTCTATCTAACGGATGTATTAGTACAGTGGTAGATGTATTATATATTTACCACTAGTTAGGTAGATAACATGTTAAAATGATTTGCTCTTATCTAATCATCCAGGAAGAAAACTGGGAAATACGTGTATGTTGACTAAACGCTGCCCGCATTTCTTATTTTAATATAATGTTGTAGATGTTTTTAATTAAAAATAGATGGAGAATCGATTCGGTCGGTTGGTAATATTATACGAATTAGAATCATTTGTATTTTTTTGTTGTTACAGTCTGAGAGGCTTAACCGATGCTCAAAAATAATGTCGATGGTGAAGCCATCCACCAATTTTTCTGCTTTAACAAGATTGCTTTTGCAAGAACCTACCTCGAGTTCTTCACATAATCAGTTGTTTTTGTCAGACAATGAAAATAAATCTTCCACTACATCTGCTCTACAAGAACCTACGCCGATTACTTCTGCTTTGCAAGATCCTACCTCGAGTTCTTCACATAATCAGCTGTGTTTGTCAGACAATGAAAATAAATCTTCCACTACATCTGCTCTACAAGAACCTACGCCGATTACTTCTGCTTTGCAAGAACCTACCTCGAGTTCTTCACATAATCAGCTGTTTTTGTCAGACAATGAAAATAAATCTTCCACTACATCTGCTCTACAAGAATCTACGCCGATTACTTCCCATAGTGAGCCGACATCCTTGATCCATGACAATTCATTAGAATTGTCACAGCCATTTAACAGTGACATAGATTTTGACTCCGACGATTCACTTTTTGATAAAGATTACGTTCCTTCAAGTATAGAGCTACTACAAAATTCTGATGATTCAAATTCTGCAGATTTTATCCCCAATTCACAATCGCGTAATATGACTGTTCCGGAATCACCTGAAGTCTCAGACTATGAAAATGAGCCACAAAATTTAACAAAGAAAGGAGAACCTAGAAAGCGTAAGAAGTTTAATGAGTCACAGGCGCAGAGAAAACAAATGAAAAAACTGAGAGATATGGAAACTAAATATGTGCTTAAGCCTGGATGTAACAATAAATGTAAAAAAAAATGTCATGCCTATTTTACAGAAGAAACACGAAAAAATATCAACTTTCTCTTTAGAAATATGTCTTGGAAAGAGCAGCAATATTTCATTATAAATAATACATCTAAAGAACAGATTAAGAGAAAAACCGTTGCTAGTGAAAACCGAAAGCTGCCACGAGATGTAACCATTTCTTATTTTCTATCAACTGAAATAGGAACTAAACTGAATGTTTGCAAAACCTTCTTTCTAGAAACTTTGGGTTACAGTCGTAATAATGATAGATCTGTCAGGACAGCCTACAACGTAACAAGCAACACTGCCCCGGTGGATAGACGAGGAACCAATCCTAACCCAAAAAAGGTCGACGATTCTATAATTGTGGAACATATAAACTCATTTAATCCATCGATATCTCACTACAGACGAGAGCACGCTCCAAATAGAAAATATCTTTCATCTGATCTAACTGTGACTAAAATGTATAATGATTTTTGCGAAAAGCAAAACATGAATGAGCTTCCCAACAATCAACAGATATCTTATGATTACTACAGAAAAGTTGTGAAAAAATTAAATATATCTTTTACGAAATTGGGCAACGAAGAATGTGAGACGTGTGAAAAATATTTTATTCACAATCCAGAGCACTATGAAAAAAGACACAGAAACTGCCAAGAATGCCGGGACTACGAACGGCACCGGGAAAAATTTATATCAGCCAGGGATGCCTACAAAACGGATGTTCAAAAACAAAATATAGCGAACGCTAATTCTGATGAAGCTTATTATGCGGTTGATTTGGAAAAAATAATTATGCTGCCTCGCCTTGAACAATTTAAAATTGTTATGTTTTGTCCGAGATTAATCGTTTTTAACGAAAGTTTCGTACCAATTGGAGACAAAAAAAATAACACTTCGTCTCAAACCTACTCCGCGATATGGCATGAAGCTGTCTCAGGTCGTAAAGTGAATGACATAACCAGCTGTTTCAGAGCTTTTTTTCAGGCAAATAGAGATTTGAAACATATTGTTCTCTGGTTGGACAACTGTGCAGGGCAAAATAAAAATTGGACTTTATTTTCGTATTTGCTCTTTCTGGTCAATTCAGTCGAAGTTAATTATGAAACGATTACTTTAAAATATTTACAAACCGGCCACACGCACATGGCTGCAGACGAATTCCATCACCAGGTGGAATTGTCTATGAAAAAAATGAAACAGTTGTATGATTTTGAGGACTTTCACCGAGCAGTATTGAGCACCAGAAAAAATATAACAGTAAAAGTAATGAATGTGGGTGATTTTTGTGATTTTCAAGATTGTTCTTCAGTATATAAACTGCAAAATTCTTCACCGAGAGCATATTTGAGTGATATGTGTACAGTAACATTTACCAGAGGCACCCACGTTCTGCGCTATAAGACTGACTTTTTTAAAGAGGAAGAGTACACTCTTGACTTTTTGAAAGTAAAAAATATAAAATGTGGAGTACCACCACCAAACCCCAAGACGGAATATAGAGGCATTACTCACGAGCGCAAGTCAGCAATCATACAACGTCTGACACCCTTAATGCCTGACAACCGAAAATTATTTTGGTATGATCTACCAACTAATAATAATAGTGTTGATCTCACTCAAAATGATGAAGACTGATTATTTTTATTCTTAATTTTTTTCCCAATAGGTTAAATACACCAGGGTATTAGAAATAAGCATAACTTATAGTCTATTTTTATAAAAAATTTATTAGAATTAAGGATTAAGGAAAGTTCCTACTTAAAAACTAATTTTAGGTTTATGTAAGAGTAATTATTATCGCAATACGGCGGAGCCAAAAAGTGTTTTTTAATTGATAAAAAGTTATGTTAAGTTTTAGAATTGCTCATATTTTCTTTTTCAAATATAAAATAATGTCGTCTCTAAAATATGTCTTTTATTACGTACGTTTTTCTCCTTTAAACTGAAGAGCTGTGCTAATATGATTCAAAATTAATGGTTATAAGGTTTAAAATGTTATTTTAAAATAGGGTATAGGGATGTTTTTAGTCAAGTATTTTTCAAGTTCTTCGAAAAAATTTAAGAGATACTAAATTGAAAAGCAGTATCTGGCTAGAAATGACTTTATTATTTAGTTATTTAAATCCTGGTTTCGTAATAAAACTAAGTAGAAAAGAACGCTACATAAATTACTAAATTGAAAAGTCGCATCCAGCCAGACGCGACTTTTCATTGTAGTATTACGATTTTTTTTGAATATTTTTTACTAGGAAGAAAAGGAAAATGTCTAATATTTACAATAAAAAAATAATTTATTCACACTTTTTATTTACAACGTAAAAGATTTAGTTTACACACGCATTATTGAATTCCTAAATTTTGTTTTTTTTTATTATCTTACAAGCAGCGAATTTTTATATTTAAGCAACACAAAACATTTTTTTACTCTGATTGAAGCTCAGTGTAGATGCGTCTTCCTTTCTTATGACGGCAGTACGACTAGTACGGGGTACCTAGCTGTTTCTAAAGTTCCTCCGACAGTAGTTGGTAATAATCACTATAAACCGACAGTGATGTTTTGGCGCGCTGATGACATCACAATGATGAGGACACGTGGATGCGAAGTAGCTATCACTCCTGACGAAGCCTGCGTTAGTTTTCATTTTTGCCACATGCATAATGATATATAATCTTAATATATATATTTCTTGTGTGCGTGTGTATGTGACTGAACTCCTCCTAAACGACTGGACCAATTTTGATGAAATTTTTTGTGTGTGTTCAAGGGGATCTGGGAATGGTTTAGATTCACAAAATATATATATAATTCTTCTGTGAGTGTGTATGTCACTGAACTTCTCTCAAACGACTGGACCGATTTTGATGAAATTTTTTGTGTGTGTTCAAGGGGATCTGAGAATGGTTTAGATTCACAATTTTGTCGGCTGGACAATGTTTTTTTAATTAATTTTTAATTTATTAGTAGTTGTTGATTTTTGAATGTTTTACATTGGGTCCGACAGACGGCGCTACCATCGCAGTGTCAAATTTTAAATAATATTCGAATTTTAATTTTAGTATGTCCCGACAGTAAGCGCTGCGATCAAATTAAAAAAAAATACTTTATATACTTAATATGGCAAAGAAACGTTTGCCGGGACAGCGAGTTGTCCTTTAGTCATTTAATTGAATGGTGTCATTCAATGAATGCGCTAGTCATTCTATCGAATCGCAGATTAAACCAGATGACTTGGTTTAAAATACATTACAATATTTCGCGGTCCGAGATTCGACCTTTCGCGGTCCGCATACGGACCGTGGAAAGAAGTTTCTCGACATTTTCTAATATACATACATAGAAAAGAAATAAACTAAAGACTGATCGCGCCGGTAAACTATGTTATGTGGCACATAATAATTGGAAGCTCATGAATACATCTCCTAAGTCCTCAAATAAGATACAAATACACACACATCAATCATTTTCTACAGATCAATCGTCCGCGACTTCAGCAAACCACGAAAGTAAATTTGAACATGATAAATCTATGCTTGAATTTGATTTTGATGAGTTTCAGGATATTCAAGAAGAACATTTCGTTCTTGAAGATCCTCTTGAGATAGTTTAGCATTAGGTATTTCTTGTAGGGTTGTTGAGGATTCCTCTTCCGCTTCCTCATAATGAGGAAGTTCCGCAATATTTTGGGTTCCTCAACCGTTACCGCATCCTCATAAATAAAAAAAAAAATCCTCTTCCGCTATCGCTTCCTCAAAATTTAAGAGGAATTTATGAGGAATTTCACTGCGCTTACGCGTCGTGTATCTAATCATGGCAACGCACACGCCAGAGCGCGAAAATTGTATTATTAGCTCATCTTTTTTGTGTGCGTGTGTTGTGTATGTTACTGTTTGCCGAGTGTGAGTTTTTTGTTTCACATTCGATCGTGAACGCGTTTGGCGTTTACTAAGATTTTGTATGGGATTACTCACTGGGCTGGGCTCACTCCCGTGAGCATCGCTAGGTGGCGCTGTACAAATCCCATACAAAATGTTAATAAACGCCAAACGCGTTCACGATCGAATGTGAAACACAAAAAATTCACACTAGGCACACGAACTCCTCCCTAACTGCTGGACCGATTTTTAATGATTCTATATTGTGTGTGTTTCGAGAATGGTTTAGATTCATAGTTTGGTCCACTGGAAAATGCCCTTTTAATATTTTTTTGTGAATTGTTATGTACAGACAGGACAAATTCGTTTGGGTTGGGCCCGCTAGTATTTATAATTTCCTATCATCATATTCCTCATCCGCTTCCTCATCCGCATCCTCTTCCTCATAAAATATCCTCTTCCTCATCCGCATCCTCTAAATTTGCGCGGGACAATTCCTCTTCCTCCTCCTCTTCCTCATAATCACTTCCTCAACAACCCTAATTTCTTGTGCGTATATAATATGATTCGTCGAATTTATCTTTAGAAAGTTGTTGATTTATTTTGAGTTATCACTATTACGAAAGTTTTTTTTATACTTAATAATTAATCAGCGCCCCTGGCCAAGAAGTTTTCTTTATCGCTTTTTAATAGGATCGCCGATCAAAATGTATGGATTCATACATTTTGATCGGCAATCCTATAAAAAGCGCTAAATAAAATGTCTTGGCTCTGATGCATAATGATATATAATATAAATATAATATGATATTATCAGAGAAGTGTGTCTTGAGTGTTAAAGCTGTCAATTTACTCTACGGCGGCCACGTGGCTATACAACTTTGTAAGACTGTGGGTAGGTAAGTACTTAAAAAGTGGAACTGGAAAGTTCTAGTGCAATGACTCAGCGTTACAGAAAACGTTTTCATCAGTGCTCAGAAGCTTTCAGAAGTGCTCAGGTTGTCTGGAAAATGACTTGTCTTATTTGCTGCAAGACGAGACGATAAGAGAAGTTTTCTTCATGTAACAGCTACATAAACTGTAATGATTTTTTATAAATATAAAAATGAAATATAAGGTGAAATAAAAGGCCACAAGTAAAATATTAATATAACTAGGTACCTGCAGAAGTATGGTCTACGGTCTATGTTATATTACATTCGCAGACAAAACCAGTTTGATAACGTGCTGCTCCACAAACAAAAAACAAATATCTGAAAAAGCAATAGGCGTTCTTTAACATTCAAATTTTTATTGACAAACCTTTATTCTAAGCTAAACCCTTTTAATATGTAAATAGGCTGCGGCTCGATTCTTCGTGTATTATCTGTGAAAGCGCCATCTGTTGTTTTTAGAGGAGTACTTTCGTTGATTGTGTTTTGATACCATCTAGCAAGGATGACAGACTTCAGCCTTTATACAGAACTAGCTGTTGCCCGCGACTTCGTCCGCGTTAGCATAGTAGATCACATCCCAAGTATTATTAATTGTACAAAAATATTCAATGTACAGAATTGACTTTCCTACGATTTTATTACTTACTTATAGATGTTCCGCGCGGCTTCGCTTGCGTAATTTAGGAATTTCACGCAAACGTATATTTTTCCGCAAAAAATAGCCTATGTCCCTTCACGTGGTCTATTCTTTATGTTTGCCTCATAACATAAAAATTGGTCCAGTAGTTCTTAAGATAATAAGCAATTTCATATAATTTCCCCCGTTTTTTCCACATCTTTCTCTATTTCTTCGCTCCAATTAGTTTTAGCGTGATAAAATATAGCCTATAGCCTTTCTCGATAAATAGGCTATATAACACTGAAAGAATTTTTCAAATCGGACCAGTACTTCCTAAGATTAGCGCGTTCGAATAAGCCCTTTCATATAATTTCGCCCGTTTTTTCCACATTTCCTCTATTTCTTCGCTCCTATTAGTCTTAGTGTGATAAAGTATAGCTTATAGCTGGTCTCAATAATTGGGCTATCTAACACTGAAAGAATTTTTCAAATCGGACGAGTAGTTCTCGAGATTAGCGCGTTCAAATGAGCCCTTTCATATAGTTTCCCCTGTTTTACTACATTTTCCTCTATTTCTTCGCTCCTATTCGTCGTAGCGTGATAAAATATAATCTATAGCCTTTTTCAATCAATGAGATATCTAACACTGAAAGAATTTTTCAAATCGGACCAGTAGTTCCTGAGATAAGCGCGTTCAAATAAGCCCTTTCAAATAATTTCCCCCCGTTTTTTCCACATTTTCCTCTATTTCTTCGCTCCTGTTAGTCTTAGCGTGATAAAATATATCCTATAGCCTTCCTGGATAAATGGGCTATTCAACAGTAAAAGAATTTTTCAAATCGGACCAGTAGTTCCTGAGATTAGCGCGTTCAAACAAACAAACAAACAAACAAACTCTTCCCAATTATAATATTAAGTATACGAGTAGATGTTAAATATACAGTCTTCCTTTTCAAAGTACGTTTCGTTCAGTAAACTGTACTTAAAGACATGCATTTTATTATATTTTAAATATAGTAATTCTGAGCAGTTGCAAATTGATTGAGTTAAAAATTAAAATTACTTTGAATCGTGATTTTAAATACGTCTCACCACCACACACCAAAGCATTACCATGCCAATTTACTCAAAATTCATTCTGGTGTTTTCACATACAGAAGTTTTACAAAAAAAAAACAATTTACCTGTAAGGTAATATATATTTTTATGTATATAAATAATATACATAATAATTTATATACAATAATATAGTGTAAATAAGGACATCAGACGCAAATCGCAACGCATCGATATAGTTAAATAATAATAAACAATTAATCTTTATTTCACTGGTTAGAGCTTGTCTAACTATAAAATATGACGTGCCCCACCACTTCATCAGTTGATAATATTATATTAAATGATAAATTTGGTAGAAACCTCCTCCTTTTTCAAAGTCGGTTATAAATATTATGTACTTATGACAAAACCGTTGAAGCAGAGATGCTGGCTGCAGGCTGGGGCAGACGCACTACAACTAGCAACGCAACGAAGTACTTATGACGTCGATCTACGTGTAAACAAAATAAACGGGTGGCACTCGTGGACTGCCGCGGTAAAGCTATTGCATTGAAACTTCCTTGAGGAAACAATAAGCATAATATATCAGGTGACCCGTTTGCTCGTTTGCCCCCTTATTTAATAAAAAAAGCTGACATACAGCGCCATCTATTATGAATTTGGGTACGGATTTACGGAACCCTAAAACTCAAAAAGCATTCACTTGTCCATCCAGTTAACTCGAAATTCGAGATAAACCCAAGTTATGTGGGTTAAATCGAGTTTTTTTTCCGAGTTGGCGAATCACTAATTATAACTTATAACTGTTGGATAGAAATATTATTATGTTTTAACTGCTTTTTTGCAAAACCCATGACCCAAAACTTTGTAGCAATTATACGGAAAACCACGTCTTATTAAGGTATTTAAATAATGGTGGATTCATTTATAGACTTTATAGACTTTTGTAGTTAGGCTAACGATAGAGGGACCTTTGTAAGCAAAAACTTTTTCCGTTACTTTGCGTACCTACTGTAATGAAGTTGAGTAAGGTAAACGCCATCTGTTGCTAAAAATTAAGCTTATATTAAAAGTTAAAACGTGAACGGCAAGGCAGGTTCGTGATTGCAATTTAATTAAAGCTTTCTTTTATAATTTTATAGCGTGAAAAATACTGTTGTGAACATAAAAATATTATAATTTATAACAATATTATTATTATCATTAATTATTAAAATCTGCATTTGACTCTTATTCTAAACATCAATCATCTAAAAAAAAACCATGACACTGACAATGGGGCCGGCCGGTCAAAGCTGATTGTAGGTGGCGCTGTCATAGCTAGTCCTTTGTTTACCAATTGTGACATTTCTCCTTTTCTATATTATTGTGAATTTCTGCTAATTATTTCGTTTTTAGCAATAAAAAAATGTACGGTACATGGAAAGTTAACCAACTCAAACAAGAGTTAAGAAGACGTGGTGCTACGGTGCGAGGGAAAAAGGCAGACCTCATCGAAAGGTAAACAACAATAACATGCTTTGTGTTCGATTTTTGGAAAAATCTAATGCTTTTCAGGAACAATTTCGATTTATTTGTAGTCACTAAGCTTAAAACAATCTATAAATACATAAATTAATCAGTATTGTCTATTTAGTAAAGAGATTCAACATAAACTTTGTTATAACCTTAAAAAAATACTTTATTGAAACTCTTTTATATTTGTTATTTCAGGTTGCAATTCTACGATAAATATTCAAATTTTGGTCAGGCAGAGACCCTGGAAGAAGAAGACCCTGATGTAATAGTGCCTGCGACTGAAAACTTTCGAGACATTAATGGTGATACCATACTTCCACCAATAAATAAAACCCAAATAAGGCATTATCTATCTTAGTAAGTACCTACCAGTATTAAGGCCTGAGGCTAAATGTTGTATTTTATTTGAAAACATACTTACGTAGATATTATTTATTTCAAATCACACACATCAAAAATAAGGTTTTTTGTATCATTTGTATAAAATTGGGAAGCCAGAGGTTGTGGGTTTGATTCCCGCAGGACAACAAATAAATTTGTGTAATATTGTTTAAGTTTGGTTAGGTCATTGCGGACTCTATGTTATGCCCAGTTAGTTGATCTCAAATGAGATTAGCCATGGTGGCTGAATCCAGTCAAGAGGACTATTATTATAACTTAGATATTATGTTTCTTAGTATTGAGTTAATATTTACTGATAGAAGAAAATGGCATATTATCATTAAAGAGCACTGCCCCTTATTACTATCAAATACAGGGACAGTTGTACTGCTCAAATAAACAGTTCAGTAATTTGATTATTTACACTTTTAGAGATTTAAAATTGATTTATGTAAATAGAGATAATGCTTTTATAAAGAATATGTTATCTAAGTTAGATATATTTTATAATACTTACTTTAAAAAAGAACTCTTTGAGAAATACTTATATTTTGACTACCGAAGCATGAAAAATAATTGACATACTTAAGATATTATTGTATTCTCTTGTGGTTCCTGAACGGACCTTGGTTAACCTACCTGAAGGCCTTATGTTATACACTTAGTTAAATAAAACGCACTTATGACTTATTTATTTTGTTTTATTGACTATATTTTCCCTAAAATTACTTATCATCAAACATATATAAAATATTTTAGATGCTAATGGTACATAGGATTTATTTAACTCTGATGTCAATATTTTATAGGTTTTCATCAAACCTATCAGTCTCTCTATGTGCACTCTTTGGCTGGCTAATTTCTGATCCAGTTTTAACTGAACACCAGGGATCTGGGACTTTCCTTTTAAAAATGATGGAATATTAATTCCTATACCTTTTCTAGCAAATAGGTCTTGGACGTTAAAACCTCTATCTGCCATTATGCTATCACCAGATTCACACAGTTGACATAGATTGCTTCTCTCAATAATTTGTCGGTCACTGGCTGATCCTGCATATGCCCCTGAGCAAAAGGTTAATAATCCACCAGGTGAAGCCCCAACAAGAAACTTTAATGTATTTTTGTGCTTATAAGAGCTGAATGTAGACTTTTGAGAGTCAGGTTGGCTAGGCTTTTGAATTGGGATCTCTGTTCCATCAATTATTATTCTTGTTGTAGGATACAGCTCTTTAAAACTTTGCGGCATATAAAAGTTGACCAATTCTCTGCTCGGCCAAAGGTCAAGTAAAGACCAAATATCAAAATTAATCCATGTTACTATGACATTTGACACCTCAGTCTTGCTTACACCAAACATTCTACTTAGCTCAAAGTCCGGTTTATTTCGCCGCAGCTTTATGAGCAGCATTATAAATTGGTCTTCAACGGATAATCCGACTACTCTGCTCCATCGATATTTAATATCATTTGCCATGGGTATTAGTGTGCTTAGCACAAGTGATAATTTGCTGTAATTCTCTAAACCTGTGTAGAACATAACGGATTCTTCATCAGTTTGCAAGAATTCTGTTGAAAATAACCTCAAAACATTTGATGTTTGTGTACTGCGGCTAATATTTTCACACAATATACTTTTATCTTCTATACCGTGTTCACTCGCAACTTCTACCTCTTGAGAGATATCCTGGGTAGCAGAAGTCGATGGACTTTCTTGGAATAGGGTTCTTGGCGCAAGTCTGTTACTTGCTCTACGATTTCTTGCTAACAAACGTTCTTCTCTAGCTTTTGCTTGAGTGTTCAGAGGCTTTTGGTTCCATGAAAAAACAGTTGGTATAGCCGCTTTCTTCAAGTACTTGTGTTGATGTTCTAGTCCTGCAAAAATACATTAAAGCTTAAACAACGCAAGGATTAGAGAACTGATAAACTGTAATAATGATGCATTCCAATATTTACCAGTGCTTTTGGAGACTTTCTCGTAGTCATTTTCAACAAAATGTTTGCGACATAACCTATGATAATTTTTAGGTTGAAAGTTCTTTCGCCGTATTGCTTTTATCCAAAGTTTTCGATATGTAGGATCCTTGGGAAAGTGATGGATACCCATTTCCGAGCATTGGGGTACACTACAACCAGTCATTGTAAATATTTTACAGAAAAACGAGTAATTTCTATAAAAAAAACAAGTGTTTACAGGACTAGCTCTACAAATATCAAAGATATTATACCTCTAGATGGATAGCGATGACGTCACGAATTGTTAAAAAGTGATAGCTCAATACAAATCAGCTAATGTATGAAAGAGATGCATGTCTTTTTTTTTGTCCCTTTCGGCGTGGCCACTTTTTTTGTTTGGCAACTATGTCTATTTGACAATTAGTTGGACTGCAAATGATTGCACTCTGTAGAAAAGTTGGCGGGCTTTTTAAAAAGAGAAGTCGTATTTTTTCAATTTTTGCGAAATTAATTATTTAAAGTAGTTTAAATATAGCATTTTAATAATAAAACAACGCAAAACGGTGGAGTAATAGACGTTGATATGGAGGATCCTGGGGGGACAGCCCCTGGGAAACCCGGCAGAAAAAGGCCGCGAGGGCCTGATACTGACGAAGACAGGGATGTTTTAGATGAGTCATTTTACATCCCGTATAGTAAACCCGGCTACAGACGCTTATTCCCTGAGAAGTCCCACTCTCAGGAGTATATCGTATATACTGAATCCACCCAAACCGATAGCAATATCGGCAACAAAAATCCGTTGACACTAACATACATATTCAAAGAAGAAATCAAAGGAATAACCGGCATAAAAAGAGTAGCAGCCAATAAAATAGCAATAGCATTCTCCCAGGCAAGTTATGCCAATAATTACTTGCTGAATGAAGACTTTCATAGAAAAAATAATTTCAAAGCATTCATCCCAGCTAGGAGCATCGAAAAGATAGGAGTACTACGGTATGTACCGACTAGGATAAGTAATGAAGACCTATTCAAAAAGTTAACTTCAGCCTATGAAATTATTGGAGTGAGAAGGTTCACCAAAAAAGTTAATGGCAAAGTGAAACCGTTTCAAACGGTTTCTGTGACATTTCTCTCCAATATACTACCACAATCTGTCTCATTAGATATTTTTAATTATAAAGTATATGAATATAACCCTCCTTTGCTGCAATGTTACAAGTGCTTTAAATTTAATCACCATGCTAAGATATGTAAATGTGTCCAAAAATGTTCGATTTGTTCAAAGGAACATCATTATTCTAAGTGCCCTGATGATCAGGCACTGCATTGTGCCAACTGTGGTGGCCCACATCTTGCTATATCTAGAAACTGTCCGGTTAAGCAAAAGAAAATATTGGAAAAACAAAATAAACAAAATAAAATGGCATACGCAAATGTGACTAAAAACACTGACCACACTTACAGTTTGGCACATTACAGTACTGATTTCCCGGCTTTACCACACAAAAAACATGAGATAACTAATGAGGAATTAATACAAGGTATAATAAAAAGCGACAACATTTTAAAGTCTTTAGTAGCTACATTAGTAAATTTAAGTAACAGTAATAAAAAAATGACAACATCAGTAATAAAGGAAGTATTATTAAATAACCTTAAACATGGATAGTAATTTTTTGAAAATATGCCAATTTAATGTTGAAAATCTTAATAGCAAAAAACCTCTTCTTATTACTTTTTTGGACCAAAATGACATTGATATATGTTTGTTAAATGAAACACATTTAAAAGAAAATCATAATTTTAAAATAACAGGTTATAATTTTATTTACCAACATGGCCTTAAAGGCCGTGGTGGAGTCGGCATACTCATTAGGAATAATTTCAAATATATTACTGTCAATCTTCCTTTTTATGAAGATTTACAATCTGCAGCTGTAGTTCTTAAAACTGATATTGGTAATTTGTCTATCTTATGTAGTTATAGTCCACCAAGACCAGGAAGGTTCAAATCTAGACAACTTAAACAAATTATTAATAGTTTACCAAAACCGATAATACTATCCGGAGATTTAAATGCTCATCATGTTGCTTTTGGATGTCTTCAAACCAAGCCTCGAGGTACAGATGTTTACGATTTATTAGATGAGTGTGACCTATGTATCCTGAACTCGGGAGCTCCAACAACAGTAGGTAGTTTGCGTAATAGCCAATCTTCAATTGACATTACTTGTGTTAGCCCACAAATCGCTCCTCTATGCCATTGGAGCGTTAGTGATGATCCAATGGGCAGCTATCATTATCCCACTTTCACATTTATTGAACTCCATCCACAAGATTTTGAAGTTGGTCAACCAACGGAAAGATTTCTGTATGACAAGGCAGATTGGAAGCTCTTTGCATCTGAAACTGAAAAGGCATTCAGGTCATTTACTATTGATTACAACGAACCTTTATCTACTTATAATAAATTTTGTGTTACATTAAATACAGTTAAAGAATCATGTATTCCAAAACTAAATATAACTTCCCCAACCATGAGGAAAAAACCAGTTCCCTGGTGGGATAATGAATGCTTAGAAGCAGTTAAAAAAAGTAAAGCTGCTCTAAATTTTTATAGAACACATTCATCTATGGAAAATTTCATTGAATATAAAAAAATAGATGCAATTAAAAAAAAGTTATTAAGGGAAAAGAAAAAGAATAGCTGGAGAAACCTTTGTGAATCATTCAACAGACAAACACCTGTTACTGTCATCTGGAATTATATCCGCAGATTTAAAAGAGCTTCTTCTGTTAGTAAACCAAAAAACAGTGAATGGATTCCATCTTTTCTTGATAAATATGCACCCAATGATCCACCTGAAAAATATATAGACAGTAATTTATTAAATTCATATTTTATCCAGGAAGGCAATTCAAGTAGCATATTTTTGAGTAATACTTTTACATGGCAAGAATTCCAATTTGCTTTGAAATCTAGAAAAGACACTACTCCAGGTTTAGACGATATCCCTTACAAAATATTAGGCTACATGCATGAAGATGCCCAAAAAATATTATTAGATATTTATAATCTATTATGGACAAACAATCTTATACCAGACTCATGGAAAACACAATGTATTGTACCAATCCTTAAACCAGAAAAACCGGAAAATGACTGTAACTCATATAGACCTATATCTTTGTCATCTTGTGTTGGTAAAATATTTGAATACATGCTTAAGGTGAGACTAGACTGGTATGTTGAATCAAATAATATCTTACCAAGGGAGCAGTATGGCTTTCGTAAAGGTAAAAGTTGTGTAGAAAGCTATGTTGCATTATTAAGGGATATTAAAGATTCATTGCACTCATTTTCTTCCACTGTTTGTGCCTTTCTCGATGTTCAGGGGGCGTTTGATAATGTTGATCCAACTATCCTTGTTGAAGTCTTGATAGATATAGGTGTCCCCGGAAAAGTCTGTGAATGGATTTTTAAATTTTTATCTAAGAGAACAATGTATGTCAAATTTAATAACATTTTACATGGACCTAGACATATATATAAAGGAACAATGCAAGGTGCCACTATTTCGCCATTGTTATATAGCATATACACAAGTCAACTGTGTAAATATCTTTTAAGTTGTAATGTAAAATTTCTACAGTATGCGGATGATATTGTTGTGTATAGTAGTCATAAGGATGTAAATATTGCTGTAAATATATTAAATAAGGCATTAGAACAGGTATATAATTACTATACAAGAAAATTAAAGCTATGGATAAGTTTGGAAAAAAGTACAGCCATGATTTTCTCTAAATCAGATCCAGGAAGTTTATTTAACGTTAAACTTCACAACAACAGTCTCAAATGGGTCTGCGAAAAAAAGTTTTTGGGGATATATCTTGACAATAAGTTAAAATTTGAAAATCATATCCAACAAATTATCAAAAAAGCTTGTGGAGGTCTTAACATAATTAGATCTTTGGCAGGAGTACACTGGGGATCCGACCCTAAAACTTTATCGATGTTATATAAGAGTTTAGTACGTAGTCACTTTGATTACAGCACCTTAGCATATTACAACTGTAATTATAACTTATTAAGAAAATTAGATGTTATTCAAAATAAAGCTCTTAGAGTCATAACAGGTGCAATGTGCTCTACTCCTATACATATCATGGAGGCCGAGACATGTATACCTCCACTAACTATTATAAGGCTAAAAATTGCTGAACGATTTTGCTTAAAGGTATTTGCCTCTAAAAATAATCATCTTTTAAATAGAATTATTCCTATAGTCCCAACAAATAGTATGAAAGTGGGTCCATATACTGATGTTTCTAACATTATTTCTAGAAAATTGCCCGAACTATTAAGGATTATGATAAACATTTACTTAAATATTGGGAATTATATATTTAGAGAAAATCATTGGCCTATGTATAATATTGAATATAATGCATACATGCATGATGTTACAATATGTGAGCAACAAATAAGTAATCAAAATGATCTTCTCAATACTATAGATAATGAGTACAGAATTTATACTGATGGGTCGAAAACCTTAAATACTGTTACATCAGCCTATTATGACCCTCAGAAAAAAATTAAAAAATGTATAAAATTAGCGTATGAATGTAGTATATTTACTGCTGAATGTTATGCTATATATAAAGCATTATTGTATATATCTTCAATTAATGAAAGCAATTGTTTGATTTTAACTGATTCACTTAGTGTTATAACTGCACTTAAAAATAGGGTTTTAAAATTTAATACAAATTATTTAATATTAAAAATTAAGCAAACTTTGTACCATATGTATAATAATAGTCAAAATGTTAAATTCATTTGGGTACCTTCTCACTCTGGAATTACTGGCAACGAAGAAGCTGATGCAGCAACAAGAGGAGATCCAGACGAAGACCACAGTCAACTCCAGCACATACCGTATACAGATATACATGCTCCTATGAAAGACTGCCTGGGAGAGTTGTTCAAGGCATACTTTACCCAAACGTCGTCTGAAAAAGGAAAATGGTATTACGATGTACAAAAGGTCCCGCCCGCCAAACCGTGGTATCATAAATTGAAAGAAATGTCTAGATCATTTATAGTTACTATGAACAGGATGAGATTTGGGCATTGCCAAGTTAAATCTCATCTCTACAGATTGAATATGGTGAATACCTCATTTTGTGACTGCGGCGTTGAAGAGGAGACTCTTGATCATCTGGTTCTTCGATGTGGAAAACATAATATGGCACGCCTAATGATGTGTAGTGAAATCAGTGAATTAATGGACAAAGATGACAGTGACAGTGATATAAACATAGACAACTTGTCTTTGAAAGATTTACTTCAAAAAAATACTTTTTATGGTCCGCTTTATAGCTTCTTAAAAAATGTTGGGAAAAAACTTTAATTCCGTAATGCCCTGTGTAATGTTAAGTTAAGTTACTTGTTGTTAAAAACAATGAAATGTATTTTAAGGACTGGGCTAAAAGGACTAGAATCCAGGCCCGTAAAATTTTATTAATAAAAAAAAAAAAAAAAAAAAAAGACAATTAGTTGCCAAACAAACAGACGCGCTGTGATTTTCAATAGTTTTTTTGTGTTAAAGTGAAAAAGGAGCAATAAAAGAGTTATTAAATTAAGTGGCCAGGAAAACTCTTTCGATTGTGATGGCAGGATGTTCCATTGTTGGCTGTAAAAGCCGTAGCGAACAACAAATACCTGGATTAACATTTCATGCGTAAGTACCGCTATAAATGTTGCTTTTCTCTAAGTTTCACGTAGGAATTAGAATGAAAGTGAGTATTTATTTAGTTTCTGACAATTCCTTACAAAAATTCACACAAGGTCTGCTTTAATTTCGGAAATAGATAATTTATCATAACCTCAAATCGCGTATCTCTGTATTGCCATGTCGACAAAATTATCTCCCGGATCAATTAAAAATATTGTGTTGTGCTTGTGTCGTCTTTGTTATTATTATTGAGGTAGGTATTGTGTACTTATTACCTAACATCGTGATAGATCATGAACCAAAAAATCCGTATAGCGCCATGTAGGGAACATATTTATTTATTTAATTTATTTGTTTAATTTTGTTATATGGAAATAAATGGTGGACTGATATTCAATATATTTTTGAGTTGTGTGAAATTCCCTAATTAATTATATTAAACAAGTGGCCAAGATTTACGAAAAAAAATCTCTACACTAGACACTTAGTTATTATTACTAAAAAAGTGTCTACAAATTCTATTATATTTTTAAAATATAGTAGACATAATAGAATAGAGATATTTGAAATTAACATTAAAATAATAGTCAATATTTTTTTTTTAGTTTTCCCACCGAACCCAATTCACGGACTGTATGGGTGGCAGCAACTGGACGTTCAAACTGGCAGCCAAAAGGAAGTTCAAAAGTGTGTTCAATACATTTTGAAGATGGATGTTTTATTACCTCTAAAAGTAGAAAATATTTATAACCTGGAACTATACCTAAAAACAAATTCATGTAAGCACTCAATTTGATTTCAAAGAGATGAGTGAGATAGTGTGGTGGTGGCATCTTTGTTTAAAAAATTATTAATTTTGTTTGTTAGGGTTCCGTACCTCAAAAGGAAAAAAACGGAACCCTTATAGGATCATTTTGTTGTCCGTCTGTCCGTCCGTCCGTCTGTCAAGACCCTTTTTCTCAGGAATGCGTGGAGGTATGAAGCTGAAATTTATATCAATTACTCAGGTCTACTGTCCCTTGAAGCTGTGAAAAAATCAAACTTCTAAACCAACGCAATCAAAAGATACAGCCGTTTATGCCGCAAATTTTCGACACTTGCAAGGGAATCAAAACCTACAGGGTGCTTCCCGTGAACTCAGAATCTTGAAATTTGGTACGAAGCAACGTCTTATAGCATAGATAAAGGAAAAATTACGAAAACCATAAATTTTTAGTTACATCACATAATATATATTTTTTTAATAATTTTAAACTTACTACCCATTTCCTCATACTCGATTGTCGTAATGAACGAACTTTGTAAACCTTGCAGGTTTGTACGGAACCCTCGGTGCGCGAGTCCGACTCGCACTTGGCCGGTTTTTTTTTATTAACATTTAGCTTAATAAGCTAATTAATAATATTATGACGTGTTACGTGCTGTCTCGAACCACATGATTGTTTATTGTACTATTTGTTGCTGTCGGCAGGTATTACACGCATCAATATTATCACGATTCCGTGATAATATAGATGGTGTAATAGGTCGAATCGCAGTATCGCAGTACTATTTGTGAATCCCGTGATACTAGAATCGTGATAATATTGACCGTGATTTAATTTAGGCCAATGACATGCCAACCACATGCTGTACATTGATTGACAATTTGTTTAATTTTTCTGTCACGTTAATGTTGCTGCAATTACCCTTTATGGAGCGTATTAGAGATCAGATGTTTTTTTTTGTTTTGCTCTTTTTTTGACTCCATGTTTTTTATGTTTTAGAAGCTGGTATCAACAAAACTACAAAGTTGTCTCGAGACAAAAAAGTGTGATGTTGAGCGCCAGTTGAGAGATGTTCAACTTAAGGTGATTGAATTAAAAACTTGATAATCAAGTCTTATAAATAAAAATGATAATGTACAAGGTGTAATAATTGCCATTTATTTTCAGCTAGAAAGGCAAACAAAGATTTCGGCGACACGGTTGAAGAAATTGCGTGCAAGTCGAGAGTCGCGGAGAAGACTGCTAAAGAAGGTTGCAGTTTTGGAAAATATTTTGGTTGAATTAAAAGCCAAAATGCCTATAAAATGTGAACTACACCAACAACTGGAGTCGTTAAAACCTTTAAGAAAAATAATGAGAATTTTTGTCCGAAACAGCGACGGGCATCTAGAACATGAAATGTGAAAATAATAACTAATAAATATTTACTGTATACATGGGATTTGTTTCATTTTTTAGAAATAATTGATAATAAATATATATTACTAGCTGTCCCGGCAAACGTTGTTTAGCCTTTTTCTGCTTTTCTCTTAAAGTTTTTTTGATATTTTTTTTTCTATAAACTTTACGGAGCCCGAGACCTTTCCAACGGATGCAGAATCAGTTCGTGCGTTCTGGAGTTAAAGCGTCAGGAAGGAAAACCTGACTTATTTTTATATATTAGATATACAATGCCCGGGTAGGCCATCATCTAAGTTTTTTTAAATATTATTTATAGAAAATAAAGTATGTAAATTTGAATAATGAGTTTTAATTTACATATTTATAATATTATATTGTTTCATGTTAGCGTCACTTATCCGCCTGGTGGTCCAGGCCTCCAGGGTATTTATTAATCGCGTAACGATAAATCTCCTCGTTACCCGATAAGTAAATACCACAGTATTTTTTAAATACTTAAATTGTTTTGGATCAATAAATCTTCTGAACGTCTAAAAGGGACCCTTGACGATCATGTAGTTAGTTAGAGCGTTACGTGCTGTCATAGTATACGCACGATTATTTATTGTATTTATTGATGCGAATGACATGCAAACTACGTGCTGTACTTTGTAATTTTTCGACCACAAATGATGTAAATGCGTGTTATGCTGCATTACCGTCTAGGGTCCGCTTAACTTTGCCTGATCACTACACGATGAGGTTATGTTAATTATAAACATCATAATATACTTTTACACAGTAATAAATTAATATACACTTTTTATGCATTTATTTCACTTTTATTAATTTATGTTTCACACGACCGGTTTCTATAAAATCATCACCTGATGATGATGATGGAATAAATGCATGAAAAGTGTAAATTATTACTGTGAAACATAAATTTTCAACAAAAAGTTACAGTAAGTACATTTATTTCATTATCACACATGTACCTACTTTTTAGTTAGTCAACTCTAACTAAAAACGTCTCGAGTCTCGAGTCTCGACCATCACCATGCAATATCTTAAAATTTTAAATTTAAAAACATTTTAAAATTTAAAATGAATGTTTCACAGTAATAAATAATAATATATTAAATCTTTTTCGAATATTTAATTGAATTACAATTTCATGAATTTATTTTGAATTATCGGCAGAATTTACCCTAGACTTAGGGAAATATTTTTAAGGTAGCAACACAGTAGAGTTGAAGCGAGAAGCACTGAAGTGGTCACGCTATCACACTATCTAGAGGTACAATATCTTTGACAAATATATAATAGTAATCTGTGGGACTAGCTACGACAGCGCCACTTTGACAGTTGCCAACCCCATTATTGAAGCGGAGTTTTGCCGGGAATGTTAAAGTGTGCTGTTGTGTTTTTATATTATTTTCCTAAAATTGTGTAAGCTGGGTTTTTAATGTATAATATTGGTAGAATATTAACCATTAGATATTCGTGTTCATGCACAAGTGTAGGAAAGTGATGTAATATCCAGAAACGTGCTATTTTGTGTTCCCTCCAAAACTCCATCGAAAGTTTCAGTAAAGCGTCTACCACTTTAATGAATCGACCGACCTGACTCCTTGACTGTATTGACTTTTACTTAGACTTTGACTAGACTTTAGACCTGACGATACATGAAAACGATGATGAAAAACATAGAAATTGCTGTATGGGCAACGGTCCCTTTGCCTGTCCCGACCGGGACAAATTAAAAAAAAAACCTTTCCATGTCAATGTCAATCGTTTGACATTTGTTGCTAGTTGCACGAGCGCGAATTGCGAACGGTAAAATATAACCTAAATTTTGTTTATTTACTTTTATATCTATCTATAGTATATTTTATTAACATATTTTAACCCCAATAAAGTATTTGGTGACAGTGCTGTATCTAATAATTCTGTTAAAGTATAACTTCCTGTAATAAATAATCATAGTCCATGATATAATAGTGGAAATGAGTGGTGAAGTGAAAACTAGAACTGTGGCCACCATGTGCGGTGCTTGGAGACCAGAGGAAGAGTATGGTGGTATGGTGCTTGTGTTTAAGAAGCGGGAAGCCTGCTTGAGTCCAGATCCGGAGCGGGAATGTGACTTTCCGGAGAACATTGAGGACTTCTGGGAGGCAACATTTCCTGATGCTGAAATACAGGTAAGTTTTTTTATTGGAATAATAGAAGCTACTTATTATTTAGTTGATAATAAGAAAATAACAATGTAATGTTTTATAATAATTACTGTCAGTATATATTTTTTTAAATATTCTTTATAGTGACATCTATTAAGCTTTTGCAAAACTACTTCGTGTGTCAAATAAGAAAGTGTTTTCTTATGACTCTAACAGATGGCGCTTTTTTCATTTCCTTACCAAGTGTGTTTAAAAATGTATAGATGGCATTATCCAGTTGTTGTCATACTTAATCAATAGAGGGCGGTCTATTGTGGAAGATAAAAAAAAATGTAAAATCTTTTTTTTTTAATCTTAAAAAACCTTAATTTTCCGAAAATTTTGTTAAAATAATTTGTATTTTCTAAAGTTCCTTAAAATAATAATATTATTCTGTGATAAACGTACTTAAAATAATATGTTTGCTAATAATATTTAAAATTATTTTTAAATATCCTTTCCGTAGGGCTTCACACGAGACAAGAGTAAGCGCGAGTAACAAAAATCTCATCTCGGTCCTCCTCGATCCTCAAAAAATTGAGTCTCGGTCTCGTCTCGTTACCAGTTGTCTCGTCTCGTCTCGTTTAGTTGTAAATAATGATTACTTATTATAATAAAAAGAATATGGAATCTTTTATGACTAACGTGTTTATATGATAAAATGCAGTTTGGATGGTTACCAGATTTTATATTTTGTAAAATATATTGTTTTTTAAGTACACCTTTTCTGATTTGTCGAATAAAAACTAGGAAAAAAATATTGACGAGACCCGAAACGAGACTCTCGGGTTGCCCTGTATGTGGTCTCGGTATCGCCGAGAATATTTTCCGAAAGGTCTCGACTCTCGTCTCGTTCTCGTCTCTAAAAGCGAGACGAGAACGAGACGAGACGAGAAAAATCTCGCTCTCGCGTGAAGCCCTACCTTTCAGTCATAAGTGTTAAAATATAAAGCTTTAAGGATTATTCATAAGTAGATATTTAAAAGGAAAAGTGTTGTAAATAAATAAATTGTATCACCATTCACTCTTCGTCTCTTAGCTTATCTACTTTAGTTTTTCGCGCCTTCGGCTGCGTCTTACATACTTAAATTTATTACATACTTATTACTTATGTTTATAATAGTAAATAGAGCCTAGTTGATTAGTTAATTACTATTTGGCTTTACCCAAATGAAAAGTTTTAATGAATAGATAAAGTCCTGTTAAAAAACCTTAGAAACAGGTGCACAAAGTCTTTAAAATGTTTAAGGGCCGATTCACACCGGATCGGCAGCGGCCGGCAGCGGCGCGAAGAGCACTTTTAGCACAGAATACATAATAGTACCTTACGGTACAGAAGTCTCACTCCCGAGTTTAGGTATGATAAACGCAAGCGTCCGGTCACCGGACTAGTCTCAATATTGTCTGGCACTCGCTCGACTTATCGCATACGCAGCGCACACATCCGCTATAAAGTAATAGTACCCGGCCCCGCGCCGTCGCGCCGCTCGCTAGAGCAGCCCTGGCAGATTGAAGCGAGACGGCAGACAGTTATTGTACTATGAACGCTAAGCGCTATGCAAAAGGTTGAAATTAGGTTGTTTTCGAGAATAGTAGGTAAATATCTCGGCGATTCCGCGCCGTTTGTATGGAAGTGAGAGAGGCCTGCTTTTAGTGTGAAATAATGTTAAACTTTATTTTAACATACTAAAATTGCTCTTCGCGCCGCTGGCGGCCGCTGCCGATCGCGCATCTGCCGACCGCTGCCGGCCGCTGCCGATCCGGTGTGAATCGGCCCTATAGAGCATTTTACTCCTAAAATTAAAATGTACTCGACCCAAAGGGCCCTGCGAAGGTCGCCTTAGAGGACCGAATTAATCAAATAAGGGTTCGATCGCAATTTGACGGTCGAAACGAGAATGAGTGACCCTCGATCATGTCTCGTCGGATTTTAAGTATCGCTTTAATTTACTCGTTAATGGATTTTAAATACGAACACAAAAAATCCATACCCGCTCCCAATTGGTGGAATTGTAAAATTGATTGTTTTCGACGCAAAATAGACTGTCACTAGTTATGGCGGCTAGTGGACGATGTACCCGATGAGGCAATGCTGGCTGGCGCGGTGCGGGGGGGCGGGGAGTGATGATGATGAAGGAGGCGTGTTCTGTCGAGGGTCACCAATGTGGGATATATTATGCGTGTAGGCCAAAGGAAGAAGCTCTATGGTCACTACGTCGATAGAACAGTATTAGGCGTAGTTCATATTATATTCTTGGATAGATGAAGCTATAACCCGGAAACTAAGCGAGTAAAAGAAAGAGAAAAAAAATCTGTTGTTAAACTAAAAAAGCCAAGTCTTATAGGTGTTCTTGTTTGTGTTATTAAAATATTATAAACATCAGTTTTGCTGTTGATTGCTAAGGAAAGTGTAATTATAACGTTTAATCTTTATTTTCTACGTACTGCATTGTTTGCAGTTAGGGTTGCCAACATTTCTCCGGCGAAATATAGTATTTTTCAAAATAAACTATAAAAAATATACTTAGTACACTTTCAAAGAATATAGCATTTTATGGAAAAATTAAAAAAAAATCAATAAAATATTTAAGTACATATTATTTGTTAATAAGTATATAAAAATGATATTCTTTGCACTTCTTGCATTTTATTCAATTTTTAGATCCCTCGATCGCGGATTGTTGGAAATCTATTGTTATCGCGGTCGCATGCGACCGCTTGGGGCTTGAGGGATTCATGTAAATTAAAAGCTCTTTTTATTATTAATGAGATACTACTTCTGTTTCTCTCTTCCCGCCATTTCAAATTCATAACGGAAAATACCCTTTCTGTAATGCCGAAGTGGCAGGAATAGAGAGCAGGAATGAGATAATTTTAGTGTTGAAAATATAGTATTTTTGCGTACTATATAATAGTTCAACAGTATATAGTACGCAGGCTCGAAATATAGTACAATACTATATATTATAGTACGGTTGGCAACCCTGTGTGTTTTTAGTGCTTTTTCGATGTCAATAAAAACAAAACCTTCAAAATGGCAAGCTGGGAAAGAGGAACGGCTATACCAGGTTAAGAAAAACATATGTTATATGTTCCTCTTTCCTGGTTTCAAGGGGTAACGAACATTTTTAAAATCCGTTAAAATACCCGCTGACTTTTTAAGTACTGGCCAAGATTTGTAAGACGAACTATACCTATGTGTATGAACAACTTTTTGATTTTTCTATGGGACCAACTTTCGTACTCGAAATAAAAAGTCAGCTGTTCCATACAAAGGTATCGATCAGTTGTGACCAAAATGTATGAAATAGTAGACTTTTTCTTTCGGTTACGAAAGTTGGTCCCATACAAAATGTTAAGGTTTATCCTACTGGTTTATACCAACTAATATTATAAATGCGAAAGTCTGTCTTCCTGTCTATTGCGTTTTGACGCCTAAACCAATGAACCAATCTTAAGAAATTTAGAAGATAGTTAGCTTGATACCCGGGGCTCGGGGCATAGGCTTGATTTTAACCGATGTAACCGGGACACTAAAGGTGGTTTATGTTTTTAAAAATTGTGCCTAGCGAGATATAACCAAAACATGGACGAAGTCGCGGGTGAAAAGCTAGTTTTTAATACATTCATTTAATACCAGAAAAAGTTTCGCACCTCTGACCTTACCCATATGTTCCTGTTACCCCAAATTTCGTTTTTGTATGCTGTCAGCCTAAATAAGGCTTTATTTTAAACTAGGAAGATTTTCATTTCCTTAACTAAAAAAAATATGTTAATACATGCTATACAAACACTTAAAAACATGAGTTATTACCTAAAAATATCGAGTGTTCCTCTTACCCCAAATCTCTGGAAAGAGGAACATTTTTATGACCTAGCTTTGTTGCTAAATTGTGCCGTTATTATACGAACTATCTACGAGTAGTTCTGTGTCAAACAAAAATGATCAGAAACCAATAAATTATGTTTCTCTTACCCCACCTGACCTTATAGTATATACCGACGCGCTCAGAAAACTTCGATAGTGCGATTCAGAAATGTTAGGCGAATTGTGGGTACCGCCACAGATACTTGCAAAAACCATGCTTGTCTTGACGTCTTGACCTTGGGGTCAAGACAAACATGGTTTGTGCAAGTATGGTATTTGTGCCCGGTTGTTGCTTAGCTCAACAATTTTACTATTATCCGTGATCCTCCATAAAGTTCAGGCGGCAACTGCCCTAGGCAAGTGTAGAGTTTTAGCAGTTTAAGGCCGTCCCCCGAGCAAACGACCTTGGCCATACATTTGCCGCGTTGCCGAGATGGCGCCAAAACCCTATTATTTTTACTTATCTTAGTTCAAAATTGTCCTAAAAAAAATTTAAAACGGCGAATATGTAGTTTATGATATTGTCGATCTATTGGCGTGAGTTTCAAATAAAAGTAATTTGTAAATCCTAAGGAGATGCTGAATATATGCTTGAATTTTAACAAATTGGTATTACTTTGGAAGCTGATATCATGAGTATACGAAACGAAATAGAAAATTTAAAACGACAAAAGGAATGTTGATATACTGAAGATTATTGCTGTATTTTTATTATAACTTTGTAGCTTTCAGATTATGAGTTTATAAGGTTTTAAATACGGTCAATTACGGAATCTCCGTACGGAACGCCCTTAACGCTTCAACTCCCGTAAGGCCCAAGTGGGAACAATTGAAAGGCTATGTGTCTCGTTTTTCCGCAATCGAAGCATTAAGGCAATAAAACATGGTACTTATTCACTATAATATTCGTAGATAGGTATATAGTTAATCCGTCCAAAGCTACTTTGAATTTATTATTACTCTTCCTATTCTTTTCTTTCTCTTATACCTCATACCTTTCATCTGATGAATGTCGTTGTAGATCAAAATACTTTATCTTTGGTTGACCAATTTTGATTGTGGTAATACCGAATTGTCAGAAAAAAACTTGCGTTCTTAATGACCAGGGTTAGTGACCTTATTACTAGTGCAATATAAATAAGCAAAATAAAGTAGCCGCAGCAGTCCATTAGCTAAACGCGGGCGGTCCACAGCGGGCTCTACTCACCGGACCGTGTAGAACTCCTGCAATTCTCCGAGAGACTCCATCATCAGCATGGGCAGCAGGATTGAAGTGGTCAAAATATTTTAGGGGGAAAATCTGGTCAAAACATTTGTGGGGAAAATCTGGTCCAAATACCTGTACCTAACGAATCATTAAATGGGCGTGCCGTAAAAATCGTTTCGAGTGACGTTTTTTTTTTTATTTTGGACCCCCTAAAGGGGTTAGTAAGATAATGAATGTTTCGCCACGACTTTCGCCACCTCAACGCTGACCTAATATCACGTGAGATTTAGCAAAAAACATTATACATAGTATTAATACCTAATCAAATTAACATACTATACGCCAATTTGTGAGTGCTTCCTTAAGTCTGTACTCTATAATAGTCAAGCAAGTCCAGAAAGTAGATTAAAGCCATTACAACTATCATGGAATGTAGTACGTCAAATTTTAAGCTCCAGAATAACATTCTAATTTTTATCCTGAAATGGTCTTTTCGTGCGATGGTTTATTACGAGCGGAGCTGCGGGCGAAGATAATACAGGGGTTGAAAATGAAAAAAGCAAGGTCTAATTAAAGTTGGCACAGTGCGCTGGCTTCAAAAGTGTAATTTGGCTGTAAGTGAGTGCCACTTTAGCTTACTTTGTGCCAGTTATGCCCTCGTGTTGTGCGTACATTGTTTTTGTTGCTGAAACTTCGTTTGCGAGCTCAAAAATTTGCTAAAAGTTTGCTATGATTTGGATACGAGCTTATAATTTCTTGAGGGGTAATTAATGTTAAGTGTGCTGTGAAAGAATATTCCACGCGATTTGGCCGTACGTATGGAAAGTATTCTAGTAATATTCATATCTACATAGTACATGTATATTGTAGCTATGTACTATTTAGGTATGAATATTTAAAGTGTATAAGTACAGCTACACTTTAACATAATTCGATTACTGGTGAAATGAAAATAGGCTTTTAAAAGGCTTGTTCGCACTTCGCACTCTCGTCCAAGGCCGTTCATTGGGTGGCCGTTTATTGGGGTTAATAACAAAAATGCAGCTCAATAAATTATTATTGTAGCACCTCCATCATCGCAGACACAATAGATTTTCAATTGCTATGCGGCAGCCGGCTGCAGGCTGCCGCTTGGGGATTGATGGGTTAAATGTTTACATTATTATCATTGTCTGGTCGACCTGCAAGTTTGCCAATACGACTTCATGGCTATAAGGCCGTGTTTCCACTGAAGCGGAGCGGAGCTTAGCGGTGCCGAATTGACCAATCACCATGCTTGAAATCTTCGCTCCGCTTTGCTGTCATTCCGCTAGAATAGCACGATTGTCAATTCGGGCACCGCTAAGCTCCGCTCCGCTTCAGTGGAAACACGGCCTAAGGCTCGATTTATATGCGTCCGCCTGAACGCGCGGTTTTGGCGGCTACACCGCGCGATCACAATTCACTAGCTGTATGTAAATGAAAATGCGACCGCCCCGCTAATTAAAATTTAAATAAATCGTTGTACATACATTTGCTTGTAATCTCGCAGTGTGGTCGCCAAACCGCGGACGCATATTAATCCAGCCTTAGGCGTTTCTTAAGAGCGGGCTGTCAAATTTTGCTGTGTTTTCTAATAGATATTACGATCCCGGAAGACGACTGATTTAAATGAAAATTAGATTTATTTAATCATTGTATATTTATCTGATATTCTGTAAAAGGAAAACATGATGCACTTATTTTGACTCGATAGTTATATTTTTCTTCTTCGAATCTTTCTGGACTTTTCAACAAATATACTATCATTGAATAACTTGCACTACTACAATCACACACTTCATAAAATAATGGTAAAAGGAAATATTAGTAACGTTTTTAGTTTTTAAGTAATCATCAAAAAACAGTTTTGGGACTTACGACCTTTACTTTCGTGCTATAATCCGGGAACCGTTCTTACGCGATATTGTTCACTATTGGCTGCAGCGCAAAACACAAAGCTTGGAGGCACGATTAAGGGAATCATTATATTATCACTACTAGAGGATAGCGGTGTGTGTAGGCGGGGCTAGCGTTTTGGCAGTAGGCTCTTAATTTATACTTACATAGATGAAATATCACAGTAGGACTGTCCAATGCCATAAAAGATTCGACATCATTACAAAATCTATTCCACACTCTGAATTAAAACGATAGTTACTGGTGAAAATCAGACGGCAAGCGGAGTGTGAATGGCAATTTCACAGAAAATGTCAGGTCTGCCGTCTTCTGGCGGTAACATCGGTAGTAAATTTGAATGTTCGACAAATTGACTGTAGACGCTCGTTATGAAGAATTCCTAGTGCATTGCTATTTGATTTGAAACAATTTGAAACTATCTTTCATCTCATTATGAGAATTTTCAGTTTTATGATTTTTTTGGCACTGATATTGTATAATGCGTAATATTACTATCAAGCAAAATTTTTCGTGAGTATTATTTTGATAAGACGAAGTACGAACAACAATTTTCTCTGCGAAAATTCTCGAAAGTGGTAGCTTACATAGATAGAAACGAATAAATATTTTGATTTGATGGTCCTAAAATATGGATTGTTCTATTCGTAGGACAATGTTTAGCTGTTAAATTAGGTATACAACAATTAACCTATCAATATACAAAAAAATCAGCTGGTTAGGGTACCGTGTCAACAAGGACTTGTTCATGAAGCTACTCACAAAAATTTGCTTGATAGTTATCTAGCCCCATAAGATCACCGGTGATCGCGACAACATTAGAATAACAATAGATTTCCAAGAATCCGCGATCGAAGGACTAGTCAAAAAAAAATCTACGGGACCTGTACTATAACGTAGATATGCACTAAAAAGTACTAAGGGCCTGTTTCACCACTTTGTGATAAAGCTTTTTTGACAGATTACCTTATTTAAACTGTCAAGTTAAGTGGTGGATGTGTATGATGGTGAATGATGGTGGATGGGAGTGGTGAAACAGGCCCTAAGCATAATATAATTTATCAAACACATACTACTTTTCCATACTAAACATCATTTACGTAGGAATCTCGTGGCGACACATTTACAGTAACTGGCACGACGTGAGGGCTGTGCTGAGTGCCGTCAGTCGTCAACTCGTCACCATCACCGGAAATGTTTCAATTTGCCCGCCATTTATGTAAGTACTAGTAAGAACATAATGAACTGTACATGAGAGTAGGTAGTGACTATAGGAATGGGTTTTTTATGGAACAACTAGATGTTGTCCGTAATTTCGGGAAACAATTCGTTTATCGTGTGAGAATCGAACGTTTTCCTGGTCCTTTCCTGGAACCGTAAGAATATACCAAATATCATGTAAGCGTAGCAATAATGTAAGAGCCAGTCCACACGGCTCGTTGCGTCAGCGTTGCGTCGACGCAGCGCTGCCGTTTGACGCATAGCCGGCCACACGGGCGCTGCGTCAAGCGTTATTACAAAGCAGTCATGTCAAGTAAAGAAATGTAATTTTAGAGAGCATATTATGTTAAAGTTTTGCTTGTTTTGGGAAGCCGCAAGTCAACTCTCAGGTGCTATTTGTAAGTTGGATAGGTATTCTGACAGGTTATCATACAAAATCAGTAACTTATAAAATCTTAAAACTAGTGGAGCGCCTTCTTCCCCAAAATGCGGTAGATCGATCCTCGATCGTGGATTCTTGGAAATCTATTGTTTACGCGGTCTATATGGAAATAAGGGGGCAAACGAGCAAACGGGTCACCTGATGGAGAGCAACTTCCGTCGCCCATGGACACTCGCAGCATCAGAAGAGCTGCAGGTGCGTTGCCGAGTAATAGGGAGGCAGGGAAGGGAATAGGGAAGGGAAGGAAGAGCCGGCCCATTCGTGCCGAAGCATGGCTCTCCCACGTCAAGCTATGTGACACCTCTAATACCCCATAAAAGTTCAGAAACTCAATATTGCTCAAGTTGAAATTGTTTTTCCGAAGTTTTCTTAATTTTTATTTAGTTTGTTGTGCTTCATGTAGTTGGGACGAAATTGACAGAACCGTTTTATTTTGAAACTTTTTGCAATCGTCGACATGATATTCAGTTTTTCACTTTTGAAATTTATTTATATTAAGGTGCTCCATCGCAGCATTTATATAATAACGTTATAACACATTGTGTAACACGATAGCATAAATTTTTATAACAGCGTGTAACATACGCTACAACATGTCAAGAAATAAACGTGTCTTTTGTTATAATTTGAAAACAAATATATTATCCAACTTTATATATTATAATTGCTGTATAGGAGCACCTTTAGGCTTAAAAGTTCTGTCGGCTTGTAAAATATAGGTTATGTGCATAATTTTGAGCTTTGAAATTTTGAGAATATCCTGTACCTACCTGGTCAAGTCTGCATTTTGAAATCTGTGAAATTCATCTATAACTTTAAGAATTTATTGCTCATTTTGTCTGGTCCTACTTGCCTTAGCAGGACATCAGTGATACGATGTACGGTTCCCCGGGGAGGTAGAGTTAGGGTTATAACTGGCTTAGAGCTAAGCTCTGTGCTAAAAAGCCCGCCGCTAAACTCGGATTATAGTTATTAACCCACTGATAAGGTTGGTTAATGAATAAATTAAATACGAGTCGGAGCGGGTCGTCTGGTCTGTATAAAACCAGGTTTTTTCTAGTAAATATTATGATAATATACGTAACCCATCAATCACCAAGCGGCAGCCGACTACCGCCAGCCGACTGCCGCATAACAATTGAAAATCTATTGTGTCTACGATCCCCTTGATGGAGGTATCTGCAATAAGTACCTTAAGATAGGAATGCTTTTTAACAATATTTCTTCCTGTTTTTAATCCTTAATAATTAATTATTATTGATGTCATTCGTTGGTTTCATATGGAACAAAGAAAAATATTACACATAAGTAAAATCAATAACAAATAACCCGTCTTAATCTAGGACGGTTCTATGATATATTAATTTCTTACTGATTATTTATAGTAAAAAATTATAGCACTACCAATAAGCTCACTCTTCGCTCACTATTCGGCAAAATTATAATATTTTGATAAACTGTGCTATGTGTTTTTATAATTTTGAAATATGTCCGAGTTTGTGTGCTACGAGTTTCGTAGCGGTGCTACGCGGTGAAAAGTAATGGCCACAGCCCACAGTATACACACTTCCGAATTAATTATCAAAATTACCTCAAAAAATATTCGTGTTCAATAAAAAATAGTAGTAAATAAATATCAGAATAATAATGAATTTTTGATAAGTTGTGGATATTATATTTTTATAGTAGGCGAGTTTTCCATAAGGAAAAGGCCTTTCTTAATCCATCTTCCTATATTCCATAAATAAGATCTTAATAAATCCCCAAGAAGTGTCACCGGATGAATATTTAAACAATTGATCCGGGTTAATAAGGTCCGGTCGGCCGCCCCATCAAATATGCAGCCCCCACCCCGAAACTCCCAGAGCATGGGGTTCGCGGGTGATAATGGAGTGGGATTTTTCCAAAAATAATTTTAACCGAACTGGGGGCTAGGGGTAACCCGGTTAATATTAATGCGGAATCCCCGGAGCGATGGAAAAACTCGGGTTATCCATACGGATAGTGTTTGTGGATTTATGACTCCGAGCCATTGGGTTTTGACTTTGCAACGATATATGTCTGCCGTTTGTGTTATGTTCAAAGTAGGTACTACCTTTCAATGGTCTTTAAAGATAACATTTTAATTACCTAGTAATTTGAGATCAAAGACATATTGTGAATGGGGATTGTCCATTTTTTTTTAATTTTGCTCATTACAAAAACATTTCGAGGAATAAGGTCAGTGATCGTTTTTCTGTATATAAACGAAAAAAAAATACCCATTAGTTACTTATATTTTTGAACAAATATGTTTAACCTTAGTTTGACCTTCAATGGCGTTAAATTAGCAATAAATTCGACCAACATTACGTTTTGAACTTTTGGCAAGTTTCTCGTATCAGCTTTCACATAATGAGAACTTGCATTTGACGAACCAGCCATTATAAATAAGATTGAAAGGAAATTAAAAAATACTACAGAGGTCACTTGGCCGCCGATGATGACGTCACAGCGAAACTTTAAAAATTTATTGAGAAAAAACTAGCCAATGAATTTCAAAATTATTTAATTTATATTCTTAAATTATTTAATTTATTTTAACGAAAAAAAAATATAAAAAGTACATGTAATTTTTTTTTGACAATGCCCATTGTGATTCTTATGATCTGTATAAATAAAATTGTTAGCTATAAGTTCGCCCTCATAATACTCGTAGTATTTAAATTATCTTGACTTTGTCGTCACCGTGCATTTCTTGCCGGGAAGTAACATTTCCTCGAAATTACATAGTTGCTCTATATCCAATATATTGAATGTTCATCATACAGATGCTACGTAATATCTCGGAGCTTCAGCCCGGAGACCGCTAATTCACTTTCCATATGCAAATCAACATGTCGGAACATCAAATTCAAAGCAAACTCCTAGAGAGACTAGCAATTCGCTCATCCCGACAACTTCGCAACTTTGGAGTGCCATCAACGTCGCGCGTCGGGAGACAAAAGTATCGGTTTTGATGTTGCCAATTTAAGTTCCGAAGTATGGCGATCTCGCGGCCCCCATTGTCGGTATTTAATAACGGTCCGAGCAATTTTCAAAAACCCCCAAACTTTCCCTGTAAATTACCGTTTCTTAGGAAGTTTTAAATAATTAATGCGTCCAATATTATCTATTATCTTGAGGAATTTGTCTCGCGAAGCGAAGAATTCGTTCGTTAATTAGGTCGTTTGGAAGGAATTCGGAAGTTTTAAGAAACGATGACTTTGCGATGCCTTTTCGTGAATACATTATACAAGAGCTTAAGGTGCCGGTTGCCAGCGGGCGGCGGCAGACGACGTGTCATCGTGACACTACTGGTTTCTATGTGCTATCAGAGAAGTTGATTCCTATGCAGATCGGGGACCTACGTAGTTTGGTTGCGTTACGTCAAACCCAACCGACAGATCACAATCTCTATCTATCAACTGCATAGAAATCAATTTCCTAGATGGTACATATTTCTATGATAAATGTCGCTAGCTGCGCTGGGAATGTCATAGAAATACATACAAACCAGTAGTCAGGTTACATGAAGCAGCAGTAGACACGACGCATCCTACAACCTTTAGGTTGTAGGGTAGTCGGTAGTTTAATATAAATATGGCACCAGGACAAACCCTTGTCGGGTTTAATGGTGCTGCCATTTTGTTTTATAATATATTGATATGTATCTTATGCTCAATAAATAAATAAATAAATAGCCGGAGATGACGTCAGAGTGAAACACTTTTGTGCCTTTACAGCTAACAAGCGGCTCGTAAGTTTTAACGATAGCATTGCATGCCGCGACCCACCTATATACGTGTATCAAAAATGTTTCGTTTACGACTCCTTGTTAGCAAGACGCTCATTTGTGTACACCATTATGTGTGGTACTGTTTTAGGGTTGAACTTCAGTGCATCGACAAATATGACGGTTGAAATGTAACGATGTTGATTTAGGGTCAGGTTGAAGTTATTTAAAGGTTTCTGTTAGAAATTATTCTCTATCTGAAAATATTTTCGAATGGAGATTAAATAACGTTCAAATGGATTAAAATAACGGTGCTACAAGAAAACAGGAAAGGTAACTTAATTTACGTAGCTTCGCTAATTAACAACTTTAGTTTTAATAAATAAAATTAAAAGTACTGTTTTACGTCCCGCACTTTCCTAGAATTACTTTCAACTGTACTTTTGCACTAGTATTTGATTTTATTTATTTGGGAAAACAATCATAATCATAATTAAGTAAAAAGTATTATGTAGGTACCTATATAAAAATAAATAATATCTCACGTATCCATACTTACTAATAAGTATTATATTAACGAAAGTGTCTGTCTGTTACCTCATCACGCCCAATCCGCTGAGCCGATTTTGCTGAAATTTGGTATGGAGATACTTTGAGTCCCGGGAATGGACATAGGATACTTTTTATCCCGGAAAAGTGTACGATTCCCGCGCGATAAGCAAGTTTTGGTGCAAGAGAGTCCACCGGGCACCAACTAAATCGTAAGCACACTCTATCATGAACCCTACATGATACATTATTTTTTCTGTACCCACATCATTTTCTGTTTCTAGAAATAATTTCGTTGACGCACGGGACTGTAATTGGTGTCAGGTGTTTGCGGGCTTCTTTCAGTTTTATGTTCTAGTAAATATACATATATGAACAAATTTAAACATAGTGATGATACTTTAGTGTGTGTATGGGTCTCTTATAAAGAGTTTGATGTGAAAGTGCAGCGCTGAAAGAGTAACTTTTTTACATTTAACTTTTTTATGCAAATTGCGAAAAAAATAATTTCTCTTTCAGTGCTGCTACTTTAACAGTGAACTCTGCACCCGAAAGTATTATCATTTAGTTTTGTTACACCCTGTATAATACCTATGTGATGTTAAAAACACGATTAGAGCGTGGCTCTCGACTTTACAAAGTCGAGATTTTTGCCTTGGGATTCTATTCTGGCGCTGAAACAAAAAAGTCATGTGCGCATTTCCATGGGCGTCCCACTTTTGATGAAAGAAAATGTGGTTAATAATTTTTATCTGTCCTAAGAAGAACTCAGATATTATCGATTTAAAGCACTAACCATGTTTATTACATTAGACAATTTAGCTTCATCATATATTTGAAATTTTGATAAGCCTTGCTAAAATAAACCAGACTAGTTTCAGCTGTGAAACTGTTGATCCAAATCCCGGCGAATCTAGTGAGACTGGGGGCTAGTGTAATCAATCAATTGTAATCGTTGTCTCCGCAATGTCACCGTATTGGAATACTCTCTCGTCTGAAATTGTTTTATCACTAGGTACTGCTGTCGCCAAATTTTACTAGATATTCCTAGATTTATTCCTAGATTAATAGATTTTTTTTTTTTTTTTTTTTTTTTTTTTAAATATTACTCGTGTCCCTGATTTTCATTCGAGGGATTTATGTTCCGAATACAATAATTTATAGTATCTTATGTCTACACACTTAATATCTTCTGTTTCTATTTTCTGTTCTGTTCATACTGTTTACTTCTTTTATTACTTTAACACAATATATCAAAAATTCTTCCCTATTTTTCTTGTTTTTTACGATTTCCTTTATATTATCAACATTTATATTTTGTCCTATTTTCATCTCCAGATCATATCTTGGCCTCGAATATATTGGGCATTCTGTTAGAAGATGTGGTACATCTTCTATTTTACTGGGGTCACACCTGCACGATGGGCTCTCTTTGCACTTGAAGCGGTACAGATACCCAGAGAGCCCACCGTGCCCGGTCAGTGCCTGTGTTATTTCCTTATTAAGTTTAATCTCCTTAAAGACCTTGTGAGCTGCCCCTATGTCCTGTGCGAACATTTTAGTGACACCACCAGTAGTACCTTCTTGATACCTTCGATCCCACTCACGAAGAGTTTCCTCACGGATTAGGCTCTTCGCGTGTGAGACCGGACACAGGTCATAATGGGGTTTAACCCTCAGTCCAACTGCAGCTTCTTTGGCAAGCTCGTCAGCGCGTTCGTTTCCCGTTAGTCCCACGTGTGCCTTGACCCAGAACAGAGATATCTCTCTGTTCTGGTTCAAGGCACATGCGATGTTCTTCTTGGTTTGTAAGGCAACCTTATTGATAGTTCCGGCGCTGCACACGGCTTCGATTGCCGCTCTTGAATCGCTGTAGATACCAATTTTGTGATCTGATGTATCCAGAGCAACTTCCGAGGCCCTGCTCAGCGCAAGAAGTTCCGCCTGATAGACTGTGCAGTGGTCTGCAAGCTTGAGCTTAAGGTGCCGCATCTCCTGATCACCTGTCCATATTGACAGTGCTGCGCCCACCTTACCCTCAAGCTTGCTACCATCCGTGAAGATTTTTATCGGAATGTTGGTATTATCTATCTCGCTCTGGTCCATCAGGCAGGTGTAGTCTAATCGTTGTATTTGTGCAGGGTGGGGGGTGTTATTAAAAGTTTCCACCGTTTCGATCTTCAAGTCCCGGATAATATTCTCGGCTTTTCCCTTTCAGGCTAAGTAGAGGTTAGCCGCCTCCCTATAGCTATTTAGATGTAAAGAGGTAACAGTCTAACAGACTATCAGACATATACGCAAAGTCTACAGTATATTAGCAATGGGGATTGTCCATTTTTTTTTAATTTTGCTCATTACAAAAACATTTCGAGGAATAAGGTCAGTGATCATTTTTCTGTATATAAACGAAAAAAATACACATTAGTTACTTATATTTTTGAACAAATATGTTTAACCTTAGTTTGACCTTCAATGGCGTTAAATTAGCAATAAATTCGACCAACATTACGTTTCGAACTTTTGGTAAGCTTCTCGTATCAGCTTTCACATAATGAGAACTTGCATTTGACGAACCAGCCATTATAAATAAGATTGAAAGGAAAAAAAAAACATACTGCAGAGGTCAATTGGCCGCCGATGATGACGTCAGAGCGAAACTTTAAAAATTTATTGAGAAAAAACTAGCCAATGAATTTCAAAATTATTGAATTTATATTCTTAAAATACCCTATTTTAACGAAAAAAAATATAAAAAGTACATATGATTTTTTTTGGACAATGCCCATTGGCAAGTAGGTAGTAGTAGGTTTAGTAGGAAAAAAATACAAAGCCTTAACAGCTAAATCGAGGACATAATATTGTTTAAATAACGTAAAAATGCACGATTTCGTTGCTAACATCTAGCTTGATAATAATACATGAATAAAATATTATTGTAAGAGGATAAAGACAATGGGAAGTAAAAATCAAACGTATGACACTCTGGGACTGTTTCGGTAAAGCTATTACTTCATCAACTTGTGCAATTATAATTATTTACATACGTCCAGTTGCACGTACACAAACACCGTGCCGAAGTCTGGCAACGCCGTACGTGAAGTGGGCGGTGCTAGGTTTTTTTCTTTACGGATTTTCTTGATTCGGTCGCCGCGCTCAAAGTCGGCGATAAAAGCTATGATATAGCTTAAGATACTCTCAGTACCTACGTAGAATAATACCCTGTTCTACGTATACATGATTTATTACGTATAATAAGGTATTATTCTACGTTGTAATGTTAGTTATAAAATTCTCGTGTCACAATGTTAGTTACCGTACTCCTCCGAAAAGGCTTTACAGATTTTTACCAAATTTTAATATGCAATATATTCAGTAGATCTGAGAATCGGCCAGTAGCCAGTAGGATACTTTTTATATTGATAAGTTTATATATAAGATAAGTTCATTTGTTATATAAATAATAGTAAATTATTACAACTCGAGACTGACGGCGACCATTGTTTGTGCGACAGGATAGCGTTGGACGTTGCCATGGTGACATACTTATTAAGTCACTTTAGTATAATAATTGGTGAAATGCTTTATATGGCAAACCAACGTTTGCCGGGACAGCCAGTAATTAAGTAAAAATGAGAGATGAGATTGTGAGCATGATAATCTCCTGGTAATTGATGTATGAGGTCGGGGTCGCTAATAAGAGAAAGCCCTTCCTCGCCGGACCCCGGAACAAAGATTCAAATTAGAGGCCAAAAAACCTCCCGACCTGTGAATAAATGGGATGATGTTTTGGTAATGTTTTACCGTGTACTTGGTTTATAATATGCTAGTTTCTGTTTTGGGTGTTTGTTCATGTGGTTGTATAAAACTTTAAATAAAGAACTACGCCAGGATATTACTGTGTAAGAGACTAGCCAATTTAAATATGTTGGAGTAGTGCAATTTAGCTGTGGCCTTCTCGCTCACTTAGATAAAAATTGCGTTTTCAGTTAACAACTGAAAATATTACTTTTCTGTTCTCCTGATATCATGCTTATATATGTGCGTGTGCCGATTTAGGCTGTCCAGCTTAAAGATGATCTACTACATCCTTAGGGTCAATTCAGACCGCATCATGCGTAGATGCATTTTTTCAATTTTCGTCATCTTCTTTCTATTCAACTATCGTTTGGTGCTTTCAATAATTGAATGCGTCAACGAACGCAACGCCAACATTGTCATTAAAGAACGAAGCGAAAGTCAGAGGGCATGTTTCGCGGGCATGCCTCACGTTCGCTGTTGACTGCGCTATAACGCATGCCCTTGATGAACAAAAAAGGCACAGTGTGGACAAAGCTAATAGACATTTCGTGAGCGTGAGACTTACTCGTACAATTATCTGTCAAATCCATACATAGACTACGCGTCGCGTTGCGGTCTGAATTGACCCTAATACTAATATTATAAACTGAAAGTGTGTCTACTAGTTACCTATTTAGATTGTATGTGCTATTTACGCTAAACATTGAGTTACAAATACACCGAGTTATAATTGAACTGCGATGTCCGTAGCACTTCAGTCGCTTCCTGTAATCTCGGACATGTGACACAATTTCGTGCGCAGACGATTATGACAAACTGGGAGCACTCTGTATGTATGTACTGATATAGTATGTGGACAAATCTATACTAATGATATAAACGTGAAAGTCTTTCTGTCACCTTTTCACACTTATACCGCAGAACCGATTTGACTGACGACCTCTGTGGCTCAATTGGTTGAGTGTGCAGCTCAAGCCGGGGGCCGACGCGTCGGCTGGATTATGGAACAAAAAAGTTTTCAAAGTTCCCGGGTCTAAATGTGTATTAAATAATATGTGTATTATATAATGAAAATCTTTAATATATGTATAGTATAAGAGTGTTAAATATATTTCCGCTGTCTAGTACCTGTAAGACAAGTCCTTCAGGTACTTCTTCTTTTTCTACTCTTCGAAGTTTCTATAGATATTATTATATTATTATTATTTAGATAGATTTTTGATATTAATCCTTCGATCGGAGGTTCTAGGAATGGGCATTGTCCAAAAAAAATCACATGTACTTTTTATATTTTTTTTCGTTAAAATAGGGTATTTTAAGAATATACATTAAATAATTTTGAAATTCATTGGCTAGTTTTTTCTCAATAAATTTTTAAAGTTTCGGTCTGACGTCATCATCGGCGGCCGGCCAATTGACCTCTGTAGTATGTTTAAATTTCCTTTCAATCTTATTATAATGGCTGGTTCGTCAAATGCAAGTTCTCATTATGTGAAAACTGATACGAGAAGCTTACCAAAAGTTCGAAACGTAATGTTGGTCGAATTTATTGCTAATTTAACACCATTGAAGGTCAAACTAAGGTTAAACATATTTGTTCAAAAATATAAGTAACTAATGGGTACTTTTTTCGTTTATATACAGAAAAATGATCACTGACCTTATTCCTCGAAATGTTTTTGTAATGAGCAAAATTAAAAAAAAATGGACAATCCCCATTCCCGTTGTATTCTTTTGTTCTCGCGATCACCGGGACTCGCGCGCGGCCTGAAGGATTAATATAATTTGAGTCAAAAGGACATAGTCTTGCCTCTTCCCGGGCGATAAACCAATTTCGACTCAACGCGGTTGCGGACAGCATCTACATAGTAATTATTCTAAAATTGTGACAGCTACATGCCAAGCAATGTGTGAGTTTGCCCCTTTTTTGTACGACTACTTGAAAGCTACGTTCTTACTCGATCTAGTAAAATGTGTGGAGCACTTAATTCGAAGCGATCTTGGAGGGTCGTTGTATATCGGATTGTGTGAATTGAATTTGTTCTGCGCTTCAATTGTTTTATCTTGTGATACGTCGTGTAAATTCATTGTTTCTCGACGACGTAATGTTCGAGCATAACATACAGAACGAACCAGTAGACCGACTATGGCTATGTCCACATCTGTATCATGATCGCGTATCAGCTCTCCGTCGCGTAGCATCGAAGCGTATCATGATCGCTAGAAATGTACGCGATGATCACGATCATTTTGCGTCCACACTAGCGATCATGATACGGTTCGATGCTACGCGACGGAGATTTGATACGCGACCATGATACAGATGTGGACATAGCCTTAGAAGTTTTCTCGAAACGTTTTACGTGGTATATGTCATATCGGCTGGTGCGCTGTGACTCTGTGTTGTTCAGCCGTTCATACTCGTAGCATGCTTACAGCGGACAGCAGCGGCAGTCGTGCCGATTCGTTACTTAGTTTGAAGTCGGCCTACTGGTTCGTTCTGTCTATTGTGGTGAGTCTCTTGCTTTTGTTTGACCTGTTCAATCGTTCGCTTGTTTTTCTTTGGCTCCTTTGTTTTGTTGATCGGCCTTGAAGACCTTAAAGTTTAATTTAGCTGAGGTTCCCAGCTGGTCAAGCTGGATCACAGTAGCAAAGCAATAGAGACAGTGACATATTCAGGGGAATGTCAATGTAATAATAATATAATATTTGTATTGGCCTATTAAAAATTATGCAATTATTTATAAATATTCATCCATTTGTTTACAACGACGCGTCTGGCTAAAACATATACATAATAGAAAAATACTAAAAGAAGTTTTCTTTTAATGTGAATTTTTCGTATAAATGTTGAGTATTTATTTCGTTTACTTTAATAAAAGTTCAAATTCGTTTATATGGCTAATATTTTAGATTACAATTGTCTGTAGCACCTGTGTATTGGCAATCGTTTCGCAGAATTTATCTTAGTTCGTGTTGGTGCGAAAGTTTTTACATTTGTATTTGTTAGGAACTAAAATTGCTTAAATTGCGATTTTAGCACAGAACAAAACAATGATATTCTCTGGTGACTATCAACGATGATGAATTTACAGCTTATCACCCATATTTCTGTTGGTCCCATGATGATAGAGCCGTTTCTGATATCTGTGTGATAGAGTTTGTCCTACCGACGTTATGGGCAATCATAGACGAATATGGGGACGACTAACCCAAAATTTTCGATTTTATAATTCATTTTTATACTTGAAAATATCCCACTTCTTGTTTAATTTTTTAAAATTAGATACTACATTAAATTTCCGAGAATTCGATCTGAGCAAAAACACGATATATCTTAAATTTTCTCTATAGAAAAATATCATAAAGATGCATCTAATTTTCACGAATTTTTCATTTATTGCCATAGCCATGCATTGAATAATATGTTAACATTTTAACACATCATATAAAATTCTATCATTGAGAAATTGACCTAGCGGATTTTTAAAATGTTGTATATTTATCGAGTTATAGAAAAAACGAATTTGGCGATGAATCCGCGTCGTCCTTTTTCACCTGGCATATGAAAGACGGGCGTGAGTGTGAAGAGAGAAGGACGATGTTTGATTTATTAGGTTAGTCGCCCTCATAATACAAGTTTTTCTAACATGGACGAACGTGGAGAAGCTGTTTTAGCACACCCTCAATTGTTTTCAAAAAAAAAAAAAACAACTAGATCAAAGTCGGGTTTGAGAGAAATACAAAATAATTTTTATTTTTTTTGCATTATCCATTTATATTCAAAGGCGTTATCCTTCTAAGTTCTCATCATAAGTTGATGTTTTCATATCCCTATAGAGTAAACTTTGACCCTATATCATTTATGTACATTTTCCTTCACAAAAACAATACGCGCGCTCAGTGACCGGTCACGCCTGTACCGATGGGATCGTGCTGATCCCTGTTTGTTTTGTATTAAACTAGTTTTCAATTATGGACCCGATTGTATTTTAGATACTCGCCAAACCGTTTATAATAAGCTCGGAGATAAAAATTGGGCGTAGCTGTTGCTGTTATACAGGACTTATTTCGACAAAAAAATCTGTTGGACTGGCACTAGGGATTGCAATCCCGCACCTTATTTAATCCCGCGGAATTGATTCGCGGGATTGGCCAGTCCCGCGGGATCCCGCATGTTTGAATTTATGTTATAAATTGAATAAATTGAAACTATATGTTTATGTTTTATTAAAAATCAACTTAACTAATAGAAAATGTCTCATATTATGCCACAAAAATATTTGTTTTGTAACAAAATAACAATGAAATTATGTGATCACTCTAGTCTTATAAGATCTTAAAATTAAAATGCTTTTAATGCCTGAGCAATCTTGAAGTCAGGGACCTCTTAACATTAGGGCTCCGCATTGATTGCGACGACAACCCTTGTGTTTTTGCGTGCCTATATCGGTCCCATAGTGGTGACCGAGACGGACTGACTCTTTGAACACATGCAAGCAGCTTCAGATAGTACAGCAGTAGATCCCATCCGCAGAGATCATTTAAATACTTGGCGACTTTAACGCCCACCGCGCCGACTGGCTCAGTTCCAGTAAAACTGATTATGCGGGAAGATATGTCTGCGACTTTACTCTTGCGAACGACTTAATACAACTGGTTGTTACGCCTTCGCGAATCCCAGATGTAGACGGTCAGAATCCTTCCCTGTTGGACCTTCTGCTGACATCAAATCCTGATGGCTACCAAGCATCAATAACCGCACCACTTGGTTCATCGGATCATTGCCTTGCCACTTACAACATGCATTGCGACAGCGTGCTGTTAATTGTTAAATACCGTCGTGTGTGGCTCTACAAGTTAGCGGACTGGGATCGTATGCGGTCGTTTTTTGTATCCTATCCTTGGGGGCACTTGTGCTTCTCGCGGGATGATCCCGACAACACTGCCAACTTCGTTGCCAATGTGGTGATGCCAGGGATGAAGCTTTTCATTCCATCCTCTGTAGTGCCAACTTACGGCAGATTTCGTCCCTGGTTTGGTTCATCCCCCAAAAAAGCTTCTCGCCGGAAGCAGAAGGCTTACCAATCCTGGGCCAATGCAGTGTCTGCTCGGGATTTAAATACCAGCACATATAAAATGAAATACTCAAGAAAGAGATCACTCGGGCAAAGAAACAGCACGTCAATAGAATTGGTGAGAGACTCGAGCGCCTCCCTTCGAGAAACCGTGCATTCTGGTCTCTGCACAAAGCTATTGAAGGGAATTTCTCCAAGCCAACCCTACCACACGTCGAAAATGGATTGTTGTCCCATGATGCAAAAGACAAAGAAGATCTTCTGGGTAATTTTTTTGCGTCAAGCTTGATCCGAGATAACAGGGGACAGAAACCGCCGACCATACCGCGATGCACGAGCGTCATGTCGGATATTTGGTTTTATCAGCGCTTAGTGCAAATAGCCCTCCGTTCCGTAAAAAAGTGTGCTCCACAGTTGGCTCTGATTTAACGCGTCTTTGTCGGCTCTTCTGTTCTTCTGAGTAGTGTAATAGATCCCCAAAAAAGGTGACCGCTCAAATCCTTCCAATTACAGACTAATCGCTATAACCAATTTAATATATAATTGAATCAATTATTATTATCAATAGCCAGCTCCTTCGATACTTGGACAAACAGTACGGGTTCCGTGAGGGTCGCTCGGCTGGTGATCTCTGGGCGTACCTAACTCATCGTTGGGATCAGGCAATTGTGTCGAAGGGAGAGATATTTGCTGTTAGTTTAGACAATGTGAAGGCCTTTGATCGGGTTTGGCACAAAGCGCTGCTATCAAAATTTCCATTCCATCATATGGGCTCCCCGAGAAATTATGCAAATGGGTCATGCGGGATCCGCGGATCCGCGTTTTGTAGGTACGGGATCCAGCAGATTAAAAATTGGCGCGGGATCCCGCTTTGCGGGATCGCGCTTTGCGGGATTGCAATCCCTAACTGGCACCGATAGAAGTGAAAACGAAACTGCAGGAGTAGGCATCGTTTGTTGCCGCATGGTAAACAGAGATTAACTTCGGTCTATTGTTCTTCCGTCTTACGACTTTTCGAACAGGCAGCGTGTCCTGACGAAAGTCGTTTTTACCCGTCCCAAAATAGTGCGCTACGTTGTTATAGAAATGTTCACTTCAAATAATCGAGCAAAAGTTAGATTTATTTAATTAATATCGTTCTAAAACAAGGGAAAAGGAAATAAAATCTAAAAATACCGTACATTTTTGCTCGGAATTTCGATTAAAACGCAATATTTTAAGCCGCAGAAATATCGCAACTTTTGGCACCAACAAATCTCGTCAAACACAGGGGCGACGAAAATAAAAGAAGAAATTTGGGCGCACAATGTGAAATTAAGATTCCTGTTTGACTTCCCTCAGCCACAGGGAAGCGCTTGAAAAGAAAATTACTCGTAAACTTCGGCAATGTTTTTGCGGAACGAACAATGTTTTTTTTAATCGACAGAGATTTTCCGATATTAATCCTTCAGGGCCGCGCGAGCACCGGTGATCGCGAGAACCAAAGAATACAATGGGAATGGGGATTGTCCATTTTTTTTAAATTTTGCTCATTACAAAAACATTTCGAGGAATAAGGTCAGTGATCGTTTTTCTGTATATAAACGAAAAAAATACCCATTAGTTACTTATATTTTGGAACAAATATGTTTAACCTTAGTTTGACCTTCAATGGCGTTAAATTAGCAATAAATTCGACCAACATTACGTTTCGAACTTTTGGTAAGTTTCTCGTATCAGCTTTCACATAATGATAACTTGCTTTTGACGAACCAGACATTATAAATAAGATTTTAAGGAAAAAAAACATATTGCAGAGGTCAATTGGCCGCCGATGATGACGTCAGAGCGAAACTTTAAAAATTTATTGAGAAAAAACTAGCCAATGAATTTCAAAATTATTTAATTTATATTCTTAAAATACCCTATTTTAACGAAAAAAAATATAAAAAGTACATGTGTTTTTTTTTGGACAATGCCCATTCCTAGAACCTCCGATCGAAGGATTAAAAGTATCCTATGTCCGTTCCCGGGACTTAAAGTATACCAAATTTCAGCAAAATTGGCTAAGCCGTTGGGGCCTGAAGAGGTAACAGACAGACGGACAGACAGATAGACACACTTTCGCATTTATAATATTAGTATGGATGCTTGAGACAACCTACTTCGGTTCCTCAAAAAAAACTTAATTTAGTCCAAAACACGTGACGACTTTATTCGAAGTCGTAACGTGTTGAAATTTTATCACTTAAGTCACTACGTTCGCTTTGATTCCATAAATTATTATTTTTCGGTGACTCTTAAGGCTTTTGCGGAAAACGTAACATTTGAATGATTAAAACTTTCTCTGATGTTTCATCTTCGCACGGCCGAGGCCTGATTTATTAGAGAGCCTTTTAAGTAGCTCTGTCAACCTTTGTCTAAATTTTATTTATAGCTCGAATGCAAAAAGCCAGATAAAACTTTATGAGGAACAATGGCCGTTATTAAAAAATTAACTCTGAATTTATCTTACGTTGAGTCAGTTTTAAGTTTAAACTGCGAAGTCTCCTTGCTATGATGCATAGAGTAGAGTCATTCCAATTTTCACAAACGGGCAAATTTTACACAAAAAGGCAGCCTGACAGCGCGAACGACATGTCGTCAATTCAATGTACCATCGAGGAAATTGATTCCTATGCAATTGATAGACCAACGTCATTTGGTCGAATATGTCAATTCAATGTTAATTGTGATCTGTCGGCTGGGTTTGACGTAACGCAACCAAACTACGTAGGTCCCCCATCTGCATAGGAATCAACTTCTCTGATAGTACATCATCTTGTGCAGTAGAAAAATTGAGTTCAGAAATTGATGGATCATCGTCGCGTATCGAATCGACAACTTTAAATATTGTTTGATTGTGTGTAAATAAAATCCAGTTTTGGGTCATTTAAAAATGCTGTGCATCTTCGCGTCACGTTTTATGTTTACCCTTATTCTTTAACATAATTAATATTCGTTTGATTCGTTCTAGAACTCTACCAAATCGGATACGCTAGAGGAAAACAGATCGATATGTACCTGAATCAAATATATGGAGGCTGTGTCTGCTTGACTGAGCAAGACAAAGGCTCAAACGTTATTAATTTGTTGGAAATGCACACGCTCAGCGGAGCTGCGAGGGCTGTTTTGTACTGCGCTGGTGAGGTTCTATGAACTTTACGATTTGTGTGGAGTGCAAACAAACTCTTCAGCTTTATAATATTAGTATAGATTAACAATATTGGAGCTCAATTTTGAAGCCCTAGCCCCGTAACACATTAAGGAAAAAATTAATATAAACAAAAATTTAATATTATAACATATAAACTTTGTCAGACAGACAGACAGACATGCAGGCAGACAGGCAGACAGGCAGACAGGCAGACAGGCAGGCAGGCAGGCAGGCAGGCAGGCATACAATATTTCTTTAGATCGTTTAGAACAAGACTGAATTTCATAGTTAAAAAAATGTAGGTTAGTACAAAAATGCTTAATAGCGATTATTTAACAGTCGCAGCAAAATCAATTACCCGAACAACTACGTGATGCACCGCAGTTTTCTCTCTCAACCTACCACTGTTCTGTTTAATGGCCGGTGATTGTAACCACCGCACTGTAGACTAGTGTCCCGCAAACTTTTTGTGTTCAAGATAGAAGCTTGCGAAACACTGCTGTAGACAAAGCTGTGCAACGTAGCACGGGACCGTATGAAGTTTTGTGCTTCGTCTAACGTTTAACTATATAATTCTGCCTGCTTTTAAGGGCAAAATGTCAAATGACATTTACATGTCGACGGGATGCGGGTAGAATTACGGGAACGCACACGGTATTGTTCTAGAAACTAGGTCCTATGCTTTGTTGGTTGTTGTAGTATATTAGGTTTATCTGTCAAAACTAAAAAAGCTTTTTTTACATGAAATTGGCTATAAAAAGAAGATAAAATATACTCAGGGGATTTCTAAAGCTCGCTTCAGGTACATGGTCCATAGGCCCAATCCCCTACCCTTTTTCCTTTCCCTACTCTGCACTATTCCATTCCCTTACCATCCCTACCCTCCCCTATTACCCTATTCCCTCTTTAAAGGCCGGCAACGCACCTGCAGCTCTTCTGATGCTGCGAGTGTCCATGGGCGACGGAAGTTGCTTTCCATCAGGTGACCCGTTTGCTCGTTTGCCCCCTTATTTCATAAATAAAAAAAAATAATAAAAAAAAAATAAAAAAAATATTAGTACTTCAGTTTACCGCTAGATGTCGCTGTGCCTGCTCTACATCGCGCTATCGGTAGCACGGAACTGTTTGTAGACTACTCCGCGATCACTGAACTACGTCAACTCTGGTTTCCCTTCAAAACGTATAAATCTTTCGCCTTTTACTAAAGATTTCCGTGGAGGGGAACACTCAAATGAGTCTTACTCAATTTTTTAACGGGTCTGGTATAAACCAGACCTTATAAACTCATGACCCTCGCCGACTATTGGTGTACCTAAGGACATAAATAAACGATAATTATACTAAGATCATATTTGGCAGTAATTATACAATATCTCACACCCAAGTAATATCTAAAACTATAGGTATCACGCGGGAACCGTACATTTTTCCGGGATAAAAAGTATGAAGAAGTAACAGCGTGAAGAGGTAACAGAGTACACACAACAGTAATACAGACAGACAGACACTAATTTCGCATATTTAATGATTTTATTCAGTATGCATATTATGAGTCTGGGATATTATCGTATCATAAATTATTATTATAATATTATAATATGTTTTAGTGTTAGGTTAATTATCTGTGACTTTCAGAAAAAGCTGTATATTACAAAATGTGAATTTATTGAACCGGCAGCTTTCTGTATGTATAGAACATAACATTACTTTCATCAAAATAATGACGTAAGCAATAATAATAATAATTAATGATTAGATATTATACAAATGCTAATGCATTATGCGTCGCCACACACATTCCAAATTAGCACATCAATATTAGTCTAAAATACACCTAAATCGGTGAATATGAAAATTAATTCAGTAATTTAGGCCAATGTGTGTAGAATTCACAGACATAGATCAAGATAGATACCGCATGTCCCTCCATTTGTATGAAAACAAGCGTGTCACTTTTTTCCTATCTACTGTGACGTACCGATGATAAGAAACGTGTCCATTGTCTAGACCAACGTTTCTATTCGAATTTCCACAGCTCAATAAGGCACGAATCATAATTATTTGGCAAATAGACATTTTTAAAATTCCGATTGACGTTCAATTCTGATAGCAGACTAAAGAACAGACTTTTGAAAGACGAGCAGTGCTCGTCGTTTGGGACGGCGATATGGCACGCGAAGTACATACACATGCGTTATATATCTGTGTCTGTGGTGGAATTGAATATTTTATTGTGCGCGTATCGCGGCCGCGAACAATTCGCTAAACGAGGTACGGCGGTAATTTATGATGTTTATCACACGACGTCGTTAGGGCGTGTGACGTCACAAGCTGTTGAGTTATTAGAGCTTTTGTGTATCTGCTATCAAGGAGCAGAAGATTTTCAAGAACAGATGTTGTTAAAATGAAAGATCCAAGTCCCAATGTGTTAAAAAATCACTTGAAAGCACTTTAAGGATTATTATCAGAGAGCGGTTACGCGGACAAGCGTGCAAGCGGTCAGTTTTGCGTTATTTGTGTTGTATTACCTACGTTACATAGATATACTTACATAGTCACGCGTTCTGACCGCGTCAGAATTATCGCTCAAACGATGCGAATGCAGAAAGTTTGATCGCGTGATCGCTCTCTGTCGGATAGGTCCATTAGAATCGCGTTGGGTATGTCTTTTTTCCTTTATATCATTAAAATAGAAAAGCATTTTATCAACAGCTTAGTCGTAAAATTACATGGTAGACTCTTAATTCCGCACTCAGCATCCTCTGTTGGCTGTCAAGAGTCTATTAGTAAGTAATAAAGTCCGTAATTTTTTGCCAAAGTCTTTGTTCTTTGTCTTATGTTATAGGTAAAATAATATGTCTGAAATTCGAACATACATTACATTCTTTTACACATTTCCCACGCTTGTGTGCTGGAAAAACTATCTTTACCAAAATAGGTGTAGTTCCATGGGTCCCAGCTTGATAATGATGATTTCTATTAAGGCTCCGTATAGACTGAAACTAATTTCAGTGAACCTAGTGATAGTCGTGGGCGTTGACGTCACAGCAGGATTTCATGTCTCCCATGGGGTTAGATTGAACAGCTTTTATTACGAATAGAGGGGCGTACATACTGAGCGACGTGGTAGGTATATGTAGACCTAAACGATGATAAATGGTTTCGTATAGGTCAAAGGTTCCCAAACTTTTTTCTCATAGACCACTTTAAACATTTTGCTGGATCCGGTTGACCCCACAGCTAAACGTATTGTTCAACTTAGGGAATAGTGTGAGTTTCATCAAAATCGGCTCAGTAGTTTTAGAGATAGGGAGTTTTAATTCTCAATTACGTACAATTTTGAAGTCGGTTTTCTCTTTTTAAAATACAATAATTATTGTATTCTAAGTTTGGCTTACAAGTCACAGTGTATGGAACCAATAACCTTCACTTCGAAGTGGTAAAAAGTAAACGCAAATATTATTTTCTTGTTTTGTAGCTATTTAACGCAAAAATTACCACACTTTTATTTATTTCTAAATCTCCTCACTCTGTAATATTTAATCTGTAAATATTCATAGGAGAAGTCAAATCGGGTCACCTAATTTTATAGACCCCCGTTAATGACTCGTGGACTCCCAATTTTTTTCCACGCAAGCGTAGACCCCTATCGGGCTCCCGTGGACCCCATGGGGCCCACCTGGACCACTTTGGAAATCAATGGTATAGGTCATTGTTGAGGTTCGAAGTTTAAAAACAAACAAACAAAAAGGATCTAACAAAAAGGCCCTCTCTAGGCTGGGATGTTATGAATTACCATTTTTCTCACTATTGCTACGAAAATTTAAGCACTGTTTGCAGTAAGCACATTCGATGCAGATCGTGGGCAATCATAGACGATTAAGCTCCTCTACAGTTAATAATAATCGCCAGTAATAGTCATTATAGTACGTACAAGAAAAAACTGCTGTGCTTTAGGCTATGGTCCCTTTAGTCTCCTACTAAATATTACACAGCAATTATAGTTATGCAAGATCTGCTTGTCTTTTTCTGACACATTGGACTTACATGATAGAAAAAGTCAGAGGACCTTGAAAATCTATCCTTGTAAATCGTAAGGGTCAATGTTTAACACAAATTCTACTTTTTATCCCAACACTGTATTGCCTTGAGAGTTTATCAAGGTCATTTATCTAAGATTTACAGTGAAAACTAGTAAAATCTAGAATTTTCTCCCATATGTATAATACCAGATGGCCAAGTATGTACGCATCTCTGGTTATTCCACGTTACATTATATGTATAAACGTTTATGGCGTGAATAAATAAGGTTTTAACCAGTAAATGTCATGTGTTTTATTACACGATCCAGTTGTTTTCGGATTAGGTTCCTCAGCTACAGTTTTATAGACTAGGGGATGAGCGTGAAAAACGATCGCGTTATCTATATTGCGGATGTAAATAGAAAAAACTAGTTACGGATGTGGCCACAAGAGCGTATTCGGTTGACGGAAATTCTGCTCACATTCAGTTTCATAAAGGTGAAGGCACACGAACGTGATTTTGCAAATCATGATTTGCATGAAAAATTAATTGATGCGACAGAAGTTCTTTTTCGAAGGACCTTCTGAACTTATTTCTATGTTTTGTTCTTCACGCAAGTCTTAAATGTAGACTCGGAGTTCAAAGATAGACAATATAGAATAAAAAATAATTGTGAATGATAATCAGCTGAAACTTAAAGCTTAATAGTTTTATGTAATTAATATTTTATTGATCAGTGGATTTGCCGGCTTTAATGTAATTAAAGCGGGTAATGAGAAGTAGCCGAGGTATTAATCAATATGATCCACTCGATTACCGCAAGACGGGAATGCTACATTACTCTGATTGCCGCCCGCCGAATTTTCCGATACATTGCCAATCATTTGCCAGGTGAAATATAAAATCCTAAGTTCTAATGATTCCTCGCTTTTCAAAGTATTTTTTTTAATCCAGTAAAAAATACTTCGTATATTATGATATTATATTTTTAAAAGTCTATATGTATGTCGTTAAGTCTACATTACGTTTATAATTCCATAATTTGAAATCCTTACTGGATAAATACGTTTTACAGACCCAAAAAGCTGTGTGAAGCGACAATTAGAACTAACGCCGTCATATTGTACATTTTACTCGAAACCCAGCTGTTTCAAATACATATATGCGGTAAAACAGCCGAGTAGGTGATGATGATGTTGATTAGATTACCAGGACGCAATTGGTATAGGCAGTTTTCATTGTCAGTTACAAAAATATTGCAAATGTATTTCTGCAGAATCTGAGTAAAACCATACCTTTTGTTTCCCTTTTCTGTTTACGTTCTGGTAATTAAAATTCTTTCCGACTTGTAGCTTTAATGAAAAGTTTGAAAAATTTCCCCTCCGGCTAGTAATAAGTTGGAAATTCCGCACATGATCGAACAATCCTTTTCAAAACAAGCCCGTAGATAAGTATTCAGAATACGATCAGTCGAATGCACCCGTTACGAACTTTTTCATTTCTTCTATTTCCATTATTCAATTTCGCATAGTTTCCGCCTGGATGGGAAGAAATATCGTGTTCCCACTTAAAACTTCCCGTTTTATTTCCATAAATAAGAACAGTTAGCGAACTCGTAATTGCGAAGTTAAATGTAATCTATTTATCGGATCTTCGTCTACTTTTGTACTCGCATTAGGAAATTAAGAGATGTTCTATTTCCTTTCATTTCTGATAGAAATCTTTTTATACTTGGTTCGTTTGTGTCTGAGGTTTTATTATATTCTGGTCCCCTAATATTTTTATTATTTTAAATTCTGTCTTGGCTTTTGCCGGTACAATGAAAGGTAGAGGCTTGTAGGCAGAGGAATGTAGTGTGGAAAATATTATTATTATTATTATTATTTGACGATGTGTACATTAGAAGCTGACTGTGGTTAGTCTTACTAGATCAACAAAGCTAGGATACTACTTTCTTGAACCAGATCAAATTACTTGAACGTAGCAATTAGCTTCTTGAAAGTTTTCAACGTACACAAACATGTTGATTTAATTTTGTTTTCAAGATGTCCTCGTTCCAAAGTTTAATTTTCGATTTGTAACTGTTAGATTTTCGTGTATTTTCCACACATATTATTTGTACGGTCTGGTTAGTAATCACGTTTGGCAGATGATTTATCTACTTTATGGGTTTGCTAGTGTAGAGTTTCTTTTACCTTGTTTAAAATACCCACAATCCACATTAGATTTTGCAGTATTCAGAATTGTGTTTTAATATTTTTAGATTTTCATCACAACATTTTATAAAATATTGATCAATAGTCGTAGTGTATTTATTATAATTAGTAAATGTAGAGCTCTAACTCTACAGTGAAGGAGGCCTGAGGATGGAGGGCGCTGGAGGGCGCTGGAGGGCGCTGGAGGGCACTATAATGCAGAGACGAGAGCCGATGGATGGTTATTAGGCGCTCCACTTTAAGGGCCCACTCAAATTGTAACTTAATTCCACTTGAAGTGTTTTAACTTGGCTTAAATTAATATTGGAATCTATTTTGGCGTGAGAGCCAATAAATCGTTTAGGCGTTGTTGTTCTGAAGTGGAGCTTAAGCGTTGGTTAGTCGAGATTATGTTAAGACGAGAGTATTACTTAGACGGCTTAGACATAAGAATTTTTTTAATTCTTCGATCGCGGATTCTTGGAAATCTATTGTTTACGGGATCGAATTCGACCGCTTGGAAGTTGATAGGTGTTTAGAATCCGCTTGTTGTACTGAGGCAAAATAATTACACCTTGATATCAATTCCAAAAGTATAATTTTCAAGGAGATTAAATATGAACAATTTTAAAAGAGAAAAATGACAATACAAAATCGAAGGCGAAAAACGTCAATATTATTTATTTTTAATATTTCTAGGGCCACTTGCACCATGATGTTTAACTCAGAGTTAAAATTAACTCTGAGTTAAACATCATGTCATCTCTATCACTCACTTGGTCAGTGACAGATATGACATGATGTTTAACTCAGAGTTAATTTTAACTCCGAGTTAAACATCGTGGTGCAAGTGGCCCGAGTTAAACATCGTGGTGCAAGTGGCCCTAAAAGGAGTCCTAAAAGGTTCTAAACAATAGGTTAAAATGATTTAATTGATAAATTATTAAATTGATAAATTATTAAATTGATACTTTCAAGGATTTGGGATAAAATCTTTAGTTTAACAGCAGAATACTATCCTCTAAAAACTTTAGAATGTAGAAGTAGTACATACCATGGACTTAATACATACACGTTTGACCATGGGTCCATGTCACAATTATTACCTTCAAATTTCAATACTCCTTTCGAGTTTTACGCTAGAAAAATACACTCAGAAAAAACATTGAAATAAAAACTCTATGTTCATTCTGCGGTCAAATCAAAATATTTTATTTCAGCGGTTTTTTACGATCAATTGTCATGCCTCAGAGGCCATTGGAAAAATGTTTTCAGTAAAAATGTAACAATAACATGGCGTGTTAGCTAGACTAGCGGCGATTGGTGAATCTGCACGTCTGATTTGGTTTGTCCGTCGGTCCGTGACACCAGATACGGTTCACCAAACCTCTAAACTATTAGTGTAATTACGTTTATTGTAAAACGTCAATATTGCGGTTTTCAACAAGCTTTTTTAGTCGAAATATTTTGGAAATTCCTACTAATGTTATGAGTGTGAAAGTTAATTTCGTGTGAATGTATTTTGGTGTTATTGTAACGTGTACCCAGCAAAAGGACTTAAGCTACTTTCTATTCCAAAATAAGACAAATTTTGCAATGGGATAGCCGATAGTGTGTTAAAAACCTAGTTATGATTCATATCAACAAATCTCATTTTTTATTTTTTATTCGAATGGGTCTAACCTACTGGTCTGGTTAAGACCATGGTAGTTTAATCGTGGCTATAACTAATTTGTTGCTAGTTGGTTTGGAGATAAACAATGAGGGGGCCTGGCCCACTCCCAGTCACACGTGTGACATTCTAATCGGGCAATATTGGGGAGAGCGAAAATAAGCTATTTTCATCTGACGTCCCTGGGTCCCCCAAACAAATCTCATCAGTTCCGGGATAGAACTGATGCTAACTTAGCTTCACAGTAGCTGTCACGAAAATGTTTCGTCGCTACTCGCCTAGAATTAATAACTAGACGCGGGCTGATGATGACAGCCGGTTAAGCCGCTTAATGAGTTCGGTGGCACAATCCGCTTTTCCATTAACATAAAATTTGGTGATTAGTTATCTACTCCGAGCGATACGTTTTGTAATTACGTCGATGCTAACCGGGTTACGTCGTTACAGTTATTGGATATTGCCGTTTAACGAATATCAGTTTATAATGTTTACTATTAGCGCAATGTTTCAGATAATTTACTATTCTATTGAATTACATCGGCAAATTATATTTATGAGTGTCGATGTACTGTGTACACAAAATTGTGTTATTATTTTCTGAGAGCTAACATTGTTTACATAAATACTATCTCGTAGAGCACTGTAGCACGGCTACGCAGTATTTTTAGCCAAATCTCGTAGCACTGCTACGGAGAATTTTTTACAAATTCTCGAAACGGTGCTACGAGTGACGTCAATTTCTACCCAAATTTCGTAGCAGCGCTACGCGTTTCGTCAATTTGCACCCAAATTCTCGTAGCCGTACTACGTTATGATAAATTGAGACAAATTACGTGACGTTCTTACGTGCGTTTCTGTGATACGATCTAAAGTTCCCAGATTTTACGTCACGATACAAGCCAAATGAAAGTTTACGAGTGTTGTCGCGCAACTTTTGACAAGAGGCGGCGACAAGCCACGAATTATTATGTCGCGTTTGCGTTATCGCCTACTTTCCATGTATATTTGTTTAAATATACTTAACATTTAATCTCGAGGTTGATGATACATAATATTTTGAACAAATTTTCCAGCACCGTTTATTTACTAAAGATAATAATAGAGTAAATTTAACTTAAACATTGCCTCGTTCGTGTGTTTGAGACACGTAACAGTGGCACAAGATACAAAAGCTGTTTACACCGATTACAATGCGTGTATGTGACGGGCACTCAATATGAATGTTACATTTACAGAATGTAAAGATTTGAAAGTATTTTAAATGTTTTGTAAAGTTTACTGCTTTTCTTTGCTTAATTCTATATATATTAACTAGCTGTCCCGGCAAACGTTGCTTTGCCATAATATAAAGTATTTCGCCCTGGATATTATTTTATTGAAGTGACTAAATAAGGATGTCACCATGGCAACGTCGATCGCTATCTCCTCTCACAAACAATGGTCGCCGTCAGTCTCATGTTGTAATAATTTACTATTATTTATGCACTTATCAATACATAAAGTACCTAGTAGCCGATTCTCAGACCTACTGAATATGCATATAAAATTTTGGTAAAAATCAGTAAAGCCGTTTCGGAGGAGTTCGTGGACTAACATTGTGACACGAGAATTTTATATATAAGATATGTGAGCAAACAACTTTGGACCCCTTTTGACGAAAAATGCGGAGACGTTGGTGCATGAAATTTCGTACAATTATAGTTTATAATATCAGGGGTCACCAATTAGTTTCGCTCGGGGTCCGTTTTAAGAAATAAAATGACCCTCGCGGTCTACACATTAAAAATATATATTTATTAAACAAAGGTAATTACGGAAATTACTAAGGTGTGTATTTTGTATCAATGAGAAAAGTGTAAATTTTTTTTGAGCTATATGTTCATCAGTATGTCGAGACCGAAATTAATTTTTAACGAAGTTCATCTTCGAACATGCTTGGTTCGCACACAATGGGTCGGCAGTCCGGATGCGGACCGCGGTCCACCATTTGGTGATCCCTGGTTTATATAAAGAAGAAGTGCATCGAGCCAATATTGTTTTAAAATTATTATGCTTTTGTAATATACTTTATTTTAATAAATAAAACGTTACACACACTACAATGTGCACACTACTATATTTTGAATGACAAGCATAGGCTTGAATGGCAATTTGAATGGCAAACATACACACGTTTATTATGGTCATTATGGTCTATTTATAAAATAAAAATGGATTGTTTTTTTATTAAATCTGAAATAGTCAATACTTTAAACGGGGAGCAAAAAAAGGAAGGAGAAAATTGGTAATAGAATATTAATAGCATTGAAATTTATAATTAATAAAGGTCGAATTTCGACCATTTGGTGATTTCTAGTTTTCATAATTATGTGGTACTGTAAATAATATCTTGGACTGTGTATATAATTTAATTTACTATATGTTGCTCGCTACTTTAAGTTTTCACTCCGTTGAAAATCATTTAAAGTCCCGCCCGTTTTGTACATCTTTTGACATAAAATTAATCCTTTGTCCTTTCGAAAGGCTCAAAGTATCTACATGCTAGCTTAGATCTAAATTGATAAGCGGTAAAAGAGTGAAAACAGACAGATAGCTTTTTTTTTCTATGGACAATTCACGCCACGTCAGTCTGACCCCGTGCAGCTAGACACATACCTATTAATAATATGAAGTATAGATTATGCATATAATAACATGTTATAATTGTAGATATAAATTAAATGTATATCATTATTACAATAGCGACTTACAGATGAACTCAGTTGTAATCTCGCGATAATGAACGTTTTATATTATTCACCGCGGCGTTCGGGCTGTAAGTCCTAAATCCACCAATTTCATTTACACAATACACAGATTAAACGCTGCTCCACCGATCTTGTTACGGAGATTAGCGCCATTCAAACACATAGATGTTTTCCACATTGTGACTCTAAGCCTATTTCAGGTTTGATAAAATTACGAAGTGTTCTATTCAGGTAAAATGACTGATCTATTTGTTAAAAATACCGAATAAAATGCGTGACATTAGTTTAAATGCCATACTTAAACTGATCGCGCATTTTGTCAGCGCCGTACGCGCCGAACGCACCGCATAGTTCACGAAATGCGACGCGTACGGTGCGGATGAAAGTGCGTCTCACATCATTTTATACAATTAATTCTAAATGAGAGCTAGTCCACGCGGCGCGTTGCGTCAGCGTTACGACGACGCAGCACTGCCGTTGGACGCATAGCCGGCCACACGGGCGCTGCGTCATCGCAGCGTTATTACGAAGCAGCGCGACGTCAACACCCCACGTTTCGTCTCGAGGGCTGCTGTCCGTCATGTGTGCATTGCGACGACGCAGCGCGCCGTGTGAACACATTGGTTATTTGTATGTAAAACAACGCAACGGCAGCGCTGCGTCGACGTAACGCACCGTGTGGACTGACTCTTAAGGCGCGTACGGCCCGTGCTTGCTGATAAATATGCGATCACTTTAAATAGCGACAAAGGCAAATTTTCCAATCAGGCGAAGCGACTCATTGCTCGGTCAGGCAATCCGGGCGAAGTTCACAGTCGTCGTTTCAGACGTTGTAAATGTCTTGCCGATCTCAGAAATTTCGATAGTGTGATCTGGGAATCTGCGCTGTTTGGTTTGAAACATTATATTAACAATTTTTTTTCAAAAAAATGTACAAGGACATGAAAATACCTACTGCAAACCTTTTACCCTTCATATTTTAAACCACTCTTAAGAAATGTGGCCGATTCTACTGAAACCATATCTACTGATCAAGAATTATTTTGAAAGTTTCAAAATATCTGCGATGTCTTTCCTAATCCAGTAAGTATAGAATCGATTGGCCAGAAAATTGGGTGTTGTCACCTTCTTTGTTAGACACACAGACCAACCACCGGAACGAAATTAATATTTCGGAACAAATCAACAGTGGTTTATTGTTGTTGGTTCATGAGCACTGGTCAAATTTCGGAACGTACCCATAGTAAAGTTCATATTCCACAGGGAATAAGAAATGACACATCCGCCATTACATAGTGGAAATATATTATTTACGGTCAATTAATATAATATGGGATTAATTCCCCAAAGAGTGCTGAACTGCTGACTGGGATGTGACGGGAAATAAGTCTAAAGGTGGGTTGTACCAACTTACTTTAACAAAATGTCAAATTATCAGCTGTCAAATCTCTAGTTAAAGTTACTAATGGACGCCATATTTTAGTACAATTTTGCTCAGCTAAAATTAAAGTCTTTGACATACAGTCTTTGGCTCACAGTTTTGCCATTACAAATAATTTTTTCCTGTCAATTTGTATGGATAATTCATTTTTTATACTTACTGTCACCCCTAATTCATTTTTTTAACTCTAATGGTGCTCCTAAACCGTTACATTTTGTTAGGAACTGTTACATGTTAAAAGTGCTCCTACACTGTAGAAAATGTTTACTAATATTTACTAATATTTTATAACATTTAAAATATCTGGTATTGGCACACCGCATACCCCGTCGTTCTTTATAAAATATTTACAAACAAAAGGTAACACAATATGTTTTATTTTGTTATAATTTTATTGCTATAATTTGTTAACTTACGTTTACTAAACATTTTCTAACATGAAAACATTTATAACATTTTTTAACATTTGTGATTAAATGTTTGCTAACAAATGTTTACTACCGTTACTAAACATTTTGTAACTGCGGTGTGGGAGCACCATAACTTTAGCAACAGAGATCTGTCAAATTCTGTGGTCAAAGTTAAGGTTATAGTAAAGTTAAACTTTCACTATAACTGTAACTACATACTGTGGTGTAACCCACCCTAAATGGCATATTTATTTTTGTTCATTGACTACCTACCTAGAATCTAGATTCTAGACGAACCTCAACACCAGATAACGCTATGGGTTATAGTATTCTTAGTATTCATATTATTTATGAAAGTATACAACATCTAGTTGTTTCGTATCTAGTTGTGTTTGATAAGACAAAATAGTATATTATAACTAACGAAAGTAACTTTTTTTATTCTTAGGGCCTGTTTCACCGCTTCCTGATAAGGCTATCCACCACTTAACTTGACACATAGAGTATGGAGAATCTGTCAAATAAGCCTATCGGGCACCTTATCAGGAAGCGGTGAAACAGGCCCTTATTGTATTATCCTGTTATAATTGGTAGTTCTAGTATTTTCAATCAAAAATGGCATAATAGGAAGACTGCTAAAGATTTGGTTTCCATGCATCATATTATTATTATTATTATGTAGTTATGTGCTATAGAGGGTAACCAAACATTTGGCAGTCATTGCAAAACTTGTCTTTTAAATGCCTACATCGAGGTGACAATTTCGCTGAATATTCGAGTACAGTTTACGTTATTTCCCCAGCGAGTTTGGGTGAAATATGCGCCATATTAATTCGATACGAGGCGCGTAATGTGACTAAATGCTGCAAATTGAATCGTGTCACGGGCCCTAACGGCCGGGTTTAGGGCGGTTTTACACATAATATTGTCTTATCTAAATTATGTGTAAGGGTCCTTATGTTGTGTATCAAGTTCACAAAGATTTTAACATATTCTTGTATAAAGAGCACGATATTTCACATGGTCGATTTAATTATTGCAATTAAAATACCCACTAAAGTTGATTACATAATATTTTTAAGATTGATGTTTGTAGTGTCCAAATAAGTTTTAATATTAAGACAATTTTGTTTGTTTGTTACAGGTACTGTATTCTCTCAGAATATTATGTCTTCGTGATGTTATATACTTCTGATATGTAAGTGATGTTTAAATCCTAATATAAATGTTACGTCTAGATTTTTTTACAAATTAGACGTTATTTGTAAAATAGCCCAAAATAAATCTGACCTTCTACGTGTCACACTTAAAAGAAATGTCTCTTTATCGAAGGATATAAGCATGTAATGCTCGGATTCCAAGTTTTTTTTAATCGACTTCAAAAAAAGGAGATTATATTTCGCGACTTCATTCTTAGCGATTTATGCTTACTTGTTGTATAGTGGCGCTTCCATGCGTCACCCTTGCACGTATTTTAGAGATATGTTTAAAAAAAAATGTCACTGTCACTGAGTCACCTGTCATTATTCATGACTTTTCCGGCGCTTAGACTCGAGCTACTCATTCCGTGTTTTCGTGCCGAACCCTTCGCACGTTCGCAACTTACCTACGGTCAACGGTGTGGAGCTTTCAACATGGGAAGAAGCGTTGGAGTCCGGATAGCGGAGAAAATATTCGAAGAAAAATGGGACGACAAATCGATTCATCCTCGTCAGATATCATACCAAGTAAGTTTTAACTCACTGGGAATAGCCATAATTATACTTATTTTATATTATAATTTAATAATACCAAGGGATATATCAATAGATAACGCATAATTATATATTTTTCGCGTACTTAAGGGTTTTCTGTTACGCAATAAAAATGTACCGTCGAAATTTATTTTTTATCTACCTACATTTAATGTAGAATATCTACGAATACGCAACTGCTAATATTACCTACCAACTTCAGGGTTTTTGCTGTTATATTTCACGTAAATTACGAATGCGCAACTGCCAAGGTCGGGGCTTTTGCTGTTCGAAAACAGACACGCAACTACCAACTTCAGGGTTTTTGCTGTTATATTTCACGTAAATTACGAATGCGCAACTGCCAAGGTCGGGGCTTTTGCTGTTCGAAAACAGACACGCAACTACCAACTTCAGGGTTTTTGCTGTTATATTTCACTAAATTACGAATGCGCAACTGCCAAGGTCAGGGCTTTTGCTGTTCGAAAACAGACACGCAACTACCAACCTCAGGGTTTTTGCTGTCATATTTGATGTAAATTACGAATACGCAACTGCCAAGGTCGGGGCTTTTGCTGTTCGAAAACAGACACGCAACTAGCGAAATCGGGGTTTTTGCTGTTAAAGAATATATATATATTTTTTACACCTACCTACATGTTGTAATGTAAATAACGAATACGCAATTACTGCCAATAATTCAGGGCTTTTGCTGTTTGAAAACGGACACGCAACTATCGACACTGGGGTTTCCTTGCTGCTATAAAATATAATATTTTTTTTTTTAACATCTACCGACACTTGATGCACATTACGAATACGTAACTGCCAATATCAGGGCTTTTGCTGTTCAAATAATATGACAATACAACTACAAATATTGTGGTTTTTGACAGATCGTGATGATCCTGTTTAAGAAGTTGATCGCGCGCAGACCATATTATGGCCCTTATTCCTGGAGGAATCCGCGCCGGAGCTGAATCTCACACCTGCAGTCGCCCCGACGTCGTCGAAATCGGCATCATCTACAGGGCCTGATGGCGATCAGCCACAGGAGCAGACGAATGACGGGACACCAGGTGAGGAACCTTAGCCTATTCAGGACGAAACGTCTTGCAACTTCTGGGCGACGTTCCAGAACCATAAATAAATAATCGGCCAAAAAGCCAGTCCACAAAGATATTGTGGGTTGGTGGCATGAAGTTATTATAAAGGTTTTTTAACAATTGAATATCTGTCGTGTCTGCGATTCCCACGATCAAGTTATTAAAGGACAAAGAGGCGCTAAATGCAAATCTGATAAAAGTGATAAATAACTTTTCGGGGAAGAGTTTGCTGAGAGGCTAAAAGTGGCTGAATCTTTTCAAATGTTGATCTCTTGATCAAGCTCCAAAAGAGAAACTAGTAACTACTAAGTACTAAGTTTCCCAGTAGCATTAATATAAGTACAATTTTTCTTTGTTTTCTACAAGCGCGAGCGCCATCCCGCCCGCCGCCGCGCCCCCACGAGCGAGCGCCTCGGGAGCCCGCCGGCCTGCGCCCCAGCCGCCCCGCCGCAGAGAGCGACAACTCGAGCGCAGACGCGCATGCCAGCCTATCGTTAATTATTTATTGAGGTACCCTACTACGCAGGCCGATTACGTTATTTCTATGACGAGTGGTGTATCACACCACCTGCGATAAAGCTATGTTCTTAGATAATACCGAAACCTAGTTCTGTGACAAAATATTCATAATAAAATTGAAAAAACTCAAGCTGTGGACACTAGATAGAAAGATAAATTGTGTCAATTTTAAAAACGTTAAAATTGAGGATAAAGGCACTGTCTTAAATTTTTTTTTATCACCTATTAAGTAGGTAATTGTTTTAATATGACTAGGATCGATTTAAATAAAGGACGCATATTCTTCAATACCGATTCATTAATCTCGTAGATAATATTATAGTATATAATATATTATATACCATTCGACATAATAATACGTACTGCTCCATAATATATCTTTGCTAAGATTTTGGAACCAGTTATTAACGATATAAACAGAATTAAGAAAGTAAATTGGTGCTAGTATGTATATTATATTTACATAATTAGGTTTATATTCCTTAACTTTTACTTTTAAATGTACAACTTAAACTTGTAAATGTTGTCAGAAATGTATTATACAGTTATACTTTCCTCTCGTACCGTAATGTATTTGAAAAAATGGGATTTATTATTATTAATGAATCGAAGATTAGGATTACTACCTGATATTAAATTTAAATTGTTTCGTTTTTAATTCTGCGTCTATAATTCTGGAACTACCACAGGAAAATATTAAATATCACAAAAAACCATTTATGAATAGAAAGAATTAGGAAATGTAACGTAATTTTTTATAACCTTTCCATGATCCCAGTTACAATCAGTAAAAAATCTTTTCAAAGGATGTTCTAAGCCAAAAAAGCTGAGCCAAGGAAATGTGAAATAAAATCATTTAAATTTTCATTAGCAATTTTCTCAGATGCTTCTATTTTTTAGTCGATCGATATCACGATCGCTATTTTGCGTATAAACAGAATGGTAACGAAATGGGTAGCGTTCAGTATAGTCATTTAAATTCTATAACCAGGGAAAATTTGGTAAGGGTGTGATGACAAGAAAATTAGTAAACGAATTTGGTGAATTCGACGTAGATTCATTTACTATTATAGTCTAGTGCCAAAGTAGTGGTATGAAGACCCTGATGATTGCCGACACAGCCGTAGTTCCCATTGTTTAAGAAATTATCTAAGAATCATAAGTATATTATCATTTGTAAGCCTAATATTAACGTGTTAAATATATTTATAAAGTAAGTCCTGTAACATCTTCATCGCTCGCTACGTATAGTTGCCGCGAGGCTATCCGGGAGAAGAACATACTTGAGATCACCACTGTCTGAGGAATGTGTTAAAATAATACTAAATTATTTATCCGATAACACATATTAATATTATATGCAATACCATAGTGGTATAAAATAATGGATAATGTATTGTAGAACCCATTACTACGATTTTTATAATTTGTTAGTCAATAGGGTAATAATAGCTTTTCTGTCAGATAAACTGAGCCAATGTGCTAAATATTAAGCACATTAAATTATAAATAGTTTTCAATCTGCCCTATCATTATTGTGTACTAATTTAGAAGAAGATAATATCAACTCAAAAGGTTTGTGAAAGGAACTTACAGAATGAGACTTATTAAACCGAATGATGAATGGTGAATTGGGATACTAATATTGCCCTATCATTTATTCTGTAGTGGCCCAACGAAAAATCGTTCTAAAAGTTTTTGCTAAGAAAGCTGCTACTGTACTTGCACTTGTTATGAGGGCATAGGACACAAAAATTAGATGTAATAAAATATGTAGCATTAATTTTGCTGAAAAAGATGAGGTTTTAAACTATATACTTACCGAATATAATGAAAACATAATATGTACTTAATTGATTATACTGTAGGTTCTTGGTGGAAACTTAAAGGTGAAAACTTTTTATAATAAAAAACTTCTAAACTTTATAGTTTTTAACCGGTGCTTAAAACTTCCTTACTATTCATAGGGCTATAAGATTGGTCCTGCATTATTATGCCTATATTTAAATAAAACAAAACTGTCATAAATCGGATTATCCTTTTTATTAGTTTTCTTAAATCATATTATAATAACAATATTTGTACTCAAACATTAAGTAACTGGAGCATGTCTCATTTATATACACCTTTATAGACATAATATTAGGTAAAAGTGGTATTGATACTTCAATTTTTGGTCCATATAGCACTCGGTACACAGCTACGATGAAAGCCAATAAACTGGGAGTCAATATAGAACCAACCAAAAATCTCTAGGGCAGAGTACCTAATAGTTAATAACTACATCTACTATATTCGCTAAATTCTATAATAAGGAAATATTTTTCCCCAATCTAGACAGAATAAAATTTTGTAAATATTATAATTATTTATGTTAAGTATAAGAAAGAAATATATTTACTTTAGTCAGTTACTTCAAACGTTATCTAAGATTATAATAAGGAGTAAAGAAAAATATATCTATTTGTAATATTGAAAATTACTTTTAAGTATTACCAATGATAGGTATTATAATAATAATTAATACCTATTACCTACACATCTTTTGTAAGTAATTTAAAACCTTAGATAAAAATAGAAAATTACTTAAACATTTTATATTTGTTTTACTCCAAACATCATACAACAAGTAAGCATAAATCGCTAAGAATGAAGTCGCGAAATATAATTGAAGATCAAACGAACTTACCTTAAGTGAAGTTCGATCACAATTATATGAGCGACTTCATTCTTAGCGATTTATCCAAACCCACCCCATATTACAGGTGAGTCGACTATTACTTTGACTGTTACCAGTCTCTCCCTACCCAAGTTACAAATATAAAATGAACACCGCAGGTAAGTTATATTTGCTCTAAACAAAATGAGTAGCTCGAGTCTAAGCGCCGGAAAAGTCATGAATAATGACAGGTGACTCAGTGACAGTGACATTTTTTTTTAAACATATCTCTAAAATACGTGCAAGGGTGACGCATGGAAGCGCCACTATACAACAAGTAAGCATAAATCGCTAAGAATGAAGTCGCTCATATAATTGTGATCGAACTTCACTTAAGGTAAGTTCGTTTGATCTTCAATTATCAATTCGACGCGTATGTATGTAATATTTCCAGAACTGCCCAGTTTTTGTATATGTTAATCTATGACAGCTTCTGAGCAAATGTGCCAAATTTCAAAAGTGTATGTATGTATGTATGTATGTATGTATGTATGTCTGTTTTTATGTTTGTGTACGAATATCTCCGGAACCACAAGTCCGATTTTAGTGATTCTTTTTTTATTGTACTAGGTATTGTTCGACTTAGGGAATGCTGCAAGTTTCATCAAAATCAGTTCTGTAATTTTTGAGATAGGGAATTTTAATTCTTAATTAGTACAAAAATTTGAAGTCGGTTTTATTCTTTTTAAAATAATATTATTCGCCAAAACCTCTTAGCGCAGCCTGATAATTACTCATAACATATACATGACGCTTCAGAAATTTGGTACCAATTTGTAATTCAGTATTCTATTAAAACTGTCATCCATAACGAAGGCGACCAAATAAATTGAAGGGTTAATATAGAATAGCTCTGGACCCTTTTTTGAAATATCGCCTTTGAGTGTCTTGGGAGGCAATCAACTGATTTTCCATTAATTTGAAAGCTCTTTAATGTAATTATTAAATATGATTCTTGATAATATAATATTTATTACTTCGAGAATTTTCGTCTCGATCTTTTTCTTTTTATTTTAGTTGGATGATTTTTGTTTTACTTGTAAATGTTAAATGTTAATATTCTGCCATCTTTGATCTTTAAGTACTATAGCATGGTGAAATATTAAACGCATCTATTTTCTGAGGCCGTAACTTTTGTGTTCTTGGTCAAGCTTGACCTAAATAAACTTTTTTATTAAATAACAGCTGTTTGATGTTAAAGTACTTAAGCACTTTAGTTTAATAATAATAATAATAATTTTATTTGTAAAAATATGGTACAGAGGGTGATACAATTTTTTCAAGTTTGCGCATTTTGTATTTAGAATTAGTTGTTATTTCTTTCAAGTAACAAAGTTATACTTCTAAATATATTATAAATATTTAAACGTGTATTAATTCTGCAAAGTTTTGAATTGGAATAAACATTCTGTATTTAGACGTTAATTAGTCATACATTTATGCGTACATTTCACGCTAGACACACACATAAATACGTAAACATTCAATGCAAATTCCAAGTATTTACTTAAATTAAGCTTTTAGTTCCGCGCGTGGATCGCGAGTCAGTAATTAAGGAATGTGCGTTTCACTATTTCCTCGGTATGACGAAGTGTGAGCACCTTTGAAGTGAAAGGGTCGAAGTGTAATTAGCGTGAAATTTGTGGAAATGACAGGATGGCGGGGTCTGTTTAATTTTCATATGCTGCAGTTTCCATTAGTAGTAAACTGCAGAATGGTGAAGAAAAGTATGAGAACAAACACTAAATTTTTTTATGTATTCGTAATTTAAATTCTTATTATAGTAGTAATGTAATCTATTATGTATTTAAATAGACTAGTATATCTAGTTTTCGTAAGTAAAAATCTCGTTTCCAGTTTTTTTAATCCGGTAACTCGTCGAATGTCATTAGAGCTTTGAAGTTAAATCGTATCGAAACAATATTAACGTTGTCCAAAAACAGTAGAATTTAGCTGGTATCACAATCTGATGTTAACTATTTTTGCTGAAATTGTTGTAAATTAAAACATAGTAGAAATAGTGCCTGAAAAGTGTTTCATAAATTTTAGCTGGTTAGTTGGTAACACCAATCCAAGTTTCGTTGCAACGCCGTGTCACAGTTCCTCGCGGATGTAATTTAACACTACACTGCTAAAAGCTAATTGACGCGGACGAAAATATCTGACACGTGCGACGTGACGCCACGTGACGCCACGTGACGCCTTTGTCACTGACACCACTGACACAAATGACGCCTTCATTCCGCTCAAAAATTGATCTTGGTTCTTAGAATCGACATCTGGAAATTATAGTATGGAATATGGATATTGAAATAAAATAAAAACTATTTACGTAAATAATCTTTGGTAATTAATTTCTACTTAAGAAGGAAAAAATAAATCATCAATTAATAGTTTGGTCGATTGATGTTGAACTTATTATTTTAATTTAGCGAATATTCGGACAAAAACTTTTTAATATTACCTGTCAAACTCTTTCAATAAAAGTTATAAAATAATAAATTGTGTCTCTGAGTGCGGCCGTTATTTACCTGTTGGGAACCAAAGAGGCTCTGTATTATAAAATACATAAAATAAGAGTTGAACGAACCGCTACAACAGTATCATTATGCAATTGTTGCATATAATTCGGTATAATAAAGCACCGTCTGGCTCCGCGAGGGCCCTTAGACGGGGACAGTTATCGCTTTGTTTTGGTCTATCAGGATCTCTTGACAGTCTTGTCTATGGCTCTTTGTAGGATTTTATTAATGTTTTTTATTTGTATACAATTTGAAATTTTTATTATTTCCGACTCTGTTTCACTGTGTTTAGTATTTATTCTTTCATCATAAAAGTAGCGTGATGAATTCGATGTTGGTATCTATAGCCGAAGCACAAAATCGCGATTCTTGAAGAAATGGACAGAAGAGGCCTTTGCGATAAGCGTAACAATAACAACTTAACTTTAAATTTTATTCGAGCCCCCTCTAGGTTATCAAAAATAATAATAAGTACCGAATCCAAATTCCTTACAAAGTCTAAACGTTAAAAAAGCAGTATTATGACGCCAGAACTGATCAGTTAAACATAATGACGCAAAATGACAAAACATTAAAATAAACCGTCAACATTCGCAGGGTACAATCACACTGCATTTGCCAATCAAATTAATTATATTTCGATTAAATTACATACAAAACTACTGGAGCGGTTGTTTAAACTGCCCATTACTCATAAAATTAAGCAAAAATACTGCAACACGCCCATTTCATTTGTACTAATTAACTTAATTTATATTTCCAATTAGTTGATGCGTTGTCGCAAATATTTATTTATTTGAAACAATTGATGTACAAATACTTAGTACACAAGACTGATAGAAGGTAGGTGGCCATTAGAAATATTATATGAATAGCAAATTGGCCTGCTAGATCAAAGTTCAAACTGTGAATGACTCTGCATTAATTTTATTAATTATTCTAACGTTTGTATTGTAATAATATAATCATGTATCTTATTAGTTCTGTATCTGCATAAAATAATAAGTACCTACTGATCGCACACGGTAAACTTAAACATCTAGCTCTTGGTCACTTCTTATATAAGAAAATATAATGTATCATGGCCATAGTAACAAATTACGTCTGTCCGTCGGTCACGCGAGCACATATTTATGACGTAGCTGTACGGTCGCTCTATTGCTTTACATTTCCTATTGTGAGTGAACGAGCAGTCGATCTGCCACGCTATTTAATTATAGAGTTCCTTTCGTGCCTGACTACAAATTACTTTTTAAAAATATGACCATAACTATATTTTTACATTTAATTTGTCACAGAAGCAGTCAGTGCTGTATTCTGGCACTGAATCAGCGCTATTAACTACAATAATGTAAAGTGCTCCCCTTGTGCAGTCACTGTATGTGTAAGGGTTTGATTAGATCGGCCTGCGATCAGACAGACCGGATCCGATCGGTCTCTCCGTATGTGAGAGCTTAATAAGCATGACAATACGGCCTAGCAAGTTAGTTATTTCTGTTGTATGCATAATAGTAGTATAACTCCAGATACATAACTACTTCTTCTTCTTTAATGGCAGTTGATACATAACTAGTTAAAATAAACAGTCAAAATAAAATCGGGTTTAATGTAATAGAAGCTTTCTTTAGTAGCTGTAAGTGCTGTATCAATGTACCATCGAAGAAATTGATTCATATACTTAGGCAGTTGACGGACCTACGTCACTTGGTCGGATTACCTATGTCAACTTGTAAGTCGTCATCCATCGAATTTGTTTGACAAAAGGATATGATTACGTAGGTTCGTCAGCCTATGAATCAACCTTTAGCTTTGTCCACACTGTGCCTTTTTCTGTTCGTCAAGGGCATGCGTTATAGAGCAGTCAACAGCGAGCGTGAGGCATGCCCGCGACGCATACCCTCTGACCGTATCCAAAACTTTCGCTTTGCTATTAAAATGACAGTTGGCGTTGCGTTCTTTGACGCATTCAATTATTAAATGCGCCAAAACGAAAGTTGAATGAAAGAAGATGACGAAAATTGAAGACGAAAGCGCATAGTGTGGACATAGCTTTTCTGGTAGAACATACTATAGTAGAACTCGAGATTCAAAACAAACATATTATCGTAGAATCCTTTTTATCTCAGCAAACTCCGTTCTCGGAGTAACTTGGAATCAAGATGTAGCGAGTTTGTACAGGCGTAGTACGTAATAATGTCGGTTAAATAGCGCTCGGTGAACTACAAAGACCGGGATAAGGATCGTGTTAGAACCCATATTGATCAGAGCATTGTTACTTTAATAGGATAACTTTACTAAACCTAGAGATCGCTCGTTTATCTCGCTGAGCTTTTTACATCGATTTTTCTATAGAAAACCGGTGGGAAGTTAAGTCTGCGTTGTGTTCAGGGGTTAAATGAGGGTCGGAAATTCGTAGTAATGTCCTGTTTTGAAAAAATGTTTTAAGGTGCGTTCAGACATGCCCGTGTGGCAGCGCATGGGAAAATAATCGCGCGGCACGCGCGCGGGCTTGGCGCGGATTGAGCGCGTGCCGCTCGCGTTTTTTCCCATACGCTACAGCAAAACACTGTTAAGATCGTATGATTCATAGATGGTAAGAGTATAATAATTAATAACGTTTAGAGTTTATACGTCATTCTTTTGGGGAGCGGAGTATGATAGATCGTTCAAATTGCGTTTTTTTTCGAAAACTGCATCCCTAAAAACAGGTCATAGGAAACAAAATTTTTAATTTGTATGTCAGGATAAAGTATTTTATTAGTTGGACAAAGCCGTTGAAAAAAATCTAGTTTAAATGTAGTCCTAATAAAAATGTAATCGAAGTTTTAAGAAATAAACATTTTTAATTGTATCCTGAAAGATATTCGACTCATTATTTTTTCTTTCTTTCATTAAAAATCTTAACATCGTATGTCTTAAGGATTTACAAACATAGATCGAGACCTACTTTCGTTATTACTATCATTGGGCATATAGTCAGGATAATGATGGGACGAGTCGGGAGCCACGTGTAGTCAGCAGTAAAAGTATAATTCCAATTGGCCCGCTGTATTACGGTCATAACTTTTTATACCTTTACCCCGAGGGTGTACTACACGCCATTTTTTAACTCGTATGATTTGAAATTAAAAAATATATTTTTGAGGTTAAGATAATGAAAACTAGGTCTATAGCCTGTAGTTTATTAGTATGTTATAATCTGAGGTCTGAGGATTCTGAGATTTGGTTGTATCTAAGTCTATTTATGCAAGCAAACATGTCTTTCTTAAATGTTCTTTTGTCGAGTAGTTAACTACTTCCGAAAAGGAGGAGTTTCTTTGGCTGTTGATATTTTAATAATATGATCTAATATGGGAGTGTAAACAACATTTCGTTATTTGCATAAAATAACTAGAAGCTAAATACGTAAAGTATGGTGCAACTTGGGCAATAATCCCCTGAGTTATAACGCACTTAGGCTATATTTTGCGATCGCATGACCGCTATAGTTGCGCTAATTGTCGCGTGGATCGAAATGTTTTCTGCGATTGCAATTAATGTTTCCGACTAATGCAGATACCTGCAGAGTTTAATTAGCAGTTTGCAAAAGAATTATCTACTTCTATTATAAACTTGAAATTATATTTCTTGTTGTCACGACATAAGGTACGTTTATTGTAAAATTGCTTTAAGACTGCTTTTTGCTAAAATTATAAATAAAATGTATTTTAAACCATCCATATTTAATATTATAAATGCGAAAGTGTGTCTGCCTGTCTATCTGTCTGTCTGTTACCTCTTCACGTACAAGTGATACGTGATTTAAGCTACGTATGGGTTCCTCAAATACAGTTTACTGTGAAAGTAGCGCTGCTGGAGCAAATTTTTTTTTGTCATTTGAATGGTCAAGCTCCCGAGCGTCATAAACTTTTCCATTGTAAACAAAAAAAAATACATTTTCAGCGCTGCTACTTTCACATCGAACTGTTACCCATTAACATTCTGAAGTATTATCATCATGTTTTGATACACCTTGTATAAAAATAGTCGTTCTACCTCAACAAATCATACGTAATCTCCCGCGAACACTCGTATCATTAAAAGTTCCAGCCATTAACGTTTCAAGCCGCCACTTTCGACGCGACCTTCTCACGGCTCTCACGACTCGCGCCAAGAGTTCCCCAACTTGTGTTCCATGTATGTTATTAGCTGTATGTACTATCAAAGAAGTTGATTCCTATGCAGATGGGGGACCTACGTAGTTTGGTCGCATTACGTCAAACCCAGCCGACAGATCACAATTATTAACATTGAATTGACATGATCGACCAAATGACGTTGGTCTCTCAAATGCATAGGAATCAACTTCCTCGATGGTACTATCAGAGAAGTAGATTCCTAGGTAGATGGTGGACCTAAGTAATTTGGTCGCGTTACGTCAAACCCAGCCGATCGATCACAGCTAACATTGAATTGACATAAGCCGACCACATGACATAGGTCCGTCAACTGCCTAGGAATCAATTTTCTCGATGGTACATTGTATAATGTATAGGTTATAACAGTGGTATTCGAACGGAGGTCTTTTTAGTGTTAAATATATTTCTGACCGTTAAATCCCGTTTTGATTGGAAAACATTTTAGATAAGATGCGTTTTCAAATCATTTCGGCTTAATCAGCTAATATTGTGAAATCAATTTTTTTAACGAAAAGATTTGCTTTATAACGCCTGTTAAATTATGTTTTTTGTGCTTCAAGACCTTCACAGATGGAATATTGTTCTCATCTCTGTGCAGGGGCGCCAAAATACCAAATGGATCGTATCCAACGAAGGGCCGCTCGAATTGTTGATTGCCATAGTGTTTCAAACAGCTTGGACCCCTTGGAATTACGCCGAGATGTGGCTTCGCTTTGCATCCTCTATCGGTTGTATCACGGGGAGTGCTCTGAGGAATTGTTCGGAATCATACCACCTGCGACTTTTCGCCATCGTCCCACGCAAAAAACATACCATCCTCATCACCTTGATGAGTGGCAGTCTTCCACAGTGCATTTTTCGCGTAACTTTCTGCCGCGCACTGTAAAACTCTGGAACGAACTGTCACCAGCAGTATTTCCGGACCTATACGACCTGCAAACCTTTAAGAAAAGAGCGTATTCCCTCTTAAAAGGCCGGCAACGCACCTGCAGCTCTTCTGATGTTGCAAGTGTCCATGGGCGACGGTAGTTGCTTACCATCAGGTGACCCGTTTGCTCGTTTGCCCCCTTATTTAATAAAAAAAAAACAGATTATTTTAATAAGAGCACCGGTGATCGCGACAACAAAAGAATACATTAGCATTTCCAGAAATCCGCGATGGAAGGATTAATTGTCTGTAATCGATTTTGGAAAATGCAAAAATTTTTTTGCAATTATGGTTTAGAAAAGAATTGTAACGTATGTTTTTAAAATGTGCTTACGTAATATGTACTCCGACATTCAGTGCGCTTTGAAAGCAATTTGGTGAATTATTTTACGGCAGTTTAGTGTACTTTAAAGTTACGGTCCTGAAATATATGCATAACAAGCATGCAATATGAGGGTAGGCAGTAATAAAATTCAGTTAGGCGGTGTACAGACTTGGTTATTTGGAATAAAGTGATGTGCAATTATATTATTTGCTGTAACAAAACACCTAGGTATTTGCTAAAGGCTTAGATACGGAAAGACCGGTTGTTCCGCACAGATTAATAATTGCAGTATTTCAATTGAACCCATCATACATGAGATTAATGCAAAAAACGAGTCCGGTCAATTGTCCTGTGATCTCCGTATATTTTATTTAAGTATTTATTTTTAGTACACAGGCTGGTTACAGTCATTACATGACAATATAAACATAATCTTCTAGGCTAGACAGCAACCCAAAAATAGTAAACATAACATAATTATCATAAGGTTGTTACTAAAATTAAAGTAATAACAAGAAAACTGATACCTAAAACCCACTACAAAACATTGAGTATACAGTATATATACTGATTACTGAGTAACTTATATTTAGCAAAACTTATTATATTACCTAGTTTAGTAAAACTAGGTTACAATAAAAGCTAAATAAACAATATTTACTAAGATTAAGAAAAAAGAAAAGGATGTGTAAAATCATTGTGTGAGTTATCAACATTGTATATCAGGGGTGAAAACATGGTATACGAGGCCATGTGTTCATATTTTATATAATAGCATTTTATAAAAATAAAACCGACTAGTACGGAATAGAGAATTACCCATTTCAAAAACAACTCCGAAAATATTTGAACACAAACTGTCTGCTATTCGTCGCTTACTGTGAACGCGGCTTTATTTCGTATGCTCGGGGCTGTCGCGGCGAATGATAACGTTATGTTACAGCCTAATTAAATTCTCCAATGTACATACATTACATAATTACGAATTATATTGAAGATTTCATTTGTTAAGTAGATTTAACATCATGTTTTCTGTAAATACACACATTCTATTAATAATATCAAGCTGAAGTTTGTTTGTTATAACGCGCTTATTATATATATCGACAATGGACCGATATTGATGTAATTTGGCAAAGATATAAAGTAGACCGAGGGGAACGACATGGGCTTCTTCTTTGCAGAAAAATGTACAATTCCCGTGACATTTCTTGTTTCCTAAAGCGCAGACACGTAAAACCTCTAGTTTTACATTAAAAGGCGTAGTTACTCCGAGAACTTCACGTCAAATTGAATAAATATTCCATTTATCTTTGTTATCAGATAGATGTCTGGTATTATTGCGATGTCTGTAATCGATCTAATATGTTGAGTGCTTCAACTACACCTCTGACACGTTTTACGACCGCTATAATATCGTTATCTACCACAGAAAATAAATGAAAATTCTTTTTCTATGGAAGTGACGAAGGACTTGGTATAACTGTGTACCCACAGTATACGGTGGAAATGAGAAAACTTTAATTTTGAAGCTATCAAATGTGAAGTTGTAACATACAATATTGCAAGATGTGACATAACATAGGCCTTTTATTGTACCCGAACTTGAAATATTAAGATTTTTTTATTTTTCTCTTTTTTGTTGTTGTTCATACAGTGTGTTTGTGTAAACACCGTTATCCTTGAAACCATCAAATGAGCCCGTCAAAATAAACAACTTTTTCTATGGAAACAATGCTGGAAACTAAAAGAAAATGCCGTCTTCATACCCATACGGATGCCCGGATCGGCAATTTGTATGGGTATGAAGACAGATTTTTTTAATTCCCAGCATTGTTCTCATAGACAAAATTGTTCATTTTGACGGGCTCATTTGATGGTTTCAAGGACAACGGTGTTTACACAAACATCTTGTATAGTATATTAACGGTATACCGTATACCCGAACATGAAATATTTCGAACTATTTTTTAATTTATCCTGGTTTTTCTTGTATTTATTAGAATAATTGTAAGTTAGATCACTTTCATTCTAAAGGAATCTCTTGCAGCTACACCCTTACTAGGTTAATAAAACACCTGTTTTGACCAATTCGAATACGGAACCCTAAGAATATAATGGCAGTAACAGTGAGTTAACTGTCCACTTAGTGGAATGACCCATTACGGCGTTTACGTAGTTTCAGCACATTCCCAGATAAAACAACAATTATGTGGCTTTTATTGCTGTAGTAAGTGGCGCTTTGAGTAACTGCATATTATACCTATACGAAAATAAGTGACTAGCAAAAATAATATTAAAGTTTGAACCTTTTTAGTGTGTCCGACGGAAAGTCTTTTTTTTAATATAAAATAGTGGTATATTACATTGAAATAATCCGCTTTAAAAATAAGTGTTATGTATTTCTTGTGTAAATACGTGTATGATGCCGTCTATCGTAATGCATATCGTAACAAGAAAGTTAATCACACCTCTAATCAAGCATAAACTTTAATTGGCGTTAAGTATAATTAATTAGCATCAAATCATGATAATATTATATTAAGTACTCCTAAAATGATGTTCGAAATTAAAAGTGAGTAATGCAAACTTTTTGAACATTCGGACATCACTAAAAAGTTGCCAACTTTGGAATTTTTTTGCCTTACTCATACACTCTTTATTAATTTCGAATGTATGATTGCGACCGGACGGCGGTCCTTTCCGGCGACAACCGGATGTCAACCGGACACTACAAGTGGTCCATATTTTACCACCGGTTTTTGTACTCTTTGAATTATTATGCTTTCTAGACAATATAGTGAACTTAAGGGTTTAAAAATTGGATTTAAATACGTGTTAAACAAGATGATTGTTGCTACTTTGTATGATGAAAACTTTGTATATTTGCGCTACATTTTATCAAAATTAGTCTAGTTGTATCGCAGCTTCTATGTAAAACAGACTACAACCCAAGAGCCAGTGACATCCAGATTTTCGTAATTTATAAAACCTAAAAGGGGTGAGAGACGTGCGAGTAAGTACGCGGACTTATGGCTCGCCGATCCTAATCGCCTGTGTATCAGAAAAGAGCCGCGAGCCGCGAGCCTGGGGGCATGGTAATCCAGTGTAAGCGATTCTCGTGTGTCATCGACACGAGCCGAGTAAGTTCGCGAACTTAAAACCTGCGTACTTTAAGTTCGTACGTCTGTGAGACCTTTAAAAGTTTACCCGTTTATAACCGCTATATAGGTAATAGCTCCTACACCGGTTTCGGTGACGGTGGCCGGTTTCATTGAAACCAGGCCAGCTACGCAGGAGTAATTTTATAGTGCCCAAGTGTGTGCGCAGTACACAAGAGCCCTCTCTATTCCTTTACTCTCATAACCCAGTGGGACGGACGACCGACACGACTGGCGAGAGATCAGGCGCAGGACCGACTTTTTACATGCCCATCCGACGCATGGATCATCCTTGTCAGACAGTCAGGTGATCAGCCTGCATTGTCCTAACCAAACTTGGAAATAACATGTTTCCAACGCGAGGATCGAACCCACGACCTCCGAGTCAAGAGTCACGCTCTATATGGGTAAGAAACACCAGCAACTATGGAGTTTCGGTCGCGGTTACTACGGTCTGGCTGTCACACATGCTCTTGGGTTTCTAGCATAACCCTTTATGAATATATGTAACTAAATAGACAACTAAAATTTACATGGTTAGCATTTACGGAATTGAAGCTAAATGGGATTTGTGATTCAGTTTCCCTCAATATTAATTTATTATTTTTAAGATATATAAAATTCTAATGCAACTTATATACCTCTCTAGAGGCACTAAACAATGTAAGAAAAAAGTAACATAAAAATAAAAAATAATAGTTATAACTTATAAGCCTCGCATTTAATTTTTATCACAAAGTTAGAAAACACCATAATCAAAATACACGAAACCGGTTATTAGTGATTTAATCGCGGCTCGTATAAATTCATTATGAATAATTAAATTAATAACGCGTTAGAGCTAACAGTAAGTTTAATTTTCATTAATGTCTGGTTGCACGGCTTTGGGCCGTAAACTGAAGTGACGTCACAAATCACTATTAACGTCCAAACACATGATGTGGGGCTGTAATTATTTCATTTTAACCCACTTTAACATATTTATAATTAAAGACGTGAGTGTAAGAACCAAATAACTAACATATTATAACATAAGGACAAACCTTATAATTTTAACAAACTTTATAACTTACCTAATTCATCATCTGGCTAATATATCAGGATACACATAAAATCCAGAGTTTTTTTTTCAAATCGTTTTAAAACTAAAGCCTCCATTTATGCAAAAAACTATTTTATTAACTGTTACTTACCTGCTTCTTCCATTCACTTCTTCAATTATTTTGTGCTATGTACTTACCCTATATAGTTATGTTAAAGTACTAGTAGACCATAATATAATTTGCAGACAAATGGACACTACGATTATTAAGAGTTACGCTTGCGTAGCAGTGCTGCTACGATCTGCTACGCCGTAGCTATAACACTACGCTTTGCTACGTCGTAGCAGTGACACGCACTACGCGATTTTTTTTTTATAATTTACTAGCTGTCCCGGCAAACGCCCATGGGCGAAATACTTTATACTGCAAAACAACGTCAAGTCTTACGTACTTATTTAGTCATTTCACTAAAATATTAAGTAAGTATGGATAGTATTTTAGTGAAGTGACTAAATAAGTATGGCACCGTGGCAACGTCCATCGCTATTCCGTCGCACAAACAATGGTCGTCGTCACTCTCGAGTTGTATAATTTACTATTATTTATTCAAAAAGTGCACTTATAAATATAAAAAGTAGCCAGTAGTAGATTCTCAGACCTACTGAATATGCATATAAAAGTTGATAAAAATCAGTAAAGCCGTTTCGGAGGAGTTCGTGGACTAACATTGTGACACGAGAATTTTATATATAAAATTATTATGGAGATTATATTATAGCTTCAAGCCTATATCGAAATGTAAATCAATAAAGGAAAAACAACTCTATACATTACGCTTACATACTCGTAATATGGAGCAATGGTATGATGGCGTCTGGGTTAAAGATAATCAAGAAGTACAATCATTATACTGTGTATCTCGTTTCTCGTATTTAAAAAAGAAAGCATGATATTTTTATAAACTACTAGCTGTCCCGGCAAACGTTGTTTTGCCATATAAATAATTTTTGGGTTTTTTGGTATGAAAAATAGATGTTGGCCGATTCTCAGACCTACTGAATATGCATATAAAATTTCATAAAGATCGGTCAAGCCGTTTCGGAGGAGTACGGTAACTAACATTGTGACAGGGAAATTTTATATATAAGATTAAATGACGCCCGAAACTCCGTTGCGCCAAAATTTGTTTATCACGGGGGAATCGTACATTTTTCCGGGATAAAAAGTATCCCATGTCTCTCGGTTCTGAAAGTATCCCCGTACCAAATTTCATCGAAATCGGTTCCGCGGTTTGGGCGTGAAGAGGTAACAGACAGACAGATACACTTTTGAATTTTTAATATTAGTATGGACGTTTGGATTGGCAAGAGCCCCGGCTGGCGCAAGACTTAACCTGCAAAGAAATACTGCCAAACATGAAAATTAAGATTTATTTGTTGGTGACAGGAAATAAGTAAATTTACGTGGTATCGGTCACGGACGCCGTAACGGTTATTACGTAGTAAAACAACGTAACAGCACGCCTCACTTCACCAAATAGTTATAAATAACTTTACTGGCCCATTAATATTATTGTACTTGTTATGTGCTGGTGCTTTATAATAGTTTTCGTCGTAATCATTTTATGTTGGATTTTACTGTCGGAAAGTATGTTCTATGATATAATTATTAGCCTGTTTCACCACTTCCTGATAAGTCCCGAATAGGCTATTCACAACGTTTTTGATAGATTCTCCATACTTGATCTGTCGAGTTAAGTGGTGGATAGCCTATCCGGCACTTATCAGAAAGTTGTGAAACGTGCCCTCTATCTGTCAAGTTAAGTGATGGTTAAGTGTTGAAGCCTATCCGACAGTCGACACTTATCAGAAAGTGAAACAGGCCCTTATCCATTTTAACGAAGACAAAAGCTATTGGTGTAACGGAAACCGTACATTTAGCGATAGAAAATAATGTGTGTCGCACTACATAATTTTGATACTTTTTTAAGTCTCAATCCATAGTTATATTTTAATCAAATGATGTTTTTCTAACATCTTAAAGTTTAAACCACTGGACTAATTTTGATAATATTTGGTATGGATCAGTACTGGGAAAGGACATTGCATATTTTTTACTATTGACATAAAGTAATGGAATAATAAAACATGTTAGATGTGAGACATGTTGGTACCACCAAAGAATTCATAGGCAGTTGACAGACCTACTTATGTCAACTTAATATCTTGATCGTGGGAATCGCAGACACAATATATTTTCAATTGTTGTGCGGCAGCCGGCTGCCGCTTGGGAATTGATGGTTTAGCTTTAGAGCGACCGCAGACTTAAAATTTTAAGTTGGTCAACTAAGCCGCACAGTATACCAGTTATAGCTATAGCGACGTATGTGCGAGCTCTCATAAGTTGCTATAGCTATAATTGGTATACTGTGCGGCTTAGTTGACCAAACTTAAAATTGTAAGTCTGCGGTGATACTTAATGTAAGACGTCATCTGTCAGCTGGGTTTGACAGATCCCGACCAAAATACAGAGAGTAGAGTGTAGACAGAATTATTAGGTCCGCCATCTTTGTTATGAATCAACTTATCTGATAGCACAGTTAACTTAAGAGAACCATTTCAAAAATGCAAAAGTAAATTAAAATTTAAAGTTTCATAAAACAGTGCATAACTCGTGCCCGGAGACTAGATTTTAATAAAACCACTCGTAAGTCAGTCCCCGAGTTATGCCAAATAGAAAAAGTTCCGTATAAGTTTCCCATTGTGCGCGATTCCGGGTATTCGAACTATTTAAATTTGAAACAAAACATTTTAAGTGTTCCCGGCCAGATGTTCGTTGGAAGTTTTGTCTACTTTTACGTGAAGTTCTCATTGTGTATATGATATTCAATGTTTTATCGGCCTTTTTACGTGTTACATGAAAAGAGATAGAGATAGAGGGAAAGAAAGTGTTTTGCTACTTTCCATGGGTGTTAAATCTAACAAGTATGCATTGACTAACGTGATAGAGGTGTAATATTAAGCTAGATTATTCCATTGAACATTTTATTTTCATCGGTTTTAAAGGTACGCTTTTGGATTTGCCCTACATGATTCCTACCACAGTTTCAGGATCCGACGAAAAAAACTGACATAAAAGATGCACATGCGGTATTTTTTATGAAAACTATATTTAATGAGTTTAGTTAAGACACATACATAGTGTTACCAGCCTGCCTAGCATACGCCAACGAGATATCTCACTCTACATGTTTCTCGATTGTTGATAGTTTGTATCTTCATTTCTATTGACCCTAGCATGACAAACATTTTTTCTCGCGTAGATCTATTATCGAAATAACACATTTTCATAGAGTTTTTTGAGATAATGTCGAGATTTTGACATTATGAGACGAGTAGTTTTTAATTATCTCGAGAGTGAGATACGAGATATATCTCGTTGGCGTATGCTAGGCAGGCAGGTAGAAGTCCAATATGCCTAGTATTTACTAGTACTATAGGATAAATATTTATTTTCGAAACAAAATCAAGTAATCCTATAGAAGTGGCGCGTTGATCTTACCCAAGCCGCTAACCTCGACTGCAAGTAATAACTCGACAAACTTTTGTCGCAACGGGATTTTACTTTGAAATCTATTTCGGAAAGTTCTACTAGATTGCGAAATAAAATCCTGTAAAAGAATTTATAAAATACTGTATAAAAACTGTCTTATCAAACTCGTTTAACCTATCAACCCCCATAAGGACACCGGCGACCGCGACAACAATAGAATTACAATAGATTTCCAAGAATCCGCGATCAAAGGATTAAGCTGCTGGTCAATTTTGATATGCATAAAAAATCTGGATCTACATCTGGACATGTGTGTGAAAGACACAAGAGGAAATCAGAAGTCAGAACATAAACTCTAGCTTGATAAATTAAAGTTTCATAATAGGTATTCTATAAGATTTTAAATGTGAAAGTTGTTATCTCGGTGTTTGTCCGTCTGTTACTCCTCTACGCTTAAACAGAGTAACGGATTTTGATGGAATTTGGCATAGATATACTTTAAGAGACGGAAAAGTACAAAGGAATCTGTTGCGGAAAAAAGATATTAAAGATTAAACTGTATAATTAACGAATTTCAGCGGAATGGATATTCGGCCATGACCTACTTGTATATAAATAAGCAAATAACTGTATTTTGAATTCCAATACAAGGTAAACTAAGTTTAAAGTAACATTTTATTCCCACCATAACTCGTCACAAAGAACCGTTGAATTTGGTTACGAGTCCTTTCGGTTAGCAGTAAAATGGTCGTAAACGGCGTCTTAAATAAGGTCCCCTCTAGCACAATTCAAATAGATACAGTAGAGTGACTTAATCGTGTCCTTGAAATAAACCAGTTCAACTCAGAAACAAAGTCACGTCGCGCTTCTGCTGGTTTTACTCTCTTTGACTGGGTTCACATTTGAACCATTTGTACATCCGTTGCATAGTGTCGGTGCACATCATGATCGCTAGTTTGGACGCAAGATGATGGTCGGAACTGATACAATTTTTATAATACAAATAGTTGATACGATAGGCCTGACCGTGATATCTTGACGTATGATTATTTTATTTTATTTTTTTTATTTCGATCGTGACACCTTGATGTTAAAATTGTGGAACTGAACTGGAAATGTGTTCGTGTGAAGGTTAGTGTTCCATGCTAATATTATAAATGCGAAAGTGTTTCTTTCTGTCTCTTTGTCAGTCCGTCTGTCCGTCTTTCACTTCTTCACACCCAAACCGCTGAACTAATTTTGCTAAAATTTGGTATGGACACATTTTCAATCCCGGAAGGGACATAGGATACCTTTTATCCCGGCAAAATGTACGGTTCCCGCGCGATAAACGAACTTTGGCCCAACGGAGTTGCGGGCGTCATTTAGTGTGTAATATAAAGATGTTGTACTGTATATATGTTTAAATTGTACTGCAAGCATTCCCGAATACTGCCGAACGGAATCAAGCCTAGTAATAGAGTTCTTGAAGGCTTTAGTTGTTTATAGTAAGAAAATAGTAGTTACGTTTCTAGATCAACATTTTCAAAGTCGCAAAGTTTTAGAAGCCTTGTTAGTGTCACACTTGGCCAAAAAAATTATGTGGATTGTGGAAGATGCGGATGTATTATACGTATTTCTTTTGTAAGATATCTAACTAGAAGTTAGAGCTATTTGTATATATTATATCAACATTTTAAGGACTCAAAACCACATAAGTTTTAGTTTACTATAGAATAGGTCACCAAAAGTAGAATAAAGTTACTAGAAAGAGACACAAAGTAAAGAGAAGTCTATTTTTGTTTTGTTCTGTAATAATTTACCGAACTGTATAGTTTTATCCTTCCATAATAGAGCTGCATATTAGTAAACTCAAAACAATTTTGATTGACTAGTAGTTTACCTTAGAATAGGTCACCAATTTTTGTAGAATAGAGTTACTAGAGAGAGACACAAACAGTGTACATTAGTGAAAGTCTATTTTTGTTTTATTCTTTAGTTCCCGAACTCTACAGTTTTATCCTTCCATACGTATCAGGACTATGTAAATGCTCCAAGCGTTTTTCAACGTTGAAACATACCTGGAAATACATTGTGGGCTAAATAAATCATGCGGCGTTACGGATTCCACACACGGTATACATGCACTAAAGCCTATTTATATTTATTTTACTTCTAACATGATCTTTATGGTCACCACATAGGGTCCACTTTCGTAGGAACTATGAGGTGAAATAATTGCGAACAGAACATGCCAGATGGATAACGTTTCTTAAGATAGTTGGGGAGATGTGAGAGTTTCAATTGAAGAAACAGTAGGTTATCTGTAACTTGAAGTTACGCATACGAACTGGTTGCGAATAAAATTATTTTTCGCGTAAATATTGCGTTTTGCGTCTATATATCCTTACGTTGACTAATTGTTCGTGGGACGAAGTATGCTCATGATAAATAAATATCTTAAAAAATACAGTGGTTGAGTACTTATAAGTTTTTGCCCGTTTAAGTAGAGTAGGTATAAGTTAAAGTCTGTTCGGAAAAATATACGTGCAAGGCATGTTTTTCATGTCTATTGAATATTCTGTATTTTTAAAACTATAATTAAAAGAAGCATTACTAAACCATTTAGTTCAGACACTGGACAACGATCAAAGCAAACGTCTTGAGTCGCCATTTCGTTTTAATTTATTGAAAGTTGACCGTCTGTCGCTTAGGCTTCAGTCTCGAAATCAGTGGGCAGCGAGGCGGGAGCGGCAGCGGCATGTTCAATGTCTAGATTTATATGGATAAGCCGTACGCCCCTCCGCTTGCCGCGCCGAGGCCTGTCCATAATATAGATCTATACATTGCAACGCGCCGCCGCCGCTCCCGCCCCGCTGCTCGCTGATTTTGAGACTGAAGCCTTACATTCCTCATTCTTTCTGTGAATAGTTCTGAAACGTTTCCACGAATGAACAATTATAACTTGTGAATAATTAATTATAATCCGGACTTCGTCTTAAACTTTGCTTTCATGAATTAATGAGTGAAATACTTAAGACGGGACAAGGGCAGGACGTTTCCGATGGAATTATCGGCGTCCCCCGGGATTTGTTACCTAAAATTTGAATAATGTATCCCGAAGATTCGGTCGGAGTCCCGAAAAAGTATTGCGGGTATCGGGAATTATGGAGATTCGGGCGCATTATCATTACGTAAAATAACAGGGGTGGCTTCATTTAAATCGATCTCTAGATCAAAGTAAACTAGCAGGTCTGTGAGTATGTTAGAAAAATATTATCCGTTGTTAGTAATATAGTTATAGCAGTCGTAATATTATTACATGATTTCGACTTTAAAGAATATAGATTCCATTCCATTTTATTTTGAATAAATAAAGTCGGTTTACTATTTTGAGGCAATAGAAGATCACGGTTACTTTTTACTGCATCTACACGAGACATTAGTGTCTAGATGATTCCAATTATTCCAACGAGCATAATAAAACTGATAGTACTTTACATATAACTGCTCTTAACAGCTTTCCTCAAGAATGCACTTCATACTTTTAGAAGCCTTACAAAGTATTTTATCGAGTATTAAAAGCGGAAATCTGATTCGTGATCCGCAGCGAAAGATAGAAGCGAGAATTAAACGCTATCTACTCCTCACACAAATTGACCCGGCGCTGCCAGACTGTATTAAGTAAATCCAATTTGCTTAAATTGTCCATCAGGAAGAGAATGGAATTCTATCGGCGAACATTAAGATCTGATCCGGATATATTGTTTTGTATTGAAAATTGAGTCGATGTGGTGAAATCACATTCTTTATCCTTTCTTTTCTTTGGACATCCTTAAACATTTCTTTTGAGGATATCTCTGTTCCTATCTTTTATCTTAATTTTATACTAATCTTATAAATGCCAACGTGTGTCTGTCTGTTACATCTTCACGCCAAAACCGCTGAACCGATTTTGCTGAAATTTTGATATGGAGATACTTCGAGCCCCGAAATAGCCATAGGATCCCGCGAGATCGCATTTTGACGCAACGGAGTTGCGGACGTCATTTAGTATTTTCACACGTTACATAGAGCTATCAAAAATTACCGAATATTATCGAAAAGTTTAATAACCAGAAAACTGCTCCGGAACACATGAGCACTGATTAATATTTTTTAAATTGCAAATTACGAGTAGATTGCTCTATCATGTCCTATAAATCTCACCTCCGCTCACCCTTACGACCTGCGAAATGTTCTTGTAACTTGATAGCGAAACTATCCATTTACTTTACTTTTGCTCCTCCAAGTCGTAATAGCCTTTATTTTCACGCGTCATGGTCTGAATTCCAGTGGTAAAGTTGAGAATATACTCCCTTTTGTAGTGGAGTGGTTGTGGCGTGCGTCACGCAAAGCAAAGTGCATACAAATGTTGCCTTGGACGAGCGGTGATTTTACTGTTTTCGCCAAATCCAGCGTTTGTAATTTTCCCGAGTATTTTTGATGGACTATTTGATAAGTTCGGTAGTCGGAACCTGTTATTTACTTTCCGATTAGGTATTCTTTTCTATTTTAAAATAGTTGTATTTTTTACGGAGTTCATTTTTTTCACATTATTTTCGTATTAACATTTTTTATAGTTTAGGTTTAGTGCAAAATTATATTTTTGTTCCCTGTACTGTTATCTGTCTAAAAAACTCTGGAACGAACTGTCACCAGCAGTATTTCCGGACCTATACGACCTGCAAACCTTCAAGAAGAGAGCGTATTCCCTCTTAAAAGGCCGGCAACGCACCTGCAGCTCTTCTGGTGTTATGGCTGATTGTTGTGGCGACGGTAGTTGCTTTCCATTAGGTGACCCGTTTGCTCGTTTGCCCCCTTATTTTATTTATAAAAATCGTATACAGTTAATCTCGAAAATATTTTTCTAATTCATAAAAACCATAATGAAAATTAGAATTATGTTTATGAATACTCAATAAGGGATTTGGAGACGTCAGAGCGAGCAGCGAGCAGTGACTATTCCTCTGAATAAATTTCACCTCATTTCCTATGATCTTCACGATTTATAAATTACATTTGCATACAGATTGAAAATTTCGCGATCGGCGCTTCTGAGCTGTATCAACTGTTTGTTTTATTGTTTGTTAATTTTACAACATGTTTATTGTTTACTGTTCAATTTCAACAATGTGTGAGTCCTATTCTTGATGTTCCGATAAAAATAGTTGCCTTTTCAATGAAAACGCACGAATAGGATTAAGTCCTCGTTTTGATATCGCTAGTTTAAAATTTAAATTTTTAACTTTTATGTATAAAATTCTTGTGAATCTTTCTCGAAAATGTGGCCCCTACAATATACATAGTATTTAAAATGCTTGAATATTATAACTGCACTAAAATTAAAAAGTCAAGAGTCTATGAAAATACTCGAATGAAATTCACGAGTGGACGTCGTCGGAAAATTTATGATAAATTGAAGGGGAAACTTTATTACAGAGATTCTTACATTGTTTTCGTATCGGGCGTTACTTCGGATCCTCCATTGTTGGCGTGATAATAAATATTTTCAACAACATTGTCCGCACATATTTTGAAGTCTCATTTAAAATTCGGCTTTTAATTTTTATCCCGTGTTAATTAATATTGGAAATTCTCTTCATGACGTTGAATCAAATTATTTATGTCGATTATTCGTAGAGGCTGCCTTGAAAACCCCTTATTCAGCATAAATATATGTATTCACAAAATATATACTTTCAGCTTTTGCTAGCAACTACGCTAGTTTTTCGGATATTATCTAAAAAAAATACCTTCTCCTGACAGAGATCAGGAGAAGTTAAGAGAATTTATGTAAGTAGAAACATATTTCTACTTACAGAACCAATGTGGGTGCACCCAATAACCCACATTAGTTGTTTCTACTCATTCCATAACTTCAGTATTATCATATAATCATCTTCAAAAAGATTTCAAGCCTCAAATATTGTTCGAAAATATTTTTCAGGGCCGACTCGAATTTTGCACTGAATTCGAGATCTAAGATCGTAAAAAGCAGGGAGGTCGCCATTTTCTATTCATTACTAAAACAATGCGGCTCTCAGTGCCAGGCCATACATTCCCTGCCACTTATACAATTAGCAGGAGCCCTGGAGTGCCTATTACGTTTTAAAGTATCTGAACTGTAATACTGTGACTTAATTGTGCTGGAGCGGACTAGAAAGTGCAGGAAAGTAGAAATCTACGAATAATAAAAACTAGGGAATCTACGTAATTCCCATACTTCAATCGATTTGAATTTAGTTCTCAAGGTTCTTTTCGCACTCTAAAAGCTTCCGCACACCTGAGACACGACTGTCTTAAGACAGACTATCGCATAATAAAATGCACTAGATGCACGCATTTGAGACAAATCATTTAATAGACAAAGTTGTCTAATGCGCCCCGCGACAAGTCTGACTAACGACCGTCGACTTCCCTTTAAAGTGTATGCGAGTGCGCACATTTACGACAAAACTGTCTAGCCACAATAGACATAACTACCAGTAGTTCGACTCCAGGTTCGGAAACCTGGTTTATCTTCGCGATCCTGTTCGTTAGAAACGCCATACATTTCCAAAAGAGCGTTTTCATTTCGATTCCGCTCTGAACGGTCCGAAATTATTTCTGGTTTTGTTCTAAGAGCAAAATTAAATTGCTCACTGCTCAAAATACCGGTTAGAACCGTTCGCAGTTATGTTCGCCCCGCTCACTCACACACACCACGACCATCACCCATTGTCCACACATAAACAAGTTATGGCATACTGGCTGTTAGATGGTGCACTAGAAAGGGATAGAAGATATCACTCCACTAGTCACTTTCCGCGAAAAATTAAACAGGTAATTTCAGAAGCAATACCGCTCGAGATACGAGCTATTTTATTATATTATATTTCGCTCCGAACGAACACTAATTATCCAAAAACCTGGTTACAGAGCGTTTTAACCTGTTTAAAAAATACAGGTTCCGAGGGTTACTTTCCGCGAGAAATTAACCAGGTTAATTTCAGAAGCAATACCGCTCGCAATTCTGTCTACTCTGTCCTACTGTTTAATATTATACAATTGTATGCGTTGCGTCATTGTAGTCAAGATAGTTTTGACTTGGTGTGCGCCACATGATAGACACAACTGTTTTAATTGTGTTTTAAGACTGACTTGTCTATGTGAAACAAGACTGTCTAACAACAGTCGTGTCTCCGATGTGCGGTCACACTAAAATAATATGGCGATAGCTACGACACTTCATTCAAATTGACAAAATAAAGCAGTTGACAATAATTGTCACTTCTATAATTACACAAAATTCTTGCATGTATTCGGCTCTCTTTTTGCATAAAGTATATATGTATTCGGGTCACATTTTGTAGAATCGGAACAATTTTTTTGACATCCTAGTTTCTCTTCCTTAGTTTTATTATTCGTAGGTAGAAAACGAGATTAATTATTATTAGTATTCGATTTTGAGTAAATTTACAAACCTTCATTTGTAGGGGTTTTAAGCATAAATTTTATCGTGGAATACTCGTTTATGCTAAACTTTTCCGGCAATAACCGAAACTATGAGCGATATTCGCGTTAACATTAAAATAAAGCATGATGTATGAGATTTGACGGGAGGTTCCCACAGTGGAACAAGCGGTTTCTTCACGTTGGCTGATGGTGAACCAATACAAGCGATTGCGATAATTTTAGACTTTTGAGTTGTGCGTAATATCTTGGCCAATCAATTATATTTTTTTATTAATTAAGGAATTATGGTTTATGTTGCACGTCTTTTTTTTTTAACGCAGGGGAAACCCATCATGGGTGCCCCGGGTTGGGTACCCCGGGGGTATGTGAGACTCCTACTCACTAAAACCACCTGCGGCTCGCCTTCAGCCGTATAACGGAGGGATATCCCGGATCTAACAAACATGGGTCTCCCTCCACGACTGGCCGGTCTACCTCGGACCGGACTTCCACAAAAGTAAGGGAACGCTTAGGCGAACTAAAGCGTTCCCCGCGGCGCCGGGACTGACAATTTTTTTTTTGCACGTCTTGCTTAATATACTTCAGTGTTCGTTGGCTTAAAGTCTGCATTTATAATTAACAAAATATGGATGTGCAAGAACACATTTTCTCTGACTAAAATATGAAACAAAAAAATACACAATATCAGATACAGTAACAATGCGCGTGACCAAATACTGCATTAATTTGATTAAAGGCATTGCGGGCATTTCGTCGGTCGCGTGTTTATAACCGAACTTATTCATTTTCACGGTTTATACTTTCGGCTTAGTATATTTTATGTTCCAGAACGCTTATGCCCATATTTTAGGCTTTAATCTAGCACATTTTTATGGAAACTAAGTCACTTTTGGGATTATGAAACATAAACTGGTGCCGTATAATTTGTGATTCAGATTATGCAAATAAGTTTAAAAAAATATAGGCTGTAGATTGTACGTTTTTGTGTTCCAGTCGATATCTTGTGGTTTATAAAAATAGGTGCTACAAACATTTGGTATGCAAAGTTAAAAATTACTTAACAGTAGGTATAGTAAAACATGTAAATAAATGCTGTGTGAAAATACATGATCTGTGGGCAGTTTCATTATAACCAAGCTACGCAGGGTACCATAATTATATCGTTTTTATAGATTCATTTATTCTCGTAACTGCTATTGATAAACTGATTCGACCGGTGAAAATCTGATTTTACATGCGCATTCACGCATATTTCTTGACACACATCTGCAAAGCTAATAAGGCTACATTGTCCTAACTGTAGTTTATGGAATCCATAATAGTATTTTAAAAAGATAAAACCGACTTCAAATTTTTGTACGTAATTAAGAATTAACATTTCCTACCTCAGAAACTACTGAACCGATTTTGATGAAACTTGCAGTATTCCTTAAGTTGAACAATATCTAGTACAATAAAAAAGCATCACTAAAATCGAACTTGTGGTTCCGGAGATATGCGTACACATTGCACAAACATAAAATATACATACATACATACACTTTTGAAATTTGGCACATTTGTTCAGAAGCTGTCATAGAGTAACATGTACAAAAACTGGGCAGTTCTGGAAATATTACATACATACGCGTTCAATTGATAACCTCCTTTTTTTGAAGTCGTTTTAAATAATATTGTCTTATGCACTCATGGATATTGGATGGATATTGTCACCTCACAAACTGGTCATAATGATTTGATGGTGAGCCAATTCTATGTAGATATCCTCTAATCATGGGGATTTTACACTGATAAAACTCATGTTTTATCAGTGTAAAATCCCCATGTCAAGTATCGATCATCATCATGCCTTCATAGGCATGATGATGATCGATACTTGACATCACATCTTGTAATTTGTGCGTGCGAGTTAATTCGTGTTAGTCTATAGATGAAGCACGCTCGTATTAACACCATCGTCTGATTAAAACCAAACAACATTGTTTGATCACTCCAAATCGGCTCCACGTATTTGTTCAAATCACTCGTTTCTTGAGCTATTGACTTAGTTGTGAACTGAACGTGTGTCTGATTAAAGTTATTATTGGTTGTGTTGTGTTGGGCGCTTATTGGTCTAATCTAGACAATGTGTATTGTAAATCATGTGCCAATATCTGCAATTAAATGTAAAGTTATTATTCGTCTAAGAGTGACTTTCTAACCTTTTACGCGACTAGCCGCGACCGACAAAATATATTCAAATAAAATGCCTATGTATCTAATGACTGTACTCGTAGGTATCATTTTCTATATTTTGTGTAGCGACCCATATTGCCATTTGCCGCCGCTTGTGGCGTAAAAGCTAGTAGCGTAGAGTAAAATAAAACCTATAGCCCATGTCATAAATTGGCATTTTATTTTGATTTTTGTCGGTCGCGTTTAGCCATGGCAAAGAGTAAGAACAGTACCTAACTATATCCTAACCTAAGAATTAAGATTGCCATTGATCAATGCATTCGCGTATACAATATACACCGTAGATAGCTGCGAACTTCGAGACAAATTCTGAAGAAACGATGACGATTAAACTGTTTAAAGTAATTAGTAGGTAAAATTAATCAGCAAATATTATTAAAAAAACCTTTAAAAAATAAATATTCTTACCTGGGGCCTGAGTCAAGACGAATTCGTAATCGCTTCGTTATAGAATCGCCGATCAAAATGTATGGAATTGACATAAGACGAGTCGAACGTCAACGTCATATTAACGAACGCTTAAGAGGCCGGGTACCCTTGGAATTTTTCATACAAACGTAATACCAAAATCATTTTCTCATACGAAAATATTTAACATGTTTGAGTTATTTTTCAGTTTAGAATAGTAATTACATAGGTTCCTGCACAAAAATTTACTTGAAAATATTTAAACACAAAAAAATTTTTTTTGTTTAAAATTTTTTTTATTTATATTTCTAAAAAATATTTTTTAGTATTTAAATATTTAGTAGTAAATTTACTATTTATTTATATATTTTTTAGTGTTTTACTCTATTTTTTAGTGTTTCAATATTGAGTAGTAAATTTACTAAAAAAAATTTTTAAACAAAAAAATTTTTTTTTTGTTTAAATATGGTGCAGATAGGCGGCAAAAGCTGCTGCAGCTGAAGTGATGCCGGAAGCGGCAAGCGCTGCGAAGGTCGCGGTTGAGTGTTGCGATCCCGCTCCTTTCGCGTGTAGCGTTGACGAGGGCATGGGGGGGTTTTAGTCGGTAAACCTCTGTGGAGGGAGTCCGACATACCCCTGCCCCGTCCCCCGAGGGGGCGGGGGATGCGTAAAGCATTTCCCCTCCTCAAAAAAAAAAAAAAAAAAAAAAAAAAAAAAAAAAAAAAAAAAAAAAAAAGGAACCTAGGTAATTACTATCTTAAACTGAAAAATAATTCAAACATGTTAAATATTTTCGTATGAGAAAATGATTTTGGTATTACGTTTGTATGAGAAATTCCAAGGATACCCGGCCCTTTTCATCGGCGATTCTATAACCAAGCGATTACGAATTCGTCTTGACTCAGGCCCCAGTTCATTTAAAACAGAAAAGAGAAGAGAAACGATCGATAGCAAATTATAAATTTATCATTGAAAGAGTATTTGTAACTTAAACACACGTTCCCATTTATATTAGGTTGTCAGATACAATTATGCGTGTGTAATTAAAATAAACTTCGCAGGCGCTTACGTGTAAGACGGTGGTTTCTGTGAATTATTATTTGTGTTCCTCCGGGCGAGGTAGTAATGACAGCCGGGTTATAAGACCTCTGTAGGTTTGTGTTGGGGATTAACACAAATATTTCTATTTTCAGACTTGTTTAATAGACATAAAAGATATAAGGTGGCAAAAGGCGTGACCAAAAATAGGATCTTCATAGTGAAATATTATTTTGAAGTATAAAATTGACGTCTACAGTGAATACTACATGCTGGTTATTAAGGGCGTTCCCTCCGGAGATTCAGTAATTGACCGAATTTAAAAGCTTATAAACTCATAATCTGAAAGCTACAAAGTTATAATAAAAATACAGCAATAATCTTCGGTATATCAACATTCCTTTCCCCGTTTTAAATTTTCTATTTTTGTTTATTATACTCATGATATCAGCTTCCAAAATAATACCAATTTATTAAAATTCAAGCATACATTCAGCATCTCCTTAGGATTTACAAATTACTTTTACTTGAAACTCACGCCAATAGATCGACAATATCATTAACTACATATTCCCCGTTTTAATTTTTTTTTAGGACAATTTTGAACTAAGATAAGTAAAAATAATAGGGTTTTGGCGCGATCTCGGCAACGCGGCAAATGTATGTCCAAGGTCGTTTGCTCGGGGGACGGCCTTAATCTTGATATTTGCGTCGTAACTCGTAATCCAGTATTACTATATTTTTTGAGTGTGCAGTAGGTACAGCGTATCGTGTAAATCAATGTTATGGAATCTTTTCTGAAGATTAGCTCTTATATTAAGTGGCTCAATAATATCTAGATCCTAATAGTATGTTAATGTTCATATTTTATTTATATACATAATTTATGTTTGCTTTGTTTCAGGTAATTGTTTCATAATATTTTGCCTCCGTGATAGAGGTAAGCCTAATTGCAATTTGGTATCTTTTTTTTATACAATAAGGGGGCAAACGAGCAAACGGGTCACCTGATGGAAAGCAACTTGCGTCGCCCATGGACACTCGCAGCATCAGAAGAGCTGCAGGTGCGTTACCGGCCTTTTAAGGGGTAATAGGGGAGGGTGGGGAAGGAAATAGGGAAGAGTAGGGAAGGGAAAAGGGTAGGGGATTGGGCCAGGTTCATTTTTGTCTTTCGGATCATAAAATATCACTTCGTAAATCATTGTTGGCCAAAAATAGTTTTCCTACATAGATAACAAACGTTAAGCAGTGACGAAGGCTTAGTTTTTTTTGCAGCGTATAGTTGGTAGGGTTTTGAATGACAAAGTTCAAAAAAAATAATGTGGAGCCGTTACTAAAGTTATACCGCCACTGCACTGCAGATTGTATGATGTTATTGAACGTATCGTCGTGTAATAGGAATTTATAGCACAATATCTGTTAGTGTGGTACATCCATAACGCTTAGCGAGCCATCTCTCAAAACTCCGCTGACACTAGTTTGTATGTCATAGTGATGTATGCGGTGTACTGGTTTACAAAAGGGGTGAAAATATTGATGCTGGGTATGAGTTGTATTTTTAGAGGTGTGTGTAGCTACTAGTATAGGAAAATTGTAGTTATTATACATAAACAATACACAATTTACAGTCTGGTAATGTTACGTAAACTTAGCAACGGCATCGCTGTTTTAAGAGTACATAAAAACTATCCTATCGTTAGCGGACATCCTATAATCGGCACTTTAGGTTTTTGTTTGAAGGTACTAGAAGTGAAGACAATGTTATAGAATGTTCTGTAGTATCTCTCAAAGTGCCCGTAATTAGGTGCTTTACCTTACGTGCTATTATTTTTCTCTTCAATTGTTAGGTGCTGTCGACTAAAATACTTCGGAAATGGTCAGTGTATAATGAAAAACATAACAGCGCACACGAAAATTTAAAAACATTAACCCTAAAACGCTATCTTGGTATGCCAGAGGTAAAATGTTCCTCTTGAAATAATACGGTGGGTATTTCGTAGTCGGCGTGCAAACGTAGATAGCCGGCATGCATCGCTGAGCAGATGCGTTGAATGTGGGGAAAAACTGAAAAGTTGGCTTTAATAGCACTTTTAAAAAACTTTTAAAGACACGTATTTCTCAAGACTAGGCTATGTAGGGCAGCATCATGATCGTGCCTTGTGGACTTACGAAATGTATATTCTAATATTTTAATTTTTAATGCATTAATGCACCTTCGTATCATTGTTTACTTCTGTACCGTTCAAACTAAAAATAGTATTTTCATCGTGAACTTTAGTGTGCGGAAAAGTAGCTGTATCATGGTTGTGTTGTTGTTTTGTGTGTTGGTCATATAGCGAAGACGTTTTCTTTATTGAATCGCCGATTGAAATTTTAGTATTTTAATGTAAAATTAATCCAGATGGGTGGTTCTCCAAAATTTGCTGAACTTGGTGTTAGCAACAGCTATTTTCACATAATATTTATCTTTCTTTCCCCCAATATTTGGTAATACTAAACGGTACTATTAAGTCTGTTTAACTTGATCACTTATTTTGATACATATCATCATATTCTTTACTTGGTCTTGTTCGACCAATACACTTGAAACTACAAAATAGTATTCTGTTGAAAAGTTAAATCAACTTTGATATAATAATATTTTTCTGTTTAATAGACGACTCAATCGAATGAAGAATGAAACTGAGTTATAGGAGAATTGAACGAAAAACGAAACCTCATTAATAGTAAAATCGAATGTGTTCTGAATTTGCTACCGAGAATCATTAAAATACATCGAACATACATTCATGTTTTAGTGTAATTACATGCATAATCGTGAACTGTTCGTATTTCGGTAAATAAGTTGGGAATTCTGTATTTAGAGCTCCGTGTACGGGGAACTATAATATGCTGCAATACGCTCATTTACAACCGTTATTTCGGAGCAGAGAATTATATTTTTCAGAATACAGAAGTATTTCAGTGTCATAAACTTAATGATGGTATTAACTGCTGAAGCTTAAACCAAAGTCCTGTATGCCTGCATTTTAATAATGGAAATTCAGTTAACCATCGGAATTTTTTAGTTGCTTCGGAGAGGATTTCACATGAAATGAAAATTTTACAGTCCCTTCAGTTTTACTGGGACCTCGGTAGAGGCTGCGTCCACTACTATCTCTCATCAGTAGAGATCCACATTCTTGTAAGGTGAAGGATGGGAGTGAGATGTTTAATGCTTCAACTCCGAAGCGGTCGAATTCGACCGCGATAACAATACATTTCCAAGAATCCGCGAACGAGGGATTAAAAGCAGTTTCTCGGCGCAGTAAAAAAGGGTGTAGAATTTTTATTCTACTCCCTTTTTTACTGCGCCGAGACGAACAGATTTTTGAAACATCCATACTAATATTATAAAATATGTGAAATTGTGTCTGTCTGTCTGCCTCTCTTACTGTCTGTTTGTTACCTCTTTACGCCCAAACCGCTGAACCGATTTTGCTGTAATTTAGTATGAAGATACTTTGAGTCCCGGGAAATGACAATAAATATTTTTTATCCCAGAAAAATGTACGGTTCCCGCGCGATGAACGAATTTTGCTGGCGTCATCTGGGATAGAATATAGAGCCGCTCTCGCGAGGCTGCGGCCTGTCCAGCGCGTAGAGATACCGCCGAGTTTTAAGTGCACTACCATCATGTTCCAACAGTAAAGAACCATGTTCTAGATTAGATGACGCTCTCAACTCCGTTGTGCCAAAATTCGTGAATCGCGTGGGAACCGTGCATTTTTCCAGGATAAAAAGTATCTTAATGTCCTACCCCGGGACGCACGAAATTTCAGTAAAATTGGTCCAGCGGTTAGGGCGTGACGAGACAACAGATAGACAGACAGAAGAAAGACAGACGATATGGATGTTCCAATACCAACTACGAGTATGTAAGGTAAATGAATCGTATCGGAGGCATGGACATATCGCGTGACAGCATGACAAGTGCATGATGACCCGCCGCGCCGTCACGCGATGGCTCAATAAGGTTTCGCGGACATTGCCAATTATTGATATTATAGAGTCATTTGATTATTGTGATTGAGTCTACTGTATAGAACTATATGACCAACATAGATTTGGTACTGTTTCTGGCTAACAACGTCCGTCCGTCCGTCCGTCCGTGGTTCAAAATGAAACGCAATGTGTGATTAAAAAAGTTCATGAAGTATCAAAATGATACAAACGTGACTCATTTCAGGCAGCATGAAAGTGCTGGTTTTTTGCCGTTCTCTTTAATACTTACAAAAAATTTATCGATAATAATCTACTTATAAGATAAATAAGAAGAAATGCGCTAAATCGAATAGCATGCAATCGAAATGTATCACAACAAAAAGCACTGCAAAGATGCAGCAACTCGCAGAGAACAATTGATAAATTACACACTAAGTGGCAATAGTTGGGAGTTTTCCAGTTGCGGTATAAAAGTTTGAGTTTCCGCATGTTTCGCTCGCATTCGATCATACACTTTGTCCGGGACGTGAGGCGGGTTCCAACCAGCTCGGAGTTTTCTAGAAAAAATATAAAGCCTACGAGAATAAGTATGTTATGGGACGGTTGGATTTTTTATATTTTTTTGTGGATTTGAGGACTTGGGGAACAAAAAATATGTCCTGGCTTAGGGTTTGTTATACGGAATAGCGATTTGGGCTAGTGAAGAAACGAAGTTAGATATATTATAATATTTTTATTACTGAATTTCAAGGACGTTGTAATAACTAAATATAAATATTTTTATATTACATAAAATTTACAGGCGATCGGTCATCTTGGCGTTCACTGAGAGATGCCTATGTCCAGCAGTGGACGAATTATAGGCTGATATGATGATGATGATAAAAATTTACTTAGGATAACTATTTTTCATTTAACAGTGAATACCCATATCTCTTTAATAGGTTTCTTTCACTTCGTATCCATACTCGAAGTTTAACCCTACATTTCTACTGTAAAACTCACATAAACGAATGAAAAAGATCTTAAAAATTTAATCTACCTCTCAACTTAAATTATTATTCAAAGTATGAAAACATAAAAACAAATCAAATCTGCTTGCGAAAAGAATTAAACTTTAAAGCGTCTGGCAGTGTTTTAGTTTAAAGTTGAAAATGTGCAAATTCCTTATGTAAATCCAGTGCAGTGCTCTGTGTTCATTCTTCATAGTGTACACCCATAGAGTTTAGCATAGAATATTGCGGAATTTAGAAGGAGACAAAATCGTTTAGGTAGTTTTTAAAGGTTTTCAGGATTGAGTTTTTATGTATTTTACTTACATAAATGCCGGCTATTTAATGTTCTCTAATAAAAAGGGTGACGATTGTAGTAAAAAATGTATTCAAGGCTTCGTTCGCGGATAAAAAAAGCGTGTTGGGTTGTTCTCTACCTTTAGGCAATTAGGCATTACGTCGCTGTTGTTAAATATAAAGCTTCTATCCCGTCCTATTTCAAACCCTTAGTTCTGACCAGGTTCAACCACCAAGGTTCAAAATCATCCAAAATTAACGTTGGGTATATAGATAATATTTTAATGTTCATGAATTTTGTTGTCATAACTATCTAGTTATTTCTATGTCTACGTTTGCATGGACATATATTATTTAAACTCTTTGTTTCCTTACCAAGATGCACGTAATATCGATAGAGCTGCTATAGCGTTTTAATACGAGGCGGCTTTACTAGGCTTTGTAATGAAAGTGATCATGGTCTTCAAAAGGCCAAATAATTAGAAATATCAGGCATTTGACATATCGTCCCTTCGTGTCGGTCAAATTTATAAATTATTACCTATTGAGAAGTTGTGCTTTTGATTTTTTAATTATTCTCTTCCACTACAAGTAAACTCATAAACTGTAAAATTTTGAAGAAAATTTGCATATTTCTTTCTTTTAAACATATAGCAAAATAATAAAATATATCATTATTTTTTTGATTTGTATCGTTGCTTATATTCCAAAGAAAGAAAATAAGCTAAAAAATATATAATTTTTAAATAAAATATATTATTGATATATATAATTATATATAATTATATAAATATACAATTATTTAGATTTACTATGGTATAAATACTACAATTAATTAAATTAGGTACATGATTTAAAATACAAAATTGACAGTAACAATATATACAGGTATAATATTAATTAAAAAGAAGAAAAAAAAAACTTATTCAAAAAGACCACCCCGCAGCGTACCATGCTCAAATGTCCCCATATATAAAATTAATATTTTTGTATATAGATGAGCATACCTCCAAATGTGTTTGTTGTGTGCCTCGCCAGGTAAATGGCGTTCCAATTTTTCTTTGGTTTTAAATAGGAAGTTTAAAATATTTTTTTAGGCTTAACAAATCCTTCTATTTCTTAATGTGTATAACTTTTTAGCTCTTACTTTATTAAATTTTCCGAAAATGTAGCACAAAACATTTCACGTATATTTCGAAGAAAATCTGTATTTTATTTCTTTTGGTTAGGTTTTCACAGAATAAAATAGATTTTTTTCATTAATTAGATTCGCTAAGATATACTTAAAGGAAAAAAATACAAATTCGGTTAAGAACTCATATTTTTTGTATTCATAATAAGCATTTTCCAAACATAGGTCGCAGCATGCGTCTTAAGTATCTACGTGAGATATGTACCACCCAAATTTTTTTCTGGTTTTAACTAGGAAGTTTAAATATATTTCAAAGGCTAGAAAAAGCCTTTCATTTGCCAATGCATTTAACGTTTAAGCTCTTACTTAAATAAATTCTCAACAAATGCAGAACAAAAATTTTGGTCTATTTTACACATTTTGGAGATATTAAAACGTTTTAAAGTACTTAAAACTCATCATTTCTCTAAAAATTAAGCACGCACAATAAGTACGTGTAACACACTCTTCTTTACGACTATGAAATCCTACCAAACCCTTTTATCTTGGTTACGACGAGCGTTAATCTCTAAACACTTTGCAAAAATCTTATAGTTTTATTTAGCTTAGCAAAGCAAACTTTATTTCTTAAAAATTGTGTTTTTGGTTAATTTTCAATGTAAACAATCGGATAAGAGACATTAAATAAACAAAGGAACACGAAAAAAATTTTTTTTCTTGACTAGTTTTGTATGGTGAAATATTAATTTTAAATTAAGTAACTAAAAAATTAAAAGCACAAAAAAAGAAACGAACTAAATACAAGGTTCCGAGATCTACATTGGATGCTTGGGAGGAATAGCAAGTTATCACTTGAGAACAAAGTTATTGTCTACAAAGCCATCTTAAAACCAATATGGATGTATGGGGTCCAACTGTGGGGATCAGCCTGTGACTCAAATATAAAAATCATACAAAGAGCTGAAGACTCAATACTTAAACAAATAACAAATGCACCCTGGTTCACTAAAAATGAAGAGGTCCATAACTACCTAAACCTTAAAACAGTAAAGGAGGAAATCGAATCTACTGTCAATAACTACAAAAACCGACTCCTAAAACATCCAAACCAACTGGCTGTTCAGTTAACTGTCCCAGAGTCATTTAGACGCCTGAAACGACGTCAAATCTTAGAACTGGAGCTGCCATAGGCGACCAGATTCCTAAGGAGTAGTCTCCGCTGGGAAACTAACTCTCCATGCCATAAGCCACACAACACATCTGCTCATAGTTCGAGGACTGATTGCAAGATCAAGCAATTAACAAAAAAAAAAAAAAATTAAGTAACTAAAAAATTAAAAGCACAAAAAAATTTTTGGTAAACTTTGCAAGGTATAGTGTAAAGAAGAAAATGACACCTCAAAAACAAAAATCCATTCACTATTACAGTTTTCGGAGGTGAAAACCTCTGGCGACTGCACTAATTTGCCATAATTTAAAGTATTTCGCCCATATTATTTTATTGAAGTGACTAAATAAGTATGTCGCCATGGCAACGTCGATCGCTATCTCGTCGTACAAACAATGGTCGCCGTTAGTCTCAGGTTGTAATAATTTACTATTATTTATTCAACAAATGGACTTATTATATAAAGTACCCAGAAGCCGATTCTCAGACCTACTGAATATGCATATAAAATTTGGTAAAAATCAGTAAAGCCGTTTCGGAAGAGTTCGTGGACTAACATTGTGACACGAGAATTTTATATATAAGATTAAATATAGGACAGCTGATATCAGAAATAAAATCTTTTTTTAACATAGAGTATAATATTTGTTTCTGATGTACCGTTTTCCTCAAACCTGAAACGTGGTTTTACACTCATCGCCCATTAAAATAGATGTAATTAATAAGTTTATGAAGCCTTAAAAATGAAATAATAAAATCGTACAAAAACAAGTATAAAACGAGAACAATACGCCCCATGCCCACACAATGTTGAGGAGAATTCCGAATAACATGGAAACCCGAAAGTTTTCTACGCGTGTAATTTGTTTTTGATTGCTTGTACAAACTTCAACTTTTTATCAATACTTATCGGCATTAAATGCTCATTTATAACGGTTTGTTTATATTATTATGCGGTGTTGTCGAATCTACTTGTTTAATATTATTATGTTACACAATATAATAATGTTAATTTAAAGTGACTATTGCCTGTAATTAGGGTTAATAATATCTATAGACGCTTCACACCACGTCAGTCTGGCCCCGTGCTAAGTACCTGAAGGACTTGTGTTACAGGTACCAGACTACGGAAATATATTTAATGCTTTTATACTATACATAATATATTTAAGGTTTTTATTATATCATACACATATTTAATACACATCCATGACCCAGGAACATTGAAAAACTTTTTGTTCCGTCGGCGGGATTCGAACCCGCGACCCCCGGCTTGAGTTGCCACACACTCTAACCATTGAGCTACGGAGGTCGTCAATGGTTAGAGTGTGTGGCAACAGGGTTGGTTTACTTTTTCTGTCAAGCATACTTTTTTGACTAGATGAGATTTACTAGATATGACTAAAAATTCTATCGAATTTCATAAAATAACTCATGGGCTCGACCCTTGAGTTGGAGAAATGATGTAAGACAATATTGTTCCTTCTGTAAGTTAAATATGGCATCTTTAGTAAAATTAGCTGCAATGTGTATTTTAATCGCTAGTAATTTTGAAACGCAATGAACTTAATGGTAGGCAATATGGAACTGTAACACAAAGGCGTATACCATAAATATGCATTATGATGCCCGCGAAATTCCACGAATAAATAAGAAGGGAATCTGGGAATAAAATTTAAAGTGAGCTATTAATCGTAGCCTACCCATTGTGCTCCTTCCAGAACAATGAGTTTTTATCTTCAAGTGAATGAATAAAACCTTCATGAGTTGAATGAATTTAGAAATCCTTTTGCTGATGAATTTCTGTTGCGACTAATAGGGTGTGATCCGATCGGGGTACGTTTCATGGGTTCATTGTGTTTCTGTTTGATATGATCAAACGGATTTGAATGTATAGTGTCTTGCCTCCTGCACAATGCTACTTGAGCACCTTATCTGTTTCATAGCAGTAATATGAAATATGAGTTTCCAAGAAGAATATGCATTGTTTTGTCTGACACATTGGAAAAGCCACATGAGAAACAGAGATCGAACCTTAAATAGTAATACTTTGCCTAAATATCTTTGTAGCGGACGAAATAGTGTAGGTACAATTCTACATCGTGATATTAAAGTTTTTTAAGTGCCGCGTTTATAATACGATGACTGATATCAATAAGGAGGCTTCGGCCTCACCGAGTAACCATACTAATATTAAAAGTGCGAAGGTGTGTCTGCCTGTCTGTCTCCTCCTACATCCTCAAGCTTAAACCGCTGAACCGATTTTCCTGACATTTAGTATGGAGTCCGACGAAAGAATATAGAATACTTTTTATACCGGGAAAATGTACGATTCCCGCTCGATAAACACATTTTGCCGCAAAAGAATTGCGGGCGTCGTCTAGTACCTACTATATTAGTAAGAGGGTTCCTAGTAAAGCTATATCTAGCCTTCATTTAATACTAGGGATATAATTTGACGACCTCTGTGGCTCAATGGTTGAGTGTGTTGCACCTCAAGCCGGGGGTCGCTTGTTCGAATCCCGCCGACGGAACTAAAAATTTTTACAATGTTCCCGGGTCTGGATGTGTATTAAATATGTGTATGATATAATAAAAATCTTAAATATATGTATAGTATAAAAGTATTAAATATATTTCCGTTGTCTGGTACCTGTAACACAAGTCCTTCAGGTACTTAGCACGGGGCTAGACTGACGTGGTGTGAAGCGTCCATAGATATTATTATATTATTATTATTATTCCTTCTGGAATATCTTAGCAAAGTGCAACTGACAGGACGCGTCAACATTATGTCGGGTTGAGGATGTCAAGTTAGGTTCCCTGCGAGCAAATCATGCTCCGTTTTGGTTAGACCGGATTTCAGCTGCCCAGAATCTATTATAATATAACGACGAGCTGAAATTATCTGGGGGCACGGCAGTGCCCCAGCCAAGCTTTTTAGCAAAGGCACGACCGTACCATACTTTTCTCGAAGCGGTTCGCGGCTATTTCACACCCTCCTTATCTTTGATGTTAACAAAGCTAGGGATTGAAAATTTCAATGACTAGGAGCAAGTATTAAAACTAGCTTAACCTCCAAATAACATTATATTCTGATTAATAGTTTACTGGTTACGGATGGTCAAAGTTACTACGTTTTATTTTATTTTATTTATTTAGGTAACAAACAGCCATTATACAAAAATACTTAATTCTAAATTTACAAACAAGCCTAAAGTACCATTACTCAATATAAAACTAAACACATATTATGGTGAATTCGTAGCGTTGAGTCGTTAGAACACAAATTGATAATAATACATACAAAACCTTAAGTAGTGATATTATAATAACGTCTTATAATATAATTATACATTTATAATGTTCACAGTTGTATCCAAGCTAACATATTGTATTTAATATTATTGTAGAATCAAATCACGCACTTTTGATTTATATGATGATAGGTTGTTACAAAATATGTCAACAGTGTTTAAATTTTTGTTATAGTAGTCACAAGCACGACGAAGAAAAGAGTTTTTTGAGTAGTTAGTTCGTGAGAGAGGGATATGAAATGTATTCTTTGATCTTGATAAGAAATTTGGGATTTTAAAAGAAATATGTTCTAATAATGAAGATGAATCAATATAATTGTGTATTATTTTAAATAAAAATATAGCATCTAAATATTGGCGCCTTATTTTTAATGGTTGCATATTATGTCTCATTTGGGATGACTTATAATTACAGAATTTAGTATTAGTTAAATAATCTAATGATTTAAGAAATTTATTTTGGATTTTTTCAATTCTTGCAATGTGTATTTCGTATTGAGGGCTCCAAACCATGCTTCCAAATTCTAAAATACTACGAACATATGCAAAATATAAAACTTTTAAAGTTTCAGGCTTTTTGAAGGGTTTACCTAGACGTAGTATTAAGCCTAGTTGTTTATATGCTTTCGACACAATAGTGTCTATGTGGTGATTGAAGTGTAGTTTGGAGTCAACGATCACACCTAAATCGCGTATTTTATCAACACGTTTGATTTTAATGTTGTCAATCGCATAGTCAAAACAGATAGGGTTATGTCTGCGCGTAAACGAGATAGTGTAACATTTTTCGACATTAAGATAGAGTTGATTAGTCTTACAGTAATATCCAAAGTTATCAATATCAGACTGAAGCTTCGCGCAGTCAGAAAGAGATTGTACAATTCTGAAAATTTTTGTGTCGTCAGCAAATAAAAGGTGACAGGAATCGTTTAGTGAGCACCCTATATCGTTTATGTACAGCGTGAAAAGAAATGGCCCAAGATGGGATCCTTGAGGAATTCCTGATGGAATTGCAAGGAAACTTGATTGAAAACCTTTAATGGCAACAGCCTGGCTCCGATTTCTCAAATAGGATTCAATCCACCTAAGTAGATCACCGTGTATACCGATCCTTGATAATTTGTTAATTAATAAATTATGATTAATTTTATCAAAAGCTTTTGAAAAATCGGTATACACGGCATCTACCTGGCACCCAACATCAAGAGCATTAGAAATAAAATTTGTGTAAGAAACAAGGTTGGTGTTTACACTTCGGCCGCGAAGGAAACCATGCTGTTCGATCCCTATATGGTGATGTATTTGGCTTGTAAGTTCATCAGTAATTATTTTTTCGAAAATTTTACCAAATATATTTAGTTTAGAGATGGGTCTATAATTTTTTTAAGTTTTGTCACTGACTGACAGATCATCAAAATTCTAGCAGACTAAGAACCTTGAAATTTGGTACCCGGATAGGTATTTATTCACAACGAAAGGAAAAATTATGAAACCGGCCAAGTTCGAGTCGGACTGGCGTAGATAGGGTTCTGTACCGTAAATTTGTATGGGAGCCCCCCTTGAATAAAAGGTTTATTTAATTTTTATTATTTATTATTAAAGTTGAAATACAATTGAGTATTTTCTGTAATTTCCAAAAACCTTACTGTTACCATCATGAAGATAGAGCAAAAAAAAGCAAAAAAATCGTGTTTGTTGTACGAGACCCGCCATTCTTAAATTATTTTATTTTAATAGGACTATCCTATTTTATAGCGATAACAAATATACATAATTTGTGAAAAAATCAATTATCTAGCTATTGCGGTTCTCGAGATCCAGCCTGATGACAGACAGACAGCGAAGTCTTAAGACTTTGTTATTATAGTAGAATAGTTTTAACGTGACTTGAAAAGAAAAAAAAACCTTAAAAAAGAAATGTAATCCCACCAAAACATTAAATGTAAAAGGAGCCATGCTAAATATTGCAAAAGCTATACAATACTTCTGTCGTAAAAAGTTTTCAGATCACATTCAAGCCAAGCCTTCAACTTATTTTGTAATTGAAATCAACATTCAGTGAATGTATCAATAGTTTTTTTTTTATTTTCAAATTATTATAGTGGCTTGGCAATGAGCACTAGAGAAATAATCAGCGACTAATTGGATTTACATGGGTACCTGCATCGACCAGATGCGTCGTTACGAAATAAACGTCTGTGTAAGTATGAACTCCTCCAAATATTATGCAGTTTTATATTTGTTTCTTAATAATTATGTGCTCATTGCCGAGTCACTATAATAATTTTAAAATAAAGAAAACTATTGATACATTCACTGAATGTTGATTTCAATTACAAAATAAGTTGAAGGCTTGGCTTAAATGTGATCTGAAAACTTTTTACGACAGAAGTATTGCATAGCTATGCAATATTTAGCTTGGCTCCTTTTACATTTAATGTTTTGGTGGGATAATAATATTCTCTTCCACACTGGTTAAGGACGATGGGGGGTTTTATTAAAACCAGACGAGCATGAGTGGTTTTGTAGTGATCAAATGTGTGTGCTGTCGGCAGTAAAAAGAACACTTCTTCCTTTACTCCCTTAAGGCCGTCCCCCGAGCAAACGACCTTGGCCATACATTTGCCGCGTTGCCGAGATCGCGCCAAAACCCTATTATTTTTACTTATCTTAGTTCAAAATTGTCCTAAAAAAATTTAAAACGACAAATATGTAGTTTATGATATTGTCGATCTATTGGCGTGAGTTTCAAATAAAAGTAATTTGTAAATGCTAAGGAGATGCTGAATGTATGCTCGAATTTTAACAAATTGGTATTACTTTGGAAGCCGATATCATGAGTATAATAAACAAAAATAGAAAATTTAAAACGACGAAAGGAACGTTGATATACTGAAGATTATTGCTGTATTTTTATTATAACTTTGTAGCTTTCAGATTATGAGTTTATAAGGTTTTAAATATGGTCAATTACGGAATCTCCGGACGGAACGCCCTTAAGTGGGACGGATAACCTACACGACTACTGGGCACAGGAGGGTCTAGATCATCCTACGCAAAAATATTCTTATTTGTCACACAATCAGATGACCACTGACCAGACTGCATTGTCCTTACCAATTTTTTTTAACATATGGATCAAACACACTCCGACTCAAGAGCCGCGCTCGTTGAGTCGAAATTGAAGAAAAGTGGGCAATATATTTCCCAGAAGGACAATGTTTTATTTCCCAAAGTCGTTTGGACGTATAATACATTAATGTCAAATCAAGTTCTTACCCGTAAGCCCGAGTTGAACCGAAACGACCCATAAATGTGTGCGGTCAGTTTCCTCCTGTGTTCCTTAAATATTTTATCGTATGATAAAGAATTCCCGTCTGCAGCAAGGGTTCAGACCGCCTTGAAAATATTTAATACAAACTCGAGTATTTTAAAACGATTTCCTTTGATGCTTATTAAAGAAGCTAAAAGTTCCTTCGCAAAAATTTTATTAAAATCGTAAAACTGATAGAACTATGTCTAGTTACTATGTGAAACAACGTCGGTTCCAGCTTAATAAATGCTCGGATCAAAACTACGCAACGGAATTTGATGCAATTTTTTTAAACGAATATAGTCAGTCATAGAAGAAAGTTTTACATGTAGGTGTCTAATACAAGCATAATGTAGTATAACGTATATGGTAAAACAACCTTTACCGGGGCAGGCAGTTTGAGAATATTCTCGAGGCGGGGTACAGTAATTAGCTCATTTTAGACAATTATGACGTCAGCTCTGCCGCAACCGCACGCCAAACCAATTACAGACGAGCAATTAGCCTTTGTGGTCTATTACAGCAATCAATTTGTAAAAGAAATCTATAAACCAATAGATAAAACAATCAATAGACCCTTTCGCTATCTGTTAGATTTGATTTGGGTGTCTCTATCATTTTGATGTATTTTAAACTGAAAGCTGGGATGTTGGTCATAGATTTTAATGTCTTAAAGCTGGATGCTCAAAATATTGTTCTGTTATGGTTTTTTCACAAACGTCTTGATTTTATTAATAATAAAATCAATACTGTATATACATTTACTTACACAAAATTATTACGTTACTGCAACTAGTCAGACATGTAGAAATAACGCTTGACAGACCCTTGTCTTAAACATTGTATAGTATTAAGGGGGAAATATAAAAATACTCCAAAATTACACAAGGATAAAGCATATAAATTTATTCATTGAATATTTTTGGGAATGATATCGAACATTGGAATGGTTTATGTCGGAATAAATAATGCGTATCGCGCGTCCATTACATCTACTCTACTTATCAGTGACGTTGTGTTTGCTCAAACAAAATGTTGTATTATTTATTGTTAAGGTAATATTATGGAATATTAAACGAGTGGTTACAAAATTATTGTTACAAAACGTATCCTTCTTTGTGTACATGCAAGTTTGTCTATTAACTGTTCACACTTCACGCAAAAACCACACAAGCCATTTTGATAAAAAATTGTGTAAAAACTTTGAGTCGCTGGAAAGGATAAATTATTTTATTCTTAAAAAAATAATCATCCCGGTTGGTAAACAAATATCTAGTCAACGATTTTGCAAGAACCTATAATAGATGAACGAAAGCCTACTGGATATTAAAAAAAAAACTTTAAAAATGAAGAGACAAAGAACGAGGCAGTTAAAAAAAGACGAGGTCACTGACGGTTTTCTTTTTCAGGCAGCGTCCGTCGCATTTATCAATCTTTTGCGGCGAATAGTTTCTGTGCAGCCATCTGTCTCTATTCCGTCGGGACCTCATCTCCATTAGGAAGTTTTCATAGCTCCAAAAAGTGGATTGCAGCACATATTGAGTATGCAATTCCGTCTAGCTCGCTGGCAGTTACAGTTATATCTCAAGCTGAGATTGCTTTGCGCGAATTTCAGATGTGAAGATTATTTTTCGGAATGTACATTTTTGTGTGTGGTTTTTGTGTGTGGTAGTTCTGGGTTGTAATGAGCTACAGTTTTGACTGTAAACTTGTGACTGTGAAAATGTGGGTTTTTATGTAACAAGAAGTCTAAAGCCAAAATTTATAGTTTACTAAATGATCTCATTAAGTTTTTTTCATGATGTAAGAATTGTATACTTAGACGATTGTGTTAGGCACAGGCTTATCTTAAGGTACTCAAAAAAAATCCATTATCTTAAGTTATTCAAATCAATGTCAGTATTTTTTTTAATTTTCAAGATAAGCTGCTACTTTTCAAATAATATAATAAATAATTATTCTCATAGTATGATGGAAATCGAGCAAAACAATCAATGCACATACTTTAAATCGGCAGAGGTTTACAAAAAAAGAAAAGAGCCGTCCACAGCGGTTTTCATCATATAAACAATGAATTAACTTGTATATTTTTCCTCTGCTCGTAATAAAACCGTGTCATATTTTCCGGTAGGTTTGATTTAGTGAATCCCCGCGAATCGCTAACATGATCCATTATATAAAAGGTGGTGTCAGTTCAGTCCATGTTTATGCCGCCCCCGAGAGCCGGGCATAAATCAAAAACTTCACAGATGACATACGGGAACAGGTGCCAAAACTTACACAAAGTGAGCTCCTGGCAAACAATATTGATTTTGTAGTTTGGGGAGTATTTTTCGGGTGAAGTAGCCAAGTTTGGATATTAAGGAAGTAATTATGGCGACTGGAAGTATGTTGCGTGAGAACTTATCTTTTATTTTTCTTCCATTTGAACAAAATGATCCTATCACCGCTCGAGTCAATCCGGAAATTATTCTTAAAAATTTGGTATTAATTTTTTATCTCGAAGTATTCTATTGAAGATAATTCTATTATTTAGGTACCTTAAATAATAGAATTACGCACACGAACTTAATTTTTACAACCTCACAAGCTGTCTCCGGCCAACCAGTTTTCGTATTATGCTCATAGCATAAAACCGGAGCTCGTAGGACATCAAAGTTAGGATAAATTAATAACCTTTATCCTTTCTATCAGGTTTCAGAATTCCATCGGTGAACTAGCTCTTGTCAACTAGCGAGTATATCCATTGTAAAATGGCCACCATTCGACAGTTTTACCAAAGTTATGTCGCTTTTAAACTCGCATCCAATAGTCGTCTATCACAACCTTGAAACAGGTGTCATACAATTTTTTCGCGTCGAAAGGGAAACGTAACGAATTTCAGAGCTACAAAAATGTGCGGTAACCTGCAAACTTTATTTAAAGCGAGACCTGAAATATTTTATTAAAAAATAATGTCACTGACATGAAACAGTGTCGTGTACAAAGGAAAACAAATTTTTATTTAAAGTCAGCTCGTACAATATGCCTACATTGAATTGAAACATTTCAAGAGTACATTCAAAGCTGTATGTTATGAATGCAATAACTTCGCATGTTTATAGGTGAGCGCAGGCCCCGAACACACTGCGCTTCTGTGCGGCTAAATAACTTGCACGTAGCTGCTTATTTATTTACAATTTTTGTATATTTAAATTGAAGGCAACTTTTCATAATAAATCAGACATAGAAGAACATAGTAATCAATTAAATGACAAGGTTTTGTTATCTCGACTTTATTCGTGCAAGTGGAAGCAATATATTTATCGGTTCCACTGTGTCCTTGTGATTTTGTGCTTAGGTTTCTATCTACTCCGAGTCCCTTTGTTACTTCGTCCCTCGTGCCTAAAGGTAGCCTATAAGTCGGCCCTTTGTTGCCAATACTACAATTGATTTGTATATAAAAGAAAGTTCTATATTTATACCTTTACCGCTACATTTATGAGTTGATATTTATCCCACCAAAACATTAAATGTAAAAGGAGCCAAGCAAAATATTGCATAGGTATGCAATACTTCTGTCGTAAAAAGTTTTCAGATCACATTCAAGCCAAGCCTTCAACTTATTTGGTAATTGAAATCAACATTCACTGAATGTATCAATAGTTTTCTCTATTTTAAAATTATTATAGTGGCTCGGCAATGAGCACATAATTATTAAGAAACAAATATAAATCGGCATATTTGGAGGAGTTCACACTTACACAGACGGCAAGCGTAAAGTGTTTTTTAGTTTATCGTAACGACGCATCTATTATTTCTCTAGTGCTCATTGCCAAGCCACTAAAATAATTTTAAAATAAAGGGGGCTCCCATACAAATTTACGGTACAGAACCCTATCTACGCCAGTCCGACTCGAACTTGGCCGGTTTCATAATTTTTCCTTTCATTGTGAATAAAGAACTATCCGGGTACCAAATTTCAAGGTTCTAAATCTGCTAGAAGTACCTTAGAATTTTGATGATCTGTCAGTGTCAGTCAGTGACAAAACGTAGTAACTTTGACTATCCGTAACTAGTAAACTATTAATCAGAATATAATGTAATTTGGAGGTTAAGCTAGTTTGGATACTTGCTCCTAGTCGTCGAAATTCTAAATCTCTAGCTTTGTTAACATCGAAGATAAGGAGGGTGTGAAATAGCCGCGAACCGCTTCGAGAAAAGTATGGTACGGCCGTGCCTTTGCTAAAAAGCTTGACTGGGGCACTGCCGTGCCCCCAGATAGGCCGAAAGATTATATTCAAATACGAAAGGTATTTTTTTAAAATTATACTAAAATATACATTTGAGAGGCTGCGTAAAGAATTTTCTTATTACAATTTATATTAACTTATAACAATAACTTGAGCCTCCATTAGCTTAAGCTTAAAAAAGTAATTCGCTTTGTACGAATTGTCAATATAATTTTTAATTTTCTTTTCATCATTAAACTAGTAATTGTTCTTTTCACCTTTTTAAATTACGTGAAATTTTTAGCCGTAAAACACTTCTTACAACTTTATTTACAAAAGATAGACCTTAAGCACTTTAATTTTTCCGCAAGAAATATTCTCAATGGTATGTAAATTAGTGATAAATATAATTAAAAATCGCCTCGTCCGTTCCCAGCCTAATATTGTAATACGAGTACGTCTGTCTTAATTAAGCGAACGCGTCTCTTACCCGGCTGCATGCGGCGCGGCATCCGGTGGCCTCATTTGAATCTCAGCACGAAATAAGGGTGTCTGGACTCTCAAGCCCGTGTGAATAGAGCTTTATTTTAATTTTAGCGAAATACCCCTTAGGGTGAAGCCAAACGAGCGTAATTTGTGAGTTGTGAGTCGCAGAATTTCGGTCGCGTAAATATCTTTTCATACAAAACATGACTCACTAAATTACGCTCGTGTAAATCAAACAGGGCTTTTGTGCGAAACTGAATGCAGCAGAATTTCTGCCAGCCGAAATTCTGCGACTCACAACTCACAAATTACTCTCATTTGGCTGCACCCTTATCATTCCATCGCGATGCTAGCAATATGTATAGCCTTTTTGAGTTATACTTCTTCATTTTAGATTGGTTTTGCGCTTATTAGCTGTTATTTAGATGTTAATAAGTCATAATAGTTTAGTGTCTATAATTAGGTGGTCAGAGATGAAAATGTTAGCACATAAAATAAAGATTTATTGCGTTTAACAATGAATTATTACTAATACCTAGTTTATGGCTCTATTAGTCTAATTGCAGAGCCTAATTAAACAACAAAGGGTCGGGGAGACGTGTTCTAAGAATATAAGATTTCTGTAAGATTTTGCAAGAGTTTTACGTAGAGCTTTAATACTTTTCGACGAATTGCGAAATTATTTGTTAATATTAATACTAATTACGGTTATTAATGGCATATTCATTTAAATTTCCATTATTAACACTAGAGCACATGAAGTAAAGTTTGGAATAGGAATTCTTATTAAAATACGTGATTATTTGCCGTTTGTACGGAGACCTTCGTGTGCGAATCCCACTCACTTTCGGCTAATTTCCTGAAAAAAATCCTCTTAGTTTCAAAAAATTACAAAGCGATAACTATACGATGTCTGCTTATCTTTGCTTACATCAGATAAGTCATATTATGGCAGACAAATAGAAACTAGAATAGTTATACGCTCCTTAAAAAGTTTTATAGTAAGGGCCAAGGGATCATAATAGTGTAACATTATACATACTGTGGATCTTCTCACTATCTGTAGAAGTCAATTTAGTTCCTCGCCAGGTACAAAAATAGTTGAAGTTGGCTCCAAGTTGCAACATTAATTAGAATCCAAACAATTCTCGTTAAGGTTGTTACGGAGTATCGCCCGGAATGTTTCCAATCCTACTTACTTAACCGCTTTCATTGCGTTTTTGTTAACTATTGAAAAGTTTCGAACGAAAATGCACTGTTATGTTTATTCGAAAGGGCGGAGGTCACTTAAAGTTAATTTGGGGTCAAATAAACATGTTGTATTGGACTCTTAATATGGGAGAACTTTACATATTATATTATACGTGTGGTTTTATGTTTCTATTCTGTTGATAGACATTGGGAATTGAGACTTTGATAATAATGTAGAGATAAGGTAAATTTCTAATCATAGAATGAACCATCTATCCGCAATCACGTTGCTATGTGACCATATCTAATTATTTATAGTTTTAATATTTCGTGCGTTCATAAAATTTCTTACCGTTAAGATAAATAATATTTGGAACCGATAAGATTATTTTAAGACAAAATTCGCCAGCCGTTCTTGCGTTTTAGCGAAACATTGGATTACATTTACATACGAAATAAGAAAATATAATAAATAATTGTTATTTAAATCGTAAATCATTGTCATTATGGTGGGTACACCGCAAACACTTTCATGCACCAGAAAATTTTGGACCTGAAATGATATGTTGCGGCCGATAGAGAGAAATTGGAAAAAATATGTTTGTTTCGGATTTCTATACCGTCTGTGATTGTCGTGTGATTCGTCAAAAAGTCATTAAAATACAGCTCTATAACAGAGCTCTGACAAAGAAAATGTCAAAACGTCACCTTAGGGTGCGTCCACATATTTTGTATCATTTGCGCGATCAGATCTCCGATCAGATCTCCGTCGCGTATCATCGAAGCGTGTCAAAATGATACGCGTATCATGATACGCCCCGATCGCCATCAACCGCGTATCTGATACTTGTCATATCAAATACACGCATGATCGGCAGAATGATCTAATAGGCGTCCACACTATGATACTCATACTTGATACGGCGCGATCAGATCTCCGTCGCGTATCATCAAAGCGTGTCAAAATGATACGCGTATCATGATACGCCCCGATCGCTATTAACCGCGTATCTGATACATGCCGTATCAAATACTCGCATGATCGGCAGAATGATCTAATAGGCGTCCACACTATGACACGCATACTTGATACGGCGCGATGATCGCGACGGAGATCTGATCGCGCAAATGATACAAATGTGGACGCACCGTTATATGATGAGTCTTCAATAATTGACAAAGTAAAATGTCCCTAAAAAGTCTGCTGTTTCACACTCACGCCATGGTGTGAACGTCATATCTAACTTACAAACTGTATTAATTTGCATGAAAACTAACGCTGATGTTTTTAAATCGCAGCAGTAGCCTTTATTAAAAATAAGTAAAATAACACTAGCGTGCGTCAAAGCTTAGAACGTGCTTTTACGCTCCCGTGACAATGTCATTTAAGGGTGGGGTGGGTTGCACCACAGGCGTTGTTATAGTTACAATTATGGTCAAAGATAAGGTTAACTTTAACAATCTTAAATATATATAAAATAGATTTTCAAATGTGTTAGTCGCGCTAAAACTCGAAAACTGCTGAACGGATTGGGTTGATTTTAGTCTTAAAATATTTGTAGAAGTCCAGGGAAGGTTTTAAAGTGACACGAAGTTCACCGGGACAGCTAGTCTTATATATAAAAATGGATTTTCAAATGTGTTAGTCGCGCTAAAACTCGAAAACGGCTGAACGGATTGGGTTGATTTTAGTCTTAAAATATTTGTAGAAGTCCAGGGAAGATTTTAAAGTGACACGAAGTTCACCGGGACAGCTGGTAACTATATACCTATGAGTTATGACCACATAATTTGAAAGATGTCAGTTGCTAAAGTTAATGGGGTTGAGAGTATAAAAATGAGTTATCCATACAAATTGACAGGAAAAAATTAATTATTATTTACTATGGCAACACTGTGAGCCTTACATCAAATTTAACTTTAACCGAGCAAAATTGAGCGGTTAAGGTTATTGTCAAATATGGCGTCCATTATTGACTTTAACCAGAGATTTGACAGTTCATTTGACATTTTGTTATAGTTATCTATAGTAACTGTTATAGCAAAAGTAAGTTGGTGCATCCACCCTAAGTGCCACAAGATCTCTGTAGGTCTGTAACATTTAAATACATTAAACAACCTTAAAATCAAGAACTATATCCATTTACACAATTATTATTGCGCTCCAAGACAAAAAAATCAAAGAAATGATTACTATGTAAATATTTGAATACATAAAAACATTTTATACGAAATGAGATATTTTCGAACACAGCCTGAGTATTCTTACAACATGTCTAAGGGCTCAGGGTGACGTGACCGTACATAATATATTCAAATCACGCGAACACATGACATTTTTCTAATTATACTAGATGGAGCACTCGACTGCTTCCTGCGGAATCCAGATTTAAATATATCCATGGTGAATTCTGAAAAAGATAAAGATATAATTGTTGATTATTTTGCTGAGAGTCTCACTCTCAAATTTGGAGGTCATGGGTTCGAATCTTGTGTTGGAACAACATAATGATTTTATGGTATCATCTTAAAATCTTTGGGGATGGCTTTTCAAGACAGTGTTTTGCTATTCCTCCTATGACCGAGAGTTACAGGGCTAGAGCAGAAAGAGTACACCTGTATATTGCGAGCACATTTGTGCACTTAAAACACCTCACTAGATTTTATAAATTTAATGAGAGACCTGCTTACATCCGCGACACTTCATCCACATATTTTGTGCATTAAACCTTAAAACACAATATAGTAAGAGCCAGTGACTGCCAAACTTCCGTCATTTTATAATAGCTGAAGGTTTTTAGCAGTGAAACATGAGATACCTACAGTTATCCCGAAAAAAATGAGATAAAAAAATTGAGCTTTACACTTTATCGAAGGTAAGGTAGACCTTCAGAAGTGGATACGTCATAAAGTATCCGTGACCGAAACTCTAGTAGTTGCTGGTCGTTCTTATATACCACACGGGTCATAAACGGGAAAAGTTTCAGATTTTATAAAATGACGAGGCTGTCGTTGTTGGCTCTTGGGCCACTAATAATATGTTCGTTAGTTTTAATTTAATTATATAATACATTCCATTCTATTTACGTCAAAATGTCATGGTCCATTGGGCTTAGTACGATTATTGCAGAATTTAACTAATTTATGATATTAAAACTAATTATGCTGATCATATTTCAATTCTAATTGTATTCCAAATCCTGGCATAATGTAAAAGTTACAAATTATTTTTGGCATCGGTGGGATACTCTATATAATTTCCATAAACCAATATGTGCAGGCAGGCAGGCAGGCTAGGTGGGTCGACGATCTCCGTTTAGTTGCGGGTCCATGTTGGATGCGAGTAGCAGGAGATCGGTCATCTTGGCGTTCATTGAGAGAGGCCTATGTCCAGTAGTGGACGAATATAGGCTGATATGATGATGAATATGTGCAGTCTGATGGAAGGTATATTGGATTTTTGTAATTCAATTTCCGAGCTACAGCATCAAGCGTGTACCTATAATTTTAATTTTAAACTCATTTTTGGTGTTTATTCTCGGTGTGTAAACAAGGCGTTAATGAACAATGCCATTTTGTTGTTTGAATTTGTTATAATTTTTGATTACGATATTAAATCGAGACACGACAGATCGTAATGACGCGTCACCGGCTCTCGTGATTAATTAATTGCGGTAAGCGTTGATTAAAACGCTGATTTATCTGATGTTGATTTATCTAATATACCAAATATATGTCAAGGTGTTTAACTGATGTACAAGGTGTTAAAAAACACAGTGATAACTGATAATGTGTAATTGCTAATTATATAGAGTTCACTGAGAAATCAGCAGTGCAGAAAGAGCAAATATTTTTTTGTGATTTGTATTGGTAAGCGTCTTGAATTTTTTATATCTTATTCTTTCAGCGTTGCTACTTTTATAGTGAACTCTATATTGGGGATACACACTGTAAAATACATTATCACTTAGATTTGTTGCAAATGATGATGTAATGAAAATTTCAATATTTTCACCTTTCCTTTGTTTATGTGAAACATTATAAGCTAAATAAGTGTCAAATTCCAATAGTTATCATCTTTAATTAATGCTGTCGCATTACGCAATAAATGTTAGCTAATGTACATGGAAATCAACATCATATTATTAAATAGAAATAGCGACTATGTAAATCACCGTTGCGCTAAGTTCACTTGAGATAATTCAAAATTAAATAAACCTAGACCAAAAAGTGATTGGATTAAACCAGTGTTTTTCAACCTGTGGGTCGCGAGCCCCTGGGGGGTCGCGAAGCTTCTGTAGGGGGGTCGCCAGAAGTCGAAAGAACTTCAGTAAAAAAACAATAAAGATTAAAAATATTTATTTATTACTTGTAAGAGAATTTAAACAAAAGGATATACTTAATATGTACTCATAATCATTGTATGTTAATACAAACCAATTAACAAAAAAAAATCTACGACTTATGTTAATGCGAAGGTTGTGCTTGTTTTTGATTAATCAATTTCTCCCATCGTGGGTCTGTATTTGCTACACATAGAATCAAATCATTCTCCAAATTTAAGCGATTTCTTTGCTTTTTTTATTTGGGCCATTGATGAAAACGTCAGCTCGCATAAATACGAGGTGGCGAATGGAATTAAACACTTCAAAGCCTCAGTTGCCAATTCCGGGTATTCTGTTTTTCTCCTTAACCAAAAGGAATCCAAATTAAAAGATTTGAATTCCAAGTGTAACATCCCATCAAATTATTCTCATTTATAGCTCCATTTAAAAAAGGATTTAAGATCCACCTTTGCCCAGTATTGTCCGATATCTCTTGCACTGAAAAGTAATTACACAATTCTTCTTTCAAATTATCTAACACCATTTTCATAACAGGTATATATGCCTTGATATTTATCTCGCATCCAACTTCTTTGGCAAAAGATTGTGTCGACGAAAATGATTCGAAGTTATTTTGATTTATAGACGACGACCACAAGTCAATTTTTTTTGTAAAGCCATGTATTTTGTCTTTTGCAGTTATGACATTTTCATTTCGCCCTTTATTACTTATACTGCATAAAAATGTCGTATGGAATGAATATTTGTAACACATGCATAATAACACACATAGGTACATGTTAAAAATCGGCCAAGTGCGAGTCGGACTCGCGCACGAAGGGTTTCGTACCGGTATAGAGCGAAAGTAGACAAAAAATTGTGTTTTTTGAATTGGGGTCCCCCTTAAATATTTACTTTAATAATTAATAATAAATTATTAATTATTTAAGTAAAAACATAATTAAGGAATTTGTGAAAATTTCAAGTGCCTAGCTGTTACCATGATTGATTACGAGCTAAAAAGGCCAAAAAATCACGTTTCTCGTATCTCGCCCCCCTTAAATATTAACTTTATTTTATTTTTAACCGACTTCCAAAAAGGAGGAGGTTATTATTCGTCTGTATATATATATTTTTTTGTATGTTCAACCATAACTTCGCCGTTTGTGGACCGATTTTCATGATTCTTTTGTTGTTGTACAGGGTTGAATTCGAATTTGGTACCATGTTCACAAAAATGGTGATCTGATGATGGGATCCATGAGGAATCGAGGGGACTCCTTGAAATTTGTATGGAAACATATAGTGATTTCAATTTTTTCTGAAGCATTAGAGGTATATACTACCAAAAAGTAAGACTTTGCACCAGGTTATACCCTGGATCCGAAAGTACCGAACAGAACTTTTGAATCCTTATATATACAGGTTCGGGGATTTCGGCGTTGTTTAAAGAACTAAAAGCATAAGCCAATATATCAATTTGATTAATCATCATCATCACAACTATAATTATGCCATGCATCATCACATTATGACCCAATAATTGGTACTTTTCGTGATATTTTGCATCGAAACAGATGTTTTTGATGATTATTTCGCTGTTTGTGGACCGATTTTCAAAATTCTTGTTTTGTTGTATAGGATATAATCTTAACTTTGTATACCAATTACGAAAGTTAAACCCTTTCAAATAATTTTTCACATTCTCCTATGAATCTTAGCGTGATAAAATATAGCCTATAGCCTTCCTCAATAAATGGGCTATCTAACACTGAAAGAATTTTTCAAATCGGACCAGTAGTTCCTGAGATTAGCGCGTTCAAGTTAGCCATTTCAAATAATTTTCCCCGTTTTTTTCCACATTTTACTCTATTTCTTCGCTTCTATTAATCGTAGCGTGATAAAATATAGCCTTCCTCGATAAATGGGCTATCTAACACTGAAAGAATCATCAAAATCCGTTGCGTAGTTTTAAAGATTAAAGGGAACAAAGGGACATGAGGAAAAAAAAGTGACTTCATTTTATAATAAATATAAGTATAGATATTAAAGAAGACATAATATAACTAAGGACTTCGAGAAAAAATCAAGTACCTACCTGTTGCCATTATTGATATAGAGCAAAAAAAGCCAAAAAAATCACGTTTCTTGTATGGGAGCCCCCCTTAAATATGAATTTTCTTTTGTTTTTAGTATTTGATGTTATAGCGGCAACAGATATACATAATCTCTGAAAATTTCAACTCTCTAGCTATTACCGTTATTGAGTTACAGCCTGGAGACAGATGGACAGACAGACAGACAGATAGACAGACAGACAGACAGACAGACGGACAGACAACGAAGTCTTAGTAATAGGGTCCCGTTTTTACCCTTTGGGTACGGAACCCTGAGTTGAATTTTCTTTTGTTTTTAGTATTTGTTGTTATAGCGGCAACAGATATACTTACATAATCTCTGAAAATTTCAACTCTCTAGCTATTACCGTTATTGAGTTACAGCCTGGAGACAGATGGACAGACAGACAGACAGATAGACAGACAGACAGACAGACGGACAGACAACGAAGTCTTAGTAATAGGGTCCCCTTTTTTACCCTTTGGGTACGGAACCCTAAAAAGGCTCATTTACAACATACATGCTTAAAAATGAACATACATAATATTATTTAGTTATTTACACACCGTGTGTCACAAACCCCTACATGCGAGCAAACAGCTCTCGCAAACAGACCGCATCGTCCTGTATACTCGCAACTGTTTTTTCGCAAAGACTGTTTGCCGTGAGTTCTGTTGGTCTTATTGTTGAGGATGACGATGTAGCAAATAATGAGTTTTTGTTGCTCTGTTCAGCAATTTAAATGTGCCTCAAAAGTTACATAATATCAATAGCAAAGCCAGGAAAAAATGTACAATATTATTGAGTATGGACTGAAGTTTTGTGTTCGTCCACGTAAAGCTTTTAATTTTAGATCTAATGGAGGTGTGTTTTGCATACTCTGCGATCCTGGGGAAGGGTTATATTGAATTTGCCAATGCTAAGCACCGAATTTGCCAACTAAAAAACCACGATGTCATTTTTTACGCTGGTGGCAGGGCCACGGAACTGTTGTCTTGTCACAACCCCGCCAATTTGTTACTATAGTTTCGCAGTAATCTAGACATCGACTGATGATGATGCCAACGCAATGTCTACGATCTAAATCGATGCTCAACCTACCAGCTGAACTATTGTGTACATAAATCGGCGATGTCTATCGCTTCCGAGAAGGGCAGCTGCGTTTTAACATGGAAACGATATTATAATATGACGACACAGACAAATATCTGACCCGGCGCATACGCACTAATTGCGGTCAAATCAAACGCAGCTCCGCAGTTCGATAATAAATCGACAAAGTCTGCGGTGTTGCCAAGTCTAATAATAATACCCTTTGTCGCGGCGATCGCGCGTTAAGCCGGGAGCACACCTCGAGGCGGGTTCGGAGATAAAGCCGGGGAAATATTTGTTCTACTGATTTCTCTTTTTGAATGCAACCAGGTGAAGTGTCTGAGACGTGATTGCGAAAGAAGAAGTTGTTGACTAAATATGTATCTATTGGTTTTTTTATTGGATTTGTGAACCAAAATATGTAACGTACTTAGTTTAAACTTTACATATAGAAAAAACAACCGACTTCATTTGATATCTCCTTATCATGGGACCGCCTTTAAATGTCCTCTTTCCAACGAAAAAAGAATAGTTAAAAACGAAGAAGTTATCCACGAACCTACGGTATAATCCAAGAAAGAGAAACCTCGTCCTTTTTTGAAGTCGGTTAAGAATTCGACCGAATTTTAAGGTTCTTTGATTGTTGAACCCCGATGACAATATTACCATTACCTGCACTGAAGTAACATCAGCTGTCCCAGGAGCTTAACGCATTTTCTAGCTTAAGGGTGTGTAAGAGAGGTCCGAAAGAATCACTAAAACAACGAATCAACCGTTATAAAAGGAATTCGTGTCCTTTTTTTTTTTTTTTTTTTTTTTTTTTTTCTTTTTTTTTTTTTTTCGTTGGGGAAATGCTTTTACGCATCCCCGGCAGTCTGGGGAGGGCTACCGGGGTATGTGGGACTCCCTGGGGCGGGAAGCCGCGCCCGGGCATACCCACTAAAACCCCAACGGTGTTCCTGCTCTTCCGCTTACGACAGAGCCACGGGATACGCGGAATACACAACCGCGACCCTGCCAGCAGCTGCTAAAGGCTTCAGTGCATGGCTGTTAGGCCCACACTGTCACTACGACGCGATGCGCGGAACACTTAGTGCGCTACTACTACTTACTACAACTCGGGGTCTCGGTGATGTTGGGCGACAGCGTCCCCTCGCCGTCACCTCGAGCTCCCCATCTAAGTCGGGACGTCGGGACCATGTCTGACCCTTTGCCTACGCCTTGGCCTCCTCCGAGGGTCGAGTGACACCGCCTCGCGTCTACGCTCAGACTCCTCTTTCGCTAACATCGCCTCCTCGGCAAATGTCGCGACGGCTCTCAGTCAATACAACTGGTAACATATCACGATCCGACCCAAGTAATGTTGATAAGGGCGTGCCACAGGGTTCTGTCATTGGACCACCTATGTTCAGCTTGTACGGTGCAGATATTACAAAGCATATAAAACACTGCAAATTTCACATATATGCAGATGACATTCAATTGTATATATCGTTTAAGCCCGGTCACCTACAGGAGGCATTAACCAACTTAAACGAAGACTTAGCAAAAATATCTAAGTGGTCTGAAGACAATGCTTTAGTTCTCAACCCAACTAAAACCAAGTACATGGTGGTAGGCACCTCAGACCAGGTTAAAAAAATATGTGACGCTGAGCCACACATAAGAGCCATGGGTCAAAAAATCGAAAGGGTAACTGAAGTAAAAAATTTAGGGGTTTTAATGGACGAGAGATTGAGGTTTGAGAAACATGTAATTAATACAGTTAGGAATTGTTTTTATAGACTCAAACTACTATACAAAATTCGAAATTTTTTGACCAAAGAATTACGTGTAAATTTATGCGAGTCGCTAGTCCTTTCAAAATTAAATTACGCTGATTCCGTTATAGGCCCCTGTTTGCTGTCTAGGTCAAAGAAACTCATACAGAGGGTGCAAAATGCATGCGCCAGGTTCTGTTGTTCAATCCCTCCACGCGCTCACGTAACACCGTACATCAACGGCTTACGCTGGCTACGTATGGACTACCGTAGACAACTGCATTTTGCTACTCTTTTGTTTAATGTAGTCAAACTCAAAGTACCACCTTACCTTTACAGTAAACTGCAGTGGGCAAATGAGAAGCAGTCAAGTATAACTACTAGGGGGTCGAGTTACTTGATGATTTCTCAACTACACCATACCGCTGCCTTCAGAGGAAGTTTTAGGTATGTCGCGAGTAAAGTTTGGAACAACTTGCCTCCACCACTGAGATCGTTGAAGAATAGTTTTAACTTTAAAAATAAATATAAATTACACTTACTTAAGCAACAACTCTCTGACATAGTATCGTAGCATTAAAAATATGTTAGTCCTTTTTCAAACATACAATATATAAAACATATATAAATATAGAATATATTATGTTACCTCTATATAATTCCGGTATAAGTACTTAAAAATAAACAACACATGCAATATTATGGTATATCTATGAAAATGTAACAAGTGACAATGTATCTATTTGTAATCTGTATTTATTGTATTCTTTCATTAGTTTAATATTGTTATTTTATTGTAATATTGTTATTTTATTGTTATGTTATTAGTTTATTGATATTTTCAACACTATATTATGCCTACGTCTTTAATATTGATATATAATATTGATATTATATATCAATATTATAAGTATTATAATTTTAAAATATAGCTTCCGTCTGCTGTCCTCTGCCCGAAATGAGGGGTCCACGGAAGATCAGGGACGACTGTGCGGTCGTCTTAACCTGAGTGGTCTCCGTTTCTGCACACTTGGGTGTTACACTGCCTTGCTATACTTAATTGTGCTATCAATACATTAATTGTCTTTTTTTTTTTATTCTTTTCTTTAATGTTTACCTCTGATAGCTTTTATGTATGAATTAGCTGTAGAATAGGTAAAATAGGTTAATTTTTTAATTTTGTTATTGTTTAATTCTGTATATTATGTCATATGTGTAACATTTAATGGTGGCAGAATAAACGTTTATTTATTTATTTATTTTATTTTTATTTAAAACCGGAGCTTTACTAACATGTCTGTGCCGACCTAACCGAGAAATGACATTTCCGTGTGTCTGCGCCCTAACAAATTCGATTGATTCGAGTGACCGTAACGAGACTGATGCGATATGTCGAAGGAGACTAATGTATAGAGTTTACGTCTTCAAACTAGTGTTATTTCTGCTCCGACCGGCGCTGGTCATTCATCATTTGTCAAATTGTTTTATTATTTAAATGCTGTGTCTATCTCGTTTAGGTGATCTATTGTTCTGTTTATTTCGGTCTAATCATCTCAGCGATCATCGGTGCTTTGGTCTTTTTATTTTCTTGGTGTATGCGTCACCACCAACATCGCGTCGACAAAGGCTGCGTCCCCATCAGACACGGCACGGCGCCGTCACCGTGTTACGGCACGACGCCGCCACCGTGACACGGTACGGCGCCGTACCGTAACACGGTGCCGCGTACGGTGCGTCCCTATTCAGTCGATATTTGCGCTCGAACGAGATTGCTTGTCTGCATATGGATCGCGAAGGAATTATTCTCTTGTTGTCACTAAAACAAAGATTGAAAAAGAAACAGAAACAGAGGAAATTTTGGGTAAATTCGTATTACAAATTACTTACAAACTTAATAATTAAGGGGGCTCCCATACAAAAAACATAATTTTTTGGTTATTTTTCTCTATAATAATAGTACGGAACCCTTCGTGCGCGAACCTTAATCGCACTTGGCCGATTTTTATGTGTTCCAAATAAGTGCCTCGTTTAAGTTTGGACAAAAATTTTTTTCGGAAGTTTCACCCAGAATAGGGGCGCGCGGTGCACCGTACGCGGCACCGTGTTACGGTACGGCGTCGTACCGTGTCACGGTGGCGGCGTCGTGCCGTAACACGGTGACGGCGCCGTGCCGTGTCTGATGGGGACGCAGCCAAAATCTAAAGGGGGTGACAGACACGCGAGTAAGTACGCGGACTTATGGCTCGACGATCTTAATTGCCTGTGTGTCAGCAAAGAGCCGTGAGCCTGGGGGCATGGTAATCCAGTGTGAGCGATTCTCGTGTGTCACCGACGCGAGCTTAGTAAGTTCGCGAACTTAAAAACCCGCGTACTTTAAGTTCGTACGTCTGTCACCCCTTTGAAGGACCGCCAAAACTGGTGGTGGTCTCATTTACAGGTATTTAAAGTCATTTAAGTTTCGTCTGTTCAATGTAACCAGAAAAGTTTTCTTTTTAAGCAGGTGGTCAACAGCATAGGATTCGGATCGGAAAATCAGCATTTGTTGTATAGCATTGATTTGCGTAGTAACTACATTATGTCGTCAATAATCATTTGGCATCTTTTGGCATATTATTGATAGCGCGTAGTGTCTAAACACACTAGGCCGAAAATACGCGGCCGAAGTTCGGCGTAATTTCGTCTGCAATGCGCCACACACAATATAACGCGAGGTAATTTCGGCATGGTGTGTCATCGGTAATTTAAAATACATCGCAGGCTCATGCCGAACTCCAGCCACGTATTTTCGGCCTATTGTGTTTAGACACTTAGAAGCGTGTGGTCCGATTCTAACGCATTGGACGTGCATCTTTAGCCAATTTAGCAACAATTTTAGATCCTCTAGGTACTATGGTTTAATGTTTACTGTGTGTAACACTCCATCTTGTCCCTACCTAGTTGTAGCCTGTAGGTAATACGAAGTACACCTGCGCTAATTGCGCATTCCGGCGCCGATTGGCGACTGATTGACAATTCCGCGGCCGACCTGTTGACAGAGCTATGTAAACCCGACTGACAACGGCAAATGTCGGCTGGCGTGGTATAACCCGCTTAAACACAAGGATTAGGGATTTTGGATGAAGGATATTCCAAAATTGTAACAATGTTCGGCTGGCGTAACTGTTTCTTTTGCAAAGAAATGTTTTATAATAAATGGCCTCTGCTTCAAAATCGAAAGCGTCTATATGTGTGTGACAAGCGGCAAGAAATTGCGTCTCAAATGTCGTCGTTGAAGTGACAATACCTCTTATCTCTATGTGTGTCTTTTTACAGCAGGAAAAATCGATTAACTTTTAGGTTTTGATTACAGAACTTTCGAAACACAGCCCATAAAGTCTAGGTACTTTATTATTCTACTTTATACGTTAATTTCATGCGTTTACTTAGTAGACACATTAAATTTTTTACTGTCGAAGCTTCAAGCAAATGTACGTCGTATAGGATTTGAAATAAGGCATTGCAAACACCATGTCACTTAACGATGCGTTATGTTAAACGTGTTTGATTTCCAACTTCGCTGTCGAAATTATTGACCGCAATTTTATTAAATACTTTATCGAAGCGCAAGCTTAATGCTCGTGAATTCTTTAATGGTTCGTAAGTAGTAATGGTGGCGGTGGGCTCTAAAAGAAATAATGAAGAGATTAAAGAACTGGGTATGCGAATAAAGAAAAAAACTTTTGACACTTGCATTCTCCCTTGCATTACATAATATGAATGCGAAACCTGGGCGCTCACTAAAAAACACAGAGATAAACTATCAAAATGTCAAAAGCCATGAAGAGGAGCATGCTAGGTGTAAAATTAAAAGATTAAATTAGTAACATTAACATTAGAAACAAAACAAAACTAATAGACATACTACGGCGTGTTGATCAACTCAAATGGAGATGGGCCGGGCATATGCTTCGGTGTAAAAACGAAAAATGGAGTAAACAGGTAACAACTTGTATCCTGAGAGATGGCTTCAGGACCCGAGGCCGTAAAATACTAAGATGGGAGGATGACCCAAAGCTAACCTTGGGCCCGCTTTGGCTAAGAATTGAATCCGATAGAAAGCAGTGGAAGGATCTGGAGGAGGCCTTTGTCGTAAGACACACCGACCGTCACGATATATTATAATATTTTATGAATAGTGTTCAAATTAAGAATTACCTAAACTTGTAGCTGGTCTGGAAATAAAGGCTTTATTTATTTATTTTAAGTAGTAATGGTAGTTATGCGGCCCAAGTGTCGAGCGTAGGCGATGTCGGCCAGCAATAGAACTAGGAAGTTGTACGCACGGCTATTTCGGACGGCGATCGTTTGGGCTGTCTAGTTAGATAGAAAATTGTTACTGAGTAATTAATCTCCATTCTCATCGGATTCCATACGGAGATTGCTATCGAAGTTACGATGTAAAATGTGTTTAGGCTAAGATTTTAGGTCGCGATATCAATAGAAGTTATTGCATAGCTTTTATTGCGGGCTTTATGCACGGCGACCGAATAAAAAAAATCCGTACCGAAAAAAGCACTCCCCATTCCGACCGGCACAGCGTGCGTCATTGCCAGATTTCGGCACGGTGTTTGTGTGCGTGCGACTAGACGTATGCGAATTATAATTGTATAAGTTGATAAAAAAATGGTAAACCGTGGCAGTCCTCCAGTGCCACACTTTTTTTATATACAAGTTATAATTGACTTAGCTATATTATCATGTTTTAGTATTTTCAAGTTGACGGATAATTAGGAGATCAGTAGATTGTCCTTAAAATATCATTTTTGTATGCCTGATGCGGTAATCTAACCCAAGACATTCGGAATCTGAAATCAATCTCTAAACCCTAAGACTACGCAGGCATCGACGAATATACTCTTAACTAATAATTAAGTATTTGCGCAAATCACATAGGTAGGTATATTTTTTTTCCCCGAAACATAGTTTTTCACTGAACAGTTTTTATTTAGTTAAAAGCGATTCCGCAATGATCCGGCAAGTTAAAACGTTTGATGGAGAGCGAGGAGTGATTGACAGCGTAATAACTGCCTGAAGCTGCGTATACACGTGTCCTGAGTGCAGGTGCCGTGTAGTCAAATATATGGTAGGTATACATTTTTTGTGACGTCAAAAAATAGATTGCTGCCTTTGATTGATTGATTGATTTGGCCTTTATTTTAGTATAGATATTAATTTGGCTATGAATGCGACAGTAGGTTTGTCCTATAAAAGTAAGTAAGTGCGAGAAAGTTCCCAATTACAAAAACCATAGCTTAGTTGTACTATCATATCAGTGAAGTTGATTCCTAGGCAGATGGGGGATCTACGTAGTTTGGTCGCGTTACGTCAAGCCCAGCCCAGAAGATCACATTTGAAATGACATGATCCGACCAAATGCTGTTGGTCTGTCAACTGACTAGGAATCAATTTCCTCCATGGTACCTACATTTTTATCGGTAACGTCTGCATTTTGAGTCTAAGCGTATGCTCCCTTTCTTTCTTTAATGCATTATGTATCTTCTTTCTTTCTTTAATGCAGTGTTTTTCAACCTTTTTCATGATGCGACCGCCCTGGTATGAAAAAATATTTCGCGACCCCCCAATCCGCTTTTTAGGGTTCCGTACCCAAAGGGTAAAAACGGGACCCTATTACTAAGACTTCGTTGTCTGTCCGTCTGTCTGTCTGTCTCCAGGCTGTAACTCAAGAACAGCTATAGCTAGACTTCTGAAATTTCCGCAGATTGTGTATACGAGTATCTGTTGCCGCTGTAACAGCAGATACTAAAAATAAAATAAATAAATATTTAAGGCGGGCTCCCATACGAGAAACTTGATTTTTTTGGCCTTTTTAGCTCGTAATCAATAATGGTAACAGCTAGGCACTTGAAATTTTCACCAACTCCTTAATTATGTTTGTACTTTAATAATTAATAATAAAATAAAAATAAAGTAAATATTTAGGTGGGACCCCAATACAAAAAACACAATTTTTTGTCTACTTTCGCTCTATACCGGTACGAAACCCTTCGTGAGCGAGTCCGACTCGCACTTGGCCGATTTTTAACATGTACCTATGTGTGTTATTATGCATGTGTTACAAATATTCATTCCATACGATATTTTTATGCAGTATAAGTAATAAAGTACGTAAAACACATTATTTTACAATTAACTACATCGAATACGTCGCCAATTGACATAATTAACGCAATTTACGCTACGTTTTCAACAATGGCCCAAAAGAAAAGTAAACAAAGAAATCGCTTAAATTTAGAGAATGATTGGATTATATGTGTAGCAAATAGAGACCCACGATGGGAGAAATTGATTAATCAAAAACAAGCACAACCTTCGCGTTAACATAAGTCGTAGATTTTTTTTGTTAATTGGTTTGTATTAACATACGAAGATTATGAGTACATATTGAGTATATCCTTTTGTTAAAATTCTCTTACATAATAAATAAATATTTTTAATCTATGTTTTTTATTAAAGTTCTTTCGACTTCTGGCGACCCCCCTACAGAAGCTTCGCGACCCCCCAGGGGGTCGCGACCCACAGGTTGAAAAACACTGCTTTAATGCATTATGATTTATGAGGCTAAGCGTATGCGTCTGTGTGAATTGAGAACTAAACTGTGATTTTGTTCAACCACTACGAGTATAAGCGCATCAAGCTAAACAATGAACAGATTATGTCTGTATAAGCCGGTTAAAGCTATGAAATGCTTTGAGCGAACACACAACGTCGAAAAGTAGAGTATTAAACGGCAACGCGCTACATAGAAATACGTACTCGTATACTATTGTGCTATACGTACACGTGTTGTGAGGAACCTTATTACTACCTCAAGGATGAAAATGTTAGATATAAAAATAAAATTGTATTTCGAATTATTAAATTGTATTCACAGAATTGAATTTTATAAGCACTCAGAGCAAGTTCTCATCAGGAAGTGTTGAGACGTTTTCGCAAGGTGTTGGACTTTGCAGGGCTTCTCACTGTTGAGCAAAGCCCTTCTGCAACGTACTTGCTCTTGGACCAGATCCGGATAGCTGGTATATGCCTCCAACTTGTCGTTACATCATTTTCTAGGCCGGCTACGGTGATGTCGTCCGATTTGAAGAATCTATGCGTACCTATAATAAAGCATAAAGTAACCTTGAGAATGTTTCATAGGTAGGCACGTCACGTTGCACCCCATTGCGCGAGGACCTTTAATGAAAATTAAATAAATGTCACTATAAATACCTATACAGTCTGAAAAACATCTCTAAAACCATTTTAAAAGATCCGGTTTTAAAGGAGCTTCCTGAGTTTCATTCGCAGCGAAATCGAGATGGTTAATCGGACACAGATAATTAAGTGGTTCCAGTGCATCTGTTCCGCCCGAATAGGATCTGTTCCGTCCGAGTACCATCTCTGGTCTGTCTAATTGAGCTATTTAATGCTCACCTTCTTTTTGCTCCTAATGGAAAGCGAAATGAGCTGAAGTACGCCGGGCAATCGTAATGTGTCATGCTTGTAGAGCTGTGGGGAATTTGATGATAATATTATACTAGCTGTCCCGGCAAACGTTTCTTTGCCATATTATATAAAGTATATCGCCCGTATTATTTTATTGAATTAGTGACTAAATATGTATTAATAAAAAAAAAAAAACAGCTACTTAGCCACGGGGCCAGACCAAAGACTGACGTGGTGTGAAGCGTCCATAGATAAAAAAAAAAGTATGCCACCATGGCAACGTCCATCGCTATCCCGTGACCCGCGTCGCTACAACATGGTCGCTCGGTTAATAGCTCATCTGTCAAGCGCCCAAAATGGGCGCCTTACCCTAACTATTCAAAAGTTCTTCTTCTACTTTGCAGACCACCAATTTTGTATTTTGTTTCAAACATAAAACATTGTGTAATTCGCGATTAATAGCTTATTTATTAAAAATTCTAATTATATAAAAATTATATATAGCCTTCATGGTAATTTCTTTATATAATTAAATCAGTTTAATGAGAGTAATTGGAAATTGAAAAATTTTCGAAAAACGAACTGTCAAATCTGACAGTTCTTGACAGATGAGAGGATATGTAGTTTAGGAATCCATCGCGGACAAACATCGTGACAGGAGATTTATATTAATATTACTAGCTGTCCCGGCAAACGTTTCTTTGCCATATTATATAATGTATATTGCCCGTATTATTTTATTGAATTGATGACTAAATAAGTATTTCTAAAAAAAAAACAGCTACTTACCACGGGGCCAGACTGACGTGGTGTGAAGCGTCCATAGATATAAAAAAAAGTATGTCACCATGGCAACGTCCATCGCTATCCCGTGACCCGCGTCGCATAAACTACATGGTCGCTCTTTATAGACAAATAATTTGCAATAAAATAAAATTGCGACTATAATTAAAGATCTAAGCTATCCTATCTCTCAAGTTGGAAAAAAGCACACATTTAAAAAAAAGAAACATTAAAATCGGTTAAGTAGTTTAGGAATCCATCGCGGACAAACATCGTGACAGGAGATTTATATTAATATTATATTATAAGGATGTCGGATTGTGTAAACTGTAAAGCATAAAGGAATTAAGTGTATAATTCCTGAAATATGTAAGTATATTAAAGACTTCAAAATAAATATTTTAGGAAAAAGAGGCGTAGTTATATTACAAGCAATTAGTGTTTGTGTCTCTTATCTCTATTGGAATTGTACCACTTTTTTCTTATTTACAGAAAAGCTAAGGCATATTATGTACTTATCATTAACATTTAAAACAAATGAAAAAAATGTTTCAGCGAGTCCAGTGAAATCCGGTTAAAGCCGGCGGAATCTGGTTTGAGCCGGCTGCGGTAACCGGCTCTTTATCAGCTCCGAGTCTAAAGAATTTTTCGCCCCTCAGATATTTACTCGGAGTAGATTAAATACGCTCCTACGAAGTAATAGCGCTGTCTGCGGCCGTACCGAACATTTAATTTGCTGTTACACTCAACTGCATTATTTAAAACTTTACTTACAGATCAGTTGTTTGAAACGTACAAACTTTTTGATATTGTTGTTACAGACTGGCACAATATATTATATTTTTGAGGTTTTATATTATTTATGTCAATTGCCGAAAAAGTTAATATTGAACGAAATCGAACGACAAGAAAAATGAGGGAGAAACGACGTGTCTGAATGTAATATTGGCTTGGAACCTGAAATAAATAAGAATAATTATTATATATTGTGTTTATTCTCAACATAAAGTGGCGACCGTGAGGAAAAACAATATTATAAAGAAATACGATAAAAGACTGAGAATTACCTTATCGATGTAGAAAAAGAAGAGATCTCAGGTACGAGTTACGACGTATTTTAACAGGCACGAAAAAAAGTCGGTAAAAATTGTTATAGAAGATGCCGACTTACAGTAATTTCTCCAGGCAAAAGCTATTGAGTTGTCGTGACCAAAAGAGGCGACCGTGTGTGGAACAATATTAGAAAAGTACGTTACGAGATGAGATTGAGGTTAATAATAATTATAATAGAAGAAACTGAGGTCTCAAACAAGACTACTTTTAGGACCACGCATGAAATCGGTAATAATTTAAATGTAGAAGATGCCGATTTGTAGCCGGAAGCTGGCTGAACCGGCAAGACTGGACGATAAAGTACGAGACGTCATCTTGCAGGACTCAAAGGGCGAAGAAGGTCATGACAAATTTACCGGCGAAAATTACCAGCAGAGTCACCGGGAGTTTTTATTATTTTAAAATTTTGTTAGACAAAGCTTATTTTATTATTGTTTATTGATTTTGTTTATTTTTATGAAGCATTTTTGAAATAGGTTTTGATGATGCGCACTTGTTGCGTCCCCCGGGAGTGTGTCACAGATTGGCACAATATATATTTTTGAGGTTTTATATTATTTATGTCAATTGCCGAAAAAGTTAATATTGAACGAAATCGAACGACAAGAAAAATGTGGGAGAAACGACGTGTCTGAATGTAATATCGGTTTTGAACCTGAAATAAATAAGAATAATTATTATATATTGTGTTTATTCTCAATAATTGTACTTTTCATAGGGACGACAGCCACTATATTATGTTTTGGCTTAGTGCAAAATATACATTTTTTGTGTCGCATATTTCAACGTCAATGCAGAAGTAACGAACAATATTTAATGCAAAGTTACAAGGTCTACTAATTCACAGGTTAATATTTTTATGTATTCGATATAAGTATTTTATTAGTATCGAATGTAACCTATAATCGTCTACACATATAATAAAACTGTAGAAATGAGAATTCTGTACATTAAAGATATTCAAAAAATAATAAGCGGGGGGTGTTACTACATCGCTATAGAAGCCAAAAATGTGGTTAGTTTTTTTGTCTGTCTGACTGTCTGTATGTTTGTTCCACTATGAATTTGTCTTCTTCCAACTTAACATCTGGTCTATACCCCTGTTAGGAGAGCAAAGAGGGAGTCAGATTTTGTATCAAACTTTTTTCTTAAATGGACTTCATATTATTAACTGTTTTTTCCAACTTAGCATCTGGTGTATAAGATTTTGTATCAACGGATGAAGTAGAAATACTTTAAATGGCAAAACAACGTTTGCCGGGACAGCTAGAACTACATAGTTCAGTCAATAAAGGAGGTAATTATAGAGTATTTTTTAGTTTTTGTACAATTTGTACATTCTTGTAGGAGTAGTAAATTAAACACAGAATACTGTATCACTGAACACTGAACTCTCGGCGGCGGCTGGCGAGCAAGTGGTCGACAGCTCTCACGTCTGGCGACCATATTGTCCCAGCCTCCATGATTGGTAGGCGGCCATCTTTATTTATCAATACACTACAGTTTTTATTCAACGTTACTCGTTAAATGGTCTGAGTGATGAATCCTCAATTTTCTTAAGCACAATAGAGAACGAAGGTACGTTCTGTCTGTTGTAATTACAGATACTTACCATTTACCAATACAAACCTATACAACTATAACTAATTTAATAACGGTTATATGAACGGTCTATTAATTAATTAGCGAGATACACGTCTAATAATAATAATTGATGTACAACTTGAGGTCGAGTTTGTCTTGCCGCTGCCGCTGTGATTGGTTTACATAGGTTCATTTACATAATGTTATTATGCCTATTAAGCAGATACTCAGTAAATACTATTCGAATATTAATGTACTTAAATAGAAGTTTGTTTGTTTAGCTTTCACGCAATAAACTTCTTATAGCCCTAAAAATTCACATAAAATTAGGCCTGTGCATCAGTTGTGGATGATTTATACAGAACTATACGACTCCCGCAAATCCGTTGCGCTAAAATTACTTTATCGCAGGAGAGGGAATAATAGTATCTTATGTCCTTTCTTCGGAACTCAAAGTATCTCCATACCAAATTTCAGCAAAATTAGTTCAGCGGTTTAGGCGTGAAGAGGTAACAAAAAGACCGACACACTTTCGAATTTATAAAATACCTACAATACCTACTCTACCTAGATCCTGTGACATAAATTTATATGTCTGTGTGGTTGCCCAAGATCATACGGCATTCTCGCAACATAGTCGGCCTAGTCTAGAGGAATGAGCAGGTCAGAACGTCTGGGATCAACCATGTGCGGGTTTCCTCACGATGTTTTCTTTACCGTATGAGCGTCCGTATTATATACTTGAGATCGGAAAATGTCTCATTGGTACACGCCTCCACCCGGGATCGAACCTGCATCCTCTACGAGTGCGAACCAAAAGTACCTACGACTAGGTCACGGACGCTCTTGAAAATTAGTAGTAGACAACGCTACTAACAATTATTTACTTCAAAAACCTCTTTCTTCTTCTGGGCTTGTTTTGGACTATTCTGTACCTAGCCGTTTATTCTGTAGTGAATATTCAGTTTTAGTTTCACCGTGATCGAATCAATTTGAATAGTCTTTACGACAGAATCACTACAAATTTGTGGTGACAACAAGCAAATCTAATTACCAACTAAAATATTTGCAGCCATACGAGTAATACAGACAATTGAACCTATGTATAAATGGCCACTGTTGAGTTATGAATGCAGTCTTTTTTAATTGATTTAAAGAACATATTCATTGTTTGATATAGCTTCTAAATAAAGAAAAAAAAATGTTCTTTAGATCAATTAGAACATTCAACAACAACAACAATCAACAATGCCGTCGTATTAATAACTTTTAATACGTAATTTTTTGTGGTATGGATACACAAATGCTTAAAAGCGTCCAAATGTCAATATTAATGCTACTAACTACAAAATATAAAAATAATCAACAGCAAGCAACGACAAAAAGTCGAAAATTACGCACTCACGAGTTATTAACGTAATAAGATGTTTATACAACCTGAAAAGGTTATTGTTTTTAGCATTAAAGAAAGGGCTTAATTCGCTTTTGAGTGGTAAATGAACGTCTATGGCACTTAAGGGCCGTTACCTTCGGCCACCATCAAATGGGGATAGCCCTAATTAAACCCATTATACGAGTATAAATGCTCGGTAGAATTGTGAATTTATATGAAAATAGTTTCATTAGGAAGGAAAGGGCTTTAGGTAGACATATAAAGGAAATGTTATAATCGTCTATTGAGTAGGTATGATTATTACTGCCGTACCTACTTATAGACGAATTTTAATCACTTAATTGTAATTAAATAAAGAATTTGGCTGAAGATGTATGAGGCTTATTTATAAATCTTTATTTATTTACAACTAAGTTATTAATATTCGTCTTCGAGTGCGGCAGTTGATCAGCCCCGGACCTTCAATTTTTTTAGGCGGGGCAAAAACTAAAAAATGCCGCCCCGCCTACCTACTTATGTTTATTTTCACCTTTGTCATCCATATAATTTGAGCTATCAATATTAAGGAAATATCATATTTTTACCAGGGTAGGGCTTAAAATAACAATAAATTATATATTGTATAATATATATGCTGGCGAGCGGGAGCCGGGAGCGTATTTTTAACCGACTTCCAAAAAGGAGGAGGTTATATTATGTTCGGCTGTGGATATTTTTTATTTTTGTATGTTCAACGATTACTCCGCCTTTTTTGAAGGCCGATTTTCAAAATTTTTGTTGTGTTATATTAAGTTTCACTCCAATTTGGTACCATGTTCACATAAGTGATGATCTGATTATGGGATCCATGAGTAATCGAGGGAACTCCTCAAAATTTATATGGAAACATATGTTGATTTTGGTTTTATGAGAAGCATCCTAAGCACATGCTACCAAAACGCAAGATTTTGCACCAGGGTATACTATGGTTCCGAAGATACTAAGAGAACTCCGGATTCCTTTTAGTACTAGTTTGGGGGTTTAGGCGCTGTTTTAAGAACTGAAAGCATATGCTACTATGCAAATAATTATATTCATCACCCTTATCATCATCATCATTACCACATCAGGGTCACCAATGTCACATGGTTGTTTAGTGTATAGGGATACAACAAACACCACAATTATATCATCATGTTATGTCCTTATTATATTGGTACTTTTCATAGCGATTTTAATAAAAATATAATGTTGTTTCAAAATAAATGATTCAAGTTCTAAGAAGTTGAATTTGTTAAGTTCTAAAATTAAACATTACAAATTCAACCTCCAGAGCGTAAGGCACACATTTGCTGGGTGTGATTTTTCGAACTATTCTATTTTATCTTCTTTATTTCTTTATAGATTCTATTCTATCCACTGAGTTGATCTACTAAATAGTTCGAACAAAGCCTAAACATTTGGTTTGGGTAGGTCAATCCGTTTTTGAGTCATAAAATTGCAACAAAACGTGGCATTGATTTTTATATATTACTAGCTAACCCGGTGAACTTCGTGTCACTTATAAACCTTCCCTGGACGTCCACGATCATTTTAAGACTAAAATTATCCAAATCGCGTCGGTCCAGCCGTTATCGAGTTATAGCGTTACTACAATTGAAAATCCATTTTAGGTAGAGATTAAAAACACATTTATTCTCCTTTAAATCAAGTTAAAAACTCTGCAGTAAGTATTCTATCTATGTTTCTTTTTACAGTACAATAATTTTAATATCCATTTCGCGGTATCCGAATTTCCGAGGCGACTGTCGAAATTAGCGACGTTAAGTTGGACGTTTTTATGACGCTCCCTCCGGCGCACAGCCCAGTTACAATATTAAAAATATTGTAATCTAAGACGCCGACAGTACAATACAGATATTAAGTGAAATGTAGAATTTAGTATAATAGTTGGGATTTTAATAAGAAGCTTATTTGGGATAATTGCTCTGTGATTTGAAGCATAATATTTTTATGCGTATTAACACCGTCAAAGATTCAACACTGATATTTAGTAACACGGTTATTAGAATCAGGCATAACTTAGTTAAAATGTAAAGCATACATTTTATTGGTAACATTAACCCATCAAGCCCGATTAAAGGACACCGGTAACCGCGACAACAATAGAATTACAATAGATTTCCAAGAATCCGCGATCGAAGGATTAAAACTCCTCCAACGATGTCGTGTAGGATAAGAAAATGACGTTTAACCTATAGGCACGCCCACAGACGACATAAAACCTTTTACAGGTTCATATTTTGTCACATGGATTTGTACGTGGAAGATAATAATATTGCCACAGCCTACTCACTGTGTGGGTGTGCGCATGAAAGTTAATGAAATTGTAACGCCAATAGTCAATGAAGGTGTTTGAAATTCTATTTGCCACCAGATGTCGCTATTTATTATATATTTATGCTGGCTTCTCACGACGTGTAATATGACGAGCCGCGCCGCGTCGAGCCGATTTGTGCGAACGAGCTCGAGCCATCAGGCGAGTAATGTCACAAGCCGCTCGAGCCGCGCCCAGCCGCGCCCTGCCGCGCCTTTGAAGTTACCACTTACCGCCTTCAATCGGATCGAACGCACCTGCTCGAGCCAGCCCGTTACGTGCCACCTCGAGCCATCCCCTTCGCACGGCGCGTGGCTCGAGTTGGTGCGGCGCGGCTCGTGATATTACGCCCCGTGAGAAGCCAGCATTAGGATCTATCGTATCAAGCTGCTGTCATGTGTCACGATAATATGCCTATTGCAGCACCGGTGGCAAATAGAATATCAAACACCCTCATTAACATTGCAACGTGACGTTGCCAGTTGCCACTTGTGTTGACGCAAATGGGCTACCTGTTCCAAATTTGAATAGCTAGCTCATCGTATTTTTTGTGTTATTATCATTTTTTTCTATTGTTATGTGTCCTGTAAATGTTAATATTATTAGTATTAAAATGCATTGGCTCGTCACGTTGCAATGTGAACCAACCCGAACCCGTCTATTTCCCCACAAGTCTCACATAACGTGACGTCATAGACCAAATCTGTTGGAAAGTTTGAGAAGTGTCATCTGCGGACAGCCGATAAGTTGGCGCATTAAAGTTTGAGACTCTGTGGCCTGATTCCGCGCGATATAATAGGAATTGGCGTAATACTCCACTACAACACATGTTTGTAAAAGTATCAAGAAAATATTAGTTTCGATGTACTTAAATCATTGTATTGTTGACTCATTTCGTTCACCAGCTATTCTGTATTCCCATACAAACTCTACATGTTTGAGGTGTCAAAATTCAAGTACAGATATTTTGGGCACGTGATCTATGTTTTAGTATAGACGTTTAGACAGGAAAAAAAATATAGGTACTCAAGAAAACAAAGTTTTTATTATTCGTAGTTAAAGGGGCATTATTATTTTCTTGCCTAAACGTATATACCTCGTGTCCCTAATCTGTTAATTTTTAAACATCTTACGTAACGACACAAAATGTTTCGGCAATATTTTTCGATTAACTGTTAAAGTTAAGTTTAATCTTGTATTTTAATGTTCAACAGACAGTCGATAATGATGATGAAAATTAACTGGTTCACTATCGAGCGATATTTGTACACTATAGCAATTTCTTCCTCCATTTTGTTTGGGAGAAAGCAATTTACTGCGAGTACACAATGGCTATCGTTATTCATTATTTATGGTTGACTTGCGTGATTCCGTAATAAAGATTGCTTTTATATACGATTACCTATATTTTTATTACAAATAAATGTACTATATTATAATATGGGACAAAATATTCTCTACCTAATAGGTTTTATAGGGTAACGTACAAGGGTGGTTTTTATCACGCGTGTGCGCTTCAAAAATTACCTTAGCATTTATATTTCCAGAATTATTTTCATTTACCTTATGACTTACCACTGAGTAAATTATCGAAAGATAAAATCTAAAAAGCTGTAAAGATCCCAAGTGACATGATAAACCTTTATATATATTATTTTTATTGTGTCCCTAATTTTCTTGCACAATAATTATTACTAGAAGGCCCGAGATACATATTAACCCTAGAGTACTAATATAAAATTTCCACCGCTTAATACTAACGATCGCCTGGGAGGCTACTTTTGTAATTAACCTTGTTTACTGTATTATTTATTTGCTACATTTTTACAAATACAGCATAAAATAAAAGGTCAAGCCCTAACCTTTAAAAAACTTAAGCCCAAAAATAGCATTAGTCTTAAAATTAGACTCAAAACTTAAACTTACCACATTTTTTTTTTCAAGTCTTGTAGAATAATAAATACTCTTAAATTGTTGCTTTTTTGGTTTCAATATTACTATTCAATATACAAACTTTATGAGGTATTGAATAAGACACGTACAGCTAGGACAGCGGTTTATTCCGGACTGATTCCGCGACGTCACATACCCACCCGCATAATTAGACAAATACATTACACTTTATAAAACACATTATTCAACTTTTGGTAACATGATATTTTTATCTATACACTAATTTGAAGTTAGCCTTAAAATTCTTACTATTTGGAGATAAACAGATCTAAATTGGTGGACTTGACGAATTATTTGTGGTTTTATGTGATACTGAAATATTTGGGAGTTCAAAGACATCTAATATTCAATTTGGTTAGTCTGCTTTCAACCATAATGGAACAGAAGAAGGATCTGCCGCGCCATCGTCATAGTCATACAGATTGACACCAGTTGGTCCTTAGTTTCGATGACCGAATTCCCATTGAGATAATATCTACGGTTTGATGTTTATTAGGAATTATATAAAAAAAAAATAAGCATTTGGTAGATTAAAATATGCTACAATCTGTAAAAAAAAAATGCAGAATAAAACATGTTACGAGCGAAAAAAATTCACGCTTAATACTAATGATCGCCTCCCAGGCGATCGAGTAGGTTATATTTTGAAAACAGGGAGTCTGGGCCGAAGTCTGTTTGGTCTCAGGTCTGCAGCAAGGTGTATGCGGAGTTGGCGCGAAAGCACAATTTGACTCGTGAACGTGTTTTTGGAATAATCGAAAGTCCGCACGCGGCCTGTCAGGCGATGATTACTCTAGGGTTAATTACATGAATCCAATACAGCATCAGATGGGCGTGCTAATGAAACAATTACTGTAATGATCGCACGGCGCCCCTGTCAGTCGCGGATAAATCACTATATATTGAAATGCATATTGTTTTCGCATTTCCCTGAGAGCTTGATTTGGGAAGCTGGAGGATGTATATTGTATAGTGTAGTTCGTTTCTACTGTTTTGTAGCTTTCTCTGTCAAATTTTTGTAGACTTTCAGAAAACTAAAACTCGATAATGACAATTTAAAAGAGATTTTCTTGAGATTATTAAAATTTTTGGAGTTTTGACTAAAATCGTTATGTGTTATTTTTAATTGGTCATTACTAGATACTATTCTTGAACGTCGAGTCTCGAGAGTGAAAGGTATACACTACGACGACTACCCCAACCTGGTAAGCAACGGGTAAAAATACCAATACCTGTGTAAGACGGAATGTGGTGGGCCTTTTCTTGATCTTAAAAAACTTGGATCACTAATGCAAGGGGAGAAATGATAAAAACATCAGACAATTCGTCTGCTCCTTTGCAATTTTCCACAAAATGAAAATGAGTTATCGAAACGCTCGCATATTGTTTCGCCGTTACAAAGAAGCCCGTGAATCGGAATTTTATTGAAGCCGATATTGCTTTTAATTACGTTAACAATTACATTGTCTGTCTGTTGCACTGAATAATTTCAATACATTTGAAAAATAAATGAAATACTTGATCTTTTCACATTCACTTTATGTAAGGCTTGAATCTTAATTACTCCGTTTTAATTCAATCTAAATTTAAACAAAGATCAGTATGCCCGGCTTTTATAACGTATTACCTGGACATATTATGCACTATATCTTCGGGTGTGGAATTTGAGCCTCTCAAAATGCTGCTAGACGACACGCGTCTTCAAATTCTTGTTATACCAAAGTGCATAACGTAATAGAGAGCGTCAAAATTCTTGACCTCACGGAAAGACACTATCAATTTGCAGCTTCGTGCTCCGAAGCTGTGTCGTTTAACACAGTCGTTTTCGAAAATACAAATTCTTAAATGCTTTAGTTACGTGGCCATCAGTATCCTCAGCCTATTGCCGTCTTCTGCTGAACGTAGGCCTCCCGCAATGAGCGCCAACCATCCCGATCTTGGGCAACTTGGTAACGTTTGCCTAAGCGTGGTCTCCACTCTAGCGACTAGCGCATGTCTGCTCCATCTACCGTCTTCCCGTCTGCAGACATGATCAGCCCACCTCCACTTCAGCGTGCTAATTCTATGAGCAATGTCAATGGAGTTAGTTCTCTAGCGAATAATAGATATTAGGAATTTTATCCACCAGGGATGCTCCCAACATGCTCTTTCCATAGCACGCTGAGAAACCTTAATTTTGTGAATTCTTATGGTGAGTGTCCACGTTTCTGCTCCATATGTCATAACTCATAACGTGGCCATAGAACCGCTTTATATTACGAAATTGACCAGAAAACGAAATGAGGTGAGTTTAACTCAAAATATTCACATTATTATTTTTTCGCTGTAGAGACTTTCATTTCTAATTTGGCTGTCGAGGTTATCGAATACAAGCGATCTAAATACCCAGATTTGGCGTATCAATTTCCCAAGTTGATCCCGCATAAACATATTGCGTAATAGCACTTAAATATTATAGGGCGTGGGCTGAAATAGTTGAGGGAGTCTCGGTACTAATAAATTACGGCAAAGGGTCGATCCCTGACCTACGCCGGAATACTTTCACGACCAAAACCACTTCATAAAGTTAAATGTCATGATTTAATAACATCATGTGGGTAAAACAGAAAACTTGTTAACTTAACTTATGTTTCAACCTTTATGAAATTTAAATTTAAGTAACGTTAAAAATTATATTATAATAGCCCGGTCAAATTAGACCAAAAAATAGGGGTGAGTTAACTTTAATTCCGACAAGGCTGAATATTGGTAGGATTGTTGAATACACTATAATAAAGGAAATGTGAAAAGTCCTCATCGATCCGGCACGTGCAAAAAAGTTTACTCGGGGTCAAAGGTTACAAAAACGGGTTTTTCGCGATTTTCAGCAAAACGCTAAGTTTTATCATAAAATCAGTGCAGACAAAATTTGTAGATCAGATAATTATCTGTTAAAAATGTTTTATACTTTTTTTCTTTCTAGCGGTGTACCTAGTCAAAAGAGTTTGAGGTATAAGTGTATAAAAGTTCACTTATACCTCAAACTTTTTCAACTTTTTGAATCGTTATATCTCAAAAATGGTGGCTCTTAGGAAAACAGTATTAAGACATTTTTATACATAATTATCTGAACTACAAATTTTATCTGAGCTGATTTTATGACAAAACTTACCGTTTTGCTGAAAATCGCAAAAAAAAACCGTTTTTGTGACCTTTGACCCCAAGTAAATTTTTTTGGACGTGCCGGATCGATTAGGACTTTTCACATTTCCTTTATTATAGTGTATTGAACAATCCTACCAATATTCAGCCTTGAATGTAACCTTGGATGTCTAAATTGATCGGAGTATAATCATTTGAAAAGTTACTTGGAATTTAGTACAGTGTACATACTTATATCCAAATAAATATTATAAACGCAAAAGTGTGTACCTACCTATCTAAATAATAATATAAAATATTATTATTATTATTATTAAATATTAAATATTATCTATATGTCGCTGCCCACGCGGCCGCGATTGATCCATTTCACTGGTTGATTGGTCCTGAGACATTATATAGGAAAACGAGCTTTTGCCCGCGGCTTCGCTCGCGTTAAGAAGTATTATTAGGTATTTACAAACTTTCATCCTCTATTTTAACCCCTTGGGGTTGGAATTTATTAAAATCCTTTCTTAGCGGATGCCTACGTCATAACATCTACCTGCATGCAAAATTTCAGCCCGATCCGTCCAGTGGTTTGGGCTGTGTATTGATAGATCACCATGTCAGTCAGTCACCTTTGAGTTTTATATATAACTACCTGTCCCGGCAAACATTGTTTTGCCCATATTTTTTATTGAAGTGACCAAAATATAAGTATGGTGCCATGATAGTCGTCCGACCTGGCTATCTTAGGCATTTTCAATTTAAGAAAATAATTGAATGCGCCCATACGACAGTTGAATGAAAGAAGATGACGAAAATTGAAGATGAAAGTGCACAGTGTGGAGTGTGGACACTGGACACTGGACATAGCTATCTGCTACAGATCTAAACTCCCCTCTCACACGCGCACCCCCGCCTTGATGACGCCCACTTCGCAACGGGCCGTGCAGTAGAAATTGTAATATTTTAATTTCGCCATAACTTCAAAACCAAACCTCCAATTTTATTTATTCAAAGACCAAATATTATCTACATAAACTGTACTTAGTGACGAATTAATTTATTTTGATAAGGATTAATAGCATGAGTAAAATAAACGCGTTTAAATGTAATCCGAAAAAATTCAAGATTTTTTAAATAAAAAAATGGTTGGTGTGCCTCACTCGACATAGATAATGTGTCACGGACTTTTTTGTAGATATTTTTAAGATCTACAACTAATTAGATTACAGACATTCTATGGTTCTATCTTTTATAGTTTAGGCAGCGTACGCAAAATAAGTAAATTTTCTGGTTGTTTTTTTACACGTTGTGTCCGAAAAACTAAAGTATCTCACGATTTCCAAAATAAAATTTAGCCTTAGATGTTACTTGTGGATATTGTAGCTTTCGAATAGTGAAAGAATTTTTAAAATCGGTCCAGTAGTTTTTGAGCCTATTCATTACAATTATACAAACAAAGTTTACCTCTTTATAATATTAGTATAGATATATAGATTATAATTACGGAAAAGTGTACCTGTAGTCTACCCACTAAAACCCCATGGTGCTCCACTCATCGCTTAAGGCAGAGTTGCGGGTACGATAGAACCTACCACAACTCTACCAGCTACGGAAAGTGTACCTACGCCTCTAGCGCGTGTGTTAATGGTATGCGTTAAGTGTTAATGAACTTATGAACAACATTTTTCTATGGATCGTTTTATATGCGTCCGTCCGAATCCGCGGTTTGACGGCTCCACCGCGAGATCACAAACAATTGTATGTAAAATACAGTGGTAGAGACATACATAATAATAATACTTACATATAATAATAATATCTATGGACGCTTCACACCACGTCAGTGTGGTCCCGTGGTAAGTACCTGAAGGACTTGTGTTACGGGTACCAGACAACGGAAATATTATATTTGATACTTTTATACTATACATATATTTAAGATTTTTATTATATCATACACATATTTAAAGACATCCATGACCCAGGAATATTGAAAACTTTTTGTTCCTTCGGCGGGATTCGAACCCGCGACCCCCGGCTTGAGCTACTAACAGCCCACCAACTGAGCCACAGAGGGCCAAAAATACATAATCGTTACATACATTTTTGCTTCTAATCTCGCGTGTAGCCGCCAAACCGCGCGTTCGTGCGGATGAATATAAATCCAGCTTATTAAGTTCGACTTCGGTTATTATATTCTCAAGTGACTTATCCGAAATAATACATTTATGTTGACGATACAGCTTAACTTAATCCACCTTAACCTTATCAAATTTATCAAAATTAATTTGAAAAATGTTGACATTACCTTTGTTGAGCCAATACGATGCGAGAGTGATAAGGCACGATGCTATTTCAATCATATTTCGATTACGAAGATATGTTTGCAAATAAATGACACAGTATAAATGCCATACAGTAAGTACGATAACTCAGCGTATCCCTGAAATTTAACTCTTGATAGAAACAAGTTTGTTTCGCGTACATAACATTGCTTTGTTTCGCTTATTTTAGTTAAGTATATTCTGAAAACACGCCAGCATCCTTAACGTTTTTTCATAGTGAGTTCTCATAGAGCAGACGAGGGAAAGTTATAGGTTTTTATTAAAGCATCCCAAAATTTTAAATGACTCAAGTAAAGGTGTTTTTATTATTCTTATAACTGACGAAAAATCCTTGTCCTCGAAGATGCTCGGGAGTCGGGACGCATACGTTTTATACGCATAATAGGAAATACTATGATTTATTCTACCTTCTCTATCTGCGCTGACCTTTAGGATCAATTCAGACCGCACCGCCACGTGTAGATGTATTTCTAAATTTGTATGTATTTAACAGATTTGTAAGACGTCTCACGCTCACGAAATCTGTCAATTCAGTACAGAAATGCATCTACTCGTTGCGTTGCGGTATGAATTGACCTTAAAACTCGCGTGTGCTGAGGTCTAGCAGTATGGTGTACTATCTATCGTATATATTGTGTAAATGATGTCCTGTAAACAGTCCGCCCTACCGCCCGCCCCAGTCTGTGCACCGCCGCCGCGTCCGCCGCACGCCGCCCGTGACGAGTGTCGTGAAACGTGTTCATAAGTTATAGTACCCTGGTATCTCGATACTACAACAACCTTATACCGTCAGGTAGGTAATAGTATACAATACAATAAGTTGCAACCAACCTTTCATTCAGAATATGCAGTTTTAACAACCTAACCTCTATGTTTATTGACAACAGTGAACTAGAACAATAAAATGCAGTATAATAAGGCCAGGATGTTCAGCGATGTAAATGCTAGTTCAGCTGCCAAAACGTCTCGCTGAGAGTTATTTGTTTTGTAGAAAATATGAAACTATTTAGTTCTGTAGCTCTGAGAATGTGTTTGTTTGAGCAAAAATGTAGGAAAATGTATATGGAAAAATTGATATGTGCTTATTTCGAAAGTCAGGTATGAACCTATAACGGTGTGAAATATCATGTAAATATAAACGTAAATTTGTAACAATTGCATATAATTGTTGTGACGTCATTATGCTGCTTACATAAGTAAACATAGGAAAGTTTAGAAAACCCTATACAAAATACATACTTTTGTTTTTCGCAGCTCTATCCTTTGCTTACTTTAAGTTTTGAATAATGTCCAGCCAAGTTGAAGGAACGTGCACTTAAGAAAATGCCTACGCCATTTGTATAAAGTTTGTAGCTGCAATGGAAATCTACTTGGGTATTGTTTTCCGAAAACGAAATAAGCTTTAAGTAGACATGATATAATTATTATAAAACTTATAAGTGTGGTCATTTGTCAGTTTTTCTTTCTGTAAATCTGACGTGTCTTTCCGTTTGTCTATTAGCTTGTCTGTCGGTCTGGCTTTCTGTCAGTCCATCCATCTCCCTGTTACCTTGTTCAGCCTTTACGCTAACAGCTAAATCTTGGTAACAGTTACTGAGATACTTCGAATCCTAAGAAAGAACGTAGGATAGTTTTGCTTTGGTACGCGGCAACCTCGCAACAAAGTTGCGGGTGACATCATTAGACTTGTGTTGCCACCGCCGAAAGGATTGACAAAGGAAACCTGTCATTAACCGATTTAAAAAAAGGAGGAGGTTTCTTAATTCGTCCGTATTTATTGTTCTTTTTTTGTACGTAAAATCTGCCAATCTTTCCATTCCTTCTTATTTCTACTGTAGTTACGTGTGTACGGTGAATTATATGGCTATTAATGAACCAAAAATTTCCTTTGGTAGGATTGGTCCTTATGGTCCTAGGATGGATTTAAGATTTTTGATGTTAGTTTTTTTTTTAATTTTAGCAGCTTCTCCTCTGGAGGAAAATAGAGTCTCAATCTGTATAGAGGCAATAATTATGGCACTATTCCAAGTTCGGTACCATATTCGGATAACTTAAGAATGCTAAATTCATTTAAGGACTCATATTTGCACGATAAAGATGTTAAACAACGTAAAAAGAAGAAGAAGCATTATTTAAACGCGATAATCTTAGTATGAGTCAGTAATTACTGGTCCGATTTGAAAAATTCTTTCAGTGTTCGATAGCCCATTTATTGAGGAAGGCTATAGGCTAAATTTTATTACGCTAAGACTAATATAAGCGAAGAAATAGAGGAAAATGTGAAAAAACGGAGGAAATTAATTGAAAGGGCTAATTTCACGATTTTTTCTGCAATTTTTCTGTTATTTGGCACTATTAAAAAGTAGGAACGTGAAGAATCATAGGCTATTTATTGAGGAATAATTTGTCTGTGAAATATCTAATTTACGCGGGCGAAGCAGCACTGAACGTCTTGTAATATTATAAAGTTGAAGAGTTTGTATTTTTTAACGCGCTAAAATATTTCAGTGTTTGATAGCCTATTTATCGAGAAAGGCTATAGCCTATATTTATCATGCTAAGACCAATAGGATCAAAGATACAGAGGAATATGGGAAAATAAAGCTGAAGAGTTTGTTTGTTAGTTTGTTTGTTTGAACGCGCTAATCTCAAGAACTACTGGTCCGATTTGAAAAAATCTTTCAGTGTTTGATAGCCTATTTATTGAGGAAGGCTATATTTTATCACGCTAAGACCAATAAGAGCAAAGATACAGAGGAAAATGTAAAAAAACGGGGAAAATTATTTGAATGGGCTAATATCTCACAGACTACTGGAGCAATTTTTATGTTATTTGACACGAATATATCTAAGTAGACTACGTGAGATATGGGTTATTAATTTGTGAAAAATATACGGTTTCCGTGATATTTCAGATTTACGCAGACGAAGCCGCGCGGTACGTCTAGTAATATTAATATGTTTATTGCTCCATTCATCACCATGTCTTTGGCATGCAGAATAATGTGGCTATCAGCCTCCTTATATTAATTAAGCCCTGGCAACGTGTTTTCGTTGGTTGAAAATCATATATTCTAAATTTTTTATTTTATTTTTACTATATTTTATGTAAATATTATTCAAAAACTGCCATTTAAACATTCGATTCAATCGAAAATGATACCAAACTCGCCTATATACCTAAATCCCACACAGTTATTGACCTCATACCCTGTTAAAGCTAAAACCCCCCCCCTTTATAGGGATATAAAGATCAATCCTACCAAAGGAAATCTTTGGTTCAGCAAAAGCCGTATTCCTCGTTTTTTTGTCTTGTACGCACACGACTACTGTAGTCTGTAGATATACATATAAGTATGGTACGCCTCCCAGTTTTTGACGAACATTCCCTCAATTTATTGTCTATGATTCGTCAAAGCATTCAGCCATTTCATTGTTGGGGTTGCCTCGGCATTCCGAAGATATTTATGTCGAAAGTATCCCGACATTTTCGGTTTGGGCTCTCTCGGGCAGCGTTTACAAATACTATAACTTTTGTGGCCAATAAAATAAGTATAATAAAGTCTTATTCTGTTATTTTATATATTTTTTATGGTTAGGGCCAAAGTCACGTAATGGAAAGTGATTGAAATACTCGTAAACGTATGTAACTACTGTAACTTTTTAACTTAGTAATACGAGATAGAGCAACTAACGTTAAAAGTTTCTGGCTATGGCTTGTCAATGATGATCAAATAGGTTATTGAACTAATATTTCAAATAAAATACCATAAAAACCCATTGTTAATCTGGTAAATGTAATTTGCGCCCTTTTAAAAATACGTATAATAAGGTTCCAATTTCCATAATTATTATGTTCACACGGGTCAATTCAGACCGCAACGCGACGCGTAGATTGCATTTCTAATTTTGTACTGCGTTGACAGATTTCAATTGCGTGAGACGTCTGTCAAAATTTGACAGATATTGATGTGTATACTGTACTCGGCGAAACATGGCGGTAGCGGTCATTGACTCCCTGTCAAAAACTTGTCATTTTCTATACAAAGCCGCGATTGACAACATCTGACACTTCATTGTCAATCGCGGTTTATATAAAAAATGACAAGTTTTTGACAGGAAGTCAATGACCGCTACCGCCACGTTTTGTCGAGTACAGTATAGGTACGCACACCGCCGCGTTGCGTCTTGGTGTCGATTGACCCCGGAATATAACTTATTTGTGAATTGTGCGTGAAATACGCGAGCAGGCTTTCACATTCAATATTAAATGTCTGCGTCACGTTTGTGTGTCAGACACGCTATTATATTTCAATCATTTCAGTCTGTCGACTGATTTACACTTTATTTGATCATGCAGAACCTAATATTCTGACACACAATCAGACAAGTTATTTAATAAACATTGAAGCTTCTAGTGTACATAAATCTTCGTTTGAGTTATTTTGATAACTATTCGTGAAGTATTTGACTGTTCACTTAGCTATCAGTATATATTAGTCCTTTTGATATTTGCTAAATACGATGTAAAGTCTTACAAAGAGTAAATTGTAAACCTTGTAAATTAAAAAAAAATTAATTAGGTGTAATAACTATCGAGAAAATTGATTTATATTCAGAAGGGGGGGATCTATGATATTTGGTCGGGTTATTTCAAGTCATAACATTATGAGTTATGACTGAGCCGACATGACATGAGTCATGATTGAGCCGACCCAACAACGTCGATCCGTCATCTGCCTATAAATCAATTTCTTCTGTCTTCAAATTCAAAATTCTGATAGTACATTGAGTCCCGAGTCCCGCGAATGAATACATAATATAAGATACTTTATCGAGTATATTTATGACTCTACTTACTTCTTTCTGCAATCATATTTTAAACCTGAACTGTAAACTCGCTTCGATTCTTCAAGGCCGTGAGACGAAGGTGAGGAAAGTTTCCACTCGGGTACTTTTCATATAATACAAATTTATTTCCAACACGTTTTAAAACTCTTATTCTCTTCGGGGACATTATTTGAACGTGACAAATTATTTTAAACTTTCCTTACAATAAAATATAAATCTTTTTTCTCTTCGAGTTTCGATAAATGATTAATAACTTAACGGAGGCGTGAATTTATTTCTGGATTGAATAAAAATCTATGGCATACTGAAGGTGAAAGAAGATCGCCTTGCCGTACCGCAATCACTGTTGTAATGAGGTTTTTATTAACTTTTGTTGCGTACTGCTGTATATCGCCGCTCGTCTGGAGTTGCATAGTATTTTGAATTATACAGGCTGTAACAGAACTAAGTGATATACTTTAGGGTGTGTATGTGTATCTTTAAAGTAGACTGTAATAAAAAATAGTGGTGAAAGAGCAATTTGTGATTCGTATGGGCTACCAAGTAGGGTTGTTGAGGATTCCTCTTCCGCTTCCTCATAATGAGGAAGTTCCGCAATATTTTGGGTTCCTCAACCGTTACCGCATCCTCATAAATAAAAATAAAAAAATCCTCTTCCGCTATCGCTTCCTCAAAATTTAAGAGGAATTTATGAGGAATTTCACTGCGCTTACGCGTCGTGTATCTAATCATGGCAACGCACACGCCAGAGCGCGAAAATTGTATTATTTGCTCATCTTTTTTGTGTGCGTGTGTTGTGTATGTTACTGTTTGCCGAGTGTGAGTTTTTTGTTTCACATTCGATCGTGAACGCGTTTGGCGTTTACTAAGATTTTGTATGGGATTACTCACTGGGCTGGGCTCACTCCCGTGAGCATCGCTAGGTGGCGCTGTACAAATCCCATACAAAATGTTAGTTAACGCCAAACGCGTTCACGATCGAATGTGAAACACAAAAAATTCACACTAGGCACACGAACTCCTCCCTAACTGCTGGACCGATTTTTAATGATTCTATATTGTGTGTGTTTCGAGAATGGTTTAGATTCATAGTTTGGTCCACTGGAAAATGCCCTTTTAATATTTTTTTGTGAATTGTTATGTACAGACAGGACAAATTCTTTTGGGTTGGGCCCGCTAGTATTTATAATTTCCTATCATCATATTCCTCATCCGCTTCCTCATCCGCATCCTCTTCCTCATAAAATATCCTCTTCCTCATCCGCATCCTCTTAATTTGCGCGTGACAATTCCTCTTCCTCCTCCTCTTCCTCATAATCACTTCCTCAACAACCCTACTACCAAGTATCAACGTTATGAGTTTGCCCATACAAAAGCTGAAAAAAATATTTCAGCGCTGCTACTTTCAGAGTTAACTCTATATAAAGCACTTACCCACCCTTTTTTGCGTTGAAGGAATGCGTTTATGCATCCCCGGGGCTTGGGGAGGACCACCGGGGTATGTGGGACTCCCCGGGGCGGACGGAAGACGCACCCGGGACTACCCACTAAAACCTCCAACGGTGTTCCTGCTCCTGAAGGTGAGGAGCAGGGAAACGGGAAACGCGTGATACACGACCGCAGCCCCACCCCAATACTTACCCACCCTAAAGTATTATCAGTTAGTTTTGTTACACCCCGTATAAAATAATATCTCGTTCTTATATAATACCTTATTTTCCTTCTAGGTCCTTAACTTTCGAAGTAAGTAGTCAAATAAAGCCTCTAGAAACTAGCAATACAATTGAAATAACTACTGCCGTTACACTCACAGAAGTAATATTAGTTCCATCGTACAACGTGTTCGGTTAACATGAATATGCATTAGATAATAACGTGTAGCTGTTTCAATTTGTACCGGCGATATTGGCTAAATGATCATTGAAATAAACGAAATAGTGCCTAATATTGCTCGTTCTAGCAATTATTGTTTAGGCTTTTATTGTGCTTGAGAGACCTAAAATAATAATCGTTTAGAAATTGTTCATTGTAAGTACTATTTGGAAGTATTTCTATAAAACAAAACCATTGTAATATTATAAAGTTTACTAACAATACAATATTAGAAAGTTTACTAACAATGCAATTTCTTTAGTCGAATGAAACAAAAACATATTATAGTACATAAATTATTGTTAAAACAATTGAAGACATGAATGGATGAACTGGGTAACTGACTTTTCACAACATAAGAGCAATTACTTATTTTTTCACTTATAATTATTCGAACAAACCTTGCAACTTACCTACTTCATCATCTAAAATCAAAATCAAAATTCATCATCTGGCTAAAATATCTAGTTATAAATAGAAACCATATTTACTTTTTATTATAAATCATTTTTTCCATTTAAGTATGCAAAAAACGTCAGTTTTAAATTATTACTTACATGCTTCATCCACTCATGTCTTCAATTGTGTTACAAAAAAAATAGGCTGATAAAAACTGTATCTCTAGTAGTTTCATTTTGTCTATCAAAACGTTTCAAATTACATGAATATAGCGGTGATCCATCATTTGGGGGCAGCGGTGGGAGACGGGAGCCGTGTCAACGTAACTCGAGCATGGCGGAATACGCCATTTTGTTTTTATTCTATTCTTCCTAACGTTTGCTATATTTATTATTCAGTTCTATTTGTTTTAGGCACACTAACGTTGATTGTCAAACAGTGCGCTATGGTTATTGCAGATTCTGTATGGAAAATATATTACTATTGCCGATTGTACATAATATGTCTGCTATATTACGTGTTGTTAGTGTTAGCTCAGTAAAATCATGTGACTTGTTTTTATCGTAAAGTCCTTTGCACAGCCAAAATTGCTTTAAGATCATCACTGGAAGTTTGTCGGTTTGAGATTTCAGCACGACATGTCCAATTACTCCGGAGATTATTCGAGATTGATCCTTAACTCTTCTACATAAGGGTGCTGTCAAAGGCAAACTGACTCCGATTACGGAATAGCATCGTTGAAAACAGAATCAATTGGACATGCTGCCTGTCCCAGATCCGTGGATGACTCCGGTCACAAGGGCCCCCAGTTATGTACCCGATAACTTCGCCCGCTAACTTGTAGCTCGCATGGAATATTCACATTGATTACGCATGCTTACGTAGTCAGTGACATGTTGCACCAAATGTATTTAAATGCATAAAGGGCAAATCTGATTGACTCGTAGATCAAAGCACAGACAAAACAGTTTTGAACAGGTGCCCCAAGGATTTTTCGATATTCCACTCTAAAACCTCATTTGTCCAATCCAAGTTAACGTTAGTCCTGTATCAAAATATTATGCATTTATAAAAATAAATTCTTCGTATTTATAAAAATAAATACGAAGAACGAATAAAATAACACAATATTTAAACCAGAATTAACTTCTATCCCGGTTGGCGCAGGAGGGCCTAAGAATGTTCAATTGGGATCAAAGTTGCTACGAACTTCATGCTTGCAAAAATGCAGTAAAAAAGATATAACTTTGGATTACCATTTGAATGTCTCCCTAAAACTTGAGTATGACTGAAACAATTTGGCTTGTTGTCATCGCTTGACCTCTTCGAATCCTTTTGGAGCTAAAACGTAGAATCTATTTCGAGTTGTAAAGCCCTTTTCCTACTGTAAACACAAACTAATTTTGTGTTCTTTGTTTTCAGGTACTGTCAGTCACTTGTAACGAATATCCAGCTGTAGCTCGGCAAGATAATGAACGTTTTTGTAAGGTAACAGTTGCTTCGATCAACATGATACTCATTATCTACAATAATGGTTTCAGTCGAGTTTAAAATGTTTATAAAATATTCACTGAAAATTCAATTTCATTTGAAAGCTTCGGTGGAGGTTGATATAACTGACTGTTTAAAAGAAAATAATAATTTATTTGGTGACTAACAAATAACAACCGTCGAAAAGAAGTAAAAATATTTATGTTTATTGCTAGTGTGATGGATTTTGTGATGGGGTTATCCATGGAATCTTATATTATTAGATATTATAAAAATTAATTAATGTCGTTTAACTCCTGATTAATTACATTATATTGAAACATCAATCGTTAGTGTTTAATTAAACCATTATTACATTTTTACACCGACCGGCCGGGGCAAAAAGCCTTTTAAGGGATAAACACGTTTGACGATTTAATATTAAATATTCAGTGACTAGTATAATGGCCTCGCTTAATAATCACGAACAATTACAAAATTTATAATGAAGCCTGCTTCGGTTACAACAATATTGTTAAAATTTTAACAATCAATTTGAAAAGTCCGCCGAGAGTGGGGACGAATTTGACTAGAGTTTTACTGGGAACGGCCAAATTATGTTATTATTGAGGCGACTTCGGGGAATTATTGTTTCGACGTTTATTTCTGAGGGTCCCTAATAAAATGTTCGCGTTAAAATTGGTTTTTGCGTGTAGTCGGAGCAATTCTCGGATCAAAGGAGGCCGGGGACTGAAGTGGTCGGATTTCTGTAATTTATACAAACTTCCTACATATTCGGGTTACGCTGGGTTACGATGTAATTGTACACCTTTATGGTATGAGGCTTGTTTCTCGCTAGTATTTTTGAACAAATGTTGTGTATTTTATTTACCTAACTATCGAGCAGATACTGTTAAACAGATTCAGGATATCCCTCCGTATACGGCTGAAGGCAAACCGCAGGTGGTTCTAGTGGGTAAGAGTCCCACATACCCCCGGGGTGCTTCAGAACTGAGGCACATCCCCAACCCGGGGCACCAAAAAAAAAAACTCACTAAAGGTGGGATGTAATTTTACATATTAAAGGGATAATCAACATTATACGATCTAATAACGTAGGACCGTCATCTGCCTACAAATGAATTTATTCGATGGTACCTGAGCTCTCATTAGGTGTAAAACATTACAATTTGCGTTGGCTACAGTTGAAAGCGTTTTAAAATTCTAGTAGTGCGTCCGGGAGATAAAATCTCGGAAACATTAGGAATTGCAGTTAAGAACTCCGGCAATTGGAGAAACAAAGGCGAAAGAAAACCTCCGGGAGGAAGTTATTTCTTTCCAACAACAATTAAAACTTGTTGACACGGTCTTCGCGGGGGAGGAGGTGTGAGGGGGGATGATCGAGTATTTTTTAAAGAGGTCGTCCTCGGAGCGTTTGAATAATTTAAATGGACTCCTTGACAATCTAACTTGCATTAAAAAGCAGCGTAAAAAGTGACCTTTAAGTCATGCGTCGACTGCATCAAAATCGGGCTGGTACATCAAGGCTTTATCTGCACAGCATCTTCAAAATTCCTTTATAATATTTTTGTAAATAATGACAGCGCGTACGAAGCGTACAGCGATCATACCCAATTTTGCAGCAAAGGACGCGCAGAGTTAGGTAATACAGTATATTTTCATAGATTCCCTAGAGAGGGCCCTAGAAATTGTGGGTGTATTGTGACAGGCCTCAGCATTTTCTGTGTCCCTGCAGTCAAAGTAACTGACACCCCAAGGGAGAGCGTTAGTACTGTTTTAAGTTTGCTGAAAATATAGTTAGAAATAGAATCTCTTGATACCATGAACGAACACTTCTTTTCTTTCTGGGACAGCCTAGTTGATTTTTATACGAAAATTTTGGAGGAATTTTATCTACTTTTTGCTTACCTTCCCATATTATGTATGTCCTTAGTTTTAAACAATGCATGGCATTTATTTCCTACATAATTGTCTAGCTCATTGGCCAAAATATAGTCTGTACACCACAGACATTCGAGCTCTGATTCGCCCGTAGTATGTACCGACAAACCTCGAATGAGGGAGATATTTACCCACCGTCAAAGATGGTATTGCTTTGATCGATGCGAAGTAACATGCGGGCGGCTGAGCCCTGAATATCTCACTCCAGATAGATCCTTAGCTAATATTGAGTCGCTACGCCTATAGACGTTAATAGCTTTGAGATTTGGGAGATGCTGGCAGGATTTTTTTTAAGTGAACAGGAGTTAAATTGTATAACTGTGTGCGCAATACATAAGTTTCTCTTTCTAAGCCAGCGTAGTCCAAAGATGACTATTGTGGAGGAATAAAGCAAAATCATCAATTTTTTGTCTGCCAATAGTTACACAAAGGCAAGTTGTAAACTATAAGCCGTGTCACATAAGCTTTTTGATTATTATTAAATTAACTTTCTACAAAACGAGATATTTTGAAAAACTGAGATAGAGTTACTACTCCTAATCAAATTCAATTATATTTTAATCTGATTCTAACCCTACTGCTCGCTGAACAGATCTAACATGTATCTCTGTCTCACTAATACAAGTTTATAAAAGGTTATTTTATACAGAAAAAGAAATGTAAGCCCTCAAGTCAGTGTTAAGTTACAAATATTTCAAGAATTATTGTGAATGTAACGGAGGGGAAAATGGGCCGCAAACAAAACGTTATTGTTATAGGCTGGCCCATTGTTGGGGCCGCGCTACAAGTAATAATTAATATCGCAGAATAAGACTTATCTTGGCATAGGGTTTGCTAATATTTGAATAAAAAGTTCTTGTAAGTTATGTCGGTACACTTTTAAGGCGCATTTTTATAGGGGATTTTTAACGTCCGCTTTTCGAGGTTTTGTGGCAGGACTTTATCTATTCAGTAACGTTTTTGATTGGCTAATGGTCATTATATCCGACCGACGTTAATTCGTGTTCCTATTTTTTTTTTCTGTTTTATGCGACGACTTTATTTACCAACTATCCTGACTATGCATTGCGTAGTTTTTAGAGGTAACTAAACTCCAGTTCCCTGCAAGAGACACGTGCCATAAACTAGCAAGAGGACCCGGACAAACTTATGTTCGGTCAAATTTGTCCGAAAAACTTGGTCCATTAAGAACCAAGTTTTTCGCCGTATAATCCGAGCAGGGGAACTTTATTAACAAACTGTACACCGTTTAGTTTCGGTGACATATTACATATTGTCTCGACCCTACATCGAGTCGGGCGAAGGCCTATTTAAAATCTGATATTGGTGTTATGGGGTTAGCGAGCTACATACACCAGTTATAAGTTTAAATAATAAAGTAGTAAACTATAGTCGCGTAGCTTTAATAATCGGCCAAGGGAGAGTCGGACTCGTGCACGAAGGGTTCCGTACCATTATGGAGCAAAATTATGCCAAAAATTGTGTTTTATGTATGGGAGCTCCCTTTAATTTTTTATTTTATTTAAATATTATTATTAAATATTAAAGTACACATATAACTAAGGATTTTGTGAAAAAGACAAGTACCTACCTGTTGCCATTATTGATATAGAGCAAAAAAGGCCAAAAAAATCACGTTTGTTGTATGGGAACCCCCCTTAAATATTAATTTTATTTTGATTTTAGTATTTGTTGTTATAGCGGCAACAGATATACACAAAGCGATAGAGCTAGCTATTATTTTAACACGCTTTTATAAGCTTGGGCTGTATGTTCAGTAATCTTATTAATTCGATTGCATACTACATTGCATACATATTAAGAGCCTATGACAGTGGAACAATTTGTGGAAATTTTTTGAAAAAAAAAAAAGAATGATTAGCGTTTTTTTTTTTACTTTTATTATTTTGTCAAACGATCATGAATTATCCGTACGATGTAGAAGAATCTGATGGGTCATATTAACTATCACCATACCTGTCATCTCCTTGTAAATATTAAACAGTATTTTTAATTATGTTCTGTAACAAACGGCTTAAATTTTAATTTAAACGAAGCTATATTTTGCAGGAAATAAGGATTAATAAGCTTTTTGTATAATCAATGCTACGAAATTTCATTACGAACGGAAATAATTGACTTTTACGAGGCCGGAGTTAAAAGATATGGTTATTAAATACCGAAATATTTAATGCCAGTCTTCGGAATAACTGGGATCATCATCAGCCCGATGGCGTGTATATTGTGTAGTCTGCTTGTTTTATGGTGTACTACATCTACTAATAATAGTATGGTGTAGTAAAAGTTAGTTGCTTATCCACAAGTTTTTAGGGTTCCGTACCCAAAGGGTAAAAACGGGACCCTATTCTAAGACTTCGATGTCTATCTGTCCGTCTGTCTGTCTTCAGGCTGTATCTCAAGAACGGCTATAGTTTACTAGACTTCTGAAATTTTCACAGAATAATGTAAGTATATCTCTTGCCGATATAATAACAATAAAAATAAAAATAAAATATATTTTTATTCAAAATGGATACCCATTTTACACTTTTTGAAAGTCGAACGAAGAAACTACCACCGCGCACCGGCTCGGGAACTACCCCGCCGAGAAGAACCGGAACAAATACTAAAAACAAAATAAAATTAATATTTAATCCATCGATCGCCGATTCTTGGAAATTTCTTGTAATTCTATTGATATTGTTGTCGCGATCACCGGTGCTCTAATGGGGCTTGATAGGTTAAGGGGGGCCCCCCATACAACAAACATGATTTTATTGCTATTTTTTGCTCGATATCAATAATGGCTATAGATAGGGCACTTGAAATTTTCACAAAATCCTTAATTATATTTTTGTACTTTAATAATTGATGATAAAATTAAAATAAAATAAATATTTAAGGGTTTTAAGGATTTAAGTTTATCCCATACAATTGGGCTATTTTTGCTCTATAACAGTACGGAACCCTTTGTGCGCGAGTCCGACTCTCACTTGGCCGATTTTTATATTAAAATTGATTGCAATGTTATTGTCTCTTGAGACTCTCGGGAAACTCGGGAACGGCTGGCCGTTTCAAGGCATTTCATGAGCCTGGTCCCACGAACATCTTCGATTCTTGTGAAAATTTTAAATGAAGAAAAAACTGTAGGAAAGGTATTAACACCATCTTGATTATTTAGTTTTAGAACAACGTATGTTGGGAAAGCTAGTTTAAATATATATTTGAGAATAAACTGACTATCTTTATACTTATATGATGGTTGCCTGGTAGAAACCGCTCACAGCGGTAAGGCCGCCAATTTGCACCTTTTCATAAATTGTTAATTTTATTGTTTTAATTGTATTTTCATTGTTTTGTGTCTCTTGTGTTGTGTTCTTCATTTTGTATGTTTATGTGCAAATAAAGGATTTATTATTATTATTATCTTTCTCGTATAAACGGTAACTATTTGATGAAACACGCCAGTCTAACAAGATCAGGTATTACATGAGTGAATTTCAGTTAAATAAACTAAATAGTTCAAAGTGAGCTTAAGTTGTTTAGCGGCAAATAAATCTAGCAGTAATGAACGCTAGCACTAGATCTAGGAATAAATCTAATGCCTAGGCGCAGGTGGCGACGCGTGACGTATGATTTATCAACTTCATGTCCTTTTTGATAGTGTTCCGACGGCCGATATATTATAGTGGCTCCGTGTGGTCGCGCGTCCTAACTTACATTTAATAAGTTTGGACGTTTTCATATGTAATTAATCTGAATTCAGCCTCTTGAAATTGAATCTTTTTTGACGGTCTGAAATGCATTACGCATCCCCAGCGGCCCGGGAGAATGGTCGCTGGGGTATGTGGGACTCCCCAGGTGCTGCGGTAAGGAGCACCTGGGGTTACCCACTATAAAACCCACCGGTGCCTTCTTACTCCGCTACGCTGCTGGGCCACCGGACCCGCCTACGAGGGCGGTATCTGCGGCAGCTTTGTCTACTTTACTTAGGGCCTGTTTCACCACTTCCACTCTTCTCTCCACTCTACCACTTAACTTGACAGATAGAGTATGGAGAATCTGTCGAAAAATTGTGGATAGCCTAAAACCTATCCTGCCGTTTGCAATCAGATGAGAACGTCGAGAATTTTATTGTTAAACAAACTCGGTGATCAAGTTTTGCACAAAACAAAGTTTTCATCAGTGGAAATAGGTTGTACACATAAAACGCAGGATTCTGTGTGCGGACTGTTCCAATTGTCTAATTGAGTTGCGAAAGGTGAAAACTGGATGCTGTCGATTGGTACGTACACAATAACCCTCAGTTATTTTGACTAACGGACTAAACAAAGTTCTGTTGGATATTTGGTTTTTTCGACGACGTGATGGAGCGCCACTTTTGAAGCAGCTTGCAGTTTTTACTTGCCTGTCTGTTTTGTGTTTAATTTGTTGTTTAACTTGCATATTTTAATATCACGCATTACATATTATCCAATTTATATCGATGAATATAATAATTAATATATATTATATTATTACCACTTAAGTAGTTAATTGAATTAAGTACAATTTAAGTAAAATTCTTCATAGTGCGGTTGTTAATTTTATGTGCATAGTTGCGTATGTACCTCGTAAATTTTTCCCGTAAGAAAACATAATGAACAGATGAAATAATTATATTATTTTAGTCACTACGTATGATAATGTCAGAGCTCTTACACGTTTCTCTCAGTATATACAGCAATATACAAGGCATATAAGAATAATATTGCCAAAGAAATACTGACCTAAATTTTATTATATTATCTAATATTTTTACGCCTAGTTATAGTGATAGTGGCCAGATAGTTATAGTAAAAGTTTTTGATTTTAGGTCACATTTTATTGCTAGCTCTAGGTTTTTTATTATGTAATACAAATTAAAAATTATATTTTATTTATATATTTCTATACTGAAGTTGCATGTCCATACTACATAATTCATACATAAATGCGAAAGTGTGTCTGTCTGTTATCTCTCCACATCCAAAACGCTGTACCGATTTTGCTGTTTGGTATGAAGATACTTTGAGTCCTAGGAAAGGACATAGGATACTTTTTATCCGTGAAAAATGTATGGTCACCGCGCGATAACCGAATTTTGGCGCAACGGAGTTGCGTTATCTAGTCGTTCCATATTTCTGTGAAAAAATGTATATGAACGAGTTACCCTGACAATAGGAACATTTCACAACCTACATGGTAATCAAAAATTGAAATGATGTACGTGTGCAATCAGTGCAGTATTGGCTTTATATAACCGCTTTTAAAAAAGAGGTTCTTTGTTGACCTGTATATTTTTATTCAATGATTAAAAAATATCTTCGGTATCAACGCTGTTTTAATATTCGCAAAAAAGTAATTTGCTTGATGAATTTCTTTGTTCTTATTTTAATCTGTGACCATATCGGGATTCAGATCTCTCGAGGAGTCTCGAGGGCGTTGCTTTGACAGGAAAATTGACAAAACAGATGAGTGGTGGAGGCGCTATCTCATTAAATTACAACCATTTGCAAAAACCAGTTTCATTCGATATTAGACTTAACAACGTAAGAAACAAAGGTGATATTCGTTGAAATGTTAGAAGATACCTCTAGTTTTATGTAGAAAAGGTTGAGAGCTGCCCGATGTGTCGCTAGAGCCCAGTTTGATACGCGCTAGGATTCCGTACTTGATACATTCCTAGAACAGTAATGAGATTAATTATGTCTCGTGTAGGTGTGCACTGACCTTAATCATGGTTTGCTTTGCAGATTCGTTTATTTTTTGTATTCTCATCGCATATCAATTAAAGTAATATCATTACTTTTATGCGCTATCGTATTATACCAAGACTCTAACAAAGGCAAAGACAAGATTCTAACCAATTTTTCGAAGCGATAGATTATTTTGATTTTCTTTTGATACTATTATTCCCTTAATCATGCTTGATGAAGGCTAAAAATGTTGTAATAATAATTATTCTTATAATATGTACATTGTACGGAACTCTTTCGCGCTTGGCCGGTTTTTTATTCCCAATAAAAGTGGTGTTTTAGCAAACGAGGGTTAGTAGGGCACGTGTGGAAACGTTCAGGCGAATTAAAGTGGATGTATTCATTTTAAGGGCCCTCGCTACAGATGTTTTTGGGACGAGGAAAAGATGGCATCATCACGACACGTATTCAAATGCTGCTTTATAATATGCTCTCCAATTAAAAGTAATCAAATTCGAGTAACGTAAAGTGTTATACAAATTAAGCTGCCAATGTAACTCACTCACTCACTGTAACTTATCTAAACATGTACACTGTACAGGGTAACAAAACGAAGTGATAATACTTCAGGTCGCTTATATAGAGTTCACTGTAAAAGTAGCGACGCTGAAAGAGCTTTTTTTTGAGTTTGTATGGGAAATGCGCGAGCGTCATGACTTTGTCCATACAAAAGTAAAAAGTTACTCTTTCAGCGCTGCTATTTTAACTGTGAACTCTATACAGGAGACTCATATACATCCAAAAGTATTATCACTTAGTTTTGTTACACCCTGTATAATGTACATATTATGTACTTAATGTAAAATATGGTTTTAAAATCCCTTTAAAACAGCCCCAAATTATTTCTGCTTCTTTAAGCAATAAACAATCTAACTATACGTACAATTTACTTTTTCTGGTTTTGCGGAACTCCAGTTCTACTAATGAGTAGACCTAGAGATCCGCAATGGGCGATAAACCATGATAGAACAATGATATCCAAATCATTACTCTATCATGTTTTACATGTCTCTATCAAACCAATGCACCGGTTTAAACTTTTAACAATTTTAAAATAGACATGCCAGAGAACAGTCGCAAATCCGACGCGAAATCATGCGAATGAATTTGTGTGAAGTATGAACAGAATTTTCAAATAGTTTTAGCACGTTCCGTGTTTTAGGTTCCGCATACAGCTTTACATATTTTTACATATTTGTCGGTCTATACGCAGCAGTTTAAAGTGTGAGTGTAATCACTCAAAAATATTACAGTTTCTCTTCTTAAGGACTATCATAATAATATATTATAATAACATAGTTTTTGCTTACATAATATTATGTTTAAAGTCAAGTTTTTAGCATGTGCACTACATATTATGAAGTATGCACATTTGAGTATAATTATACTGTGTCGAAACTTTGAAAAGCATTAAAATAGTAAGAAAATATTTAAAATAAAGTGTAATTAGTGCAAGAAAAGTGTTAGTATAATATTACTGTGGTTTAGCTTTTGTGTATCTTGTGATTTTGTATAATTTACCTGAAACTTAATATACCTTAACCTACCAACCAGCGGTGACACGGAAATGTAATATAAACAATTCGTCAGGTTACCTCCGAGCTCTCGGCGCAGTTTACCTGGCCGCTTACAATTTGCATACCTAGAGGGTTGGAACGAGATTTACAAATTGTCTCAGAGAGAACACCGCACTATAACACACAGTAACAAAACCTTCCGCAATAAACAAATATTTTGTTACGTTTTTGGAGATGCCTGATTGAATTAGGAGTTGCATGAACCATTCGAATTGGGATTCCATTAGTCTAAAACAACATTCATAGAATTTTTTGCAGATCTATAGAAAACTATTAAATAAGGAAACCCCCTTAAAAACAGATCTCACCAGTTCATAGGTGAGTAGAGGCATATATGAGTGGCTGCCATGAATATATGACTAAATTTTTTTCATTTATTTAAGGTCGCTTAGAACAACAAGGTTATCAGCGACCCCAAGAACAATTACATCAATTTAAGTCAAAGTATAAATATTACAAAACTTTAGGAATCGTAGAACATTACAACATTTTCAATTTTGTTAGTCTCCCTAAACTAAGATTTGGCTCATATTGTCTTTAAATATTCCTGGAAGTCCAGGGAAAGCTTATATTAAGAGGGAAGCGATAAGTTCACCGGGTCATCTAGTCTCAAATGAAATGTTTGTAAGATACTATTTTCATAGGCTTCATAATGAAGCCATCTAAATACACTTAATTAAGAAATCGATAACCGTTTAGTAATGAATGAATTGTTTACACGTGCAGCGTGGGTAGGAATTACAATTATCGACAGTTAAAGCTTTTGATTTGAGTCAGTCAATCGGACCAGGAACATCAGGACTAGTCAGTAAGAATCTAAGGCTTCTTACAGAAAAACGGCACTTGTCGACGGCAATCGACGCACGCGTCGACGGTAGTCGCTGGATTTTTTCATTTATTTTTTTGACACTTGTCGACGGCTGCCATCGACTGCCGCCTACGCCTGCCGTCGACAAGTGCCGCGTTCGTCTGTAAGCGCTCTAAATGGACGTTCTTAGAATATAGCTCGTAATTTACAGCTGACGAGATACTTGTACAGTGTTCAATGTAATAAATACATAGTGATATATTCATTATCATCATCATCATAATATTATCAGCCTATATTCGTCCACTGCTGGACATAGGCCTCTTTCAATGAACGCCAAGATGACCGACATATCGCAATTTTTAAAATATTGATGAATTATATAATACTAGCTGTCCCGGCAAACGTTGTTTTGCCATATAAAGTATTTCTACTTCATCAGTTGATACAAAATCTTACCCTCTCTTTTGTCCCCCAAGAGGGGTGGGGGGAAAAATGTTATACACCAAAATATGTTAAGTTGAAAAACACAGTAAATAATAATATTAAGTAAGTCCATTGAAGAAAAAAGTTTGATACAAAATCGGACCCCCCTCAGAGGGGTGGGGGGGATTTTTTTTTTTTGTATCAGATGTTGAGTTAGAAGAAGACAAATATATCTGCGAAAACCGTTTGCAAATCGGATCAGTAGTTTTCATGTAAAAGAAAAAAGTTTGATACAAAATCTGACCCCCTCTTTTACACCCTTAGAGGGGTGGGGATGAAAAAATTTATACACCAGATGTTAAGTTGGAAGAAGACAAATATATCTGCGAAAACCGCATTCAAATCGGATCAGTGGTTTTCGTGTGATGCTGGAACAAACATACAGACAGACAGACAGACAGACAAAAATCTAACCACATTTTTGGCTTCTATAGCGATCTAATGACACCCGCCACTTATTATTTTTTGAATATATTTAATGTACAGAATTCTCATTTCTACAGTTTTATTATATGTTCAGCTTTTCTATTAATATAACAATATCAGTGCAGGCTAACTACCTATTGTTGAACCTCTACTAAAGCATCTTCAACTCCATGTAAGTGCTAGAGTAGTATTATGGACCATCATAAATTGTACAGAAGAGTATGTGCGCGCTCCGTAGATGGCCAGCAGTTAAAATGTCACACGCAGCCAACTATTTATGATCACTTCAGCCCTTTTTACGAACAATCAAACATATTTAGTACTGGAAGATTGTTCTCGGAGCAAAATGTTAACGTAACAACTAAATGAAACAGATGGGGTTCGGTTTAAAAAAAGAATAAAAAAAAAAAGATTCTAAATGAGACTAGGCTGGCAGCCAAATGAGTTGAGCTAGCAAAGAAAACGGTCAATCAATGATGTTCAATAAACATTATTACTTTTGGATATGGATTTTGGAAGATCAAAGAGTCAGTTCAAGCAATCAATCGAACAAATTGCAAAATAAATTATTTACATGGAAGCATCGACATACCATCCTATAGAACCTTAACTCTGTTACTGTTATAAACTCGGTAATGAAAATTGTACGAACGAACCGTCTATACCAGCTAAAAGTACGCCTTAGGGTCAATTCAGACCGCAACGCTAAGAGGCGAGGCGAGGTGCGGCGCGGCATAAATTGTATGGATTTGACAGATTTCAATTGCGTGAGACGTCTTGCGAATCTGTCAAATCCATACAAATTTAGAAATGCATCTACAGTTCGACAAGGCTGTTTATGAACGTGGCGAGAAAAGGAACTAACGCTTCTTTCATACAAAAACGTCATTTTTAACAGCTGTTCTCATTTACCAGCAACGCCCATTGACATATTCATTTAAAGCCTTGTCGAACTGAACTCGTCGCGTTGCGGTTTGAATCCACCCTTAGGGTCAATTCAGACCGCAACGCGACGCGTAGATGCATTTATAAATTTATATGGATTTGACTGCAGATTTGCAAGCCGTCTCCCGCTTGACTGGTTTGTATGTATTTCTATGAAATACCCTCCGCAGCTAGCGACACGTCTTATTCATAGAAATACATAGAAACCAGTCGCTGCGACACGTCGTCTGCGGTTGCTTCATGTCGCCCGCTGCCAATCGCCACCTTTATTGTGCAATTTTGAGAAACCATTTTTTCACTGAGTTACTTTTCTATAGTAAATTATTTCGATGCATGCATGTAATATGCTCTTCGAGTCACATTGAGTCACTACTCGTCACACGTCACGGACAAACGTCACAAGTGGGACGCCGTGGATGGCGACACGTACGTCGATTGTGACGCGTCAATCCTATTGATGTAGCGAGATTGGATTTTGTGAAATGTGCGTTCTTCAGTACAATACTTGATGCAGATTACCAGTGTAACCAACTACAAGATACAATATTTTTTACTTATTGAAATATTGAAAGCTTCTAAGGAAGATCTTCACTTCAGAAGACACGTTCACACGTCAAAATACCGAGTTAGGAGATTCAATTTTAGGTGTTGTTCTAAATTAATTACTGCCATAAGAACCTCCAAAATAGTTGGTCGATTTTCGGTTTTACCCGATAGGCACATAAAATGTCAACAAAATCGGTTTAGCAGTTTAGGAAGAGTTTGGCAACAAATACCGCTACACAAGAGTTTTATGCATAAGATGCCCAGCAAACAAACCACTTGAGACCCACAACCAAGAAGGAGTCTGCCTAATGCATGAAGACGACTATAGTACTTGAGCATTTAGCGTATTAACATACGAGTAGTTTATACTTTCTTGGCGAAATTTAGATTCTTTCCTGACAGGCCTAATTACATACAATGGTGATACACAACCAGAGTTCATCGGAAACACCTCATTTATCCTTTAATACTGTCTATAATGGTGTTATGACAGGAGGATCCCTATTATTTCATTTGTAAGAACGTCTGACAGTAGATTTATGTGGTACGTGTGAAAAATTCTGAACGTCTCGAAATGGACGAACCATTTTCCGCTGAGGTCACTTTTCATATCTGGATACAACAGTAATGTATTGTTGTATTCCGGAGGCTTTTTGCTTATTTATTCTTGTTCTGAGTATATTAAAAGGAATATATTGTTATTATGTTCGGCAATTTGCTTGATCGAATGCTCGTTTTACTATTGAAACCGGTTATGTTTTGTAAAATATATTTTTACGCTACGTACCTTTTCTTGCTTTTGTACTACTTGCCTCTTTTGTCGTGTCAATTGTCGGAAGAGAATACCAAGTATATTCTTGTCCCATGGGTTAGAGGTTCAGTTCCAAGACGCGAGGATTCGCCATGTTTCCTGATATCCACACGTCATCAGTCATAGTGCGATAATGTCGCCGCAACAGGTGAGTGGTTGGCTCCTCGCCAGCAAGAGACGAGACACCAGAACGTCGCTTACTCCCTCGCCGACTCCAGGACCATAGACATTATCGCTTCAAGCAGGACTTACTCCTTCTAATTCTATGTCAGTTAATTTGTTAGCGTCTCGTTGGTTTTGTTTTTGATTGTTATTTATGATCAAAGATCTTGTCATTTAGTGTGATTTGCGGGGTATGCAAGAGATTGTGAACAGAAGCGTCCGTCCCTGTAATGCACTCGTCCCTTTATAATGTGTGGTTGGTGAACGTGGTTTAAAATTTGCTCACTAATAACACTGAATTTGTGCTTTTCTAGAAGTGTGAAATGCCAAATGAGGTAGTTACACATAAAAATATTTTATGTAGATGAACCGGGATATAGTTTATGAATGGCGCAGATTGTTTCATATTCTTAATGAAAATTGGCCCGCGTTTTTCTTTAAGACTAAACGGCGAGCATTATTGGGACGGCACGCGTGTTTCTTGCGATCCCGCTAACAAACCTTTTGATGTGGCAACAAACGGTTGGCCCCCTGCCATCGACACAGTCTGGTGGGTGTGCGGACATTTTTAAAGGGGGCGTATCATTGTTTTATAAACCAATCAAAGCACGGCTAGGAGGCGCTCGCGATTGCGTTGACACGCTCTGTCAGTGCGTGGCTGATGATAATTTACGCTGAATCACTCGTTGGAACCGCGCCGTGATTGACACGGAATTAGCCAAATTGCCTGTGATCGTTTTGGCACTGGTCACAATAGGTACAAATGCGATAGGAAGAGAGCACATGCCGCGTCGCCGAGCATGCTCACGCTTTGAATGTTCGCAAACGGCGGGTGCCATTCATCTAGTTTATATTTTTAAATCAGTAATTCTTTTAATTTTGTGTTAAAATTTATTTATGTAGTGAAACCAGAATAATTCCAACACATGTTTCAAACCTCAGTCCTACTTTTGCGATTATTTCAAATATTATAATTTTAAAAAGTACATGATCAAAATTGTTTGAAACGTAGGTTTGCCAGAACTCTATATTCTTAAAAGTTGTAACTTGCTATGTTATAAACATTTTATAAACATGAGGTCAGCGGCTAACGAAAGCACTAACGTTTTATGCGAGAGCATGCTGTCCCATTTGCCTCAATCCTAAAATGTAAGAAAATTTTCCATTTACTTGAAAAAGCGACGCTGGAGTGTGAAAGATTGTAAAGAAACTGTCGTTAGATTTATCGTCCGATGAAAGTGCATTTATTACTGCAAGTACCAATCTATTAGGACGTTTTACGTCATACACTTTTTGCCGGAGGTAGAGACTCAATATATTTAAGAGGTGCTTGTTGCTTCCATTTATTTTATCCGATTTACATAAAAGTTCTGTTCAAAGCCTTCCTTTGGCAAAAATATACGTCAAATGTTCCTCTATTTACTTCTTAACGTTGAGTAGTGCCCATGTTTTATTTTAACATTCGTGCAGCTTCCATTAATTTTTTATACAGTCTCACTACCGCATTCAGATATATTAGTAACTTAATTGTAATTAAATGAAGATTTTGATAATAAGCCTCATACAGAGTCTGTCAAACTCTTCATTAAATTAAAGTTTAATCATCGTTAAATGTATATCTTTTAATGAAAATAACAACGAAAGTGAAGTAAAAAGACGTATCAGTATAGCATGGAAAAAATACTGGGCACAGAAAGAAATTCTAAAGGGAGACTATAGCCTAAACATAAAGAAGACTACAATGGATTCATGCATTCTTCCTAGTCTCACTTATGCTAGCCAGACATGGGTGTTTACATAAAAGTAAAAAAGAAAATTAGGTCATGCCAACATGCAATGGAACGTAGCATGCTGAAACTGAGGATAATACAAAAAATTAGAAACACAGATATTCGCATGAAATCAAAGATAAAGGATGCTCTAATGTTTTGCTTAAAACGGAAATGGACTTGGGCTGGACATCTTTCCCGTTACAGTGATAACAGATGGACTTACCTTGCAACTAAATGGCAGGGCCCAAAAGGCAAAAGGAATACAGGAAGGCCAAAGAAAAGATGGACAGAGGACATCACAAAAATAGCAGGGAAGAGCTGGATGCAAACGGCTAAAAACAGACGTGGAAGACATACAGGTGGAAAGAAATGGAAGACGTACAGGTGGAAAGAAATGGAGGAGGCTTTTACCCAGAATGGGGCCACGTAGCAACGGAACAAATAAACAACCTAGAAAAGATCATTAATAACAGTCTGCATTGCTAAGTGGAATTATAGCTATATGAATAAATAAATAAATAAATGTGTCGGAGTGCGGAGTCAGCGTGTTAAACCTAAAACCTATCAATACCAAATGTATACTAATCGCCCAAAATTAAAAAAAAATAGTTGTTTAATGTTTACGAGAATACTTTCTTGTTGTTATTCATTTATTTATTTATTTTGGCACATAAACAGCTTAAAACTATTAGATTCTATCCTATTTGCTAATAACATATTTTGTTCTTATTTGGACTGGATTGATGCTATACCTATTAATGTTGTATTAAAATACTAGGACTCGGGTTCCTGAACAAATCAATATTGTAAAGATACGGGAACAGGATATATTATGTATAGGTTCCACCTGTGCTGAAATTGGACTGCTGCACCGCATGTTACGTTTTATGATGCCTCCATTTTACGGCGGAGTTTAGTCTTCGTTATTTTACGTTGTAGTCTTTTACACAGTCAAAATTAAACAATTTTTATATATCAAATAGATATCAACAAATTAACAGCTTTTTTGACTCGTAGAACTTCTTTAAATAAATGCTATCTGCTTTTTCTGACACAAGTTCCTTCCAAGTTAATCCTTCGATCGTGGATTCTTAGAAATCTATTTATATTATATTGTGTCTCGCTTATGGGGCTTGATGGGTTAATTGTAAGTATAATGATAATTAATATTTCGTATTTCATTTTCAGGTAAAACTCAAATTTGGGTCATCATTCGCAGATTTTGATATATTTTGGATGGTACATTAACGGTAAGTTACAACTATCTGTCTTCTGGCCGATTTATGAGTTTTCTTCAATAGAGTTTAACTCTTAAACGGGGCCAATTTTTAATTAGGTATTGACGTGAGTCTATAAGCCAATAATAAAAAGCGCTAGTGAATAAAAACATAATATGTGAAAAAACCTTGGAATCCGGATATAAGACCTTGTTTTTGACTGAGTTATCAATTCAGTCAAGGGATTAAAATGATGGGATTTCTCTTTGTTTGCCTGTGCTGCCCTATATCAGCAGTATGACCGACTGTTCCCTGTAGATACGTGATATAACGCAGGAGTCCACCAGTAGTTAATATTGATGGACCATTCAGTTTAATGCTAAAAGCATTTATTAGGGTTCCGTAGTACCTACAAGGATGGCGCTTTACGTTGCTAAAATATTCCTTAAAGTAATAGGTAAAATAATCTAGTGTATCATCTGTTACTGTAAAAGCTCGAACTTCGGTAAATCCTAAGATTTGAGTGTAAATCTTAGGATTTACCGACACGAGTTGGTAAATGTGAGTATTTCTAAAAAGACGACGATTTTTTCGAACATTTACCAATTACAATTCGGTATATGTTAGGTTTTACTACTTCAACTGGTAAATGTTGGTTTTATTAATAAAACAATGAGTAATTCTTAATTATTTACCTTCATGACCTATTAGAAAAAACAGGTAGGTTCATATAGTTACCTATTATATACGATAGAAGTACAACTAATATATATTCTGTGATAGTAGTAAGTAATACTAACTTTAAAAATGTATAATTATATTAAAATAGAATAAAGATTTAAGGAGGCCATCCGGATTCCATATTATGAAAATCACAATGGGGATTGTCCATTTTTTTTAAATTTTGCTCATTACAAAAACATTTCGAGGAATAAGTTCAGTGATCGCTTTTCTGTATATAAACGAAAAAAATACCCATTATTTACTTATATTTTTGAACAAATATGTTTAACCTTAGTTTGACCTTCAATGGCGTTAAATTAGCAATAAATTCGACCAACATTACGTTTCGAACTTTTGGTAAGCTTCTCGTATCAGCTTTCACATAATAATAACTTGCATTTAACGAACCAGCCATTATAAATAAGATTGAAAGGAAAAAAAACATACTGCAGAGGTCAATTGGCCGCCGATGATGACGTCAGAGCGAAACTTTAAAAATTTATTGAGAAAAAACTAGCCAATGAATTTCAAAATTATTTAATTTATATTCTTAAAATACCCTATTTTAACGAAAAAAAATATAAAAAGTGCATGTGATTTTTTTTGGACAATGCCCATTCCCGGCCTGTTTTTTCTATATAACAGTACGGAATACTTCGTGCGCGAGTCCGACTCGCTCTTATCCGTTTTTTTTTCAACATATTATACCGTGCCATTAACGAAGATCCTAAGATTTACCAACTACATGGTGGTAAAAGTTCGTATCGCAAACCTTTTCGGACATTTACCATTAGGAATTGGTAGATCTTAGGTTTTACTAGAAAATCTTAGGATTTACTGCAGTTCGAGCTTTTACAGTAACATATCTAGTGTGCGTAGTTTACCTCCTTTATGGCGTCTTTACACGCGATATCGAAAGCGGTTGAACTGACGCAGGCCGATACGATAAGGTGTGTTTACATGTGTGACTAAAAAATGTGTGAAAACAATTCAGTATTTTTTTTTATTTAAAAAAGTTTTATTAAATTTCATTTACTTATTGCGGGACCAATTAACAGCTAATACATAATATTTCTTAAACTAGTTACACAGCAAAAATATACTTTGTATGGCCAACAACATTAGTCACTTATTGATATACAACTAGCAATAATTTTTTGAGAGTTGTGCGTAGCTGTTGTGTGACGTTTGTGTTATATAGTATATTATGAAATTATATATCACCGGAACCTCCTATATTGAGCCTCGTCTTGAAACGCTCTTGGTTAAAGTATCGAAAGCGCGGTCGAGCTGCCGCGGCAGGCCGATATTATGGTGGCTGTATTTCTGTGAGTTTGATCGGTCTAGTCAGTTTATCACGTGTTGGTTTGACCGGTAGTGGGATTCACCATATTTTATCGCCTTGTGAATTCGATCAGCCTCCTTATATACAGTGTGTAATAAAAGTAAGTGAGTATACTTTAGGATGTGTATTTGTCACTACATAATAAAGAGATTACTGTGAAAGTAGAAGTGTAGAACAAGGTATTTTTTTGTGATTTGTGTGGGCAAGCGACCCAACGTCATGAGTTTGCCCATATAAAAGTAGAAAAAAAGTTACTCTTTCAGTTCTGCTACTTTCACAGTGATCTCTATATTATAAAAACGCTTAATTATAATAATAATACCTATGGACGCTTCACACCACGTCAGTCTGGCCCCGTGGTAAGTACCTAATGGACTTATGTTACAGGTACCAGACAACGGAAATATATTTAATACTTTTATACTATATACATTTTACATATATTTAAGATTTTTATTATATCATACACATATTTAATACACATCCAGACGGGGAACATTGAAAACTTTTTGTTCCGTCGGCGGGATTCAAACCCGCGACCCCCGGCTTGAGCTACCAACGCGCTCACCACTGAGCCACAGAGGTCGTCAGTCGTAAGTTTCGTTACAACCTGTATAATATCGCCTTTAGTGAAAGTTTATTTAGCAGAAAAGAGCTGGTCTTCAGCCTACTTTTTTGCTGTTCTTCTTAAATCCCACAATATAATATGAATGGAAATAATTTATATTCAAAATGAACAACGCGCCGGTTATTGCGAACTTTGCTATCTCCCGCTAAGCCAAAAGGATTTGTAAGAAAGAAAAACAAAGTTGAACTTGGCTATTATTGTTTCAATTATCAAGTTTATTATAATTTCAAGTTAACGGGGACCTTGGAAGTTTCGGCATTACCGAACTCGAGTGCTCGACGTAAAATCTCCGAATTATAACGTAGATACGGATATAGAAGGTTTACGGTTTTCATTTAACTTTGTACCTAAAATTTATATATTATAGTACTCCGAAATACTAATTTGCAGTAACCCTTTATATTCCAGGCTCTAACATGATATAATATTGCAAACATAAACTTGTACAAATCCTATAAAAACTAAATTAATTTCTAATAATTAGTATTGACGACCTCTGTGGCTCAATGGGTAGAGTGTGTGGCAGCTCAAGCCGGGGGTCGCGGGTTCGAGTCCCGCCGACGGAACAAAAAGTTTTTCAATGTTCCTGGGTCATGGACGTGTATTAAATATGTGTATGATATAATAAAAATCTTAAATACATGTATAGTATAATAGTATTAAATATATTTCCGTTGTCTGGTACCCGTAACACAAGTCCTTCAGGTACTTAGCACGGGGCCAGATTAACGTGGTGTGAAGCGTCCATAGATATTATATTATATTATTATTATTATATGATAGTCAGAACTCATAGTTATGATACGAGTATCCTTTGATTGAAGATAAAAAATTATAAAATTAATATTATCCTTAACTATGATTGCGCAGATTCTTGAACGTGTGGAGGGAGTCCTGTGTTAGACAGATCCAGGACATCCCTCCTATACGGCTGAAGGCAAACCGCAGGTGATTTTAGTGGGTAAGAGTCACACATACCCCCAGGGTGCTTCAGCTAACTGAGGCACATCCCCGTCCCGGGGCATCCATAACTGGTTTCCCCTGCGCATCAAAAAAAAAAAAGATTCTTGAACGTGTCATTTTCTCTATTTAGGAGGCTAAACCATAAACCCTAAACTATACTAAAAACTGCTATACCGACATCTCAGCACAGCCCGAGTACGGATTCAATTTGTAATGTATCGAAAAACAAAATAAACAACAATTAGAACGAACGATTGCAACGTTAAAATCTATTGTTATTTAAAAAAGCAGCATTTTATAATTAAAACACGTCTACAGAGTGTTCTATATGCGCTCCGGCAATCTCTTAAAACTTTTTGATGTTTTAACGTGACCACTTTATACTGTGACGCCCGAGTTATGAGCGGAAGCGACCTTAGAATATTTAGCTGCCTAGATCGATGAAGTTTAGCCATTATTTGTAATTTTTTTCTTTTCTATATACAAATTACAGTCATTATAGTCAATATTTTCAGATTTTGGTTACTTTTGATAAAGTACTCTGAAAAAGGGCAATCAGTTAACTTTCTTATTTGATGTTTCAGTTTACAAGCTCCGAAAGAACATAATAGCTATGAATATTGAATACATTCAAAAAATATATTTACAATATTTTTTGAATTGAAAATTAAATGAACTTTTATTTTATTTTTATTTATTCCTTTATTCAAAACATTACAATGTACTTACAAGAAAAAATGACATAGTTTCCCATACAAAAACCTTAAGAGGTTTATCGGTTTGGGAGAGACGTTCTGTTTACATACAGTACTATTCTTAAGCTACTTAGTAGGTATTTAATATTATTTTATGACTACTCATACATTACATAACATTTTAAGTTAACAATTACTTTTATTTTTAAGAATCAGGGTTACACAAACATACTATTATTAATTGTATTTCCACATGTACACCTACATGTACACCTGCACATGCACATTGTACATGCATGAAAGTACAATGTACATATGCACATGTAGTAGGTAGGTATGAATCTACATACAATACACCTGTACATGTACACTCATACATTGAATTTAAGCACAGATTACTAAAAATATTTCAGCCAGTACTCAAGCTTGGGTATTTTAAATAAAATTTTTTATATTTACCTTTATAGTTAATTGTATTTGAATACATGTATTGTAAATTGGCAGGTAATTCATTTAAGTAAAAGGGTATAATATGTTTTAATGTTCTAAAGCCATAAGTGTTCGTTATTTTTGGTAGACAATACTTCTTAATATATGATACTGGTCTTAAGTGGCTAGGTCTTACATGTTCCTCTAAGTATTCAGTAATTCTCATTTCAGTGAAAATACAAAATTTTATTTTATCATACACATTAATGACATTACAGTATTCAAATAATTCTTGATCTATATTTTTAAATTTTTTAACTATGTGTTTTGGTGTTATGGTCTTTAGCATTCTTATTTGTAGTTTGTAAATATATTGGATGTATGACTTGAATGTTAGACCGTAACTGCTAAGTCCATAACTTATTACAGAATCTGCAAGAGACATATAAAGAAGTCTTAGAATTTTATATGGTAGCTTAAACTTGAGAACTGCCAGTCTACTTAATATTGATCTTAGTTTTGTACAGACATGGTCCTTATGAGCTCCCCAGTTAAAAACATTATCAATAATGAGGCCTACATACATATGATTATTTACATTTTCAATTGGTGTACATGCGCACTGTGCTGCATTATGCAGGCACATGTGAGTGTTAGTTTTGTTAAGTACTTAGTGACTCAATGATAATATTAATCATAGTGTAAGTACTACTCCTAATTATTACAAAAAATATTATTATTTTATTCATTAAATATTATTATTTGTCAGTTTACTTTAAAATAAAATATAGCCATTTGTTATAGTTTGTACCACACCCAAAGAATTGTAAAGTAGTATAAATTATTATCAAGGGCTTATTGCGTTTAAAAGGCAAGGAATTTTCTAACCCAAGTTTAATAAACAGTATGTAAATTATAGGTTTTGGTGCCCGTTCGACTCGAGTATAAATTGCAATATATCAAGCGAGTTTACTACCGAATTTCGTTACCAGCTGCGTTCTCAAAACTCCTAATTGGTGTTTCTTTAATGTAACTTATTGTTTCTATGGTATTAACTTTTCGCTTATCTTTTGAAGGTAACCTTGATGACTGATGAAGCATCGCTTTGTAATGACATTTTTTTGCGTCAAAATATGTGTGGGCAACAACCCGTAGTTACAGTAAATTACTAAGGTTTGTTTGTTGTACTCTATAAAATAAAACGTACCACACAAGTTATAATAATATAACAAGTTTCAATTCTAGCACGTGTAAAATGAATCATAAGTCTCTAAATATGAATAGATTAGATGAGATTTGACTCGACCCCCCCCCCCCCTCCCCCGAAACATCTCACGTAATTTGTGGACGCCTCCTTATTACTCCTATGAGCAGGACGTCATAAAAAAATTCTAACTAAAGAAATCTCTATGTACAAATCGTAATTAGCAACTGATAAATGGTCCAACATCTATAATAGTATATTTTATGCAGTGATACAATTAAAACTACACGACCCAGCCAATCATGTACGGTTGATGGATATCGTGAATACTTTTAGATCTTAACACTTGCTAATAAGGTTGAAAAATGCTAATTTAGGACTGTACACAACATAAAATAATGGAGAGCAGCTGCACTACACCAAATAACTGTTATATGTCCATTACGTTCCAAAAGAAAACTGAACGCTGAATCGTGGCCAAAAGCCAATAGTGGTTAATTTCTTTTTACACGATTTATTAGATGCATTCTCTTATAATGGCCGCATTGTTTATTCTGAGGATATTTTGCTATTTTTGTAACTCTGTAACTTGTAAAGTGTATTGGCCAGTTGTTTAAGCATTATTGGGTCAAGTCACAATGATTCGTGTCCACCAGAAATCGTATTTTACCTACACGTAAGAGAATCAGTATTCCTAGTTCTAAAGCATAGCGCCAATTGGGAATGTCGATGCGAACGCAAGTTCTACAGTTTTCACTACAATAAAGCGATAATAGTAATAATAGTAGCTCCCACACCTGTTTCGGTGACGGTGGCCGGTTTCATTGAAACCAGGCCAGCTACGCAGGAGTAATTTTATAGTGCCCAAGTGTGTGCGCAGTACACAAGAACACTCTCTATTCCTTTACTCTCATAACCCAGTGGGGCGGACGACGGACACGACTAGCGATAGATCAGGCGACCGACTTTTTACATGCCCATCCGACGCATGGATCATCTTACTTGTCAGACAATCAGGTGATCAACCTGCATTGTCCTATAACCAAACTTGGAAATATCATGTTTCCAACGCGGGAATCGAACCCACAACCTCCGAGTCAAGAGCCGCGCTCTATACCACTAGACCACGGAGGCGTCTAGTCTAATAAAGCGATAGCTAACAGCAACAGTCCAAACCTTGAAACCTCACGAATCCTTATATCTCAGCACGAATCCTCAAATCTATCTCCAGATTCTTATGCGTGGCACGAAATGTACATCTTCAGGGCGTTATGCATAAGCGGATCAACGTCAGAGATTTTTTTTTTTTCACCAAATACGAATAAATTCTGTCAAACGTCACTTAATCTTGTGCAAATATAATTTGGTGATGAGCAATATCGTCAGTATATTATGTTATTTCGTTTTTGTTTTCCCCTGGCCCGCAGCCAATAGCTGGGCCATAAATTGTCTAAACAGTTACCATCTAATTGCCGACGAGCGATTAAATGAATTACTTGCACTTAACTATCCAAAAGTAGATGTTATTTTTCCTCGTAGGGCTACTTGTTTGCCTTTGAATGTTTGCTTATATAATCAGATGTCGCGAATTGCTCAGACGTCCTTCTTTGTCATTCTTTCTTCTTTCGTCATGGTCCTTTAAAGGACAAAAGTAACGCCATTTTCGTCAATGTCGCGCATTATACATCAAAATAGCTAAAAACCCTTTTGACCACGCTCTTTGCTTTCTATGTCGTTTTAAGGCGTATAATATTATGCCTTGTGCAATGCTATGGCTATATACAGCCGTAGTGAGACCGATTACCACATATGGCTGCGTAGTGTGGCATAAAAAGGCTGAACAAGTAAACTGTAATAAAAGTCTAAATAGCGTACAGAGACTGGCATGTCTAATAATCACGGGTGCACTCTCGTCAACACCCACCGCTTCTCTCGAGGCCCTGATCAACTTAACTCCTCTTCCTCTGCTTGTTCAGATGGAGGCCAAAAAGGTGGCTCTCAGGGCCAGAACGGCGGGCAGGACGAATTGGGCCTCCACCCCATTTCGACAGCTGGAACAGTCTCTCAGAGAATCGCCTGTCATGGCCATGCCATCAGATGCCATGATCAAGGTGCATAGCTTTTCGAAGCAATACCAGGTTTTTATACCTTCCAGGGAGGACTGGGAAAGAAAAACCCCAATCGATGTCCGCCCTAGCGACATAGTTTGGTTCACGGATGGATCAAGGAAAGACAAAGAGGGCTATAGCGACCTGCCTTCTATTAAAAAAAAAAAAATATGCCTTGTATATTAAGAGGCCGATCTAATAATCCACACTGTTGCTTATCGAACGGACTTTTTGTGCATTTCCTTGTAAGTATATCTATGTGCACTAGTCTGTGAATGTTTTATTACTTATTACTCTGTCGTTAAAATTACACGTGCTAGCTCTAGCTCGTCCAAATCGCCATTTCCGTGGCAACAGCCATCACACTTAAAATTTATTATAGCATAAACAATGACTGATAACTGCGGTCGTAAATAAAGATCCATCAAAATCAGGTATTTTACACTTATCACGCCAGTGTCATAGATTTTTCTTTTGCCAACACACGGTCTGGCAGGGTGCCAATGTATACCGATCAGTTGGCAGCGGGCCGAAATAAAAAATATGATTAAGAAATGGAAATAAATATATCTGGTTCAGCATAATTTGTGCATACAAGTGGATTGATAACGTTAATTTTGTGGACGCTGTCAGAATATAAGATTTGTTGGGAAACTATGACGTTTCTAGCACGCATTACTACTGAATCGTGGTGGGTATAGGAAATTCAGAACGCAGGTTAGCGAATAGGCTACTTTTTATGCCACTTATTTAGAACTCAGGTCCCCAAATAGGTACGCTACTGTTAGGCCCTGGTACAGTCTTTGAACCTGCACTCTTGTCTCTTGCACCTGTAATTCATTCCTCTAACTTCGACCTATCAGCTACAGTCTGTTTACAGTTATCTTACTTCTGACGTGGACTTAAAGCCAGCGATATAAGCATTCTAATAGAAAATCCCAAGTAAAATTACTCTTAACGGGCTATAGTAAAGTGATAATAAAACACTACATATTTCTTACCGGAACCTAGTCAGGGCTTTTAACCTCATAACAAACTACGCAGTGTGATCGTAAAACTAAGCTTCGGTTTAACTGTTTAGTGTATGCGGTAAATCTTGTTGGTGCATTATTATAATTTTACTCCTGTAAGTATTACATTATTTATCTTTTGTGTTTTAATGCGATGCTCACAAGCCGAAGATTGTCCAAGAAACAGAATATGCGACAAAATGCTGCAGTAGCAGAAAAGAAGGGCAAAGGAAATCCAAGAAAGAACTGCTACAGGCAATCTGGAGGAGGCTCAGAACGGGCTTTCAGTAACCCTCAGAAACTGTATTATTATTTACTGGGCTTCTTATTCATATTATATTTTTTAATTTAATTAAGCCAGCATTCTGTTACACCTTTTTAAAAATATGAGAGTATACAGCATACAATTATTAATGTAACAATTCCTTCAAAATGTACGACTACAAACCATCTTTTATTATTTGATTTAGATCAATCTGGAATGTCATAACCGCATATTATGTTACTATCATCTGCCGTATAACGGGAGATAAATAAATAAAGAATTCGCAGTGTATCATCTGAAGACTGGAACGGAGCGAGATGGTTCGTCGGGCTGCGAATGACAATGATTCAAGCGCCGCTCGGGCAGTAAATTTAGAAACGTTTGGGATACATCACAGCTTCCGCCAGAGACGGGAGACATTTTGTATTTATGTTACCGTTATGGAGTTGTTACGTGGTTTACTGTCACTTTTATCATATCTTTGTAGTATTGTTTATTTGGCAACATTAGTACTTAATTGAATGTTTTGTAAATTACTGTTTTGACCGACCACACACTCAACCGTTGTTTTTTCATGTGTCCCAAGGATTGGCAGCGGTATTCAACCACGTAAAGCCTTCGATATTATGATCTCGGGAAGCCCGAGGGACAAGTTACTGCTGTCTTGAAACCGCAAAGAATTTCCTTACTTAAATATAACTTAGCTTATAGGCTCATGCACTAAGATTTCAATTCTCACTGTGACCTCTGGTCATATTTTCCTGTGTTCTGTGTAGGTTCTTATCTAAAAACGAGTAGCTTGTAAATCACAATGTTATTATATCTTATCCTATTTAACAATATCCACTTGCCTAAAATCTGGTCAGAGTCTTCTGATTTACATACAAAACTTTATACGGTCGAGCAGTTCCGAAAATACAACTGCGGTCCGTACATTAAAATATTATTCCAGACAACGCTACAGAATAAATTCTAATATTTCAGTAGTAATGCCGTCGTAATGTACATAATATACTTTAGTACATATCGCAAAGAAACGCCTGAGTTCTGCATAGCGTGAGATGTCAGATTTTAAATTTCGAATTTCACGTCCAAGTGAACTATGCAGATTTGAAAAGTCCGAGGCAACTGCACAAAACACCACAATAGAATATCTTGAAAGGAAATTAGGATTGGAAAATTCACTTCAGTTTTCTAGGTGAGGCTGCATGGAATGAAAATAGAATCTGTGATGGTATTATAACTGCTCTTCTAGGAAGAGCGTTATCTACGCCTTGAATTATTACTCATAATAAGTAATCTGCTCTCCATTATAGCCAATAATGGACCAATATAAGCAATTACGAAGCGTAGAGCATATTCATATAGGTATACCCACAATCATTGCCCATGTAGACAACTCCGAAATTATGGTAACCATACATCAATCATGGTCTAATATGAAGTTTTGGTTTGTACTAATACTTTGATTTGCAAGGACAATAAATTGTTCTTCATACCACATTTTGAAATTAAATGTTTTTCTTCATACCATTTTTCGCTAAGCCCGGCACGTACAAGAAATTTTTCTTCATACCACTTTTACCAATTTAAAAAAAAATCTTCATACCATTTTTCGCTCAATAAATACTAAGCATAATTAATGACATCGAAGTGTCAAGAAGCCGAGCCTTGACCTCAGTTCCTATCGATTAGGGATCGAATTACACCAGCAAAAGAAAGCAGATCAGTGATCACCGAGTTGGCACCGCGCCACGCTGTATCGAGCGACGCGCTCATTAATATTCGTTTATTAGTGTACTATCGCATTATGCAGATCTGCTTATTGTCCGTCCACGTGCATGCTACTTGCACCTGTAGTACCGACGCATAGGAATTATTCTCGTATACACGAGTAATCAGAATTTGCTCAGCGAAGATATACGTCGCTGTTGACAAAGTAATGTGCGGATATGTTGATATGTAGAGTGCGTTTACGCATCGCGAATTTAGTATTACATGGTATTACTATGTAAACGCATTATACAATGTATACATTCTTTAAACGAATATTATAATACTGTTAGCTAATTGTAAGCTAATAATTTGGCTAAGTAAAAAAGAAGATGCATTTATTGAGTGTTCAAAATAAGCCATGAGGCGTCCAGGTATTATAATAATAATAATATTATGTATATTGCTTGCACGATCTGATCACTATGTCCACCTTTTCCCTTTTTTTATAATTTAAATAAGAGATTCTTGACATCTTAGATGTAAATATAATAAGAAACGATATAATTTGAGCAATTATTAAGTTCTTTAGTACAATTTAACGAACAATGTTTAGTATAGCGAACAATGTTGGTAATGAAATTATTGATAGACAACTGTAGATATGTGGCTAATTGCTTGTTTAAAATCGTTTAGTTATCATTGTGACCCATCATAAATCACCAGCACCAAGGTTGACCCCAGGCAGTAGGTCACTGGGTCACGGGAGGTTTTGTATAAGGTTCTTACTTCTTACGCCGAACTTTCTCACCGCTATAGCATACGAATGAGTGCAATCGTTAAACTTCACTAGACATAATGCATTTTCTTTTTTTGCGAGACATTTATTGCTTACGTGTTGCCCGCATTAAATATACTTGTAATGATATTTCGTGAGATGAAAAAGACGTTGTGACATTTTTCTAATATATTTAAGAGACGAGCACGATATATTTTGCGATGCCAGGTTCAATAACATAATGACTAGACAGACATTTATAAGTTTTACATTTTAATATTTCATATTTACGTCTTCGACTTGCAGTACGTTCATTAATAATTCTCGAGCTACTTGTTTTGACAGTGCATAGTAATCGTCTTATCTTTTTAGTTTATGAAAAAAGGTCAGTGCCAAAATGACATTAAAATACTGCGATCAAACATCTTCATTATTTAGTATTTACATAAACGGCGTAGTACAATTTTGTTTACCCTCGTCATAGTTTTCCTGAAATGTATTTAAATAGTCTTGATACTCGCACAACTAGCTGTATATAATTTGCCTTCTCCCCGCCCGTTTGCCTGCATTTAAAACTCTATCTCGGTGCGATTCGGAACAACCTTTTGTTCTGCTATCTTCAGAAAGCAGAAATGGGGTTGAAATTGTCCTCCATGTTTAATTGTTACTACTTATTATGCTGCGTTTTAACGTTTGTTGGGTGTCATTACAGGCAATCTCGGCTGAAGTCGATCGCTGTTTGCAGATAGAGCTCGGTACACATTGAAGGCTTTGATACGCTGAAAAAGGCCCACGAAACGCTGACGCGCAAAAACGAACGTTTGTGTGCAGACTTAGCAAAGCTAACGTACACCCGGTGGTAGGCACCAGTATTGTAAGGACGTTATTTGATTCAAAATACGTATGCAGAAATGAAACATTTCTTTCTACCTGACTGCGCAAGTATTATAGTTAGGTTTTCTAATGAAGTTATACGTATTGTTTTCAAGCTCTAGAACATAATCGTATTTAAGCTTAACTGAGAGAGTTGTACAAATGGCTAGCCAACGTGCGTTTTGAGAAAATGAAGGATTTGTAGCCTGTAGGAACTAGCAAGTATACACATGCTGACACGTGAGTTTGCGTAGTTTTTTAAAATCTCTTCGTGGCGTAAAAACGTTTGCTTTAAAACGCTAATATAATGTGTACCGGCGCTAAGGCTTCTGAATGTACGAGTGTATCCAAATATCGCTCGCTGCTATTTCGTATTTATTGGTTTTCATATCTTTCTGGTTGTATTGATCTGAAATATTACTTTCGTCGCGGTTTATTTTCATTTTTTTCGGTACTCCATGACGCTTAAAGCTCAGAAAAGTACTACACAATATAAATATGAGCTGTAATGTTATATGCTGTAAAAGCTGTAAAATTAGCTGATTCGTGATTATAAAGTAAAGTTAAGGAGACGAACAAGTGTCGATAAAATTTCCTTTGAACAAATACTGTAATCCTGACTGTAAAAGTACTTTGAGATTGAAAATATAAGATTCCAAACCAAGTCATATTCAGCAAATAACGATGTAATCCTTGCGAAGGAACCATCAACTTTGGACCTTTATAATCCCTTTACTCAATTCGCAAAAATGAAAAGCAAAATAAAACGTGAGCACTGCACTTTAGTCCACCGCGGCGTCCCACAATAACTACTTTTCATCTCTTTTCATCCATTTTCACACCCGACTCGGAAACGATTATTTCTCTATTGGCGATTATGGCTTATTATATTCGAGAGGGCGCTATTCGCCGCAAACAAAAGATATTTCGCCCATATAAAAACTCTTTGTTCCCCGTTACTTTTGCTCGGTTTCGCTGCAAATGGATTGTTGGCTCTAGTTTCAACGCGATTTCGTGTTGTTCATAAAAAAGTCAGAGTTTTATACTCTGTTCGTCGAAAATATATGAAATTAAGACGACGTATAAAACGTTTTTCGTCGGGTTAAAAATAAAAACAAAATCTTTTTTCTCCGTACAGTGTACAGGATAATTTGCACATGTTGTATTCTACATGGTTTTCTTACAAATTGTAAAACACGTGTATAAATTTCTCTTTCACACGTTTATTTTATGGCCTCATCATTATGAGCTGTAACGTATGGTTTTAATCGTGGTGTAAAAGTTCAGAAGTGAGTTTTAATATTAACAGGCGGGACCAAAGTTAGATTGCAGCGACCGCGCCAGACTTGTACAACATTCATGAACGCTGTTATTAGCTTTTATTTTATGCAATTTGTGATTTGCTTGCAGTGCTTCTATCACGTCTCGGTGATAAGGTATTATATAGTCAATAGTCTGAAGGCGGTTTACTAATGTCTTGGTCTTCAACATACACAATACTATGTAGATGCTTCAGCAATAAATTAGTGACTGAGGGGCCAATTTTTTAAATCATTTTGCAGTGGTGGTGCTCATTTAAGATGTATATGACGGTGTGGCCTATTTTAGAGATTTTATGATTTTGAACCCAAAATAATATCATTCTTATCTAGATAAATGGTAATTTAGGTGCTACTAGTACTATACGTCGACATACGTGTTTTTAGTTTACGTAACTCTGCTACAGTTTTTATACGGATTCAATCGGCCTACAACTGCAACGTGTACTATGTAGGTAGTTCGCAAAGAGACTTCCGAGAGGCTTTCGGGTGATGCCTGAAACTGCACACCAACGTGACACTCATTAGAGACATGTGCAGTGTCTTGTTTCACCAACACAAGCATACCACATACTACGTAATGTAAAGTGCATGACTATTGTCATTTGTCTATAATTAATTAATTTTAATATATGTCTTGTTTTACCTAAACAACTTCTATATAGTAATAACAGAGAAATAGCCAATGTTACCAAATGGCGGAACTTTGGAATTTAGCCGGGTTATATCAAACGTCTGAATTAATATCTTTGATGGGTATTTGGATTTAAGATCAAAGTATTTTTAAAATGTTTGCAGATGATTCAAGAATATTTTAAAAGAAAATTTTCGCTACTAGATAAGCCAAAATTTTGTTTTAAAAGAATCTGCAAATTTTTTTACGATTTAAGAATTTGTATGAACAATCAAGTTTTCAAAACGGGTGCCTTTTAAGAACAGGTTATAAATAGTAGTCCGGTCTAATTAGACTAAAAAATAGGGGTGAGGTTACATTAATTCCGACAAGGCTGAATATTGGTAGGATTGTTCGATACACTATAATAAAGGAAATGTGAAAAGTCCTCAAGGTTGCAAAAACTGGTTTTCCGCGATTTTCAGCAAAACGGTAAGTTTCATCATAAAATCAGCTCAGACAAAATTTGTAGATCAGATAATTATCTATAAAAATGTCCTTATACTTTTTTTTCTAAGAGCCAGCATTTTTGAGATTAAGCGATTCAAAAAGTTGAATGAGTTTGAGGTATAAGTGTACTTAGCGCGTTTTTTTTCAAGTTACACCTTTTAAGTGTACATCGTCGTTGATGTACACTTAAAAGGTGTAACTTGAAAAAAAACGCGCTAAGTACACCACCTCAAACTCATTCAACTTTTTGAATCGCAAAATCTCAAAAATGGTGGCTCTTAGAAAAAAAAGTATAAAGACATTTTTATAGATAATTATCTGATCTACAAATTTTGTCTGAGCTGATTTTATGATAAAACTTGCCGTTTTGCTGAAAATTGCAAAAAAGATTTTTGACCCCTAGTAAATTTTTTTGCACGTGCCGGATCGATGAGGACTTTTCACATTTCCTTTATTATTGTGTATTGTACAATCCTACCAATATTCAACCTTGGATGTCTAAATTGATCGGAGTATAGTGCGAGTTTTAAAATTAAAATACAAATTAATTTAAAAAACAAATATTTCAGTTACTGTTCGAGTTTAAAAGCCTTCAAGCTACGAATAATAAAAACTACCTTCAAGTATTACTTGTAAAGGTATAAGATAAATCCATTTGTTCCGTAAGATGATCTCGGCTTAGCGGGCAAATTCTGTTTTCCATTCAGTTCACATTACGTCTCGAGAGGCCGTTTTCAGGCTCTGTGCCTGAGCGTTGTAATGTTTGAAAGTTGATAGGTTTTTCAGTTTAATTTTCAGTGTGATTCAGATTTCACTAAATGCGAACCTTAATTCAAATGAAACTATAGATCCAGCCAGGGCCTAAAAGCGACATGTATGATCGAATTTGACACGTACCTATAGAAAAAAAACTACTACTATTATTATAGTGTGTGTTCTTTTTCCTAGCTCTTAGGACCACCGGCCAGGCCACAACACTGCGTTGCGGCTTCGCATCGCCAAAAACTATATTGCTTTTCTAAGGTTGTTTTGCCCTTAGCTACACAGCATTAGAGAAAATGTACGGTTCCCATACAAATGACCCCTTTTTGTGCGCATAATGTCGCGTCAACATAATTGTTATAATTCGACACTAACAAAGTCATTACGCAGAATGAAATCATCATGTTACACGTTTCATTAGAAATATGAAGTGTTTCGAGTTGCAGAAAACTTGAGCGTTGTTCACGCGTTTGATTAGTTCCAACTTCGCCGCACGAGAAATTTCATTTAATAAACATGAATTTCGCGTGATCTGTGGCTGGGAGGTTGGCGGAGCGACAATTGTTTTGTTTTTAGGTGCCCAAAGTAGCACTATATTAGATGCCGAACTACACCAGCGCACATAAAATTAAAGTAATTGTTAACCAAAGCTAAAATATTGTAATGAGTAACTCGTAAGGCTCTATAAGTCTTAAACTCTACAAGTAATCAAAATGTTTGAATACTAAGTTTTCAAAGAAATATTCTATTGTATACAAAAATTTTATGTAAAACTATTGGTAGTAAATAGCAGTTTTCTTAGTTTTTAGAACGGCAATCCAAATCTTATATTTTATCATGCATCCGACGTGTGATTGGTGAGTGCCCGTGACGCGCGTCAAAATCTACCCGCGTTGAAAGAAAAGTGTTATAGCGCGCGCTACGATTTCAACGCGCGTTACGGGCATGCCTCACGTTCGCTGTTGACAGCGCTATAAGGCATGCCCTTGATGAACAGAAAAAGGCACAATGTGAACAAAGCTATTGAGATTTCAAATGCACGCCGATGGATGGTGGTTGGGTGGTTTGTTTTATGAGTTTTATGACAATGATCCATAAACCCAATTTTTGTGAGCCGTGGCGTCTACCAATCGTGGTAGTAAAAGCATCGCTGTACCGTCACACAAGATGTGTCAGCTACCGCTGCCCAGGGCCGGGTTTATATTTTTTATGAGTATATGTCACTTTAATTTTGCCCCTATGTACGATCTCTGTCGCCATCCTAGGACGCTGCCGCCCATAGACCATACTGCCTATACATAAATCCAGAACTACCGCCGCCGCTGTCGCGTGTTTAGTGGCCTCAAAACTTGTACTACATACGTCAAAAGATGTGTCGCTTCGTGTGTAAACGCCGCGACAATGCCAAAGTTGCGACAACTGCGGAGTTTAGTCATTAGCTGTGCATATGTTTCAGCTTTGTAACGAATTCGTTTTAATTATTACTTCATGTTTGCTGTATTTGATGTGAGAATGTTTTTGTGTCTTTGTTATTATGTTATAACTATAATGCGGCGGACATTTTAAGTTACTAACTTATAAAAACTCTTTTATACAACGCTGCACTACTTACGATTTCCTATTTACTAAACAGGGAGACATTTAAAAAACGACTTAAGACTTATCTTCTCTGCATATGCCCGCGCGAGGACCAAGATATACTTTCGTACGCGAGTGAAAGTGACAATAGTGTAAGGGCTTCTGAAAAAAAAAGTTTTTACTATGCCCACCCTTCTCAGTTCTCTGGCTATTTCATCATAGTATATAATGTACATAGTGGTTCAATCCTGCATAATAAATAATCTACCATTCCCACCACATGGCGATTTTCAGCCGAATATTCTTTTATTCTCGATAGATCTGCTGGAGTGGTCGGACCGTACTCGAGAGGCATCCTTATTGTTATGCGAGGATAGTCGTATGGACCACTTGTATGGGTCCTCCCGTTTGATACAAGGAGCGTGTTTTATGATTTTTACCCCTGAAGGAGGCTCTTCAGTCTCAGGTGTGCTTTAGAAGTGTTATCTACTTTGGCCACGTGGATTTATTTTTGGAGATTTTTGTTGCTTCGGGCTTATTTCTTCCATTTTGTGAGGCTTTATCTATAAAGGTTAAAGTTTGTGAATGTGCTTGTTACTTCATCACGCGTGAAGAACTAAATTGATTTTGATGAAACAGCACATAAAAGGTAACCATTCATCCATACCAATATTATATTATATAAATGCGAAAGTGTGTCTGTCTGTCCGTCTGTCTTTCTGTCTGTCTGTTACCTCTTCACGCCCAAACCGCTAAACCGATTTTGCTGGGCATGGAGATTCTTTGAGTCCTGGCAAAATGTACAGTTCCCGTGCTAGAGTTGTGCGGCATCTAGTTTTTATATAAACGGTTACCTTTTACGTGTTCTTTGTCTTATATTACGTTGTGTTATAAGTTATAACATGATGCAGTACTACGTATTAATTACGTTGATGACGGCCTCGTAGACGTAGATACGATGTATTCCCCAGAGTCAGCTCTGAATGTTTCAGTGAGCGTAGTGCCCGTAAAAGTGTTAGGTTTTGATAGGGTTGTCACAAAGAAACTACGGTTTTGACATAACGAATTAAAATATGTTCTTAGTTTTTGACGTTCATTTTCCAAGTCAAAAGTGTGAAAAATCAAGAATAATCTACCAATATATTTTTAGTTAATTTATTTTCTTCCCTTTTAGTTGCCTAAAAAGCACTTTGAAAATGTCTCGCTCTCTATTCGCTACACACGGCTATACCCAATTAACTATATTTTGTCATAACAGTAGTCACGTTAGTCATTGTTGTAAGCTGAAATAGAAGTTTATGTTTTTACTCTCAATCACTACATTCGTTATTTTTTCGCATCTTTTTAAAAACACCATGAAATTTAATTTATTTATTTAGACGATGCTCAACCATAATCATAAGAATTGGCAACCCTACATAGGCAGTAAAACGTAAATAAAATCAATATTTACCGTCAGACCGTCTTGCACCGTAAACCGCTCCGCCACTGAATTATATATTTCTATTTTTTTCCTGCATGTTATTAACTTGATGTTTCCATTTTGTTTCCTACTCGTGCATAATTCCAATTTGAATACGAATGTAATGCAAATTCTGTTCTACGCCGTGATTTGTTGGGTTCAATGATCTCTAATCAGAAAGCTTATTTTGCGATTAGTTCTTATATCCATACTTATATTATAACTGCGCAAGTTTGTCTGGCTATCTGTCTGTTACTTCTTCATGCCAAACCACTTAACCGATTTAGCTGAAATCTAATAATAAATTTGGTATGGAGATATTTTTAGTCCCGTGAAAGGACATTGGTAAAATACGCACGATATAAATAATGAACAGTAGACTGTTAATCCGGATAACAATTTAAGTACAATAATATTGAACAAGCATAATGTCGCATTTTCACTGACGCAGAGCGGAGCGGAGAGGGGCTTAGCGGTGCCGAATTGACCAGTCACCATGCTCGAAATCTTCGCTCCGCTTCGCTGTCATTCCGCTGGAATAGCACTATTGGTCAATTCGGGCACCGCTAAGTGGAAACGCGGCCTTAAAATTGGATTGGTTTTCCAGGACACGGTTGAGATATTGTGTGAAACAGTAAACTCAGTACAACTCAACTATATTTAGTTAGGGAATCAAAATACTCCGAGGATGTAAAGTACAATAGTAATGTTTTTGTTTGGTGAAAAAAGCAGCGGCAATCGCTGTCCTCGTTACGGGGCCAAGTGCGCGCTCGAGTCGAGCCCTCCGCCCTCCGCCCTAGTGCGACTCGTGTAGGCTTTGTGGAATTAATACGACTAACTGTTGCCCCAGGGTGAGGTGAGGTTTTTTACCCAACAACGACAGGAGGATTATGTTTTTCGAGAATATAATAATATAATATGTAGGATGCTTACTGTACACTGGCCACTACCCTAGGTACCTACATCAACATGTACCTACCTACCGCTTGGAGCAGACAAAGAGCGGCCCTACAGGCCACTATTGGACTCGACATCTCGCTGCCGGCCATCGTTCGTGCGATGCTGGACAGCCAACACTCTTGGAGGGCAGTCGAGACATTCGCCGAAGTGGTAATGTCGTCGAAGGAGGCGGAGCGTAAGCGAGAGGCGGTGACGCTCGATCCTCGGAGAAGGCCGAGGCAGAGACCAAAGGCCAGACATGGGCACGACATCCCGCCTTAGCAGGGAACTCGGGGCGTCGGTATGGGGCTGCCGTCGCCCATGACAACGAGTCCCGGGTAGGCCACGATGCGCTAGGTGTTCCAGCGCATCGTCGCGGGGTAATGTGGACTGTTGTCCACGAGTGATCCTGAAGAGGCAGAGGTGGTGGGGCTGCGGTCGTGTATCACGCGTTTCCTGTAGTCCCACCTTCAGGAGCAGGAACACCGTTGGGGTTTTAGTGGGTAGTCCCGGGTGCGTCCTCCGCCCCGGGGAGTCCCACATACCCCGGTGGTCGTCCCCAGGCCCCGGGGATGCGTAAACGCATTCCCCCAACGCAAAAAAAAGGTACCTACATCAAATTGTGTGTGGGTTTTATAGTTTTAATACGCTTTTATTGGGTCGACATGAAACTACAAGACATATTGTATCTTGTTTGTAGTCTTCCCGATGTTGCAACTTACTTACTTCGGACATTCATTGGTGGTCTTATTGAACGGGGACATTAGATACATCTACGGTATAAACTATATTCCTAAGTCCTGTACATAAGACTCAAACTACGGCTTTCATCAAAGTCTGTTTAGAGGTTTAGGCTTGGAGAGGTAGCAGACATACCTACCTACCCTTATGTCAGTGTCTTTAAATGATTTTAACAACAAAGAAGTGTAATACAATAACAAAGTGAAAACTCAATTCATAACATAATGATGATTAAAACCGTAACGAAGGCGGGAAAAAGTTTGACTTAAATTAATACAAAGTTTCAAAGAAACATCGTATTCGTAATATCTCCGGCAATTCCGACTTTAAGCGGATAGAACCGGATAAATGAGGCTTTGCCGGTGCAATACATTACGGCCGTTCGGGTAAGAGACGTGCGTAACGAAGGAATCTGTTATGTGGGTTCTAGGGGATTTTTAAAGGTAAAAATCGGACCCCTATGTCTTGGTGGAACTACGGGATTAAGGGTTGGATTCCTGGTGTATAGTATTGTTTTTTTATTTAAACAAAGCGCTGAGCGCAACATTTTGTGTCAGCAACTTCCATTCACTTTGTAACATTTTATAATTCTACGAGCTTTTGCGCGCGGCTTCGGTCGCGTTAAGAAGTATTTTTATATAGAAACTTTCATCCCCTATTTTAACCCCTTGGGGTTGGAATTTATCAAAATCCTTTCTTAGAGGATGCCTACGTCATAACAGCTACCTGCATGCCAAATTTCAGCCCGATCCGTCCTGTGGTTTGGGCTGTGCGTTGATAGATCAACATGTCAGTCAGTCACCTTTGAGTTTTATATACGTATAGATGAATCAAAGTACAGACAGCATTCGATGGGTTTTGTTCATCCCTTCTTCCCAATCTGTAGAAACACTACAATCATATTATTCAATGAGACCTAAGTGTTAACAATTTTTAGGGTTCCGTAGTCAAAAAGGAACCCTTATAGTTTCGGTCTGTCCGTCCGTCTGTCCGTCTGTCCGTCTGTCTGTCTGTCTGTTTGTCCGCGGTTTTACTCAGAGACTATAGGACCTACAAAGCTGTAATTTGGTGTGAATACACATACTCGTATTAATGATGGCAACAAAATGGTACATGAATTTTTTTATGTTACCTCCCCTACACATCAAGCGGGGATGAAAATTTTTTTCGCGCCCACTCCATCGTGTGGGGTGTCGTTGAATAGGTTTTTTAAAAATATTGCGAGTATTCATAGATCATTTTCCGATTTAGGGATCCGTTTGTGAAATATTAAGTTTTAAAGTGGAAAAAATTGTTAGAGTCCAGTGTCCCCTCCTTCTACTAGCTAAACGGTTGGTTCTGGAAATGTGAAAAAATTCACGGGAGTAGGAAATCTGCTAAATTTAAAAGGAAAACTATCACGGCTAAGAAGACTTCGTAAGTTATTGAGTAATAGTCGATCAACTAAAAAAATGTATTCGGCGAAGTACGAGGGCTGTTTGAAAAGTTCTCGGCCTTACATACTTCTGCGTGTCTTACAAGCGTATAACTTATACCATGTATAGGACCGTTATTAACTAGATTAAAACCAACGCTTTTTATAAATTGCTTCATTAGAAAAAAATGTTTTTTGAACAACCATTTGCGCCAAGTCAGCAGAAATGTGAAGGCGCGCGTATTCAAACAGTTGCGCTATTATTGCAAAGTCTAATAAAATTGAATTGTGAAAACGGAATTAGTCTTTGTCATTTTTAACAAGTTTTGTATGTCTTAATAGACATATGCAATGATTTAAAAAAACACAACAGTTAAAGTAGAAAATATAGGTCTTTAAAGACGAGTCTACTCGTTGCTAAAAATCGGATTGTTGTAAATTGGGACAACACAGATTGCAAGGCTTTCTATGAAATTATATAAATACGTAAAATTAATTTCACTGTCTAGAAATTTTGGCTTGGTTTTCAGTATTACAATACATTTTTCAAATCTAAATTAGAGTTACCAGGGACGGAGACATTCACATTACAACGACTAACGAGACGTAGTCGACCTCGGTGATCATTTTATAAGACTTTTTTTTTAATCAACTTTTTTAGTCATTAAAATTTATTGTAATTTTGAATTTTTAGAGCCATATCTTCTAGTTAAAGACTGAATTTAAAATTGAAAAAATCATCTTAAATCATTTCATTGGAAAAATTCTCAAATCCGAGAACTTCTCAAACAGCCCTAGTATAAATCTAAAACTAGCGGTACTACGGAACCCTATATTGCGCGTGGCCCGACACGCACTTGGCCGGTTTTTTTTACAAGACTCAATTGCGTGGTTTAAAATTATTGTGTTTTACATTCATAGTCAGGGAAATATTAATGTAGGTTCTACAAGTTGTAAGTAAATCATTTTTTCAATCAAGTTATATTGAAATATTTAGGCCGACGTATTGCTATGAGGTCAGCTTCATGTCATTTAAAATGGACACTGTCTTTATCAAGTGTCATTTCCAGGGACTTAAAATTTTCTACATTTTTTATGAAAATAAAACTAGATGTTATTTTTCCAGACTTCTTAGAGATTTGAGCTTATTAATATTCTATACATACAAATTGGCTTAAAGTTTTAATCCTTGTTTATTCACTGAATCCCAACAAAGTATGGTAAACGATGTCAAATAAAGGACTTTGTAAAATAAATGCGTAAATTAGGTTCTTTGTAAATGGAATGTTTTCAAAGTAAAACTCTTCTAACACAGTGACTGTAATAATTACATTCATTATTTAGCTGTTAGATTTTAGGGTTCCGTACCCAAAGGGTGAAAACGGGACCCTATTACTGAGACTTCGATGTCTGTCCGTCTGTCTGTCCGTCTGTCTGTCCGTCTGTCTATCCGTCTGTCTGTCCCCAGGCTGTAACTCAAGAACGGTAATAGCTAGAGAGTTGAAATTTTCACAGATTGTGTATATCTGTTGCCGCTACAAATACTAAAAACAAAATAAAATTAATATTTAAGGGGGGCTCCCATACAACAAACGTGTTTTTTTTAGCCTTTTTGGCTCTATATCAATAATGGCAACAGGTAGGTACTTGAATTTTTCTCAAGGTCCTTAGTTTTATGTATACTTTAATATTTTATAATAATATTAAAATAAAACAAATTATTAGGGTGGGGCTCCCATACAAAAAACACAATTTTTGGCCTAATTTTGCTCTATTATCGTACGGAACCCTTAGTGCGCGAGTTCGACTCACACTTGGCCGATTATTTAAATAACATATTTCCCTACCCTCTATCAAAGAAACCTATTATTTATGTGTTTGTGATTTTTCAAAAGTTCCAAACAAAGACACGCAGAGACAAACAAAGAATTGTAAAGTTATTAGCTATGTTTTTAATTTTAAGGAGCTCGTGAATTGTGCGAACTTAAATTACGGTTTATAGTATATAAGCGCTTTCGGTGTGTAAACAGCTTTACTACTGCGCTCGAATTTGGGGAATTTCTAACCCTCGTATGTAATTCGGCGCGAGAACACAGTTTAAACCCTAATTTAATTCCAATTAATACATCTCAGATCAACAACTGGGAGGTTATTGAGAGTTGGGCTACAATATAAATACAGTAAAGTAGACTTAAAGTAGGTAGATCTTCAGATTAGAACTCCCGATGCGCAAGCAAGCTTTTGTGTCATTTCAGATAGCTAGCGGCCACACATGATATAATGTTATTGTTACTTAACTTTTATTTAATGAATAAATAAGCTCCCTATATTTTCAGTTAAACTCTTTATAAAATTGAAGTCACGTAATAATTAAATGTCTCTAAGTGTGGTCGTAGATACCAATTTGCGATGAGCTAGTTTGAGTACAAGGACACAGCAATTTTAGTCTACTGTACAATATTTACATTGTGGTTGTACAAGTTACCCGTGTATTACCGCTGAACTACTGTTCGCAGCTGTGTAACTTATCGAGTGTGTATAGGAGTATAGATCATACAACTTCCTTGTTCGATAGTTCGTGGTTTGTCTTGTAAATTGTTATTGAAATTTGGAAATTGTTATACGCAAGATCTTTACGGAGGCTAGACTAGGTGTTTTTTCCCGCTTTTTTAATTAGACGACAGCCTGAAAACGGGGAATTATTGCTGGTTTGGTAACTAATGCTTTCGAGTTAAAAAACAAAAGTTTTAGTGAATAGATAAACTTATGTTAGAAAGCCTCATAAACAGGGCTACAACCAAGCCCTCGGTTTATAATATATTAAGTTGCAATGTTAGCGCCATGTTGTTGTTCGTGTCAAAGTGGTTTCTACTAAAGACATAATCTGTGAAAATGTCTGCTACTCGCGTTTGCTCATGTTCTTATCTACTCCTTCAACTCCTTCTACTTCCTTTCAAGACTTGAAAAACAACCATACATAATATCATTTACCTTCGGCTGATATCTTATATAATGTTCCATAGACCCTTCTCCTGACATTATATTTTATGTGAGATTCATTTGTTTATGAAGGCCCGTTTTTCAGACGCCATTACGAGTACGAAAAATTAGCCCCATTACCGTATTCGACAAAATACTGTAGTTACCATTTTAACGAGACCTCGAGCACCCTCTTTGGGGGTTTAAACGTCGTCGGGCCGGCTCGGGCGGCCGGGTCAAAAGAAAATGGACGGTAAGCGGTTTCTTCGCTCAAGGTACTTTCATTCCGCATAAGCTATTAGGCTGATGTTCAGAATATTTGTCAAATGTTACACGTATCGTTAGGGAATACTTGATTTGTGACAAAAGTGATTGGCATATTTTATTAATCAACAATGTTATTTGGGCCAAAGAATTTTTATGAATACACTTTTGTATTTTCGAATAATTCTCTCATGTAATATGACTTGATTACATTTTTGTTCCTATTTCAGCTTTCGTATCAACATCATCAACGGTTACATCGAATTGAAATAGTTTGGAAAATTTTGAGGTGTTTCTTTAGTAGAGTGTTGCACTTTTGGTTTCCTCCTAAGCGTAAAATTCCCTCTCTTTTTTTATTTACCGCCCGGTGTAATTATTGTATGTTCCAATTTTAATTTCGGCCAGCACTCCAATAGTCCAGCCCATTGTTTTTTGGCCCATCTAACTCCGTGCGCTAAGTCCAATTTTACCTTGCGTAGAGCATAGAACAAACATATCCAACGCTGATTCACGTCCGCTTCTCAGAGGTCGGAGCTCGCTTAATATATTTTATTCTCTACTAGACTTCACTATCTCCACGTTATCTCTCCACGCATCAACGGCTCCAGTAACAGACCCTAACATAATTATTAGACCTTCCCCACCGTCAATCACGGTAAGTAAGATGTGGGTAACTATTGACGGTGATGTGATTTAATTTATGACGACCTTTTCACCCCCTTTCACCCCTTATTTCACCCCCGTTTTGCCCCCCACACCCGATGTGTTCGGTAGCAAAGTTCGAGAACATTCAAAAGTTATTTTAGACAGAATGTCAGCGTGTCGGGCGTTTGTAAATATTAAATGGCTTTCAAACTCCCGTGTGTTGTCAGTTTTATCGTGTTACTTGTGGTTATTTGCCGGAATATGTTTTATTACGCCGATTACGTACCAACTTGGGGGAGACAAAAATACGGCATTTTTTCTGCTGTTTGGAATTATAGCTTTTGTTTGTTTTATGCATTTGTGACGAAATATTATGGTTATTAACGATCGCACCGAGAAACATTTAATATTTTCTTAACTTCTAATTTAATGAAGGTTTTAAAGGTTCCACTTCACAATGGTCCATGCTGGCCCACTACAAGTGATCGCTTTTGTCTAATCGGGGTAATGGTGTATGATGGCGGACGATGGAACGTTAAAGTTTATTAATTTACTCGTAGTCTACAGGACCATTGTGTACTGGCTACGTTATAAAAATCGTCTGTCAAACTCTTCATAAAATCAAAATAAATATTAGAAAAACAATCTCATTCATTTTCTTTTTGTAATTTAAAGTGTAGACATTTATCTTGAAGCAAAGATACAGTGTCATACCTAAATAATCTTAATTAATTCTTGTCATGACGCTAAGAAAATGGGACGTTCATGATAACTCAACTACCTCATACAGGAGTTGTATGACGCTGCATCTCGCCTAACAAAGTGTACTAATTTGTGATATTTTACTATGTAGTATGAATATTTATTATGTATTTACTAATATATTTTTAGTGCATTTTTTTCTATTTATAAATTAATTTACATGAAATTTTGTATGGAGAATCTTTATATACTTCATAAATATAGTATAGGCATAATAATTAAATTAAGGACACAGAACAGATATTACAGCGGAAAATCTAAAGTTCCTACGGGATCTTCCATGTGCGCAGGAAGCTGCGGACAACATTTAGTTACAGATTAGTTTAAGGGCCCTCTCTTCCTAAATTAGCAGGTCGATTGTCTGTCAGTGCGAATATCCACGTAAATGACATTAAAATAATATTCATAACAGCGCGCCTTGTACGGTGGCGGTTACGACGCTCGCCGCGTCCATGATAGAGCGAAATAGGAGAAAAAACCTTTTTAAGGCTTAATATAATACATATTTCAAAAAAGTAACCAAACCAAATTATTAACTTATGTATTGCAAAGCAGTAGATATTTTTTATATATTCTTTTGATAAATAATGAAGGAGTAAAGTGGCTTCATTCAACGATTTGGAGGTGATTTGGTTTTTTATTTCTTTATTATGTGATACCGATAGAAAAAATCTGGCAAAACCAAATTACGTATCATATCATGTAGATTACTAATTATTTTTTTCAGATATAATTTCTCTGTTAATGCCGATGAAAAGTTGTTACATCTGCACGCTTTTTTCGAGAGCAGCCTTAATAGGAGAACATGTTCACGAGATTTTCTACAGGTATACGTTTTGAAGTTAATGTTTGCGTGTAATCCAGTTTAGTACAAATCCAAATATTTTAACCACAGCAGAGTCAATAGCGTTGGATGTGTGTTGAGAAGTTGCCAAGTGTGAGATATACGGTGCTGACTGTACTTGTTGGTTTATTCACTACGATGCGCCCAAGTTTACACACCACGCTAAACAATACTGCGCTACCTTCGTCTAACTTCCGTGCTATGTCTTGGAAATTTGTATTTATTTAATTTATTAGATACATACAGGAATTATTATTATGTCGGTATTACAACCGAAGTCCGACAACGTCTAGTTTAATCGGGCAGATCCGGGCTGATATCAGCCGCTACGGTTTGGTTTGAACTAGTATCAGCCGGTGCTATACCGTTTTACTCGAAAACAATCGGTTTCACTAGATAAAACCAAGTATAATTGGTTACACCTTGTTCTAACTGGTTAAAACTTTCGTTTTTTAGTTTCGTAGTTTGAGTTTTAGCTGTAGTAGGTATATTTTGGGCTTTAACCGTAACATGTCCATTACAATTGACATGGAGGAATACAAAGCAACGACATTATCTAACTTCAAAAACCAACAGTGCTACCTTACCTTGGATTTGGAACGGAAACTATTGAGGCTTTCACTCCGCCCCCGGATGATCGTTAATGTTGATAAATATCGTAAAAAATGGATAAGGACAAGACCAAACAGACCCCTTTTAATACCTTTCTTTATATTATGTAAAAGATGGGTTTCGTCCTAAAAAAATATTGGCAAAGGAGTGCCTATAGAGCCTGTGAGGAATAAGATTGTCGCAATTCTATGGTACATAATATTTGAGTAGTTTTGCAGCTATTTAGGCTCTTAAAGGATGCAATAAAATTCTGAAATATACAGAGGTATATTTTGTTATGTAGAGACCATAACACTTGGTTTGTCTTGTCTCAATAAAAAATGGGAAACTACCAAACTTTAAGTACATGTTGGCAGTAACGTCCTCACCGTCGGACATTCTGGTGTGCAAACTTTCGACAAATCATAAATACTTACATTACGAAGTGCTGCTTACAAAAATCCCTTATTCCCTTCAATGGTTTGAACTTGTACTTGTATTCCACGTTGTGTCAACTGAGCGAGTGAACATTTCGGTTGCGAGAAACCAGTGATTTATAACCACCATCTGGAGGAACATGAAAGAGATGGTACTCTAAATAAACATCCGAATTACCTTGATGATGCCGTGGATTTTTCTACGCATCAAGATTTGCGGTGATTAACTGGTACGTAATTTATATCCAGTTTACGACTTTTGAGCCTTATTATAGTTCTTGCAATCTACGAGTGCGCGTCGCCCTTAGTTATGTAAGTGACCATATATTCTATACACGCGCATATGACTCGCTCGCTACTGACTGCTCCGTCGGGTACGCACACTAACGAAAATGTCTATTCACATTTCCAACTACAAATAAAGGCGACGCGCACTCGTAGATTGCAAGAACTAGAACGTAACATCGCAAAATTGTAAACTGATACTTAGCTAATAATAGTGCTGATAGGTATTCCTTCAGCTAACCTGTTAGAAGCGTCGCCCATAGGCCACTCGAGTCAATAGAGATAAGACTCAAAGTTGTAGTGTGCCCCAGTGATTTTTTTGGTATCAAACACACTTTGTGAAGGGATAAGAGTCATGGTTCCGATCACATACCTCTAATGTCGCTTAAAGTTTTTACTCGAGTCGAGTGTTGCTGCTGCATCAGAGAGCCAGCGATCGGGGTGTCATTAGAGGAATGAGATCGGGCCTTGGGAATTTGTTTTTTTTTTAAATGGTACTGAACGAATTAGTAGTTTATTGGGCTCTGGTTTAAAACATAAGCTCTTTTTCTCCCGAAAAATATCAGTATTCCCGTGGGTTACTTTCATAACTTTTTGGGGTTAAAATAAAACAACGGTCGGTCTTACTGTCACGCCTCAAAATACTATGACCTGTCACCCGTCCATACGTGATCAGCTGTCAGCCATGTTGACCCTCGTCTATAGTACAGGAGGTCACGAGATTAGAATATCGAAGATAAGCTCTGCTGTTGACTTTGTCACTTCAGTGGATAGGATCGTTTCATGAACTTGCTGGTTGCCTGCAATTTCGTTCTTCAAGAGATAATACTACATTTTTAGTAACAATGACTATTTTATGTCCTTTCAGCGATACATGATAGGTATATAATCCATTTCTCTAAATCGGTTCCAGAATTTCCAACGAAACCGACATTCGTTGTGTTTGTCATTAGGTAAAGCATAAGGCTGCCTTCACACTAGCGTTTGTCCAGCGTAGGCGTTCGATGAACGTATGCGCAGCGCAGACGCCGCGACAACGCGGCGCGAGCGTCGCGTTGTCCTTACGTTTCTTCTGCCGGTTTAATTAAGGCTGCGCTATCGCGGCGCAGACGTTACACAATTCCTTCAGGAACAATCGATACGCGGCGCTAGCTCAGCGTACTGATTGTTCCAGTAGAGAAGCGGCGACAACGCGACACACGCGCTGCATTGTCGCAGCGTCTGCGCTGCGCATACGTTCATCCAACGCCTACGCTGGATCAACGCTAGTGTTAAAGCAGCCTTACTTAGTATTAATGTAATCTAGTATTATGTATTAAAGGAAGCCCGAAAAAGGCGCATATAATATTCAGAGGAAAATGTTAAACATATCGAAACGTCGACGGTGCGAGATGAAAAAGAAGAGTAAATATCATACGAAGCATTAAGTTTACATTTTTCGATAAACTCCGTGACGGCAGCGTAAATATTTGTAAAACATCGCTAATTTTTACAACGCCCTCGATGTCAAATAGTTACTAGATGCGCAAAGTAAACAACCAAAATATTTTAAACAGTTATACTTAAACGTACGTTAATATTATATCTAGCATTAGGGCAGTCTCATATAGGATACTGTATTTTAGTTTGGGGTGCCGTACACAAGACTACAATGCTTAGAGTTGAGCGTGGACAAAGGGCAGTTCTGAAGGTTCTTGCTAAAAAGCCGCTGTTCTTCCCAACTGTAGATCTTTTTAGGATGTGCCAAGTATTATCAGCGAGACAGTTGTATATTCTTCGTACTATACAAAAGAAACACAAACTTCTCATATACGACCCAAACTCTTACAAAAATAAACGCCGTTTCTATAAAGTCTGTGAGGTGCTGCCTTGTAATACAGATGCAGCCAGAAGACATTTTAAATACATCAGCTCTATACTCTATAATAAAGTAAATAAAATACTAAATATATTTTCCTTATCAAGATACAAACTAAAAAAGTGTTTAAATAAATGGCTAAAAGAATTAAATTACGAAGAAACAGAAAAACTCGTTACCATCTAATGAATCTAAAATATTCAAGCCCATCCTAGTACACAATCCCCCAACCCCTAAACACATACATAGCATCTCAATAATACGGCAATCACATGTCATATTTATCATATTTTGTAAGTCGTAATTAGCCTAGCCTTGTTATTGTAATTATAATACATTATATTATTTTAAGATACTGTTTTTGTAACAACTGTAAGAGGCATTGGTAGCTGCGCTGCAGTTTAACACTTTTGTAGCTACCGATGACTTATTGTAATTAAGCCATAATATTTGTAATGCATGTTATTTTGTATGTAAATTTGTTTTGTTTAAGTAAATAAATAAATAAATAAAAAAATAAAAATAAATATACAAATTATAATATATTTGCCAGAATTTTGCGTGATTTACGTAAAATTATGGCCCAAATCACATGGTGTTTATTTTGTGAAATGTGAAATTTTGTAACTAGCCTTGTCTGGATCTGGCATATTCCATTAGATAGAATATGCCAGATTTTTACTATGTGCTCTATAAACCAATAAAATTTATACCTTCAACCCATTCGTACTCCCATTGACAAAAAATTACATACAAGTATGACGTTTTATGAACGGTGCAAACTTTTATCCTTGCTCATTATTTTAGCTTCCATTATGAAATCTCGTACTTGTGGTTCTATTATTTCCATGTCGTTGTATCGAAGCGCGTCCCGGTAACGTGTGAATAGCGAAGCAAGGTGTGTTTGTAATGAGCTCCGCCATATTGCCGAAAACTGCCGCCGAAATATAACATTTGGCATGAACATATTTTGTCGAAAAATGAAGAATATGTAGACTTTAAAAAATGTTTGATTCGTGATTTCCGGAGATAAATTATCCAGGTAGTGCGTGTTGGTTTGCATCGAATAGGCAAAATTACTAGATAGAATATGATGTACTATCAGAGAAGTTGATTCCTATGCAGATCGGGGACCTACGTAGTTTGGTTGCGTTACGTCAAACCCAGCCGACAGATCACAATTAACATTGAATTGACATATTCGACCAAATAACGTTGGTCTATCAACTGCATAGGAATCAATTTCCCCGATGGTACATCACAGAGTTGACTACGGTAAAGAACATAGGGAACGTTCTGTGATGTAATTACATCACAGAACGTTCCCTATTTTTGGCGCTGTAATATTATTTTATATCTCGCACGTTATAGGCTACATTTGAAATCAGACATTTTATAACATAACATGATTACACCAAATATCCTAGAATCCATTTAATGATTGCCAAATGGTCTAGTTTGTCACCCTTTATGCCTTTCCACGGAACATAACTTATACAAACGAGCTTTCACCTTAACAAAGGGTGTAACTTTAAGCCCTTTATTTCGTCAGGGCCTTCACCTGTCGAGAAAGGCGGCAAAACTCACGATAAGTTGCAAACGAATATTGACAAGAAGAAAGATTTTTGAAGGCTAAATCAAATTGAGTTGGTCGGTCTACAACATGTAGAAGACAAAATAATATGAAGCAAGGAAAGCTGTCACAACTCACAATGTCCATGTAAATAATTTCGAGTGACATTATAATATGGAGGAGTTAGATCTGATTTCGTCCAGGTGCCAATGTATTTAAAAAGGCAAAAGTGCCTCAACATTAATTAAAGTATGACTTTGATATTTTTAGTATCTGCGTTCTCTTTGCAGCGTAATAAAATAGCTTCATTTTGTTTACCACGGCAAGTATCTCTACAATTTGTAACGTTAAACATCAATCAATAAGATTTACATCGCTCGAAACGTACAAAATAAGCTAACCGAATCGAAAAGTCAGCTCGGCTTGTAGAAAACAACGGTACATAATGAAAAGCAAGCTCCTCAATAATAGCTCAAACAATCTCAAACAATTCGCAGCACGAACAACTACCCACAAATCACAGTGTTTTATTTTCTTTCGCGGAACTGTAATATTTCTGAAAGGATTATAAGAAAAGACTGCAATCTTCTCTCTATTAAAAATGGCGAATGGAAAATAGGACTTATACGGGGCAATTTTGTATCATGGCGGTTGTTTTTATTTTCCATTTTGATGCCAGCCCGACTTTTGTATTTTACTTCCTATCTGTACTTAACCATTTACCTACCTACTTGCTTCCTAACCTAAAACAATATTTACGTATAATTTCCCCCTATCTTACAAAATGAGAAAAAAATAAATAACTTTTTGCTCGTCGCCACTTGTAAAACCAGTCCAATGGTGGATATACTATGTATCACTGGCTCGTACACGCACTTAATGGACAGACCACCAACACGTCTACTCTCGCCTATAGCTCTCGTATCTCTGACGTGGTGCGAACGCTAGTTCTTCTTCTCGCCGGGTTAGTTCCTGAATCGGCAGGTATCATAGTTTGGACGTAAATACCAACAGAATTATTATTTTTGTAAAAAATTCTCTCTTTTTTGATTAACTTAGATAAGACCCACATTCATTATAATTATGAGTTAGACATTATGGAAATACCATGTTGCAGGTTTGACATGAAATCGATACTGGACCCTGATTCCTGAAATTATTATTTTCATTGTAAGATTTCTTATTAGTAGAATCGTCCTACAAAGATGTAAGCTCCTATTCAAACAAGATGTAAATAAATTTTGTAACCGTTATTTTGTTAAGTAATATCCTAATTCATTTCGATTCTTAGTAATATAATTACTAGACATCGGATTATATGCATATTTTGCATACTTGCATATGCAAATGCATATAATGGGGCTTTTTAGGCGATAGTGCATATTTTGGAATTTTTTCGTTGATAGTGCATATTTCAGCCATATTATGCCCTCGTAGTCTCCAAACTAGCTATCATAATACACACCGAGGCCACGAAATAGAGGTATGATATATCAAAATACATAGATAGATCAAATATGTGGCCAAGACTTCCGCAATACACCCGAAAGGTACAATATCTTCCTAGAAACAAAATGTTTCTTTGTAGTTGGCCACATTTGAAAAAAAAATTGAATAAAGTGGGCTATGAACTTCCATGGGCACTAAGATTGTAATCGGCAAAAAGAAAAATATCCTGGATTTAATGGAATTATGATGAAAATTGGCGCATTTATTATGGGTAACACCGAAAAACTCTTCCAAAAATAATACATTTTTATTAGTGATGAGCAAAATGAGTCTTGGTCTTGCAGTCTTGGTCTTGGTCTTGCAAAAATTGCAAGACCAAGACCAAGACCAAGACTAACCTAAAACTAGCAAGACCAAGACCAAGACTAGGTGTGCAAGAACAAGACCAAGACCAAGACCGACTATGCAAGAGTCTTGCTCCATGCAAGACTCTTGCAAAAAATTTTTACTTAGTCGCAGCGACTATAATATTCATAAAATAAAATATTTATAACAATATAATATCTACTTAACATTAATTTTAAGTTCTTGTGATACAGCCTGGAAACAGGCAGACGAACAGGCAGTGATGTGTAAGTAATTGGGTCCCATTTTTACCCTTTTGATCATGTAACCATGCATTTAAAGTTCTAACTAAAAATTTGGGAATATACGTAATACGTGGCAGCCGAAAAGGAAGTTCTTTCAACCGAGATAGAGAGAATCCGAAAATCCGGCCAAGTGCGAGTTGGACTCGCCCATGAAGGGTTCCGACTCCGCAGCAGCAAAAAGGTTTATTATGAAATTATGTTATGAAATTAAAAGGTTTTGATTTATTTTTATATTTCAGTTGATTTAATGAAAGTTAAATTATTAAGGTTTATTAAATTATTAAGGTATTTACCATTTATGACCTATAAAAAACTACTTGCTAGTTCTCGTTCAAACCAATTTTCCTTTGTAGTTTTTATAGTAATATAGTTTTAATAGTAAATACGTAACGTCACTCCTCATACCACTTTGGAAGAGTCTCTCTCGCAAACTATTCAGGTTAGAAGAAAATGATATTAGAAATCTCAATTAGATTTTGAAAGACCTATTCATAGATACCCCCACACGCATAGGCTTGATGAGAAAAAACTTGAGAGGTGTCAAGGGACATCCGGATGGAACGAAGTTATTTCTCCCGCAACTCTGTTGCGCCAATAGTCGTTTATCGCGCAAAAACCGTACATTTTTTCCGGGATAAAAAGTATTCTATGTCCTTTCCTGGGCCTGAAAGTATCTCCATGCCAAATTTCAGCAAAATCGGTTCAGCGGTTTGAGCGTGAAGAGGTAACAGACAGACAGACAGACACACTTTCGCATTTATAATATTAGTATGGATGTACAAAAAACCCGTATACATTACAAAAAATGAAAAAATCATAACTGGCTTTCTTTCGATGAGAGAGAGAGAGAGACCGACAGAGAAAGACGCGCACGACGCACGGCTTATAACTACAGCAAAAAGCACAGACATAGATACAAACAGTGGCAAAAAGTGTCGTTACAACTTTTTCCGTCTAGCCCCATTTCGCAATGCGCGATAACTTCGTTCCTAAAAATATATTTTTTTCAGTTGTACCTATGGGGACCCCTACAATTTTTAATAATTTTTCTATTTTTGTATCAAAATCTTAATGCGGTTCACATAATTACTACACCTACATACCAAGTTTCAATTGTATAGCTCTTATAGTTTCGGAGAAAAGTGGCTGTGACATATGGACGGACAGACAGACAGACAGACATGACGAATCTATAAGGGTTCTGTTTTTTGCCATTTGGCTACGGAAACCTAAAAATAAAAAAGTTATTATTTTTCAAAATTTTCATTTTTCTTAAGGACATTATTGCCGCTAGAAGATCAGCCTATGCTGAGTTGGCTCTCGACTTTTCATTAGTATTTTCAATTCAAGAACCATTCTCATATCAAGTAAAGATAATATTATGATCATCATCAGCTAACTTCTAATAACTTAGGTTTGAAAATGTTTTTTCGAGAAAATGAAAACGTTTACAAAAAGTTTAGAAAAATGTTTGCAAGAGTCTTGCTTTTTGCAAGACCAAGACCAAGACTAGGCGTGCAAGACCAAGACCAAGACCAAGACCAGACAGATTTAAGCAAGACCAAGACCAAGACTGCACAAGCAAGAACAAGACCAAGACCAAGACTGGTCGAGTCTTGGTCTTGGTCTTGCTTTGCTCATCACTAATTTTTATAATAAGTGACTTTTCATAGTGCATATTTTGTGCATATTTCTGCCATTTTTTCGTGCATATTTGTATGCATATTTCGGCACTTTGATCGTGCATATAATCCGATGTCTAATAATTACTAATACCAAGTAATAGGCATCCAAAACTTCCTAATACCGAAGAAACTTCGATAAAACCAAAATAGTATAATTACTTTTAGACATCGATAAATCTAGTGGTAGTTGTCGACGATGAATATATTTTCAGCGGCAATTGTTTTAATTGGTCTGTTAACCTATTTTTGATAAGTGCAATCGCCGATCGTAAATTTAATGATGACGTCACTCACATTATCGATTGTTTTAAATAGTTTCAGTTTATTCTTGTTGATTGTAGCTGCCAAGGCATCCGAATGTTTGTTCAGAATGTTGATAATATGGGAAATTAAAGTCACTAAATTGGACTCTCCATTCGATAAAATTAGTAGTTGAATTTTATCGCAATGAGCAAGAAAGAGAGAAAATTATTCTCCTTCTAAGTCGGCCCTTAGATGATCAATTTTGTTGTGCAATATCATTGAACAATATTATTGAAAAATTAATTTGACCATTAGATTAAAAGGCCGGCATACAACATCAAGCCGAGATGGTCAACAATATTGCATAATACGTGAAATTGCACAATAAAATTGATCTTCTAGGGGCCCGCTTACCCAAAAAGCTAATCACCTATTTCTCTCCTCAATATATTGCTTCTGTTATCGCGTATTAATTTCCATTAATACAAATTCCCATACGTTTGGCTTCATTATTCGATTTATTCCTGGAGATTAATACGAATGCATTAGCTTGAAACCGCTAAGATAAACATAAAGGAATCTTATTGAATATTGACTCACAAAGAGAACAGGTATTCAATATGATTTAAAAGCATATCAAACTAATGCAGTGGAACGTCGGCAGAATAAAGTTTGTTTAAAAATTGTACCCAAGGTAAAAGTATTAAAGACTAATCTTATCAAAGGCCAGGGGCTTTATGGGATATTTTAGTATTGCTAACAAATAAAGCACTAGCTTATAAGCTATAATATGTCCAGATTACTGACCGACAAGATAGAAACGGAACGGAAAGTGAACTTAGAGTAATATTGTTAAGAGGGAACGCGGATACAGTAGAATTTAAATTTTAAACGAAGAAACTATTGCCAACACTCTTCATTCTGCGCCGGCACGTGTATTGTGATAGAGACAGATTCAGTAAATCGAGGTAACGTATTCCTCTGGTTCCTCCTTCAAAATAGTGCCTATCTAATTATTATTTTTTTAATTATCTTAAAGAAAAGTGAGTCTATGCCTCCGTTTTTATTTTATCCGTTTGCGATTTTTGAAGGGTCATATTTTTTTTATATAGTGTATTAGTAAATTCAGAAAAAATCATATTTTTAACCGATCCCAATATTGCATAAAAAATCATTTGTCTAAACGCATTGTCCTTGAAGTAAATTGGGGAATACGTTTGATGGAAAAACAGTGCTAGCGTATCCTCTTAAAGTCACATGGATACGTTACGTACCGCATACGTGTTAACAACATTATGATAACGCTCGTTTTGATTTCAGCTTAATGCAAATGCGTCTCTTATTCGACGTTTTGCAAGGTGGCGTTAGTTCTAATTTAATTTTAATTCTAAGTTTATTAAGAGCCTTGTAGAGCTATACTTACTAGGCTTACTAGCCCAAAAATTGTGTTTTTTGTATGGGAGCCCCCCTTAATTTTTTATTTTATTTTGATATTATTATTAAATATTAAAGTGCACGTATAACACTTATAGGTCCTTGAGTAAAATTCAAGCACCTACCTGTTGCCATTATTGATATAGAAAAGCCAAAAAAATCATGTTTGTTGTATGGGGGCCCCCCTTAAATATTAATTTTATTTTGTTTTTAGTATTTGTTGTTATAGCGGCAACAGATATACACAATCTGTGAAAATTTCAACTTTGTAGCTATTACCGTTCTTGAGTAACAGCCTGGAGACAGACAGACGGACAGACATCGAAGTCTCAGTAATAGGGTCCCGTTTTTACCCTTTGGGTACGGAACCCTAAAAAACAGCTGTTGATATCATTATTATATTATCAGAGATATTATTGCGCAGGGGAAACCCTTTATGGGTGCCCCGGGTTGGGGATATGCCTCAGTTAAGCTGAAGCACCCCGGGGGTATGTGGGACTCCCGACCACCTACGGTTAGACCTACCAGACCTACGTTATTCGGTCAGATTATGTTAAATTTAGTCGTAGACCATGACCTTTTGGCTTTACATATTAAGCTGGCCAAATTAGGTTCACCAGCTGCCTAAGAATTTTTTCTGATAGTTGAGTTAGTATCAGCGATACGTAGAGAGGTCAACGGTGAATCAAGAACGCCTATTTAAAACCAAGCTCGGGTTTGAAGCGCCGGAGATATTGAAATAACTGATACCCGATAAGCTTGTATCGAGAGTACTTCTATTTACGAACGGCTTAAGCGGTTCTACGTATACGCAGATGGTAGCCGGAATGATCTATTTGGAAACCAAATAGTGATTCCGAATTGTAATAGAACGATACATAATATTATAGTTCTTGATGTAGATATAATATATGTCTCAATAAATAATAATCAATAGCAAAGCCGAATTATCGGTCCAGTCAATAATCAAAATCAAAGTAAGTACAACGCCCTTAGAGTTGAATTTAGTCTACAAATGTTTTCTTTTCATATGATGTAGAATATAGATCCACTAAAAACAAATTTTGTCCTTGGGGTTGAAATAGAGAATCAAACTTTGTATGCCAGACTGTTTCTTGCGAACGCTTCTGCATATTCATTCTAAGAAAGCTAGTATATTGAATATTATAATTCTGCAATCGAAATTAATAGTGATTGATTGAAGTTAAACGGCAAAAATATAACTTCCAGGCAATCAATATTGCATAAATATTAATTAATTGCCACAATATGACGCCAGATCGATTAACATAAAGTATATTCCTAGACGTTCATATTAGTAATTGGCCTCTTATTTATTGTGGCTTCCAAGCCTTATTTACGCAGTGATAACGAATAGAGGAGACGACAAGAAAAATTGACGCCATTCTGTGGATTTGCAAGATATGAAAATGTTATCCGTAATATTATGGGTATATATATTGATGTTTATAAATGATGGTGTTTGTAAATCTGGTTTATCCGAATATATCAAAACATTGGCACGATTTTGTCTTGTAAACTATTTGAATAAACATATTTTGGCTTGATATATGTATGAAATATTTTCAAACTTCTACGATATAGGATTAAGGACATAATATTTTTGACTGATGAGTTTCAACACCCCAGCTTATAAAGGTATTTTGATCAAATTTATTGCAAAGGTTGGTATATAAATGATCAAACGATACTTACCAAGTGAAGTTCGATCATCATTTAAATATGAGTCGCTTTATTCAAAGATATAATTAGGACATAAATTATCTTTTTATCCCAACATGAATATTATATTCTTAACTAGCTGTTGCCCGCGACTTCGTCCGCGTTAACATAGTATAATAACAAAGATGGATAGTTTTCCCCTTTTTGTGGTTCCTTATACAAAATGTAAAAACGGGACCCTATTTAAGCAAACCTCAAACGCAAACTTAAAATTTAGTTTGTTATTATTTTTAGCAATATTCCGCGAAATAAACTTCCACCTTTAAGTAAATGAGTGAGTGCACGCATAGGCATGCGTACAGCACCTCCCTCCTCCCACACTGCCTATGCGTACACTCGCATGCAAGAACTTGCAAACACCACCACCACACAAGCAATAATGTTGGCAAATCCGTGCAAGGCCCCTCACCACCATGCAGGTTGAAAACCTCGACGCGCGTTTCGCTCCAACACCGGAGCATCCTCAGGATGTGGACTCTACGAACAACGTCCGTCAAGTCATATTCGTAGAGTCCACATCCTGAGGATGCTCCGGTGTTGGAGCGAAACGCGCGTCGAGGTTTTCAACCTGCATGGTGGTGAGGGGCCTTGCACGGATTTGCCAACATTATTGCTTGTGTGGTGGTGGTGTTTGCAAGTTCTTGCATGCGAGTGTACGCATAGGCAGTGTGGGAGGAGGGAGGTGCTGTACGCATGCCTATGCGTGCACTCACTCATTTACTTAAAGGTGGAAGTTTATTTCGCGGAATATTGCTAAAAATAATAACAAACTAAATTTTAAGCTATGGATTTCCGCAAAGTAACGCCTGATTCCATTAACTATTCAAACGCAAACGTCAAAAAACTTTCATGTTTCTAACTCAAGAAATGACGGACTTTCATTGAAACTCTCTACCCCAATTTCACCACCTTGGGGGTAGGATTACGAGAAACTCTTAAAATGCGTATCCAATATCCATTCGTTTTTAATCAGTAGCACAAAATAAAGTTTCACGTTTCTAACTCAAGAAATGACGGACTTTCATTCAAACTTTCAGCCCCAATTTCACCCCCCTGGGGGTAGAATTTCCAAAAACGCTTAAATACATATCCATTTATTTTTAATCAGTAACCCAAAAATAAAGTTTCATGTTTCTAACTCAAGAAATGGCGGACTTTCATTCAAACTTTCAACCCCTATTTCACCCCCTTCGGGGTAAAATTTTCGAAATTCCTTCCTTAGTGGGTGTCTACTTAATAAAACAACCCTACTCACCAAATTTCGTGCCTGTAACTTTAACAGTTTTTGCTCAGCGATGATGAATCAGTTAGTCAGTCAGGACATGTAATTTTATAAGTATAGATTACTATTGCATTGTTATGAACGAAAGAAAACCACGTAGGTAAAAAACGCGTCTAAAGGTGAACGCAGATTTGGCCGCACCGCACGCACCGCAGTCGCCGCATTTCGAATTCTTTATATGAAGTTATAGGCAAGCTCGCATACCTACCCGCGCCGCAGTCTTCGCAACTTCTACATTCTATGAAGAATTCGAAATGCGGCGACTGCGGTGCGTGCGGTGCGGCCAAATCTGCGTTCACCTAAAATCCGTAGCGTAGTTAAAAGAGCTAAACACTAGATGTTCCGCGCGGCTTCACCCGCGTAAATTAGATATTTCACAGGCAAATTAGTGCACAAAAAATAGCCTATGATCCTTCACGCCGTCTTCTTCTTATAGTAGTTCGTGAGATAACCCCTTTCAAATAATTTCCCTCGTTTTTTCCACATTTTCCTCTATTTCTTCGCTCCTATTAGTCTTAGCGTGATAAAATATAGCATGTAGCCTTCCTCTATAAATTGGCTACCTAACACTGATTTTTTTTTTCAAATCGGACCCTACTTCCTGAGATTAGCGCATTCAAATAAGCCCTTTCAAATAATTTCCCCCCGTTTTTTCCACATTTTCCTGTGTTTCTTCGCTCCTAAAAGTCACAGCGTGATGTTATATAGCCTATAGCCTTCCTCGATAAATGGGCTATCTAACACTGAAAGAATTTTTCAAATCGGACCAGTAGTTCTTGAAATTAGCGCGTTCAAACAAACAAAATCTTCAGAATTGTAATATTAAGTATAGCTGTTAATTTACATATTACCTCTATAGGGATAGAGAGAGAGAAGCTACTTTGTTTTGTACTATCCTAGATGACGCCCGCAACTCCCTTTCGCTATAATTCGTTTATCGCTCGGAACCGTCCATTTTATACTTTGAGTCCCCGGAAAGGTCTCGGAACTCAAAGTATCTTCACACTGAGTTTCAGTGAGTGAAAAGGTTACAGTCAGACAGACAGACAAGCAGAAAGACGGACAGACGTTCGCATTGTGATAGTGATATAGGTTTGTGCAATATAGTCCGCAAATTGCAATTATAATATTTGGCGATGCTAGTTAACTAAGCACGCGCTTGATTTACTGCGTAGCTCGAACACATGTGGTCAGAGCATACCTACATTACTAACAATCGGCTTTGATTGTTTTGACATAATTAATACATGTGCCTTGGAGGAATGAGGACCTATGTAGTTGACTACTTGACTTGTACCCTACATTTTACAGTGCAAACGAGCATTCGGCTTTGTCCATTACCGTGTGTATGATATTAAAGGGCCGGGTACCCTCGAAATTCTCATACATACGTAATACCAAAATCATTTTCTCAGACAAAAATATTTAACATATTTGAGTTATTTTTTCAGTTTAAAATAGTAATTTATCTAGGTTCCTGCACAAAAATTTACTTCAAAATATTTAAACATTAAATTTTTTTTTGTTTTTAATTTTTTTTAGTAAATTTAGTACTTAATATTTAAACACTAAAAATAGAGTAAAACACTAAAAAATATATAAATAAATAGTAAATTTACTACAAAATATTTAAATACTAAAAAATATTTTTTAGAGTTTAAATATTTTGTAGTAAATTTACTATTTATGTATATATTTTTTAGTGTTTTACTCTATTTTTTTGTGTTTAAATATTTAGTAGTAAATTTACTAAAAAAAATTTTAAAGCAAAAAAAAATTGTGTTTAAACATTTTGAAGTAAATTTTTGTGCAGGAACCTAGGTAATTACTATTTTAAACTGAAAAACAACTCAAACATGTTAAATATTTTCGTATGAGAAAATGATTTTGGAATTACGTGTGTATGAGAAATTCCAAGTGTACCCGGCCTCTTAACAAAAAAGAGACCAATATGTATATTGTATATTATTGAAAATAGGATGACATGCGTAAAAAATTAATATACTGAAACAGTATATTTTACTGAAATAAAATTTTCAGTGGTCCTGTCATTATATATTACTAGCGACCCGCCTCGGCGTCGCACGGGTATAAAATATATAGCCAAATGAAAAAAATTATGCCTATGGCCTTCCTGGGCTATCTAACACTGAAATAATTTTTCAAATCGGACCAGTAGTTCCTGAGATTAGCGCATTCAAGTTATCCCTTTCAAATAATTTCCCCCGTTTTTTCCACATTTTCCTCTATTTCTTCGCTCCTATTAGTCTTAGCGTAATAAAATATAGCCTATAACCTTCCTCGATAAATGGGCTATCTAACACTGAAAGAATCATGAAAATCCGTTGCGTAGTTTTTTTTAAGATTAAAGGGAACAAAGGGACATGAGGGAAAAAAAGCGACTTTGTTTTATAATAAGTATAGATTTACTCAGTCTAGTACTTTTGGTACCTTTTCGAGGCAAATAATATAATGTTCATTACAATTTACATGTATGGTCTATAATAGTTCTATACTCTATGAAAATGTTTATAAATATTATGACAATGTTATCTGTAGTCATAGCAGGAGATGAAGATGATGATGAAAGGCTTTATATATACTTCAAATTCCATTTTGATGTTGTATTCTCTGTCAAAGAGTAACAAACCCGTCTTCAAAGCTCTAGCTTTCAGAAAATGCATTTAATTTATTTGTGGTTTATTTATATGAGGAATGTCTTATGAGATGGTTTGCTCGCAATACAAAACAAAGAGACAAAGCAAATTATTATTTGTTTTAGTTATATTTATGAAGATAAATAATTTGGGATTATTTATACAGTCAAAACCGTTTATGGCGACATCGTTTAGAACAACATACCGGTTAAATTGATCAAAATCAAAGGTCCCGGCTGAATGCTATATGACCACCTGTCACCGGTTATTACAACTATCGGTTTTTACGACTAAATATGAGTAGTCCCTTCGATGTCGTAATAACAGATTTTGACTGTATTCATAATTGCACCTAAACTTATAAAAATAAAAAATAAGAAAATATCAAACACCTTCTTGAAAACTAAGTACTAATTCATACTATGACTTAGTGTTGTTAAAGTCGTAACAATCACTTGAAAGTGTGAAAAAATCATGGAATGTAAAAAAAACTATTATATCACTGTTAAAAAATCCTTATCCTCATATTTATTTACTTCTGCCCTAGACAGAAAGTCCTATTATTGGCATTTCAACGATTTGGTACTTTCCCTTCTCTAATTCTATATCTTCAAAACATTGCGGTCTGACCTTAGGAGCTTATGCTTAGCCATTTTAATCTTTGGAACTTACCGACCGCATACTTTCGTGAACTAGGATGTGGATTTTGTGAAGTGGTCCTTCCAGACGGATATCTGCGAGTTGCGGTCGATGCGGCCAATCGGACTTCGCTAAGTTCGGATTGGTTACGCCAAAGTCGCTCGTGTAGTTTAGTAATTAAAGCTAATTATGCAGATTGTAATTGGATCTGGTATTATTATCGTTAGCTGAGTATCAGTATCATCATCATCAGTTTATTCTTTAAAGTAAGTATGCATAATATACACACCGGCAAAATTAGCGGAACATAACAAAATTTTAAATTTTTTTGAAAATTGTTCACTTTTTTTATAAATTTATTTATTTATTTACTAATTGATTATAAAAAAATAAATTTCATATAAATTTAGGGCATAAAAACGTGAAAAATAGAAAAAAATCGGCAAAATTCAAAAATTAAGAAAATCTTTGAAATTTCAGTAGTAAGTTTTTAAGTTAAATTCTCCATTTTTATTAAAGAAATGCCATGTTAAAAGCGTGTAATGCCTTCTATGGATTTCAAGAGGGCCTGGATACGCCATTCCATGCTAGCATTTGATTGTCAATAATTTCCTGTGGGATATTCTCCTACTCCTCCAGTAGCGCCAACTCGAGCTCCTGGACACATTTTAGACCGGAGTTTTTACTCGTACCGCTAACCCATTGATGTGCCACACGACTTCAATCGGATCCACATCCGTAGACCGCGCTGGCCTCTCCACCTGGGCTACGCCAGCATCGTTTAGGTAATAATATCCGATTTTCTTACTCTATGGACGCGCATAAAATTGAAGTTACTACCTAAAACTGTGTAAAAGGCACACCATGCAGTTCCAGGATGTCTGTACTATAGCCCTGTACTGTCAAAATACCATCATCAATAATCATCAGCTCCGTGCGGGCTCCAAATCATATGCCACTCCAAACCATTACCAAGCCTGCATCATAGGCCAGTGTTTCCGTTAAGTTTGATCATTGATGGCCTATAGCGTTCCTTACGATTTATCCACATTCTTTATCGCCTGTCAACAAAATGTACACAGAATTTGCTCCCATCACTGTACAGCACAAAATTTCACTCACTTGTCTAATTTTGATGTCACGCGCAAATCTTAGCCTGGTTGTTCGGTGTCCTGTCTCAAATTTTGGTGCCCTTGCTGGCACTTTTGAGATTAATTTAACTTCTTTAAGTCTTCTTCTTACTGTACAATCACTTACACGTACATCTCGGACCTGTTCCGACAGGTTTCGTGCCTGCATAGCAGTTTGAGGTCGATTTCTTAGGGTTTGTTTCCTTACAAAATGGTCATCCTGAGCCATTGTCACCCGATATCTGCCTTGTTCTCGTCTCCGAACGTAAGATCCAGTCTCTCTGTAGCGTTGAAAGTTACGATGGACCACGGAAGCCGACACACCTAAGGCCTGACTGACCGAACGGTAGGTGTGACCTTTCTCTAACGTGGTTACAGCTCTAGCTGTCGCAGATGCTGGGAAATCACTAATTTTGTATCTAAGCAATGTGTTTTCCAAAAACCAAACAATTAAATAAGCTGAGCATACCTTGCACCCCGCTAAAACGCCATTATTATTAGGAACACTTACAACGTCAATCATCAAAAAACACTTATTAGGGCATAATTGCTATAGAAACCTGTCAACTTGTCAGTTTTGTTCAATAATTTATTTCTTAAATGAGCTTAGAAACTATAAAAAAGGATTTCACACAGCCCGACCCACTTGAGTTCAAGTTGTGGCACTTTTTATCTATGTTCCGCTAATTTTGCCGGTGTGTGTATTATGAATTAGAAACTATAAACTTTAAGCTCTGTATACGTTGCAATATAAGTAAAAGATAAGCAAGTCAATATTTTGATTTATTTGAGATTCTTTGTCGCTTGCACTAGCCTGGGCCTGTTATGCATAATGACAAAGTTGAGTAACTCTTAAAAGTGATCTTATATCACTTTACTCTGCCAGATTTACGTAGTGTTAAGCGTAAAATTAGTATTTTGTCTATACAATTAGATATAGGTCTTCTTTCTTATTTTGTGCCAGTTTCTTACTTTCTTATTTGACGCCAATCCATTTTTAACCGACTTCCAAAAAACGAGGAGGTTATAATATGTTCGGCTGTGGATATTTTTTTTTTTATTTTTTTTTTTAGCTTGTTAAGACTTGGTTACTTTGCACTAAATTCAGCAACAAATAATTGCATTTTTAAGCCCAAACTAAGTTTAAAATTAAGTATTTACTTTATTTTATTGTTACAGGTAATTTTCAACTGTTACCTACCGACGAGACGTGTTAAAAAGTAAGTCTTAAGCTGACCCCACAGAAGCCGTCTGTTTAGAACTTCACTTTACGTTAAGCAAATAAAATGTTTTCATACTAAATGACGATAAACCTTTAACAATTTCAGGAATCCTTATACCTAATACTTCCTATTTTCACCAAGAAAATTGTTCCAAGTGTGGGCTATCATTAAAGCGGCCATATTAAGTTGAGTGGGAATTAAATTAGCACATAAACATTAACGACGTCTCAGAAGCGGCGGAGAGAGGTTTTATTTTTAAACTTTACACTACATGGTACTACAGTTTTATACTTGAGGGAGTTTGTTCAATATAGCTTAAACAACACTCAGAAAATATACCACGGGTGCTATCATAGGAAGCGTTTTGAACTCGACTATTGCTCAGCTCTTTATGTATTTTGACTGTAGTTTATTTATTCACCAGCCTTTCTCATTGGTTAATGTTTCGCCGTCAACTAATTAAAATCGCTAGTGAGCTGAACATTTAATATCTCCTGTTAAAAAATCCCCAAAAAGCATGACATATTATGCATGGGGTTTATACTTTATAATATTAGTACAGCTACCATGCTATGAAGAAGGTCTCGGAGGAAATGATTTTTCAGATCATTAAAATATTTAATTACTAATTAGTAATTACCATTAAAATATTCAGTAAAATAAACGTATTTGTCAATACATAAATAAAAAGAAACTGCCATTTGGTCTTTCCCATATTTTTATATTGCCCCTCCATTACTTGGAGTCAACACATAAAAGTATTAAAAGCACTCCTATCTTGCAAAACATTTAACTTCGAAATAAAATAACTCGGTGAACCCTGGCAATAAACTACTGGCACCTAATGTGCAGGTAATAGATTCTATAATGCCATAGCAAGAGGGCCTCGAGGTACAAGCCAAGGTTGCATAGTATTTTCAGCACGTGAAAGTCCATAAAGTGAAGCTTTGCACACGATGTGCCAGATTCTGAATCGAGTCTTTTATTATTTTTCATGGTGTACCAAAAGCGGCAACGGTGTTTTGAATTGCAAAGAAAACTGGCGCTCCGAAATTTTTAAATGTATTCAAATTAATATAAAAGATGTGTACCAAACAAGACTGAGACGAAATTGTATAATTAGTGGTGTATTTAAATTTTGGTTATCACTATTGCGCGTTCTCTGCAAATTATTAAAATATAATGAATAGATCTGTAGCCAAAACACATTCGCAAGTTTTGATGGCGAATTTCGATGTTAATAAGCTCCTTTTTTGAAGTCGTTTAAAAATATATGGGATTTGACATGTCACTATTGAAACTGGCAAATTCATCTTGACTAAGCACTCTGATTATTAGATATATTATAATATAAATAATCGCATTTAAGGTTCTTTGATAACTTTAGGAGTTGTGACGTTTATAATTTATTTTTATTTAGTTTTAATTAGACAGATTTTAAACTTACTAGTTGGATAATTATTTGGGTGGTTTGCCTCAAATAACAAAACAAAAAATGTTCATTAGTTCCTGTGTTTATGTTCCTTTTCTTAACACTTAAGTGCAGAAGAATCGCGAGCGTACTTCTTCAACTCTGTTAATAAAAAGCAACTTTAAGATTTAAGCTCCATCAAGCGCTTAAAATCAAGTAAAGCGAAAGCTTATGAAATAAAGTTCGTACGAGCTTTCACGTGGCGGAGTAACTCGTAACTTTTACGGTTCATACGTTTTAACAACAATAACCGTTGCGGGGACGACAACGAGACTGGTTTTATGTTCGTCCCCTCTGTCCCCCCCCCCGTTTTCCCTACGTCCCCCAGGTGAATTACATTACCTCTTGCAACGTTGAAATGTTTCACCCCGTTTCATCCCTAATTTTATTAACAAACTTTAATCTAATTTACACCGTAACAGGGGAAAAATGCATTATGTTCGTGATGCAGTTCAGATTGGCCATCAGTTATTTAGTATCTCATTTAAAGTTGCTGTACAACTAGTTTGAGTAATTCCCAAACCAAACGGGCGAGGGGGCTGGAATGAAATGTTAGTAGGGGTTGTCTTACAATCATAGACTCTAAATAAACTCGTGTCAAACTTTATGGTCAATTTCATAATTTAATACCACTTTGAGTAACGAGCAAGGAAATACACAAACTTTCGCCTCTACAACTATGACGTGATCGTCATAGTTGTAAAGGCAAGCTTATCAAAGCTTTTGTGTTTAAATTTATGCTTTTATATTTTACGTTTTACAAACTCAAGAGTACCAATGCAACCTCTCTAAATTCTTAGTTGTTATTGACTTAAAATTAGTATACTGTATAACTGTGATATTACTGTTTGTAATTATTCGCTCCTAAGTCCTCCTCGTCCTCCTGTCGGCTCACTTCAGTACCCACGGGTTTACAGAAATAAATGCGATTTCGACTCCCATTACCAAAACTTTAATTGCCTCATCTAAGTTGGCAGACTTATAAAATTAGGTCAGACCTTTTTACGTCTGTCTAGGCTGCGGTGAACATATTGAATGAGTATTACCTATACTCGTAATAATAATTATTATAATTACGGTCGAATTCATATGTAGAGGCTAAATAAACGTTAAGTAGGCCCTTACTTATAACAAGGTAATATAATGTTATAGTTATACAATGTTTTGTTCTCGTCTTTTGTGTAAATGATTCACAGAGAGTGATAATCACATTTATAACTGTAGCATCTGTATACGTAGTGTAAATCTTGATATTAGTGAGCGAGAAACTGTTTTTACAATAACGAGGAAAGGCAAGAGTTATCCTTAATAATAATTATAAAATATAAATTCATTTGCAATGCCACTGCACTGAAGTAGTGATACTTTCTGCTTGTTTTTGACAGCGACCTAAAATAACAAGATTCGCGAACAAAGCCTCCGCACAATAACTATCTCGAGTGCCACTTCTCCAAACTCGAGACAATCTGTTGCACAGTGTTGTGAACGTCACGACAGACTCAGAACAACGTCCATGCATAAAACAAATTATATACAGTAGGCCATCTTTTAACTAAATCGCAAAATTATCACGCGCACGCATTGCGCTAAATTGGAAAGAAACCACGTTGTGGTGCGTCGCATCTTTGGACGGAATTGCAACAGTATCGACGCTGACAGCGCAGCGCATCTACTTATCAAGCATCATATCAAGCGCTGCACGCATAATATTATGTTAAACATTAACGAATATTATAGGAAAACGCTGCATTCACCGCAGTGCAACAGAGCCTTGTTTTTTGGCGTTATGAGTTATCTCTTTTACAGAAATAGCACAATGCAGAATCACGCCGTCCGCGCGTTAAATCTATCGCTGTGCTAAGCTACTTTGATTTCATGGACACTGTTAATCTACTGTATGATATTTATACTGTGTCTCAACAGTATTGTGAACATCTCAGTTTGGGGACTTGTTGCAACTTCAGCGGTCAGTCGGTTCACGTGTAACTTGCAGGTAGATTGGAAAACTTTGACCAAATCTTGTGGTTCATAACACGATTATGAAATTGGCTCACCACCCAATATGCAAGTTGCCGGCCGAAGTTCAAGTCATCAAACTATTTGTAATACAGTTATCTATAGATAGCTTTATTAGTAAAGTTACCTTGCCGCTTATATTATATTTTATTCAAGCGGTTTTTTTCGAACCTGCGGAAACAAAATAGCTCGCGAGTGAAAAAAACAGTAGTATGTACACTTCTTCATAATACAACAAATTTTGTCAAGATCAGTTCATCAGTTTTGACATGAAAAGGGACAGAAAATACATTCGCAGTCATAATATTAGGAAATATAAAATAGTATCGAACTTACCTTAACGCTATTTTCGTCAATGTAAACATTAAGGGTGGGTTGCACCAGAGGCGTGGTTAAACTTAAAGTCATGGTTGTAGTTAAGGCTAATTTAGCTTTAACCTGAGTAACTTTAACCTAAACTTTGATCACAGAAATTGACATTGAAAGCTATTGGTAAAAATCGTCAGGAAAAATATAACACAGAAACATGAAAAATAGTAAATTTTCACGAAAAAAATTAGATTTAAGTATTTTATGGTTAAATTGTGCGTCGGACGCCATATTTAACGGTAAACAAAGATTTGAAATTTTGCACTGTAGTTATAGTTAAAGTTTCAGTTATAGTTAAAGTAAGTTGGTGCAACCCTCACAAGTTAAAGACTTAAAATAGGCTTTAAATAATTGGTATTTTGCTGTTATAATCCAGCTATAATTGAATTCCCGTATGATTCAGCACTCGATCTCGGCTTATGAGGTTCAAGTGTTTTCGTTTGTATCGTATTAAGGTTTTCGATAAATATTTAAATCTCACAATAAACCTCGTTTAATAATGCAGGTCGCGCATAAAAAGATAATTATTCTGATTTCGGACACAATACTGGATAGTAACAAAACTTTTTGCTCTACAAAGTTGCCGCTTGGCCATGTGTGTTACGACGGTAGTCGCTAGGCGCAACTCATACTGGCGCGGGATGGAATGAAAGCGATTTTTGCAACGAAACTGTACATAGCACAATGAATTTTATGTCAACAGCATAACACACAAATTAAATACGAGCCAAAAATCTCGCATGAGGTAAAATTGACGCTTCCATTCCGTTCCATTCCGCGGCGGTGTAAAATAAGTATTACATCATCGTTGAACCGCACGGCGCGGCGCACGCACGCAAATATTTTTCTAACTCGTAAACGCGGAAACCGAACCCACGACCTCTGAGACATAAGCCACGTATTAAACCACTAGACTACGGAGGCGTATGTTAAGGCGCGCCGCGTGCAGTATTTTTATCCAGTATCCATTGCAATTACTTCTACAGTGACAAGTTACCCGCAACTAATAAAATCCTCAACGTCTAGTGCAGTTAACAATTGGTTTGAAAATGTCGCCGCGGCCCGCGACAGCGAGTGATTCAATATAGCTGAAGCGGGGACTGTCTTCAGCATTCCAACTTATATGTGCTATCCACGCTTTATTTCCTATCAATACAGTGCAACGTAAGACATGTAGCGGGTTGTTTTGCTTGGTAAAAGACATCAGTTTTTGTTTTGATGACAAATGCAAAAAATTGTGTGTTAAAACCTAACCTCTGTCTCGCTTAAACCTCCAGCTCCGGCCTGTAATATTTTGATGGTACCGACTATATTCAAACTCTACCACCAATAATGATAATGTGAATTGCACAATGTCTAAGGTGTAGTATTTTTGACGTGATAACGTCTTATAATTCGATATAGGCTGCGCGCCCGAAAAACATGACAGTTCATGCGGCGTTACCTCGCTGACAGCTCTGAGGCGTTCCATTTACCCTTTCAAGTCTCTCAACCACAGTAAGGCACACCTGGGCCGCGCTCTTTGTTTCGATTATATTACGTATTTCGATGATTTAGAGAATACTTTTGTATGAAGAAGTTTGGTTAGTTATGACCTTTGATACATTGACCACACTCTGAATGAAAAATAAATAAACAATCTGTGAGCTATTAGTATTATTTCGGCTTTTCAAAATTGTGCTCTATTTCCTACCTGTCAAGGTATGACTTGTGCTTTGTTCGAAGATTTTACTGGATTTCACAACTGTATGTAGCGTTTTGTATTGCGAATAGTTTATTTTACTCATTATAAATATTTTATTTATAATGAGTAATTTATTCGTTTATTTCTTCTGAACAAGTCACTGTTTATAGTTTCGAAAGTTTATAATTGAGAAACTAATATCACATCGGACTAAAAACTATATTATGATGGCTTGATAGATAGAAGATTTAACATATTATATTATAATGTAGGTCACACAAACATAAAATATGGATTGTATGTAAGGATATTACATTAATTTTACAAAGAGGGTAGGCCGGGCGCCATTTTTTTTTTGCACATTGACCTGCCAACTTTTTACATAGATTTTTCCCGTAACTGAGGGGTTAAGGCTATGACGTTGTCACGTTCAACTATCGTCAGTAAACCGACTTTACAGACATCCGATTTTTTTTCCCAAAGTTCTCCCAACTTGCATAAATCATGATATCGCATTCTATCTATACTATCGATTCTATCTTATACTATCGAATTCTATTAAAAACAGATTTTCTATGTGTAATATTATACAAAAAAAATATCTAAAAAACTTACCGCTCGCGCTCACCGCTTGCACCGAGCTAACTAACATCCAGTAAGTTGAACGCGACACTTGTAAAGAGTACGACTGTGGGACTTGGCTGAAATTTAATTGAAATAGTTCACTCAGCACTAGACTTGGCTCTAATTAATTTTTACTTATTTTTACTTCAACGACGAACTTAAACATTACTTCATCGAAGTTTTAACCTGAAACTGTTTTCGCATTGCCCCAGGTAGCGAACGAAAAACTTGTGAACTATACAGGTAAAATTTTGCAAAAGTTTTTTTTTAAATTGTATGCGGTCTTTTCAGTCCATGATGGACAAATATAAGCGATTACGAACGTGTAGAGAAGCCTATATATATTATAGTTGTTTGCCTTTTATCGACGACGATTGTGCAATGTGCATGATGTTGGGACCTATCAGATAGAGAGCGGTCACGCGTTCAAGCATTCTGCGTTCGCATTCTACGTTAGACACAGGAGCAATTCTGACGCGGTCAAAACGCCATTGTGTGAGTATAATATCTTTATGTAAGATTATACAAAACAAAGAACGCTAAACTGACCGCTTGAACGCTTGACCGCGTGACGTAGACAACTTTGCAATAATGACAATAGTCCATTATGGCTCACTCTGGAGTGCCGCCTTTTTGAGACATAAGAACATCATTTTTGGAAATCTGCTGAAAAGACAGGCGATATTCCAATATGAAAAAGGTAATAAAGAATTTTAGCGAACATCGGCCTTTGTTTGCCGGAGGATGTAAGCACGGCTGATGTTTGCCGACAAACACGCCAATCAGCCGAGTGTGTGTTCTTTTATTAGGGAAATTTTAAACAATCGCTTGTAAGGACTTAAATGAAAAACCTTGCACGCTATCTAGGCTGTGTTGTAAAAAAGTGCGATTAATTTTATTAGACGATTTTTTATGAAAATTGGGGATGAATTAATGTATTATGACGGTGATATAATACGGGACACCTACCCTAAAATAGCTTTTTCCTTACTTTAAACTTTTTATATAACTTTACAATACTTTTCTAGCAGTCGGGTATGGTATTTTATGAAAATCTAATTCAGGTATTTAAATACAAAATAAAAAATAGCCGTAATTTTAATACCACTCCTAATAGTAATTTGGTTAAAATCACATTGCAATCTGTTTTAATTCTGCGCCGAGGGACTTTGATTTAAATTTCACAGGGAGCGGGGCAGAGAGCATTCATAATTTCTGAAGCGCCATCGAATACACGCATGTACCAATTTGTGAGTGCACGTGGTCGTGAGTCGAGTCAAGTGCCTGCAATCAACGAGCCAAATACTTTTAATTTATTTCAAAAGAGTTGTATGTAACGCGCAGGCTTTACATCTTTCATGTAGAGTTTGCAATTTCATCCAATATCATGCAGCCTTGATCGCACCCGAATTCGGTAGAACAAAAAGCAGCAAAATATTAATCTCATATACTTTTTTTAACGGGCTTTAGCCCACCACACATTCCCACCACTGTATCTCCTGTGTCGCCAGGATTGAGAGCAGTATCCAACCACGAAAACCCTTTGATATGATCTCAGGAAGCCCGAGGGACATGCTAAAGTTGTCTTGGGACTCGCAACGAAATTAATAAGAAGAAAATAGGAGTAGGAAGAATTCCAATTTCCCTCCCCATACAAAGCGGGAGACAGCACAAAGTTGCAATGACCGAAAGTCAGAGAACTTAAGGGGAGTACCACGGAAATAAGGCTAATAATAATCTCATATACTTACGTCAAACCAACGGGTGAGAAAGCAAAAATAAATTTCTATAGTTTTACTAAAATATCAACATCTACATGAGGTCTCTCGTTCAAAACTTTAAAAACTATATATACAGCCACGTATTTAGGCAGAATATGCTACGGCTCACCGGTCTGGTCAGATAGGGCTACGATTGGCGCAGCCCGGGGTAAACTTTTACAAAGCCAACGTCTCGCATTAATATTCCTATGTAAGGCATATAGAACGGTCAGTACTGAAGCACTTCCTGTCCTGTCGGGTGTTTTGCCTAAGAAATACGGCGCCGAGCTGCCTTATACTACAAAAATAAAAACATTACGACCCCAGATTTTTTAAGCATGAGAGACAGAAATAAAGTGAATAGATTATTTGAACCACTAGACAATACACTACAAAATCTTATATCCGAGTGGCAGGATCGGTGGGATAACTCGATCAAAGGTCGTCACCTGTACAATTTCTTTCCTTCGGTTAACATTTTAAACTTTCGCGTTCCATTATAATTTAAAACTTGTTATTCGGGACTTAACGCGACTTATTTCAATAGTAGTGCTACTATGAGTAAATCCTCTCTACGGATCGTCATTACCACACGAGAGTAATACGTGAAGCTATTGAAATTAAAAAGTACAAGAACTTCAATCGTGAGGACGGATTTAAATTGTCTCCAGCCTGGAATCCAGTGATTAATAAGTGCAAACCGCGTGTGTCACCTTTATCAATAAATGTAAACCCGGATACAGTTAGTGTTGTGTGTCGCACTGAACCTGCTGAGTGTAAATATACTGGAACACAAATGTTAGACAACTCGAGGGTAGTCGAAGATCAGACGGCCCGGTGCAAACGAAGACGTCGCGCTCCTGCAGTCCCCTCGTGACCACGGCCGTTGCAACACGGCCGAAACGTCGAGAAAAAGTATGTACTCATAGTAGCACTACTATTGAAATAAGTCGCGTTAAGTCCCGAATAACAAGTTTTAAATTCTTTCCTTCGGTTCGTGAACGACTCAACATGCATTGGAAAGAAATAGATCATTGCGTCGCACAATTTCTAACTGGTCACGGCAATTTTAAAGCTAAACTTCATGGTTTCAAGTTAGTTCCATCTCCTCTTTGCGAGTGCTCGACAGAAGACAGCCCGCAAGAACAAACTGCTCATCACATACTCTGGGAGTGCGGTCTCTGGCATGAGGAAAGAACCGATCTGTTAAACAGCCTCCAATGTGTCTCTGGAGTCGTATATTACGATGACCTCGTAGGCAGCGCAAAGAATTTCCGTGCTTTCAAACGTTTTTGTCACAAATACTATTGGAAACAATCGAACACAAGTTTGCCATTATAAATAAATGTCATTTTTTATGAAGTAGGCATATTGTATTAAGTATAATTTAATTTTTTTTTCCCGTGGTGCTTCCCCCTTTGTTCGGACATCAATGTCATTACAATTTGGCTGTCTCCCGCTTTGCTTGGGGAGGGAAATTGGATATCTACAGCTACTCCTCCTACATTTCTTCTGATTAATTTCGTTGCGGGTCCCAAGACAGATTTAGCTTGTCCCTCGGGCATCCCTGAGATCATATCAAAGGGTTTTCGTGGTTGGTTACCACTGTTGATCCTGGCGACACAGGAGTTGCAGTGGTGGGATGTGTGGTGGGCCTTTACGTCAAACCATCAATGTCTTGGAATCTGACCAATCCGAAAGCGTTTGAAGTTGGGTCGACATAATATTTTTATGAGAATTTTACCAATACTGCATTGAAACCTTATAGCAGAGCAGGGGCGTGCACAAGATTCTGACACTGGTAATGCAGCGATATCGGTTCAGTAGTTTTGGTGTGAAAGCAAAACAGACAGACAAACGGACAAAAAGAAATATTTTCGCATAAATTAATATATACTTACTTAATTAATTATTATTAATTAATATATACTACTAAATTAATATAATAATAATAGTGTGGAGTGGATATACATTGAAAACTATTTTCTAAACTAATTAGTATAATTACGTACTGTTATGAAGAAATAAAAAACACCATCTGTTGTCACGCGTTGGAACTACAATGAGAGTTTATTTCATCGATGTTTCCATGGAATTATACCAATAACCAATTACCATACAACATAATATTGTGCGCTAAGCTAAAATAAATAAAAACGCCATCTATTGTTACGTATTAGAAATACAATGTGAATTTATTTTCATCGATATTTCCATGGAAATTAGATAATATATCTTTGTCTCATCAAAATGTAGCCTATGGCTCTCTCAGGCTCTAGACTAACTGTGTTCAAAATCTTATTACAATCGGTTCATTAGTTTTGGCGTGAAACAAAACAAAACAAAAACTTTTTCTTTTACAACTTTTTTATTTTTGTATCTAGTATATTTTAAGTACTCACCTAATCAGCTTAACTTTTGTCTTTTCACATAATCAAGGTTCCGGTTACTTGAGATCCGATCCATAATACAATGTAAATAAATGTAAAATTTCGGCAACCACAAATTATCTTATCCAAGTGAGTGATACTTTATGAATGTACGCAATTATTAATGTTAAACTGTTAAATATTATACAAACTTTCGAATATTAAAATCTAAAATATTCTTAGAAAACTATAAAACCAAAAATAATAATATAATATAGTAACAGTTCTCGATCACATGAAAAAAGCAAATGGCCTCCCAAAACACTAAAAATTTCAGCTATGTAAAATGTAAACAAATATTATAAACCTCACAAAACAAAAATGCATAATGTATATATTATACGTAATTAGTTAGATTAATTGCGTCTATTCATTTTACTCGGATTATATCCGATTGCTCACGACTATAATTCACGAGTAGTTCCGATCGCCGTTAGCAAGGCGCGGGCGCCCGCGCCGGCCGCGGCGCCAGTGATGCCAACTGTTCAAAAATTTCCCCCTTAAATTAACTTGAAAACACATTGAATTTCAACCAGAACTCCCCAACTATTATTTAAATATATTATTTATTACTTGGGGTACTTTCCACTGAGAGATCAAAACGCTGAAAATACTACTTCAGCCGACCGCAATTATTGTGTTTGCGGCAAAAACGTCACTCATTATGTCATTATTTATATAAAAACAGTAATCAAAACCAAATAAATATACATTTTTGCTTAAAAAATTTCACGCCCATGAATATAATATAATATTTTTACTCCCTAAAATACGCACTATATATTTAATTTTTCCCTATTAAAAGTGGGATATCCCCATAGTTGGCAACACTGCTGGTGTCTGCCGCAGAGCTTGCAGTACACAATCGCATTCGATATTCATGGTTGTGTGCGTTTTCGGCTGTGCACGGACACACTCACACATACGCGCAAGGCAGGCACCTCAACACTGAGCCTATCTTGACCTCTCGTGAACCCGTTCGCGCGTGTACCTGATTACATGTTGCTATTTTATAAATTGAGGCGTTTTAAATGTGTATATTTATTTTTTTACTATTATGTATTATTAAAAAATTAACGTCATGAGTAATTTAAAAAGTACGAAAGTTAAATTAAAATATCTGTTATCTGTGAATGGCAAGCACTGCCTTTTTGCCTATAAAGACCGCACGCGCATGTAGCAGAGCCTCATTAACAGAATCAGTAAGTAAAGTTCTCCAACTTTAACCAAGATCATCCACATTTTTGGTCATAACTCGCTTCTATCTTAACACAAATAGACTATTCTAAAATAATTAAGATACCCCGGTAAAACAGATAAAAAATTCCATTAGCTTCTGAAATTTGTCAATTAATTTCAGCTAAAATGTTGGAGCATTACCAAAAGTGATATCCCCCATCAATAATCTATTATGGACTACATCAATCTCCACAAAACAGCCAGTCATATCGAATTACATACCGAAAAAACGATCTAACGAAGAATAATCGCTTTTCTTATTAGAAACCCAGTTTACCCATATCGTGGACGACGCGCGGGTGCGATTCTACTGTATCTGTGACAATGTGTAGTTGTAGGAGAAATTGTATTGAAAACTTTACTTGTGATACAGATGATTTATTTGTAATGACAATGATAATCCGTAAGAGTAAATAAAATTAAATTATTAAAACATTTTATACATGAAAAACTCTATACCTACCCTTGTTTTATGTCAATTAAAAAAATATTAGACTCTAAAGTTAGCAGTAACAGTAAAAAATATCGAAGTCTCCAATGTTATTCCTCAGGTAAAAAGTTATCTGGCGGATGAAAAATTACCTCTGATTTGGAAATTTTGTAATAAAAAACCTCCAACAATATTGTAACACAATAATGTATTCCCGAAGATTTAAGAACTTTAAAAACTTTGGAAGTTACTCCCTATTCCGTCGCGTAGCGTTACGCAAGTATAAAATTTCGTTCGCTCCTTATTTTTTCTTTGGTTTATTTTGTTTGGCTAAAACATATTCTTCTATAATTTAATATCGGAAGGTTTATTCATTTATCTTCTTCAAGTGCTCCCGAAGGGGCCCGACGCTCCGGTTATAAATTGATTTTTATATCTTAGCAAATTTCATCTTGACTTTACGACGGTACAGAAACTTAGTGTAGTACCTAGTTTACTTTGGTATCTTCTGAATGCTATCAATGTTTTAAAATATTTTTTTTTTCATCCATAGTTTGAAAAGATATTCAAAAATTGTCATGGTAGTTTATTCTCTTCATCGAGTGTGAGCGTCCAGGTCTCGCATCCGTACATTAGTATTGGCCTTATTACAGACTTGTAAATGGCGATCTTACTTTTTCTACTTAGGAGATTGGACGCTAACACTCCATGAAGTGCCGCGCTGCATCGTAAGGTGTTTTGGATGCGGATGTTTATTTCCTCCTGTCTCGTGTTGGTGTCGGTAATGGTGCAGCCTAAGTATTTAAATTTGTTCGTCCCTTTATACGAAGTCCCTCTCACATTCTTCTTCTCGTTTTGTGCGCGTGTTTTTATAGCGTTTAATGTGGAGGTATTCTGTTTTCTCGCGGTTTATACTCAGGCCTACCTTAAGAGCTTCGTTTTCGGCCGCGCTGGCCACTTCACCCAGTAATGCCAGGTCGTCGGCATATCCTATCAACCTATGCTTCCCATTCAGTTATAGCCCTACGTCTAGTGGAATCACTTCTTCGAGGACATATTCCAGAACTAAATTGAAAAGCACAGGTGACAGTGCATCTCCTTGCTTAAGTCCTGTGACCACCGCGAACTCGTCCGTAAGCTCTTAGGCAACCCTCACTCTCATTTTGCTTTCCTTAGTGGCGACCATTATCATGTCAACTAGTTTTTTAGGGATGTTGAAGTTCCTTAAGATCGTTTATAACGAATTACGGTCAATGCTGTCATAGGCTTTTTTAAAATCGACAAATAACGCATGTATGCTTTGGGCGTATTCCCATCGTTTTTCCATAAGTTGTTTCAGAAGGAAGATCTGATCGATTGTGCTGCGGTTTTGCCGAAATCCACACTGATAATCGCTTATGATTCGTTCCGCATGAGGTTCTAGCCTAGTATATAGTAGCTAGTATATGAAGTAGTAAAGTATATTCGATCTATCGTCTGCCGCCACGCGCCGCGCGGCGGCGCGGCGATGCCGTCGCCTCCGCGGCGCTGACCGCCGTGTATTAAACAAACAGGTGTTGTTATACAGTACATTATAATTATTATTATTAGTATATCCATACCTATGCCTTGTACTATTATCTATTCTGTGCCATGAGACATTGGTGACCTTAATAAGACGTGGTAATGATGATGATTATGATGATGAATATGAATTGCATAGTAGCATATGCTTTCTGTTCTTAAAATAACGCCGAAACTCCCAAACGTGTATCTATAAGGAGTCAGGAGTTCTCTCAGCATCTTCGAAACCATGGTATATCTTGACCCAGTATTTGACTTGGTAGCATATTCTTAGTACACTTCACATAAAACCAAAATCACTATATGTTTCCATATAAATTTCGAGGAGTTCCCTCGATTACTCCTGGATCCCATCATCAGGTCACCACTTTTGTGAACATGGTACCAAATTGGAGTTCACTCCAACCAAATACAACAAACAAAAATTTCGAAAATCGGTTCACAAACGGCGGAGTAATCGTTGAACATACAAAAATAAAATAATAATATTTCCACCTTCTCGTTTTTTGGAATTCGATTAAAAAGGAACTAGTACCAGATTGGGTATTATGAAAATTAAAAATATCAATAGTAGATCTTCACTTCAAGCTGCAAGCAATATTAACACCAATGTCATACACGCAATATAATTAAAATTGTTTCATCACGCAATAATAAGGCGCTTCGTAATGAAACTCAAGGACCATGTGTAATTAGGATTGACGCTAAATATTTTGGCAACAACTCACGGAGCGTGATTTCATACATACACTTCGTCTTGTTACGCTGATCTGTCGTCGCCATGCTAGCTTCAAGAGCGTCTTATGTTTACAAATTATGTTGTCACTTTCGTTCGTATTATTCAATACGTGTTCGGTGTTTCCTTGTTGATACCGAAACCAATCTCTACTGCTGAGACTTCGCTGTCTGCCTGTCCGTCTGTCACCATATTTTCCAGGACTGGACAGTTGAAATTGACACAGAAAGTTTGTAGACAACTATTTCCATGATTTGTAGAGACTTCCTCGTCACATTTGGCCAGATTTGATTAAATTGCACATAATTATTAATTAAGTTTAATAGTGACATTTTAACCTCATTCCACCAGCTGATGTAATTGAAATTCTAAATATGAAAAGTGTATGAAAATCTAAACAAGCAGCCTTTGTGTGTTATGTAGGACGGCACATCACGTCATAACTAAATGCATTTTTCTATTTCACGCTGGCATTACTGCAACATTACAATACAAGTAATTATTACTTACTAGACGTAATATCTTTTGCAGTTATAACAATGCAATGTCAGTACTTAAACGCCAGATTAGGCTGATTAGTTTCAACGGAAACAAATTGACAAAATAGTCGTTCTCTTGTGACGATATGCTTAAAATAGGCAACATTTTTTTTCTCAAATATGCGACTCTGAATCTTGGAATCTCCTGATAGGAAATGGTCCTTATAAGAAACCGTGTCAGAAATTCTTAACCCATTTAGCCCGTGGTGAACAAGGCTGGCTTTCATCATGAATTGGCAATGATAAACGAACGTAATGCCCAACAATAGTGTCCGTACTTCAAACGGCTACCTCGGCTGAAAATAATTCCAGCCGCAACGATATGAGCCATTAAATCCGTTGGAACGGGCCGGACATCTTAATGATTCGACTGGCTGGAAATAACAAGGCTTTTTAAAGTTTCACGTAATTTTATTGTTCCAGTTTCATTTGATGAATCCACTGAAGTATGCTGGAAAATTAAAATTTCTGTCTGCTTTTTGTTGAAGTGAATTTATGCCAAGTTTTGGATGAAAAAGTGCCAATGCAACGTTCGATGGATGATTTGGGGCTACTCGGGATTGAACATTTTAATATCCTAATAATATTTGGAGTTACTGTTAGGGTTTAAACAAAATTATAGCGTTGGAAAATTATGGGAATCAGTTCCACTCAAAGAATTATCTTTTGCCACTTTGGAATATGTTATATCATAGAACACAATTACAAATAAAGACAAAATGGGTTTATGCACTGTGAATGAGATGCGAATGTTACATTGTGTAGATTACTGGCATAATATTATGTGTGCAATAATTTGAACCTTTTTTTACCCTTCTGACGTTACTTCTGTAATAGTATTCAGTAAATCAAGCCGAATTTCTCGTTACAAGGAAATATTGTTGATGAAAGTCATTTCGTAGGAACGTTTATTAAATTGGCTTCTTATTTTTGTGTTTACGTTGATGGTGATAAATTGGTTTACAAGTAACGCAACAGGTACGATATCGTCGGGCGTTACGTGCACGAGCGCCGCCGAATGCCCAACAAAATGCTGTCTGCACACCAAATTGTGCACGAAAATTGCTGCGACCTTTCGCGGCGTTCGCTGCATTTTAAACGAGCAGAATAAATCGAGACCCGAAATCTGGTCCGCATTGTTATTTTTAATGCAAAAGAACGACAACGGGTAGACTTGGTTTTATATGCAAAGAGTTAGATTCCTTGGAATTATGGGATTGAATTTTTGATATTTTTGTAGCTTTATTACCCAGATGAAAATTCAATTTCTCCAGAACACGCCTAACGTTACCTTTATTTTTCAATAAACCTAGAAGACTTTAGTGAGCGAAGTCACGTCAACAGCGTTACCACGCACGGCATATCCCAGCACCTTCGCGATTTGCGCGATACGTGAGGCGTGTTTATTAATCTGCGGTACGACGAATTCCTCGAAGCCTCGTCGGTTTGTTCTGGCATGTATTTCCACGCGACTCGCCATCGAATAATATATGTAGGTAATACAGATCCACCGATATTATCCTTCAAAGATATTTTGCAGTACAAAGGTTCGGGTCGGAAAGCCGATTACTCAGAAAATCATAGCGGTACGTAAAATCCAAACGAAGACCCACAAGGTGCTTTGCAGTAATGCAAATCACAATGTATGTTTGGAAATATGCACGTGGGAGGAGGGAGGTGCTGTACGCATGCCTATGCGTGCACTCACTCATTTACTTAAAGGTGGAAGTTTATTTCGCGGAATATTGCTAAAAATAATAACAAACTAAATTTTAAGCTATGGATTTCCGCAAAGTAACGCCTGATTCCATTAACTATTTAAATATGCACGAGCTAATGGAATTTTCTTAAGCTGAAAAATATAAAATGGCGGCCGAAATACACCCCCCAAAATATGGTACTATACTGTCTTCGTGTTATTTTCATAAAATAACATACACGAGAGAACAACGAAGATTTCGTGTATAAAAAGAACTCCAGGGGCTGATGATAAAAAATCGAATTTACATTAGACCGCAATTTGTCCAGAGTTGCGCAAAAACTTAACGTATCCGACCGTTAGCGTTTCTTCGCGATATTAAGCCGTAACTTTATGAAGGCGAGACCCGGACCCTTTTCAAATAAACAGCTTTTATTAGATGTCTTTTACTATTTCAACTTTGATGACGTCACTCGTACCAGGTTCAATTGAAAGTTTGTTTGGGTTGAATCGATTTTGTCTGTCCCTCGAGTTCAGGGGGATCGTTGTTCTTTATGGAGGGTCAAATTTGTGGACTCGTGTTATTTTATGGACTCCAAAGCAGGCGTGTCCTTTCGCTTTTACAACAGTGCGGCTAGGATACGTTTACAACCTGCTAAAGTTAAACAAAATATGAACGATGGATGAATTAACTTTGTTATTTGGAAGAATTGCACGTTTCTTCAATTCATAAAGAATAATTGCTTTGAATATTAATTATGGCAATATGGTGCGTTGGAATTCAAACCTTTACCTCAAAAAAGCCTCTCACTTTTTATGTCACGAGTAAACAATAAACATATATTTGTTTCAAAGATAATTTGAACAGATTCCCAGCTTATTGTACGTATATAAGCCCGACATGACCAAAACCGAGGTCCTATTGAAAAGCCGACGGATTAACAGTTTTTAAAAGAGGGATTTTCTTCCTCCGCCGACCTAAATTTCGAACGTTTAAATGCCGACGTTGATAAATCTCTGTGTTTCGTTTTTAAATGCTCCGCTTTTATTAGTGAAATAATTGTTTAAACAAAACTGAGCTAAATGTATTATTTATTACAGAATATGTTTGTTTTCGGATTCGGATTTGTGACTTATCCGATGTTTGTCATTGAATGGATTTGATGCGATTGAATGCACACATTCCATAAAACATTGTTATAAATTGTAATATTATCGTTACACGAAAATGCCGTACCAAAACTATGTTTATCTGTTGACTGAAAATAAATTTAATCAGATTTTACATGTTAATAAAATATTATAATGAAAATATTTGTGCCGTAATAGTTTCCTGAATAAAAATTCAAAGCAACAGATAGGAAGAGATTAATCGATCATATTATCGAGATGAATGCAGGCGCCAGTTACATTACGACGTAATCGCAAAATCGACCATAAATATGTCGTAAAGTACGTTTAATACCGAAACAAATCTGGTATAAACCGGTTTCATTGCACCCTACTAATGGTTCTCGATTGGCTGTAGTATAGTTCCCGTTAATGATTTTACGCACGACTTTGGCTTAATTCAGACCGCAACGCGACGCGTAGATGCATTTCTAAATTTGTACTGAATTGATAGATTTCATGAGCGTTAGAAGTGAGAAGAAGCGCCCAGGAAACAGCGCCGACTTTAGAGTATTAATAACAGTAGGTTAATACTCTAAGGCGCCGACACTTTCATTATTTTTGTTGAAAAAGTGGTCTTCACTAGGTTAATTTAGGTGATTTAACACAAAATAGCAGGAGCAAACGTATGTCTACCGCGTCGGGGAGACGCTGATATTACGGCGCGGCGGTCTACTCTCCCTCTGTCACATCTATGTTTAAGGTTTTCTACCCATCTCAAGAAAGTGCACAGCGTCGCTAAAGAAGTTTTTTACTAGTACTTATATTATCTGTCGTTTCATAAAGAACGTCAGACGAGCTAAAACAAATTGTTGGGGAATCGTGAAAGTTTTTGCTTCCTATATTTACATTCGAGAACCCGTCGTAGCGTCCACTCCCGTGAATTAACGAATGACGTCACGCGATGATTTATAGCGTTTTAAAAAGTCTAGAGCGAACGACGCGGCGCGATGACGGGATCACGCGGCCTTTGCGTGAATAAAAATTCGCGCTGAATAGAAATAGAAGTACGCTGCGGATTTGAAAGGGCCGCTGGAGTTTTTAATTTATGAAAATCTTTCGCGACGTCAACTCTTTGCCGTATGTGGATTGTGTTGCACATGTAAACGTGGTTTGCGAGAGTAATATATGATTTTTATATGTTTTGTCATTATGACGTGGGTCATTGCTGAAGTACCGGACTCGTTTTTTACATTCCCGTGTGTGGACGGTTTTTACAAAACGAGACAGTACGAACAGTTTGACCTAACCGGAGTCTGGTCACCGGTCAGATCAAATCGTCAGGGTGATTAATTATTAAGTATGTGTCTTACTTTACGTCAAAAAGAAATTTCGATATCGTACAATTGTCACCTGTTGCTAGCAACATCATCAGCATCTAGTATGCTATGTCTCTTACGGCTCGACCAGCCTCCCCTTTACATGGGACTATAACATTTTTATTTTTTTACTTGAAGGTTTTATTCAAACTAATTTCAGAATACCTCCAACTTATGGCCCGGATGTCATTGAACTGATACACATCCATACCAATATTATAAATGCGAAAGTGTGTAGGTATGTCTGTTACCTCTTCACGCCCAAACCGCTGAACCAATTTTGCTTTTTGGTATGTAGACACTTTGACTCTCGGGAAAGGACATAGGCTACTTTTTATCCCGAAAAAGTGTACGGTTCCCGCGCGATAAACAAATTTTGGCGCAACGGAGTTGCGGGCGTCATTTAGTTTAGATATAAATTGTACAGGCTGTTCCATTCGTTTTCATGGGAGAGCTCATCGAGTACTAATCTGGTTTAAGGCCGTCCCCCGAGCAAACGACCTTGGCCATACATTTGCCGCGTTGCCGAGATCGCGCCAAAACCCTATTATTTTTACTTATCTTAGTTCAAAATTGTCTTAAAAAATATTTTAAACGGTGAATATGTAGTTTATGATATTGTCGATCTATTGGCGTGAGTTTCAAATAAAAGTAATTTGTAAATCCTAAGGAGATGCTGAATTTATGCTTGAATTTAAAAAAATTGGTATTACTTTGGAAGCTGATATCATGAGTATAAGAAACAAAAATAGAAAATTTAAAACGACAAAAGGAATATTGATGTACTGAAGATTATTGCTGTACTTTTATTATAACTTTGTAGCTTTCAGATTATGAGTTTATAAGGTTTTAAATACGTTCAATTACGGAATCTCCGGACGGAACGCCCTTAATAAAAAAAACAGCGCGTCAGCAATTCCGCCATGAAATGATTGACGTCACTCAGTTATTGTTTATTCAGTCTAGATACCAATTTATCTTCGGATTGTAAGCAACAATAACTTCTACCACCAGGGTTTAAGGTTTAATGTTGTATGTCTAACGTTTGCTTTGACTTTATGGATGTTTGGGGGACTTTTGGGCTCCGTATTACAAACTGAACGTATCGACGAATTTTAGACTAAGCTAGGTTTTGGCTTTAGTTTCAGACTTCTAGGCCTATTTCCGAATTTTCACGGTTGTACAGTATCAATATTTAGTACCTTAAACAAAAAACCTACTGTCTGAGGACAGCAAATAGCTGGAACATATGATAGCGAAACTACTGATACTGAGTAGACAGTCAGAACTAGAGATCAACTTTAATAAAACCAAAGTTATGACTAACGCAGCCAAAAACGAAATTAAGATCGATGATAAAATTGTAGAGTATGTCGACTCATATATATACCTCGGGAAACAAATTTCCTTGACACAAAACCACAATGAATTAGAAATAGATAGACGAGTAAAAGGCACTTGGAAGAAATATTGGGGACTCAAGGAAATTTTTAAAAGCAGTATGCCAGTGAAAATAAAGAAAAATGTCATGGATAGATGTATCCTACCATCGCTCACATACGCCTGTCAAATATGGAAATTTACAAACCGAGTTAAGATCAAAATAACGACTTGCCAAAGGAGCATGGAGCGCAGCATGCTGAACATAAAAAGACTACAAAGAATACGTCACTCCAAAATACGAGATATATCAAGGGTAACAGACGCACTATCTTATTCAAAGAAATTGAAGTGGCGCTGGGCAGTCCACGTGGCGAGAATGAGCGACGACAGATAGACAATTCGGCTAACTTCATGGACAGGACTCAAAGGGATCAGAAAAAGAGGTAGACCTAGAGCAAGGTGGGCAGATGAGATCGTGGAAACCGCTGGTAGTTCATGGATGACAAAAGCTACAGATAGAGACTATTGGACATATCTCGAGGAGGCCTTCACCCTCAAATAAGAGGGGTTCACGTAGAAAAACTTGTATAATAATTGTTGACGTTTAATATAATAATTAATAAGAATAATTATATAATTTATGTATTAAATAAGAATAATATTGTATTTGTAGCAAAATCCTTATGTTTAATATTTAATTTTACTAATATTTATACGTTGGCCTACGGCTGCGTTGGATCGAGAGGATTGGAAGACTTTGGGGGAGGCCTTTGCCCAGCAGTGGGACAGCATAGGCTCTTAAAAAAAATTATACTCACCAATTAATTTTGCATGAAATATTGACAATTGTAATTAATCTGATAAATATATTAAATAATCAATGTTCCTACAACAATTTCAAATGTTATGTATTTTGAAACTTTAAATCATGTACTTACACTGTAGACAAACGTGAAATAAAAGGCTTTTTTATTTTTATTTTATTTAAACAAAAAATATTTTAAAGGAATATTTAAAATTGGTAGCCAATAAAAATTAATAAATAGCCCTAAAGGGCGTACCTAATAAACAAATGAAAACGTAGTAACAGAATCATCAAGTCAATAATCATGTAAGGGGATCAAAAAACTTTTAAAAGGGCTTGTTTTGATTCGAGCAAGTTGAAGGCGAAACTTCGCTCTGTTGTCGGAATCCAAATCAAACAGTACGCGGGCTGAACTTTTTAATTGAATCCAGTTACCTTCCATGTCGATAGGCGAAACTTCTTTAATAATTACACTACCTGATCACTTTTGGTCCAATTTAGAAGCGATGGCGTGGAACATGGTTTGGTTATTATTATGGCTGTTTTGCCCCAGCCTGAGTTATTGCTATAGTTTGGTAAATATGCCTTCTCTTTCATTAATACGGTAAACTACGAGTGAGAAAATATTATTGGTAATTAATCAAAATGTGAGATTGCAGTATTTGTATATTATAGATAACCACTATTGACTATGACTTTTTTTTTAATAGACTTGCCTGTTCTACCGTGGCTTTAATAATCATAATCACTTATTTGCATAGAATGTTGTTTGCAAAAGATCTTGAAGTTAGTTATGTACAGTAGCAAACATTCTGCTTTTGAAGCATGCAAAAATATACATATTTTAGTTACATAACTTACGAAAATTTTAAAAGCCTTATGTGTGACAAATTGAAAAAACATATCGCACTCTATTAACAGTCATGAAATTAAATGATACAAGCAAAAAATACTGTAAACAATTTTGTAACAAAAAGTGGAGCAGGTTCTCTTAAAGTTAATGCGTATTTTTTATGTATGACCAATGATCACTCTTATCTTTATGAGTCCTTATCATCATATTCATCATGCTCTGAAACATTTTTCTGATTTTTTTTTTATCTGCAAGCTCTATCCAGACCGCTTTCCGCTTATAACTCGCGCCGCTTTTGATTGGCACGGGTAAGGTGATATCGCTGCCGGTTTAGCAATTAAACCACCCCGTCTGACTAATTACGTTTCCCAGTTATTATATTTTCAGTTTACGTTTAACTTCCCTAACTGAACGCCACTAACGTATCCTCATTAACTTTGCACTAACTGTTTCATTTCGTAGAAACAGTTTAATTTAAGTTTTAACTGAGCTATGATGGTTGTATTTTGTAAAGAATGTGAAAGATGAAAGTTGCTTGAAATTGTTGTAAATATCGTAGCCATGTTTACCTAGAGACACATAGTCTTTGAGAAAATATTATGCCTTCTTAGAGCCACATGGAGCATTCTCAAATTACTCTTGAAATTTCCGATTGGAGACATGGTATATACTGTGTAAACCGTCAACAATATAACAATTTGTATCTTTGCTATTCTTCAAGAATAGGAATAGTTATACCAATGTTATACCAAATTACCAACCGAGCTGGATCTCGCATGTTTATTTATTTATTTAAGAAGCGTATTTTGCCTAAAGAAAAAAGTATTCACTTTCCTATCACATCTATTTGATCACTGGAAAATTTTTTCACGGGATTGTAGATGTTTATGAATTTTTACATAAATAAAATCGTCAAACTGTGAAGAAATGTCAAAGGGTGGGAGCCGGGGCCCGGGGGGTGTAACTACATCGAACAATGTGCGTTAATGGTATACAATTCTTCTGCTTGAAATATCGCGTGATGAAGGCCTTATTTACGTAAATTAAGGCGCCTATCATCTGATTACGTGCGATTCTCGACTCTATTACGAGTGTACGAGGGAATCGTAGATTTTTTTAGTGCCGAAAATAAAAATTCATGAATCGTGTAAAAGTTGTCTCGTGCGAATAATTTGAGTTTTGTTTTACAGTTTTATGTATTAAATCGTCGGCGATAAGTGGGGAAAATATGTAAATTCGATTTTGGGGTTTTCCAGTTAACGATGATCTGCTACGTAACAGTTTGCTTTACAAATTAGAACAAACTTGTGACCCTTGGTCACAAGTTTGTTCTCGATTCTTGCTCGATTCTCATACCTTGAAATTTCAATCGTGCGTGATTTGTGAACATGTGATTTGTTAAACCTGTAATCGAAGCATTATTCGAGTTACGAGAAATAGGTCCAACGTTGTACAAAAAAGGAGCTAACACTCTTAGCATAAATCAAAAATACGGAAACAAAACACCCGGGTGAAAACAAATCTTCCTTTGAACTGAAAGTCGATTTTTACAATTGATATTATACTTAAATACTTGGAATATAAAATGAGCGCGTAAATATTTCAAAGATCTTCCTCGTGAATTATTTATAGAGAATCTCTCGGGGGCTCTCACGTTCAAAGTACAGGATTAAGTCGATAACATGATTTTATAGCGGCGATGTATCACATTCACTCCGAGTAACTTATCAAATAAATATTCAAACACAATAAAAAATATGTTAAGATACCCTATATCTACGTCATTTTTCATTGCGGGTTCAGGTTACTTTAGTACAGAGCTTGCCATCCGAATATTTTTTTTCATGTACTCATACAACCTATCAATCCAATTTGTCAACGTCAACTGGCGACTAAGCAATTTGACTAGACGCTCAGTATGTTATCCGAAAAGTCCTACGAGTACATACGTCCTAGCAATAGATGCCGACCCCTTCTGTATATCTTTTTGTCCTTGAACTTGGCTCTGATCTCACATTTATGTTTTTGAAAACCTTAATGATTAACACACGTAAGTCCTAGACCTAAAAACTTAAATCAAAGACTAGAACAACGCTGATGTAATACTAAAGTGTTCGACTTCATTGCCACGCCAGATGGTTGTCTAAGCTAACCACCTGCCGTAACAAACTTGGCAGAAGCGAGAGCCAAGTGTTCATAAGCTGAGGCTTACATTGTGTTCGTTTAATAACTCTTATGTAAGTGTTTTGCTGAAGACACAATATCTGAAAATCTCTCTATAAGTTGGGCTCCATTGATTTCCTTGCTTCACGCAAATATTGTTCATGTTTATGTACCGTCGAAGAAATTGATTCATAGGTGGACCTACGTCATTTGGTAGGGTTATGTCAATTCAATGGTAGTTGTGATCGGTCGGCTGAGTTTGACATAACGCAACCAAATCCAGACCAGCCTAAGGCGTAGCGCAGACAACAGACTATCCGTGACGCACTTTTTAGTATCTGGGAAATAGAACTTATGCAATTATATGCAGTAACGCACACGACGCGCAAAAAGTCCACATATAATTGCATAGGTTCTATTTCCACAGACAAAAAGTGCGTCACGGATAGTCTGTCGTCTGCGCTGCGCCTAAGGATAACTTCTCTGATGATAAAAGATCGTAATTCAAAACAATAAAACAGATATTATGCTTCGGTAGGTCCTTGTCAACCACTTTAGTTTTTACTAGATGATGCCCGCAACTCCGTTGCGCCAAAATTCGTTTATCGCGCGGAAACCGTACATTTTTCCGGGATAAAAAGTATCCTATGTCCTTTCCCGGGACCCAAGTTATCTCTTTGCCAAATTTCAGCAAAATCGGTTCAGCGGTTTGAGCGTGAAGCGGTAACAGACAGACAGACAGACACACTTTCGCATTTATAATATTAGTATGGATGTACTCTTAGTCGCTTGGTTTTTGGGCGATGGTTGGTTGGATGGTTATTTCACGGCCTAATCACACGATTTAGTATGTGTAAAATAGGCTTAAAGCCAGATAATATTAGCTGCCCTAAAAATGTGATTTCAATTTTACGCCATCTTAGGCCAAGGGCATTTGCGTATCGAACCCATATCACCGCAAACACTTTTCCTGTTTGAGACTGACAATGCTTCTATAAGCCAGCGTAACATTACCAAAATCTAAACGGTGTATCGAAGGACAAAAATTCATAGAAAATGTCAAAATTTGTAAGATATTCTTTTCCTCGTTTGTTGATTATAGCATAATTTACGATTTTCAGCCTTATCAGACAGTAGAAATGTAACCTTTGGAATGTTTTTGAAGTCAAGCAGATTTTACACCGCATCTACATATTGTACTGTCTAAGAACTTGATTCTTAGGCAGTTGAAGGACCTTCGTCACATGGTAGGCTTATGTCAATTGCATCTTAGCTGTGATCGTTCGGATGGGTTTGACGTAACGCGACCAAATGACTTAGGTACCTACTCCATCTAGGAATCAACTTCTCTGATAGAACATTTAGGTACAACGTCTACACGCCCGGTTTTTACACTTCACAATGGACCATGCGAAATCCTACCCTTTTTTAAATAATCCGTGAGCATGCATCCCGATCACCACAACTTAAACCACCCACAGAGATATTCATCACTCCACAAAGTGACTATTTTCGCGAACTGTGAGTCTCAAACTTAAAGTCATTGTATGTTTAAGATTGGATTCTATAAATAACTCACAGCGTTCTCCCCTCGCGACATATTATGAAGGGCGTTACATCATTACCCCGGTTCAAGGTCCTGTCATTCTGTCACGTCACTCCTGTAATTACAATGCCAATCACGTCACGTGACTGTTTTCAATTACTTGTAATGTCTTCATATATTTTTATAAGAGAACTCCACGTTGGCTCATTGGTGAACCAACACAAGCGATAACGAATATTCGTTTAGGGAGATCGCAGACTCGATCACACAAAAAGTGTGCCGTCTGCGATCGCCCTTATGATTGCTCATGAACCACTCTTCAAAATATCCGACATTGTACCATCAAAGAAATTAATTCATAGGCAGTTGACGGACCTACGTCATTTGGACGGGTTATGTGATACGTCAATTCAATGCTTGCCGTGATCTGTCGCCTGGGTTTGACATAATGCGACATCATAATAATTATGGTAAAACAACGCATGGTGGATCAGCTGCAATTTATCTATGTGTACCTACTATTCGGTAATAGTTGTACAACATCAATTATTAAAATCGCCATGATAATCATATTATGATGTCTGTGTAATAATTATTATATTATAACTATTCTTTGATTAGATGCCTTAAATAACAACTACCTCTTCTGCATAATAATATATGCAATATGCATAATATTAATAAGTAGATATTATTATGATATTCAAATTTTTCACCTGAATGTTTATCCACCCGAAAACTGTTACTAGCTGAATAAAATAATAGCCATTAAAATATTCAAGGATGTCTGCTGATAAACCAACTATAACCTAGTTCAATATTATCGACTGTAATAAAATTTCTAATTTAATGTTCTCTGTTTCAGGTAAACAGCCAATTTGTTGCTACAATTAGGTATGATATCAATTTTATTATTACTAATTATTCTATGCATATTAATAGAGGTGTATGAACTACATTGTACCAAAAATGTAAAAAAAAAACAAACAATTGCAGTTTGGAGTGGCGGCGGAAGTAACAATTAAATAGCAGCAGAAGTAGGCATCCGTTTTTTTCGCTGCGGCAAAATGAGAGGATATTACTGCCTCTCCTGCACCGCGCTGGCGGACTACCTTCCTCTTAGTTACGACTTCGATCAGCCCTACTAGACAAGTGGTTTTGTTGGCAGTTACGATAATGGCTTGCCACTTGTCTAGTAGAGCTGATCACATGTTCTGACGCGAGATTAACATTTTTCAGCCATTAAGGCTGCTCTCTCGAAAAAAGCGTGCAGATGAAACAACTTTTCATCGGCATTAACAGAGAAATTATATCTGAAAAAAAATAATTAGTAATCTACATGCTATGATACGTAATTTGGTTTTGCCATATTTTTTCTATCGGTACATAATAAAGAAATAAAAAACCAAATCACCTCCAAATCGTTGAATGAAACCACTTTATTCCTTCATTATTTATCAAAAGAATATATAAAAAATATCTACTGCTTTGCAATACATAAGTTAATAATTTGGTTTTGTAACTTTTTTAAAATAGAATAATATGTATTATAGTAAGCCTTAAAAAGGTTTTTTCTCCTATTCGCCCTATCATGGACGCTGCGAGCGTCGTAACCGCCACCGTACAAGGCGCGCTGTTATGAATGTTATTTTAATGTCATTTACGTCGATACTCGCACTGACAGACAATCGACCTGCTATTATACTACTGCTATCGAATTTAGGGAGAGAGGGCCCTTGAAAATGGATAACACCGCTATAGAAATTTGTTTAGCTTCAAAAACTTTTAGTCATGTTGTGAATATCTGACTGATGTGACAGAGCCTTCACTCGTTATCGTGAGGGTGTGAAGCCAAACGCACTTCCTCCTCATATTCATGTGATGTGACAACAATAATGGACAATTACACGTGATAGTATCTTAATCCTCACACTTGATTGTCCTTTTGACAAGAATATTATTTTAACTGCCATGGAAGCTATGGTACTTTACGAGATATTGTATTGATTATGTAGACAAAAGCCTCCATATGTATATTTTATTTTAATTTTGATATAGACGTTTTTTATTAAACTTTATTATTAAAAGTCAAGAAATATCCGAGTTTATGTAGGTATTTATTTCATGTTTTCATTTCCGAGTTTATGTCTTATTACAAAAAAAAATATTATCCGTTTAAATAAGTAATCAAATTAATGTTTATGAAGTATGTCTAAAGACTTATAAAATATATTCATTGACCTTATCAATGAATCAGTGAAAAATGTTGATCCTTCAAAAAGGAATAATAACATCTAGATTCTAGACCGAACTACGATTTTTAACCCAAATCTGATGAATGTTAACAAAAGTACCTACACCATTTAACCCTTGATGGGTTAAATGGTGTATTTTTGTTAACATTCATCAGCCCCATAAGCTCACTGGTGAGCGAGACACAATAGAATAACAATAGATTTCCAAGAATCCACGATTAAAGGAAATGATTATTTCCTTTGCTCGTGGATTCTTAGGATGATTCCTTGATTTTCCATTGAATCTTCAATTAATACACAGTAGTTATATTAAGTATTCATAATTGCTATTATCTTAGATCAATAACCCAGGCTGTTTTTTACAACTTATTACTATTCAGTCCCGATATCTGGCCCATTGTTACTTCACAATGCAAGGGCAGAGTGCACCGATTCTTATTAACATCGTAACAACACGATACTGGTTTTGACCCACATTCTAGCTGTGAAGATTGTTCATTATTATCATGTAAAAACAAACACTTTATAAAGGTCTAAAGAAACTGAAGTAATTTTAGAGATTTTTTTATATAGATTTCAATATTCGTCAATGTAGTAGAGCCTCCGTCTGTTGTGCGCCTTTGCATCTCTTAGTGTAATTTAGACCATAGTCCAATTTCGAGGACGCACCACAATTTTTTACAGATTTTGACTGATGCGGTGATACTCTAGTAACTTGCCAGTCATCAGTCTTGCTACACGTTCTAACTCATGCAAATCGATCTATGTAAATGGATCATAATATCAAGATTACTAGCATTCAAAGTATGAAGACTCGCATTATAAAGCACGTCCGTTGGGCGAAAATTCATTTATCGCATGGCAACCGAAAATTTTCCGGAGTAAAAAGTATCCTATGTCTTTTCTCGGGACTCAAAGTCTCAGCTAAATCGGTTCAGTGGTTTGGACGTAAAACGGTAACAGACAGATAGACACGCTTTCGCATTTATAATATTACATAATAGTACTAGCTGTCCCGGTGAACTTCGTGTCACAGCTCACTTTAAAACCTTCCCTGGACTTCTACGAATATTTTAAGACCAAAATCAGCCCGATCCGTTTAGCCGTTTTCGAGTTTTAGCGCGACTAACACATTTGAAAATCTATCTTATATATAAAACTAGCTGTCCCGGTGAACTTCGTGTCACAGGTCACTTTAAAACCTTCCCTGGACTTCTACGAATATTTTAAGACTAAAATCAACCCGATCCGTTTAGCCGTTTTCGAGTTTTAGCGCGACTAACACATTTGAAAATCCATTTTATATAAGATTCTGGTGTCACAATGTTAGTCCACGAACTCCTCCGAAACGGCTTTACTGATTTTCAGTAGGTCTGAGAATCGGCTACTGGGTACTTTATATATTGATACTAGCGACCCGCCCCGGCGTCGCACGGGTATAAAATATATAGCCACTGAAAAAATATGCCTATAGCCTTCCTCAATAAATGAGATATCTAACACTTAAATAATTTTTCAAATCGGACCAGTAGTTCCTGAGATAAGCGCATTCAAGTTAGCCCTTTCAAATAATTTTCCCCGTTTTTTACACATTTTCCTCTATTTCTTCGCTCCTATTAGTCTTAGCGTGATAAAATATAGCCTATAACCTTCCTCGATAAATGGGCTAACTGACACTGTAAGAATCATAAAAATCCGTTGCGTAGTTTTAAAGATTAAAGGGAATAAAGGGACATGAGGGAAAAAAAGGCGACTTTGTTTCATAATAAGTATAGAAGTGCATTTGTTGAATAAATAGTAGTAAATTATTACAACTCAAGTCTGAGGGCGACCATTTTTTGTGCGACGGGATAGCGATAGACGTTGCTATGGTAACATACTTATTTAGTCACTTAAAAAAATATATGAGCGAAATATTTAGGGTAGACTGGGTACGTTTGTGCCAGGTTACGGTTGTGAAAGTCGTCATAACAGCGAAACTATACGGAATATGGGGATGGGTGCTAAGAGAGAAAGACGCGTCTTGCAAGTCTGAATGCTTCTCCTAGCATTGCTTTTGCCAGCACTTGACGATAACGTTATCAGGGGCCTACATTGTTTTTTAACCGTCAAAAGTAGGTTTTCCGCTTGGTTTATTTTTATGTTTACTATTATTTGTATACAAATAACCTATATCGCTTATTTTCTTGTGATAAGTTGATCATTAGTAGTTAACTGCGAGTGATTATTTGTTACGTAAATCGTCTAGCCGATTCGTGGCGATTGTTTAATAATTGAAATTCTGTGTTGGGTACGGTTGTGACAAATCTTATGGGTACGGTTGTGACATACATTTATCCTATCTTTTTTCTTAGATGTCCTAAAAATGCTTACAGAAGTCAATACAAAAATACTTACGAAAAAGTCAAATGTAGGACTTATTTACAGAGAACGGCGAAATTCGTCAAATTAATCGGATGTCGTTGTTTTGGTCGATAAATATGTTTAAAAATAGAATATCTAATTCTATTGATACGCTAGATGAATTTGTTTAGAATAGTGTTTATGGTGTTTTATGGTACAATTTTATTGAAATAAAAATTATATCAACAATTTTTTGTAGATGTCACTACTGACTCCAGCCACTGTCACAACCGACCTTGGGTTGTGGTCGGTTGTGACAAGTTCCCTCTTTCTTTAAAATTTGATTCCATGACTAATACATCGTATTTTGGCATGATATAATTGTATTTTTATGTAGCCAAATAAATAAACTATGGTTTGTGACAAAATTTTCCCAGCTGACTGTAAAACTAACAAAATTATTGGCCTTCAAACCAAAATTGTCACATCCGTACCCAGTCTACCCTACTTTATATTATGGCAAAGCAACGTTTGCCGGGACAGCTAGTTTTTTATATATAAAGAAGATATCGCCCGTGTTATTTTATTGAATTAGTGACTAAATAAGTATGTCACCATGGCAACGTCCATCGCTATCCCATGACCCGCGTCGCATAAATAATGGTCGCTTGTCTATAGAGACAAATAATTTGCAATAAAATAAAATTGCGACTATAATTAAAGATCTAAGCTGTCCTATCTCTCAAGTTGGAAAAAAGCACACATTAAAAAAGATACATTAAAATCGGTTAAGTTGTTTAGGAATCCATCGCGGACAAACATCGTGACAGGAGATTTATATATATTAGATGGATCTACGTAACGGCTAAACAGACAATAAGCTAATGAACCGCCTATGTCACTCCTCTTGGCAATCTCAGCTATCTCGTTATTATTTCAAGCGTGTCACAGTAAGGAGCTTATGGCATCTGGTCCCTACAATATTAGCCCTAGTGTTCAGTTTGAGCCGTCTTGCAGCTTGCCAAGAAGTATTTAGCTTGTCAATTGTAGTGGCTTGACAGACATTACTTGCTTAGTGTTTGTATTCGTCATTGAAATCTATATATTATCATTGCAGATTATTCATCATTATCATCTTTTTAAAGTACCTACGTCTTTTACGATTTTTCGACTGTTTATGACTATATTATATCTATTTACTTAATTTCAGTCTTCTCTTATACCAACGATAAAAAGTTAATTTGCACAACACTAAAATTAAGCACGTATTTACTTTGTTCAAAAACAATAATTTTGTAAAAAATCATTGCAATTGTTGTTTACATGTTTATTGTGGAATTACAATATTATGTTTTTCTTTCTTTTATAACATAAATAAATCTATGTTTCAAGTATTAAATAAATAACCACAATTTTAGGATCCACAATATCTACATTCTTTAATCCCGTTATTGTAACCGAGTTTTCATTCATAAAAGTACAATAATTTAAATTGGACGTATTAAGGACAAAGCAAAGTCAGACTTCTAAATAAGAAAGTTTTAACACACTTTATTTATAAAGTAAACCAGATAAAGCTAAGTAGACCTTTTTACTTTCTTTGATAAATGTTTGTCTAAGTTTTATCACATAATATAAAACTTCCACTATAAGATTGTACTTACCTATATTATGTAGGATTAGCTATAACGTTTGTCTTTAATAACAACTGTTATTAAAGACTTACAATATTCCGACGTCAAATACTCGAAATGTAATCTAGTAATGCTCATAATTTGTATTACAGATGTCAGTATTTCTACACGTGTAGTAATTGCCGAGGAAATTAGATTTTAAGCTGTTGAAGAGTTATTGCAGCTGGGTTCGACCTTTGCACCTATTCATGTCTTTATTTGAAGTCAAATAACTACACATCACGAATGCATTGACTCATCTTTTGAAGTGTAACCTCAATTCTCATATTGTAAGAAGTATTCTATACTTAAAATTACCGGCTCGTATATAGGAACTCTGAAGGTTGAAGGCAAAATATTAGACCCTTATATTAACTAGTCAAGGTTCGTTTTAAACGACTTCAAAAAAGGTGGTAATAATCAATTCGATCCATATATGTATGTCATATTTCCATAACTGCCTAGTTTTCGTAATTAAGTCCGCTTTCAGTATTTTTTACGTAGATACTATGTGTGTGTAACTGTGTACTTAGGGAATGCTGCAAGTTTCATCAAAATTAGTTTAGTAGTTTTTGAGGTAGGTAATTTTGAATTCGGTTTGATTTTTTTTAAATATTATGTTTGTAATGCGACGCTTCCTATATGCGAGAGAAAGACAAGTAGACAAGTAGACCCTGTATAGATTATTATATTCGGTGCATAATTTTTATTTGTAAGTGGGCTAGCAGATAATTATTGTAAAGTAAAAGAAATATAAATAATAATGTAATGTAATACTTACACCAACAAGATGGGAACGTCCAACAGTACGTTTATGGCCCTATATTTTTATCATTTTATCGTCCTAGTTAAACATTTACGACGCTTTATAATCCACATAAAGATTATAATGGCATATTTATGATTACCACCGATAAATCTAATGATTACGATTTTAAGTCGCATCAAATTGTCAGAGTTTATGCATATAACCCGGAAATTAGGTGACAGATGCAATATCTTCAACCTTTTAGTGCTTCAATATATTCTCTATTATTGCTAGTCACGATTCCTGGTTCGTATTTGCATTATGTACATGGATATACAGCTGTTAAATCAAATACTCGTAAATCTGTGTAGGATTTACTGATAGTTTTCTATAAGAAATATACAGTGTATTAGTTGCTAAATAATTTTGAAGATTGGTACTTCGTGGTTCCATTGCATTTAGTGTCTAATGTTATGAACGTTCTTCTTTTTTTAATAAAATCAATGTCGCCCGTCCGTGGACACTTGCAACATTAGAAGAGCTGCTGCTGCAGGTGCGTTGCCGGCCTTTTAAGAGGGAATACGCTCTCTTCTTAAAATTCGTATTGGTCCGGAAATACTGCCGGTGACAGTTCCAGAGTTTCAGTGCGCAGCAGAAAGTTACGCGAAAATGCACGGTGAGAGACTGCCACTCATCAAAGCGATGAGGATGATATATTTTTATACATTGTATTTTGTAAATACCTACAAAATTTTTAACTAATGGTTTTGACCCAACGATAGCCTAGTGTTTCAACTTGATACCTAAGTAATAAATACTAAGACCTCGACCTGAACAGCAAAAGTAATATTTTAGTGTGTTATATCTTTCGTACTCGCAGCACCTTGAATAGATAAATAGATGGAACTGTTACCCAACTTCGGGCGGATCGCTCGCCTCCATAAACATCACTTTCAATATTTACAGTTTGTTCGCAACAGTAACTATCGGAAGTTTGTTTGAAAATTTTCATATTTTATGTAAAACTAGGCGTTCCGCGCGGCATCGCCCGCGTAACTTAGGAATTTCACGAAAACTGTTCATTTTCCTGCAAAGAAAATAGCCTTTGTCCCTCCACGTGGTTTACTTATTTGTGCTTATTTGTACTTATTTATACTTATTTAATATCAACAATATTTATGTTATTTGTGCCAAATAACATAAATATCGGTCCAGTAGTCCGTCAGTAGTAGCTAAGCACATCAAATAATTTTCACTTATAATATCACAAGAGCTTCAAAATTATCGGGTATTTCCCGATAGGTTCGTTGCAAACAAATGAAGGATTCAAGTTTTTCAGGTTAAAAAATCACGAGCGCGAAGCGCGAGTGATTTTTCCTGAAAAACTTGACGACTTTATTTGTTTGCAGGGAACCTTGAGGGAAATGCCAGATAATTTTGAAGCTCGTGTGGTATTCGGGGGATTATTTTTTCGTCCCAAATGTCGGCCAATAGAATTGCACCATTCGACGTCACGTGGTAACCAGAGAAAATTTTCAAAAAATTATCACTTGTAATACCACAAGAGCTTCAAAATTATCGGGTATTTCCCGATAGGTTCGTTGCAAACAAATGAAGGATTCAAGTTTTTCAGGTTAAAAAATCACGAGCGCGAAGCGCGAGTGATTTTTCCTGAAAAACGCTTCGCGCTCGTGATTTTTTAACCTGAAAAACTTGACGACTTTATTTATTTGCAGGGAACCTTGAGGGAAATGCCAGATAATTTTGAAGCTCGTGTGGTGTTCGGGGGATTATTTTTCCGCCCCAAATGTCGGCCAATAGAATTGCACCATTCGACGTCACGTGGTAACCAGAGAAAATTTTCAAAAAATTATCAGTATAATACCATGTAGGTTGTACCACGTGACGTCGAATGGTGCAATTCTATTGGTCGATATTTGGGTCGGAAAAATAATCCCCGTTATTTTCACATTTAATATTTAATTTACTTTCTATTTACTTTCAACATTTTACATTAAATTAAAAAAAAAGTTTGTTTTCGAAATGTAAAGTGCTCAAAATTCTTCCATAAAATTACTTCGTTTCGAAATTCGAATAAATGGTCGTCGAACTTCAAACACGTTTATACATAACACTAGACTTATTCTGACCTTGCTGATCCGAGAACTGTTGAGCAAAGTGCTAATTTCATTAGCGAGTAACGTCTAATTCTTTGTAATTACTTCATTTAGCGATAATAAAAATTGTAAGGAGCAAACAATACTTGATATCTATTACATATCACACTAAAATTCGCACCTTGCTGGTTTTTAATCTATTTATTTAAAAATGAATTTAAAATGTTGTTAGTCTCGCTAAAACTCGAGTACGGCTGAATGGATTTAGCTAATTTTAGTCTAAAGTCCAGGGAAGGTTTAGTTATACGGTTTTTAATAAGAAGGGCATACGGTTTGTAATAAATAAACAATATGAAATCTGCAGTATCCAGAAGTTCATTCTGGTACGTAATCTTTAACTGTTCACATTACACATCTTTAACTATTAAGAATAGATTAAGCTGTAATGTTGAGTTAAAATAGTTTATTTAGGGTAAGGTCACATTTTCGCAATAGCCCAAAAACGGTAAATCATCGAGGAAGTAAAAATAACATCAAAGAAGGTCGTATAAAACTCGAAACGACGAAGAATTAGTATTCTGACATTGAATTTGACTTTGAGGAGAAAAAACCAGTGTTCCATGAAGCTATGAATTGCGTAAATACATTGTTTCAAAGACTAATAATTAAAAATGTAGTGAATGCAGTGGGTAACTTATAATAATTTTAAAATGTCTTTTTTAGCATAAATAGCGGCTTTAGGGTGAAGCCAAATGAGCGTAATTTGTGAGTTGTGAGTCGCAGAATTTCGGCTGGCAGAAATTCTGCTACATTTATATTTGTATGAAGTCCTGTTTGATTCACACGAGCGTAATTTCGTGAGTCATGATTTATGTGAAAAGATACTTATGCGACCGAAATTATGCGACTCACAACACACAAATTACGCTCGTTTGGCCTTGCCCTTCGGACTGAAAAAAATATTTGAAATAAAAAAAACTAAGATCTATGTACAGCCAGATACTTATGCTAGACAAGGAAGTTGGTGAGTTAAAAGGTTTATTCAATTTACTTGGGAAAAAATTAGCAAATGCCCATATGTTGTAAAATGTTAGTTATCAACTTCATCCAGTTACGTCTTCAACTATGAGAGGTTCTGAGTCTACCAATTAACCGAACAAAATATGTGTTATTAGCTATTGTTGTAGCCTGAATTATGTTTTCTAAAGTGGGTATCTCCATTGTTCCGGAAACTACTTGATGTTCGTATATTTGCAATTCTCCTATTTGGGCGCTTGAAGCTTCAAATATATTTTAAGATCGAAATCTGTATACATCCAATTAGTAAGTTTCAATTGAATCAACAATATTACTAGGAGTATCCATACTCATGTATCTATAGGAAAGTGAATCTTGTCTGTTACCTCTTCACTCCCAAGACGCTGAATCGATTTCTCACCCTAAAGTAAAATCCCATCGTTTTGTAACACTTTGTATAGGAATCATTATTTTAGTGAAAAACATCATTAGGGGCTGATTAGACGCGTCTACTAAGATATCACGTGTTTAATATATTCGTTGTATATTCTCGTAATATACATAATTATAGCAATTATTATAATAAGCATGTACAGAAACTGGGGATTTCCAATTAGATACTTCGCACGTTTATCATCCCATAGCTATAGTGGCAATGAATGTGATTCATGAACTGACGATTCTTTACGTAATAATATTATAATCGAGAATTCACTGTGAAAATAGCAGCGCTGTTTTTTATTGTGATTTGTAGCGAACTCTACAAAGGACCTATACTCATCCTAAAATTATCTCCTTGTTTTGTTACATTTTGGTAGCAGGCGCTTCACCTCACAACGGAGTAATGCTCGTCGGGACCCGTGTATTCGCCAGCTGCAGGAGTCAGGAACATCGCAGTGTTTTAGTGGGTAGGGCCGCGGCACTCACCATCTTTGCCGCGGCGAGCCCCACATATCCGCAGCGGGAGTCCCCATTCCCTGCGTTGAATGCGTCACGGCATTTCACTGCGTGAAAAAAAAAGGCGCTTCACCTCAGTTAATTATTGTTGTACAGTGTCTATATATTAAAATATAAATAAAATAAACACATAATATACGATTTAGTATTGCTATGGTTCTATACTCTCTATAATATATTATGTTTCTTTCAAGTCTCAAGTTTTGTGATTCGTAAGACGTAATGCTAATGATTTTCTTTTTTCTATGTCGGCAATTTGCAATTCATTGCTATAAAATATATATGTAGTAACTTTTTTCTGCTTACTGCTTATAATATTATGCATACGTAGTCTTATTATTTACTACTCCTCATCATAGGTTTTATTCTTACTTTTTTCTTTACCTACTATTTTTTGTACACGTAAGCACACTATACTATGACGTAAGTGTAAGTTTAACAGTTGACATCGTGATGTTAAATTCATCTCAATTTTGAGCATCAGCTGTTACCGTTCAATTGTTTAAAGTGATGTGAGGGTTTTATTTTAATGGCGTGATTGAGGCGACCTAGAAAACTTTAATTGGCTCAATTATATTGCCGATTTATAGGATTGGATTGGTTTTTAAACTTGGTGTAACATTAACGTTGGAAATTGTTACAATAATGTTTCTTATTTATAAGAATTAATGAGGTAAAGTAGTTTTGTGGTCTGTAACAGTTTTGTTACGTTTTAGTACTAGATGTTCCTGAATTGTAGAAAAAGCTTTTCTATAACATAGACTTTCTATAGTCTTCACGAACAGAATATAATTCCGTCACCGTAAGCTAAACAGCATTTTTCGGATCAGCTAGTAGTAGTAGGAATAATATGTACAACGTTTTGTTGAACTCCATGTTTTTAAAAAATTCATTCATTATCATGAAGAAAATTATTTTATGTTAATTATTTCTAGTTTAAATTCATACTAATATAAAAAATGCGAACGTATGTCTGTCTGTTGGTCTGTTTATAACCTCTTCACGCCCATACCGCTGAAATGGTTTGTTTGAAATTTGGTATAGATTTTGGTTAGATACTTTGAGTCCCGGGAAAGGACATAGGATACTTTTTATCTCGGAAAAATCCTCTTAATTAATCATTTAATGGAATCAATTTTTTTATTTAAATACATAATTAATACTGTATAAATTATATAATTAATCTTTTAACAATTTAAACACTAAAAAAACAATCTAAAACAAATATATACCAACTTAAAATATAAAAACTATAAAAAGAAAAACTTCCGCAGGTCATCCCCATCTGGCAGAGTGCCTAGCAAGCTGACAGCATTGCCACGTTGGATGGCAATTGCTATCCGCTGTGCCAGGTAGCTCCCGGCTCTGTGGTCTCGGGTGGCTTCAATAAGCTTCTTAGATATCTGTCTAAAAAGCTTATATGCCCCCGGCCCCCATGCGCCTATGGTTTCCACCCCAAACGGTTCAAATATGAGATCTGCACTGAGGTTCTCATATTTGTGCCGCTTGAGGTTTTCTGCTTGGTTTGCGGCTGCGCCCGCACATCTCTAGGTGCCCTGAACATGGGACGAGGCCAGTGTGTCAACACAAGTAGCGTCCCACACAAAGGCCCGTCCCACGTTCCAGGGGACCAGGGTCATTCCGTCGGGTCTCTTTCCATCGTCGCGCGCCAAAGAGGGCTCCAGTATCGCTGGCACGCCGGCAGTGACAAGAGCCCGACGAATGAGGTCGTTCAGGGTGTGATGCCGCGAAAAGCGTCCAGCGCTTCGCGAGCAGCACAATCCGTGGTGACCGTAGCTGTCTACGTGCGCGCCGCAAACACACTGATGGGGGATGACATGGGGAGCACCAAGACGCAGGGCAGTGGCTAGGCGGAATGTGTTACGGTCCAGCAATGTTCCTGTATTTTTAATGGTAGTGCCTGCAGCCAAGCTCCCGACGATACGATACGATTTTCTTTTTTCGTTGAATATAAAAATGGATTTTTCAATTGTGTTAGTAACTCGATAACGGCTGGACCGATTTGGCTAATTTTAGTCTTAAAAATGATCGGGAAGTCCAGGGAAGGTTTATAAGTGACACGAAGTTCACCGAGACATCTAGTATTTAATATAAAATTATAATTTCTAGTTTAATAAAGTAACATAATTAAAACGTTTGCATGTAATACACTCCCTTTCGAGCTACATGAAGTAGCATGATCACGTAATTATCTGCTATTTATTCTCGTTTCCATACTTAACTGTAATTATTATATCGTTTCAATACAATCACCGGGAGAAGTATGTCATTGCTGTATATAACTGCACGATTATTCCATATTTATGACTGATGTTACTGGAAATAAGAATTATTATGTGGTTATTTGTTATTTAAATCATTTACGGTTTAAAAATGTTAACTTCTTATTGAATCATAATACCAACGACACAAGGATAATTATTATGTAAAAACTATGGGGTAAAATATGAATGAATGGATCGTTCTGATGCGCCTTTTTCCTTATGATTTATGACATAATAATTCTGTTTATTTGTTTGATTTTTATTGACATTTATGCTCAAATCCATTCGCTAGATTTAAACCTTGTACATAAGTTTAACTTCGTCTACTTTTGATATAATACCTATTTGCTTCTGTGGTTGGACCAAATTTTTTATACAAAAGAGACTTTTTTAAACAAAGGAGAATCTTCTAGTGAAATACTAATGTCTCTGTCTTGTTACTTTATCTCCAGATACCTATATTAAAATCTCAACTTAAAATCATATTTCTCCTTTCTTCTTTGGTCCTATTTGCAACTATTACATAAGTTATCATTTTTAGCAGATTAAATATTTCAATTACAAAAACCCTAAATTCAAATACTTAATGATCATTAAATCACGGTAGTTTCATAGTCATGGCAGTCGTGATGCGTGCTTATACCACAAATATATCATCATTAGTTATATCTTCATAACTCATTATGTACAGGATGCAGCCTGTATGATGTCATCAATTATTGTATTTACCTTGTATGTTATTATTGTTAAGTGAATAATAAAACTCTAATTAGACCTTAGAGCGTAGTCTTCGCTACTTAAACTTTAAGTACTATTAAAAGCAGTAACGTGCACAGGTTCTTAGATATCATCGACTAGTTTTTCTATTGATCTTGTTTACTATAGATCAAACTTTAATAAAAATATCGAGGAGAGTTTTTATATAATATATAAAAACTCTCCTCATTAAAACCAAAACGTTCGACGCGGAATCCACAGCAAACAAAGCCGGCGACGAACGATTTGCTTTAGCGAAATCTCTTTTAGCCGAATTTCCATTAACAAAAATAGATATTGTTTAGTGAAATGTCGCGTCGAATTTCCAACGTCAACAAAAGACCCCAACTGAGCCCATTGTCCTCCGCTTCATAACGCCGAATACCTTTCATTCGCAGCTTTGTAATAACGCGCCCCGTCCTGAAACCGACGGACGGCTACCCCGGGGGGCGACCACGTGTGTATACATCTGTCTCTTTCTAACCACGTATATGTCACGTCGCCCCGTCCCTCTCTCGCCGAACAGCGCACGCATTGCAGGTGAACTCTACTATGTAATGTCCCTCAGTTGCTTTTTGACCGCGAAGCGAGTGGGTCGCGTCACATCACAGATTGTTTCCCGCGAAAATTTACGTACGATTTTCTTTTTCCGTTGATTAATCGCGATTCAGTTGTTTCAAACGCCAGTGAGCTGTTCGAGTGTATGTAGAGCGTGGTTTTGAGTATTTGTGATTTTCTGCAATTTTCTCCTGAAGCTGAAACATCTTGACGGATTGCGTTTATCATCTGAAAAAAAGTGAGTATTTTCATTGCAATAAATTCGAAACAGCTTATAAAACACTTTACAAAAATGTTTTACTTTATGAAAACACTTTACAAAAATGTTTTATTGGCTGAGAAAACGCAGCGATAAAGTCATGCAAATTTTCCTCGTAATTTTTACAGCCGGCAAGATTGATGCATTTTCGGGTCGCATGTTTCATACGATTTGTAAAATCGTGGAAACATTTATTTGACATTCATTAGTTTTAATAATAAATTGTTTCATAAAAAACGGTGCACCTGAATTTATAATTAAAATTAAAAATTTATTTATAATTACAGCTGTACACGGTCAGTAAATTTTTCATTTATCGCGTGATATTTACGACGAATGTAGTTCGATATAATTTACGTGGGTAGTTTAAGCATACTTAAAGCTTTGTATGATACCATTTCATTTTTTGTACCATTATTTATGTATTTTGATTTTTCGCAATACAATTTATAGCTGCATTTCAAGAATTAATTTTGCTGAAGTAGCTTTATGGTTTATAGGAAGGAGGATTTTTCAGAAATATTTAAACAATTAAAAACAATATATAGAGCTATCCATAAGTACAAGTTGCCCAAGTTTTGTCTCGATTGAGAAAAAAGTGAGCGATTTAAAATATCTTTAACTTCGTCCTTACTCTACATTTTTGCTAGATAATCTTTATTACCCTGGAAATTATAGTATATCAATATTTTATTGTGTAAGTTAAATAATTTATTTGCCGACAAGCTATTTTAAAACGTTTGTACTTCGTAGTTTTTAGCTGTTGCTTAGGCGTAAAAATATTGTTGGAAAATGTAGAGACGCTGCATTTTCTTACGTTACCAACTAAAATTTATATACGCTTATTATAATTTAGAAGCCTACGTTCATATTGTTCATAATATATTAACTATCATTATTGTAATATTCTTATAACTTACGATTATTTATTTATATCAAAGATTTGAAAATTAGACCAGTACTTTATTTAAAAACGAAATTATGCCAACAGTTTAAAATGAGACTACATTATTTTCTTTATGAAAAACTAGTTGATGCCCGCAACTCCGTCCCACAGAAATAATTCCTATATCGGAAGCGCACGTTTTTGCACATGATGCTCACAGTTTTTAATTAAGTAAATTAAAAACTTAGATTTAAAACAATAATTATTTTTGTATCCAAAGATCTAAAAATGATATCATAAGATAGATGTGCCCGTAAATAAAATTCCTACAATGTAGTCTCAAAACATTATTGATCGATTTCGATTGTGGCTGATGGATGTACCTTAGTATTCCCACGGCAACCCTGCTTTTTCTAGTAGTGTTGATTCAAAAATAAATAGCGAGTGGCGCAACCTGTTCTCTTTATTGGCTTGAGAATAACTTGGAAAGTGTTTTTATTTATAGATTTTCTATTTGCAAACGTACTTAGAGTTTTATTTTGCACTTAGACATATCGATAGTTTTTTCTTATCGTTGTCGTTTCCGTTTATAACCTTAGATTAAAATGAAGATATATTGGGAACATGTTCGGTAGGAATATAAGAAAAAGAGAGAATAGAAAAAAATATTTCGAATTAAAGTCTAAAATCTATTAAAGATTCGATTTAAAGTCATTTTACGAGGGATTTAAAAGGGAATTGTATAATTGGTGAAAATACTTTTAAGAACATGGTGACAAAATAATTTTGAAAAACAATTTTGTTCATTTGTAAGTATTAAACCATCAATCAAATGCCCTTGAAGAGGTAATACATGCTAACGACGCAGAGACGCTAACAACTATAATAAAAGTCTGAATGATTTTCGACTTTTTAACCTCTTGCTCCATCTAATAATATATGTTTAATTATCATTAATTTACTGTTCATTGTTTACAAGTCCGTGTTAACAGGTACCAATGTTAGCCAATATTATTGTGATACATCCGCCGATGTTAGGAACCGGTTACCGGTGGAGTTATTTACGTTGAATATATTAACATTGACCTCCTAAACTGACGATAGTTAAAAAAATTCACCTGTTTTATATGCTAATTTTGTATAGACTACAATATGAGATAAAGAATTTACTACGGTATTTTGATTTAATCTGAGAACCGTTAATTTACAAATTATAAATTCAGCCCAATTATGACATAGCCTTACATTTCAATTTTCAGTTAATCCTTGATCAGCTCTCTTATTATACCTATATAATAAGAGAGCTGATATAAGGAGCTAAATCAAACATAAAGTAATATTATAATATTACTATATGTTTGATTTAGCTCCTTTCCCCACTTTTTACAAGTTATATTGCTAATGGCTTAAAATACCTGCGTATAAAGACACACATTTCATTGATTGATTTGATTTTGAAATATGGTTCGTCATTATTATAACCTTTTGAAAAACTCCATTTCTGGTTTTTGATTCTGGTTTTTGAGACACAAAATTATAATAACTTCACATTTTTTATAATTCATTTTGAATAATAAATCGTGAATTAATATGTAAATAACTACGAAATTAATCACAATTAGATAATTTACCTTTAGTCCAAACCACGAGGCGAGGCACATTTCATTTTAAAATATTATCTCAAAATGTGTATAAAATTTTACTCTGTCATGGCGATTCTCAATTTTTTTTTCGCGTTGGTAAATTAGCACAAATGGAAAAGGCACAAAATTTAGTTGGCAACGAATAATTGCCGACTGAATTGTAGTTTGAGTCTGTAATAAAGTTCCAATAGCAGTTATATTTGGCGGCGTCGGCAGACAAATGGATCACGTGACTGACACCCTTCTTCCTGACAACCGCCAAAATGGAACTTCCGCGTCCCAGGCGTTCTACGTGTGTATTAGTGTGAAATTGATGTAATGTATCTTAATAAATACGAAAGTGTGTCGGTATGTTACCACTTAGGGCTCCCACACAAAACTGCCAATCCACATTGCATCGCAATTCGCAAAATACTTATGTGCGAAAAACTCATACTACCTAATAATAGTAATTTAAAAATATAAATATAATTAAAATTCCCTATCTCAAAAACTTTGAACCGATTTTGATGAAACTTGCTGTATTCCCTAAGTTGAACAATACCTGGTACAATAAAAAAGCAGTTCTGGAAATATTACTTACCGTTGAATACATGAAATGATACATAATGCGTTGAAGTGATAATCTCCTTTTTTGAAGTCGGTCAATAACGACAATTGTGGCGAATTCGTACAAATTCGCAGTTATGTGTGGGAGCCCTTAATGCTAATTTATTAGATTTTTGGTATGACTTTTTTGTCTCGGTATGAAAAAGAATAGTTTTCTCGTACAAAGAAGTACCTACGGTTACGGGATAAACGAATAATGTTCGTAGGAATTTTAGGACGTAGATGTTGCTAGTACTAGATTCAAATGATACGTAAAGAGAACAAGAAGGCAGACCTGAGAGAGACTCCAAATACCCCTAGGCTGTGAAACACTCAGGGAGATCGCACACGTCACACTTTTTGTGTGATCGAGTCTGCGGCTTCCATACATTCTGATGTCGCGCGCCTTGCAGATTGCATGTAAGCCGCAGAGGCAGACTCGATCACACAAAAAGTGTGACGTGTGCGATCTCCCTTAAGATTACCCTTTATCAGGTCGAAATGTGTGATTTCCGGGATTTCCATGTCACGTCCAAGTGGCGACAATTTCACGGTTTGCATTTGAAATAATTATACGAATATTTATAACGATACATCAAAGATACCCTCCTTCTGCGAATAGACGAAGGAACATATTGTCTGCTAAAGCCGAACCGCGTCTATTTCGGTCGCGACAGATAGTTGGCGAACGGACCGTCGTCTCGTATTTTATTTTTACGAAGACATTCTCTAATACCTTTTGTTCCGTCTCACATAATGCGATGCCAAGATTGATAATAGCTGAGGTTTGTGTAAAATACCAGTGATACTGGTAATTGCTAGGCAGTTATGAATAAGCTCCCAAAATCTAGTGTCTAAATACACCGTGCCGAAGTTACGCGGCCGAAGTTCCGCATGATTACGTCAGCAATGTCAAACCCATTAAAAAAAATCAAAAATCAAAAATTGTTTTATTTCTGAATAAATTTAAAATAAATATTTTCAGAATGTCCTACATGATGCCTACCACCGGTTCGGGAACTTACCCGGCGAGAAGAACCGGCGTAAGAAACTCGCACGGGGCCCACTTTTTTACCAAAAAAAGCGAGAAAAAATTAATCTTTTAGAATAAAGTTTACAATTTTGTAACTTAATATTATGTACAATATCAACTATATGTCAACACTGACACACCACATCCACGGAATCCACATATTATCCACATATATAACTTCGGCATAGTGTCTAAACACACCATGCTGAAGTTCCGCGGCGGAAGTTCGGCATGATTCCGCCTGCAATGTATTTTAAATTACCGATGACACACCATGCCGAAACTACGTCGTGTTATATTGTATGCGTTTGAAATTGCTGAAGTAATCATGCCGAACTTCCGCCGCGGAACTTCGGCATGGTGTGTTTAGAGTCACTGACGCTGTGTCAGTCTTCTATTTGAACATAGGTATTAGGTATTGCGCTAATGACTATTTCCCCTCAAAATTTTCAGGCTGCGACCACACTTGGTAAGTGTCTAGTTTTGTTAGCAAAAGCAACTTGCTGAATTGAGAAGTATATTTCCACTCCTGTCCATATCTCTATCATGCTTATCATTTTTATGTAGATGCATTTGTTCGGTCGATACTTCAATATAAATCTGTAGTTTTTATTCATCTTTATCAGCAAAAGAAATACACGGATTTACTACGAGAGAAACAGCAAAGCTCTATTTTTCAATATTATGTCTAATGTTTAACCGTACATTTTGATAAAAAGTTTGTTACGTCTTTAGCCGTGAAAAACTCTACGCCTGTGCCAAATTTATTCAAAAAAAAATCGTCAGTTGTTTCGGAGCCTATTCGACTTAGAAACAGTTCTTTCCATAACATTAGCATATATATTAGTACCTATACTATACAGAATGTATAATTCTTTGAGGTGTGTATGTAGAGTTCACTGTAAAAGTAGCAGCGCTGAAAGAGCAAATTTTTTGTGATTTATATGGACAAGCGTCGCAGCGTCATGAATTTCTTCATATAAAAGCTTAAAAGTGAAAAAAAGTTACTCTTTAAGCGTTGCTATTTTCACAGCGAACTCTATATAGGGGTCCTATACGCACCCTAAAGTATTTTTACTTAATATCATTACATACTGTAAAAGTCTACCTAGAGAATAATTTTTCAATAAATTATTAATTTTTTTACGAGAGGTGAGTGATCTTTTTAGCGAGATAATATGCGACTTACGTCAAAACTAGTTACGTAGCTGTTACGTGCGCGCGTACGTATGCCAAGCTTCGGGATCACGTTATCATTATTTATAATCTGCCTTAGGTTTCCGTAGGATCAAGGTCGGTCTTTGAATCAGGCCCTAGCACAATGTACAGTTTTCGTCGCGACAGCCAATAAAATATATTATTAGGAGAGCCGGCTACGCAACTGCTCTGATGTTGCGCATATCAATGGGCTACGGAAGTTGCTTTTCATTAAGTGATGCGTTTGCTCGTTTGCTCCCTAATGTCATAGAAACTGTTATTTGTAACTAGCACAGACTGAAGGCTGAAACAGATGAACACGAGGAAGCTAGTTTTTTGATTGATTGACTGTCGTCTGTCAACTGTCAAATGTCCTATTTTACGTCTAATTATACCATAGACGCATGTAATAGACACAATAGATATTATGTCGTTTAGAGGCAAAGGCTGGTCACCTTAAAGGTACTCGAGGTTGTTTTATAGTTATATATAAAACAACCCCGAATACCTCTTAAAAGGCCGGAAACGCACCTGCAATTTACGCTACGCGCTAGATTACCCTAGACTTATTGTAATATTTTCTAGTAAATACAAATCGCGATGGAAAATTACTCGATAGGCCGAACTACTCGATAAATAAATAAATAGCGATTAAAATATCACGATAAATATCGAGCATGTCGCAGTCATACCAATTGACCTGTAATTTGGTTCTGCATGTTTTTCAAAAATGGCGATAAGACTCAACACAGTAGGGTAATTAAAACTGAGCTCGTTGTTAAGTAGTGCTCATATGTAAAGAAGTTCGCCTTGACCGGTGTGCAACATTGACATTTTGACTGCGTTTAAAGTAGGCCATACTTAAGTGCAGCTGGCGTTGCAACTAACATGTTTGTATGGAATTACATGTTGCAAAAATCGCGGGAACTGGACATCTTCCGATTTTGCGAAACTTTTCCTAATTCAAGCCTAAAATATGGCTTTTAGGTTTGTTTTTAACGTTATTTATGCAATTGTTCAGTGAAGTGCACGTAGACTTGAACCAGTCTCGAATTAATTTAAACACTCACTACAAAATTTCACCACAATCGGTCCAGCCGCCAGAGGAGTTTAATTACTAATACTGGGAACTGAAGATTTAAATATTATACGTATGAAGACAAAGTTAATCTACTTAATGTAATCTTATGATTTTGTTTTGTTTGATCTCGTTCATGGAAAATTTTCTTATTAATCTTACAAATTATTTGTTGAAATTAATTGAGATATGTTAGAAATCTTACGCTTTATAACATCACAACTATGACCTAAGAATAGACAAGATTAAAGATTAAAAAGTTTATTTTAGTCGGTTACTCGTTAACCACAATTTATCTTTCTTATCTCTTGACTCAGAATAGTTTTTACATACTTCAATAATTAATTGCATTACGTTGGTGTGTTCAGTGCTTTGTGAAATTCCTTTAAATGTCAAAGAAGTTTTTCTAAGAAAGTACCTTTGCTATTATGAAGTACATGTTTAGTATTTACTATAGGACCTAAACTAGTTATTAGACGAGACACAAAATATTGTTTTACTTAATATTTTTGTGACTTATTATTGTTTCCGTGACTTTCCAAGCGCAAAATAGAATACATTTTTATATCTCACTAGCTGACCGGACAGACGTTGTCCTGTCTTAACGATGATTATTTAATTCGAATTGGTATAATTAAGAAAACAATAGATTAAAAATTAGTATCTTCATGACAAATTTCATCAAAATAGATTAAATAGTTTAAAAGTTTATTGTGCAGGAACCGTACATTTTCCGGGACAAAAAGTAGCCCTTGTCCTTTTCCGAGACTCAATGTATCTCCATACCAAAATTCATCAAAATCGATTGAATAGTTTACGCGCAAATCATAAAAGTACCTTGTTCAGTAACCGTACATTTTTCCGGGATAAAATGTATCCTATGTCCTTTTCCTGGTTCTAAGCTACCTCTCCACCAATTTTTAGCCAAATCGGTTTATCCGTTCCGTAATCGCTTGAGATAAATGTTTATTGTGCGGGAACCGTACGTTTTCCGGGACCAAAAGTATCCCTTGTCCTTACCCGAGACTCAAAGTATCTCCATACCAAAATTTATCAAAATCGATTGAATAGTTTACGCGCAAATCATAAAAGTATATTGTACAGTAACCGTACATATTTCCGGGATAAAATGTGCTATTCCTGGTTCAAAGCTACCTCTCCACCAATTTTCAGCCAAATCGGTTCATCCGTTCTTGAGTTATAAGTGGCGTAACTAACACAACTTTCTTTTATATAATATATAGATGTCATGTCCCTTCTCCATGGCCATGTATTACATCAAATTACATACAGTAATTTCTAAAACTATTCGATACGCTCTTACAAACAAACAAAGATCTCTTTATATTATAAGTATGGAGTAGTGGGAGTTACGTTTACCCTCGTAACTCTCGGCTCCTGGGAATTTCAGAATAAAATATGGCTTCTGCGTTGTTCTTGAACATTATTTACGCCATAATTCAAATAGATCCATTCCAGAGATGTGGACGTAGTATAACTAGGATTTAACTCGTTTTAAACTCATATCTTTCATTCTTCTCCTCGTGATACATGAGGAGAAAATATTATTGTGTACTCTGGGTAAAGATAACTAAAATCACCAATTTATGAATGTTGTAAGCTCCTGTAACCACGTTGAATTTAGTTACTAGCTATTTATCAATTTATTTCTATTTTGTGTCCTTCGCCTGTAATGTGTTAAAAAAATTGGGTAACACTTTTACTTTTTTTTTATTTTGTAAATATCATCATGCCGTTCGCGTTAGCGTGCTGTCACACCTATTTTTTTTTCTTTTTTTATTGTCACACGATGACATTATTATGTTAGCTTTTATAATTCAGCAAATAGTTGGCGTGTTGTAGGCGCGTGTGAGCTGGAAAAAGTTGTTACGGCCGGAGTTTTAATTATTTAAACACGAAAATGCTTTGTGTGTTTTAGGATTTTGATGAACTTATTCAGTTTTTGTAGGGCTCCTTTAAAGTTGAACGAATTTGGTCACGTGGTTTGGTAGTTTGTGACAATATCATGGCATTGTATAATGTATACCTACTGTTAATATGACTGAAATATGTGGTAAGGCGTTCCAAAATAGCCGCTCTACACAGGTACGTGATCAAATTCGCAGGTATTAAAATGTAATACGAGTAATTCTATGACATCTATATTTCTATATCTATACATATTATAAAAAAAAGTCGCTTTTCCCCTCATGTCCCTTTGTTCCCTTTAATCTTTAAAACTACGCAACGGGTTTTGATGATTCTTTCAGTGTTAGATAGCCCATTTATTGAGGAAGGCTATATTTTATCACGCAAGACTAATAGGAAAAAGTGGAAAAGACGGGGAAATTATTTGAAAGGGCTTATCTCGCGAACTACTGGAGCAATTTTTATGTTATTTGGCACAGATAAGAAATAGACCACGTCGTGAAGGAAGGATTAAAATTATTTTTTTCAGTGGCTATATATTTTATACCCGTGCGACGCCGGGACAGGTCGCTAGTTATTCTATAAGCCCTTTTTGTTATGTCTATTATTGTGAATACACTATTTAACTACACCCAATACCTAAATTCAGCTGTTTGTTTTTGTATGTCATCTTAAATTCTATTGAGTAAGGTAAGTTTGTTGTTGTAAGGGCACCGAAATCGAATCGTGGCGTAGTAAAAATAAATCAGTAGAATAAAACGAAATGTTGAGCAAGGACGCGGCCGCGGCATGATAACAATGTGCTAATTTCAGAAATAGAATTTACGTATTGCTAAATTTCGACAAACTAACTCTCCCTTTAATTCTTGTTGGGGCATTAAAATATTTTATAACACTTTAGACTTCCGCTATTAAATCTGTCCTTGGCTGTAATCTTTATTCCCACTTATAGACTTGCAATAATAATGTTAAATGCAGTTTTTGCACCTGGTTTTTTTGTGATTTTAGCTAAGAATTATTTCAAGATTACTAGCACTTAATTATGCGTAACGATTGTTAGAGACTTTTTAATAACGAACGACCATTAAGTGATGAATAGTATCTGAAGTCTCACAGTATAATAGCGCTGCTGACTGTAGAAAATCCTAACGATGTAGAATGTAGATTTTTGCTTACTAACGGATTGCGAATCGGACTAAGGGCCTGTTTCACCACTTCCAGATAGGCTATCCACCACTTAACTTTACAGATGGAGTATGGAGAATCTGTCAAAAAAGGTGTGGATAGCCTGTCCCTGTGTAGCACTTATCAGGAAGTGGTGAAACCGGCTCTTAATTAAATTAAAAGGAAGGTGATTATTAGCTTTAAGAACCTAGTCTCTGCCATTTATATTTTACATTGTTTAAATACTTTCTAGAAATTCGTGGTAATATAAGTTATAACGTAGAATTTAGTCAGTCCCCTGCTGAGCTGACCTACTAATACTCGTATGCTACCTGACATTGCGTACAGTTGTAAATTCCCGTATTATTTACAGTAATATTTAACCGGCGCTATTCCCGGCTCGAGCGGTTTTTATTTAGTTCGTTACACAATGAAACCGAACATATGGAAGTCCAAAATATACGGATCACGGTGACAAGCGTGACAATCAATCACGCTTGTCACTCGCAATAACGACTCTACTGTGATGTTAATTAGGTCTAATTTTAAATGTGTTCTGTTTGAGTTAAAACTAGGTTTCGTAGCCGTGAAACGAGAGTTGAGATATTCCCGAAAACGTTGGAAAGAGTCGGTATGGGAATTTAAATATTCCGTAGAATAATTTAAAGGTCAGTTTGAATTGAAAATATTTTTCTTTAGCGTCGTTTGCGCTTTTTTGAAATGGGTAAAAAATATGACACTGGAATTATTGGACATCGGACACGTGAGTGGTGACCTGATCCAAAATTTTTAATTTATATTTTAAGGGTTTTAAATCATTTTAATTTAGGTACCTACATATCTACTTAGGGGCCTTATTTGAATTTTAATATGAAATACATTTGACAAAATATTTTAGTTTTACTTAAGATTCATCTCAATAGTTTGAGCAAAACCGGTTGTGGTTAAGTTCAAGTACATTTTTTGTTTATAATAATATATAATATTATGTTACTTGCTGCGTAGTTGAACATTTTATGCACAAAAACGAATTTTAAACTCATATTATCCTTGTACGACCTTTAAGTGCTCATTATTTCATAATTATTGTTTTTGCTGTGTTATTCAAGATTAGGTATTATATATGTATAATGAGATATCAAATAAGTATTTAAAGAGCAAATGGTCATGTTTCCTTAAAATGCAAAGTAAGGATGATAATTGATAAGTTAATAGTTAATAATAAAGTGTTAAGTGAAAACAAAAACCAATGAACCAACCCAATGCTGCTGAATTTATGAGCAGCATTGGGTTGTGGACGGTAGTCTAATGTGAAACACACAATAGATCCTCAAGGGTTGTAGTGACGTCAGGGCTACAAATTACAATGGTCAATGACCTTTCGGACAAAATAAAAAACTCCCCAACCTGATGAAAAATCTTTTAGTTATGAATTGTTTTGTCTTTGTCTGATTTGTAAGAAGTTGTTTTACAACCAACAAGTCATTGCATATAGGCCCCTGGCATGGATGTTGATGACTTGACTGGAATCATTTTGTGCTCTATTCACGATTCTGGTCACATGTGATCTACTGATTCGATCGGCCTCACCGTATGAGAGGGCCTTTACTGTAATTTATACCATCAAAGTAATTATTATTGATGTATAGGCAGTTGACAGACCTACGTCATTTGGTCGGATTATGTCAATTCAATGTATTATTCATGATCTGTCGGCTATGTTTTACAAAACTACCAAATTACATAGGTCCACCATCTGTCAATCAACTTCTCTGATAGTACTATATAGAATGTGAATAATTTTATCAGTGAGTGGGCAAAAATGTAACGCGATCTTGCAGCATTTTTTTCATGAGATGCTAATTTTGACGTCTCCTATACTACTATCACAGTTTATATTATATTATCATAGTTTTCAACTGGGCCGAGAATATATGATAGGCGTAATAAAATATACATTTTTTCAGAAACCACTCAAACGTTATGTAACGTTTTATTGTTACTACGCTGGAAAATAAAAATATATTATAATAAGTACATAATATTATATGCTAACGTAATGACTTAAAAATATAAAAATTCTTGATTTATATAATGATATGAATCAAGAATTTTTATATTTTAAAGTTAATTTCGTTCATATCCCGCTGGGAGGCATTATATTGTTGAAATTAATATTTTCAATAGCTTTTTCGACTAGCAATATTTTTGATGATACAATAGGAGCTTGTCTATTTACTTACGATTGTTAGTAAATAGACAAACTTCTGTCAAAAAACCTCGGCAACCGTGCATTAATCGTGCTAAAGAATGTAAGAGGCTAATCACAACGTACATGCCATTTAATATGAAGCTTGGCTCGCCTCGTGAGTCATGATGTCGACTATAGACCTCTATAAACATGTAGAAATATTTTTGGTTGTTTTCTTGATACTAGTTTCTGTCTTACATCTAATGCTAAGTACTCACATACGGTTTTGCTCGATCGAGCAATAACGTCGAGCAAAACCCGCGGCTCGGGCTTTCGTCCACACATTCAGCATTGCTCGATAATTTTATTCTAAATCGAAATACATATTTAATTCCATCGAGCCGGCTCGATCGAGCTGGGCCTTCGAGCTGTGAGTTTTGCGGTCCACAGTAATTATTACTAGATTTGGAGTAAAACTATCAAGCAAAACCGCATGTGAGTACGTAGCATTATAGATAGGCGTATTTTTAATGATTAGGTACTCTTTAATTTAATAAGTATGTCACAAAATGTATAAAGTTATTGTCAAAATATTGATTCACTTAAAGTTAAGTACTTAATCCTTAAATCGCACTGAGTGCAGCCTTATTTAACAGTTTAGGAATAGACTATAACTTTTCCGACACGATATCGTGAGAACTATGATCGCACAGTCGCGTCATTGATGCTGACCTTGTGACTGTGAACTTGAGTCGTTCGTACTGTCTCGCTAATACTATGTTACTAGCGTCGTAAGGATCAGTTCACAATGGCACGCGATGCGCCGCGGCGTTAATGTGCCGCACTCAGAGACGAATGGTCATTACTCATTACTTAACTGAATAGAAGATTTTGACAGAAATGGGGCTTATGTCAAAACCTTCATTAAATTTAATTACAGTTAAGTGATTAATATTCATATCTGAGTACCGCAGCAAGACTTTTTACTAGTAGCTCCATATATCCGTACGAGCGAAATGAAAAACCCCGGGAGCCGGGACCAAATTTTTTTCACAAAAATAAGAAAGAACCTTAGGTCCTTTGTGCTATGTTTCACTCCATATAATGTTCCTACATAAAAATAGTCCGTACCTACTTTCGGAGCCAATTTAATGCCAATAACATTACCTCTTTTTATTTAATACTAGTAAAGACTATTATAGACACAAAAAGTAGATACACTGCTTTATGACAACAGCTGCAGCGCAGAATTGCAGACCACAATTCGTAAACTTGCAATAAAAGTTATATTCCTCACGCTGCGTATCATCTCTAGGTACGCGCTGACCCTTAATCGGGTCTTTTCGTTAAATTACGACACCCCTGCCGACTTCTGTCGTAAAATCTTGTTTCTGACAAATCCTGTTATACCTTCCTGTAGTTTATTGAATAATAATGAATATAAAGCGATTTAACAGTGAAATTGTCGTACAGTGTCGCTTACAAAGTGACTAAATGCACCAATTAAAGTTAGTTATTTGCATAAGTAGATAAGTCTCTACTTTCTTAGCCCGAATATAGTAAAGGAAAAATAACAGTCATAAACTATATTATACTAGACGTTCCGCGCGGCTTCGCCCCTCGTAAATTAGTTTCGCAGACAAATTAGTCCACAAAAAATAGCCTATGATCCTTAACGTGGTCTACTTCTTATCTGTGCCAAATAACAGAAAAATTTCTTCAGTAGTTCGTGAGAAAAGCCCTTTTAAATAATTTCCGCCGTTTTTTCCACATTTTCCTCTATTTCTTCGCTTCTATTAGTCGTAGCTTGATAAAATATAGCCTTTCTCGATAAATGGACTATCTAACACTGAAAGAATTTTTCAAATCGGACCAGTAGTTCCTGAGATTAGCGCGTTCAAATAAGCCCTTTGGAATATATTTCCTCCCGTTTTTTCCACATTTTCCTCTATTTCATCGCTCCTATTAATTTTAGTGTGATAAAATATAGCCTATAGCCTTCCTCGATAAATGGGCTATTTAACACTCAAATAATTTTTTAAATCGGACCAGCAGTTCTTGAGATTAGCGCGTTCAAACAAACAAACAAACTAACAAACTCTTCCGCTTTATAATATTATTACTAGACGTTCTGCGCGGCTTTGCCCGCGTAAATTAGATATTTCACAGACAAATTAGTCCACAAAAATAGCCTATGATCCTTCACGTGGTCTACTTCTTATCTGACCCAAATAACAGAAAAAATTCTCTAGTAGTTCGTGAGATAAGCCCTTTCAAATAATTTCCCCCGTTTTTTCCACATTTTCCTCCATTTTTTCACTCCCATTAGTCTTAGCGTGATAAAATATAGCCTATAGCCTTCCTCGATAAATGGGCTATTTAACACTCAAATAATTTTTTAAATCGGACCAGCAGTTCTTGAGATTAGCGCGTTCAAACAAACAAACAAACTAACAAACTCTTCCGCTTTATAATATTATTACTAGACGTTCTGCGCGGCTTTGCCCGCGTAAATTAGATATTTCACAGACAAATTAGTCCACAAAAATAGCCTATGATCCTTCACGTGGTCTACTTCTTATCTGACCCAAATAACAGAAAAAATTCTCTAGTAGTTCGTGAGATAAGCCCTTTCAAATAATTTCCCCCGTTTTTTCCACATTTTCCTCCATTTTTTCACTCCCATTAGTCTTAGCGTGATAAAATATAGCCTATAGCCTTCCTCGATAAATGGACTATCTAACACTGAAAGAATTTTTCAAATCGGACCAGTCGTTCCTGAGATTAGCGCGTTCAAGCAAACAAACAAACAAACAAACTCTTCCGCTTTATAATATTTATTATAGATATAGTAGATATAGACAACCACAGTATACATAACTGAATTGGAGTCACATGTCTTGGATCAATTCACAGCGGAACGAGACGCAACGAAACGCGTTAATAAATAGTTATGGTAATGCCTCGTCACGTTTCGTTGGTTTGTGAACCGACCAAGTTCCTCCAGAGCCAACGCAATTCGTCCTAGAATGAAAATTGTTTTCAATTTAGCCGGTTAGTATTTTCGTCATGCACGTCCGAACTATAAAAACTAGTACGATCGCTATATCATTAGCACATAATATCTGTATATGGCGAGTGTGCTAAATGTACTCTGAAACTCTATTTAGCACGTTTGAACCGTATTTCTATAGTTATAAAGTTGAAAATGTGCGAGGTATAATGTCTGCACCTGGAATACATTGGATAACGATTACGGCTGTTTACATCATGTGCAAATATGGCTGGCTACATTTCTATGTAAATACGAAGGCTTCTGAAGATTTGATCTGATTTTTCGCAAAAACGCCGGACAGATTTAGATGAAATGGATTCGGATAACGCTGTCTTCTCTAAGAGCTAAACGAGAGTTTCTGTTTAGCGTGAAGAATTTAACTAGAATTAGACTGAGTACAATTTTAGTACAGTAGTGTCAAATAATAATTGCAAATAGGGTATATTATTACTGCAATGTTTTCGTGCTAGATGGCAGCACCGGCATAGGCAATAAACAAAAAGTTTTGTTTGGCATTTGACAACGTTTCTGTCAATACGATATGACGTACGTTCAACATGTCGGATCTTTGTCGGATTATATTTTATTGTAAGTGTTAGTAGCGCGCTATTTTCCCTGAACAAGTTCTATAAAGTCCCGACTTGGCACAAAAAAATCTGGCAACGCTGATTCAAATGCTTCCCACTCAGGATCTCTGATAAAAAGGTTTCTGTTCTGATCCTATCATGTAAATTAAGACCTAGGCTTTACCTGTCTTTATACAAAAGGGATTATCTACTCAAATGAAAAAGAAAACTTAAATCTTCTTTGCGGTAACGCCGTTGCATTTTCTGTAGGCACTGTATCCGGAATAAATCCTTTTTCTTTTAGAATCTGTTGTTTACGAGATTTAATTTGTCTTCTATTAAATCTTGTTACATACCGTGGATTATTTATAATGTTTTTAAATATAAGAGTTTCTAGTAACCCAGATTCCACGGTGATAACAATAGATGTTATTATTTTTGTAGATTGTTAACGGCTGATTCATACCAAACTGATATTATAAATCCAAAAGTGTGTTGTTCTGTATGTTATCTCTTCACATCCAAACCGCTGAACTGATTTTGCTGAAATTTGGTCTAGAGATTATTTAAGTCTCAGAAAAGAATAAAGGATACTTTTTATCCTGGAAAAATGTACGGTCGCCGCGCGATAAACTAATTTTGGTGCAGGTCATTTAAAGTTCCCAATAATAGTCTGATATACCTACTTGATCTCATACTTGACAAAATATATATTAAATTATAGTAAGTACCAGAAGAGTAGTATCCAGAAGTTTTGCTGCTTCTTATTTCATACTAGGTGACAGGGACATGACTGCCTGTTAAACATGTCACTTATTAGGACTAAGGACCGGGACACAAAAACACGGCACGACGTCGTACGACGTCGCGTCGTAGAAACTCATCTTTGAATTTCTACGTGACGCGCGTCGTGGATTCCCACGACACGGCGTCGTGCGGCGTCGTACGACGTCGTGCCGTGTTTTTGTGTCCCGGCCCTTGTATAATAGTTAAACGGGTTTAATCTCATATTTAAAACTTCATTAACTAAACTGCGACGACCAGTGTAACAAGTTTAACGTGCAGTTACGCTCGTAAATTAACCAGTTGTTTTGGCCACGGCTACTTTCATGCGCTGTTTGCGTCGTTATGGTTTATGACTTCTGAATTTAGAATCATGTGTGCAGATAATTCAATATTCCTTCTTTAAGGCTGCTCTTTCGAAAAAAGCGTGCAGATGAAACAACTTTACATCGGCATTAACAGAGAAGTTATATCTGAAAAAAATAATTAGTAATCTACATGATATGATACGTAATTTGGTTTTGCCATATTTTTCCTATCAGTATCACATAATAAAGAAATAAAAAACCAAATCACCTCCAAATCGTTGAATGAAACCACTTTACTCCTTCATTATTTATCAAAAGAATATATAAAAAATATCTACTGATTTGCAATACATAAGTTAATAATTTGGTTTTTTTACTTTTTTGAAATATGTATTATATTAAGCCTTAAAAAGGTTTTTTCTCCTATTTCGCCCTATCATGGACGCGGCGAGCGTCGTAACCGCCACCGTACAAGGCGCGCTGTTATGAATGTTATTTTAATATCATTTACGTCGATATTCGCACTGACAGACAATCGACCTGCTAATTTAGGGAGAGAGGGCCCTTAATGCCAGAGATAAGCAAACTTTATCTATTTTTAATGTAACTACCAAAGTATATCAATCATACGTTGTGAAGGCGCATGGGCATAATATTTCCCCGCTGTCTCTTGAACTATGGTTCATTAAAATCTGTACAGTTGTTTCCGTGGCCTCTCTTTTGTATTTCCTCTAATCTTAATATGCATAAACATAAAATTAGCTTCACTGTTAACTAAATATTAACCGGTTAATTAAAAGATATTTTTGCGCAGTTTCCGAGAACGTCTCGTTATTTCGCTTAGAAGGAAATTCTACAGCCCGCGTTCGTCGCATGCCTACTGTCGAACTGTAGTTACTGGCGACTGCTGCCATAATTCCGCCACATATTTGCCAGCAGCTGCCATAATTTCTCCACATACTTGCTAGCGACTGCTACAATTTCACTATAAATTCACTAGATATACAGCCTTAGAGCTTCCGTTTAAATTATGCAGGTACGGGCCTTATCTTCTGTGATAATTAGTTTTTACTTTATGTTTGCGGTTGCCATGGCAACGGCATACATGTTTCTAAGCGCAGACGACAACTGTTTCATGCATGTTTTATTGTGTAGGTGACAGATGTGGTTGTTTACGCAAAGGCGCTTGGATGTGAATTTGTTTCAATGGAACTACTTTAATTCTTCATGTCATATACACGTAGGCTTCCACAGCGAAGAGTAACGACAGATCTTTTAGATTAAAATAACTTATTTGTTCCTTAGGAGTGAGGCTCAGGCCACACTCCTTTAGTACCAATATCCCCGCAGCGGTGCCGATCCGACGTTTTATTTAACGATCGTTGGTGAAGCGTTGCACTGTCGCCGTCTTATTTTTGACGCAGCTACATATATTATTACATTACTTTATTCAATTCCAATAACTTACAGCAACGCACCAAAGCAGTATTATTTTTAAACACCCAGTGTGTTTTAATAACAGATAAGTTTAATTGCGGCTTAAGGTTGACAAATTGGGCTGAGCAGAGGTGAACGTGGGACATTAGTCCGGGAATCCCCGGGGTCGTTCTCGGGCTTGTCGTTGGCCGCAATAAACTGCCATGTGATTGGTGGACCGCGGTGAATTTTGGCTAGAGCGACCTTGACCGTGCATTATTGTTGTGTGCGTTCGTTTCTATAGACTAGGTATAGTCAAAATATTCTATGAAGCTTCGTGACACGTTTTGTAGCTTTGACATTTCTCATGAAAAATACTAAACGGCAGAATATCGAAATTATTTTCATGGGGAGTACTCCCCATTGTTAGGATGGACAGATTGTCAAGGTAAATCTGTCACTATGTCGCTAAAAGGAGTATGTTTTAAAATATATTGAGTCTTGTCCAAATTTCCTTATCAGCGGTGGAAATTTGGACCACTTTACTTCATTCTCCTTTGTCAGTCTATTCAGGCATTTTTACTCTAGCCATTCTTATTCTGCTGAAGAAGGTTAACCTGCAGTGTTGGCTGAGAAATGTACGTAATAATGTTAAGAAGTAAAACCACTTTCATTCGATAAGCCGGTGCGATTCTATGAATGTATCTCACGTTAGTAAACACTCCTCATAAGCCGCTTATTTCTAGACTTTTCTACTTAGCTCCCGGAGCCTCTTTAGTGCTTACACATAATCTGGTTTTATTTACAGAGTTTTGTACTTTTCCCATACTTTTTGCTAGTATAATCCTGGCTTTCTTTGTCTAATTTTGTCTAAAACGACAATGATTGCCAGTATATCAGAAACTAGTATGTCAGAAACAATATTCGTTTAAGAAGTGAAAAACAGGACGTTTATCACTTCTTAAACGAATATTGTTTAAATTATAATTTAATTTTAACTTAACACCTATTTTATAAAGATTAACTTTAAACAAGGTAAAAGAGTATAATATAGAAAGATCCGTCGTAAATATAACAACCTAGTTACAAAACAGTTAAACGTTTGATGAATTATTTGCATCTCTGAGATCATACACGTTGGCACAATTCGCCAAACGTAATATTCATTGTACAGTATCAAAATTTGGGTCTCATCCAGCTCATACAAACACAATTATAGCGGACCATACTCACAGTAAAACAGGAGCTTTGTGGATTGTAGCGAGTAATTTTGTTACCTTTTCCAGGGAGAGAAGCGAGCACTAATTTATGTAGATAGCCGCCAAATGCTCAAAGAAAGGAATTGTCAATGTCCATGTCTAATTTGGGTAACTTTGTTTGTATTTGTAATATTATATCTGTCGGTTATGTGAAATTACGATCATGACGTACCTATCACATCTAATGCAAGGTGCATTATTCCATTCCATCAGCCAATCTAAGAGTGAGTCAGAGACAAATTGGAATACAATCAAACTGAACCCGAATACGAAATGTAAGTTAAGAAACATAACTGCCGCACTCAAAGTGGTACATTAATTACTTAAAATATGTAATTAATAAAAACATAAGCCTCATACATTATCTGTCCAAACTCTACATTAAATTGAAGGTTAATCATAATTAAATGTCTCTGAGTACGGCGGTTAAACTATCGAATTTCGAAACGTATTCAACGCGAATTTCACGAGTCGGTGACAGATTGCAGCGGCGGCCTCAGAGGGTCCCCAATGCTTAACGGCTTCTTATATATATTGCTCACGAGCCCAGATGCGGGCGGGAATACTAAATAAGCCGGACTTTGACCGCGTAAGGGATAATTAGGGCCTTATTTACACTAGCGTGATCAATCTCCCTCTGACTAATGTGGGATCCTTGATCAAAGGTACAAGTTCAATTATATGGTACAAACATACACAGATACTCAAGAGTATTGTTAGCAGAAGATTTTAAGAGTTGAAATTATGTAGCGCTAAAATATAATAAGTAAAGAATGACCATTAGATGTTTTATATATATTTTGAGCAGGTATCGGTGAATACTAAATAGTAGTAACTTTTTTTCTCTCAAACGCAGAAAGTAATCGTAACATTGGTGCAACTGTTGCAATGATTTACCACAATGTCCATATCTGCTGGATAATGGGTAATATATTAAGGGCCTGTTTCACCGCTTCCTGATAAGGCTATCCACCACTTAATTTGACAGATGAAGTATGGAAAATCTGTCAAATAACCCTATCGGGTACCTTATCAGGAACCGGTGAAACAGGCCATTAATACTTACCATAACGACAACTAGAATGTGGTAATAAATAAAATTAATAGAATACAGATGTCCAGACATCCTTATTTATGAGATGCTTAGGCAGGCCATTCGTCATTATTTTAATTGCCTCCGCGAAGGCCTCACAGCAACCAGTAACCAGTTGCAGTCGGCGTCCAGCATTTTGTAAGCATTGCATCAAACGCTTACAATGTTCAAGTCTAAATATTTAAAGCTCGCTTGATTTCTTGATTCCTATTTACTTTATGTTGTTCATCCAATGTTTGCCATATTAAAAAAAAAACATTTATATTTTAGGAAAGATAATAAGTTCTACTAATATGTTTTTGTTTTAATATAAAGTTACGTCCAAAATTATTGGAAAGAATATTAGATTTAAGGAATTCGTACAGAAAATTGGATGTCATAAAGAATTCATTGTAGTTTATGAAAACAGCTAAAATAGCGAAAGAATCTTCAAACAGACCTAGAACATAAACCGAGGATCATCGATGAAGATTTCTGATTAAGTTTCGATAAAAATATTCCAGCGGAGCCTTTTTGGGTCTTAATATTTTATCGTCGCGTCCTTAAAACGAAATCCGAAGATAACATCTCTAAACAATTCGCTTCTTTATACGAGACTAGATTATCCAGACCCGAAGTATTCTATGGGCTAACAATAAAAATTCCGACTGAATACCAAACAATGACGAGCGAAATTCCGTAGACTATATCTTACAGGACTTTTTGGACGGCTCTTACGTGATAAAATTACATCGCATGGAATTTCTCCCGGGAATTCGCTAATGATCATCCTTTTAACAACTTGGGGGACGTTTCTTATAAAGTTACTTTAGCTAAGTTTATTTGTAGCTTTTTCTGTTTTATCGTTTCGGTAGTAGTGGCGATTGGGAGTCGTTTTGTTGTGATGTCAATAGATTACAATGATTATATTTGATACATTGTAATTGTACGTATGACGTGTCACAACTCACAAGCCATATAACGTACAGCTTCACCGACTATGACTAGATGAATTTTCATTGAATAAGAAACAAATTCCAGACCAAAAAATGTACGCACTCAGAATAACTTTTCATAAAAATATGTTGGAATCTGTGCGCGCCTGTTTAAGAAGTATAAAGATTTTAATTTAGCTGAGTGTCGGAGATAAAATCTGCATTGTATTATTTCTATTGTGTTTAATGAACGCGTAATACGGCCGCAGCTCGGCCCGCGCCCTTCAGACGTAATCGTCGACGTGAGAGTTCTAGATGCGGCTGTTCCACGATGGGCTCGGCGCGATCCGTCAAAGCCGTAATGACACAAAGATGAGTTGCCGCCCGATTTCGCCGCCATTCTCGTTCGAATCTGCCACTCCCTTTGAAAACGTCGTACATATTCATCAGGATTTGTTCATTCCTCGTTCACTCGCGAGTCGAGACGGGAAATGGTTTTTTTCCCCGACCGACGCAAACTGACATGCCGGTATGCGAATGAAAATTTTTAATATGAAATGTCGTTCCATTTTACATCTAACATGTGCGAGTAATGAAACGGAATTTTAGCAAACATTTTAGTTATAAAAATATTGTGTACACATTTTTAGAGCCACAATATCGCGTACATCGTACGTTAATTAAATTACATTCCATCCGTTTGATGGCATTCATAGAGCTTGCGATTAGTTTAAAAATTAGATGCAACGACTTTTCAGAGATAGGAATTTCGGTTGAGCTCGATAACGCAGTAAGTTAAACGAACTCGGAGAAGTGTTGTAGGGCTCGAAACGCTTCCCGGCATCAGGAAAGCTTCAACCTTGGCGTTTCAGCAATCTGATATTCGATCGGCGGCGTGCGGACAGTGATTAACGCCGGCCCAGATTGTCGGCCACGCGACCAACGTATTCAAATGCACCCACCCCGCTCAATCAAATTATGCGTCTCCGGATCTTGAAACAATTCACCTCGTGTTGCAAATCGTAAAGATAGACTATGCAGCAAAATCCTCCGAACAACTGACAGTCTGGAAGTGCTGAAGTCTCTAAAAATGATCAACCGCGTAAACGAGAATATGAATCAAGATAATAATGATAAATTAACACGAATTCCAGGGGATATTATTAAATGTAATAATACCCCGAGGGCCGAAAATGATCCCGCGAATGCGGTAATATAGGTAATGAAAAATGTAATTACGCCCGAGTGCCCTCAAAATGTTGGGCATGAATCATCGTTTTTGCTTCAGTTCCGCGGGCCGCGTGCTTCTCGCGTGATATCCGGGCCTTTTCGCGGTAGCGCCTCGAAAGATATCGCAGGGCCTACTCCATTAGTAGGGCGGAGCGCCGCTATTTCTGGACACTCAACGAGGAGTTTTAATAGAGTGCGTTATTTATGTAATTTAGGTTCACTCCGACCTTTATAAATATCATTGTTGCTTCTGGCTCCTAATGTTTATGTGCCATTTCGCACGATATTTATTGCTATCGATGCGTTTTTGGACGGTGCCTATTTGCTGTGATTTACTCGATCATTTTTGTCGCCAGCTGTTTGCCCTTGAATCTTTAAAGTTCAAGTCCCATTGTTTCGTCAAAGTTACAGTAATATTCGCATTTGAACTTGTATTAATTATTATGTATAAAAATTATTATTTTTACTTATAATAATTAATACAAGTTCGGTATGCCGAATCGAGTGAAAAAATACTTCAAATCGTCATTTTACGTACGGTGCTGGCACGTTTTGCTGCGAGTATTTTCTCAAATTAAAATGTTTCTCTTATCGACATCATAATATTATGTTATTGCCCTTTTCCTTTCTTTTTTTATTTTGGCATTTTATCTCTATTTTTAACAGACTTCAAAATTTAAGTCGACCCGTATGTATGTAACATCTTCAGAACTGCCCAGTTCTCGCATATGCTAGTCCACATCAACATCCGAACAAATTGCCAAATTCCAAAAGTATGTATTCCAAAAGTAAGTATGTTTTAAACTTGTAATTGATGTCGCTGAGTCTCTTAGTTATCAATTATCATAATATTAATTGGACGTTCATAAAGTGTGCTAATTTTTCAAGTAATTCTTTATTGATATAATATTATATTGATTGCTCTATTTTGTAATGCATTTTCTTAATTATCTTTACAACCACTTTTTCTGTTGAATGACCATTCCTGTGATTTTAAAGTATTTTTTCTACTAAGAAATTGTGAACTTTAAACGCAGTGCAGATACAGAAGATAAAATCATCAGCTTTTAGTGCTTTATAGTCGTCATACCTCTAATGTTATGGCCATTTGCTCCAGTGTCCCCACTATTTGGGTCAGTGGCGCAGTGACGTTGATGATACGGCTCTTTATTGTTCCTCTGCATTTTACATTATGTATCTTGGCGTGTATTTTCCATTTTTGAATCTCTTCGGGATATTTTGCGCTTTTCAGTATTGAGCGTGTCGTGTGTAAGGTGGATTGCGTCGTTGTATATTCATTTAAGAAGGTCAATGTTAAACGAGTAATTACCAACAAAATTATTCGTTACAACAGACCATCGGAGAGGCCGGGACCTACAATATTTAGGTGCATTATATAATTTTTAATTCCTCGTATTAAGGTCACCCGTAATTGTATTAACATTGGTAGCATTACGACACAGTTTTAATGTAATATTGAATTTATAATAGCAGCAACGTTTCGTCTTCGATACATAATTTAGCCGGCAACACGCGAGGCGGCCATTACAACGTGTCAATATGAACTGGAACTATTACTGCTTTTATTACTTGATACGCCTTTTACGAGCGTTCGATAAACTTGATATGCCTATGTATATTTATCGTTAACTTCATTTATGTTAGAGTGTAATATGTCAGAGTGATAGATTGTGGGAGCTCAGATAAGCCTCTTTTAATAAAGTGATACCTCAAATAATTACGAGTATAAACATTTAACTTTACTCTTTCATCCATTATTAGCAGTCATAATATATTTTATATTCATAATGTTAACTTTACTTACTGTTATTTGTTTGTTTCCGTAATATTATTAGACATAATATAGCTGCAGCTACTGCTGCAGCTATATTAGTTAAAAACGCTACTGCGTTTTTAACTAATATTTCGTGTTAGCTACAGAAATACGTACACATCAGCGCGACACAAATTTTATTTGACGAGTCGGAAGTCGTCCGCAGCAGTCGTTCTTAGGTCGGGCTTAATTTCCGATCCGGCGTTCCGGTGCGCTCCGAAAGTGGCGAAATTGAATAAATTTGTCTCGAATGTCGCATTACCAAAACATTCCCATCCATGTTTGTTACTCATTCTTTTTTATTTTCTTATGGCTTAATTTTGAAATGCTACTTGTATAAAAGTTTCAATTACAACCATAGTTGAACCATTATTGTCCTAATCATCACTTTTTGTGATCTAACAAAGTAAGAAAATTAAGTGCTGAACATTTTCGTTTAAACGCCTCAATTTCTTAGCAACGTTATGAATTGAGATTTATTTATAATCCTTTCAAAGAGAAGCCAAATTCGTATTGTTTAAAGTTGTGTTATAAAGTTTAATTTTGTATAATCCGAGGCAATTCTTTAGATTAAATTATCCGAGCCGCGGTGAGAGAAGCCATTGAGAAAAATTAAATAAAAAATTCCCGAAATTAACAATATATTTCATTAGCTTAAAAGGTAAAACTCATTGTTTTTATTTGATTAAAAGGAGTTAAGTATTTTATGGAAAACTTTTTTTGCAATAAATATATTTTCAATGAGGTAAAAATGCTCGGGGCTACTTAAGAAATAATCATTTGTTTAAAAAGAAAATAAATAATTATTAACTTATGAAATGACAAGTTTATTTTATTGTTGGCAGCTATATGAGGACCTGGTCGTGAATTATGAATGTATTGTGTTGCACGTAACTAGATAGTTCCGAGTTATGGCTTTGATTTTACTAAGTGGATGTTATTCATTAGATATAGTACAAGAATGGACCTCTCAATAAGATGCATTGTGTCCATTGATCATGAAGACCAACTAGAAGTGGGTAATAGTACCGTAAGGTACTATTATGTATTCTGTGGTAATAGACTTTGCAGAAAGTAAATTGCAAATAGTAAAAGAGAATTTTAAACTGGCCACTTTATTAGTGAATAAACTTTGTTAAAGCAGATTCCCAGTCTTGTGTTATACGTCGCAGTTCGAAACTTGATGGAATTTATACTGATATTCAGGTTTCTGCTACACTGTAAATCATGAAATAACCAAACACTAATAAAAATATAACTGGTCTATAAAATTGTTTATAATAATCAACTTTTTCAGCCTACACACAATATAGTGTGCATGTTTTTCAAATGTATCTCATGATGATATTCAGAAGATGAGATTCTCATCTTCTGAATATCTGTGGCCATAAAAGAAAAGAATTTCAATGTTCATCTACCTACAAGTGTTTTCGGATAGATCTGAGATTAGCTTTTATATTATTGAATGGTGGAAATCTCGGCGTTGTGGGAAAGTGAATTGAGTTTCAAAAAACGAGGCTCGTTTTCTCGATAAGGTTTTTAGTTTTGGTTTCGTGTGTTACGGAGTTGAAGAGAGTTTTCAACAGACTCAAAAAATTTGAATGAGATTAAGTAACATTGGGAAATAAATCAATGATGGCGCGTTTTTGTTGACTACACTGTTATGTTATAAACTCTTTTGCGTTAGTAGCTTTAATTTCAAATTTATTCTTTCTTCATGGAGCGTTTTATTATCGTCTTCTACCTACATTATTAGTATTGCTACGTCAAAATAGTCTGCGTTAGAACCCTCATCATTCCTATAGTTATCAATAACCATTACAATATATATTATATTCGTTCTAAGCTACCTAGATTGTTAGTTCAATAAACTATTTTATCGCCTGCGTCGATGTGGGTGCCTCTGCCAAGTGTTACTATAATCGTGTTCGGTGGTGTCACTAGATCATCTTCAGTGTTCCTATTGTTTTCTTGGCAATAGATATTTATCGTCACTAGATCTTCTTTCGTTCAGATTATTTGTTATCGATTGTAATTTATGGGAGTCTACTGCCAATGCACATGCATTCGGGGTTATGCTGTTAATGCTTTAATAATAATCACTACATAAATGTAATCTTTAGATGACATGTGATAAGAGAGTATATTTTTTTACCAATACAATCTCTAAACAATTCTAACTATTCTATTACAATACCTATGACCTATGTGCTAATTTAATTTATCTACATATATTATTATTATTCTTATCCCAATTTCATTTTCATAAGTCAAAATACATTTGATAATAAACTACATAGCTCGAGCTACCTCAATTTCATGACTTCAATTTGAGAATTCCAAACGTAACATTTCGATATCTTTTGTGGGCTATTCATAATCCGTGTGGCCTCGTTCATCCGGAGATCGGACAGTTGTGACGTACGCAAATAGACGCGTATGCGCTTTGTCCGGCAAATCGCGCGTATTTCAGTGCACTGTTTCGTAATGGCGTCCGCGTCCGTCATTTTACGATTTATTTCTATTCGGTTTTTATTGATGGATTGACTATTTTTGTTATTTCTATTTCGCTGATGATTGAAGTGATGATTGATTTTGCGATTGATTTATGATGCGACTTATTGAAGTGTATGTTACTTCACTTTGCTTCACTAACAAAGTGATTTATTTTTATCCAACTAAAGTATGAAAAATCATACTTTTGTATACTTTTGCACAATTTAGAGGCCTATCTAACTAGAGGTTTATCCGTAAATGGAAAACCATTTACGGATAGACCCCTGAATTGGGCAAAAGGCCATACCTCAGAGAGAAAAATATATACTCAAATACAAATAAGGGACAAACTTCGAAGTACCAGTTTCAGTTAACGATTTGCCGGAACACGTAATTCAAGAGACTTCCGTAGTCGAGGAGCCCTCCAAAGATTACTTGTACACAAACGGTTTACGAGAGTGTTTCTAGTTAACTGGCTCTTAAACTATTTTACTTGAACAACTTATCCGAAACTAGCTTCTCAAACTTAGTACATCAAAATCTCTGTAGCCAAATTGTTAAAGATTTCTAGACAAGAAACTATAGAGAGTACTCGTATTAGACTGTAATTTTTGACTATGAATAAATTGGATATTTTTTAAATTACATAATAATATATTTTTAGCTTTATTTAAAACAAAAGCTTAAGCTGTATGTGGATTCTTAATTTTTACATCTTCCGATAAACTTGGAGATAAATCCAATCAGTAATAACTACGAACATGTAAACAAGGATGAAAAACTTATGCAATTTAAAATAAAAAATCATGCGCAAATGAAGTACTCACAGATGAATAGACATTAATTGAACTACTTGAGAGTGAAGACGAAAATACTTTAATTAGTTGAAACTTTTTAAACAAGCAATCAAACTAATGGCAAATCTCATTAAACTCCAAAACCGCGATTTATGCTAATTTGTAATTGAAAAACCACGTTTTTATCGCTGATATTAATTAAACTCTCAATATCTTTAATAATAGAGTGTACGTTGGCAACACACCAGAGACGAACAATGCGTGAGATATATTATGTTAAATAATGGTTGCGAGTGGTAGTTCTGTCGTGTTCATGTTTATTGAGTTTTGTATTTTGATTGCTTATAGCTCCGCGGTCAACTTCATATGTTATGCTAATAGTCAATATTTTGTTGTTTTTATTGTGTAGTTTGAGGATCTCGGGGTGATTCTCAAACTGTCGGTTTATTGTCTTTAATTATAATAGCTGTAGATCCGAAATGTTTTTCGTAATAATGTGACAAATAGTCTCAATTTCATTGGATGATGGGAACTTAGTTAATAAAAATCATCATCGTCTAGATTCTAGTGTAATTTTTATATCGCAGTTCGGCGGTCAGATATTTGAATTTCTTCCAGTCTTGGGGTAACAACAATACACACACATATATTTTTAATTATGTAGAACAACCTCGCCTGCTGTCATCGGTCACTTCTTCAGTGTTGAAATAGTTCAAGGTTTGTAATGCAAAGACAATGTTTTGAAACTGCTCTAGCCAAAGCTTGGTTGATTTTGTAATTTACACCTATATTATGATTAGTTTTGTTAACTACATAATATTGTAAACATTTAATATTTTAATGCATTAGTTTATTCCACAGTCCTCACACAAAATTATTTTTATATAAACATTCATTATATTCGAATCATTGTTCATCAGCTTCTGAATTATTATAATAATGGAAATGAATTATTATTTTGCCTTTATAATCATGAACTCTCAATTAATATTCCTGAAAATGCACAATAGCTCTTTTCAAACAAAAGAACGATGGGAACCACAGAGGACTTTAATAGAAAATAAATTACAAAATATACTCAAGTATAATTTTATAATTATGTTTACGATTTGTTATATAAACAATGTACTTACGTGGATCGGCAAGGCCAACTGCGAACATAACATTTTAATTATTTTTATTGCCTCATTATTTTATTTTTAGCAAACAAAGGAATATTGTAAATTTTAATGTCGATCGATAGCTGGGCGTGATTTGAGAGCAACTTGTAGGCTACTGCTTTTAATTAAATTGTGTCAATTATGTATATTTAGGTACTCTACTTTCTTTGTACTTTAATTTCCTTCTGATTCTTTCTAAGAGTGTGTTATATGATGTATGTTTTCGGATGTGTCTTTGTATGTTTTGACGAATTTGTAGTGCCTAAAGTAACGATCCGTTGTTGAATTAGGAATTAAGAGCTTTGTATACGTAGTCGGGTTGTACTTGTCCTTATAGATTTCGTGGGTAGTCTCTTATTTGCCGCATTTTAAGAATAATTAAAAACTTGAGAGGTGCCAAGGGACACCCGGATGGGTGTCCCTTGGCACCTCTTTTCCACTCTTTTCCTTTTCCACCTCACCTAACGAAATTATTTCTTACGTACAATAAACTTGTATACACTCAAATATAAAAATAAAATCGGCCAAGTGCGACTCGGACTCGCGCACGTAGGGTTCCGTACCGTTATAGAGCAAAAATAGGCCAAAATTGCGTTTTTTGTATGGGAGCCCCCCTTAAATTAATATTTTATTTAAATATTATTTTTAATTATTGAAGTACACATATAATTAAGGCTTTTTTGAAAATTTCAAGTGCCTACTTGTTGTCATCGTTGATACCGAGCAAAAGATTGTTTGAAAAATTACGTTTGTTGTTCCCATACAACAAACGTAAACCTTAAATATTTAATTTATTTTGTTTTTAGTATTTGTTGTTATAGCGGCAACAGAAATACATAATCTGTGAAAACTTCAACTCTCTAGCTATTACCGTTCTTGAGTTACAGCCTGGAGACAGACGGACAGACAGACGGACAGACATCGAAGTCTCAGTAATAGGGTCCCGTTTTTACCCTTTGGGTACGGAACCCTAAAAACGAAGGAAAAGAGAGAAACGCGCTACCGCACAGCTTACAACTATAGCAAAAAGCACAGACATAGATCAAGATAATATTTATCTGTCTTGATAATACAATATAATTATGTCTGTGGCAAAAAGTATCGTTACAACTTTTCGTATGATTTTTTTCCGACTAGCCTCCTATTAGCCTCCTTTCGCAACGCGCGATAAGGAACTTCGTTCCAATAATGCTTCACTACTTCCATAAACTTCTGATAATATTATGACAATAAACGATTATAATGTAATGTTAACATGGGAAATACGTTTGTAAATAGCCGCGCGTAATGTGCCGTTACGCGCATGACGCAACTGCCCAGCGCGCACGCGCACGTAGACGACGTTGACATATGAGACGCACAGTGGGCTGGATCAGATTAACCGACTTCCAAAAATGAGGAGGTTTTTATGTCTGTCTGCATCACAGATCTCCTATTTCTGTGGTCTGCATGCAAATTTTTTTTTGGCGTTGTGCACTCTTTGGGTTGGGTGAAAATTTAAAAACGTGTTATAGAGTGGCGCGGCGTAGGTGAGGAAATAATATCCATACCTGTTTCTACAGCGCACCTGCTTCTGCTGTTTTGTTTGCTCTTCAGGAATGTCGGCACAAGTTATCTGCTGACACTCCCTAAGTGCATCTCATTGTTTTTGGCTGCCCAAGTTTAAGCTCTATAGCGGACCAAAGAAATAACGTACATACATACAGCTCAAATAGATAACGGAACCCTCTTTATGGCACAGTCGAGTAGCACTCTTCAAGCCAGTGTGCGCCGCGCGTGACGAACCGCGACAAATCATTTCTCTCGTCCTTGGGTTGTGTCACTTTCGTTGATGCCGCACGATGATAGTGTGTCAGTGTGTCGTTGCCATGCAAATTAAATGCATCGTTATAGTAGAACATATTATATTAATATTATTTAACATTATAGGCCCAATAAAACCTCTATTAATATTTTTTTCTTTGCCTGCACCCATGAGTAACTTTTAATGGTGATCGGGGGAAAACTGCAATTTTTGGAAAGTAGCCATGTGATAATTTCATCAAATTTTAATAAAAAAGCTTTGGTAGAGTAGGACGCTATCAAAATCCGTTCATTACTCTCGAAAGAATCAGACTAAATAACCTAACGTAATCCCTAAACTAAGATAGGTTTTCCTTCAATCTACGAGGCTTTGATATAGCTATGGTTTATTGATTTATGATGAATGTGTATTCATATAAACATAATCGGAATCCAATCTGATGGCGCCCGGAGCTGCCAAACGCTATCTCAATAAACATGTGATCGAAATAACAGATGTATCGTTTATGAGGTTATCACGCTGGACTTACAAACGCCCCAAACGTAATCTATTCTATAATATACTAGCTGTCCCGGCAAACGTTTCTTTGCCATATTATATAAAGTATATCGCCCGTATTATTTTATTTAATTAGTGACTAAATATGTATTTAAAAAAAAACAGCTACTTACCACGGGGCCAGACCAAAGACTGACGTGGTGTGAAGCGTCCATAGATATAAAAAAAAGTATGTCACCATGGCAACGTCCATCGCTATCCCGTGACCCGCGTCGCATAAACAACATGGTCGCTCTTTAAAGACAAATAATTTGCAATAAAATAAAATTGCGACTATAATTAAAGATCTAAGCTATCCTATCTCTCAAGTTAGAAAAAAGCACACATTTTAAAAAAAGAAACATTAAAATCGGTTAAGTAGTTTAGGAATCCATCGCGGACAAAAATCGTGAAGGGAGATTTATATATTAATATATAGCTGAAGAGTTTGTTTGAACGCGCTAGTCTCACAAAGTATAAGAGCGATTTTTGTGCAATTACTAATTTGGCACAGATGTAGAGCTGTAGCTCTACCATGAGTTTGACGCCTCCGTGGTCTAGTGATATAAAGCGCGGCTCTTGACTCGGAGGTCGTGGGTTCGATTCCCGCGTTGAAAACATGATATTTCCAAGTTTGGTTAGGACAATGCAGGCTGATCACCTGATTGTCTGACAAATAAGATGATCCATGCGTCGGATGGGCATGTAAAAAGTCGGTCCTGCGCCTGATCTCTCGCCGGTCGTGTCGGTCTGCCGTCCCACTGGGTTATGAGAGTAAAGGAATTAGAGAGTGCTCTTGTGTGCTGCGCACACACTTGGGCACTATAAAATTACTCCTGTGTAGCTGGCCTGGTTTCAATGAAACCGGCCACCGTCACCGAAACCGGTGTGGGAGCTATTATGAGTTTAAAGCTATAGTTTTTATCGATACTTGATACCGACTACGTACATTTTTAGTATGGCGATTTTAGTTCCGCAAGTGACCGCTAGAGGCACTGTAAAATTTGCCATACTAAAAATTTACGTAGTCGGCATCGAGTATCGATTAAAACTATAGCCTTAAACTCATGATAGAGCTACAGATCACGGGGAAGTTTTTCACGGTAAAATGTATGGTTTCCGCGCAACCATACATTTTACCGTGAAAAACTTCCCCGAACTTACGTAGGCGAAGCCGCGTGGACCATCTAGTTGTACTCTCTAGCTGTCCAACGTTCAACGTAGGTACGTAAAATATACTTGTGTTCATTAACAAGCAACAGTACTTTAACAGCCATTTTTCGTAAATTATGTTGACCTTGACATGTCTCGACCTTAAAAATTGTGCAAGCATGCTCCAATATTGCTCCTGAGATCCTTCGTCGGACAGCAAATCCTTTTCGCCAATGTGACTACTGTAGTTTTTACTCGACTGTGCCAGGAGGGTGCGGGCGAACCGCAGGTGGTTTTAGTGAGTAGGAGTCTCACATACCCCCGGGGTACCCAACCCGGGGCGCCGATGATGGGTTTCCCCTGCGACATCAAAAAAAAAAAGGAGGGTTTTGATTTCAGAGTATGTAGATTTTTCTGGCACGGTTGCCTGAACAGTTTGTACTTGAGGGTATCTTTAGATTCGTCGCAGGTGTGGTACATCAAAGCAGGCCGGTTCTTGGTTTCTTTTAGAACTGTTAGACCCAAGTGACCTATACAAAATTATTTAATTGATTTATTTGAAATCAAGTAATTCGTGTGTGCGACGCGACGTGATACTTAGTTGTCTTGCTGATATCTGGAATTAAGAGCCTGATTCAGTCGGTCTATTATGGACATTAAGGAAAGAATTCATTGTAATTTGTATATTTTGTCTATTTAATGATGTGCTCACGCTACGGAACCCAACTTTACGTTTCGATACACGCTTGCCCAGCTTATTGGAAATTGCCATCAGAAACAGAAAGTGATCGGTCCGGTTGTGGTGTAATACTTCATCCTCGCGAGGTCGACACAAGACACATAATGTCTTTTTAATTATGATTTATACGTAAATATTGATTTCGGTAAAAATTTATAGTTCCCTTTTAAGCGATAACGTCGATATATCAACAATATATAAATCTCAATTTATATATTGTTGATTTAAGTTATTAAAGCGCTTAATATATCAACAATCATCTAACAACCATCAACCTAAATGGATATTATTAGCATACTAGATGACGGCCGCAACTCCGTTGCGCCAAAACTCGTTTATCGCGGCGGAACCGTACATTTTTCCGGGATAAAAAGTATCCTATGTCATTTCCCGAGACTCAAAGTATGTCCATGCCAAATTTCAGCAAAATCGGTTCAGCGGTTTGGGCGTGAAGAGGTAACAGACAGACAGACAGACAGACAGACAGACACACTTTCGTATTTATAATATTAGTATGGATTTAGGTTAGTTTTAACCGACTTTTTAAAAGGAGGTTCTATGTTCGGCTCTGGATTTTTTTAACTGGATAATTTTTATGTTATACTGTATTTACCAGTTGCCACTTTATGAGTGAAAATTTCCTAAACTTTTTATTACGGAAATGTTGCCCTCATCGCAATATTTTTCAGAAATATCAAGCAATAGATATATTAGCAAGATGTTGATGTAAACATTTCCCATATGGGATCTCCGATGCGGGTAGGACGATAATTATTTACTGTATCTAATCCGCTTATTGAGATGACGGACGGTAACTGACAGGTTTATCCGACCAGATTGTGTGAAACGTACGAGCGGGTTATGCTACAAACAAGTTTCGACCTTATACTGTTCTTGATAAGGTTCATGTAAGTGCTGTAATTCATTCGGGCTATCTGACGCCATGATAATGCCCGTACAGGGAATAGTACAATGTAAAGTCACGAGTAGATATTATTAGAGAAATGTACTGTCAGAGAAATTCACAGGCAGATAGATCTTCGTTATTTGGTCGGGTTATGTCATTTTCATTTCGTTATAAAGTGTTGTCAATTGTGCTAAATTAAATAGATATTTTTTTTTAATATTTTGATAAGCAAAATATGTTGCCTGTGGTGTGTGTTGCCTGTGTATTTCAGTACGGCTTCTCATATTTCTATTAAAATTTTACACTTTTTTGTTTTTTCATCTTCCTTCTATAAGAACGTGATCGATTTGGTTGACAGTTTTTCCATCTGGTGATTTCCAAGTTCCCTTATATATATCTTTATGTGGAAACATAGTGCTCTTTATAACAATATTTTTGGATGTTGCAAAACTTATTAGTCGTAGGCCATTGTCGTTAGATTGTTCGTGTTTGCTATGCATCCCAATGGTTGGTGCAAAAATAGCCTCCCGTCCAATCTTAGCGTTAAAATCGCCCAACATAATTTTTGTATCATACCTTGGTAGCTGATCGTAAACTAAGTCGAGGAGTTCATAAAATTCATCCTTTTCGTTCTCGTCAGCTAGTTTCTTCGGTAGGGGCATACACGTTAATTAAAGAGATGTTAAAGAATTTACTTCTAATACGAAGAGTTGAGATTCTGTCAGATATTACTTCAAAACGAATCACGTTCCCTAATAGCCTATTTGCAACTATAAAGCCCGTGCCGCGTGTATGACATCCAGATTCACCGCCGCCATAAAACAAAGTTTAGGTATTATCTATGTTACATTTACCTTTACCAGGCCATCTTACTTCTTGGAGGGCTGCTATACCTACGCCATATCTATTTATCTCTTTATTTACTTGGTAGATAGCACCGGGTCTAAACAGAGAACGTACATTCCATGAGGCCAATCGAAAGTCCGTATATCTTCGCCAAGAGTCATCGGTATTTGGATCAGATCGTTTATTTCTCTTAGTCGGTTTCTGAACTTGTGATTTTTCCGTTCCGGAAAAAACACGATCCAAGATGTAAGATCCTACTGTGGTGCCGACTGTGATAACGACCACTACATGTTGGGTATTAAACTAAAAGCTAAAATTACGACATATAAAAATAAAAACTCGCACAACAACTTAGGAATAAATACAGAAAGTCTCAAGAATGATGCCACAAGAAAAGCATTTCAAATTGAATTAAAAAACACATTTAACGATTTAGCTGTAGAGGATATTGATGAGGACACAAATATAGATAATATTTGGACAACAACAAGAGATACCATCAAAGAAGTTGCACTAAAAACGCTCGGACGCAAGACCAGGAAAACAAGGAAAGCTTGGTGGAACGAAGACTGCGAAAGAATTATTGAAGAAAAAAGGAAATATAAAATTTTGGCAGAACAGAATAGTAAATTTTTAGAAAACTTTAAAGAATTAAAATCAGAATCAAGAAGAATAATAAGAAGAGCAAAAAGAAATCACCTAGATAGTAAAGTTAGAAATATAAATACCCTTTGGCGAGCAAACGAATCACGGAAATTTTACCAGGAGCTGAGATCTTTTAAGAGGGGCTACCAACCTAGCTCTCAAATGCTCTTAGATGATAGTGGCAATCTTATAACATATAACACGGACATCATTGACCTGAAGCGTATAACTTGGACCACACGCAAATCTCGATAAACAAATGTCACGTCAAAAGATTATGTCTACAAATTACAATATACAATTATAACAACCCTCACATTTTTTAATATATTTTTTTTATTCATTAGTCATCTTACAATAATTTACGTGTGATTGTTGAATATTATGTTAAGTAAATTTTTGTCAAGTATATTACTTTTGAAATAATATTGTGTTCACTGTATTGGGGTGGAGTGTTGATAGTCTGAGACACAGGAACTCCTAGTTCAGGCATCAACCCACCTAAACTCTTACTGTAAAACTGTCTAAATTGTGTTTTTTTCTACTTTGTTAAGGTGAGAAATAAATGATGATTATCAAAAATGCTTGGAGCAATTACTTTAAACATCTGCTGAATTGTCCTCCACCTCATATTGTATTACCACGCACAACCAGTGACAACCACACCGAATTGGAAACTCTATCTTTTAGGGAAGTCCGACAAGCAATTATGAAGCTCCCGGCTCCCGGGATCGTCTATCCCGGGAGCCTTGTTATTTTTGAGCTTCAGCATACCATCTGAAATATGGAAGTATGGGGGAGAGACCATAAAACTAAGATTATTTCACATTATAAGTAAGATCTGGCAAGATGGAAAACAACCAGAAGAGTGGAACATAGGCGTTATATGTCCGATCCATAAAAAGGGATATAAGAAGAGGTGCACAAATTATCGCGGAATAGCTCTTTTGCCAACGGCGTACAAGGTCTTATCATATGTGTTGCTTAAAAGGCTAGAACCTCATGCCGAACGAATATTCAGCGATTATCAGTGTGGATTTCGGAAAAACCGCAGCACAATCGATCAGATCTTCCTTCTGAAACAACTTATGGAAAAATGATGGGAATACGCCCAAAGCATACACGCGTTATTTGTCGATTTTAAAAAAGCCTATGACAGCATTGACCGTAATTCGTTATACACGATCTTAAGGAACTTCAACATCCCTAAGTTCGCGGTGGTCACAGGACTTAAGCAAGGAGATGCACTGTCACCTGTGCTTTTCAATTTAGTTCTGGAATATGTCCTCAAAGAAGTAATTGCACTAGACGTAGGGCTACAACTGAATGGGAAGCATAGGTTGATAGGATATGCCGACGACCTGGCTTACTGGGTGAAACTCCAGAGGAAGTGGCCAGCGCGGCCGAAGTCTTAGAAAACGAAGCCCTTAAGGCAGGCCTAAGTATAAACCGCGAGAAAACAGAATACCTCCACATTAAACGCTATAAAAATACGCGCACAAAACGAGAAGACCTGAATGTGAGAGGGACTTCTTATAAAGGGTCGGACAAATTTAAATACTTAGGCTGCACCATTACCGACACCAACACGAGACAGGAGGAAATAAACATCCGCATCCAAAACACCTTACGATGCAGCGCGGCACTTCATGGAGTGTTAGCGTCCAATCTCCTAAGTAGAAAAAGTAAGATCGCCATTTACAAGTCTGTATTAAGGCCAATACTAATGTACGGATGCGAGACCTGGACGCTCACACTCGATGGAGAGAATAAACTACTGGTAGCCGAATGAAAAATCCTCCGCAAGATCTTGGGCCAGGTGAAGACAGAAGACGGAGGAACTAGAATCCGAACCAACGCCGAAGTTGAAGACCTTATAGCTGAGCCCAATATTATTGGCGTAACAAATGCCCAGCGACTCCGATGGCTCGGCCATGTTGCAAGAATGGGAGAGGATCGTGCCACTAAAAAGGCGTTCCTTGGGCGTCCGATCGGGCGACGACCTGTCGGCCGTCCACAGTACCGGTGGCTAGATGTCGGACCTGCGCGATCTTGAGGTCACACAGTGGCAAGAAACTGCGCAAGACCGCCACAAGTGGCGCAAACTCGTGGCCAAGATCCACTTTGGGTCGCTGAGCCATCGTAGTAAGTAAGTTTGTTTTTTCATATATTTGTTGAATGTTTTTAAAAACCATCTCCCTAAGGGTTGAAAATTTCTCTAACATTTTAAGCCATACACAACACAATGCCAATTTGGCCGCACTTCACACAATATATTACACCCTTAGCGCGGACAAAAAAATAATTTCAACTTTTTTAGGCTTTAATTAATTTACTTCAGGTGTGTTATTTAATCTGTTTCACGAATTTTGGGACTTATTTGTCCCCAGATATATCCCAACATATTTATCTTTTTGTTAATATTTTACACCTATTTTTTAATAAAATTAGGAGGCTAATGAGCCCACGGGTCACCTGATAGAAAGCAACTACCGTAGCTAATATATTTGCTTATACTTAATACGAAATACTTACGCTATAAATACAAATAATTGTAAATACTAGAATTAAAATCTTGTGATTTTGCATTCGTGTTACTCCTATTTAGGTATCCACTGGCCACTTTAAAAGTGCCACTTGAAAATTACCGGCTATAAGGTAATTAAACTTGTTTGCTAAAACTAGTTTTTCAATAATAATGAGTTTTGAGTATTGGATATATAATGTACTACGAAAAGTTTCATTTAATATGTTAGTACTTGGTAGTAATAGTTAAAATATTAATTGCAACTTTTCGTAGTACATAACTTTAATAAACAGTAACTTTATTAACAAACCCCTAGAAAATGTCAACGAAACCGAAAGAGACTTTAAAAATGTAGGGTGAAAGGTAAATTAAGGGCTTACAGAGAGGAAATTATGCAAATTGGCAGCAAATATCGAACTCATTCAACTCTGCGGTATAATCAACCAGATATTTATTCTCTCGTTTGTTTTTAACTAACTTTTGGGATTTCACCCCGATGGTTTTGGGTCGTATGAAATACGACCCAAAACCATCGGGGTGAATGTCTGTTATCTCTGTTATTTATATTCTATTATATACGTATATGTATATACGTATTTTTCTGACAAAGTTTCGGGTTTACCAGAATCCTACACGCGTGATACCCAAAGAGGTGAGAAAAATAGACACTTTTCTCAATTTTGCAAAAATTGCATAAAATATGGAGAATATGAGCCCCGATGTATAATTTAGTCGCCATACTTAATGTCAAATTCCATAATCGGAAAAATCGGAAAAAAATGGATGCCTAGATTATAGGCAGACCTGTTTTTAAAAAAAATTGGCGCCCGGCCTACCCTATTTGTACAAATAATATAATAACTTTACAACCTTACTATATTTCATGTTTTTGTAAAGAATTTTACAATATCTAATAAATTTTCTATCTATCAAGCCATTACAATATAGTATTTAGTCTGATATAATATTCTTTTCAGAAGTATATATTTTGAAAAATATTTTTCTGACTATTTCACATGAAATATATCAATATTTTGTTTTATTCCACTCGAGGAAACCCTGATTTTAAACTCTTACATAAATTGTTTATCGTTACTACTCGAGATGTTTATAAAAACAGGTCATAAATCTAACCCAAAAAAATGGGCTTCGTATTACCCACAAGCAAACTTCGTCATTAGGGCTTTACAAATAAAGTTCAAAATGGCCGCGGCCGGCAGAATATGGCCGTTACCTGCGAACTTTGAACTCTTTGTTTTAGAATCGTAAAAAAAAATTATCGTTATTAATAGTCTTGTACACTTTTTGTTATAACTTGTTTAAGCGTTTTATGTATTTAATTTATAAATATATGAAGCAAATTTGCGTTAAAATCACTTATAACACACACAACTATTTTCTGAACTTTCACAAGTTATTGCGATGTATTTCTTGCAAATGAGTATCTAAAATTACTTATTGTTACTAAAATAAACTATTTTACTACTTACATTCTTTAAATCCATCAATTATCCATCAATTATTTCACAAAAAACACACAAAATGACGAAACACACACGAAAAAATTCACGATTTTCTAATGACTGAAAAATATTCGTCGACCACAGATTGTCATAATATTTTGCATTCAGAATGTGGCAAATGTATCATAGATCGTAACTAACCAAACTTCTTCATACAAAAGTAGTCTCTAAGTCAGCCAAATACGGTATATAAAGCCCGATAACACCCCGAGCACCGGTGCTCGCGCGGGGTTTGACAGAATTACGATGTGTCACAACGCCTATGTCGAAATTAAGTTTAGTATAGAATGCAAATTGACTAATTAATAAAAAGCGTGGTATCATTTTTTCGCTGTTCGCAAATCGGGGAATATACGAATTTGGCAGCAATATTTAGTGTTCATAAATTGTAATAGTAATACGTTATGAGTTGTGAACAGTAAACACGTGTAGGGCGCTAATGAAAAATATGTAAATCGAGTAAATAACGAGCACCATCTAGCACGGCTTGTTCGTTTAAACACAACCACCGAAATACATCGATTTCAACAGTACAAGTCTCTATGTCATATTTGTTTATTATTGCAGTACAAAACTTCTGAAAACACTGCCATTATATACTTAGTAAGGTTTTCGCTTCAGGTAATAGGAAATAATAATATTACCTGTTAAATAAAGAAAAGTGTAAAAATGGACCTATAACTGTCGTGGCGTCAAACTCTTTACATTTCTTTCGTCTTCTCACTTCTATTCGATACCCTTTTTCTGATGAGAAAGAAAAGAAAGAAGGAGAAAATTGGCGCTCCACTGTAAAAGCAATCCTTCGACCAAATACTTGAAAATCTTGATAGCACGACATGCTGCCATTCTGTCAATCAATGACCAAATTCAGGCCCGGTAACTTTACGACGCGTTGAAAATTTGGCCGTTAGACAGACAGGAGAGTGAATATTCGTAACGATGTCCGCAAAATCCATAACTCGTGGACGCCTGCCAGCTGGGTAATGAGCAAAACTATTGAAGACGTTTCCGATTGTAGTTTGTCAGAAATAGCTCGTCATAGCTCCAGACTCCAGCTGGGAGTTAACGAACTGGCTCAGGCTTATAAAAAAGTAATTAACAACATATGAGAGTGTGTATACTTTTAAAATGACGTGATAAACATATTAAGAAGGTTGTATAAAAGTTTGGCTAAAAACGTTAAAAAATAAAATTCGTAAAAGTGAGAAATTTTGAAATACAGCAAAAATTTTACTTTAGCGATGATAAAATTATGTTAATACAGACTTATTTCAGCTTCGTTGCTTGTTAGATCCAGTACGTTTTGTATGAAACCGCAAAATACAGTTTTCACATAATTTACAAGGACGAACAAACGTCAAACGATTTTTGGAGATTTGACCAATCAGCGGTCGGCGTTGATTTGACATTTTATCACAAAATCAAAGAACGAAGCTGTATTAATTCTGCATTAACATAAAATAGAATCAGGTCCACTTTTCGCTCTGCATATTCATTTCTGTTTAACTATGGTCTCATTACGACTTTATCATTTCCGAGGCTTCGTTAATCCGCACCATTATCGTTGGCGGGTCATTGGTGATTGCTGATATAATGATGATTTAAAAATCATCTATAATACCAAGCGTATTATGCGGATTAAAATATTATTGTTATATCATCTCGACCAATTACATGCCTTTTTTTTACTGTTTGCCTCATTTCGTTCAATCTGAATCAAGTTAGATGACTATCAAGATACTTTAAGCCTTGGCAAAGGATATAGGATTATTTTTTTCAGTTTTTATCCTGGTAAAAGGTAAACCTTCCGCGCGATAAGCGAAAACGAATCTCTATGCTAATGAAGGCATTTAATGCTGTATATTGTGTAGTACATAATATTGTGTTATGTAGTGTTTCTTAATATTTCTAGGCTCATTTTCAAAGAATTTTAGAATTTGTATAGTAAAGTTCAGACTAAGCATTGTGCGCGGAAATGTAAGCTGCTATGCCTTTTTTAAACAAAATTCACTCTTCATTAATTTTAGTAAAATAATCCTCTATAATATTGTAATGGTGCGAGAATTCTCTCGAATTCCGAATGTGTCGGCCATATTGATAATTTTCAAGTTCCATAACATTTAGGCAGTCCGCATGGTCGGGCACTCGCTGTCAGCTGCTGCGAACTTTCTGCCTCGACACGCTTTTATGAAATAAAAACACAATTTTCGGAAATATTTTTGGTGGTGTTATATTGACGACCTACAGTAGAGCAGGTTTGGTGTTACAACCCACAATGTAATCTGTCTGATTTGGTTCAAGGCTGTTAGAAATTTTCCTGGTGACTTTTACGATGCTTTGACTCTAGATTTGACTCTAGAAGGGAAAACCCTTTTATAGAAAAAAGTTTCAGAAACAAAGAAAATAAATATCAGCCAGGACAACTAGTTTAACATAATAAAGGCCTCCTGACCGATATTCTCGTTTTGTCCAACACCATTTCTGTAACACAATATCAATCCCAATTATTCCGGACAATATAAATTCCACCGCAAATAGAATTGTATTAAAATGTAGCGACTGTGAGAACCCTCTATATATGGATTAAAAATATGTAACTTTTTGTTTACAGGTAAGTCCGAGACGGGTTGCTGACTAGAAACACAATATTTGTGCAGTGCGTATGATTTTTATTTTATCCGGTGAATGTAGAACGAGTTTTTGTTGAAAAAATTAAGTTAGATTTGTTTTACGAGGCTTTTTTTCACAAAGGTTATATTTTATTCCAGTTTATATACCATTGTAAGGGCATAACTTATAACTAGTAGGATGGTTGAATCGCATAAATGAATGGGTATATAATAAGTTCTCACCCAGATGAAATAAAACGAAATAGAAAAGTAAAATGAAATCACATGTTCGCATTTGCTAATCACATCTAGGAACATAAAGGTATCAAATGACAGGACAGAAATAGGTGGGTTCTGTTAACTCTCACGAGGCGGAGAACCCCGCTGTGATAAATATTACGACGTTACACGTTATGCAATACGCGCGATGATCTCCTTAAATTGTCGCCATTATGATTCCCTTAATAGTTTTTAATCTGCGACATTGCGACAACTTGTTTGATGCCATAAAAGTCCTGCGTTATTTTGTAGTTGCATATCATTAAAAGTTGTGTTAGAATAGCATCCTTATTTTCTGATATGTCCAATCTTATAGGCTAATGGACTTGGGATCCCATGAGACAATAATAAATAATTAATTTCGCTACGTTAAATAATTCTCAATACTCATTACTTTGTCATGAGAAAAATACAGAAAATTAATCACTGTAATGGATATTCCCATGACAATTCGTTTCATTGTCTGTAAATATAACGATAAATATATTTCGTCATACGTCAGCCTCAATCTCGGAATTACTAGGGCCGCAGCAATGATAAACGTCTGTTAAAATCGCTAAATGATAATGAATGCCTGTCCCAGATGATTCACGGCGGACATAAATCAAGGAATCTGCTTTGGCGGGAATATCGGGATTATTTGGTATCGGGACCGTCCCAATACCGACTCTCCCTGTGGTCACCTTAGTTAGCTATTATTGGTTTGTGCGTTAACTTTATATACAGGGTGGATAATGGATACAGTGTAAAGTCTACTAAAGAACTTTTGCTGAAAAGCCACAGCTATGATAGTTAAGGTATATGTTATTATGATATTTCTGCATTATACGAATTAAACGATTGTGTAGTTGCTCAAAACTTTTTGCTCCTTACATTTAAAATTGAAGTTACTAAATTTGTAGGTAATAAAGTTTTATATTTTAATATAACGTAATAATTTCTTAATCTAATTCACACTGTATAATATTACTAGCTTATAATACTATTTACGCTAAAAGTTACAATACAAATTACAGAAGACGAAAAATATACGCAACAACTAGTAATGAGATTTACTTCGGACGTTATTGTGACATGATGAACGTCTGTTGAAATCACTAAACGGTAATGAATCCCGATGTCCGAATGATTCATGCGGCAATAAATCATGGGACCCGCGCGTTGGGACCCGTCCCGCCTCGTCCCGCCTCGCCCGCCGCCATGGTCACTCTACTCGCTAATTTGTTGCTATTCAAATTATTGCAGAATGTTAATGTGACTTTTATGAGGGTATTTTTCTACTTAGGTCTAGGTTTTTTCTTTTAAATAAGAGTTTTTTTCGCATAAATTATCACGAGCGTTTTTAAACAACGATGAATATGTTGGTAAATAGCGCTGAAAATTATTAGACACATGAGAGTGAAGTTATGGAATAAATGTCGATTGATTTTCAGTTTTAATGTAGTAGCTTAGACTTCTATTTTCAGCGCTATTTATTCATAACGCAGCAGTACTGAATTATGTGAGCAGCTCAGAGTTGTGTTGCTCACATCTCCTTCGAGGAAACAAAGAACAAGGAAACTCTCAAGTTATTCTACTAATTATTTACATACTAATTAATTCACTCTAAAACAAAGTACCCAAGTTATAATTTCACGGCGAAAAATAATTGTATTCAAAACCACGCAGCGAAACAAACTCAATGGCTTTCCTTGTGTCATTTAAGTCTCAAAGTCTTATGAAGTTTTCAGACGCCAAGTTTCTGCTACTTTGGATAACTTAAAAAACTTAATTTTTGTTTTACGTATATCGTACAAATACTTCAGTAACTTTAGATAAAAAAACTTTAAAAACGTGCGTAGCTTTTGTCCGTGGTCTGTTCTATATCTGTGACTAATTTTGTCGGATTTTGTTTAAGTTTCAGAGTATAAATTTAAGGGAATAGTTGATACTGGTATAATTGATCACGAAAATGAAGTCATGATTATCTTAACTTCGCAGTTATAAGTCTATTCAAAGGAAAATTTATACAGTTCCCGTGAGATTTTCATTGCAGTCTTGAATTGACAGGCAACATCTGGTCAATGAGACAATCAAAGCTCTTAATATATTAATCAATCCCCTCCTCAATTTAGAGTTCACAAATTGAGGTAAAACGGAAAGAAAGAAAGAGGGATGGAGGGAAGGAGTAATTAAGCCCACCGCAGCAATTACCACACGTCTGAAGACGGTAATTGGTTCGATTCCTTTTTAATGGCGATCGAGTGTCGGCTCCGGTTTCGTTACCCGCATTCGGGGAGACGTTAGGGGTTTTGATAAAATGTGGATTCGCCGTATAATTCTCCAACGAAATAACTTTGTGTTGCACAAATCCCTCGATCGCGGATTCTTGGAAATCTTTTGTTATTCTATTGTTATCGAGATCGAATTCGACCGCTTGGGGCTTGAGTCTTGACGGGTTAACGGGTTAAAGACTTCAAGTAGACTAACGTAAGATTAATCATTAAATCCAATTCTGTATTAGATTACCTGAGATACAAGCATTCAAGTTAAAAAAGCAATGGTTAGAAATATTTCCACCCCTTATTTGAAAGTTGGTTAACAAGCTTAGAAACCTTCTGCGGGTAGGTTACTTTTCCTGAAAGGGTTTAAGTCGCTGGTGAAGAAAAACAAAATTTTCGGTAATACCTTATCTAAAGTGGATTACTGGGAGGTCAGAAGCAATCGCGTTGCCCTAAGCCCGGCTAGACTTCAAATCTAGTCTAGATTAACTAGATTGAAACCTAGATTAATAAGCGCTGAAATAGAAAATTTTGAATTCTGCATCTTTTTTCGAGCTTTAATCCCCCGACGTTAATCCGGATCGCTAAGAACGTCCGAAATAAATTGGGCTTCGTTCAAAGTTTTGCTGAATTTTTATATAATTTAAGGAAATAGGATTAACTAACATTTTTGTCCTTTTGTATCCTCTGCTTAAAAACAGTACTTGCTATAACTCTTCATAATAGTAGTTATTTAACTGAAACCTTCTGAATCACTCGACAAAACGCAGTTTTACGCAGCTTCTATGTTAAAGCCAACCAGAAGCTAGCCCAATCGAGGCGATTTGTAACTCTTTTAGTAGAATTTGATATTATGTTATGTCTATCTCTATCGTAAATTTTTCTTGCAACTGTACGGATAAAGTTTATAACACTGCGATCTTATAACTGTGATCATAGAGTCCAAAAATGTTGCATTGTCAGCGACCATACAAAGAAAACCTACTCGTTGAAATAATGAGTTTTTCAAAACACAGTAATTCTGCCACGGCCTCGTCGTACTGCCAACAAACAATTCTATATAATGTATATAATTATATTCCCTTACTTGCTACTTTGGGCAATTAAAAATCACTTGCACGTACCCTAGGTTAACCTTGGTTTGCCCATCAACTATCAAGTCATCACCGCTGACGGCCGCTAATCGCCGCTTAAGTACTGGATATGTAATGGATTTTGTGTGGAAGAGACGTCAATAAAGACAGACAGAGAAATAATCAATATTTTAAATATGTCGAGATTTTGTAGAGACTTTTTTCACGAAAACATGGTGCGCAGAGACCTTACATTTTTGTGACAATCACAACAATGCTGTGTATTTATTACGTCAAATTATTTGGACTTCGAGATATCTCAAATTCATTTACATCGGTTTTCAATTTTTAAATCATCAAGGAAATATAGATTTCACTAAACTTGTTCAGTAAAAAAATATACTTATGATAGAATATTATTCCAATAGAACACCGTGAAATGCAACTGTTAGTGCACAATATTATTATGCCAAACAAACATAGTTGCTACAGTGTGGATGCACCATAAGAATGTATCAAGAACTAAACGACTGCAAAAAAGTACTCTCGCGTCCAAAAGTATTTAATGATATCCGTTATTTCTGACGTAAACAATATAATTTATACGTATCCCGAGCCCCTGGCGCCCCTGGCGGCCATCTTCATAATTAAATACTTTTTGGTTACTTTCGCAGTCATGAAATATGCAGGTGAATTCGGAAACTTTTTCCTTTTTTAAGTTGAATTTGAAGATTATGTTTTTTAAGCTACAATATTTAATCTCCGACTGGCGTTTACGTATTTTAATCCATACCAATATTATAAATACGAAAGTGTGTCAGTCTGTTACCTCTCCGCGCCCAAACCGCTGAACTAATTTTGCCGAAATTTGGCATTGAGATACATTGGATCCTGGAAAAATAAAGGATACTATTTTTACGGGATTCAATATATTACATATATTGAATCCCAAAATAATTCAATACTAGATGACGCCCGCAACTTCGTTGCGCCAAAATTCGTTTATCGCGCGGGAACCGTACATTTTTCCGGGATAAAAAGTATTCTATGTCCTTTCCCGGGACTCAAAGTATTCCCACACCAAATTTACAGACAGATAGACAGACAGACAGACACACTTTCGTATTTATAGTATTAGGATATGGAAGTATGAATATTATACGCGGAAACCGTAAATTTTTCAGGACAAATCCTGAAAAATGTACGGTTCCCGCGCTATAAACGAATTTTGGCGCAACGTAGTTGCAGACGTCGCCTAGTTTCATTAATAAATACATCAATTTATAAATAGAAAGATAATCCCATTACACTTAAAACATAACAAAATCAAGTTATTTAAAATTGAAAAGAAATAATCGTCAGTGTTACGTGTCGGTTAGACTCTATTGTATGTGGCATAGGGTTCATTTTAGCACAATATAGTAGTTCATTAAGTCCGATTAAGTTGAGGGCGAGATCTTAATAATATGAAACGTAATGGACGATAAGTTGTATCGCCGTCTCCGAGGGCTGAATGTTCTTAATACGATGAAATGGGCTAATATTGAGTGCGTATGCTCGTGAGGAGAAGCGGTTTTAGGTAATTAAGGGCCTGTTTCACCGCTTCCTGATAAGGCTATCTACCACTTAATTTGACAGATGGAGTATGGAAAATCTGTCAAATAACCCTATCGGGCACCTTATCAGGAAGCGGTGAAACAGGCCATTAATAAAATGAAATTTTCTAAGTTTGGGATCAATTTTTTATCAGATCGTCTACGTGTTGACCTACCATTTACTGCTGAGTGCTGACTGCTGAGCCAAGCTAACTCGGTTGGCTTTGCCCGCGTTGAGATTATTATATTATTTAAAAATCCATATTTCGTTATCCAAAAAATCGTTTATAGCGCGTTTAATTCGTTTAATTTCCGAGATAAAAAAATCCTATGTTCTTTCTCGGAACTGAAAGTATCGCTCCATATTATCAAATTTCAGTAAAATCGGCTCAGCGGTTTGGGCACGAAGATGTAACAAACAGACAGACACACTTTCGCTTCATAATATTCGTTTGAATATCTTGGCGGAGTAAAGCAAGATGCAGAAGCGCGAGGCGACGGTACGCCGCGCTGTGAAGAAAAGATCTGAGGGCATGGCAGCTCCCCAGCCAAGTCTCGAGCAAAGACAAGGCCGAACCATACTTTTCCCGATACAATATTTTCTATCCACTTCTCTCGGTGAGTGTACCGTGCATAAATCGCGGTGGTTTTAATGTATCGGCGCGGGCGCAGTATTACATTAATTTTGCGATAACTCGCGGTTCGGACCGTGATAACTAAATGAGACAGATCAGTATTTAATACTCTTTATGTTGACGCCGAATCAATTTATTACACGTGTCTCTCTTTTTCACTTGGTTGTACCACACCTACAATGCAACGAAATAAAGCGTTAACACCTCAGTGTGTATGGGTCCCTTTATAGGGTTCACTGTGAAAGTAGCAGCTCTGAAAGAGCATTTTTATGATTTGTATGTGCAACAGCTCCAGTGTCATGAATTTTCCCACATAAAAGTTTTCAAAAAAGTTACCCTTTTAGCGCTACTTTCACAGTAGACTATGCAGGAGACTCATTCAAACACCCTGTATAATATAGAAAATCTGTTCTTTCTTTCTTTCTTTTTCTTCTTTTTTGGCAACTTGACACAAAGGATGTGTATGTTGTGCCACAGACAAGGTAAAAAGGTAAGGAATGCGGGAAAACCATATGCCTCCTATTATAATTTTCATCATTGTTATAATGTATCGTCAGGTCTAAAGTCTAGTCAAAGTCTAAGTAAAAGTCAAAACAGTCAAGGAGTCAAGTCGGTCGATTCAGTAAAGTGGTAGACGCTCTACTGAAACTTTCGATGGAGTTTTGGAGGGAACACAAAATAGCACGTTTCTGGATATTACATCACTTTCCTACACTTGTGCATGAACACGAATATCTAATGGTTAATATTCTACCAATATTACACATTAAAAACCCAGCTAACACAATTTTAGGAAAATAATACAAAACACAACAGCACTCTTTCAGATGCCCGCCAAAACTCCGAAAATCTGTTAAAAACTAATTAAAGTTATGTTACCTTTCTTCTTCTTCTTAGCTCATTCCCACTTTACGTAGGGTCGGCACTCCCAGTACATTGCGCCAAGAAATTCTATCTTAGGTTGTCGATTTAGGCAATTTATTTACAGCCAGCAACAAAGCATTGTCCATACTGGTCCACCATGTGGCTGGGGGTCTGCCTCTAGTTCTCTTAGCTTTTGGGAGACTCAACGCTATAGTTATGTTACATTTATGCTATTTATGAGTTTATAAAAAATTGAAGTATTATCGAGTACAAAAGCAACTAGTTGCTTTTGTACTCGAATATTATATTTGACGTTGTTCTTAGAAATTCGTTTAGTAACTACGGGTAGTAACTACAACCCTTATATTATAATTTCGCTCTGTCCATCCGTCGTACACCCTTGACAACTTTGGTAAATATGAATGTAGCTTGACTAAACCACAGTATAGACTAAATTTTGCGCAATTTATTTATATATTTTGTAATAATATTGTCATTTTTGCAATTATAACTTACAAGCGAAAGACTAAATATAGATATTACTGAACACGAAAGTTTCTGAATGAAAATAATAATTATCTAAATCCTTATGATTTTTAGAGGAACAAGCTATCGATGCTTCTGAAAACGTTTTAGTAGCATTGACAATCTTATGGTAACTTTATTTTATGCGTTTTGGAGTGAATTTAAACGCTATTCCAGCCAATATCCAAGCTCGTTTCCGTGGGAACACCTGGGCCTGTTATTTACGAAACGAATTCAATCCGAGAGGTTTAAGATTAATAAAAATAAAAAGGTGCAATAATTTGTAGCATCAATCAAATTTGTTTACAGCTACATAATATACCTACAAATGTAGCATAAAAATCGACCGCAAGTCCTTCGATGCAAATCTCTAAACAACTGAACTGTTTCATAGTCTGGCACCTTTAAGAAACAGAATACTTGTACGCACCTATCCCTTTCCAGCCCTAGGTTTTGATAACTCCTACACTATGGCTTTCAACTGATGAACACAGCCACAGTGTTTGTATAAAGGTTTCACTGCTCTGTGCTACTACCTTACCTACATAGAGTTCGCAACGCGCTCGCTTTTCTCTATGCTAGGACTACTACGCTTTGCGACAGGTTCTATCGTACCTGCAATTAGGCCTTAGCGCCTTTTTACACCTAACCGAAACTTCCTTGCTACTGACCACTAAACTCGGCTGGTTCTAAACGGGGAGTAGAGTACCCCATGCGTACTCCACTTTGGTGTGGTTTAGGTGGGTGGGTCTACATATTATGTCTCTAGGTTTATGGAGAAGTCCCACATACCCCGGCCTATATCCCCAATCCGCGGGCCCGTTAAGAGGGAATACGCTGTCTTCTTTAAGGTATGTAGGTCGTGTTAGTCCAGAATTACTGCTAGCGACAGTTAGTTCCAGAGTTTTACTGTGCGTGGCAGAAATTTTGGCGAAAAAGTTTGCGAGCTAATCATAATAATATTAACCGTCTAACCTCGACCGTCAGCTGCGGGCAGACAGTGGCAAGGCTACCGGAGGTTGTAATTTGCCGGTAAATAATGTTAATTCGTCTCGTGCTTGCGATGTATCCTGTAGACGCTATCAACACCTCATCGACCTTTGTAAATGTTGTTATAACTTCAGTATGCTTAGTCGTTTGATGAGAGGATATACGGCTTTGTCTTAACCATTTTTGTACATATCAATTTCTGGATTTCTATTTTTCTTTATTTGCTTTCATTAGCTTTTTAGATACCCTTTTTACGTATTGGCTTACGTCGTTTTAGAAAAGTAAATACTTTGAAAATTAAAAGTACACACTACACATCAATTGGTGCCTGCAACATGATAGTACTTATTGCCTACGATACACAATAATATCTACACGTATATAGGATGGCACATAAATCAATTTAACCAATTTAAACGTAGATTACACTGTGGTCCTCTTCTCTGTGATAGCTTTAATATTACAGTCTTCATATTATACTGTAGTTACTTTAGATAAACTTTAGTCTATACCACTCTATTGTAAATTGTAATTGACTGCATTGGACGACCAGTTTATAAAAATTTCATTACGCATTTTTATTACGGAAAAACTGTTAAAATAAAATATTCCGTTTGTTTACAAACTTCGTCTTAAAACTAGCAAGGTATGCTGACTTCCGTACCGTTACAAAGTTAGGGCTATCTATAAAATTATGAACGTTTATTGGGATATAAAACTTTGATGACTCCTTTTAATCCCAACTAAATGTGCTTTAAACAGTTTTAAACCCTAGCTATTAGGGGATTGAGTTGAAATTTATATGACAATACAGATAATAAATTATGTAGCTGCTGAGTGGTGTTATCTAGTATTTTTAGTTGTTTCTGGGTGCAGTTCGTTACTGTTGTTTGTTTGCTGCTGGTCTTCAACGTTTATCTAGTTTTATCTGGATTGGCTGCGTCAGAAATACTTCACCAGCCTTTTTACTCGACGTACGGTAAAACATATACGCTAAACAAATTTTGGCAGAAATGTGTTTAGCGTATACGTTTTTATTAAACCTTAGCCACTTCTTATTAATCGCCAAACTAAAAAAACGTCAACGCCAAACAAAATTAAAGGTAGTTATTTAGATCATTTTTAAGCTGACGGAAAAATTGGGGATGAATAGATAGTAAAATAGATAGTACAATAGATAGTATATCTATATCTATACACATATTATAAAACAAAGTCGCTTTTTTCCCTCATATTCCTTTGTTCCCTTTAATCTTTAAAAGTACGCAACGGATTTTCATGATTCATTCATGATTCTTTCAGTGTTAGATAGCCCATTTATCGAGGAAGGCTATAGGCTACATTTTATCACGCTAAGACTAATAGGAGCGATGAAATAGATGAAAATGTGGAAAAAACGTGGTAAATTATTTGAAAGGGCTAACTTGAACGCGCTAATCTCAGGAGCTACTAGTCCGATTTGAAAATTTATTTCAGTGTTAGATAGCCCATTTATTGAGGAAGGCTTGTAGGCTATATTTTATCACGATAAGACTAATAGGAGAATGTGGAAAAAACGAGGGAAATCATTTGAAATGGCTTATCTTGCGAACTGCTGGAGCAATTTTTATGTTATTTGGCACACATAAGAAGTAGACCACGTAAAGGGTCATAGGCTATCGATTTTAATCATTTTTTCAGTGGCTATATATTTTATGCCCGTGCGACGCCGGGACGGGTCGCTAGTAAGTCATAAAGCAATATTATTTTCTACAAACAGAATATTATGTTATATTAAATGCTTTACGTCAATGACTAGCAAAGTAAGAACTCAGTTCAATAATAAACAGTTTGTTGTGATTCTCGCTTTACAACTTACAAGGCCACTTTTTGTTAACACTTAAAACCTCATCTGTTTCTCGAAGTTATTCGATTTTTTTTGTATTGATTCAAATAATATGCTGATTTGGAAGTGATTTGAAATAGTATAAGTCGCGCACACATTTTTGGGCATTTGGGGACAATGTTGTATATCCCTAAATATGTCCCATTGTCCCATGTTTGCAGTGTCCGATTTTTAGGTTTTTTAAATGAAACTTTTGAGTAAACTGGATCTAAAATTTTTGGGCAGCCTAAACTTTTCGAACGTGTATGTACTTTTATACCGCCAAGCTAAAACAACGACAGCAAAACCAGCATAATGTTTAATACTATGCTATTTTTATATTGTAATGCAGCTTATTATTAATGCACAATATCCTCTGCCGTTTATTTTTTCACCAACGGATGTGTGGGATGCATCTCATTTACATAATCGTATATTAAAACTGCACACGACGTATTTAATAATGTTAATGTACGAATGTGCTCTGGGATTATGTGCTTCATAATCATTAATCACTTAAGTCTATTTAATAGTTATTTTTTTGTTTGTGGACTGTACATCAGAACTTTCATTTAGATGATGACGACCTCTGTGGCTCAGTGGTGAGCGCGTTGGTAGCTCAAGCCGGGGGTCGCGGGTTCGAATCCCGCCGACGGAACAAAAGTTTTCCAATGTTCCCGGGTCTGGATGTGTATCAAATATGTGTATTATATAATAAAAATCTTAAATATATGTATAGTATAAAAGTATTAAATATATTTCCGTTGTCTGGTACCTGTAACACAAGTCCTTTAGGTACTTAGCACGGGGCCAGACTGACGTGATGTGACATGTGAGGCGTCCATAGATATTAAGAAAATTAAAATATTAATGAGTTAAAGTTAAATAGATTGCTTGTGGATAACCCAATGTTTCCAACCTTAATTTCAAATATTTTTTTTTTTTTTTATTTTTTTTTATTTATTTCATCATCACACACTTAAACTATCATTACAGGGTTTACCTAATGCGATAGTAGTGTACATAAAATTGTATTACAAATTAAGTTAAAAATTAAAATAATAAGTTCATCAGTATCCACAATTAAAACGATAAAATTCAATAAATTATAAAACAATAACCAGTATATATAAAATCCATCAATAATAATTATATAAGTAAAAATTGTAAATAAATCTATCCTTTTTAAATAAATCTTAATAAATTATTGTATGCAATCACTTATCTTCCCATAACAAATGACAAACAGGCAATTAAACGTGAATTCACTGAGAGTGCAATGGAACAGATCCACCCGCTGTGCAACTTCGTTAAGAGTACGTAGTGCACGAACAAACGGGGAGTATTTGAGCAAGTTAGTCCTGCAGCACGGCACGTGCAGCAGCGGCGGGGGGCGGCGGCGCCACACTAGTACAAATAGGTTCGTAGTCGTTTGCGTTGGTTCATTATGCGCCACCACTGGCCAGTAAAATAGGTTTCATAGGCCGTATAAAGAGCATAGAAACGAAAGCATAAGTATTACACAAATTAGGATAATCATATAATATCAGGAGTCATATCGGGATATTGACAAAAACGTTGTCAAACGTTGAACAAAACTTGTTTACCCTTTATGCTGGTGCTGCCTCTAGCAAACATAAATGCGATATTTAAAAAAAATCATTTGATTAATTATTTAACAACTTTACTACTTAGAAGGAGCCTATAAAACACAAAATTACCCACAACTATTTATTAACCATTTACAGAATTGCTAAGTTACCAACCGTGGTGTTGATATACGAGCTGTTAATGTTGAAAAAACTTCACGCTTGAAATTTTAAACGTTTTTAACCATGTTCGATGTTCGTTGCAAAATATTTATAAACGAGTTTTCTACAATTTTTTGTGCTGAAATTTTATTCCATCTGTATCTATATTTTTACAAGTACCTACTTATTGATTAATTGTAGTTAATAATAATTTCTTTGTTTGTTGGCATCAAACAAGCTCTTAAATACAATCATAAAACGTAGCGTATATTACAAAGGAGGACATGGGCTACTTTTACTCGAAGGAAAATGTACGTCTTTACTGTATAACGGCGTAGAACATCGTAAAATCCCATCCGTCTAGTTCATATAATATCTCTGCTAACACAATAAAGTATTTCACGACATGTATTCATGAATAAATCTTCATTGAGTCGAATAAAACATCTTGTCAACAATAGAACAGTCTCCTTGTGATTATTGGGGTCACGACTCACGAACAATTACCATGGACCAGAATATTATGTTCATTACACCATGTAGGAGGAAACCAGCCGCCTAAAATTGCTACGAAAAGTCGATATCCTTTCCCTTTGTTCTGATCTACTAAAATTACTCCAGATTCCAGAATGCTTCATCGATTTTAATTTAAATAGCATTTTTCATATCAATCAATATGACAAATGTTATATATTAAAATCAATGAAGCTTACGGGAATCTGGATTAATTTCAATGCGTTTACAATCCAATCATTCGTTTGTAATATGTTAATATCTGATCCTACAACAATGGCTTGATTACTACTATTTTCTATTTCAACGTGTTTCTTCGAGTGCCTTGTTTGGTCGTATTGTTCAAACGCCTCTCACACTCTATGAGAGTTATTATAGAGACCTACATCCTTACATTTGTCGTGTCTCACTTAAACATAAAATTGAATTAATTTTAAGCTACCAAAACATAAACGGTATTGTTGGAAACGGAAACAGTACATAAAAATATACCAAACGATAAAATATGAATTTTAATGTTTTAAAAATCTATTTTAAACAAGATACTTTTAAATAACGAATCGTATTTAAAACACTAATGGCATCCTACTAACGAGTGTCTGGAGTCGAGTATTGCAACAAAAAATATCAATAAAGAGTCCCAAGTTTGTCAATACTGCGCGCATAAAAAGAGTAAAATTTGGTCCCAAACTGGTACGCAGTTCAGTCACCCTCCATAATATATCCTGTTTTACCTTTTTACATCCATAATTTCTCGGGCCATGTTATGGAATACTGTATTTATTGTCCTTTTTCCTGATTAAGGAGATTAATTTCATATTGCGAGTGGTATCGTTCATCGTCTGTGTGCATTGTGTGCGGAGTACGCCGCATTAAATAGATAATATATTGGTATCTTCACGTTTCGATGCACACGGGTTTTTATGCCCCTCTTTATGTCCCAATGTTTTGTGATAATTCGCGCTTAAGAGGAGGAATTTTATTAACCCGTTGATAGCTTTTATCTTCGGTAAGTGTTGCAACATTGTGTGGAATTGTTTTTGTCGGGAAGTGTTAATATCATTATTTCTTCTATATCAATGTAGCCTGCTAATGCATTGTTTGTGAAATTGTTTCTTTTTACGTATTTATCAGTATGTCCTGAATGCGTACGAACTGCGAATGCATGCAAAATATATTATTAAGTATTATATTTCGCGACTTCATTCTTAGCGATTTATGCTTACTTGTTGTATAGTGCGCTCCCATGCGTCACCCTTGCACGTATTTTAGAGATATGTGAAAAAAAAAAAAAAAATGTCACTGTCATTAAGTCACCTGTCATTATTCATGACTTTTCCGGCGCTTAGACTCGAGCTACTCATTCCGTGTTTTCGTGCTGAACCCTTCGCACGTTCGCAACTTATCTACAGTCAACGGTGTGGAGCTTTCAACATGGGGAAGAAGCGTTGGAGTCCGGATAGCGGAGAAAATATTCGAAGAAAAATGGGACGACAAATCGATTCATCCTCGTCAGATATCATACCAAGTAAGTTTTAACTCACTGGGAATAGCCATAATTATACTTATTTTATATTATAATTTAATAATACCAAGGGATATATCAATAGATAACGCATAATTATATATTTTTCACGTACTTAACGGTTTTCTGCTACACAATAAAAATGTACCGTCGAAATTTATTTTTTATCTACCTACATTTAATGTAGAATATCTACGAATACGCAACTGCTAATATTACCTACCAACTACCAACTTCAGGGTTTTTGCTGTTATATTTCACGTAAATTACGAATGCGCAACTGCCAAGATCGGGGCTTTTGCTGTTCGAAAACAAACACGCAACTACCAACTTCAGGGTTTTTGCTGTTATATTTCACGTAAATTACGAATGCGCAACTGCCAAGATCGGGGCTTTTGCTGTTCGAAAACAGACACGCAACTACCAACTTCAGGGTTTTTGCTGTTATATTTCACGTAAATTACGAATGCGCAACTGCCAAGATCGGGGCTTTTGCTGTTCGAAAACAGACACGCAACTACCAACCTCAGGGTTTTTGCTGTCATATTTGATGTAAATTACGAATACGCAACTGCCAAGGTCGGGGCTTTTGCTGTTCGAAAACAGACACGCAACTAGCGAAATCGGGGTTTTTGCTGTTAAAGAATATATATATTTTTTTTACACCTACCTACATGTTGTAATGTAAAATACGAATACGCAATTACTGCCATTAATTCAGGGCTTTTGCTGTTTGAAAACGGACACGCAACTATCGACACTGGGGTTTCCTTGCTGCTATAAAATATAATATTTATTTTTTTAACATCTACCGACATTTGATGTACATTACGAATACGTAACTGCCAATATCAGGGCTTTTGCTGTTCAAATAATATGACAATACAACTACAAATATTGTGGTTTTTGACAGATCGTGATGATCCTGTTTAAGAAGTTGATGGCGCGCAGACCATATTATGGCCCTTATTCCTGGAGGAATCCGCGCCGGAGCTGAATCTCACACCTGCGGTCGCCCCGACGTCGTCGAAATCGGCATCATCTACGGGGCCTGATGGCGATCAGCCGCAGGAACAGACGAATGACGGGACACCAGGTGAGGAACCTCAGCCTATTCAGGACGAAACGTCTTGCAACTTCTGGGCGACGTTCCAGAACCATAAATAAATACTCGGCCAAAAAGCCAGTCCACAAAGATATTGTGGGTTGGTGGCATGAAGTTATTATAAAGGTTTTTTTAACAATTGAATATCTGTCGTGTCTGCGAGGCGCTAAATGCAAATCTGATAATAGTGATAAATAACTTTTCGGGGAAGAGTTTGCTGAGAGGCTAAAAGTGGCTGAATCTTTTCAAATGTTGATCTGTTGATCAAGCTCCAAAAGAGAAACTAGTAACTACTAAGTACTAAGTTTCCCAGTAGCATTAATATAAGTACAATTTTTCTTTGTTTTCTACAAGCGCGAGCGCCATCCCGCCCGCCGCCGCGCCCCCACGAGCAAGCGCCTCGGGAGCCCGCCGGCCTGCGCCCCAGCCGCCCCGCCGCAGAGAGCGACAACTCGAGCGCAGACGCGCATGCCAGCCTATCGTTATTTATTGAGGTACCCTACTACGCAGGCCGATTACGTTATTTCTATGACGAGTGGTGTATCACACCACCTGCGATAAAGTTATTTTACTATCGGGTATAAGATACCGTTTAAATCGAAACCTGTAAAAAATTTAACCCCGTGCTATAATCATAATAATTATATTAGTGTCTGTTTTTGATATTAGTAGCTTAATTGAGACCAAAGCAATCGAGAGGTGTACCTACTCCCCTTGCAGATTAATTTTTGACTCTTAAGCTATGTTCTTAGATAATACCGAAACCTAGTTCGGTGACAAAATATTCATAATAAAATTGAAAAAACTCAAGCTGTGGACACTAGATAGAAAGATAAATTGTGTCAATTTTAAAAACGTTAAAATTGAGGATAACGTCTTAATTTTTTTTATCACCTAATAAGTAATTGTTTTAATATGACCAGGATCGATTTAAATAAAGGACGCATATTCTTCAATACCGATTCATTAATCTCGTAGATAATATTATAGTATATAATATATTATATACCATTCGACATAACAATACGTACTGCTCCATAATATATCTTTGCTAAGATTTTGGAACCTTAATTATTAACGATGTAAACAGAATTAAGAAAGTAAATTGGTGCTAGTATGTATATTATATTTACATAATTAGGTTTATATTCCTTAACTTTTACTTTTAAATGTACAACTTAAGCTTTTAAATGTTGTCAGAAATGTATTATATAGTTATACTTTCCTCTCGTACCGTAATGTATTTGAAAAAATGGGATTTATTATTATTAATGAATCGAAGATTAGGATACTACCTGATATTAAATTTAAATTGTATCGTTTTTAATTCTGCATCTATAATTCTGGAACTACCACAGGAAAATATTAAATATCACAAAAAACCATTTATGAATAGAAAGAATTAGGAAATGTAACGTAATTTTTTTTTTTTAGTCGATCGATATCACGATCGCTATTTTGCGTATAAACAGAATGGTAACGAAATAGGTAGCGTTCAGTATAGTCATTTAAATCCTATAACCAGGGAAAATTTGGTAAGGGTGTGATGACAAGAAAATAAGTAAACGAATTTGGTGAATTCGACGTAGATTCATTTACTATTACAGTCTAGTGCCAAAGTAGTGGTATGAAGACCCTGATGATTGCCGACACAGCCGTAGTTCCCATTGTTTAAGAAATTATATATGAATCATAAGTATATTATCATTTGTAAGCCTAATATTAACGTGTTAAATATATTTATAAAGTAAGTCCTGTAACATCTTCATCGCTCGCTACGTATAGTTGCCGCGAGGTTATCCGGGAGAACATACTGGAGATCACCACTGTCTGAGGAATGTGTTAAAATAATACTAAATTCTTTATCCGATAACACATATTAATATTATATGCAATACCATAGTGGTATAAAATAATGGATAATGTATTGTAGAACCCATAACTACGATTTTTATAATTTGTTAGTCAATAGGGTAATAATAGCTTTTCTGTCAGATAAACTGAGCCAATGTGCTAAATATAGCACATTAAATTATAAATAGTTGTCAATCTACCCTATCATTATTGTGTACTAATTTAGAAGAAGATAATATCAACTCAAAAGGTTTATGAAAGGAACTTACAGAATGAGACTTATTAAACCGAATGATATGATGTGAATTGGGATATTAATATTGCCCTATCGTTTATTCTGCAGTGGCCCAACGAAAAATCGTTCTAAAAGTTCTTGCTAAGAAAGCTGCTACTGTACTTGCACTTGTTATGAGGGCATAGGGCACAAAAATTAGATGTAATAAAATATGTAGCATTAATTTTGCTAAAAAGGATGAGGTTTTAATCTATATACTTACCGAATATTATGAAAACATAATATGTACTTAATTGATTATACTGTAGGTTCTTGGTGGAAACTTAAAGGTGGAAACTTTTTATAATAAAAAACTTCTAAACTTTATAGTTTTTAACCGGTGCTTAAAACTTCCTTACTATTTATAGGGCCATAAGATTGGTCCTGCATTATTATGCCTATATTTAAATAAAACAAAACTGTCATAAATCGGATTATCCTTTTTATTAGTTTTCTTAAATCATATTATAATAACAATATTTGTACTCAAATAACTGGAGCATGTCTCATTTATATACACCTTTAAAGACATAATATTAGGTAAAAGTGGTATTGATACTTCAATTTTTGGTCCATATAGCACTCGGTATACAGCTACGACGAAAGCCAATAAACTGGGAGTCAATATAGAACCAATCAAAAATCTCTAGGGTGGAGTACCTTATAGTTAATAGTTAATACCTACATCTACTATATTCGCTAAATTCTATAATAAGGAAATATTTTTCCCCTATCTAGACAGAATAAAATTTCGTATTTATTATAATTATTTATGTTAAGTATAAGAAAGAAATGTATTTACTTCAAACGTTATCTAAGATTATAATAAGGAGTAAAGAAAAATATATCTATTTGTAATATTGAAAATTACTTTTAAGTATTACCAATGATAGGTATTATAATAATAATTAATACCTATTACCTACACATCTTTTGTAAGTAATTTTAAACCTTAGATAAAAATAGAAAATTACTTAAACATTTTATATTTGTTTTACTCTAAACATCATACAACAAGTAAGCATAAATCGCTAAGAATGAAGTCGCGAAATATAATTGAAGATCAAACGAACTTACCTTAAGTGAAGTTCGATCACAATTATATGAGCGACTTCATTCTTAGCGATTTATCCAAACCCACCCCATATTACAGGTGAGTCGACTATTACTTTGACTGTTACCAGTCTCTCCCTACCCAAGTTACAAATATAAAATGAACACCGCAGGTAAGTTATATTTGCTCTAAACAAAATGAGTAGCTCGAGTCTAAGCGCCGGAAAAGTCATGAATAATGACAGGTGACTTAATGACAGTGACATTTTTTTTTTTTTTTCACATATCTCTAAAATACGTGCAAGGGTGACGCATGGGAGCGCACTATACAACAAGTAAGCATAAATCGCTAAGAATGAAGTCGCTCATATAATTGTGATCGAACTTCACTTAAGGTAAGTTCGTTTGATCTTCAATTTTATTCGAATGGCAAATATATATGCTTTGACAAGTCGACGCCTAGCCTTTTCAAAAGAATATCCAGTTTTCTCTCCAGTTTAAAGGTGTTTCTTCAAGTTTAAACAATTTTTGATAGATTTTGGCAAGGAACCTGGATTCTCTGGTTCCGTAGAATAGTTTTTTGTCATAGGAATATGCGTTTCCCAAAAGACGACTTTCTAAGCGAATAAAGTTACGGGAAACATCTAATAATAAATAAATGTGCATCTTAGTCGTGTGGTTGATATCGCATGCATGCATCTAACGCTTGCATGCATCTCGCTCCCAGTGGGCGACTGCTCAGTCAAGGTAGCTTTGAGATAACTTCTTCATAGAATAAAAGTTTTTTGGTACACATAAAGATAAAACATACTGTCATAAAATGGTCCTACTGTTTGTTGCTGACGATCTAGGTTCTAGGACATCTAGGACGTCTGAAAACGAGCATCAGCATCACCGAACCGGACCGAGTTATGACTTATGAGCGGTATCTAAGGTTTTTTCGTCTGGAGTCTAATAATTCACTACCGCTGATTAGCTAACGTCAAAAAGATAATCAATCAATGGAGGTAACCTTCAGAAATTGGGCATTATGTGGTGCACTTATGTGGTGCAAAACTTAAAATAATAAGGGCGCTTTTCCTGTCAGGCGTGTTGTCACCCGTGCGCGGATGTGGTCCTTATTCAGGTGACAACATGCTCCTGACTGCCCGTGTAGCTACTTGCTGCGTGACAGGAAAAACATCTATGAAATGTAGAATACAAGCAATCTTCAGCAAAAGTAGGATTGCAAGCTGAGATCCCGCGCGCGGGCGATGACACGCGTTCCAGGAAAATCCATATTTTGAAGACCTTTATGATGTCTGTGTTGACTATACAACGCAATATCATCAGCAATAAATCTCACACTAAAATCCGGTATTAAACATAATTTTTACGGCGTTACAGCCATTATACCACTGCCCTGCGCTTTAAATCCGAATGAATAATTCAATATCAAATTGTTGTTAAATGGACTGATGGGATAATAAGGACGTTAAAGTTGTTTACATTTGGTGAATGTTCTTTTGTTTACTGGTAAATAAAATTTTACGAAACCAAGTAAATACTAGATAACCTAAAACTATTTCCACACTATAGAAGTAGCTGCAAAAGCACAATAAAGACCATAATATGTTCCTTGCCACGGTTAACTCTGTTTTTGCCTTTCATAAAAATCAGCTGAGTAGTTTCAGTATTTATTCGATTAAATAACCAATTAAGCATAAGGAGTAAGCATATAAGTAATAACAGGCTTTTAATTGCATCAAACCCTTGTATTAATGGTAGAGTAGAGATAGTGAGTATTTATTCATTTATTCTTAATTTTTTTTATTTGTGCACAGGTGGATTTAATGCTATAATGGCATTGTCTACCTTTAATACTCATTTTGAAATTGAGATGTATTCCCCATCTTCAACAATCCGTTCCATTTTCGTCCTGCGAATTGTGATTTCACGTTAAATCACCGATTGCCGAAACACACAAGGACCCGAAACCTGTTCGGTTCCCAAATACGACGGTTCGTTAAACTCGAGTGTAAAGTTACCAAAACTAATTAGCTTTCGGTTTTGGAATGCACTTTTCGACATGGTGCTGAATCGGCCGAAGGTATTTGTTTGCATTTTTGGAAAAAAAATACAGCCATCCTTTCCTCAATTCAAGGTAAAATGTCCAAAGTCTTGGAGAAAGGAACCTTTTCATTTGTTTTCAATCCACCTTATACTTAAGGTTTACTAACCCTACGAGGCGAAGGTTGATGATGATCAACATAATGGGGATTGTCCATTTTTTTTAAATTTTGCTCATTACAAGAACATTTCGAGGAATAAGGTCAGTGATCGCTTTTCTGTATATAAACGAAAAAAATACCCATTAGTTACTTATATTTTTGAACAAATATGTTTAACCTTAGTTTGACCTTGACCAACATTACATTTCGAACTTTTGCTAAGCTTCTCGTATCAGCTTTCACATAATGATAACTTATATTTGACAAACCAGCCATTATAAATAAGATTGAAACGAAAAAAAACATACTGCAGAGGTCAATTGGCCGCCGATGATGACGTCAGAGCGAAACTTTAAAAATTTATTGAGGAAAAAACTAGGCAATGAATTAACAAAATTATTTAATTTATATTCTTAAAATACCCTATTTTAACGAAAAAAAATATAAAAAGTACATGTGATTTTTTTGGACAATGCTCATTGCTAAGGTTTCTGTATCCTCAATATATTTGTAATCTAATGACCAGGTGGCGCCGTCAGTTGGCCGTTAAAAAGTACCATCCGAAGAAAAAATTACCGTCCAATGCAAAAAAAATCATCGTTGCAAATAAACGTACAATTCATTTTGCGCATCGCAACTGCAATTTGAGCTTTAATTGCTCGTTTTAGAGTTTATTGTGGTTCGGTTTGTGTACGTTATCAATATTTACGAATACCGTGTTAGGTGATGTGTGATCAATTAAAATGCAGGTGCTGGCTACCAGTAACCCATGAATCAATGTCTCGGTGCATTCCCTGGGCATATCCAAGACGTATGGGAGGGAATCGTGCGGATTCCATCTGCTCCATAGTTTAAGGATATCCAATTATACCTATTCAATGGATATTTGAGATATTTGCAGTTTCCCAGGGCCTAGTCCAGTGTCCACCTATCCTCACATGTCTGCCGAATGCTTTCCTCAGTTGATTGTATTTTTTATTCATTCTTTCTTAAAATAGAAAATTTTATTGAGATAGTTTTTTTTTTGTTAGTTTTTTACTCAGTTGATTTGTTTTTATTGTACTTTTCATTTAGCTTTTAGCTGGCAATAGTCTGTATCATATTATATTTTATAGTAATAAAGTCTGCTTCTAATAAACTTCTGTTAAAAACCCTATCTTCAGCTAGATTTATCATTATCTCGTTTAAAGATTTTGAACCCCTCACTCGTTGCATTGCGAGCTTGTTAACTTAGTTGTTAATTATGACTTTTTATTCAAAATTTGTCTTTATTTACCTTTATTTTTTTTAACCATAAATTTTATTGCTTCTATGCAACAGTCGAAGCTTGACAAAGAAGTGAAATATTCACATACTTGGAGTTAAATTTAAATGTCTGAAAGCTCAATAAAACCTCAATAAAAACCGGCTGTCTCCTTTAAGGTGCTCGAGCATTACCAATTTCAGTAGCCATTAAAGTTAAAGGGAACAATTAAGTGCCCCATCATTTTGCACGTCGTTCCTCGGCGTACACTTATCCTGGAATTGCCGATAATAACTCTATATTCAATAAAGATGTAAAACAAGTGAATTATTTTAAACGACGTAATGAAATATTTTGCAGGCTTGGTTTTTAATTTCATGTTTAAAGTATCTCAAAGTTCAGAAATTATTGATTTATCAGCGCCGATCAGAGTATTAAGTCTTGCATGATAATATGTAACTTCATCTTTATAAAGATCTCTACTGATTTCTATTTTCTGTAGAGCTTCTTATTTTATATCTATTTAGATTGTAGGTACCTTAAAATATTATTTTTACATCCTGGAACACAAATAATTTTATGTTCACATTTTTAAATTTTGTTTAAGAATCGGTGCTCTCACTTTTGACCTCTTGTAGGGAGTCCCACATACCCCCGCCCCTTCCCCCGAAGGGGTGGGGCATACGCAAAGTATTTCCCCTCCTTAAAAAAAAAAGGTACCTTAAAATATTATTTTTACATCCTGGAACACAAATAATTTTATCTTCACATTTTTAAATTTTGTTTAAGAATCGGTGCTCTCACTTGACGAACGTGATAAAACAAAGTTTTGAATTGCACGAGAAATACCAAAAGCCATAAAATAAGTTACGACTCGTGGATCCTGTCGTCGAAGCTAGGGGAATTAACCGATCTATTCCCATCACAATACAGTTCAAATTCCATTGGCACCTGAAAGTCGTGAGAAGTGGGAACTTTGGGCTATTTCCCCGTAATTTTACGCTTAATTTTTAAACGATCGAGTTTTTTAATAAAACAATAAGCAATTAGCTCGGCTTTTTACGTGAAATTTCTTGTAATTGTTGTCGGATAGCAGGCATTCTTTAGATTCAAGGATTCGTGCGTTCCTTTTGAAATTCTTATCGCAAATATTTTGAAGTGGGGCTTGCCACAACCAAACCAAAAAAGTGGTGATAATCTTCTTTGGTTCATAGCAACTCGGTGAATAATTTAAGCTAAACGGTTTAAACTATTTCTCCTGTATGAAATTCTCTCCTTAAACACTTTATTTACAACCCTCTATAGAATTACATGAAGACAATAACAGATTTAAACCACCGGTTAACCCCAGTCGGCTGATCCGGCCGGCGAGCTAACAACCTCGAGTAATGATCGTTGCGTAACAATATTCACGTACCGGCGTTTTATTTTAACGCGTTTCTATTGTTGTAGCCGGCGGTAGGGTTGCCTCTGCTTAGATTTTTATTTCTAGTAAAAATATTTTTTTATCTAAAGGAGACTAGAAATCTTACAAAGGATTTATTAAAGCAATCGCTAGAGACTTGTTCGATGATTACTTCCTTTTGAGATATTAAAGGCTTTGAGACTAGAGTATAACTAATAGTTACTTTATATTTTGTCACAGCTTAATACTACTTTATGAAACCAGTGAAATAAATACATAATATATACGTGATTTGTTAGAAGTTACTTTGTAGCAAATTCTTCCAAACCCATTAAATGAGTCATTCAGTGTGATCAAAGGCCCAATACATGTTTATTTGTCCAAAACGTTGGGTTTACGTTGTTGAAAATTGGTCCACTGTTTAGCCAACCCTAAATATGTATATCTATTAGTGGGCCCGATGAACAATAGCTCGTAAAAAATCATAAAACTTAGATATTAATTAATTGCTCCCGTAGCTTATATTCGGCTTTGTTCTATCAATTTTATTGTTTTTATCCTCTACTTTATCTAGTCATGCTTATTTGGCGTACATGGCCTTATTTACTTCACAAATTGAAAATCTAAAGTTCTGTTAGACTAAACTTTACTTTTGACTAAGTTTTGTTGCCTTCGATTTTATCGGTGTAGATTTTGACTTGGCTATGTTATATAAATTTTGTGTGTTTCAAATTCAATAATAATTAGTAACATCTATTGTTTCAGGTTAGTATCAAAAACCAACTTCTCTCCGAAAATTCCTATAGTCAGTAAGTCCATACAAAATTCTATAATCTTCCGTTGCTGGTATGAAGTCAACATCCCAGAGTTATTACCCAAAGGAAATAAAATGTCGGTCAAGAAAATGTTCACTCGCAAAAACGCAAATAAATTGTGTTCGGAACGCTTTTTGCTAACATTAATTACTCAATGGGAAACCAAAGCACAAGTGTTTTTGTAAGTACCACTCACCATACTATTAACTATAGCAATTTTTTGTGTATGCTATTATGTACTCAATTGCTGTAGCACGTTGGGCAGAATTTGCGTGCAGTTTTTGTGAGTATTGGGATTGCGGTGACGTCATAAAAATTGTTCCCCATCTTCTTTACAGGAAAAATGTATGTTTTTATCAGCTACTAGCTGTTGCCCGTGACTTCGTCCGCGTGGACTTCAGTTTATAGCTCGCGGTGTCAACAAAATTGGTGTCAAATTTAAAAGCTTTTTAAAACCCTGGTACCCCTTAAATCAAAATACCCAAAAACAGCTGTGCAGTGCGCACATAATAATTCATTTTTTAAAATTAAACCTAAAGTTTATTTAGCCCCCCATTACACAACTTTAGCTTTACCCCTAAACTATTTAGCGTTGGTAAGTTTAAGGTTTCGTCATTCATCACTGCGTAGATAAAGTACTGAGTAGTGAGTTATTCACTATCGACGTGCATAACACTTAACAGTCGCAAGAATCGAAAAATGCTACTCAACATGGTACCACCTTATAGAAAGATGCATGAGCAAGCGATAACGCGATGTAGGAGACGCGGCGCCATCTGTTATGAAATTTTGGAACTAACTTAATTTGAACAAATTTACGCATTTTCACCCTTTTACAACCCCTTTTTCCGGTTAAAAAGTAGCCTATGTCCTTTCTCAGGCTTTAGATTATACGTGTACAAAATTTCATTACAATCGGTTCAGTAGTTTTGCCGTGAAAGCGAGACAGACAGACAGACAGACAGAGAAACTTCCGCATTTATAATATTAGTATAGATTGGCGAAATTGTAGATAAGAAAGGAAAATTGTTGCGAAATACTATTTTAGTAATAAAGAAATCGGGAACATAATTATATTCTATTGTCCACCCAACGACACCTAGAGGTATAACTTTTATATTATTAAAGACGTCAGTGTAAGAATCAGATTTAAAATAACATTTTGAAACATAAAGACTCATTTTTTCTATTAAAATTTAAACAAACCTTGTATCTTACCTACTTTATCATCTCGCTAATTTATGTTGCTATACATAAAACACTTTTTTATTTAATACCATTTTACCCGCTCTAAAGCCTCCAATTATGCAAAAAACTGCATTTTTTTACTGTTACTAATACTTACCTAATACATTCACTCTTATCTTCATTGCTGTAAAAATAAATTTTCTTCAAACACTATATTATAATATACTATTCCATATATTGTGTTATGTTCTAGGTCTCTCTAAATATTTTAGTCAGAACTCAGAGCACTCAATGCTAGTACAAGTCGTAATATTTATATTGCACGTATAAGTAAATGTTTAAAGTGGTGTGCTTGTATGATGTCACTATTCACACTTAGCGTCGTACAAAGTATATTTGTGCTACGTTTAAACAATTTATTATTGTTTATTTTATTAAGAGAACTAGCTGACCCGGCAAACGTTGTTTTGCCGTATAAATTATTATTCCTAGTATCAATATAAAATGTAGATAAAAACCTATTCTCAAGCCTGATAATTCTACATACAAAATTTCATTAAAATCAGTTGAGCCGTTTTGGAGGAGTTCACCCACTAACACTGTGACACGACTATTTTATATAATTTAAATAAAATAATTAAAATCAAAAAGCTTAATATGCAATTCAAATTGATGAAAAGATTCATGATTATTATACGATTGTAATGCAACCAAAATAAAGATTTTATTTATCACGGGGTTAAAAATGCAATACTTATAAAATTTTAATTTTTAGGTTAATGCAAATCGTTATAATATATTATTGGTATTATTAATAATATTATGTACATTTTAATCGTCTCAAATTCACTCTAACGTATTGATCGATTGTTTAATAATTTATTTTTGGATACGTTTTTTTTTGTGAAAATGTCAGAATTTACAATTATTATGTGGTAAGCGGTGACATTATGGTTGCGCATGAGAAGCTTGTCCCAAATCAGAATCGAACCAAATATAGTGTAGTCTCTTCACCCTGACCTACAGGGCTACCCTTTTGGAACTTTCCTTAAAGGGCAATTTGCACCGTTTTTTGTTTAAGTAATGTGTGTGTAATGTGTATGTAAATGTGTGCAATTAAAGATAATCCATTCATTAAACCTGTTTGCAAAAAATAGCTATAACTTACATATTGCTTAGCCTGTAAGAACTACTATGACACGGTATTCTTCAGTACTATGTTCTGATGGTAAAACCGACCACACGTCGATTACAGACCCTTACACAATTTTCAATGCATTTAGCAATGTGTTGTTATTATTAAATACTCTAAAGGGCACTATTATTTATGTAAATAAAACAATACACTTTTTAGAATCGCAAATCGTCCTGTTTTGCTGTTTAAACTTTTTTACATCTAGACAGTAATTCCAAAAAATTAGTATGTTATGCGTACGTCTGTTAAGTGTTGAGCAATACATGTCATAATTTGCCAGCGGCTGCGTAATTCATCATTATTATGTGCAGCCCGTCCGCCATTATCGATTCCAATTGATTGTTTACTCAATGGGTTGTGGCAGAAAATGCTAATATCTTCTGTTTGTAAATACAGTTGACGGTCGCAAGTGCTCTTGAAGCTACCGATTTTTGCGTTGATAAGTTCGGACTGGTCACAGGTCGATAAATCGGCTATGGCAAATATGGGAGATTTATCAAACTAAAAAGTTTAAGTTTCCAATGATTTTTGCCAATGAAATCCACTCTATTTTTGTTTGATTCGCGGTTCATCAAACAAAAGTTGAAGGGAAGCTTTTTCAATAACTTTCTAAAGTTGTCCATTAGACAAATCTGTCTCGTAAATCGATGAGAGGCTTCTTCAGCAGGTTTATCATGGCCACAGTAGAAATACTAAAGAATAGAAACGCAGACAGTTTTTGCGGTCAAACTGACAGATTGCCTTTGTTAATCCATCACTAAGGGCCTGTTTCACCGCTTCCTGATAAGGTGCCGGATAGGCTTATTTGACAGATTCTCCATACTCCATCTGTCAAGTTAAATGGTGGATAGCCTTATCAGGAAGCGGTGAAACAGGCCCTTAGTCTACATAACCGTAAGAATAAACCTTTCTATAGTGGCCATTGCTAAGGCTTCAGGAATGTTATTATGTTACGAAGTAGACAATTAAACAAACTACTAGAAAACCAGCAGCCATATTTAAGTGCAAACAAACAAATTTTCAACCCCTGCTCGTTTTTTATCGCGTTTGATTTTAGCTCTGCGCTAGAATGCGCGCGGTCAGTATTGACCATTTGTTTCATTTCAACGGACCGGATATTTTTCAGACGCTTTTTTCCATTTAAATGCTGCTTTAACCGACGTTGAAGAATCGTCCAAATGAGGCCTCGTACGTGTTAACGACGTGAACGCTAGACGCACTAATCACCATATTCAATTAGATCGGATCATAGATATTTAAAAAGTCATCAGTGTCACGCGACTATGGCAATTATATCCCGGATGTAGAGTTCTATATCGCCTGCAGATCTTATCGGGTGACGTCACAGGTGTTGATAGCTACCAGCTAGTCATTACAAGACCTTGTCTCTGTTAATTGAAATACAAAGATAGATCGACTAAATGTAGCGATTAAAGAACGGATGGTCGGTCAGATATATAAGGTTGTAAGACAACTTCTACTATCATTTTATATTGACCATCAAATCTTGATTATCCTTGCAGCATTGTCAACATTAACAGTATCTAATGCTGTAACCTCTACAAGACCACAGAATATATTATATTAGTTGACAAGAAACAAGTTTCTAAGTCGTTAACCGGAAAGATTTGGCCCACTGTGGACATGTCACTAATAATTATTTAACGTATTATATTATGTACAAAGTTTATTAACTAGAAACTGTCATTAATAAATGCCACCCAAGATAGCACTAATCTTAGATTGCAATGACAAATACACCTCGTACAGAGTGTAGTGTATCCGGTGTGAAGCATTAAAGTGTTGCTACGGGCGACACAATTTTTCACCTAGACGTCGCCTTTGATCAGGTTTGCTGTATGTGTAGCTATTGGTCTAGATATGTAGCAAACTTAATCAGTACAGAGTAACTGAGAGAAGCCTTCATGAAAAATCTATCTACTATATCATCTTGAAAATCTTCCTTTGAACGCTACCTTGCTCGACGAAATCTGTGACTCAGTTGGTATACGCGATTGGCGCTCAAGCCGAAGTCAGTTGTGGGTTCGAATCCCGTCCGGGACATTTTCTCAATGTTCCTGGGTACTGTACATGTATTAAATTATAAAAGTCTGAAATATAAAGTATTAATAATGCATTTTCATTAACAAGTTCTTCAAGAACTTACCACAGTGCCAGACTGACGTGGTGTAAAACGTCTGCATTTTAAAATTTTAGCACGATACATTTTTTACCAAACATGCAAAGGATCTTTGAATCTTTGAACAGTAAATTGAAATTTTTATCTACGCGTATTACGATGAAGAAACGATCACAAAAAGTCATTGTAATTACATTTAAAACCACACACCGTGTATAATACATTGATTATTTTCAATACGTACATGGTTAGATGTAATAATAGATAGGCAATACGGAATTGATTTTTTGCCGCCAATTTCATCTAATATTCTTTTTTGCTTTTTAACACTAACAACCTTTTTTTGCCAAGATGTTAACTACTTACTGGTTTAATTCAATCAAAAAATGTTGAAGATTATATAAATTTAAGGTATATTTTATGGTTAAGTGGATTTACAAAGATAATCTTCATTATTTTTTTCTACAGGAATCATCTAGCAACCATCCTATAAATCAAAAATATAATGGTAATTTAATTTAATATCATTTATTTAGTAGTATGTATCCAGAGCCTAAGTAAGCTACTACGCTTATGATTCAAATCTGCTTAGTAGTTACTAGTTTTTGCGTCAAGAAAAATACTCATAAACTGTTGCCTTCAAAATATTTGTGGGATCGTTGCAGCTAAAAAAATCTAAACTAGCTTTGATCTATAAAGGTACTTTGTAAAGTTCGTAATACCTTTACAGTATTTTAAAATATGAAATATCAGGTCTCGCATCCCCGAATATAACTTGTTTTAAGGCGCTTCGCCCTTCAAAGTTTTGACACAAATGTTGTTAAACAGCTTCTAAAAGCGCCGCGTTTTTGCTTTTAATAAAACTCATTATTTTTATTACTCTTTTTTCTCATCAATTAAGAGTTTTAAAAGCTCTAATTTTTATTTTTCATTATTCATTCATTGGGTTTTTATGAAAAAATCGTTATTAAATTTTGTATTTTAATTATTACAAAATATTTTGTACCTCCTTTGACCTTCGGCGCCGTCGCTTCGCCTAGTACAAACATTAAACAGTACCAGATGACGCCCGCAACAACCTTGTGCCAAAATTCGTTTATCGCAAGAGAACCGTACATTCTTCCGGGATAACAATTAGTATCCTTGGTCCTTTCCTGGGACTAATATAAGTATGGATTCCATGGTAAGACTATAGCTACTTGCTTAAGAGCAGTATGTATGTATGTCCTAATCTTCGTTGTAAAGCTACACTCTAGTACCTTCTTTTGTAATTTATAAGTTCATAGAAACTTAGGAGCAAGTGACGGCTACATACTCGTAGGCCGTAGCGTTCTCAACAAAGAGTATAAATATTACGACCATGCCCATACATTTGACATCCAAAATCGAATTGTAACCAGTCGTGCCCGCTCGGCCCTCTCCCATCACTATTACGCACGACCGATCACGCATGGGACGTAATGGCTTCTCTTAATTTCGATACAATATGATAGGTTGAGGGATCGGCCGGGAAGTCATAACCCTCGCTCCAGTAGATGCTTTGTCCACATCGATATACCCGGCCACGTGGAAAGCCATTAAGACTTATTGTACACGGCTAATGCGGTATTTGTCCGTTTCAGGACAACAATCACTTTTATTGAATAAAACGGGCATCGCACTACCCTTAGGAAGTTAGGTCAACTATTTAGTAATCTGTGATAGCTGATAATATGTCGAATGTACTATCAGAGAAGTTGTTTCCTAGGCAGATGGGGGACCCAGCCGACCGATCACAATAATTAATATTGAATTGACATGATCCGACCAAATGACGTTGGTCTGTCTACTGTCTAGTAATCAATTTCCTCGATGGTACAAGTGATTATGATAAGAAGACGTGGTGTAAAAAATACAGAGACTTAAAAATGTTGCTAGGCTTTTCTACCTTCGCGAAGTTCTTTATGTTCTCGTAGCTTTGGCAAGGTCGGTGCAGTTGGAATACCTCCGAGTTTTGGTAGGTAGAGCTGCGCCCACTCACCATCTCTTCGGACAAAGCGAGTCCTAGATATCCACAGTGGAAACGCCCTACTTTCCGCGAAATGCGGAACGGCATTTCCCGGCAAAAAGAGGCTTTTCTATACCTACCCATTTCCTCCCGATATTTCATCTGACCTTGAAGTACTTCAGCATGTGGTCAAGTACTTAGTGGTATACGGACAATTTCGGTAATGCCACACACTGGGACGGAATGGGGTTAACAATGGGGTCTTATCGGCCCGCCGCAAACAATCGTAACAATACTGCCCGGATTGGCTCTCCAAGTATTTAAGCCAATTTGGTATTAACGAGGCCTGCGTTTGCCTTACTGTATGAATTATGATCATATTCTGTAGAATGTGCCCTATTTATGTGTACAATTTCATATATTCGCGACGCTATAATATTATATTATGTACATGTCTAGCTTAGCCTCTTTCGTGAATGTTTTGGAAGCAAAGAGAATGTTAATGATATTAATGGTATACCGTACGCTAGGAGCAACAACTAATTACTAAATAGGAAATAAATTCTGCTAAATTATATTCAAAGACAGGTAGCTTTGATCTTTGATAAATAACGTAGCGTAGCATAATGGAGTACTACGTAGTAACTATTAAGTAATCTGTGGTACTAACTACCAGCGACTACGAATGTGTAGCCTTCGTTTATGATTACACGCCATGATCGAATTCGATTGTCCATGCAATCTAAGACAATTCGCAATCATGGTTATCAATCTTGGTCCGTCGTGGCGTCATTCAGTTTTGACGAAACATTCTTAAATATTTTTGTTAACAACTCAAAATCAACAACCCTATCGTACAAAGTAGATCCGACTCGATGAGACATTTAATTCTTTTAGTTGTACAATCGATAAATAATATCGATTCCACAAACGTTTGTTGGCTTTGTCCGACCGAGTAATCTCCATTGTCCCGAATGACAATCGATTTTTTTGGACATACCCTACGTGGAGTTTTTGTAGCTCTGATTGCTTTTTGTGCTTGTATTTAAGCAATGAATTTATAATTTCAGTTCGTTCCCCACGTCCATCCTAGTCACGATGACGTCGGGGTATTCTATTTGTTCTTATAACGCGTTTTGAATCTTGACCAAATATGTACTTGTAAATTGTAAATAGGGTTGAACATTCATTTTTAATTGTAAAATCTAACTTGGCCTAAAAATGAACGTTATTGCGTAGTAATTTGGCGTATTATGTTACCATTTACGTACAATTTAATATTCAAACTAGGATGTATGTACGTAGCATGGTTTATTTTTTTATTTATTTAATAAGTGCTGCCATCTTATTTTCAATTTATTGGTTTATAAAATTACATGCTAGACATTCAAGAGGCTTAAACCAATATTGCAGCATCTCGCCTAAACGGAGTCTATTAAAAATTAATTTACCTTTGAGTTTTCGATACGACCCTTTTGAACTGGATCAATCCGTGGTAAAATTAATATGAACCAGTGGTACTTAATGTTGACACAATATAAAGAAAAGGCAGTAGATCATCTTTTAACTTCGACCACCCGAAGCGGCGAATGCAACAAGTATGAGGGTGGGTTGCACCAACTTACTTTAACTTTAACTGTAACTACAGTGCAAAATCTCAAATCTTTGGTTAAGGACGCCATATTTAATGATAACCATAATCGCTCATACTTATATCGATTTTTTTCCTGAAAATTTACTGTTTTACAGTGTTGTTATAACAAAATATATTTTTCCTGTCGATAATTCAATTTTTTATACTCTCAATCCCATTAACTGTAGCTTTAATAAAAAACTAAACGCAACAGACATCTGTCAAATTCTGTGGTCAAAGTTAAGGTTAAAGTTAAGTTAGCCTTAACTATAACCATAACTTTAACCATGCCTCTGGTCCAACCCACCCTAAGCGTGATTTCAGATAATCAAGAGAGCATTTTTTTAAAGTCCCCGTAGAGTTGGTTTCGAAGAAACGGCTGACTTACCCTACCGTATAATTTTATATTGTGGTTTAATTTATTGTGACAAAATACGCATTGTCCTCATTGGGCGTATCTAACACGACATTATCAACTATAAAAACGCTTCGCCCAACCATTAGTGAAGTTATCAACGCTAACGAGCGGGTTAAATGCAAAAATGGCGGATGTTTACATACGTACAGTCGACGACATGTGTAGTTTAGCATAAAAGAACCTTATCGCCCTAATAATAAGGGCGGAAAGTGATTTCGTAGATGGGTATTTATTACCCCAGGATAATTTGTTGCAGTAATTGTTGATGTGGGTTACGAAGGTTAATGTTTAAGTGAATGTGTTATTAAAAGTCGTTTTAACGTTTAAATCTTCGGCATCCATCACTTGGGAGAGTAACGACAGCTTGTTTAAGTTGTACTATTATTGCTTTAAAATAATATGCACAGCGGTGGGGCGTCCATTAGTTAGGTGAGACATAATATTTTAGGAAGGGGGAAGGGGGGGTCTAGGTCCTAGCTAAATGTCTCCAAATCTCACTTGGGAGGAGACTCTCAACAAAATATGCTATAATTTATATTTTGAAAAAAATCTTAAAATGTGAGACGTCTTGTCTTCTAACTTACATTACTAGAACTCCATTTGCACACGTTTGTCTCATCTCTTTTATTTTCAATACTTATATGAAATTAAAAAAAACTTTCGTGTTCGTAGTATCGAACCTAACCAAGAAGGTCGAAAAATCCTCAAAAACGTCTTACGAGTCACGTAATTTGGACGCCCTCTAGGTACGTCTAAGACCATGTAACTCCATTTCAAACTCATTAGGCTATTGACCTACCGTATATAATGCTATTGTTGTCATAATTGTAGTCTCTAATTTAGTTTCAATTTATTGGCTCTGGTCCACAAAAAATGCATAAGGAAATAGGTAAAATTTATAACTTATAGTGCAGTCTCTCTACATTGGCTCATGATGGACTAATAGAAGCGATTACGAACATACATACAGAGATATTCGTCTATAGTTGATGACAATTGCAATTATGTGGTACAGATCTTCGCAATCATGGTGGCATGGTAATCCATCATTCTCCTACGTAGAGAGAGGCCATAAACGACATCCTATTTATTTCTCCCGAACCGTACGCTCTACAACCGACTGGCAGGAAATCGGGTTTCTTATGTTGTTGCTATTTTTACAAGTTTTCTTTTGTTGATTTTGATTGGCGTGTCTGACGGGGTAACATGACGGACAGACTATTTGTTATGTGGGCCGTGCGCATGTGACGTGTCGCCACCGATACAAAGGAATTTATTATTAGTATGTGTTAAAACCGGTATTATTTTATTCTGTCAAGTATGTTTTGAATAAGGTGTAAAAAAGGAACAACATAGTTTTGTACATGTTTACCTCTTCCAGATATGAGACGTTTACGCAAAAAAATGATTGTTACACTCAAAAACCAATATCGGAGAGCTTGAGTTGCGAGGATTCAATAAAATACCGATAATATCTTATTTCATCATTGATCAGTATTCAGTATGCTGGTACAAAGTTAAAATTTAATTTCAAATTATAGATATCATATCCTCGCCGAGGAATATATGATATCTATAATTTGAAATTAAATTTTAACTTTGTACCAGCATACTGATCAATGATGAAATAAGATATTATCGGTATTTTATTTTTTTACACCAGAAATTATAAGTTGCCTTAAATATTTAGGACTGCGTTTATCCGAATGTACCCAAATATAACCCATACAGACTTTAGCTCGCTGGGATTGTCCATTCAAAGTCCTGGACTAGTCGTGATAGCGACCAAAAATATTTAGACAGTTCAGTTCATAAATCACAAGTTCGATCTCGTCTGACCCCTTTCGTCGGAGTTGGACGAGACTAGACTGACGACGAAACACTCCTTGTCGTCGACTCGACGTTTTATTTTGGTCGGACTGTTTGAATATTTTATGCAGCGATATGAACTTTTTATGTACGGTCACGAGCATTTAAAAAAATAATTGTGTAGGCTTTTTCTTAGTAAATAAAATAATGAGCACAATGAAAATTATTATGAAAATAATTAAAACTAGCTGCTATTTGTTTTGCTAATGTTACTCAGTTATAATGAAGTCCTATTCAAAATACCCCAAAAATTAAGGACGATTTAAAACAAAACGTTGCATTTTTAATAATGCGAGGAAGCAGGTGGAAATATTAACTTGTATTATTGCAAGAGTACTCGTAACGGCCTGTTTCACCACTTCCTGATAAGTGGCGGATAGGCTATCCACAACTTGGGGGCGATGCCGGTTCGTCCACGATCGTGTCCCTGGGCACCCCCCCCGTGCCATCGTGAGCTTTTTTCGCGGTGACACGGGAGGGGTGGCTGAACGCCGGCATGGTGTGTGTTTGTGTGTGTGATTGGCTGCGCCCACAGTGTGACGAATGGGCCCGCGACCCGGGGTGTCGGTGTTTTGGGTTTGATGGAGGAACGCAACAGTCAAAATATTCTCCGGGCGGGTCCCGGCTCCTCTGGGGCCGGAGAATCCCGTGCACCTCCGCAAGGGGGTGCGAGGTCCGTGTATACGGAGGGACCAACCGTTGCGAAGGACGAGGGGGCCGCTAAGGCGGCGAGGCAGAGGGCCATTTTAGCCGCTTTGAATGGCGATGGCGGGAAGAAGAGCGACAGCCCGAAGCCGGCGCCCATTACCGCGCCGGCTGCGGAGCTTTTAACGGACGAGGACGTTGACTTCAGTCAGCCGCAGCCCAACGGCACTGAGCGGCTGCTGAAGTTGATGCAAAAGAAGAAGCTGAGAGGCGACAAGGATGTGCCGCGTGTCTTTCTGACACGCGACGTGAATATGCCGCCTCCAAGCACCGGAAAAGACGACATTGGTAGAGACTCCCCTCGCGGTATAGTCTCCCAACACGGACGTGACAGCGAGGACTGGCTCTCGGACTCCAGTGAGATGTCTGGCATGTCGCTGGACTCCGAGGGCTCGCCCGCATACTGGCTTAGGACGCGCCGGAAGAGGCCCTCTGATGACGACATGGCGCCTCCTCTCAGTAAAGGGGCGGTGCCCAAAGCCAAGAGAGGACGCGGCCGCCCGCCAACGACCGGAAAAGATGTCGGCTTGGCGAAGGCGCAGGCCGATCTGAATAGAGAGAAGGAGGAGGCCCTTCAACTCCAGGCCGAGAAGGAGGTAGCCGCGGCGGCCAGGGCGGCGCGGGAGACGCGCTTTTCGCTCATCGCAGGTTCCATGGAAGAAGACAAGCCAGAGCAGATCATTAACGCTCTGGCTAATTGCGTCGAGACTTCGTTGACAACGATCACCATGGTCGCAACGAAGTCCAGCAATTTGAAGGGGACGTTCCAGCGTCTTCTCAAGGAGGCGGTCGGCGACATACGTGCGACCGTCGCCGAAATGAAGAATCGCGGAGCGACGGACAAAGTAAGAGCCCTCGAAGCTCAAAATGCGCGGCTCCAACAGGAAGTGGAGTCCTTGCGCAGAGAAGTCGAGGGCCTACGTCGACAAATGTTGAAGCCAGCCGAGCAAGACATGCGCCAGCTGTTGTCTGAGGTCTCTCGATCTAACGTAGAGACCTTCAGCAACATGCTGAACGCTCGGCTGGCCGGACTGGAGAGTCGGCTCCTTCCAGAGCCTCGACTGAGACCTCCGCTCGCGGCGGACAGAGCCCGGTGTATTACTCCGGCTCCCGTCAAGAGTGTTGAGGCTTCACCGGATGTGACGCCGGGGCCCCCGAAGCAGAAGGCCAAGGGAAAGCAAGCCCCTAAGAAGATGCGGCAGCCCGTCGCGGCAGCGGCCCCGCAAGAGGTCCCTGCTGCGCCCGAGGCGCCCAAGGCCAAGAAGGGCCGGAAGAAGAAGCGGCCGTCGATGGCCGCTCAGGAAGCGGCACAAGGGGGAGCGAACACCAGCTCCCCTCGTACTGAGGCCCCATGGACCACGGTAGGTCCAAAGGGCAAGAAGAAGAAAGGGGCGGCTGCTCCAACTAAAGCCGCCCCTAGGAAGAAGAAGAAGGCCAAGCTCCGTGCCCCCAACACCGCGGCAATCACCGTCACCTTGAGGGAAGGTGCCGCGGCGCAGGGGGTCACGTACCTCGACGTGATGACGAAGGCCAAAGACGCAGTGAAATCCAGTGGACTGCAGGAGCTGGACGTTGAAAAGCTCCAGTTCCGCTTCCGACTGGCTCAGACTGGCGCGCGCGTCCTCACCATCCCTGGCGAGGGCGCCCAGGAGAAGGCAGATGCTCTCGCTGCTAGAATGCGAGAAGCGTTGGACCCCGAAGTGGTGAAGATCGGCCGCCCGGCGAAATGCGTCGAAATGCGCATCGCCGGGCTGGACGATTCAGCGACGACCGCCGACGTCATCGAGGCGGTATCAAGGGAAGGAGGTTGCCCGTCCAATTCCATCAGGACGGGCCCCATAAAGGTTGGAAGGTGGGGCGATGGCTCTGTATGGCTTAGCGTCCCTGTCGCGGCCGCGAAAAAGCTAGTCAGCTTGGGGCGGCTGCGAGTGGGCTGGGTTTCGGCGAAGGTGACACTGCTGGCCGCGAGGCCTATGCGGTGTTACCGATGCCTTGACACCGGCCACCTAGCGACGACATGCCAGTGCCCGGTGGACCGCAGCCGGAACTGTTTCCGCTGTGGGAAGCCGGGGCACAAGGCCGCCGAGTGCCGGGAGAAGCAACCCAACTGCTTCTTCTGCGAGGCACTCGGCAAGGAGAAGGACCACGTGCTGGGTAGCAGCGGCTGCATCACAGTGAAGAAGCCGCTCCCCAGCACCAAGCGCCGGACGAGAAGAGGAGCTCCCTCCGATAAGGCTCGGCCGAAAGAGCCTGGAGCTGGCGGTGCGGGGGCTAGTCAGTCTCCTCACACCATGGAGGTGGAGCCATAGGCCCGTGGGCGGTTGATCGGGGGATCACCGCCCGCACGAAGGGCCCGAGAAGAAAGCTCCCTAGATGCCCGGGTGGCTCTCGATGAAGAAAGTCGGCGGCAGTACACCAGCCGCTGCAACGGAGATGTGCCGGACGCGGCAAGCGCCGTGAGGAAGCGGAGTAAGATAACATAGGGCCCGTTTCCCACGGTTGGAAGAAGGGCATGGGGGGGGTTTTAGTCGGTAAACCTCCGGCGCGCCAAGCCGGAGGGAGTCCGACATACCCCCGTCGTCCACCCCCGTGCGCGGCGGGGGATACGTAACGTATTTCCCCCCCCTCAACAAAAAAAAAAAAAAAAAAAAAAAAAAAAAAAAAAAAAAAAAAAAAAAAAAAGGCTATCCACAACTTATCTGACACACACTATACTTCATATTCTATCAGATAAATTGTGGATAGCCTATCCGGCACTTATCAGGAAGTGGTGAAACAGATCCCTAAAATTGTATGCTTTATTGTTATACTCCGTGCAACGTAGCGCGGCACCGCGTCTACTCGCGTCTTGTTTCAATATATTTTGAACTTTCAAACTAAACGCATATAATATGGTGTATGAAGATCCATGACCCATTATGAAGGTACAGGTTTAATATTTAACTTTTGTCCTCAGGTACTAGTGCAGTGCACCCGGTTCCATGCTAGCGCGGCGATAGTGTCATCGCGCTGGCGTGGTACGGCGGGAGCGGGGGCATGCAGGCGGGCGGCGGCTGGTTCGTGCCGTGGATGGGCACCATGGGCATGCAGAAGTTCGCCGTCGCGCTGCCCATGGGCGGCGTGGTGCCGCTATGTCCGCCCCTGCTGGCCGCCCTGCCGCCCGCGCCGCCGCCGCTGCGGCTCATCGCGCCGCCGATGCATCAGCAGCGGAAGGTAGGCAGATGGTAGACTTACATTATTTGTTCAGGTTATGTGAAGACATCTGTGGCTCAGCGGTGAGCGCGTTGGTAGCTTAAGCCGGTGGTCGCAGGTTCGAATCCCGCCGACGGAACAAAAACTTTTCTATGTTCCTGGGTCATGGATGTGTATTAAATATGTGTATGATATAATAAAAATCTTAAACATATGTATAGTATAAAAGTATTAAATATATTTCCGTTGTCTGGTACCTGTAACACAAGTCCTTCAGGTACTTACCATGGGGCCAGACTGACGTGGTGTGAAGCGTCCATAGATATTATTATTATTGTAATGTTATTCGAGATCTGTCAGCTAGGGCCAGTCATAATGCGCAATTCGATTCGGATTCGGAAAGTCCATCGCGTGATATCCAATAAACGCTCGCCGCGCCAGGCATTGACCAATGACCGTATGGTAAAGTTTCCGAATCTAGGTTTGACATAATTCAACCGAAGTGCGTAGACCCCCAGGATATCGATTTTGAAACTTATTTCGATGATAAAGACAACAACGCAGATAGCACGTGGGTCTATTTAGTGCAATGCGACCTTACCTTCTTTCTTTTATCCTAATAATAAAACGTTATTTATCGGAACATAATGTTTTGACCCACATTAGTTAACTAAGCGACTTATTTTTAAAACTTTATGGTAGCAAGATTTTCTAAGTTAATTATAGTACCTTTCTGCCACGCACAGTAACTAGTAATACTCTGGAATGAACTGTCACCAGCAATATTTCCGGACTATCTACAGCTGTAACCTTCAAGAAGAGAGCGTATTTCATCCTAAAAGACTGGCAACACACTTGCTAAACTTCTGATGTTGCGAGAGTCATGGGAAACGGTAGTTGCTTGGCATTGACCCGTTTCCCTCCGAATTAAAAAAAAGTTTTTCAATGATTCCATAATATAAAAATTAACAATAATCGACCAATAGCACAGAATACATATTAGTTTAACAACCAATAGACTTTTACTATCAGTTATTACGTAACGCTCTATACATAGCGACAAGTGGAGCACTACAGCAAATGGGATTATGACCGGAACCGGACGTTGATAAGGGTAGAATTAGCGGGATGTTCTAACGGGCCCGTTTTTCCGGGTAACCTTTTGCGGGTATTGTTTTGGAAAGGTTATTGATGATGGAAATATGGGAGAATGAAATATTCAGCCCTTTTCGCAGGTATCTGGTGAAAAATGTGGATTTTTTTTATGTTACCGTTGACATCGTTGCCCTCTTTGTATATCGTGCGGGAGCAATTCATTTTGCCGAGATGAAAACTATACTACGTCCTTTCTCGGGATTCATGGTCTGTAGTTTACATTATTCCAATCCGGCGCTGAGTTGGATTACTGAATTGGATTATAAACCGGCCATCAAAGTATACCGTGAAGAAGTGATAAGCAGACGTCATGATTTCACATTTGTAATTATAGTTTAGATTCAGCCTTTTGGCACGTCACAGGGCCCTTACACACGACGTTTTTTTACGCTCGTTTGTATCGATACAAACGCAAGTTGAACGACCATCAAACGGAAGGAAGCAGACACGTTTTAAACTTTATATCTGCCAAATTGCGTTGAAAACGCGCATTAGACGAGGGCATCAGAAACGCGCGTCGTTAGTGCGCAAAAAATACGTCGCGTGGAAAGGCATGAAAGCCATCAGGTATAAAAATGTACTAATTTTGTTATAAAAAAAAGGAAAATTAATTGTAACTTTATATTTTAGTAGCGTAAAAGTGAAACATTGTAACTAAGTTACTGGGTTTAGCATACTTAAAGCTTCGCCGGGAGGTTAATTTCTAACCGCGGTATACTTAACTGATAGTTACGGGTTAAAAATAACCGATCTATTCCCGTTAAATCCATTACCCGCGTCTAATAACAGGTGGGGAGATTAGCATTTTTTCTCTTATTTACTGCCACTGATTAAGGAGAGACAGAAGGTTAGAATGTGTAACTTTAGTGGTTGTGGGTTGAGTGCGAAGAAATAATGTTTTTGGATATTCAAGTGGTTAAAAATATTATATCTAGTTTATGTGTCAAGGTAGACTAAGCACAGTAAAACTAAAAAAGGCTCCTCTTGACTCTAAAATGACGTACATTTTGGTTAGTTTGAGTTTAGAAATTTGGTTCTTTATAGCGATTTTTCTTAAAACAGGCTTTGGCCCACCACACATTACCGCCGCTGTACATCTACTGTGTTGCCAGGAGCCCGAGGGATATGCTTAAGGTGTCTTGGCTTCGCATAGAAATTAATCAGAAGAAGATAGGAGTAGGAAGTATTCTTCATAATGATGTGGTGTGATTATCAATCCACAGGAAGAACGGAGTTTTGTATTTCAGAGCACTGTTCCTCCCGTGGATAATAATAATAATAATATACGTTACGTTACGTTAATATGCAGCTAACCTTCTGTCTCTCGTTATTCTGTGTCGCTATCTACAGAAGATGCGCTCCTGCTAATTATATTTCGAGATTACGATAAGCGTATGAATGTGATTAAATATTTTAAATTAGTCGTCCTACAACAACATCTAGACATGCTAATCTTTTCGTGTCTGGAATTAATTGATAAGAATACAAGCGCATTTTATTTCAATGTTTATCACTGCGTCTGAGTAGCAAAAAGTTTATACGTAATGAGACTTTTAAAGCTAATTCGTAATAATTAATTTTTTGTTTGCTTAGTTTGATAAATAGGTGTCTTCTATAATTTTATAACGTGTTATTGTTATACGAAAATTATACTGTTCGTTTATTGCATAAGAGCTATACATTTTGAAGGAATAAATACTATCTTTATACGTTAATCGATTTACGTTTACCAATTTTATATGCCGGTTTTTGGTTTATTATCATCGTCGTTACCATTAGATATCTTTGATAAAAGCCCAAGCTAGTATACAGTACTTTACCTTTCCTTTACAAAGAAACAGTTTTGAAGCATGATACGGAGCTTGCAGCTCTTTATTTTTCTAATGATGTCCACACTAAAGTGTCTATTCAACATACAAAGCATAGTGGAGCCAGGGTCCCAATTCTCAGCTCGAATGTCGCTTTATATTACGCGTACTATCTCACGTACGAGCGAAGGCCCCCATATACGGAGATGCCGACTGTACCGATCGGACTGACCGCAGGCCGAGTGGATCAGACACACATATAGGATTGCACAAAATAACTCCCGGTGAGCTCCCCTAGACAAGCGGCAAGCGATTATCGTAAACGCTAACGCTCACTCTACAGATTCTATCATGGGACTTGACATTAGTATGCGCTAGCGAAGCGATGACTTATGCCAAACCGCATACATTTTGTGGCGTTAGCGTTAGCGTTTACGATAATCGCTTGTCACTTGTCTAGGGTGGCAGCACCCGTAGACAACTGGCAAAACGCTAACGCTAGCGCTACAAAATGTATGGATTTGACATTAGTATTCGCTAGCGAAGCGATGACTTATGTCAAATCGCATACATTTTATAGCGCTAGAGTTAGCGTTAGCGCTTTGCCACTTGTCTACAGGCCCAGGTCGGTTTGCGATCTGTCCGACATTTTCTGTCAAACGCCTGTAGCGTTGCTGTTGCAAGACACATCATCAAACACCCATCGATCGGCCTCCCCGTAGGTACATGGGGGCCTATAGACAATCGAAAATCGCTTTGTCATTCGAAGTACAAGAATCCGACCCCAGCACGTAATATCCTGCGCAATAATATACTACCTAGGCGCGCTGGCAACAAATCGAATGTTATTAGTTTTTATTTTATCTAACCAATTTCAATGGCCGCTTTGCACCTGCTCCGCAGGAATCTCACACGAAGATTACGGGCTGTATAAAAATGTAAATAGGACTTCGCTTTCATACAGTGTTAAAAGCTTTTATCGTAGAGAATATTAGTTAATCCGTATAAGGCAGTGTCTTCTGTTTAGTTTTATTTTGTTGATTTTCAATAGATACTCTATATTATACATATGTATGTAACTTTCTGTTGCCCAGCAGTAAGATAGTATTAGTCAGGACTCGGGAGCCCTAGAACATATTTTTTTTATTACCAACAAGCTAATTTTTTGTGAGTAGCTTTATTTTGATAAGACAAACAAAATTTTTATCTGCGAAAAATCTTAAAAATGGTAGCTAACAGAGATAGAAAGGATTTCATACTTTGATTTGATGGTCCTAAAATTTGGATTTTTCTATTATTAGGACAATGTTACTCTTAAATTATGTAACTATTAATCTACCAATATACAAAAATAACAGATGGTTAGGGTTCCGTTTTAGGGTTCTGTAATCAACAAAACTTGGTTGACTGCAGTACCCTAACACAATAGGCAATACAAAAATAAAATTGTGTGAAGTGACGCGTTGACATTTAAATAATCGTCACGTTGCGATCAGTGTGAACAGGCCCTAAAAGGACATTCGAATACAGTTCGAAAACAACAACACAATTGGTATAATTTATTGGCTTATAATCTGTCACCCATCTTGGTCCTGTGTTATCTTATTACCTCTATTAACCCTTCCGGGGTACTTTGTGTCAGTTTGACCCATTTAATCTTATCCTGTGTAATCATCATGTTCATTTCTCATATAAAATTGTATGAATATATTCTTTTTGGGATAAAAATAATTAACTATTTGCCCGTTGAAGAAAATGTAGGATTATTGTAAATTTTTTCGAGATAAAACTATTAATGTCCTTTTGTTTGACTCGCACTGTAAAACTCTGGAACGAACTGTCACCAGCAGTATTTCCGGACCTATGCGACCTGCAAATCTTCAAGAAAAGAGCGTTTTCCCTCTTAAAAGGCCGGCAACGCACCTGCAGCTCTTCTGATGTTGCGAGTGTCCATGGGCGACGGTAGTTGCTTACCATCAGGTGACCCGTTTGCTCGTTTGCCCCCTTATTTAATAAATAAAAAAAAACTCAAAATATAGAGATACCACACCACATAATATTACAATCATAATCGGTTTAATGGCTTGGTTGTGAAAAAGTAACAAACATCTAAGGTACTAACACTTTCGCATCTTATGCCCGTTTTCACCAACAACACCTAAAATTTAGGTGTCCCTTAGCCAATATTCCAAGTTTTGTTCTTGATGAATTGACACCCCGTAACTCTTAGGTGACGTATATCACTACATAGTATAAAACAAAGTCGCTTTTTCTGTCCCCATGTCCCTTTGTTCCCTTTAATTGCGGTTTCCTTTACTAAATAGAGTGATTAAAGAGGAAGGTTTGTGATAAATATGTATATTAATTATGGGAGTTCGCTATTTTACAAGTAAAATATCAGACGGCCATTCTATAACAGATTCATTGTCAAGGCAACCGTCGCCACACACGTCACTTAAAAGTGTACGGGGTCGTCAATTCATCCCGTAAATTATAAACGTCACCTAATGGTTTGACGCATAAATCGCATAATAATATCTTGTTTTATTTCAAATAAACGTCACCTAAGAGTTACGGGGTTGTCATTTCATCAAGAACAAAACTTGGAATATTGGCTTAAGGGACACCTAAATTTTAGGTGTTGTTGGTGAAAACGGGCATTAGTTATTTAGTACGGATAAAATGACACAAAAATATTATATTACGTGCTTCTTGAAAAGAAAATCCAGCAACATTTTATTTCGCAGCAACCTTTTGTGTTAATTAACATCTAACCGTGCATTTTACATTTAAATTTTGCGGAGCATCTAAACTTTTACTCTTGTTGCACGTCAGTGGATGTCCATCTGTCCGTCTGTCCGTATTAAATGAACATGTATCCTCACCGGGGTTTGCTCGCCTTTATAGCGGTATTTAAGTTATAAATCACCCCGTAATTACTCACGTGAAGACCGACCCGCAAATTAAACCCGTGTTGCTTGACCGATTTCGATGTTAATTTATTGTTTTCAATCTATCCGGATCGTGTTGCGGTTTTTATTTTTCGTCCGAGTAATTACTATGTTTTGACGTCTTTAACGCTGCGTTAAGGTATACGAGTTTTCGACCCGCAGATTGCGGCATGAAATCTTTTAATAGGCGAGCATTTTAGTGTTAAGTATGGTTAAGTATAAATTACTCGTGGGATGTAATAATTAATTTGACGTTTTCATTCCGCGGTAAACTCCGGGCGGCTCGCTTGATCTCTTCTTTATTTTATGTACCTAGATATACCACACGGAAGATTGTTGCTATTTTATTACCTAACTGTCCTAGGGTTTATGTTTTTCGTCTTTATAGTTCTGTGCCTCGCTCTAAAGTTTCAACAGATTGTTGCATTTGACTTTTGAGCTTGTACAATTGACTTAGTCATGAGAGTAAAAGGATATAGAGGAGACAATTTTCTTGCAAATCATAATATATGTACGTAAGATATTTAAAATAATGTCTATCTTAAGATAAGTTACTTATGTATTTGCGTATTAAGACATAAAACAAAGCCAAAGTAATGAATCTGTCTCGTCCGTCTCAGAATATCTGCGTGGCAATATGTTTTGTCTAGGAGTCCTACAGGACGTCCCCTGGAGGGCGGCCAAAAAAGCGACTGCGTATGACATAGGGTTGATACGGCAGATAGGCTACATGTAAATACCTCGTAAATCATCCCATATTATACCGAGATAAGTTTGAGAATAAAAATATGTTTTATTACATTTGGATACGACTGGGAATATTTATTTGGTATGAACTTTGAATAAATATCTACTACTTACTAGTGACGTCACTTCGTAGTTAAATATTATGTTTTATTTTATTTTATATATAGTACTAGCTGTCCCGGCAAACGTTTCTTTGCCATAATATTATATAAAGTATATCGCCCGTATTATTTTATTGAATTAGTGACTAAATAAGTATTAAAAAAAAGAAAACAGCTACTTAGCTACTTACCACGGGGCCAGACTGACGTGGTGTGAAGCGTCCATAGATATAAAAAAAAGTATGTCACCATGGCAACGTCCATCGCTATCCCGTGACCCGCGTCGCATTAACAACATGGTCGCTCTTTATAGACAAATAATTTGCAATAAAATAAAATTGCGACTATAATTAAAGATCTAAGCTATCCTATCACTCAAGTTGGAAAAAAGCACACATTTAAAAAAAGAAACATTAAAATCGGTTAAGTAGTTTAGGAATCCATCGCGGACAATCATCGTGACAGGAGATTTATATATAATAGATATAGTATGTTTTTAGTAATATTATGCTGGGCCTCGTATACCGTATGTAGTGCTTATAAGTCCGGTCGGTGAAACGGTGTGGTAACGTGGCACGTTACGTTGTCGCGACCTGCAAATTTACGTCAACGTAACGTGAAAATGCACCTCACGACGACGCAACGTTGCACGTCGCCGTGCCTTGTAAAATTCTACCTATTGTGCATTTACTATAGGGTATGTTATTCGAATAGGAAATGTGGACGGTACGGCAACGTCACCGTAAACTGCACGTCACGTCGGCCGACATGGCTCGAATCTCGATCCGTTGCGGCTTGCGCTTGCTCAGTTAATAATAGGTAGAATTTTACAAGGCATGGCGACGTGTAACGTTGCGTGACGTGCATTTTCACGTAACGTTAACGTAAATTTGCACGTCGCGACAACATAACGTGCCACGTTACCTCACCATTCCACGTTGACGACGTCGTGACGTGGACATATGGACAGGCCCTATGGGCTACCCACAAAATCAAAGTTTTTTTTTTTTAATATTAAGTAACAAACCCTTAGATTTTGTATGTTCTAGATATAATAATTATTAATTATGTCTATCGTAGCATCTGTATTGCTTTGAAGTTTCTAAGATCTCCAAATGAAGACTCTATACGAATTATTACCATAATGGGTCTGAGTTTCAATGAGGCATTCAATTTAATAGACAAATAAATTAAATACGATTTAGTACTTATTTTACTATGGCATAATAAACTTACTTACCATCGCGTAAGGGAAGATTCAATTGAAAAAAAAAACTTTAATTATTAAAGAATAACTAGTACTTCCTACTCCTATAATATTCTGCTGATTAATTTGGAGTCCCAAGAAATCTTGCTTCCCTCCCTGAGATCATATCCCAGGGTTTTCGTGGTTGAAAAACCACTGTCGATACAGGAGATACAGTGGTGGGAATATGTGGTGGGCCAAAGCCGGTATAAAAAATATTGAGTAAGGAAAATTTTATCCATTCATATTTTCAGCTCGTAAAAAGTTATGTTACTTTTAGTTATAACTGCGTAGTCGTTTATAGCTTGCAACTATGTTAGTATTCGTATAAGTACCTTATGTAAATAACACGATAATTTTTCTGCGTAACTACCAGCAAGCTTATTTTATAAACTAGATTCAACCCCATCCGTTGTGCCAAAATTCGTTTATCGCACAGAAACCGTACATTTTTCCGGATAAAAATTTCATTTCCCGATACTCAAAGTCTCTGTTATAAATTTCAGCAAAATTGTTTTAACGGTTTGGGCGCGAAGAGATAACAGACAGACATACGCACTATTGCATTTATAATATTAGTAACGATGTTAAGAACGCGATAATTTTTCTGCATAACTACCAGCAACTTTATCTTATAAATTGTAAAAATGTTAGCACAAGATCAGAGCGCGCGGATCGCTATGTGTTCCCACGATTGTAAGTTTTCATGTTAATATTATTCAACTGTTTAATGTTTATTAAAGTTATCATTTATTTTATTTCTTCTATATTTTATCTTCATGTGCTGGTGGTTATTTTTCATAACTTTTTGCTCTTACCGTGTAGAGCAGCAATTTACCTTTCTGCGTAGAGCTGTTTTGATTAAATTTAGTTTTATTTGATAAAATAGACAGAATTTGCGAGTTTCAGTCCAAATATTATTTGGCATACTAATACTATTATTTCGGGCAAGAGGAAGTAATAACATGATGTAGTTGAATATTATTATACCAAAATAATAATAATCGTCCATGGCATCAAGAACATTTACCATCTGGATTCTGGTTGCATAAAAAAATATTGGCGAGTTTTTGCCGCAGGTTTAAAATAACAAATAATTAAGTTTACGTTAATCGGAATATAAATAAGTGACATTAAAACCTGAATCGCAAAAAAGGCAAAACATAAAAACCTGGAGAACTTTACGCGAGTAATTAAAATGCGTTTTAAATTCATCGAACACTCGAGATTGTTGATAGTACTGCGGGATTAAGGCCCGGGGCTCGATTCTCGAGCTTCGAATATCGATCGGAGGCTATTCTACCTGCGTATACAATATACATACATACAGGTCGCCTCCTTCGCGCGTAAGACAGTTCTTACGCGAGAAGGAGGCGACCTGCGATCGAAACGCTTCGAGGCTCGAGAATCGGGCCGCCAGAGAGGCCACCTGGATAGGCCATGGCCCTCGAGGCCTAGGCCACTGTTTATGATAATATCAGGCCTCAATTTACGCGACGCCCGCACGCTAAAGCGGTCAATTTATATGGACGTCAGCGTAATACTGGTTCCATACACAAGATTCTCACGTTGTATTTGCTGTACACTTTTTTATGGCGCCCCCGTTCGAATTTCAACCCTATCGATGGATACTAAAGTCGATGTTCCCACACCTGCGCTCGTATTTTCCCTGGATGCGAATTATAGCGTGCATTGTAAATTCAACTCTGCTGCTCTACAATAAAGTAGATGTTCCTCCACCTGTGTGTACCTCCTGGATGAGAAACAGCTGATACAAGTCCAATATATCGTGTGTCTAACAAGTGTTGTGTCAGGATTATCAATCGCTTGTTGATTTCTCCAACTTTTTCAACGTCTTCCCCGTACAGATTGTTTAAAAGTTTACCTGTGATTTCCGGTATACGAAACTGGTTAGTATTTCTTAACTAGGCTTTAAAAATTACATTATCTTCATTAAAATATTAAATGTTTGCGCCTTTTTTTCGGATCAATGACATTTTTTTGCGGCATTTCCTGCTACTAACCATAGATCTTGACTTAAAATTTTATAGTAGGTACTAAGCTCTATAGTTTCAGAAAATATGACATGCAGTTATCAAATCGTTAAGTAATATTTTTAACTAACTACGTAGATAACTACTGTGTATTAAAAAATTTTGACAAGTGTACATTTCAGTAGGTGATATTTTTACATTGTCAGCGTAGACACTTCATGAAATGTCAATGTTTACGTACCGCGTCGGACAACGATGTACAATTACATGGATATCGCAACTCAGTTCCGCTCCAGTAATCGTATGAACCGGACATTGATTCATACTTTATTCTTTTATTATGGTAATGCCCAAACTGGGTGTGCTCTTTACAAATCCCCAATTATTTATTTGACAAGTTGAAGTATAAGAGACTTTTTTTCTCTTTATTTAATACAGTTTGGTTTGCCACAATATATTGCACAAAAAGTGGTTTATAGCGCGGGAACTCTTGACGACCTCTGTGGCTCAGAGGGTGGGCTGTTGGTAGCTCAAGCCGGTGGTCGCGGGTTCGAATCCCGCCGCCGACGGACCAAAAAATTTCCTGGGTCATGGATGTGTATTAAATATGTGTATAATATAATAAAAATCTTAAATATATATATAGTATAAAAGTCTTGAATATATTTCCTTTGTCTGGTACCCGTAACACAAGTCCTTCGGGTACTTAGCACGGCGCCAGACTGACGTGGTGTGCTTCACACATAGATATTATTATTATTTAAAAAAAACTATAAAATTTTTCGAGATAAAAGTATCCTATGTCATTTCCCGGGACTCAAAGTATCTTCATAATAATTTGCAGCAAAATTGGTTCAGCGGTTTGGGCTGGAAGAGGTAACAGACAGTCACACGTTCGCATTCATAATATTAGGAATTATTCGAGTAGTTTTTACAAAATCGTTAGAGCGTTTAAGGAAAACAGGATGTGCCCGATTGACCGATAAATATATTTAGCGAGTGTCCCTTTGTGTTGGGTGGCTTTCGCCCAGAGTGCGGTAATGCCTTATATCTAGTTATAAACGTCAATCAATGATTTGTTTGGTTTCTTGATTTATTATATTACTAGAATATGTAGTCTTAATTTTGCGCAAAAACCGTTCACTTTTCGGGGATTATATTTTATTCTTTCTTATCTAAATTTTATCCAAATATATTGAGTGGTCAAGGAGTGAAGATAAAACAGTCAGCTGTCAAATAGATAGACATACAGACAGACACACATTCGCGTTCACAATGTAAATGTATAATAATATAGTCGTTAATGCACATTTAAAAGTAAAAGAATTACTACCCAGTTTTTTTTTATAGAAAATTACCTATAATTATGCGCGTAGCTTCATAAATAATAATAATAACTAAGCGAATAATGAAAAAATCGATAAAAGCGAAAATCGAGTTGTAACTAGAATCGATTAGATCGTCACTATTCCGAGCACGCGGCGTCACTCGTCAAACGTCGTGTTCGTGCGCTGAATCGTAGAGCCCTTTTCAGCGTTTAAGGCTTTATTGCCTGTAAAATGACCCTTATGGCAAAGAAATGTGGTTCATGGTTATAGAAGCTAGAGGTACATTAATTATGAACTTAGTGTATGCGGGAATATTGACATTGTCCTCCTCAGTCTAATTCGCAGTAGGCCTGCGAGGGGGCCATTATTCATGTATTTATCAGTAAATAAACTGGGAAGGATTTGTAAAAAACTACGGGAGTATCAACCAAAGTGAAACTCTGGAACAAACTGTCACCGGCATTTCCGGACGACGACGATACGACCTGCAAACCTTCAAGAAAAGAACGTATTCCCTCTTAAAAGGCCGGCAACGCACCTGCAGCTCTTCTGATGTTGCGAGTGTCCATGGGCGATGGTAGTTGCTTTCCATCAGTTGACCCGTTTGCTCGTTTGCCCCCTTATTTCATAAAGAAAAAAAAAGTGAAATCGAAACACTATATTGTATACAGTACCATCGAAGAAATTTATTCCTAGGCAGTTGACGGACCATCATAATATCATTTCAATGATAGCTGTGTGTGTCGGATGGTTGACATTGGGTAACACAACGCGTCCAATTTACATAGGCCCGCCATCTGCCTATAAATCAATTTCTTCGATGGTACATGCTACTGTTTCTATTGATAATAAAAAAGTGAGCATTTCTTCCTATCCTACACTGCTTTTACCTAACTTTAAGGCCGTCCCCAAACGACCTTGGCCATACATTTTCCGCGTTGCCGAGATCGCACCAAAACCCTAATATTTTTACTTAGTTCAAAATTGTCCTAAAAAAATTAAAACCGGGAATATGTAGTTTATGATATTGTCGATCTATTGGCGTGAGTTTTAAATAAAAGCTATTTCTAAATGCTAAGGCGATGCTTAATGTATGCTTGAATTTTAGTAAATTGGCATTACTTTCGAAGCTGAACAAAAACAGAAAATTTAAAACGAGGAAAGGAATGTTGATATACTTACTGAAGATTATTTCTGTATTTTTATTATAACTTTATAGCTTTCAGATTACGAGTTTATAAGGCTTTAAATACGGTCAATTATGGAATCTCCGGAGGGAACGCCCCTAATTACAGATATATAAGCCTTTTGCCCCCTTATTTTTAGAGTTAGAGTAGAGGAGATTATTTGTAGTGTTTTGGTGTCGTATGCGGTTTGCCACTACTCTCTACCAGCTCTACTATGTAGTGGAAATTTTACTTCGAAAATTCCAAATAGATTCTCAGATATTGTACATCAGACTAAAAATAACTTCAGTACAACAATTATTTACAGTTTCGTGCTTTATAATGAAGCTAAGGAAACGTAACTCCCATACTTCAACCGTTTTGAATTTGATTCCTTTTCGCACACTAAAATATGGCAATAATACTCAAATTTACCAAATAAAGCCGTTGACATTAATTATTGTAACTTTTATATTTACACAAAATTGTGTACCGATTAATACATGATGCATAAAGTACACATGTATTCGGGTCACATTTTTAGACTCGTGGACAATTTTTTTTGACACAGTTACCCTTCCTTAGTTTTTATTATTTATTATTCGTAGGATACCACGCAACAAACTGGAACCAAAAACATTCCCCCTTGAGTGAAAACCCGAGGGATTTGCCACAAGGGCACTATATACTTTAATAAGATTAGGCAAATATGGAATGGAAAATGTCGGTGGTTAGTAAACCTTTCACGATATTAAACTTAGTAACGTGGTCTTATTCAATATTTTGGTAAAAAACGTCAGGGAACAAAATTATTGGCTTGGCACGGTGCCACCACATCAGATGTTCGGGCTGATTGATGTCAACCACTTACCTGAGTAGTCTACTTCACTTCACTTACTTTCATGTATGGGAAGTTCATTTGTTAGAACTTAGATAAGATTTGATAAGAATGCATAATTCGTTGATACTTGAATACAATTTGGTTATTCTTTATTGTTTCCCACTAAATGCGGTATTTTAATGTAGTTAAAATATTAAAGGCATATACAAACAAATGTTGTATATGCCTTTAATATGACGCCCCAGGTATCGCTGGAGAGATGCTGTTGAGGCTGACCTGCGTGACCTCCAAGTCAGTAACTGGCAGGAGGTGGCGCAGGACTGGGCTCAATGGCGGAAGCTCATTTCGGAGGCCAAGATCCACTTCGGGTCGCTGAGCCAGCGGAGTTAGTTAGTTAGTTATACAAACAAATATTCCCAATCAAAAACAGTAATACCGCGTAACATACTATGCGAGCAGTCTCTAAGCTCTAATCAGCGTCGCTTTATATTATGTTCTTTAAGTATTTTGTGTTTAATAAAGTAGTAAAACAATGAAACATTAATTGGTCAATATGTAGATTTTTATTTCTTTGTTCACGTTGAAAATAAATAACGTTTGAAATAAATAAGTTCCTTCATTCAAAAGTGAGCAGCAGTTGCTTTGCGATCTGAAGTATGCAATTTACCTGTAATATATGTCTGTTTTTAATAAAATACACGAGTTTTACTTAATTACGTAGAAAGAGTTAAACGCAATTAGCGCTTTGAAAAATCGCACATTCGACGCCAGTCGCCACTCCAGTGACTTGCTAATTGCTACTAGCCTCGTGTATTTTATATAAACGTAAGCCAAATACGTACAGACAAATTGGCAATCACTTGTTTACAAGTTGTTTTAAAAATTAAATAAACATATTTTCTTATTTAACACTAGAGAAAATTACTACTCATCAAGGTGACGAGGATGGTATATTTTTTGCTTGGAACGACGGCGAAAAGTTGTAGGTGGTATGATTCCGAACAATTCCTCGTAGCACTCCCCGTGATTATTATCTTTGAAGCTATAGATAGATTTACTATATAAGTAACATTTATTACGCGAGAGAAAAGCTTTATCCAAATAAGGCGACCGTAGAATTTTGTCTGGCAGGTGTGCGGGACAATACGAATACATTTTATGTCCTGAATTAATGAGCTAAGAACGCATATCGGTTTTTAATGCAACCGGTACTAGTTATACAAAGGATTAATAGTTATACCAAGTATTAAACAGTCCATGCGTTGAATATGTGATAAGTACACTTTTTGTTAGATATGATGGGATTGGCATAATATCCATGATCTTATCATATGATCATGATACCTCTAATACGGGATTGACAATAATAAATCAATACCAAATTGATCAAAGATAATATGTCACCGTATCGCCTTGAATATAATTATGATTTTTACTCGGATTTCAAACAAATAGGATTTAAATATATTACTACAATTTTTTTACACTAGAGACAGCACGAGCAAAAAACAAAAAGTTTTGTTCGAAGTTTGACAACGTTTCTGTCAATATACTGAATTTTTTCTGATATGACGTGTGCAATATGCATGTTGCACAGATCGTATTTTGGTCGGATTATTTACCGTTTGTGCCAGCAGCGCCCTCTGTTTCCGCTTTTGCATAACATTCCCTATTCAAATGTATTCAAATTTAATTTGTTAGCACTTTACTGCTACGCCTTAAGCTTACTTTGCTCAAAGTAACTAATAGCTTCCACTGAATACCTTATTTGTCGAGAACACCTCACCCTTTCAAACCGATGCCCTCCATTCATAACCAAATAAATCTTATCTTGCAAATCAAACGAATCACAGCAGAAAAGGACGCGCCATGCCACTCATCGGCATTGAAAAATGAACCCTTCCCCTCGGTTCCACGGTTGATAATCGAAGTGATGCAACATCGAGTATAATTGGAAATGTTGAATGTTTGGAAAGCAATTTCCGGATCCCTTTTAAATTGTAATGTGAGTGGTTCTACCGGTGTCTGGCGCGTGTCTGCTTGTGTGTTGAGTGTCTACCAGTCTGGCACAGTCTGGCAGTCTAGTTATGCCAGACTCGATTGCAGAATTCGAAAAGACGCCATTGACGTAGTGTCTCGAAGGCTATCTGTTTCGCCTAATAAATTGATGTGTCACATGTGATATATATATTTTTTTATGCAATAAGGGGGCAAACGAGCAAACGGGTCACCTGATGGAAAGCAACTTCCGTCGCCCATGGACACTCGCAGCATCAGAAGAGCTGCAGGTGCGTTGCCGGCCTTTTAAGGGGTAATAGGGGAGGGTGGGGAAGGAAATAGGGAAGAGTAGGGAAGGGAAAAGGGTAGGGGATTGGGCCTCCGGTATACTCACTCACTCGGCGAAACACAGCGCAAGCGCTATTTCACGCCGGTTTTCTGTGAGGACGTGGTATTTCTCCAGTCGAGCCGGCCCATTCGTGCCGAAGCATGGCTCTCCCACGTCTATTACTTAATGTACGGGCATAAATGGAGATATACATATTTCATGATTATCAGAATGCATGTTATTGATACTTGCTTTTATAGACAGGGTTTCAAGTATAATACATTTGCGTTGCGTGCTCTTCAAGAACACGAAAATAAAGTAAATTAACAAAAAGATAAAGTTTTGTAAAACAAAAACAATGCGTACACACAAGCCACAAATACTTGCCATAGTTCATTTCACTTTGATGGAAACCGAGCCAAACTTCTGCGTCGGTCGAATTGCCTACGTCGAACTTTCCCGATTAATTTTGCTCTAAATCATTATTCTCTAGATCGGTGAGCTAAACATATTTAATGAAACAATTCTCTGCAAAGTGCAAACGTATTACATTTTTGCAAGAAGTCATTTTCAACCAAATCAAAACTGCTGCAACTGCTTTGAGTTGAATACCAACTGTAAAAAAAATTACAAAATATTCTACACCATTTGAATAGATTCAACATTATAACTTATAATAACACAGCAGTAATAATAATTAAGTTCCCAAACCAGTGTAGGCCTCACGTAGAGGAGACACTGTTACATAACAAAACCAAAAGCAAGTATGTATATTGTATGCAAAGAAATAAATAAATAAAACGTTACACACAATTTCTTGCGATTGTGCTCGGTCGCGCGAACCTTATAGTCAGGTTTAGTCTGGGTTCACCTTTAGACTTTTTATTAAAAAGAACTAAAATTATGTGGATATTGCAATTCCGACGACGGTTTTCAACACACCGGCTCTACGCCCGGGGCTATTTGCCCTCTGTATACGAGGCCCGACGGCTCCGCCTACATAATGACAGGCTAAAAATATGTGATTTGTTGCCGGCATTTAGTAGTAATGGATGTTTGTTAATAGATATTCAGGTGAGGTCGAGTACGCTTCTATGATGAAGACTCGTGCGTGTAAGTCTACAGTCTAACTGCCACACTCATAGACATTGAATGATGATTATACTCCTATTTATTGAAGATTTTGACAGATACTGTACGTACGGCTTATGTCAAAATCTTCATTTAATTACTGTTAAGTAACTATTATTCGTCTCTGAATTTGCGGCAGTTAGATACTCAGATTAATAAGTTAAATTTCGGTTCTTCTCGCCGGGTTAGTTCCCGAACCGGTGGTAGGCACCAGTAGTATCAACATTCTGAAAGTATTTTTTTAAATCTATTCAGAAATAAAACAATTTTAAAACAAAAAAGATGGAAGACAGATTTGTCCGTTGGGTATATCTAAACCTCTTAAAGTTCCGGTAAATTTTCTAGTAATCAATCGATCATTTAGAAATTCATAATATCAACATAACGCGAAATAAATGATAAACGCCTCATACAATACCAGTTCATACCTGTTCGATTTTTTTTAATCGATTGCGATGAACCGAAAAAATCCATCGCAAATTATTCGATCTCTGTTACGAAATTACAGCATTCAAATTTTGTTTGTTAAATCCCATGCAATTCATAATTTAGCATTCAAATTTCGCAGCGAAAAATATGTCATGAATACTAAATTCTGCATCGGAATTTGTGCGATTTTCCCCTGCAATTACTTGGCCATCGTGAAATTATCTCGGCTAAACGCCAGGTCTACAGTTTTACATGTGTCCTAAACGCCAGGTATACCTGTGTGGTAAATGCGAGCCTGTGTGCTAAATGCCAGGTATACCTGTACCGTATATTCCTCCTACGGGCATTTATAGCCCCAAAATAATTTCGTCCACAGGCACTTGAATGTTTCCTGAGTGGAACAACACGTGCATCCTTAATATGTAAACTATGGTGAATAATTTTGTGATCATCTTTTATTCCATATTGTTATAATAAATTTTGGATATTGTAAATATTTAACCCTCGTGCATGTAAATGGTTGGATTTTATTCAATTTCCTTTTTGTTGGTTGTGCCTGTTGACTGTTTTATTAACTTTAATTAGTTTTTTAGCTGACTTCCCTACTTCTAAACAATTACCATATAAAACAAAGTTTTGTCCTTTGACTTACATAGAATTATAAACTTAGTACATATTGACATCGTTGTTTACATAAACATTCAATTTTAATATTTATATTCAACGCTTATTCATTGAAACAGCTGGAATTAATAATAAGCCTATTCCAATTAAAATATTATTAGTTTGAAGCGCGTTGTGATTAATATTATGTCGAAATGTCACAACGGTATGTCGATGCGTCTGTCAGTCACAGCGACGTATTGGTTACATAATGATTACTATCAAAATAACGATTCACTTAAAACAAATTTTAACATAATATGAAGCTTTGCGCCTGGATTTGTCGTTTGGACTTTAGTTCTGTGAATCGCCGTACAAGGCGCGATGCTGTGCCCTCGCGTTTTCGTATAAATGTTTGTGGGCCTCGCTATTTTATTTCCATTCTTGTCGTCGTCACAGTTTAGCATTGTTGCCCTTTTTGCGACGTATTCGTTAGCGGCGCTCTTTTACGTTTTGTCGATCGTATTCCGCTGGATTTCGGCGAAACATTTTTTGCGCCGGTCTGTTTTATTGCTTTTGATCTTTTGTTTTGCGTGGATTTGCGAGGCTTTCTTTCGTTTATTGTTCATATTTTTGACTCGCATCAATCTTCGGGAGGAGAATGTTGAAATGTCCGAAAGAATCTCAACACAATTATTTTTAGACGTAGCACTCGTATTGTTTAGTATTGCCGAAATATTATGTTTCCATATTTTTAGTTTGTGTAATAGTTTTTTGCTAACCGTTGTTGTCTCCGCCGTATATCATGGTGTTCAATAGGTCGTGACACGAAAACGGATAAAAGTTATTTTCTATCCCAATAAATCTTTCACCATTTTCATTTTGCTGGTCGGCAGGTATTTTATTGTTACTGTCCATTATATCTTTTTGTATCGGTCTTTCGAGGTCTTTCAATTATAATATTATTCTTTCTGTTTCTACAAATTGTATTAAAACTCAGTATGAGCGGCGATAAGGCTACAAAATATTTCAACGTATTAACCGCGTAATAGAGAAATACATTGGCATATCAATCTGGTCGAATTTTGTTTACATTTTTGTCAGAATAAATTGGAACAGAGTAAAAAAATACGGTGACAAAAATTATAATTATACTAACGTGTTTTTTAAGAAGTCTAAACATTAAACAACTTCCAATGTACCTGAAGCTTTTTGTGCCTTCGTGGCATTTCGAAAATTCTTTATATACTTAGCACGGGGATTGACTTGCTGTGATGCGTCCGTTTTGTAAAATCCTGATGAACTGGCAGTAGTCTAGCATGGTAAACCAATCATACCCAAATTGTATAGCCACGTCTTAGTAGTAATCCATGAGTCGGCTCGGTCAGTTTGCGGTGAGGCAATATGGTTTCGGTTTAACACCAGCGATCACTCAAAAAATTTACGAGCGATTCCGCGTATTGGCGTTATGGCGGTTTACCATTGTGTGCCGAAATACGGACAAACGTAATTGCTTTCACGAAATAACAACGAAAGTATTTTGTGTAAGGGACAGGTTGTACCTAAAAGCGACGCGGCGCATATAAGGATTTAAAAGTAAACTGTTTACTTACATCGTATCGCTAAATAGAAGTTTGGCGGTTGATTGTAGTATCGTGATGATTTTGTACCCGCACGAAAATATTGGCTTCTTGTTTACACACGTTGTGAAAGAGACAATCTGCTGCACATCAATGGTCAAAATTCTCTATATTCTGCAACCGGACGTGTCGCATGTTGTAAGTGCTGATTCTAAGTTAAATGCCGGCAGACAGTAAAAGTGATTTTTCACTTTTAGTGTATGCCGGCTACAGCTAACAGCCGGCTGAAGCTAGCCAAGTCATTGAACGGATTTTGTTATACGCCACGACCCAAGTGCTGCGTGCTTCAACAATTAATACAATATACATAGACTTCTTATTTACAATTATTAAGTACTAGATATTCGGAAAAGATTAGTGCTGTAAAAATACATACGGTATACTGAACCATAACTTTAAATTTAAATCACAAAAGGAACGCAACTTCGCGCAACACAATCAGTTGCGTCTTATTGCGTTACGTTAAAAAGTGTATTGTTTCGGCGCGCGGTACGCGGCCGCAAAGGACCGCTAATATCGTATTGTTCTTGTGCTAAAGTAAGGTTGTTCCTTTCATGTGCTCTTGTGACTAAAGTGAGGCTTTGGATATTGGCATCAGATTTTAAATGTAAAAATGATTGATGAATTTTTCTGTTCTTAATGTTAAGTACTGAATTTGTGTTGTTAAATTTTTTCACAAACTTCTAGATGATGCCCTCAACTCCGTTGCGCTAAAATTCGTTTATGGCTCGGGAATCGTACATTTTTCCGGGATAAAAAGTATCATATTATTATGTCTCAAAGTATTACATATCCATTTACGTCGTCCCGGCGTTTTTAGGAGAGAAGACGACTGAAAGACAGACAGACTGACAATCTTTCATATTTATAATATTAGTATATTTTTTATGAAATAAGGGGGCAAACGAGCAAACAGGTTATCTGATGGAAAGCAACTTCCGTCGCCCATGGACACTCGCAGCATCAGAAGAGCTGCAGGTGCGTTGCCGGCCTTTTATATATAATATTAGTATAAACAGATGTCGGTACATGTCCCATCCCTATTGCAAAATGTAAGTTATGATTGTTGTAAAAACACAGTAAACTTGTATTACCTGACGCGCGTTGTGGTGAGTCAGGCCGTGATTGAATATGGACTCTAACTTTTCATTTATACAATAATATGACGTATGTGAATACGAAATGTGTCTGGTTTTTGTTAATCCTGATAAGTAATAGCCATTTTTTCTGATTCGTGTCAATCCTTAAGGGCTATTTTATACCGATTGAGAGCTAAGTTGTGTATGTGGTAAACGAGACTTATAGACATTACATACACATGGTTGTAAATCTCATTCCCTCATATCGATTGATCGCAGATGATCTGACCTTTAATTGCTGAATTCACAAGCAAATACTATCTACGACGACAAAATATAATAAATAAAATAAAGATGTGGCTTTTAATATTGTAATATTCTTTTAAAAAATGTCCATAGGAAGCTCATCTTATAAGCTACAAAATAGTTGTCTTATATTCGTTGGCTCTCATATTATGCTTTCACACTTGGGCACACAGAAATAAATCAATATATTTTATTTCTGTGCTTGAGCATTGGCTTGGGCACTATAAAATTACTACCGCGTAACGGGCCTGGTTTTAATGAAACCGGCCACCGTCCGCGTCACCGAAAACGTATCATTAGGCTCACGTGTAAGGGTGTAACAAAACTTAGTGATAATACTTTAGGGTGTGTATGTGTTCCTCGTAGAGAGTTCACTGTGAAAGTAGCAGCGCTGAAAGACCAATCTTTTCACTTTTGTATGGCAAAAATCGTGACGCTGGAGCGCTTGCCCATGCAAAAGTGAAAAAAACAAAGCTGCGATTCGCATCGCAATGTCATTTTTACTATGAGTTTTGTTGAAGATTTTTGCGATGCGATGCCAATTCGCAGTTTTGTGTGGGAGCCCTAAACCCTCAGGGAGCACCGTAGTGAGCGAGGTCAGTGCTGTGACGTCACACGTTACACCGTGGATTAGGCTCGCCACACACTGACACGTTTTATTAAAGGTTTTATAGCCGATAACCGCTTTATTGCGCGCCGCCTGATATTGATGTGCTTCATAGTGCTTCGACACGAATAGGCTGGGGATATATCGCGTAATTAAATCGCCATTTAAAAGACATGGCAGAAAAAGTTTACATCGTAACGGTTAAGAGTGACAAAACAAAACTCACTACATTAGCTTGGATTATAAAGTAACTTATAGCGCGTCTGTACTTCTGAAACTATTACGATGTACTACATAATATATTATGATTAGATATATATTTTAAATGAGATCTGACTCTATTTAACTTTATCGATAAACTACACTATATTATAAATTTGAAAGTGTGTCTCCCTCTCACCTCTTAACGCCAAAACTGCATAAATTTTCATAAACTTTTCGCGTTCAGATTCTTTTCACTAGTAACATCCTGGATACTAATATTTTAAATGCGCAAGTGTGTTCATCTGTCTGTCACCTTTTACCTCTTCACGCCCAAATCGCTGGACCGATTTTGCTGAAATGTGATTGGCGCGATTGAGTTGCGGGCTTTGTTTAGTCTAAAATATATCCTTGCGATAGCATGTACGGCTAGCAACTGCCGTTTGAATTGTAATGTAATAATGCGACGTTTTTGGCGTCCACGTTGAATGCAAGTTCCTCCAGTGATTGACACATTTGGCGGCCGCCCAAGTGTTGAATAACTGTGTCTTGTGCGATCGAAAACGTTGGAGTTGATTTTGAAGGCCGTTCCTACTGAATTTGAGGTTAAAATATGTCTCCAGTTTAAAATATTCGACTATTTGATAAGAAAAATTGATTTTCTTTCGAATGTATTAAAATCTGTTACGCCTACAATCTTTAGAGTTTTATGAACTCTATGTGGCTTTATTAAATACAACCTAATACTCGTACGATATTTTTATGCCTATTAACGGGATAATTTTTCATGCTGCCTTGCCTAAACAGTCTCAAATGTTAAGTTCCTCATAAGTCATAATATTTTTAAGCACTAGGACATTTTATCAATATTCTTTTATCAGTTATTATCTACGTTATTCTTATGGTTCCCGGTGCAATAAACAAATTTATGCGCAACGAAGTAGCTAGCAGCATCTAGCCATTAATAAATGATAGTAAAATGTAGGACATAGGCATAGAAAAGTCCAGTAAAAAGTGTTGGAGCCATAAACAACGGCCTAACGGCGCGCGTACATGCCGCGAACTGCGCCATACCCGTATAGGGTTGTCACTAGCTTGTAATGAAGATTTTAGTGCTAATTTACATTGATATAGTAGGAGGAGCCAGATGCTTTATGCTGGGTTAAGTTGAAACAAGGTAAGTATTGCAACATTTCCACTTCTGGTCTTGTCGGCAGTAATCTATATATTTCTGGCTTCTAATTTGGCTACAAACCAGAAATCATTAATTTGCTAAAAAATTATGATTACTATCATGTAAACAAGCTCTCTTATTTTGCGTTTGGTTGGCATGCAAATTTTTATATTTAATATTATGTAACATAGTTATAATTACATTTCATCCCCCGTCGAGGACGACTCGACCAACTAATAAAATAAATGATACACCAAAAAACTACAACGAAAAACTAAATAGTGGTTCCAAAATGATCCGGCTTGAAGGACCAAATGATACTAAAACTACGACGAAAAAACTACAACGAAAAACTAAATTGTGGTTCCAAAATGAAAATATTATATTCTCATATCCTTTCCCAGTTTGTATTTTTCAATAACTAGCGAGTGGCAGCCCTACTTCCGGGCAGAACATTACTCGTCCAGTTCCGCGCACTAAATCTACGTTTGCGGAAAAACTAAACAAAATAAATGGACGCGTTTGTTAGTCGCTCCGATACATATAATATTAATAGGATCGGACACGCTTCATGAAATTGTATTAGATCTGCGGAGAGGTCCAATCGCGTGTGTTACTTAAATCGAAAGGTTTTATGGATCTTGTTTCGAAAATAATATTTCTTTTTTTGTTAATATTGGGAGAAACGCTGGGTGCTTAAAAACGTTGCAAAAGACAAAGAGGTTTTAAATCTATTTTAGGTTTGATCGGCTAGGAAAACTGAGAGTGACCCAATTAATGTACGCATAATTTTTTCATAGGCTGAAAAATTGGCTAAATATCGGCTCAATCTAAGCTTAATATTTTTGTTCCGATTGTTCGATGTAATTCATAACATATTCCTCTCTCAATCTGACAAGAAAAATTTTATCTATATATTCGATCCGCATTTCTTTTGTGTGTACAATAAGACGAGTAATTCGTCGTCGTCTGTGGACTTAAAAATCTTTTTTCGCCAACGTAAACTTAATGCCAAAATAAATAACGCGTACAAAAACAAGTTAAACGTTAAATTGCGCGTCCTCTCCTGATGTTTATCGGCGTCTTTAATGTGGCATTCAGATTATACGCGACGGTAAAATATCTTGTAATTCACTTAATTAATTGAGGTTATACACGAACAAATTGCATCCCCGGTAAATTTTTATGACGATGGTCGTATGGGTCGAGATCTCTAGGCAGTACAAAAATATATTTTTTTCAACTAGGGTCTCCTTTAAAAAGAGCAGCCCGTTCTGTTTTTAGGGTTCAACCTTAAAGTATGTCACAATAGGAGGAAGGGGTGCGACAAGAGGAATTAAGAGGCCTAAGTTTTGTGACATCACATTTTAAATAAAATAAATTACATTATATATAGCGAAATCTGAAATATTAAGGTGGTTTTAATTTTTAGATATAAAATTTGACCACAAAAATGTGACCACCTGTGACAAAAAGGGGGTCTAAAAATTATGATACTCGTAATCGTGTGAAGTACTTTATGAATGGCCCCTTACCAGTTCATTTGCTACGGATCGAAACTATCATGAGTGGTTGCCCCAAGCTCCTTTCCGTTTCTTCTTCGTCCCGAGCATTTTTCTTCTAGAATCTTGCAACGAAAGGATCTAAGGATGGTGCGCTGCGAAAGTTTAATGAAAACCAATGAGTTTATAAAATACTTAGTAACATACAATATCATTGATGAAAACGATCTATAAATGCCATTTTATTTCGTAATTTTTACGACTACAATGAATGTCATTTTCTGTTACTGCAGCCCAACATTGCGCCGTCGCGCTCGCGAGTTACGGCCCGTATAAACCTCATAATCTCTTAAATATACATTAACTTGATTTACGTTGTTTCTTCGTGTTACGGCGTTTTTATATTTTAATATTGTTCTCTTTTATGAGACATTTCGTATCTTCGGTTTATTGTTCATCGGAATTGTGTTTTGCTACATTATAAATAATTGAGCGTTTTTTTCAAGAATTTCATGTCCTACCACTTAAGGTCTTATACATGGACAGCGTGGGCATGGGTAGATTAAGAGAATGTAGAGAATAATTTCAACAGAAAATGTATTATATAAGCTTTGCTATAAAGTAATTTAGACATTATCTAGTAGTATTTTTTTTATGATTTTTTTAATGCTTAAAGTCTCAAGAGGTGTTGAATGTGCAGTTCTTATACTTTGGATAAATAATATTACAAGCACAACTCTTTACAAATAAATTATAAACCTTATTTATTTAATTTGGGCTAAATTATATTTTTGTTACAAAGCAACAAAATCAATAACATAGAGCCAAGTGATAAACCCTGATGGATCATGTTGTAAAGACGAGACAAATGTAAGTCTGTAGAGTGTAGATAGAGAAGATGTATTGGGTATTGTAAACTCGAGAATCAAGTTATTGATGTTTTCTGTTCTAAGGGCCTGTTTCACCACTTCCTGATAAGTGCCGAATAGGTTATCACCCACTTAATTTAACAGATGAAGTATGGAGAATCTGTCAAAAAAGCTATAAATAGCCTACTCGGTACTTTATGGGTCATTCTATTCTACAGCGAAAAATCTGTTACTTGACAAAAAAGTACTTTTTACAATCTTGTATCAATAAATTTATGAGTGTAAATAATAGTAACCGGTGTGAACTATAACATCATAACACTTTTAAGTATATAAATTAGCATTTTCCTAACAATATCTTAGTTTTATAGTTAAAATAGTATTGAAATATAGTTGGCTTTATGATTTAATGAGCATATTCTTCTTCTGCAGTACAGGCACGTTTTTATTCTTCATTCTACTCCTGTTACCAAAATTTCCGTCATTTCTGTTATCAATTTCTATTTGTAAAAAAAATATAGCGACACATTTAATTTCAAATAAATTTTGCACGTAGGCAGCACTAATCCACTTGTAGTTTATACATTAGTAACCAAGAGTATGATTATTTCTTTCGTTTTTTAACAGAAGCAAAATTTGTTCGGGATTTTTTCATTGGTTGAGATCGCTCATCACTTGTCTGTCTGTAAAAAGTTAATTACTTTGTTACATATTGTAAAAATTCTTTGTTTACATGTACTCTTAGTCCCTTTATTGTAAAACATAAATAAAACTTAGTCAAATTTGACCATTTAGTAATAAAATAAAGATTATTTGAGTTTTATCATTTCTGTTATCATCACTTCTGTTAACTAGGTGATAACAGAAGTGATTTTTGATCACAGAAATGACGTTTTTCTTATTAAAATATAGTAAAGTTATTACTTTTTGTTATTTTTTATGTATAAAACAAGTTAATTTTACTAGTTTTAACATTCTTGTCAAGTTTTTTTTCAATTACAAGAAATTTTAAGTATGTTAATTTTGATAACAGGAATAATCATTTTGATAACATAAGTTATTATTTCAATATTCTTGCAGTGTTTTATTAAATTTATAATTCCTTTATTTTTTTATAGTTAGAAAATATAATCAAAGACAGAAAAGTGACTTAAAAAATGTTATGTAGGCCATTAAACGACAACGATCCTAGAACAAATAAAATCCTGTGATTCCTCAGACGAAACCATTTTTTAATCGTTATTTTTTCTTAAGGCGTTGTAAAATTATGTATATTTCTTTAAAAACAAATTTTTGAAATTTTATAATATTGCATAAATAATTTATATGAAATTTGTTTATAGATACCCATTTTGTTGTGAGAGATATCATGTTTAATGTAAACCGTATTTTTTTGCAGTTTTTAACAAATTCTTAATTTCAATCAAAATAAATAAGGGTTAAAAATGAAATAAATTAAATAAATCAAATATATTATAATATTTAGTAAATAAATATAACCCATCGTATTCATAACAGAAGTGGTGTATCACTTCTGTTATCATTACGATATATTTTTTTTCTCTTAAAAGGCGACGGGTCATTTGTGACCCAGGCCCGACAGGCCCGAGGCATATTCCATCGTTTTCGTTATAATAAGGGTATCCAGGATATGTAATTTTTATATTCAATATCAGTGGCTAACATGTTATTTTATTGCTTTCCTTTTTCTTCAGGCGCAGTATGAAAAGTGCCAATATGAATAATAAAAATTGTTATTTGCATGTAATTATATTCAATATTAGTGGCTAACACATAGAAATATACTATTTTATACCGTCCCTTAAAAGAAAAACACAAAATCATTATAAATATAAATATTCTTTTGTTTACCCTAGGGCCTAGGTACCTACATTAAAAAAAAGGTTTTTTTTTCACTACCTTCTACAAGTATGTCCATTGTCTACAAGTATGTTCATTGTCATTGTCATCATCCGGTCTCTGCAGCATGTTATATCTTATCACGCGTGATAAAACACTGAGGGCGAGATAAACCTATTTAAGTTTTTACCTATATAAGATAGGTCTACATAAGTTTTCTTTAGCTAATGAACATGAAAACTGTATCTCGCGCGAAATATGCGGCTACATACTGCCGAGGTTGATGGTCCTACTTAACTAGCATCAAGTTATCAGGGATTGGTGAGTAGAATAGTAATTCTTAATAATACGTTTATTCACTTATTTAGAAATGGGATGAGAAATGCGAGACGATGGGAAATGCGTTACGCATTCCCGACATCCCGGGGGAAAGGCCGCCGGGATATGTGGGACTCCCCAGGTGCTGCGGTGAGCACCCGGGTTTACCCACTAAAACCCACCGGTGCCTCCCTCCTCCGCATGTTGCTGGGCCGCCGGACCCGCCAGGGGCGAAACTGCAGCGGCCCAGTTAGCGGCGTTTGCGCCACAGCAACATCCACCGTGCGTTAGGGTACCTACCTAACTTAAATTGAAAAAATATGTTTTATTCTGGAGTAGTCGAATTTGAAAATAGTTTTTAATTACATTTCTTAGCAAATTTTACATGTTAAAATTACTTAATATTTTCACTTTTCATACTGCGCCTGAAGAAAAAAAGAAAGCAATAAAATAACATGTTAGCCACTGATATTGAATATAAAAATTACATATCCTGGATGCTCTTATTATAATGAAAACAATAGGATATGTTTCCAGCGTGTCGGCCATGGGTTAATTTTGTATGGTCCGTGACCAGTCTCCTTTTTGAGCTTTATTAAATCTGTTTTTTACTATCGCTAATCTACATTACAGGTTTTAAGTAAGCATCAGAATTGTCGTTATAAATGTCTACAATTAGGATTTATTTTGATGTTCATCACTCCTGTTAGGCACAGCGTCATTTCTGTTATCAAGCTCTGAAACTATTTTTAATAGTTTTATTACATTGTAATTATTAATTTTAAATAATAAAAATGTTAAATTTCACCAAATTTTTTTGATTTATTTTTTTCGGCTCAAAACTAGAATGTGGTGAAACAGGCCCTAAGTTTCTAGTTGTTTCAATTATTTTTGATGTGACGCTGGAAGTCTCAAGAAAGCTTTAGCTGTAACTCAGTCACCAAATACTTCGGACAGCAACAATTTGTCCCTTTCTGCCGAGAAAATATGGCTGTTGCACTTCAATAATCTGTAGAAATTAAATAGCCAAATATAAAGGCTGTCACAGACAGAGCAGGTAATATAAAGATGTATATTATAGCACGATACATCTTTCTATAGAAACAGCTATAATGTAAAAATATACATTATAGCTGTTGTGTGTGGTCTCCTGACGATTTAGAAAGATGTATCGAGATGTATCGTGCTATAATATACATATTTACATTACCTGCTCTGTCTATGACACCCTTCAGAGTAAACAGAACTTAACGAGTAGACCGACTCAAAAGAGATCTCGAAATGTATACGTTTGACGTCGTATGTCATATCAGCTGGCGCACGCCGTACTAATGCGTAAAGTATAATTTACACAGAGCCAGTACTGGCTGCCAATAAGACTGGCAGCCAGTATTGGCTTGGTATATGCCGCGTGTGAACAGTTTTTCAAGCCAGGCCAATATGTTCACACGTGGCATATGTCAAGCCAATACTGGCTGCCAGTCTTATTGGCAGCCAGTACTGGCTCTGTGTAAATTATACTTAAGGGTTAATTTAGACCGCAACGCGGCGAGGCGAGGAGCTGCGCGGCATTTTGTATGGTTTATACAGATTTCAATTGCGTTAAACGTCTTGCGAATCTGTCAAATCCATATAAATATAGAAAATATGCATGTACGCGTCGCGTTGCCGTCTGAATCAACCCTTACTCAGCATTGTGAAACATGTTGAAAGTGGTACTCGCGCCCAACTCGCGTAGACTCGCCCGTTTGTTTAAAGTCGACGTACTTCTTAGTTTTTGTCTACTCTTCAAATATCGTGTTTATTCTAAATTCGACAGTTAAACAAAGGCGTGTTGAGTAAGGACCTGTGTAGCATCGTAAACGGTATTTCCCTATAATGTGGCCCCGTAGTTTATTTATACATCGGCAGTAAGTTAAGACATCGTTGTGCTCTCAGCGGCGGGGGACAGTGAATAAGCAATGCGCTGGAAACGACGCAGCTTTATTTTGTTTATCCAGTAAAATGTGAGTGGCTTTGAATTATACAAGTCGTTGATTTAGGCCGCCTTCACATTAAGTCGCCAGTAGTGCGGCAGCCGCACTACTTAACGTGAAGGCAGGCTAAAGGTTTAAATAACGCATACGTTTATCAAATCACGCAATTTATCAGAGTATCTTATTATTATTGTGTCCTTTCTTCTATCTACTCTACTAGTCTATGCAAAATATTATCAAAATCGGCCAAGTACTTTCGGAGCCTATTCATGGCAAACTAACAAACAAACCAAATTTTTCTGCGGTATTACAAACTTAAAAATCCTACCATTTTACTACTAAAAAAGTAATGCCATTGCATTGCGTAGATGTTACTGTATATCAATTATCATTTATCATACACCATACACCACGTGTACTCTGTATAGTACAACGTGAGGGTATATACGTATGCACTTCTATTACTAGGAATGCATTTTAATTATAAACCCCCGAACACATCATTAGTGTTCGCGCATCGTCGCGTCGCGCGTCGCTCGCACTTTTGTGCGCGACTTTAATTACGCCACTATTTCACACAAGCGACGAATCAAAGGAACGAGGGTGGATTTAATTGTATGTATGGCTCGATGTAGGTGTGTATTGTGAGTAATATGATTCGAAATATAATTTTGAGTGACATTGTAACATGTGTATGTGACGAACAATTCAGTCTAATGCAATATGAATAATTCGTACTGCATTAGACAGAATTGCTTAATTTAATTTTAATTAAGTTAAATTATTTTTTAATTACACATGTATATTTTTTAATTACATATCTATAAATCTTATATATAAAATTTCCCTGTCACAATGTTAGTTACCGTACTCCTCCGAAACGGCTTGACCGATCTTTATGAAATTTTATATGCATATTCAGTAGGTCTGAGAATCGGCCAACATCTATTTTTCATAACAAAAATTATTTATATGGCAAAACAACGTTTGCCGGGTCAGCTAGTATGTATATAATATGAACCTTAAATAATTGTAGTACATGTAAATGCTTTGAAATGCTAGGCTTGCAATTCATTAAACAATATCAAAATCTTTTTCTATTAAATTTCACAAAGTAGTACTATTATTTTTTTATAATACCTACACTAAAACTTTTTTAGTAGAAATATATTATTTTAATAACGTTTGAAATATTATTTGTACATGACGTACAGCTACTCCTGTAATTTACTATGCACCTGTATATTATTATGACATCTGTTATATGATTTCTAAAAAATCATATCGATGTAGGTATATCCTTGCTGGTATGCCAAATAAAAAAATATAACAAAATACGTGTGGCACTCGGGGACTTCCGTGGTAAAGCTATTCGATAGCATTTTTTATCAACTTATGCAATTATAATTCGCAGACGTCTAGTCGCATCCAAACAAACACCGAGCCGAAGTCTGCCGAACTGAGGCGACGTTAGACGAATGTTAGGTGTTTTTCGTTACGGAATTTCTTGGTTCGATCGCTGCGCTCAAAGCCCGCGATTAAAGCTATGCATTAGTTTAAAAATCGTCAGTGTGTCCTCGCCCCTATGCCCGTCGTAGCCGCGTAGCGCTACGCCGTAGACCGCCGTAGACCGTCGTAGGCGTATTGATCCGCGCTTCGACGCCCGCCCCATACATTTTCGAGTCTCATAATATTTTGTAGCAATATCTCCTCTATTGAAGGCTTTTATTTGAGTAAGCTTATTTAAATCGACGCTCGAGTGGACCCTCTTTGAAGTGTGTAAAAAGCTCGTAATTTGTATTTGTGGCGAGACTTGAAGCGAATGAACTCTGTAAACGAGCAAAGTTCGCAGCTTTAAATGAATGAATCGATAATATTATATTGGTTGTTGGAACTTACATAAATGGCTTCGATATTAATGAGTCTTTTTTATAATACTAGACGACGCCCGCAACTTCATTTATCGCGTAGTATCGTACATCTTTCTTCGGGCCTCGAAGTATCTCCATTCCAAATTTTAGCATTAAAAAATTCATTAAGTGGTTTGGGTACGAAAGGTAAAAGACAGACAGGCTTTCGCATTTATAATATTAGTATGGATATGGATATTTAAGTCTGTAAAAGCAAAAAAAATACAAGCTTATCACGAATGGTCAAGTCAATACAAGAAAAGGACTTGTTTGGCCCCAGCAGATAGTAGTGTGTTCCCAACTCAGTGACGGGGCCACGCGGGGCCACACGGGGCCTCACGGGTCCTCACGGGGCCGCACGGGGCCGCACGAGACGTGATAATATATGTCAGTATCCCCGAGTGGAGTCACCCGCGTGAGTGATGGCCCCAAATTAAGGGCTGCGGCCGCCGGCTAGACATGTGCCGGTTTTGTTTAAAAAAGTAAAATAAAATTGTTATTTATCGCGGTTTTTTATATTTCTTCTTAGTAACATATTATGTTCTTAGGTTCTTGACACAATTGTAGTGAGCAGTAGTAGGTAAAAAATCGGTCAAAGCGGAATTTGCTACGTTTAATAAAGCATTCTTATGTTTGTACAATGTACCATCGAGGAAATTGATTTCTATGTAGTTGACGGACCTACGTCATCTGGTCGACTTATGTCAGTTCAATCCCACCAAAACATGAAATGTAAAAGGCCGAGCCAAGCAAAATATTGCAGGATATTCAATACTTCTGTCGTAAAAAGTTTTTTGCGACAGAAGTATTGAATATCCTGCAATATTTTGCTTGGCTCGGCCTTTTACATGTCATGTTTTGGTGGGATTTCATTCCTTTTTTGAACGTTTTTTTCAGGTTTTTTTAGGTCACGTTATATTATATAACTTTTCTGTACTTAGCTTAGCACCCATTCTTCATCTCCTTTGTATTTTTTCTTTGAGTGTTCGTCAGTTGTATAGGTGGACAACGTAACGTAAATACTTCTGAGTTCTGAGTCGATTAATCTATTCATAAATCATAATATATTATAATATGTATAATATAATTGACTCTTAAGCTTCAATACTTAAAGGTAGTCATTTTAGCATTACCAAATAATACATAGCAGCACTGATAAGCGTCTCGACTTTCCTCGCAGGAAAGGAGCTCTGGACTTATTTCATGTGATAACTTAAAACTCCCTTATTATATGGAGCGAGTAAGGAGTGTATATCGCAGTACTGATTATATTTATATTATTTTAAATTTAATTATTGTTTCATTGTCAACGTTATTAATACTATTTTTTATTTAGTCAATACCATTTCATTAAGTACATAACTAACTTAAAGTCTTTTGTACGTACCTAAAGAACAAAACTATGTAGTCGAAACTCATAAGTACTGTTCTTTCAAAGTTACAAACATAAAAAACTTATTATTCAAGGGGGGCTCCCATACAAATTTACGGTACAGAACCTCATGTACGCAAGTCCGACTCGCACTTGGCCGGTTTCATAATTTTCCCTTTCATTGTGAATAAAGACCTATCCGGGTACCAAATTTCAAGGTTCTAAGTCTGCTAGAAGTACCTTAGAATTTTGATGATCTGTCAGTCAGTGAGTGACAAAATGTAGTAACTTTGACCATCCGTAACTATAAAACTATTTATCGAAATTTCATGTAATTTGGAGGTTAAGCTAGTTTTAATACTTGCACCTAGTGCCCGAAATTCTATATCCCTAGCTTTGTTAATATCGAAGATAAAGGGGGTGTGAAATAGCCGCGAACCGCTTCGAGAAAAGTATGGTACGGCCGTGCCTTTGCGGCTGGGGCACTGCCGTGCCCCCAGATGTTAGCTGTGATAAGTTGGATGGGTTTGACTTAACGCGACTAAATTACTTGGGTCCGCAATCTGTCTAGGAATCAACTTCTTTGATAGTACATAGATCTACTTTGCGTATGAAACATAAATTCGATCCTTTCGGAAAAAAACGAACATGTGCGTTAGTAATGTTTTTCTACTGATTTCCGAATACGAAAAACGAATTCGAAAATCAAATAGGAAAACGTACGCACATACACCATCCAAGTAAAGACTAGTGACGTCACTAGCGCCCTTCCCCCGCTACTGTGTCCCTTAGGAGCTTGACTGATGACGGGGACAGGAAGTACGCATTAATGTTACGACGATCTGATATAGTAGGATAAAAAGTACGCATTATCGTCACGAGATATCTAATGATTTATTAGATTATATATATTTTATTCTTGATGACGTCCGGGCCCGCTACTCCGTTGCGTCCAAAAGTCATTTATCGTGCGGAAACCGTACATTTTTCCGGAATAAAAAGTATCCTATGTCCTTTCCCGCGACACAAAGTATCTCCATACCAAATTTTATTAAAATCGGTACAGCGGTTTGGGCGTCAAGAGGTATCAGATAGACAACCAGACGCACTTTTGCATATATAATATGAGTATGGCTACGACGGTGTTCCTGTAGGATATTGTATTAACACAGACGCAGCCATATGTATAAACTAGTATATTTTTCACTCATAGAATGACATAAAATTATTCTGCCCATTGTAATTATACGAGCAAGTCCGCACCTAATGGAAAGTGAAGAAATTACCTTCGTAACGAAGTTGTGGACAACTTTATATGAACTATGTTACAGTTTACAGTAAACACTTACTTTAAAACTTGTTTGTGTATTTAATTGGATTTTGTTTGCGATTTAAGTTCTGTTGATGTTGTTGAAAACAAAGAATAGATAAGATTTTCTTCTAGCTTTGTTTTTAATGAGATCGTTGACTAATAGGTTTTTACTTTCAGTAAACTAAAGTTTATAACTAATAAATATTATTAGAGTTAGCCGTATTTAGCGTCACCTGAGTTTTTCTATACGAGTATCATCTCGAGACATCGTTGCATTTCGATGTGAATTGACCCTAATCTAGGTAATAGTAGAAGTAACAGAAGTAGACCCTAATCTACTAATAAACCAGCGAAAGTTAGGGTCGTTCAGTCTATGCTAGGGTCATATTTTTTTATCACTTCCATGCCAATCAAAATTCGCGTATTACCTATAATTATTATATCATTCGAACCTTTTCTCAAGAAAGTCCACCTGTTATTAGGATCGGTTTCCGGCATGTCGGAAGCCGGATGCCGGATGCCCCCGCGGTCGGACTCTATATTAATGCAATAACGTTGCGTAATGGAATTGTACGAATTTATTCATTCCTCCGAGTTATTGGACGTGGGCTCCACGTATTTTTCAATATCACCAATATTGGATATGACTTTTATTATTTGTAAGTATAGCAATATTTATATGTCATACAAAAGTGAACAGATCTGAATCCTAACTAATATTATTAATGCGAAGCTGAGGCTTTGGATTGGATTGGGGGATTGAATCTTTGTATCTGGTTACCTGCTCAGCGTTCATGCAACCACTAGATAGATTTTTAAATTTGGTATGGAGATGCTTCGAGTCCTGTTGAAGAACATGGGATAGTTTTTACCCCGGAAATTTATATAGTTTTTCGGTGCAACGAGGATACAAGCAACTCAATTCAAATTAATTTATTTTTGCGTATGTGTGTATCAAGCAACGTCTAGTATAAAATATTCTCGACGACAATTTCTTCGTTTAACTTTCCCTAATTCTTAGTTATAGTTTTAATATTCAGTAAACAGAATTGATATTACTTATTATCATCTACAAATCATAATATATAACTTTAAGCAAAATAAACGAGAGAATCCAGACATTCCTGTGTCAATGAGTACCGAAAATTGTCATCGTCAACGTATAGAAACACGAAAAAGACTCCTCTTATTTCTAATATAAATTTCATATTCCTTTTAAATTTTCGTACCCTGGTAAAGCAAAGTATTCCTCTGGGAGGGTATGTCTGGATGAAATTTCATCCGCAGAAAATATTAGACAAATCCTACCGATACGCCTCCCTAGAGGAGATATCCACATTTATTAAAGATAGAAATTATATATTTTTTTACTCGATTCTGATACGATATAAAACTAATAACTTCGGGGTGTATTTTAGAAATATTTCTTGGAAATGTTGTGTTTTTGTGATAGTTTTTATGTATGTTTTGTTTTTATATTCCTCTGAGAAGTTTGACTGATTCTATACCACTTGCAAAGATACAAATTTTGACACTAACTTAAGGAATCTTGGGACTTGTCTCATGGTTTAATTAAGCCAATGGTGCTAAGCGAGCATAGATTTATAAAAGTATTTTTTTTTTGTTTTAGGGCGAGAAGGACAATGGCAAGAACTGTATCCTGTCGTGTGAGAAGCGGAAAGCGGATGACATGGACATTAACAAAGACTTGAAAAAGGTAAGACTTAATGTTTCGTTCAAAACTCTGAGGAGAAAATATATGAGCTCAAAACTATAATATTTAAACCTTTGAAACTTCGTGCATTTTTTGGCGATTTTGGCAATTTAAAATTAGTGTTGTATAGATAGCTCACTTGTAAGTTGTACATGTTTAATTTGTAAGGCATATTATAATATTATACAGTAACTTTTATGTTCTACAAATTAAACGCGCTATAACTGACGTTATGCCGCCATTTAACATTTTCTCTTCAAAGTTACTTTTGAATAGTGGTTTCACATTGTAGTAGATGATGATAATGATGCTATCTACTTGGCATGACTATCCCGGCCGTTACGCACATGTAAACCGCGTGTAAAGTGACATTTACGCCGCGGACGGCAGTTAAAACGCGGTTAAAAAACGATTCGTCGAACCCACTGGGACTCGCGATATTAATGAAGACATTTTCCACCAGGGTCGGAAACCCACCGATGGGTTCCATCACGCGACCTTCCACGATAAAATCGACCGAAAACAACCCGTAATGGGTTTTCAACCTTATTTTAGTGGGCTAGAGTAGAAGTTCCAGTAGCAGAGCTAAACTACTAGCATGTAAACATCGAGTCGAGTCAATATTTTGTTTGAATAAATATCAATCTTCGAAGACAAAGGTGTCAAGGAGTACGTGGATAGAAAGTTTTATATAACATTATGCTAATGTTCGTAGCTAGTTGGATGCTTTCTTTAGTTATGTACGGTACTGTCGGAGAAATTATAGGCAGTTGGTGGAGCTACCTTATTTAGTCGGGTTATGTGCAGCCAAACTTCGTAGGCAGAATATGGCGACGTGGCCGATGTATATGCAGCCAAGGCAGATCACGACTAATATCAACTAGAAATAAGAATAACCCGACCAAATACATATTATAGTCCTGGATATGAATTTTTTTCTGATAGCATATTTGAGAATTCTTTGATTGCGAATAATCCTTAAAAGTTTCAAATGTAATAAAATTTAATATTTTCATTTCATTCGGACACGTTACATGTCGTATAACGATTTCCGAGAAAGAAATATTAGAGGCTGATTTCACCATATGGAGATACTTTTGAGTCCCGGGTATGGTACCGAAAAATGAACGGTTCCCGCGCGATAAACGCCATCTAGTGTAAATATAATTTTATTTGATACATAAATATGCAAATATGTCCACGAAGTTCTTCTAATCTAAAATATAAAATTCTCGTGTCACAATGTTAGGCCGCGTACTCCTCCGAAACAGCTTTACTGATTTTAACCAAATTTTATATGCATGATCAGTGGGTCTGAGAATCGACTACTGTGTACTTAGTACATAAGTGCATTTGTTGAATAAATAAATAATAGTAAATTATTACAACTCGAAAACAGACGGCGAGCATTGTTTGTGCGACGGGATAGCGATCGATGTTGCCATGGTGATTTGATATTTAGTCACTTCAATAAAATAATACGGGCGAAATACCTACTTTATAAGGCAAAGAAACGTTTGCCGGGACAGCTAGTATATTATTTAAATATTTTTAATTTGATACACGCATGAATATTAATTTGGTAGACAATATCGATAAATTAGCGACACGGAGCATCGGCGCCGTGGCTTAGTTGGTTAAAGCGCCTGTCTAGTAAACAGGAGATCGCGAGTTCGAATCTCGCCGGGGCCTGAGTTGGTCTTCTTTTTGTATGACTTTGTTTTCTTTAGCCCCAATTTCACCAACGAGTATTAAAGTTAACGCTCGAATTAGAATTTAGTTACCTCTTTTGTTTTTCTTATAAATTAAAGAGAAGACATAACATTTTAACAAGCGGCTAACACTAACAGACGTTGGTGAAATTGGGGCTTAATTTCTTATCAGATTAGTTTAAATCGATTGATAGATTCTAATTAGTTAATGATTAGTACAATTATTGCGATTACTAAGTAAAGTGCATCGGAAGAACTGCGAAAAAAAGTCAAAAATTCGCAGTGTTGCTAGACCTTAAATCTTATGATAGATATAAATTGTATTGGTCTGTTGTTGTTGTATTAAATATACCACTTTGTTGCGAGTGCAACGAAATAGCAATTTGATAAAATTTAAGTATGTTTATAATTTATCTATTTATATCCTCCGTGATCCCCAGCATGGGTCTTAACTCGGAGGTCGTGGGTTCGATTCCCGCGTTGGAAATATGTCATTTCCAAGTTTGGTTAGGACAATGCACGCTGATCACCTGATTGTCTGACAAGTAAGATGATCCATGCGTCGGATGGGCATGTAAAAAGTTGGTCCTGCGCCTAATCTCTCGCCAGCTAGTCGTGTTGGTCTTCCGTCCCACTGGGTTATGAGAGTAAAAGGAATAGAAAGTGCTCTTGTGTACTGCGCACACACTTGGGCACCATAATTGCTCCTGCGTAACTGGCCTGGTTTCAATGAAACCGGCCACCGTCACCGAAACCGGCGTGGGAGGTATTATTATTATTTATAGATCTTCGGCGGCATTCAATGTCAAGCAAAATATCTTATAATCGTGTATAAGTAATTCATACTGTCTCGCTGTCTTATCGCTTGAACTCTTTATTGGGGCAAAGGTCGTGCGCCACTAAAATATTATTTATTCAGGTGTAAAAACACAATCCCATAAGAAATATTATAAAACTATTTTTTTGCCACATGATTGCTGTTGATTTAAGCTTGGTGCTATGGTTACCAAAGTGGCAATTTGATCATACATGGGACTTGGGAGGTACATAGAGAACTTTAATTTATATGAAAACTAAAGAAGTTTTTTAAGTGATGCTACCAAAAAGTAAGATTTTGCACTAAGGTGTATCATGGTCCCGAAGATGCTGAGAGAACTCCTGATTCCTTATAGATACGAGTCTGGAGGTTTTAGCGTTGTTTTAAGAACGGAAAGTATGCTACTGTATATCACATTCATCATCGTCATCATCATCGCTATAACACCACGCATCATCTAGTAGTATTTTCATAGTCTATTATTATTATATGTATTTCACTTAAAAACCGCGGGTAAAACCGCGGGGCACAGCTAGTCTTATAATAATTTACTTATATTATGTTGATGAATCTATAACTTTAAAAAGGTTTTTTCTTATCAAAATAAAAATATAATTTATTATTTTATAGTATTTTAAATGTCAATGTTTCGCTTTAGTCTATATCAATAAGCTTTGAAGATGAAAGTTAAAGTCTATGATAATAAATATGGGAGCCAAATTTTTATTTTATTCTGACACGGTTTGAACGAATCGAGTTTTCAATTGCTCCGACAACAGGCAGCTTGCCAAATGTGCTCGAATGCAGCTGATGGTAAGTGATTACGGAAGAAAGGTAGACACTTGACTTCAAAAACAGATTTTAAGACATGCTCAGTTACTGCTTAACTACGGGTACACTCTTGATTCTAAAAACTACTTGATTAATATAATTACAACAATTTTTTAGGAAATCTAAAAAGGTCATTAGCATTTGCCTGAGATATTATGGTCTTGACCTCAGAAAAATAAGCCTTAAGCCGTAAAGACGGCTTAAGCAAAAGCAGCCTAATTTGATATACCTATCCGTAATGTGTCGGATACATGAACGTAGAAATAAAGGCGGACGGAGTCTTGTTATATACAAAACTGTGTCTTCACTTTTCTTCAGAGTCGGCCACGCACACATTCTGACGCCTGTCAAATGGTATGGACTAGCGCAAGAATGTGTGCGTGCGGACCGTGTACATAATATACAGCCAGCTGGCCGACTCTGAACGACACAGTTTTGTGTATGGTGGGACTCCGTCCGCCTTTTTTTACACGTCCATGGTCGGATAGCTTGTTTATAAAATTTTATCACTGTCATCCATTAATATCTCAGGCGCTACCTGTTCTGTTCAAATCTCTTTATAAGTATGATTTTTTTTTGATGTCGCAGGGGAAACCCATCATGGGTGCCCCGGGTTGGGTACCCCGGGGGTATGTGAGACTCCTACTCACTAAAACCACCTGCGGTTCGCCTTCAGCCGTATAAGGAGGGATATCCCGGATCTAACAAGCACGGGACTCCCTCCACGACCGGCCGGTCTACCTAGGACCGGACTTCCACCAAAGGTAAGGGAACGCTTAGGCAAACTAAAGCGTTCCCCTCGGCGCCGGGGCTGGCTAAGCCGGGAAGGTTCCCATCCTCTCCCGGAGCCCCGTTAGACAAGAGTTTGGAGGTTCGCGTAGCGACGCCTCCGCACTCCCGTCCTACGCCGGCGGCGCGGCAGAGAGGTGGGGTCGTTCTCTCTGTCCCGCTCCGTGGCCTCTTTCTGCGACATAACAAATTCGCAGAAAGAGACCGCCGCCTGCCAGGCCTCATCGCTCTCGAGCATGCAGCGCTTTATAAGTATGATGTTCTAATCCGTTCTAACCTTGTAATTATATGTAAGTAAGTATAGTCTTGTATCTCTAAGCTTTCTGAATAAACATTTGTATTTTGAAACGGAGTTCCTTATCGCGCGTTGTGAAAGGGGGCTAGGCCGAAAAAGTTGTAACGGCACTTTTTTATTAGTACCTGCATGGTAGGGGCAGAGGGCGTTGAAAGTATTCCTGTGCATCAACTAGATGGAAGACTAGAATAAACAGCGACGCGTTGTTAGTATTCCTGGGCGTCAATAGATAGCGTTTTTTTTTAAATATTTTTTTGAGTGTATATGTATTATGTACAAATTGTTTAATCATAAGAAATAACTCCGTTCCATTCGGGTGTCCCTTGACACCTCTCAAGTTTTTTTTTTATTTAATCCCTACAAACTTATAAAAACGTCTCGATATATTCCTGACACAGTATTTCGCCCTCATAAAATATCAATTTTTTCCTATCCCTACAAGCGCCCCATCTAAGATAATATCACAAGGGGCGCAGTTTTTGCACAGAAGACATAACGAACCAGTAGGCCGACTTCAAACAAACTGACAAAGTGCGGGTACCGCTGTAAGCATGCTACGAATAACGAACGGCTTAGCATCGCGTCGCACTTCGCAGTGTCACGTCACTCACGCCGCGCGCCGGCCGATAAGACATACTACGTGAAACGTATTCTTGAGAACATTAATTCTAAGGGTCAATTCAGACCGCAACGTGACGAGGCAGGCGCGACGCGGCATAAATTTGTATGGATTTGACAGATTGCGAATCTGTCAAATCCATAAAATTTTGAAATGTATCTACGCGTCGCGTTGTGGTCTGAAGCAGCCCTAATAGTAGGGGAGAGGGAAGGCGCTAATTTTGTAGTCACTCGAGCGCGATGGAGACCTAGTAGGTTTTTTACATTAGGTAAAACTGATAAAAAAATTATAAGAACGTTTTTTATTTTAATTTAAAATGGTCGTAGTTTCTGAACTCACCGGTTCAGAAACTACGACCATTTTAAAGTTTTGAAAAAGAAAATATATTTAGAAAATTGCTTTTTTCGGTCAGTTATTAGACTAAATCATTTAGTTTAGTGCAAAATAAAAGATCTGCGAAGTTTAGTTAGGAAAACATGTAGGTTTATTTTTTTATTTTTTAAAATGTTCCTACAGGCTTACCTTATCTTTGTATCGTCAGTGCTTTTTATGGAAGCTTATTTAAGGTATACTAAGCATCCCCTATCTTAATCTGACAGATCGGGTGACATTTCAATATTAAAAAAAATTAACCCACCACGTGAGAAATCTGATTTCTTTTTTTTTTTATTATTGAATAAGGGGGCAAACGAGCAAACGGGTCACCTGATGGTAAGCAACTACCGTCGCCCATGGACACTCGCAACATCAGAAGAGCTGCAGGTGCGTTGCCGGCCTTTTAAGAGGGAATACGCTCTTTTCTTGAAGGTTTGCAGGTCGTATAGGTCCGGAAAAACTGCTGGTGACAGTTCGTTCCAGAGTTTTACAGTGCGCGGCAGAAAGTTACGCGAAAAACGCACTGTGGAAGACTGCCACTCATCAAGGTGATGATGATGGTATGTTTATCTCGTGGGTCGATGGCGAAAAGTTGCAGGTGGTATGATTCCGAACAATTCCTCTGAGCACTCCCCGTGATACAACGATAGAGATTTCTATACCATGATAACTAGACACATATCGGAAGCCTATACAAGCTTAATCTGACACGCTCGAGATACTCCCAAAATCCCCTCTTCCCCTCCTCTACTATAAGTTGTGCTACTGGTTCGTTCGGTATATTGTGGTTTTGTGTGACGTCACGACGTCATTCCGTTTTCATTACGTCCGCAAGTTGGCGGGGAAGTGGCTGACGAAATTTACGGACACACAATCATCACGTCTTTATTTCAACTATTTTAGACTTGTCTCAAGGGGGAGTAGGAATATTACTCCTGCACACGATTTGTTATATTTTTATACAGGGTGCAACAAAACTAAGTGATAATAATTTAGGGTGTGTATGTGTTCCTTGTATAGAGTTCACTGTGAAAGTAGCAGCGCTGAAAGACAAAAAAAATCACTTTTGTATGGGGAAACTCGTGGCGCTCGGGTCCTTGCCCATACAAAAGTGAAAAAAAATTTGGCCTCTCAGCGCTGCTACTTTCACAGTGAACGCGCTAAAAGGAACACGTACAGAGGTTACTTTACTTTAGCTAGTAGTTAAATCGAAGTTCAATACGAAAGTTGGTCTTTAGCTTCAGTTGTAACTGAAAAATACTTACATTTGTTCAGCCAACATCTAAGCGAAATATCATTCGTAACCGTAATATTTCAAATCTAAAACATGAAATTTCATTAATATTACAATCATTGGGATTAGTCTCCTCAGTTCTGTACGACTTAAAAGACTTTTGAAAACTTCTCTTACATTAGCTAGTTGAAATTACCATTTGAATGGCTTAATCAAATCCCTAAGTTGAGCTAATTGGAGTCGGTATTTAGTATTAATTTCGCGGAGTTTCGGTGTAAAGTTGTAGTTTTGCGCAGTAAGTAATTAAGTTTTCTCGTTATTCGGAACTTTGGAGTATGATCCGACAAAGTTGTGTAAGAATAGGGAGACCCTTCGATTGCCAGGTTCGACGGTAAACCAAAGAATTTTTGTAATGCTTTTTATGTAAAATCAGATGACGGCCGCTACTCCGTTGCACCAAAATTCGTTTATCGCACGGGAACCGTACATTTCAGATATATGATATATGATATCAGAGATAATAAGTATCCTATGTCCTTTCCCGGGACTCAAAGTAACTCCATACCAAATTTCAGCAAAATCAGTCATGCGGTTTGGGCGTGACGACGTAACAGACAGACAGATACACTTTCGTATTATAATATTAGTATGGAAAAGTATGAATGTAATGCGGTGTCCAGGTTGGCCTACAGTGCGCGTGATAAGAAGTTGGCAGTCTATGATTACCAATCGTCGATAGCTTTGCCATCCCGTTGGCAATCATGGCTATTTATCATGGTTCAAGTTGAAGAGAGGTTTTAAAATATATTATTTACTTTTGATGAATTAATGAAGGAGCTAAATGAAATGAAATACGTATTACATATTCTATTTCAATAATTCAAGAGGCTTAATTTTGTTATTTCTCTTATTAATAAACTCTGTTATAAAAATATACGTTATGTTAGAATCATATCGTATGTTTTTATACAGAGTTTATTATTACAATATATACAGACGGTATAAAATTGAAAAAACTACTTCAGTTTTACGTGGTCTTTCAATGTTATCTTTTTCATGGAAAAGTTGTGCATTTCCTCGCAACGTAAGTTTAGAATCATACATAAAAAAAAATATTTTGTTTCAGGCAAAACTGGAGACAAAAGCGCTGAAAGCGAAAAGGCCGGGATTCACAGACGACAGATACAACGAGACATCGTACTATATCGAGAATGGTAATGGTCCTGCCTGGGAGATATTTTTTGACTATGCACTAAGGGTCAGGTCATACCGAAATGCAATGCGTCGATGCAACGACATAATGTCATTATAACATTGAAATTAAATTGAAGCGTCTCGATACTAATTAGCTGCGTCCACACTATGCGCTTTCGTCTTCAATTGTCGTCATCTTCTTTCATTCAACTGTCGTATTGGCGCATTCAATAATTGAATGCGTCAACGAACGCAACTCCAACATTGGCATTAAAGAACAAAGCGAAATTGGATACGGTCAGAGGGCATGCGTCGCGGGCATGCCTCACGTTCGCTGTTGACTGCGCTATAACGCATGTCCTTGAACAAAAAAGGCGCAGTGTGGACAAAGCTAATGAAATCTCAATTTAGTATAGTTTTTAAGCATCGACAATTCTCGCTTTATTAGGTACGTTTCTTTTCGGTGTCAACTAACCTTAAGGCGACGTTCCGATATACGCGGCAAGCGTTTTTGTCGGTCGCGGTGACCGACAAAAATTCAAATAATATGTCACGTTATGAACTAGGTTATGGGTTTATCAAATAAAATGTCACTTTATGAACTACGCTATAAGGTTTCTTTTTATACCGACATTGGTCTAGCGACCAATGAGCAATACCAGCATGAGTCGTTGAGCAAAATCGCTTCTTTCGTCGGTCGCGATCGCTTGCGGCAAAGATCGGAAAACAGGAGGAGGAAAATTATGAGGAGCAAGATATAAAAAATAAACACAAAGTGGAAAATCTTTCAACCGAGCATTTCAAAGTTGGGCGGAAAACAGTAAATAATTTATACGACTAATTATACTCAATAAGAGTCGTAATTCTAAAATATAACCGACGAGAGTTTTTACTGGCGATAAATTCTATGTTTTCAACGATTATCTGAATTATTATTCGCTACAAATATAAATTATTGAAGCGTTAATTGATCTGTTAATGAGACTAATGAAATATTATTACGATCGTTTAATGGATAATATGCCGTAAATATCTAAATTGCTTTTTACTCGCAATTTTTCTGGTAAAGTTATATCTCGACGCTCAAAGGAAGTAATAATTTAATTAATTTATATTCCCTTTTACAAGCGGAAGTTGCTATATCAAATACACTTTTAATTGAGTTAAAAGTGCTTTTGACAACGTAACTTTACTGTAACTTCAAAAAATAGTCGTTGTTGCCATATTGGTTGCTCAAGGTGATGAAAAAATCACTCTTTTTCCACCGCCGCGCTGCTACGCAAAATGCCCAAAGTATTATCATTAGTTATCATTAATGATAACTCCATGAATATTTCAGGTCTTAGAAAAGTGTATCCCTACTACTTCACATTCACGACGTTCACGAAGGGGCGATGGGTCGGGGAGAAGATTCTGGACGTCTTCGCGAGGGAGTTCCGCGCGCATCCCGCGGCGGAGTACGAGCGCTGCATCCGAGCGGGGACCCTCACCGTCAACTACGAGCGAGTGGACCCCGACTACAGGCTCAAACACAACGACCTACTCGCCAACGTCGTCCACAGGTAAACCCAGCTTCTGTAGACGTAAACCCAGCTCCAAAGATACCTGCAGGGCGATTCATGATTTTCATTCGACTTGGATTCGGTGATGCGGCGAGCGAGCAATGCGCCAAGTTTCCGAATCCGAGTCGAGTCATTGTTAAAGCCCAGGACACTCCAAGGAAATACGTAACATGACACAGTTACAGTTAGTAGCTCGGGCTACGAGCATACACATAGCTTGACTCGCGGACTCGAGCTTGTAAGCTGTAGGTCGAGTATACCGACTCCGATGCACCAGATGAGCATGCGAGTGCACTTTTTCTTTCAGCGTCAGAACTACCGAGCCTGCGAACCTGAAAATTGACGACGATCTCGGAGGAATCCGTTTCTTATTTTAACAATTTGTAATGTCATCTTCTTCATTAACTACTGTAATACTCGCATCGACATAGCTGATAAATCTATCGACTCACAGTCTAGCTGACCTCTCAACTCTGCCCGCGCATGTTCATTTGTTGCGGCCCCGTTATCACGCGGGATCTCCGCAGCACACGGATTTGATACTACTTCCTTACTCGGATACCACCCGCCCGATGGCGTGCAACACTACACGCTAGAATAGCGAACGTTTACTGCAAATTAATTCCCGACGACGAACCATCTCGTAGGATTTATCGTAGGACGCATCTTATCTCGGATCGCACGAAACGGCGCAACTCATAACTTAGAATTAACGTCCCGCTGGATTTAACCGCAGGAGTGTACCCGTAGCGGTGGTGTCCGACCGAGTAGCGGAACTAACATTGTGTCGCTTGCCCGGCCGGATCCGGCAGGCCGGCCGGGCGCCGCCTGACGTGTGTATCGTTGCAGGCACGAAGTACCGGTGACCAGCCAACCGATCACCCTCGTCCATATCGACGAGGACATTGTGGTCGTCAACAAACCGGCCTCTATCCCCGTAAGTGGCAATCGAGACAGCCATGCTTATTCCCCGCATGCGACGTCGCCGCCCTAACACTTAGACCGGCCACAGACGAACCGCAAGTTGCAGTCGGAACCGACTGCTATAGAGTGGTCGCGTTGAAAATACCGACCGCTCGAGAACTGCTCGAGCGGTCCGTGTATTGCGGCTTGAATTTAGTATGAAAACTGACTGCAAAATGCGGTCCGTCTATGGCCGGCCGTAGACGTCATCCCCCGCTTGCACTTTTATTCGGTGACGGTTTCTAGCCCGCAGGTAAGTCGTTTGACCTTTTCGAATTTCGTTCACCCGCTGTTTGTACGAGGAATAACATAAATGGCTGAGACTGAAATCCGCTTTTCCAGTAAAAGCTTCGCCGAGTCCTTTGACGGCTACGCTAAGTGGCTCCTCTAACGGAAATATTCGTCCGCCACTCCTCCTCCGAGTGGCGCTACATGCTCCGTGTCGCGCTAATTATATTAGGACTAAGGCTTTATCAAAACCAGCCGGCGTGTTAAATATCATCCCCGCTATGTATTTGAAGTTGAGTCGAGTTTTGTAAGAAAACGAAATTGATTTTCTCGCCCCGACGTTTCAGAGTGCTAACGCTTCGTTTTCGAATCGCCTAATGAATTTTACAATTAATTTAGCCCCTAATTAATCGCTTTTAAATCGAATACCCTCTTAATATAGAAATGAATCGTATTTCGCTCCCGGCTCACGTATAAATTTAATATTTTCTCTGCTGTTCATAACTCGCAATAAAGGCGTGATATATTGGCCGCGAGCTCGGCGCACGTATGAAGATCTATCTTATCTGATATCTTACAAGTTTTCTAACGATGTTTTCATTTACTACCGCATCTCAGTAGTGAATAGCGTCATATATAAATGACAAAACATCATCATTTCTGCGTCATCATTTGCTTTATCATATCGATACTTTAGACGCAACATACCGTAAAGGAATGTTTTACTTAACTACTAACAGAAGCGCCACATTTTTCTTCTTAGCTTAGAAGGTTTTTATTTGCCATTCCCAAAATTGTAAAAGGCTACTTTATGAACTGGATTAGATGTAAATAAGGTAGAGCAGATATCAAAGCGTGACAGAATTTAATTTAAATAGAGTGATATTAAATAGGATATTTGTGATATTAGTACAATAATAGCCAGAAGAACTTATGAACCGATGACTTAAATCTAGTAATACGTTGTAAAGGCCTCCTTCCGACTGACCTTGATGTTGATGATGATTGGTCATACCAATGACCATGGTCGCCATCAAAGCCGTCTACAGGGTGTAACAAAACTAAGCGATAATACTTTAAGGTATGCATGGGTTTCGATGGTAAAAGTAGCATCTCTGAAAGAGTAACTTTTTTTTCACCTTTGTGTGGAAAAATTAAATCACAAAAAAGTTTTGTAGAGAGCCCAGTCGAAATCGATCTTAGACGAATATACCTCTCTACACGTAGGTAGGTAATCCCTTGGCCAACGTAAAAAGGCATTATAATATCCTAAATAATCTGTAAGCGTCCCATGCAAATTGACGTCAATCTCCACGGATAAATTCAAAAAGTTTTAAATTACTATTTGCAATTTATCCCCTGTAAGGTACCGTTGATACACTTTGACAGCTCTTTTAACTTGTTATTTTAAAGACCCCACTGAAAGTGTTTTTTTAAAAGCTTATCGCATTTAAGTAACTTGTTTACGTTATAAACGCAATATACATAATATACAGTAGTCTTTATGCTATAGTGCTAGACCGTCTGATTCGCGCCCATACAAATTAGATTGATTACAGATAGATTAAACAAGTAAAACAATATAGTATTTCGTAGCACACGCGTTAAACTTGTTTCTACGTTGAGCGAGCTTCATTCAAAGAATACTACTTAGTCAAGCTACTGTATGATATTTACACTGTGGTCGACGCAAAGGTCGTTTAGTAAATATAATTGCAAGCTGTAAGTGAGTAGCTGGGGTCATGAACTGCTCCCACTCAGTGCTATAAAGAACGGAATTAATTGTTGAAAATATTATAAAAAGCGTCCATTCATACTTTGCAGAAAATAAAATTTCTCTGAAAGTATTCTAGGCGTCAAAACGACATTAGTACTCCTTAGTAGACTTCAGAGACGGTAATCAATTACTTAACTCTTCAATGAAGATTTTGACATGAGCCCTATCTACAAAATCCTAATAGCGTGAATCTGTTGGTACTCAATTTTTTGCGTCTGCCATATTTTTTCTCGTTTTTTCTGTTCCATAAAAAATGATTGGCACGTCAAAATTGGACACGGGCTCACAATTGATTTTATCGCGGCTACACCAAATGTAACTCACGAAACATCATAATATTATTATCTACTCATCACAGAGCCATTCAACACGTTAAATTAATCAATCAACTTGCAAATAAAAAGGTGCGGCCAAGTGGGAACCGAGTAACGACCACACGTGAGCTAAAAAAACATGGCATAATATTATGACTACTGCTTATGCAGACAAAATACAGAAGTGATGCGTCGATCACGCGTAAAAGCTTACTTACGACGGATCGTATGGAAACGGCCCAATGCAAATAGGTAGCCCTTGCTCAAACTCGTATGTAGTGCATAGTTATTTTGAACTTTGACAGTATTCAATCTTCAAACTTCACAAGTAACACTTCTACTGATTTCGTATTTGTATCTGAAGTCAAAACTTTCCAAACTCTTCCTCAATTATGTCGATTTCCTTTGAACTATTTCACCGTTCCATCCACATTTGTGTTACGTCTCTTTGAACCCTAAAATATGGCACATAAAACGCGCCCACTTTGATTTATGAGTCCGAACTATTTTTACTTTCACGAAGGTAATGTAATTAGGCACGCTTATCAGCCGGCCCTGGGCGTTTTATTAAATTAACTCAATCAGAGCAACATAATGGCTACCGAGAATTCTGAAGGCGAAGCTAATATCTCTGATATTATGAAGACGCAACGGATTTTGTAAATCCGCCGGCTCGTTTAGGCTAGTGGTGGGTCGTCGACGCTTTTTCGATCAACGAAACGAGACTGTTTATCGTTCATCGTAAACTAGTTGAAAAAACAGTTTTTTTTCGACTAGTTTACGTCTTCGACGAATAGTGTCATGGGTCGTCGACGCTTTTTTTATCATAGAAACGAGACCGTTTATCGTTCATCGTAAACTAGTCAATGACAAAACAGATTTTTTTTCAACTAGTTTTCGTCTTCGACAAGCACTGAACTAAACAATAAACTATGAAAAACAAAGTAGTTTTTTTTACTAAACGACTTTCAGCATTAACTGTTTTGACAAACTTGACGACGAACGACGAGACGGTTTAATCTGTGAGCGGTGGAAATGCACTTCCCTACATAGTACATACTTTTTTCCAGGCTTAGGACTGGCAGGCAGGGATATTAATTACTGAAATTTTACATTTACTCAATTAATTTAAAATATCACCACCCATCCGTCGATCGCGTCGTCGCGTCGCGACGAACGGTCTCTGTCACACACACCGTTCCGGCCGGCATGGCAACCGTTCACGCATTAACTAGTTAATCAGTAGACGCTAAACTAGTTTACTCGTTCATGACTAATAAACAGTTTAATAAAACGGTTCGTTCATTCAACGTCCATCCCTAGTTTAGGCGGCAAACAAAGGATTTCTTGTTTATATTCATAATTATAATTACTGATTGCAATATTTAATTTAGTCTGTCACAGTTTTAATGATGATACCCAAAAATGTTCGAAAGATTGATGATGATTCGAAAATGTTTCTGGGAGCTTTCGAGTGATGCGCATACATTGATAAATTATTGTTCCACCTTCTCGTGTGAAGATCCCCCGCATTTTCTGAAACATTAGTCTGCTACAATTTCATTATGAGCGTATTACACACATTAGGGTTTGACAAAAGCCGCAACGTAACCTGTATGTTTAATGAATCCACAATCTGCATATTCATCAACACAAGGTTATACACCGAAATGAACGATCCAAAAATTACACAAACAAGCAATTAATTTTATCACAAACTGTATTTTGTTCATTTTATAATCCAGTATCGAATGAAATGAGTTCGAATTTGAAAACTGCGCTTTTGTTCTGCGACTATTATAGCGATGTTGATTTTAATTTTTCTTTTTCTTTGCAATTATTGCGACTTCTTATTTCTGTTTATATTATGTATTCTGCTTTATGTTATTTCTATATTGTTTTTGTTTGCTTTTTCTTTCTTGTGTATATATTATGATATTTAATATTTTGCTTGCAATCTATGCTTTATTGTCATCCTTGTATATTTTACTTTTATTAATATAATCAATATTCAAATGTTAAGTATAGTAGGGATGTACATTTTTTATTTTGTATTTTTATGCTTTTATATTTAAGTATTACCGTTAATATAATAATCTAATGAATTAATGGCGACTATAATATCATACTGTATGTTTGCAAATTAAATTATGGTTTTTCTTAACTAGAGTTATTTAAGTAGATTAAAATATTTTCTTCCAACTAATACATTTTTACCGTGAAATGAGCCTTAATATGGAAGTCCATTAATTTGACAATTTAAGTTATTTTAACTATCATGGACGCTTTTAAGAATAAAATTGGCGTAGAAATAATACATTAATTTTTAGTCCTATATAAGTGTTTGTCGTTAACTCTTCGATGCTACATGGATATTTCCAAAAAATTGTCTCTTTCTATTGCATTGTATATAATAAAATCACTTAACACTATGTAACAGTTTTTATAAACGTATCTAATATGTAATCTGTTTAGAACATCCGATCCCTGTCAGGGGTGGCCAACCGTCTCTCGCGTTGTAGCTATAAGTTGGCCACGCCTGGTGTATGTCATTCGATGCCACATCATGGGGCTAATGTATGTTCTCTCCGGTGGGCCAGGCACGAGACGCCAGTGCTCGCTAGTCCCTTGCGCATCATACACGTGGATGAGGAGCTACTCGTGCTAGACAAGCCTTGCTCGTTGCCGGTGAGTCAGCGTTGGGACCGTTTGCGTCACGTCAGACCCCGTCAGCCCGAGACCAGCGAATGGAGCAGCACTTCGAGCCATGACCACACTAGGCGATTCTGAACCGAAGGGAAGGGCGACGCGGCCATGATCTTTGTGAGAAATTTTAAATGTACCTAATGTCAGTTTCTCAGCCGGACAGTTTCGCCTAGTGTGGTCGAACTTTTAAGATGTATTCGTGTAAAATACTAATTACAAACTTCATTTAGTCGTTTGTTGATCGAATCGAATCGATCGACCCTCGTCGTGAAAACTCTAATGTTGCCCTTCGACATGAAACAGAAACGACTCCGGGGAGTTGAAAGAAAGTTGGCCATCAGGGTCTGACACGTGATTATGATCAGCACAAAAGTTCGGAACTGTGAACTCCGAACAGATTTGAGATAACTTTGCGGCCTCGTTGAGAATGCCACTTAAAAGTGGTTCGGATGATAGGCGAGCCCGAGGAATGCCTTTGTCAGTCATCGATACTTCTGTAATAATCTTGTCAATGTTTATTAATGTTGTTCCTCCTTCAATTTTATTTTGCACAAAACTTTGCTGACTATTTCCTTTGTCGTTTTCTTTTGTTCGATGGAGATTTTCGCCGAGTTTAAAGTGCCTTTTGCTGTTTTGTTATCCACAAATTTGAAGGAAGAATCGTTGAAGCTTTTTAACTTATTAAACATCATTGGCTATTTTTCACACTTTTTGCATGAGGTGCACATTTTTCATTAATTCAAATTTTAGTTTTATAATAAACAGAAAGAGACATTTTGAATAGATTTTTTTGAAGCTTTCTGGCAAACCGTGACAGTTGTGCCTGCTTCACCGAATAAGCTTACATAGTTTCATATTGCTTCAAATTTTACGATATCATCGTTAAAATGTATTAAGTCATAGTTAACTGTAACAAAGTATAAAGTAATATATGCTCGCTTCCACAGGTACACCCATGCGGTAGATACCGACATAATACTGTTGTGTTCATACTCGCTAAGGAATATAACCTCAAAAACCTTAGGACCATTCACAGACTCGACAGGCTAACGTCAGGTACTTATTTTGTTTTGTGTTCTTTTTTTTACTAAATTTTTATAATATGTAACCAGTAATCTCTATGAAACCTGAATGTTGTACAGTTTCTGTCTTTATTTTAATTATAATGTGACAGTATAATTATGTTTATCAGGTTTACTACTATTCGGAAGAAGCCCGAAGAAAGCCAGACAAATGGAACACCAGATCAGAAACAGACAAGTGCAAAAAGAGTACGTCTGTAGAGTCGATGGGGAATTCCCTGAGTAAGTTGTACTTTATAATGAGATTTACTTAAGGCTTACTTGAAGAAAATAAACCCTAAGGCCCGTATAAATAGTCAGAACTTAAGATGCGACCCGGTCTCAAGACGCGGTTCGGCTCTGTGATTGGTCCAAATTTTGACAGCCAACCTAACAGTCAAGAGATGCATCTTGAGTACTGACTATTTATACGGGCCTAAAACTAGCGCAATTAATACAATTTTCATCAACGTGTAGCCATCACCATCGCAACTCTGCGAGGACGTTGCCCGCTTCAAACGTAAAATTCAGATACATGGTATTATTTTGCATCCATTTTTATTATTTTTTAATATTTTTAGGGAGGAAATAGAATGCCAAGAGCCGATAGAGGTGGTGAGCTACAAAATCGGCGTGTGCAAAGTATCGCCGAAAGGGAAAGATTGTTCGACAGTGTTCAAGCGCTTAGGCTATAACACTCAATCCAAGACCAGCGTTGTGCTGTGCCGACCAAAGACTGGGAGAATGCACCAAATAAGAGTACACTTACAATATTTAGGTAAAGAAAAAATTATTCTAACAATAATATTGTTACAAATATCTAGTACATATGGCTTAAAGCAGTAGTGTCCACCCGGTAGCTCGCGGGCACCTGGTAGCCTGCGAGCTAAATTTAAATAACTAAATTACCTAGTTTCCTTTATATCGCGCTTTATATAAACTTCGTGGTGCCCGCGTGGCATATCGGGATTTTCAAAATGGCCCTTGGAGCAATACCAGTTGGGCACCACTGGCTTAAAGCTTTTTTTTAAGTTTTCATAACTAAATTTTCTGTTACAACTTACACCAATAGTTAATAAAAATGTTGCAATTTCAGGTTATCCCGTAGTTAATGATCCTCTATACAACCATCCGGTATTTGGACCTCTTCGTGGTAAAGGCGGTGATACAGGTGGTAAAACAGATGAACAACTCGTAAGAGACTTAATTGCTATACACAACGCTGAAAACTGGCTTGGAGTTGATGCTGCAGATGACGACATGTTGTTTTCCAAACCAGTATCAGATGACAAAGGTAAAAACAATATCTAATTTGTAAGTGGCATTGAAATTGCAAAAAATAAAATTTCAGTGCCTCCCCGTGCGAGTTTTTTAAGCCGGTTCTTCTCTGGGTAGTTCCCGAACCGGTGGTAGGGTTTGTACTTTCTTTGTTCTTGCTACGACTTTCAAAAAGTGTTTATGAATAAAAAGATATTTTGTTTATTTATTGATATGTCATTAATATTTCTTTACTCATAGTAGGAGAATACGAGTGTGATACGGGACCAGCATCGAGAGAATCATCACCTAGACTGGAATCTCCGGCACCTGGACTTACTCCTTCGTCTGTGATGACGCGTAAGTGTCCATAAATACTATCCATTTACTCCTCAACGGATATTTGGATATCCTTATTACCGAGCTATATAAATAAACACAAGTCTACTTTAATGGAAGAATCTTTGAAAACTTGGATGTCCATTTCAATTTATAATTTGACCCAAAACTGGAACGCATTATACTACAATTATACCCGAGGCCGAAACCAACTGTTTCGAGTCTAAAGACAAAACTACCTTCTAATGAAGAACGATTTAATGCAACTATTCGTGTTTGTCCTAGAACATTATATGCATAGCATCACATAAGAATGATGCTTCCACACAAGTCCTTTAAAAATTACTCGATAAGCATGACAAACATCCTTTTAGTCCTCAACTCTTGACCACTTTAAATCTTTATCGATTTAAACTTTGAGACAGACGTTTGAGTTACTCCTATTGACTCGTAAATGAAATTACGGAGGTTTTGATTGTGGGATGTTTCACCAGCGACTCTAGCGAGCCCCTCGAGTGGTGCTGAAGCCCCAATGGAGGAGAGGTCCCCGGCACCGCCGTCGCCAATCGCCTCACTGAACATCAACGAAGACTCTAGCGACGCAAAGGTGGGTCGTAAAATTGAATCATCCGCGAAATTTTTAGTACAATTTGAAAGGCTCCGTAAAAATGCAAACCATTTTAGAGATCTCGAGCACGACCTTAAGGAATCCGAGCGGTAAATTGGGCGTCAGGAATAAAGGCGAGAATATTATACCCATAATGTGGCGGCCATTAATATTTTACGTAAACATTTAACCGCCATTTGTCCGTCGTAATTTTTTCTTAAAGCACCTCTTCGTTTAAGATTAGCATAAACAAATATTTTTATACCGTTATATAATCTTAAACCGGGAATAATGGGCGCATTTATTAAAACTTTAATATAAGTTATTAGACTACCACATTGTTTAAAAAAATAAAATTTAAAAGGATTTGCTGCTTTCTACTATATCACACCAGCAGATCCAATAACACAGCAATAGCAGCATTGATAATGAAAAATATATCTTACAGTCGGACAAAGTGACGGTGGCGACACAGACTGGTTGCACCCCCGCGACCATAGTGCCAAGTGGGTCGAACACCGCACCCGCCGCCACGGTCAGCCAGGGCCCCGCTGCCAACGTCGCAGGGATTGAGGCCATAACCCCCGACCCGCACTGCTACGAGTGCCGGGTGCGGTACCGCGACCCGAGACCCAGGGATCTCGTCATGTACCTACATGCGTGGAAGTACAAGGTATAATAGCGATTTTGATAAGACTGAATCTGAAAATAGAACATTCAATATTAAATCATAAAACCTACATGATTTGTTTTTTTTTTATATCTGAGTTAATAAAATACGTATTTAATTCAGTATTTTTTTTAAATTGACACTTAGAAATATCTGAAAATCTTTAAAAGAGAACTGAGGAATTACTCGTAGTTACGAATATTAAATTATTTGTACCAGCTTTTTATTATGGTCGTATTGTCTATTCAGGGACCAGGCTGGGAGTACGAGACCGAGCTGCCCCAGTGGGCGAACGTCCAGTGGGAGGAGCAGGAGAACTCATAGTTGCAGATACTAACACCGCTGCAGAAGCGCCTCGCGTCTGCGCTGCACATTACAAGGAAGTGAATGAGACTCTCGATTAATGTGTAAGTTCGACGGGACACGATACTGAAATCGTCGCAGATGATGACAATGAACATATATCATAACTTATTATAGTAGTACGTAATGTTGACGAGTTTGTATATAGGATATACGAAAATGTTTTTGATATCTTTATGTTTCCGAATGCGAGGCGCACACCGACGGGGCTCCCGAGCCTAGCCCAGTAACATCTCGTGTAAAAGTGGCTGTTATATCTTATACTAAACTAAGTTTATCGTTAAGTAGATGTAAGGCGATCCTACGTTCTACGTTATTTGCGACAGTTGCACTTCTGTATCCTGTTTTCTAAATTTTAAGACTTTTTAGCACTTTTATTGTTTTAGCGTGTACTAGGATTTATTTTATGCGTTCAGTTCCTATCGGCCTAGACGTTTCGAGCTGCTTAGTGTAATGTATGTGTAAGACGATTTTGTAAAAATATCAGTACCATTAATTGTATATCGCTTTAACGAGGCAGGGTCTGAAAAATTGAAAAATTAAATATATTGAAGCATTTTATGGACGCCGAATGATTGGACAGAAACGTTTGTTTTCGAGTCGAATAAATTAAAATATATTTTAGAGGATAACGGACTTCAACGAGAAGAATATATTTTCGAATTACGTTAAGGTTTTCTCTCCCTCTTTCGTAGATTTCTCGGCTTAGCGATATCGCTTGAAATTGTAAAATTTCGGACCACTGCTATATTTTCTTACTTGAAGTCATATTTATAGTACCTACTCTTAAACTTTTTATGGGAAGGCTATCTCTGTAATATAACGCGTTTGTAATAATTAAATTTACGGTAAAATAGTAATGCATTTTTGTAGGCGGTGGTAGTTATCCGTCACGTTTTGGCTTCCATAGTTTCGGGGTAGAATCTAGGAATTCTCGAGAATTTTGTACTTTAAATAAATTAAGAGTATCAGTAATTTTGCTACGTCTTATATTCATGTCGCCATCTCTCAGTCAGCCATACGTTTGTTTTGCATTTACTCTCCGTGTTTTATTATCTAAAAAGACATCTTAATCTGATATCGTTTCCGTTGACGTGACCAAAGTGATATATTTAGTTTCCAAAGACAGTTTTGTTACATATTTAGTGTCGAGTGGACGATCGAGCAGCACACTTAAAGACATGATCCAGTGTTTGTTATTACATATTTCGTAAGTTTTGAGTGAATCTAGTTTTAAGCGAAGCAGTCTTTCAACTTTGTTTGGAATGTTTTCGATTTGGACATTGTTTTGATTTATATTTTGTTTTCGTTTATTTACTAGTTAGTTTAATGATTAAAAAGACAATCGTAACTCGATACTTTCATGAGCTTTGATAAATTCTATATAAAATTATATATTTTTCTTACTCTAGCTGTTAGTATACGTAATTTATATATTATGTAAAATATTTGTTAGTATATGTATTATTTGTTATAGATAATAGAACTAAGATGTTTAAGAATGATGTGAAATTGTCTATTTAGTTTTCGTTCAAAGAAAACTTCAAAAAATAAAAGAATGTTATTCTCCTTTATTTGAAATGATGTCGAGTTATCCTAACAAAACTGTACACTGAGATTTAAAATTAAACAGACAAGACGTGGTCCAAGTTGATTTAGATGATTTTGTTATGAATTGTCCATGTGACGTCAAGGGCACTATCAAAGTTACACAAATGCCAGGAATGTGTGAAATGCACAAAATGGTTACATAACGTTTATATGTAAATTTTGCGTATCTATGAATGTGCTCCTAAAAATATCGTGCTCGAATTTGCCATTTGTTTTTGTAAGCTTGACAAATATTGATGGGGCTTATGGAAAACCCAACAACTGAAAATATAACCGTCTAAAATAGAAAAATAATCTTATATTATACCATTACGTAATAAAAGAATTAAGTATGATATTTATTTTAAACACGCAATCATGAGCCCCTTTTAAATAATTTGCATGACTAAGTTTTTTTAGTGCCACTCATCAAATGTTTGTTTGTGTAACTTGTTTCCGTTAAGAGGGGGATGACGTAAAGGATTTCCCACTTAATGCAAACGCGCATAGTTGTTACAAGTATTTTACCAGACAGTTTTGGGATCAAATTATATTATTATTGAATAAGTGAGCGTTGCCTGCAACGCATACTGCATACATTTGTGACGATATCTTTGTCTATTGTAATGAGTTACTTGTTAATTTAAATTTCTTGATTTAACAAAAGGATATTTTCAAGTAGTATCAGAGAAGTTGATTCCTATGCAGATCGGGGACCTACGTAGTTTGGTTGCGTTACGTCAAACCCAGCCGACAGCTCACAATTAACATTGAATTGACATATTCGACCAAATAACGTTGGTCTATCAACTGCATAGGAATCAATTTCCTCGATGGTACATTTTAAACACATTATAGACATTTGAGGCCATGTTATCTATGTATATTAATAAATTGTTATAAATTTTATTTGATCGGCACTTTTAAAATTGACATTCTGTAATATAAACTGTGGCATATCACACGCGAAGCTGATTTGACTAGTCAAATGAGCTTCTCACATATTTTAAATAGGATAAGGTGTTAGATATTCGTCATTCGCATACAGTAGATTGGTGACAGACTGGTTATGGGGTAAACTTAGTGCTGCTGTGCAAACCAGGGATTAAACCCTATGAAATATTACAATAGAAGTCCCGTACAAATATTAGCTAATTTTGAAAACTTTTACTGAACTTAACCCATCAATAACCAAGCGGCCGGCTGCCGCATAACAATTGAACACCTATTGTGTCTGCGACACCCACGATGGAGGTGTTATGGACTATGTCAATAATAATTTTAATGTTTCTGACTGGTCCATTTCTTTTATCGTCAAACTTAAGTGTGGTAATATAGTCACTACGTCAATTTGACGCCCAATTCTGTTTGAAGTGTGAAACAGCCGCGGTTTTTCCTCTGACTCCAAGAATAAAAATTGCGTTTAGTTTTTTATTCACAACGCCGTGAGTCGTGTTGCCGCAGGCATGGGGGTAATGTGGTTACAGCGGCGTGCTCTCTAATGTCACACGAGCCTGAATAGAGGGAAACTTCAAACAAACTCTCACAAACATCTGACCTTTCCAAGAAAGTGGTTCGCTCCAGTCGAGACCGACTCAAACTGGATCTTACGCGACAAATATTAAATAATCAGAACTTAAGAATCTTATTATTAAATAACGATATTACTTCTATTGCCTGTGTTTGCACGCCAGCACTAATTAATCGTAATTATTTCTAGAGAGCCTTGTAGTTTATGTGATAGTACAATTCAGTTGGCTTCGTTCACTTGACGTTTTGTAGAGCAGTTTGTTGCTTTATTTATAGGAAATTTTCATGTGCCTTCTGAAAAATGGAATAATGAATTGTAAAATTTTTCAGTACGGTTATCGGTAATTGTTGATTAATTAAGTAGGAATATTCCGCGGGTGTCGCGAGAGTGGCTAAAGGTAGAATAACTTTTTTACTGAAAAAAAATCAAGCGGCCCTTTGGCTTTTGTATTGACAATAATGACGTTTAAATTGACATTGACAGATATCGCTGTCTCTTTCACTCGTATGCAGTTTTCGTACCTACCTTCAGTCACACCGTGTCGCGGACCGAACCATGTCATATTTTGCTGAGCGTGTTGTGTTATAGGTGCCATATTGTGGCGCAAACTTTGTTTTGTATTAGGAACATGACATGAAAGACATTTTGTTATTTTTACAATAAGTATGTCGTATATAAGAGTATTATAGTGTTTTCTTCTTTAGATTCGTGTTTCCACATTAATTAGAATAAAATTCATCTTTGAGATATTTTTGTTTTATTCCACTATTTTCTGTGTTACCACCATACGATTGCAAAGTCCTAAAAACCTTAAAGCTATTTAAACCGAACCTATAAAGCAAATACAATCGCTGTTTGAACAAACTGAATGCGAGAGAGTAGAAAATTACCACAGCTGGCAACACTGGCGCGGTTTTTCCCCGAACGGCTGCCGGGTATTCTCCGACACTTCTAATCACGGTACATTCATATTCAGCGATGTTCGCTTAACGCTTCTCGCGGCAAAAGTTTGACTCTGCGGGTGCAAAATTAGCCCAACAATGGAACGGCAACTTTGAAACAATAATTTGGGTTTAACTATTTACGACCTGGTTAAAAATGACTGGTATGCAACGACTGTATACTGACGTCTACACAATCGTTGTTCAGGGTCAATTCAGACCACAACGCGACGTGTAGATGCATTTCTAAATTTGTACTGAATTGACATATTTCGTGAGCGTGAAATCTTGCAAATCTGTAAAATCCATACAAATCCATGCATCTACGCATCGCGTTGCGGTCTGAATTGTCCCTTATAAACAAAATAATGTTCACATATACCTACGTTAAACAAACATTTTAAAAACGTTGGTTTGATATATTATTATTAACAAGTAGTACCTCTGTATCTGCTAGGCAATCGCGTTTTTTCAAAGACGTATGTGGGTAGTTGAAAAATCACCCGCACGCCCGGCCACTGGACGCTCCGGCATGTCTCATTATGTTTGGAGAGAAGTAATGAAAAAAATCTTTCTTTCTTTCTTTGGGTACTGCAGCAAACATAGTTTCGTGCAGACTGGGTAGGAGGGAGATTATATCTTCGAATGAAGCGACTCATATAATAATGATCGAACTTCACTTGGTAAGTTCGTTTGATCATTTATTATATTTCTTCGCTTCATACTTCGATATACAATTATTAACCAGTAGATTTTCAGAGTAACGAAAGAAAGTTTTTTTATTTTTTTATTTTACGAAATACCAGATTCATTATGAATAGTAATCATTATTATATTGGAGAAAGAATTTAACAATAAATAATAATAATAGTCAGAAACGAAACGTAAGAGACCTCTATGGTTTGTGATTTAAATAATAACATACTGGGATCATGGTGATTATAAGTACATAATATTATAACTGATTCAGCGAAACTTTGTTCGTCGATAAAATTATGGCTAAGGAAAATATCGAAAGTATTGGAGACGCTAGTCCTGCCTTTCGACTGTCGTCTTACTAATCGTCATTAATCGTGTCCAGTTTCAGTCCCCGTGTCGACGCTCGTGTCGACGCTAGAGTCGACGGTGCGCCGATCTCGCACAGCACCTGCTATCCTATTTAGTATAATCTTGAATAACCATCGCACGGCGTAATAACTTCAAATATAACTTTAAACTTGTTTTTTAATAAAAACGAATTACATAAATTAATAACATCACCGATCCAATCACGCCCGGGAGTTGATGTGTTTGTAATATAAATTTCGATACCGCTATTTAAAACCGTAATTTTTTATTTTGCCGAGTTTTATTAGGCAGAAAGTTTTAAGTCAATGACCAGTATTCAGTTGGTACAGAGTGCAAGAAAAAACAAATAATTTATAAGTGGATCCCGGGTACTATACTACTCAGGTATGTATTTATTATGCAGGTATTTTTACTGGAAAGCTTCTTTCGAAAGACGCTTCAGTCTTCACACATTCGTTTGAGCCAATGCACAGTGTAATAAAAACCTCGATTTTGTTTCACCGCGTTTTTCTTTCAAAATACTATAGTTGATAGCTATATAAACATTAGAGTAGAACTCCGAGATCGATATTCTTTGTAGTTATTTGTTTAAAGAGTGTCAAAGTTGGCGTTTTTCCGGGTCAAAAATTTGCATAAAAATTAATTTAAAAAAAAACTAATCAAGTAACATTAATTTTGTTTATACCAATTGAACAAGCACTTAATACTTTACCTTTTCTCCAAATTTGGTTAACCTACTGTGATCAAGTAGGGAGATATTTATTTATTTAATAATTTTAGTTTTTCATTTTTAATTTCGCGATTAGATCGAGTTAGAAAAAGTTTTAAGCATGAAACGATAGTGTGAGTAATCCTTTATCAATTTTATTAAAAATCCAACGAAATAATAATAATCTCGGTCTGTGAGACAAGACTTATCGAGTCTGAGTATTATAGGTTTCCGTTACGAAGTTGTCTTTTCTGATAATATATTCTCTGATAAGTTTGATAATAATTTATATCGAGATAAATCAGATACTGTTCATAAGTCTGATCATATCGAGACTTTGTTCGGTGAGATCTATAATGATTATAATCGATCGAAATGGAATCGATCTGCAACACTTATTATCAGGAATGTTTTATAAGCAGTAGCTTAACTTAATCGTTTTTGGGATCATTTAAAACAATAATCTGGCGAATCCAACGAGGGTGCACCTAACGTCAGTAGGAGCCCTGGATCTATCCGGATCTGGTCTGGTTCTATCAGTGCCGGTACTCGGGAAGGCTTCGGGTTCATTCGTAACCTGATCGTCCCGTACCTATATTGGTCACTTTTAGTGATATATTTCCGATTGTCTGGTCTTAGTGACCTAAAAAAAATATATTTGGGTAGCTCGTTATAATCGACTTATTTGTCGATAAAATATGTTGCAAAAAATATTGAGGGTAGTAACTATAACGTTACGTAGATATTAAGTAAGTTTCGTTACGTACACTCGCGGTGTATCCCGAGTCCCAAAATTGGTGCAAGATTTATTTAATAATAATAATTATATACCGGCAGACATAGTAAATCATAATCGTAGTTCTATATTTATAACAAAAGAATCACGCGAGACGCGCATTGGTTGTTAACTGATGAGACTCGCAGTCTAACTAGTTATTAGCTCGAAATAGCTATTCTCTATAAAACGGCAAAGATATTAATATTATAATAATAATTATTATGTAGTTATATTTATAGAACAAAGAGAGAGAGTTGCAAATTTTTTATTTTTAAGCATTGTCGGAGACTCGTAGTCAATCCATACATAATGTTGATTTGAAAAATATTAATATATTTTAAATTGTAATTAACTCGCAGTTTATCCCCTCAAACCAGCCAACATAGTATTGTACTTCTATTTTTAGATAAAACATCGTTAGAGACCGGCGGTCAATTCCGATGCATAAGGATTGTGTTTAGAGACTCGCAGTCAATCCACACATTATAGCGGTTTATAAAATAACTCGCTGTTAACCCCCAAACCGGCCAACGTATAGTTCTATTTATAGAACAGATAAAGCATCGTCAGAGACTCGCAGTCAATTCCGATGCATATAAATTGTGCTTAGAGACCCGTAGTCAATCCACACATTATAGCGGTTTATAAAATTACTTAATATATAATTAAACTTGCAGTAATTAACTTGCAGTTATTTCCCCCAATCGGACAAACATATAGTTCTATTTATAGAATAGGTAAAACATCGTCAGAGATCCGCAATCAATTCCGATGCATATTATAGAATATAGATTGTGTAAAAGGACTCACGGTCCAAACACACTGTACTTATTGACTCAGTCGCAGTACGTGCCGGTTAGTTAAAATAATTGCAGTAATCACCTGCAGTTGTTTCCCCCAATCCGGCAATCATATAGTTTTATAATTCTATTTATAGAACAGATAAAGCATACATATAATATGATATTATATATAAAATATTATAGATCGTGTATAAAGAGTCGAAGTCCCAACACATTGTACGTTTATTGACTCGCGGTCGCAGTACAAGCCGGTTAGTATTGAATATACTTGACTCGTCTAGGCCTCGGTAGTGCCTGCCGTTTATTTAAGTATTTAATAGTACTTACATGCATTTTCTTATTACACGATAAAATAACACTGACTTTAGTTACTTCCAATTTTAGTTAATTCCAATCATTTTAATAATTATTATAACCAGCTGCAGCGCTTTGGCATGGTTACTAAGTATTCGTGCTCGCGTTGCCTCGCGTTAACAAAGAATGAGACATGCCGGAGCGTCCAGTGGCCGGGCGTGCGGGTTATTTTTCAACTACCCACATACGTCTTTGAAAAAACGCGATTGCCTAGCAGATACAGAGGTACTAATGGTTAATAATTATATATCGAAGAATGAAGCGAAGAAATATAATTATTGTGGTCTGATAGAACTTACTAATTAGTTCATTTCACTCGATGTTCTATGTGGCATAATTTAAGTACACTAATTAAGGGACAGATCTATAATAGATAATTTTACCGGCTTACTTGAACTTTTAACAAAAAAAGGTGACTTTTTTATTTATTCGTCCGTAGATCTAAGGTAAGGGAAGCTTTATGTAAAATAATGTTAATGAATACCGACTTTGAATTGCCTTATCGTAATAGAGTGGGCCATTTTACGACCGGCTCATACATCGATTTCCCGCCTTTTTCAGTTTCGTAAATTACTTACAACAATCCAAATTTTATGACTCCTCAATGGGTCCTTTGCGAGTAGTTAAAAGGAAAAGGTATAAAAGAGTATGAAATTCATGTAGCCGCCAGCCGGAACCTGTAATAAAATGCAACTTAGGTTGTCCATGTTTGTCCTAGTAGGTATTTTACTTTGTTCAAAATTTGTTCAAAGCCTTTCAAAAGTGGGCGATAACGCCCTCCTGTGGGCGCTGAAAGGGGGACGGTATGGGACCCATAAAAATGGGGGCGTTGTGTAGAGGCGGTGGTGATTAGTAATTTAATTTCATGTGCTGGTGCATTTTAAATCTATTCCCATATTCTACTCGTATGCATCTATTCCCTCTTATTAGTTTTAATTTTTTTTTTTGTAGGTTTTGGAGACGACTTAAGAATAAAAAATAATATTTTGTTAAAAAAACTCCCAGAATTCCGGGATTGGAGAAAATTCGGAAATGCAAATTAAGTCGGAGGGAATAGTAAAAATATGTTTTGAAAACGACTAATTTAGCATTTAGCATTTTGTATTTTTTTATATTTGCGGCAAAATCCCCTTAATTTAAATTTAAAAGATAATAAAGTAGGTGAAACAATGGGAAGCTAAAAATAATTTGTTCTCAAAGTGGGCAGTAAATAAAATAAGTTTGGAAACCCCTACTCTAAGTTGATTTCTTCATTGAGGTTTTTTGAAAAAATTCTAAGGTTTGCTGTAAAAATGCATCACCACCACCTTATGTCTTCTTAAACAGGATGTAACTAAACAATGTGATAATCTATATATATAAAAATAGATCTCCAAATGTGTTAGTCGCGCTAAAACTCGAAAACGGCTAAACGGATTAAGCTGATTTTAGTCTTAAAATATTCGTAGAAGTCCAGGGAAGGTTTTAAAGTGCCACGAAGTTCACCGGGACAGATAGTACTTTATAATTTGTGTAAGTAGCCTGTATAGAGTGCACCGTGAATCTTTAAAAATTGTTGTATAGGCACATCCATGACGCTTGGGCGCTTACCCATACAAATCACAAAAAAATACTTTTATATCGCTTTGTTTTGTTACAACTTGAGCATAAAGTTCAAATAAAATAACATGCAGGGAACTCAACACCTGTCATTTTCGGCCATTTTTGAAATATGGGCATCCGCTTAAAACTAAAACCGTCAACACGGTCTATGCTAATCCGGGATCGACATGCAAATAAGCGAGCATAAGGCATGTTCATTTATGTCTGAAATTGATTGGCCTACGTCCTCCTGTTGATTCGTTGCGAAATATTCGCCAGTGAATCGACGTATATTATGAATTTGGGTAAGCTCCGAAATTATAACCTGATAAGCTGGGGAGTACCAACGACTTCAAGAATCGATGTCTTTCTGTTGATTTTTTTTTTGATTTGATTCGTCCCATTCAGGACAGGCAAAGGGAACAAAGCCCATAGAGCCATGTCTTTTGTAGTACTATTGTTATGTTTTTCATCATCGTTTTCATGTATCGTCAGGTCTAAAGTCTAGTCAAAGTCTAAGTAAAAGTCAATACAGTCAAGGAGTCAAGTCGGTCGATTCAGTAAAGTGGTAGACGCTTTACTGAAACTTTCGATGGAGTTTTGGAGGGAACACAAAATAGCACGTTTCTGGATATTACATCACTTTCCTACACTTGTGCATGAACACGAATATCTAATGGTTAATATTCTACCAATATTACACATTAAAAACCCGGCAACACAATTTTAGGAAAATAATACAAAACACAACAGCACTCTTTCACATGCCCGCCAAAACTCTCCTTTCTGTTGATTCGTTGCGAATTATTCGCCAGTATATTGATGTATAATGATTTTGTTCGAAAGATGACACGTTACACATGTTTCAATTGTGGCACACTAGTAATAGAGTAGACAGAACTAAGGAGTACCTCGACTTTAAACAAACGGGCGAGTCTACGGGAGTTGGGTGCGAGTGCCATTTTCGACATGTTACACAATGCTGAGTAACGCATTAGTACGGCGCGCGCCAGCCGATATGACATACTACGTCAAACGTATTTTCGAGATCTCTTCTGAGTCGGTCTACTCGTTAGTTCTGTTCTAGTACCTTCAATATGGTACAAAACGTTTTAATGCACTAACCGAATCGAACCGGCGTAACTCTACCTAGCTCTACTCCCAAGTAAAGTTTAGTATACTGGGTTTTATTTCGGAACCTGGGCGTAATATTTTTGAGCCCATTTTCCCTATTACATAACTGAACTGTTTATTTTACAGTTTTACACTGTTGCAGTAAACTTTTAAACGATTGTTAGCTTAGCTCGGAGGATTTATTTTTCCACCTGCAGCCTGCAATTACTATTTATGCAGTTCCGGAAAGTTTGTTTTAAAATTGTTAAAAACGGTTGTAATCGCTAGTGAAAAACTTTATAAACCTGAGGCCTAATTCTCAAGGCTTGAATGTCGATTAGATTGCACTTGACATTCGGGAATCGAGACAAAGCACAAAGTAGTAAAGATAACTAAATCGATGCTATCCAAATTACATTTAACTTCTTGAATTCACAAAAACCTACCAACCACTTGCATTCAAAGAGTTTACTCAAAGTTATACTTCTCATAGAATTTAACTTCTATTTAAAAAATCGAATTATCTACTGGCAAAAAAAGATAAATACTTGTTTAAGGTGAGTCACACCTTAGTAACTTCTTCTAGGCAAGTAGTAACAAAAACTCGCCCAGAGCACACCGGTGACCCTACGTGCGAGTGACAGGGCGCCACGTCAGGGCGACAGGGCGTCAGACTAGTCAGAGTTCGACCCTGACCCGTATCATCGACTGAATTATAATTTGACAGCTCGTGTCACTTGTTTATAGGTTTACTAAGGGTCCGTTCACATTGCTACGTGAGGAGACGATGCGACGAATATAAGTAAAAGATTACTGTTTAACAGATGTTTAGTTTTTTGTGGTAAGACCGTGAATGTCTTCTTTACTTGATGACATACGATAGTTTTACATTTGACAAAACAGTTACGATGCGATAAATATCTACTATTATAGACAATAGTAGACTAGGTACCGCTAGAGTATCATCTATGAAACTGAATATACGTAAAACGCTCCAAAACACTAACGGTAAACTATCTAGCTTATACAAAGGAAAATTAGTTCTTAAATATCTCGAGCACGCCTGCAAGGTAGATTGCATCGCCGATGCTCGCCCATAAAAATTCAATGTACACAATTTATCGCTAAATCGCTCCTCACGGTTCCACCATTTTAGAAACAATCGGTTGTCTGTAAAGTCGGTTTACTGACGATAGTTGAACGTGACAACGTATGACGTTGTCACGTTCAACTATCACATTCTATCACACACACACTATCACATTTACACTCATGAAAAGTATCCAACGATTCCGTTTTCAATAAAATATGAAATTTAATTTAGTTCGGTAAACCGATTTGTAGAGTGTAAAATGATTGGGAGCTCCACAAAACGGCCTCAAAACTGAGAAGCGACGGCGCGATAAATAAAACCACCGGCTCATCCACGCGCGATTTCATTTAAAACACATCAACCGACATCCAGTGTTGATAGTGGAAAGAATCAATCAAAATAACAATTTTATGTATGTTTAAATATACATTTCAAATTATAGACCTAAATGCAATATCGCAAACTAGAACTAGCTTCTCAATCGTCAGTTTTCCGCGCAAATCGTACATAAAAAGTATCCTAGTATGTCCTTTGCATGCCAGATTTTATCAAAATCGGCCTTAGAGTTTCGGAGCCTATTCGGTACAAATAAACTTCTCCTATTTTTGCTAAAATGCTACGAACGATAGATCATACAAATTAAAAGTGATCTAGAAATCTAAGTTTATAATTGCTTACTTCTAAATTGCTCTATTGGAAGCGATATCGTTTGTTAAACGTCGAAATCAACGGGCACTTAAAAGATAACTTCCTTGCTACAAATCGCTGAATTTACGTAATTACAGGGAAACGTAATAAAAGGTTGGCAACACAAAACACGGCCAATCGCAATTAGCTAATGAACGGTTCGGCCAATGATCGTGGATTCGCCACATTCCATTTTTAAAATCCTTTAGTCAACATTATTCGGGCGGTACTAAATTTCGAACTGCGCATTGGATGGGAGAATTCGATATATTTTTATTTTTTATCCAAATGATTGTCTGGTTTTTCGTTTCAATTTCTAGTTGAAAATTAAAAAGTACAAGACGTGTTCATTATTTATAATTAATAAAATAAGTGAGTAAGGTTGTGGTTGATTAGATATGGAAGGATATCGATAGATTGTGCCCTCAGAATCAACTTATCATTAGAAGCTAGACGATTACGTTACGGCGGTTCTCAAACTTATTTGGTGGAGGAACTCCAAAATAAGAGAAAAACTTGAGCCAGGCAAGAATAGTGACGCATTTTGCACCGAAAAACATTGACTGGCATGGTTTTGTAAAGTAACTCCATGCTGACCTTTCTAAATATAAATTCAAGTATCGCTCGCGGAGCACCTATGCAAGCTTTGCGGAGCCCCAGTGCTCCGAGGAGTACACGTTGAATATATATGATATGCAGGGTGTTAGGTTTAACACCGTTATCCTTAAAACCATCAAAAGAGCCCGTCAAAATGAACAACTTTTTCTGGGAACTCAAAAAATTCGTCTTCATACCCATACAAATTGTCCGGATGAGCAACTTTTTTTTTGAGTTCCCAGCATTGTTCTTATAGAAAAAGTTGTTCATTTAATGGTTTTAAAGATAACGTTGTTAAACCTAACAACCTGTATGTGGACACTGTTATGCATCTCATAAAAAAATACGTATTGAGTTATGAATGTTCTTTAGATAAATTAGAACAAGATCTATGACCACAGTTATAGTCTGAAATAAAGTTATTTGTATAACTCAACCAAAAAAGTTTTTGCTTAACAGCGACCATAATATTATTATGTGCTGTGAGCCAAGAGACCTCATAATATTTTTATCCGTCAAAATATTTTCACTGTCGACAAAAATAGCACCGTCACTATTTGTAGCACAAACTCCGCAACTCGCACTGAGTTTACCTTGTTGATGTACTTTTGACAAAATTACTGGGGAACTTAGCCCGGCGAACTTCCGAACAATGAGCTTTACTTGCGTAGCAATAGGAGTTATATTCGAACATAACTCACGGCAAATTGAGTTTAAAAACTTTGCCGTACAGATTTGCAGTATTAAAATGTACAAAGTACTTAGTCGTTGAATTTGTATGCAACTTGCGCAGCCTTTTTTAGTGCTTAATGCTCGAGTGTCATCATTTTGTGGTTTTAATTTTTTATTCGAGTACCATTTAGTATTCATTTTCTATCTTATTTCATCTCGTGAGCTTATTAGGTTAAGTAAGTAATCCCATGTGGCCTTGCCTTTATTTTAATTAATCAACTAAAAGTTGTAAAAGGTCTTTTTACGTATCATACATTTTCTTGCGATTAAAAGTGTCCTACTTTCTGCCCTGTGGTCTACTCTATGTATATGCCAAGTTTAGTCAAAAACGACACATTAGTATCTATTAGTTCTCTTTATAATCGGTATCGGCTAGCGGACGTATGCCCAGAGTATTGCAACCTTGTACGGTGTACCCTTGTCCCTTGTACACTAATACTTAACAGTTAATATACTACTCTACAGGAACTGAACCATTTTCTGATAAAAAAAAAGTTTATGATGGAGCAACTACCTAAGTACTACACGACTAGGTGCAACCACAACCAACATGAACTTGACAAAAACCGACCAAATAACAAAGGTCCTCCTTCTGCCTATCAATAGTAATTCGATTTGATACTGCTAGATAACATCTGCTTTTCGCACGGACAGTGATTAATGTGGACATTAAAAACTCGCTAATGACGATGATTTTCATTGTCTTAAGTTTGAGCTCGTTAATATCACCACCTCCGACAGTCATACAAAAGGAAATTACGAGAGCCATAACTCAGGGATCTAAAGATTGTTATTATCATCAATCAAATGTAGTCGCCGAGAAAAAGTTATATCCGTCGCGGAAATCAACTCACTTACAGGAGTCGATTACGGGTGTGAGGCACGAGAGATAGCGGGCAAACCATCAAAAACTAATATTGTAAATTGCGAAAGTGTGTCTGTCTGTCTGTTAACTCTTCACGTCCAAACCGCTGAACCGATTTTGCTGATATATTTTGTGGAAATAATTTGAGTTGCGGGATACTTTTCATCGCTTAAAAATGTGCGATTTCCTTGAGATTTTGAAAAAAAAAAAGAACGAATTTTGGCGCAACGGATTTGCGAGTGTCACCGTTTCATGTAGAATAATTATTATTATACAGTAAAGAACGGTAGCTCTTAGTGTCTAAACACACTAGGCCGAAGTTACGCGGCGTAAATTACGTCCGCAATGTCAAACGCATACAAAATATGGACGGAACGCGACGGAATAGTGTGTCATCGGTAATTTAAAATACACTGCGGGCGTAATCATGCGGAATTTACGACGGCGTGACTTCGGCCTAGTCACTAGTGTGTTTAGACACGAACACACTTCACCACTCAAATATGGTTCTAGTTATTGAAGTAACAACAAAGTGACGGTGGACGGCTTAAGGGCCGAGACACAAAAACACGGCACGGCGCCGTACGGCGCCGTGTCGTGGGAATCCACGGCGCGCGTCGTAAAAAACCACGGCACGGTGCCGTACGGCGTCGTGTCGTGGGAATCCACGGCGCGCGTCGTAAAAAACCACGGCACGGTGCCGTACGGCGTCGTGTCGTGGGAATCCACGGCGCGCGTCGTAAAAAACCACGGCACGGTGCCGTACGGCGTCGTGTCGTGGGAATCCACGGCGCGCGTCGTAAAAAACCACGGCACGGTGCCGTACGGCGTCGTGCCATAGAAACTCACGTAGAAATTCAAGATGAGTTTCTACGGCGCGACGGCGTACGACCGCCGTACGGCGCCGCGCGCCGTGCCGTGTTTTTGTGTCCCGGCCCTTATTGAAAACAGGTCAATACAGGAATGGTGACCTCCCAATGTGTGCGCAGTAAAAGAAAGCAGAGTGCTAATAATTTGTAAAATCTTCTCTCGATATTTTACATACAAAAAATATATGTTTGTGTTTAAACGCTAGACAGATTTACACGATTTCTTGGGAGAAAAATACAGGATTGTTTTTACTATAGCAAAATTTGGACTTAACTGACTCTTTTTTTTTTAAATCGTCGTCGTTTTTAAGTCGCTACCGCTCATACCTTGAGCCGCTTGCAAAATATTGAAAGGAAATGAAAGTTGCGTTTTGGGCGTCAGAGTGAGACGCACAGCACCAGCCAATCGCTCGCAGCCGGAAATGGACCCAGCTGATGATACCATCAGCTACCATAATTACACTATGGCTAATAAATTCATTTTACATTGTAAAGACCGTGTACATCCCCACCTATACAGGCTAAAATGAAATGAAAACAGTTTTCTTTCAATAGATAGGTATTATATTTTGAAGCTTTTAAAAAGATACAGCCTTCGTCGTCAACAATTATAATACGCTGACTATTATAGTTATCAGTGTCAGTACAATAATTTTAATAACAAAAAGCCTTATACTCAATAATACTTCCAGCTGCTGCACTGCTCTTGCAATGTGTCATCTTGATTCTAAGGCTGGCCATAGACGGACCGCATTTTGCAGTCGAAACCGACTGCAAAATGCGGTCGCCGGCAGTATTCGTACTAAATCGACCGACCACTCTAGAGCATAAATAATAAAAAAATTGAATCTTACGAATGCGTTTCGTTTCGGTGTGAGCTTACCCTTTTCCATCACGATGAGTTTTATTTTTTAACCCCCTACCACTTCAATTTGCGTACAAAAGACGAACGAAGTCAGGTGAAGCTCGTTAGGTACCGACGAAAAACGCAATCTCACTGTTAGCTTAGGTATACAATAAATAAATTAATGTATTTATGGGAATGAAGTCTTTATATCCAGGGATATAGCGCCTAGTATTGTGTTCAGATTTTGTTTATGGTAATGGATATGTAGTGTTTATTGACATTAAATTAGATGTGAAAATTCTTGTTATAACCTATATGAAGCTTATACATATTCCCCTTTGCTTATAAAATAGTTTGACTATATTATACTATACATCGTTTTGTATTTGTCTATTAAGCAAATTTTCCACTTGTGTTACAGGTACGAGTACCAGACAACGAAAATATTATGCTAATTAATACTTTTATATACTAGTATACATAATATTAAGTATATTCAAGATTTTTATTATAGGATACACATATTTAATACACATCTATGACCCCAGGAACAGACGAAACTTTTTGTTCCGTCAGCGGGATTCAAACCCGCGCCCCCCGGCTTGAGCGCTGACAACGAGCAGTGCCGTAAATAGGGCGGTGCCACCGGTGCCCAGGCACAGGGCGCAGACTCTGGGGGGGGGGCGCAAGAATGGCCAGACCAGGGAGGCGGGAGGCCTGTGGTCCTGGAAGCATTGCTCTGGGTACCTATAATATCTAAAAAACCGGCCAAGTGCGTGTCGGGCCACGCGCAATATAGTAGTACCGCTAGTTTTTTTTAAATTTTTGTATGGTCATTGAATGTTACATATTTATAACGTGTTTTACACTACTAAGTACTAACAACATAATCTCAGTTAATTTAAAAGGAATTTGAACGAAAAGTTCCTTTAAATACTTCGCCGAATAAATTTATTTTGTTGATCGACTATTACCTACTCGATAACTTATGAAGTCTTCTTAGCCGTGATAGTATTCCTTTTAAATTCAGTAGATTTTCTACTCAAATAAATTTTTTCACATTTAGGTTTAAGACATTTATTTCTCATTAGAACTTATACAATTCACTTAATTGAGAAAATGTACAATTAATAACTTATCTGTTTACTAACTCTAAGCGTGCCTAGTGTACGGGCTTACAATAATATTATTATAAAACTTTGATCACAACATTACAACACTTGTTCATAAACAATTAACTTATTGTTTTGTTTTGAGGGTGGACAGTAAAAACCTACGTAAACACAGAATAACATCATAGATCTCATATTACTGGATGTGGCAATATAAATTTTGTTTATTATTTAGTATTTGGTTTATGAAATCATAAATATAGCAAGGATTATTTAGTTTTAGGATTATATATATATATATATATATATATATATATATATATATATATATATATATATATATATATATATATATATTTATTTATTTATTTATTTATATATATTTATATATATAAAATAAAGACGGCAAATTCACATTTCCAGAAGCAACCGTTTAGACTTTAGTAGAAGTGGGGACACTGGACTCTAACGATTATTTCCACTTTAAAACTTAATATTTCACAAACGGATCCCTAAATCGGAAAATGATCTATGAAATATACTCGTAATATTATTAAAAAACCTATCCAACGACACCCCACACGATTGGGTGGACGCAAAAAATAATCATCCCCGCTTGATGTGTAGGGAAGGTACCATAAAAATATTTTTTTAAGATTTCATGTAGGTACTTACCATTTTGTCGGCATCACTAATATTATGTGCATTCATGCCAAATTACAGCTTTGCAGGTCCTATAGTCTCTGAGCAAAACCTCGGACAGACAGACAGACAGACGGACGGATAGACCGAAACTATAAGGACCGAAACTTCACTACGGACACACACAAACAAGGGCGCAGTTATAGAAGCTCGCAGGGGGCGCAAAAAAAGGGCAATTTACGGCACTGACAACGAGCTCAACCAGTGAGCCACAGAGGTCGTCATTCAATGCATTCCACAATATTTGGACATTACAAATATATGACAAAAGGGAGTTGTTTGCCTTTGAATAATAAATATTAATTTAACTTCGGTTAAACCCTAGAGACTATCAAAAATGGACAGCGACCAAGACGTGATAACCAGTTAGCGGGTACTTCTAATGTGAATATACTGAGGTTAAGCGAACCTTGTACTGAAAGCACAATCAATCCATACTAATATTATATATGCGGAAGTTTGTCTGTCTGTATGTTCTTTTCACGCTTACATCGCTGAACAAACAAATGAAAATTGATATTTCCCGGGAAAGGACATACTTTTTTCCATCTAGCGTGAAAACAATGCACTAATATGATGACGACCTCTGTGGCTCAGTGTGGGCTGTTGGCAGCTCAAGCCGGGGGTCGCGGGCTCGAATCAGCCGATAGAACAAAAAGTTTTCAAAGTTCCTGGGTCATGGATATGTATAACACATTATACAAGTCCTTCAGGTATTTAGCACGGGGCCAGACTGACGTTGTGTGAAGCGTCCATAAATTATTATATTACTAATATAATGTATTTTTAGGCTCCAGTTTGTCGGCGTACAAAAAAGTTTCACATCGGTTCTCCCATTGTTACAACTCTTCAACAACCTTAAATGATTATGTCATAAATAATTGAATATTATCTAAGTAATAATATTTAGTCCTAATGGTGAGATTTACAATAATTAAGGCAAGACAATAATCTCATTACAGAAGTATCTTGTATTAATACAGACTGACAGTAATAATGTAATCACTAATCAGCGGTTTTGGTGTATCGCGGGTAGCAAAATATTGAATAAATAAATAAATACGACCACCGGGAGAACAGAACGGATTAAACGCGGCCGCGCTCACACCGTACTGCAATGATATTGTATGTTACTAATACTGCAATGATATTGTATGTTACTAATTGCCATACTGTAACAAACAAGATCTGGTACGAGTTCGATTCCGGATAATACTTATGAATATCGGAAATTTGCAGCAAAAACTTAATGATTATTTAATCAAAACATTATTATGCTGTTATATATTTTTCATCCCACAAAAAAATTATTAAGGGGAGGTACTTCAAGAAACGGACGATTTTCAAGAGTACTTAATTTAAATTTAATTAAGTAATTTAAATTACTATATTTTTATGTCTCCTGTCCCATTTAATCTTGAAAATCGTCCGTTTCTTGAACTAGCTCCCCTTAAGTATTGTGATTATGAATGTAGTCATGTTCATTTTGGTTTTTTATTTACATTTCATTTACTTTTGAATTTTGATCTTAGCCTATAGCATATTTATACTTAAGAAATGCTTTTTTTTTGTGGTTCACCCATTTCTTTGACATATTTTTCAGAAATATCGCCTTTTAGATCATTTAGAACTAGACTGCATTCATAACTCAACCAAAACAAATGTGGGTTAATACACAAAAGCTTAACACTTAACGGCGACCAAATATTTACTTATATCTTAACTTTCTTACAATTTCATGATGTTTATAAAGTAAATTTAACTACGTATAACTTACTCGCATAGATTATACACACATATCCATACATTATTAATCTTGTTAAGTAAACTGTGTAATGTATAAGCTCATAATAATGTTTCACCCGTCGTATTACGACAGAATGAAATAAGGCACATTAATATTTCACTTCCGCGGAGAATATGCATTCAGCTCCTTCGGAGTTATGAAATATACATTTATGAAGTTATATCGTTTTAATACGGATTAGAGCGTCTCTTATTTAAAACTTTATATCCATTAATTTTAATTTTAATATTATTATACTAAGTCGCAAAATCAATCGTGGATGTTATATTATTATGTTATCTCTTCTGCTGTTTAATTTATACCTTATAAAAAAGAACCAATATCTAAATAGTAAATATCTTTTTTTTTAACTTATACCTCACTCAGAGTGAGGTAAGAGGGATATCAACTCTCTGTATCAACAAAAAAATCTGTAAAGTCGGTTTAGTGACGATAGTTGAACGTGACAACGAGCCTTAAATGGAACGCCTCAGAGCGAGGTAACCGGCGTGCAGCCGGCTCCATCGAATTACACGTCAAAAAATGTCAGATAATGCCACAACTCACAAGATATGTAATTTATTACTCTTTAATCGATAAATGTCACAATGTTGTCGATTAGGAAATAATAAATAATAAATATAGTCGATTACAATACGGTGTCATTGCCGAGGACTTTTAACATTTAATGAGAGACCGAAATGAGGAAAGTCTAGATTACAAATTATATCACCCAGACTTTTAATATTGAATTAATTAATGGCCAAAATAAGCTGCATTAGGGAATACAGCTCAAAGTAATATTAGATTTAGGGCGAAATTCTTTAGTGGTTGGCTGATTGCTGTGAAAACCTGAAATCTTAGAAGTATTTATGGAAAAAGAAGGACAACGTACGAAGTGGCGTAAAGTAGTTTGAAACTGTTTACTAAATCCGATATCCCATAGCGGGTCGATCATTAGAAAATACTAAAACGTAGTAACCAAAATACTGCATCGTAGCGCGGCGTAGCAGCCATCAGTCGTAGCGACGCGTAGAGCGACGTAGCGGACAGTCGTAGCCAATAATTATGTAGCATGCCGTAACCATTTATTTAGTTTCAGATAATTTTCGTATCCTTTTTCTTGACTTAAAAATTATCCACTACTATGATGGCATTGGATTTGGATGGATGAAGGATTTGATAGGATAGCATGGTGGCTTCAGTTGATTATGTCCTTAACGTGAGTCCACAGACAGTTAGCAATTCCAATCGTGTATACAAAAAACCAATAGTTACCACATCTGTATCTTCTCGACAGGACAGTTTAATATATGCTACGTAACAAATGTTTAAGTACTTTAGTTGTACTGTGCTCGAGTAAAATGGTGAAGACGTCAAAAGTTTAAAGTTATCTTTCCTATTTTATTTTTAATCTCTTGTTACGCTCGTGTAAATTTAATGAAGCTCTGAAACAAAATATTTAGAAACACTTTTCAAAACTTAATTGGGTTCCTTATTTTTTACAATGTTATAAGAAAAGTATTTTTTTAAGAATTATAAGTAATTACCAAGTAAAGTTTATGCATTTTCACCCGCTTGAAGTATTTAAAGTAACTCCTGTAAAAGTTAACTTGAATAAAAAGGTATTACTAATTTTATCGTCGAAAGATAAAACCACAAATTAAAACAGTGGATGACATTAATAAAAAATAAAAGTACTCGCAGACGGGACCAATAAGAAAAATAAATATTTCCGAAATACTCGACGAATATTCAAAACTCTTTTGCATAAAATTTCGCCATTCGACGCGAAATAAAAACAAACGAAGAATAGGGTTCCGTCAGCGGATGAACAATGGTTTAAGTTACTAACAAGACGTTTGTGTATTATAATTTATAATAAATTACATTAAATATTATTATTTTGTTTAGACAAAAGACAGAATAATGCATACGAGTACATAAAATGTAAATAGTAACTTCTAAGTTATTTTGCTGTAACCAATATTATAATGATTATTTACAAAAGAAGATTGTACTGTGTACAATAATTATTTAGACTTTACGCTATCATGATATCACACTAAACCGTACGTTTAGTGTTTATTGCCGAGTAATGGTCGACCATCCATCACATGATTAAAATATCACCAGTAAAAATTAAACAGTGGTGCTACGGAACCCTGCGCCCCCGACGATCGGTGCTGGCCGGTTTTTATGAATTATAAACTGATTTATTCGTTTTTTCGAACACAACCTCATTCCGCCCCCACCCCGTGGATTGACATCCGAGGTTTGAATTACAAATGCCGCCATTTGTTACGCCCCGGACGCACAGGGAAGTCCCCTAAGGGTCAGGTCATATTTTGACGCGACGAGACGATGCGATGCATTTTAAGAAAAACTAACCGTTATTTACGACACAAAAAGATTGAATTGACAGAATTGCTCCCCGCGTTGTTTTAAAAGGCTATAAAATGCATCGCATCGCTTTGTCACGTTACAATGTGAAACGTTATATTATATAAGTATTATGACGTTATAGTGTTTACTTACCATAACGTCATAATACTTACTACATGTTGTCAGCCCCGGATTTATAAATAGGCCGTTATAGGCCACATCCTACGGTCGGAAGCAGTGGTCCAAGGGGGTGGAAGCGCCAATAGCGGCACTAAAGACTAACAAAAATTAAAGTGGCTGACTCTCATAAAAAATATAAATTCTGCACTGCATGTTGTCGTTTACTATAAATGCCATTTTTTCCCGGGAAAAAAGTTCCCGTACCATTATGCTCTCGATTTTGAAGGTTTATGAAGGGGACGGCGCGTACGCAGTCCCCACTACCAAAAATTACGCGTCCGAGTTATCCGCATTAGGGATAATCGCAGAGGTCAACCCGACCGCAGTGCAATGGAAGGGCCTCGCTCTGGGGGAACCGCCTTCTTGATCACGGTATCCCCTACGCCAGGTAAGTATGATTCGACTATCTCGTCCCGGGGTAGTCATTCTACGTTTCACGTTTTCGATAGCGCGATGTAGGGACTTGAGAGTGACATCTAGCGGACTTTTGATGCACTACGAAGGACGTAGTGGCGCCACATGTCAACAATTCCAAACATAGATGGCGCTTTTGCTTTAGATAGGGGAGAATTGCCTACTTCCATACTGTATTCTGAGCACTTTACGCACGATATTAAATTACGAGTATGTAAGTTTATACATAATAATTTTTCTCACCTCCGGGCGGAAAGCGTCAACTTTCTTCCCGCTGCGCTTACCGATGTTGCCGTTTTCCGCCTCCGTCGACGAGAAAAATAGTATACGCACCACGGGCAGTAAATAAGAAAGCCTCAGATCACATGTTTGTTGACCTCGGCTTCGCCTCAGCCAACAATTACATGTGATCTGAGACATTTCTTATTTTCCTGCCCTAGGTGCGTAATGTACTAAATATACTATGTGTTGTGTTATCTATATTAAATAATAATTGTTAGTTACTTTAAACTAAAAGTAACTTAAATGACGAACACGCCATACATTATTTAAATATTGTCGGAAAATAAGTATTTAAATAATGTATGGCGTGTTAATTAATTATACTATTACTTAATCAAGTTTTTTCTAAACGCTTATAAACATTATCGTGACACGGGACACCAATCGACAATCATTTAAAATTTAAATATTATAATAATAAGTGTAGTGTGCACAAAGGCGGAAGGGTGCCCTAGTCACTTTTTAAAATTGAATTTATATGATCTAAAAAATCCGTTTATTGAGGAATGCCTTAGAGTTGAGGCTATACATAATACAGGATGCAATTAAACCTTCCTGCCAATTTTTCCAGGGCTTAGGTATTATTAGGAGAGTCCATTTAACCAAAAAAATTGGGTGTTATGGTGCTACCAATATCAGCGAAGAGTCAGGGGGAAATGTGGAACAAACGTGGAAATTATCATTTGAATGCGCTAATCTCACGAGCTACTGGACCAATTCTTAATTTCTTATGATATTTGGCACAAATATAAAGTAGGCCACAGGGAAGGATACAGGCTACTTTTTGCGGAAAATGTACGGTTCTCGTGTTATACCTTTATTATGCGGGGGGAGTCCTGCAGAACGTCTAGTTTTCATTATAATTACACTGATAAAGAGGAATAATAATTATGAATCACACTACTATAACAATTTTTAACCTTTATATTCTATCTCTGCTCTATAGCATACCTAGTAAAAGGAAAGTTTACTATGTATATCCATACTAATAATATTATAAATGCGAAAGTGTGTCTGTCTGTCTGTTACCTCTTCACGCCCAGACCGCTGAACCGATTTTGCTGAAATTTGGCATGGAGATACTATGAGTCCCGGGAAAGGACATAGGATACTTTTTATCCAGGAAAAATGTACGGTTCCCGCGCGATACACGAGTTTTGGCGCAACGGAGTTGCGGGCATCATCTAGTAGTCTATAAAAACGAAAAGATGATGATGAATGATGACGAGGGTTGTACTAACGTTTAGTGCGTGGACGATTGGACAATTAAGCCACTCAGGGCCCACTCCAGTGGCGGATATAGGTCACGCAATTTGCCGTCGGGGCCCACACATTTATCATTTTAACTTTACAGTGGGCTGTCCCGCGACCCCACACCATTTATTACCTTCTGACAATGAAGGATTTGTATTTTTTTTTAGAATTTTAAGTAGCAGATAAAGTAGTAATTTGGACTTTCCAGTTTCCAACATTAGTTTGGAGATTAAAGTTGAGGAGTATTTTTAATAAGTTTTGTGATATATTTTTTTACTGTTTAATTCATGCATCTTATCTTAGCCCATATTTATAAATTATATTAGGTACATACATTTTATGACTTTATCCTATTTTTACTAGTTAACTTTAACCACCTTAACCACATTATCCCTAATGCGGATAATATTACCACGTTAACCACATCGCAACACGTTTGGAAGACATCCTCAGAAACTCCTGTAGATAAATAAGGCCAGAAATCCTCCTTCTCGAAGGTCGGTACATAATGCATCCCTACTCTTACCACATAGAAATTTAGCTGCAGTTACTTTACACATATTTACACATATTCAGTAGCTCTACCATGAGTTTGAAACTATTAAGTTTTTGTCGATACTCTACCATGAGTTTGAAACTATTAAGTTTTTGTCGATACTCGATATTGACTACGACGTTAATTTTTAGTATGGCGATTTTAGTTCCGGAAGTGACCGCTAGAGGCGCTATAAAATTTACCAGACTTAAAATGTACGTAGTCGGCATCGAGTATCGATCAAACTAGGTATATAATATAGTGTATATAGCTTTAAACGCATGGTAGAGCTAGCTACTAATGTAGAAACTGGGCGTAAGCAAACAAATATTTGAAGACCATACGGGAAAAACAAGGAACGTCAAAAAAGTTGAATTAAGAGAAAAATAGTTTTCAAAGTTTTGAAAGTCTACATTTCTTTCATTTTAGACTATAAGTGAAATATTGAAGCAACTGATTACTAGGTTAACAAAGGCTTTGCATGTACTTCTAAAAATTGGTTTGTATAAATAACTTTTAAGTTACCTATGGTTCAGAATCTGAAATTAGTGACTACATTCTATAGCTGAAACCATCGATGTCAATTGACATTCCTGGTTTTTGCATTGCATTGACATTCACTATTACAGCTCAGTTATAAAAATAACATTAGAAATTATAAAATTACATGTCCTGACTGACTGACTCACTGATTCATCATCGCTGAGCAAAAGCTGTTAAAGTTACAGCACACGAAGAATAAGGAAGGAAATTTGAAAATTTTACCCCGAAGGTTGAAAGTTTGAATGAAAGTCCGTCATTTCTTGAGTTAAAAACATGAAACTTTATTTTTGGGTTATTGATTAAAAATGAATGGATACGTATTTAAGCGTTTTTGGAAATTCTACCCCCAAGGGGATAAAATTGGGGTTGAAAATTTGAATGAAAGTCCGTTATTTCTTGAGTTAGAAACATGAAATTTTATGTTTGGGCTACTGATTAAAAATGATTGGATACGTGTTAAAGCGTTTTTGCAAATTCTACCCCCAAGGGGGTGAAATAGGGGTTGAAAGTTTAAATGAAAGTCCGTCATTTCTTAAGTTAGAAACATGAAAATTTATTTTTGGACTGCTGATTAAAAATGAATGGATAGGTATTTAAGCGTTTTTGGAAATTCTACCCCCAAGGGGGTGAAATTGGGATTGAAAGTTTGAATGAAAGTCCGTCATTTCTTGAGTTAAGAACATGGAAGTTTATTGACGTTAGCGTTTGACGTTTGCTTAAATAGGATCCCGTTTTTTACCCTTTGTATAAGGTAAGGAACCACAAAAAGGGGAAAACTAACCATCTTTGTTATTATACTTAGATGTTAACGCGGACGAAGTCGCGGGATACAGCTAGTAAGAAATATTTAACATATTTTCTATGTTACTTTTATAGTACATAATAATAGTAATGTATTAAACATATATATTCAGCATTTTTTAAATATTTTGACCTTCTATACTTATTATAAAACAAAGTCGCTTTTTTTTCCCTCATGTCCCTTTGTTCCCTTTAATCTTTAAAACTACGCAACGGATTTTGATGATTCTTTCAGTGTTAGATAGCCCATTTATCGGGAAAGGTTATAGGCTATATTTTATCACGCTAAGACTAATAAGAGCGAAGAAATAGAGGAAAATGTGGAAAAAACGGGGGAAATTATTTGAAAGGGCTAACTTGAATGCGCTAATCTCAGGATTTACCTTCGTCTGGTGCGGCGGCGGGCCAAAGTGTGCCCCCAATGATTTTTACGCCAGTGCGGGGTAGGCCTTTCTCGACCCACCAGCACAAGGTTAGATTTGTCCGATTTGAAAAATTCTTTCAGTGTTAGATAGCCCATTTATTGAGGAAGGCTATAGGCATATATTTTTAATGGCTATATATTTTATACCCGTGCGACGCCGGGGCAGGTCGCTAGTAATTTATATACCTAAAACAAATAAAGTGTCAAATGACATCGACGGTTTTTAATGTTTGACGCGCGGACAATATATAACCGTTCTTGCCATGGACGAACAAATACAAATTGAACTATAACAGTTGACTGCGATGATTTTACCCAATTCTGATTTTTGTAATAGAATCTTTCCCTAAAAAGCTAACAGATGGCATTAAAAAGTCAGTTTCACAAAAAAGGTGACATTCCTTGTTTTTTCCCGTGTGGTCTTCATTTATGTTCCTGTTACTAACATTATTAAGAGCTACGGCGTAAGTCTCTAATCGTTTTGTATCAACTGCAACACAAAACGGCTATTAAAATAAAAGCCAAGGAAACATCGTGGAATTACGGTGATCCCACTTAAACTGAAAATCCCGGAAAACCGGACAAAAAATGAAGGTTCCTGACAGAGAAAAATGCCTTCTACCCTCAAGTAATATCTTATTCGCAGACCATATGCCGCTTGGTGTATTATCGCTCTTGCCAACTAGATACTTTAATGTACTTGACTACTAGTACTTATACAAGTACATACCTAATTAATACTTCAGTCATTAGTGTATGTGTCTCTTATTATAAAAAAACTAGCTGAACCGGCAAATGTTGTTTTGCCATATCTGGCGTGCCCACGCCAAGAAGGACTAAGCGAAGCGCCTACCTTTTCTCGAAGTGTTTCGTCGGTTTTTGAACCCTCATAGAGTTGGTTTCCGATGTGCCAGATAGTTCATATTCTCAGGTTATGATGTCAATAATAGACTTATTAAACATACAAAGTCTCAATTGAATAGCTCTAATACTTTAGATTTTATTGATATCTAAAATACACCGATTCCGACACTGACTCACTGAGACACTGATGATCATCAAAATGTTTGACTACTTCCTGAAGTGCTAGAAAGCTGAAATTTTATATGTACTTAATCTAAGTTTAGTAAGTATACAATTTTTTATGTCATGCTGAAAATTGGCACGTTCTTAGCGGCACTGCAGGCAAAATATTTATAAAGAAATCCTAATAGTAATATAACTTTGATTATGCATATATTTCAGACATGTTCAGTGCAAATTTGTATGCTTATTTCGGCACTTTGATCATGCAGTAATCCGATGTATAGTGATGATGAATACGAGCCTCTAACGAAATTCTACAGGCATTTTAAATAGGAATTCCACCTGAACACATCGCCAGTAATGACCAAAATAAAATAGTCAAAACTCAATTCGGAATGCAATTCGTTACAAAGCTATTCCGAAATCGTCTGTCCGTTCGTAGTTATATTACCCCGGAGTTTTGCGATAATGACTCTGATGCTATTGGCATAAAGGCCCTGCTAAGGGAAGTATAACCCAAATTTATAGGCATAGGCATACAATTCGTATTTGATTAAGTAAATGTTTGTATGTAGCTTTAGCTTTTTCTGTCTTTTAATAGTTATTCGTTGATAATTCGTAAACGTTTTCAAAAACAGACCATGACAATATAGATCTATACGAATTGATTGTTCTCAAATCCCTCAAAGAAAATGCAATTGAAATGGTTTTTTAAACCGACCGGTTTAGGTACATTATTCCAATCCAATTCAGTTCATTCCAGCACGTTCCACTATTCGTTTACATTATTCCAGTAGCAATCCAGCGCTGGATTGGATTACTGAATAAGAATAATGTAAGTCGGCCATAAATCGTAAATTGTAAATAATGGTGATTAGAGAGACAGTCACAAGTGAAAACACCAGTGGCGGAACCCTTAATCAAATTAAGTCATTGCCTAGGCCCTAGGGCATCACGCCTGAGACCAGAAGAAGGACAAAAAACATCCGTCCTTAGGGCGTCACGTCTCTGCACTCTCACATCACTAAAAAGTGCCAAAAACCACACCAAAAGTTTCTAGGAAAAAACTAATGTTTTTAGGTGGTAAAAGTTTAAAAACCGATTCTAGTTGATATACGGATAGGGGGGGGGGTTCGGGACAGGCATGGATTGCTTCCCTAAGCAATCCATGCCTGTCCCGATGTCCCTTGATGCCCTCATCAAGTAGTCTTAATCAGTCACTGGAAAAGACGTACTAAATAACTAGGTACTAGAAGAGTCGAGACATAATAATATGTAATATATTATATCAATGTAACGCTACTAGTTACTACTTTACGTACCTAATATGTAGCTCTGGATTTATGTATAGGCAGTATAGCCTATGGGCAGCAGCGTCCTATGGCGTCCTAGGGGTGGCGGCAGTGTCCTAGGATAGCGGGCAGCGGCACCTGAGTTCCTATATAGGCGTGGCAAAATTAAAGTGGCCAATACTCATAAAAATATATAAATCCGGCCTTGCTAATATGTTACTCTACTCCTATTACTTAGCCCATAATGTAAAAAAATTTAAACGTATATTTTTGCCCCATACATTGTCGTGCTGTTTATTCCGGTGACATCTCAATTCTCACATCACATTTCGTGCCAATTTCGCGGGGATGCATCTGAACCCCTATAACCTTTGATCAGGCGTCACCTCCTCAGCGCGGGCTCAATTTCACGTGTTTTCACGGAATATGTTGTGCATTTTCACAGAATACCGGTGCATTTGCTACCGAAAATATTCCCTAGAAAATATATCGGGCAAAACCCATTTTGCCGCATGGGGTTAGATTTTACGTAGGCATAGATGGAATTTACAATTTATCTTTACTCGAATGGCAATATTCGATCGAAAATATATTTTCAGCATTTTTTGTCTATTTAAAAAATGCCGAAAATGTTGAAAACTTAGACTCGTTTCGGATTACTTACAAAGTTATTCCTAGTATCATTCAGTGTATTTTTTACATTTGTACATCGAATAATTGAAACGTAAAATTTTACGTTAAAACTCCATAAGCAACAAAATTCTTTAGAATCAATTAAATAATGAAATTTAATAGCCGCCACCGAAAAGAACATTTCAATATAATTTTATTTGACAAAAGTATCTCCACAGGAATTTTATGATAATTTTATTAAGTAGCCCGCGTAATGCTTATATTGAGAACGATTGTATTTCGGTATTTTTAATTTACTTTTAAGGAATATTTTGTTTCTGTTTTATATTCTTCTTTGCTGGCATTATTTTAACAAAAAATTTTTAATATCATCGGTGAGAGACGCTATCAATTTTCAATTTCCGCATTTCGGGATAAGAATGAAGATAATTATCATCTTAGAACCTAACAAAGTGTTTTTTTAACTTTTTCGGCATTTCTAATTCTTAGAATCTTCCTTATTGTGAAGTAGAAAATGTAACATAAAACTTGGTGCCTACGTTTACTTACGTAAATCCTTTGCGTTCGAACGGGTAGGAAAAATTCTGGCACGTAAAATATAATTAGACAATTTTCTACGCCATTATCCTGCACGCGACGGCACGAAATGGCGGGAACGGTGTATTGTGAACGCCGCCATCTTGATCTTAATAAAGAAATTTTCGAATTTGAGAAATGAGATTTAGCAACCCTATTTTAAGGACGTACTTTCCAACTCTTTATTAATAATTATATAAAACCTTAAATATAGTATAATTATTAAGTTATTTTAGTATTTGAATATAAATCCAAACTTTGCCATTTTTATTCTTCGAGAGGACTCATAGGAGAGGACCCCTTTGATAGGTACATTCCTAAATAAAATATTAACGTGAACTACAGAAACTTTTTTTACCCTACAAAATTTTACCTATGCATATCATAATATCATCTGAATCTGAAATCACATGGTCCTTCGAGCCGGATTTCATTAAGTATTAATGCCTGGCGCCACGTGTAACCGCATACTGTTCGGAGAACAAAGAGGTGAGCCGAAATTATTCCAAGCAATTTGGTCTCATTGAACATAGTTTTGGATAGTTTGTGTCCCGCATTTGGAACTTGCTCGTGTGGTTTACGAAATATTTTGTCCTGGTTCTGAATTGTGTTATCCCGGCGTTGTTACAGTTGAATAACTGAGGTTGGTGTTTAAAAGATAACTAGGTTCATGGATAAGGTAATTAACTATTTATTGAAGTTTATTTTCCTTTACTTCGATGCGGGTTCTAACTTTCAAAACATGCAAAAGAGAATCAACATCTGCGATTGTCCTCCGGCAAAATCTTGTTTTATAAAATATTATAATTATAATTATAACTAGCGACCGCCCCGGCGTCGCACGGGTATAAAATATATAACCACTGAAAAAACGATTAAAATCGATAGCCTATCATGATCCTTCATGTGGTCTACTTCTTATCTGTGCCAAATAACATAAAAATTGCTCCAGTAGTTCGCGAGATGAACCCTTTCAAATAATTTCCCCCGTTTTTTCCACATTCTCCTATGCATGATAAAATATAGCCTATAGCCTTCCTTAATAAATGCATGGGCTATCTAATACTGAAAGAATTTTTCAAATCGGACCAGTAGTTCCTGAGATAAGCGCGTTCAAGTTAGCCCTTTCAACTAATTTTCCTCGTTTTTTCCACATTTTCCTCTATTTCTTCGCTTCTATTAATCTTAGCGTGATAAAATATAGCCTATAACCTTCCTCGATAAATGGGCTATCTAACACTGAAAGAATCATCAAAATCCGTTGCGTAGTTTTAAAGATTAAAGGGAACAAAGGGACATGAGGGAAAAAAAGCGACTTTGTTTTATAATAAGTATAGAATGAGAGCAAAGTTGAAGGCTAAGATGTTATTGTCGATGAAACCGTAAACCGTGAAAATAATACCTACTTAACTAACCTATTTTTAGTTGGGCTTAACAGGTTTTCACACATCAAGTTTAATAAAAATCCAATTTAAATTACAAAAATGGGGAGGTGTAACGTCGAAATTACCATTTTAATTTACGCGGGCCGAGTTGGCCGATAAAAATCCATTCGGAGCTGGGCGTAAGGCACAATTTGTCACTGGGGCCTAAATAAGATCAATTTATATGTAGGGCCGACTCTAAGTGGTTCGTGACGTGAATTGTGAGGGAAGTGAGCTCGGGGCAACATGCAAACTATCGCTTTTTACCGCTTCACCCTCCCTACTTTAACGGGTATAAATCGGGGATCGAATATAGTGCTTGTTTATTAGTTTAACCCTGTATCATATTGTATGATTCTTGCGTTCTTTCCAGAGGTTTTGACCAATCTTGGTCGCAATGAAAGTAGGGTGGTATTCAAATAAAATAAATAAAAGAGTGAATGAAAATGATAGAGTAAAAAGCTAAGTGAAGCCAGAAACTTTCCAAAATTCATAGTGCGAGATATATTTATATTCTTCTGAGATTAGAAACTATCCTATACCCTGTCTTTTTTTTTTTTTTGGTCGGGAAATGCCATTATGCATCCCCGGCAGTGTTGGGGAGGACAACCGGGGTATGTGGGACTCGCTGCGACCGATGAGATGGTAAGTGGCCGCAGCTCTACCCACTAAAACCCGACCGTGTTCCTTTCTGCGCCGCTACTGACAGATCCACGGGCCAGCGATTCAAAGCCACATAACATACATCCAAATCGGCTTAAATGTGAAGATGTAACAAGCAGACAGACAGAATATTTACCTTGCAATGGCCGTCGCAGGTAAATCTTAGACAATTATGGGCGCCAGCATGAGGGTGCCAGGGGGTGCACTTGCATACCTTGGGAATCTCGGGATCAACAGAAATTATTGAAATAAAAAGCATTTTGTAACCCTATTACCATGCCGTACAAAGATAGTTCGTAATGTTTCGGCACTAAATGTATTCTGTTGACGTAAAAAGACAGCAGTGTTGCCAGATATACAGATTTCTCCGTATTTATACAGATTTTTGGTGACTAATACAGATAAGGGCTGGATACAAATATTTATACAGACTTACAGAATTTTGTATTCAATGATTAATTTTGTCAAAATTCAACAACGAAACAGGCTAAATACAGACACCATTGAAGGTCTTTTGCATATACAAAGTAACTGAGTGGTGCAAAACCATTTTATAATCTAGAGGTTGATGAGCAGTTGCTGTCGAAATTTTATAAAAAAATTCACGATTGAAAATAATATTTCTATCTTATTGCTATGTTTTATTTTTATTTTATTATGTTAAGGGCCTGTTTCACCACTTCCTGATAAGTGCCGGATACTTGACAGATAAAGTTATATGGAGAATCTGTGAAAAAAGTTGTGGATAGCATATCGGATACCTTATCAGGAAATGGTGAAGCAGGCCCTTAGTGTGTTTATTTTTTTTCTAATTAGATTTTAATTTTTTTAAATAAAAAGTTACTTATTTATGTAAATTATTTTTTTGATATACGATTATCACCTTATCACGTCAATGCGTATCCCTTTTTTTCATAAAAAAGTGTAGAAAATGATTAACAGGTAATTTTTTTGTTGGCTTTATTATAGATTTTATACAGAATATTGAGACATTATAACATACAGATTTTAGCAGTTCCCACTACAGATAAAAGGTTGAAACCATCTGGCAACACTGAAAGACAGTCACTGTTGTTCGTAAAAAGTAAAAAGAAAAGGAAAGAAAGAAAACTAAAATCTGCACCCCTTGGGAATTATTTCTGCCGGCGTCCATGTAGACAAGATAATTAAATAGACTTAAGCCCCAGCTAGACTATAGTCTAGTGAGCTATGGCTAGTGAATGGCGTTGGATAACGAGGCTCATTCATCGCATCCTTTGAATATCGGCGGCGGTAATCATCCGCCCCGGGACTCATTGAAATCCGCTCGGAATTTGAGGAAATATCGCGCGCTCGATATTTTTGCGATTTCTCAGTCGTATGTTACACGCTCAGTTTCTCATCAGTTCAGATCATCAATCTGGTAAGATTGACAGGAAACTGAACGTCATCTAACCATTTGATTGAGACGGACTAATCATTTTTAGGGCGTTTGTGCACTACAATGAATTTTACCGTCCGGCGTTCCGATTTCTTACATTTTAATATGGCAAACGTGAAAGTTATGAACGCCGGACGGTAAAATTCCGTGTAGTACACAAACGCACCTAGGGTTCTGTACCCAAACAAAGGGTAAAAACGGGACCCTATTACTAAGACTTCGTTGTCTGTCCGTCTGTCTGTCCGTCTCTGTCTCCAGGCTGGATCTCAAGAACCGCTATAGCTAGACTTCTGAAATTTTCACAGATTGTGTATCATTCCCTTCGTGCGCGAGTCCGACTCGCACTTGGCCGATTATTTCATTTCTTTATTGATAGCTGAAAAGTACATTTTCAGCTATCAATCAGTCATCAATCTGGCGTCAGTCTCACAAGTGAGAAGATTCAAGATCGGCTACAAATTAGAATTGATCTAGAATTTCTTTGCCTCATTGCATCATGTATTAATGTTCTTAATGGGATTTACGAGCAGCTTCCCGTGTGTATTCCCTTAGGCTTTACTGTGTATATTATGTACTATGTAGGAAAGGACTATAAGTGACTATAATATCCTTTGGAATCCGACCGGAAATGTAAAGTATTTTTGAAAACTTCAAAAATTCATAGAATTTTGAAAACTTGATTCATGGAATAACGAAAATTAGGTAATATTTTTAATCCCAGAACTTTGCATTTAACAAAGCGTTTTAGAAGAAAATATTATATTTGTTTCACAATACTCCATCCATAAATCATACTCCATCCAACATCCAAGGCGATCGGAGGTTCTAGGAATTCCCATTGTATTCTTAATTTGTTCTCGCGATCACCGGTGCTTGCGCGGGGCCTGAAGGATTAAGGGGAAGGGGGGAATGACATACCAATTACCAAATAGGTATAGGTACCTATTATAAAAATATTATTGGAGTAAGAAAATTAACCCTTTTGTGGCCTCATGACGTCTCATAGATCATATCCCAACTTTTATCTTTTAACTAAGATCGCAAGTATTAGTCATAATCAAAAAGCAAAAATGTTATTTCTTATATTTTTTTCATAGTTCTTTCTTTTTTTTCTTCACTCAATCAACACTTGAAGTCGACAAGTTCGGGGTTTGCCTGCTTTCCGGATGAGAAAACTTGTGCCATATCCTGTTTAATGGTTTTCCAGAATGTTGGTAGATACGTCTACATCATTATACAGGTACCAACCAATATTTCACAAAACTTCAGTACTTCATTTACTGAATGACCCAAGTAACTTTGTATCAAGCTTAGAGAAGCTTGATACAAAGTTCCTTGGGTAAAGGTAAGTAAACATATAATATTAGGAGAGCCTAATATTATATGTTTACTTACCTTTAACCTTAATCAATATAATATTAGCCAATTGGTTCAATGAGTCTCGAGTTTTTATTAGTAAGACTAACAAAATTTTAAATTATTTATTATTCAATTAATACATGAACTATCATAACATAACAGTAGGTATACGTATTATGAAGAATATCGAACATTAAATTGCTTACAAAAAATTGTGTAGGTTTGTTGTATTCACAAACTCAACTTACAGGTGTACCTATACTAACCTGTGTTAGAACTTCAAAATTAAATCATTAAAATTAATTTTCCGCAAAAAAGAAATATAAAATAAATCTGAAATACTTATATTTCGAAATAATTAAGCGCGCTTCAGTGTGATATTATACGAATATTTTAAAAACTATATTATTCGTAGACGTGATATTATTAAAAATTATCAAAGTAAGGTAAGTATAAAAATTATAGCGGGTTTACCAACGAAAATGTATTTCGTAAAGCAGTTTCTTCGGCAAAGTTATCGATTGTATAAAATTGGGGAGGCATCAGCCCTCCCTGGGGAAATCTTAAACTAATGCCCACGTAAAATACCTTATAATAAATGTATTTACGAACAAAGTTATAGCTTTCTAGACATAATAAAACTGATACTAATCTAGGTATCATCATGATACTCGCAACTTGCAAGTCACCAACCGCCTTCCTAAGGAAGTAAGCTTTGTATGTTACGGAAGAACTAAGATATTATAATATATTAATGGCATAGTAACTTATTTACATGAAGAGTTTGACAGAAAACGTACGAAGTGCATTGAAATGTATGTACTTATACCTCAATGACGAAGTGTCAAAATCTTCATCATTAAAATAAAGTTAATAGTGCAGAACGAGTCGGCGCATGAGTACCGGAAACTATTCCACCTCAATTTTTTTATGCGATCCTCTTCAAATTCCCCTCCTGATGATATAAATGCATGTTGCCATGGTGCAACCCGGTGCCATATTGTTTAAACAAACATTGTTTAAACAATTGCAAGGAATTGTTATTTTTTAACCGGACAATTTATCTATAGCGTTTTTTGAGATACAGCCTGGAGACATACAGACAAACGGACAGACAGTATCTCAAAAACCGCTATAGCTAGACTTCTGAAATTTTCACTGATTGTGTATTTCAGAAGTCTAGCTATAGCGGTTTGTTGTTGCCGCTATAAGAACAAATACTTTAAATAAAATAAGGTTATTATTTAAGGAAGGCTACCAAACAAGAAACGTGATTTTTTTGGTCTTTTTTGCTCGTAATCAATAATGGTAACAGCTAGGCACTTGAAAATTTCACAAAATCCTAAATTATATTTGTACTTTAATAATTAATAATAAAATAAAGTAAATGTATAAGGGGGACTCCCATACAAATAAACACATTTTTTTATCTACTTTTGCTAAGAAAAAAACAAGTAAAACCGGCCAAGTGCGTATCGGGCCACGCGCAATATAGGGTTCCGTAGTACCGCAAGTTTATAGTATATTTATAGTATTGCACCATGGCAACATGCATTTGTATAATCAGGAGGGCAATTTGAAGAGGATCGCATAAAAAAATTGAGGTGGAATAGTTTCCGGTACTCATGCGCCGACTCGTTCTGCACCATAAGTAATCCCTAGAAATTTGGGACAGTTTATCTATATTCTATACCAATATTGTGAATGTGAATGTAAGGCCGTGTTTCCACCTGCAAGACAACTGTCGCGAGAAGTGTCTGACAGTCTGTCTGACAGCAACTTGTAAGTGTAACTGACGCGAGAAGTGTCTGACAGTCTATCTGACAGCAGCTTGCAAGTGTAAGGCCGTATTTCCAAATGCAAGACAACTATCGCGAGAAGTGTCTGACAGTCAGACTTGTCTTGAGACAACTGTCGCGAGAAGTGTCTGACAGTCTGTCTGACAGCAGCTTGCAAGAGTAAGGCCGTGTTTCCACCTGCAAGACAACTGTCACGAAATACATGACGAAATACATACAATACGAAATGAGTCTGACAGTCTGTCTGACAGCAGTCAGCAGCTGTCAGCAGCTCTGTCAGACAGGCTGTCAGACACTTCTCGCGACAGTTGTCTTGCAGATGGAAACACGGCCTATGTGTATGGTATGGGGAGTCTGTCAGCTCTCTGAAGAAATATTAATATTAGAAATTAGATCAAGGAATGCAGATAATTCGAGTCTCGGGTAAGGACAATGGATAGTTTTTATCATCACAGTGTAATGTTTCTGGAAAATAAGGTCGACGCATGAATACATTAATATTACAAGTTATATTATATTAATATTATGAGTAAGTTATAATTATTCTACCTACTTAATATTAAATACAATAACAATTTTAAATTGTACTTTAAATCGCTACAATCGTTTTGCTAATAATAAGCAATTTATTTAACTAAATAATATTATTAATTACTTAAGTTTACAGGTTGTTCCACACTAAAAACACAATTACGACTCTAAATTGGGATTGCGGCTATTATTAGTTAAAACTTATACGTTTTTGCTGTAATAGCAATCCCACCAAAAACATACCTGTTAAAATAGGGCCTAGTTCCTATAGGCTAACTGTTGGTCTAAAAAAAGAGTTGAAATCCAATCCAATGCCAAGTTCAGATGCACTTCATCGATCATAATCATCTTTATCAACAGCCTGATACATAATACTTCTAATTTGAACTTGGCAGGTTATTTAAATTCTATTAATATTATCTAATTACTTATATAATTAATCAAGTGTAACGCATAGCACAAAAACCTGCCAAGTTCAAATTAGAAGTATTATGGATCAGGCTGTTGATAAAGATGATTATGATCGATGAAGTGCATCTGAACTTGGCATTGGATTGGATTTCAATAGTGCACGGCATGTGCGCGGCCTGCTGGAACTAGGCCGCGCACTTCCGTGCGCTTTGATAATTATATCACATGAAGTATAATATCTACTGTCAAGACAAATTATTTGGTGTACTTTGGTCTTTAGTCCTTATATCTGCGAGGAATAAGGCCGTATCTCGTTTTCTTTTCGACTTTACATAGAGTCACTTTTTTAAACGTCTACTGACTTTAAATGACGTCATGAATATTTTATGAAAATAAATGAATAAATAAATAAATAATAATTAAATATACGGACTACGGAGAAACATCCAATTGCAATACATGTTTTATAAAAAATTTACAGGTGTAATCATACAGTATTATTATAGGTATAAGTATAAGGGAGGAGACCTAATGCTAGACACTGAACTAATAGAAAGAAGAAAACTTACGAAAAAAATACCATAAAAATAAGAATTACTCTACTTATTTCTCAACACTGTAAATTTTATAAGCTTCTCAAGCTATCTGTTGATGTGACAAAATATATTAAGGACGCCTTCGGGAATAAAATTTTAAAATGGGATCAGTTTTCGTAAACAATGTGACCACGTCGTCACGCGCTCGGCAATTTCTTAGCAAACAGGTTAAGGAAGGCGAAATTTTGCACGTAAGTTTTGAATACATTTATTTGATTTTTTGTGAATTCTATTGATTTCATTGGATTAATGGTCATGTTGTAAACACTAATTAACGTTTATTTATGATTTTTTATCAATTTTCCCTAACAATATAAAAGAGTGTCTACTATTAGTTCTTGGAAATGTAAAAACCTAATAGATGACATGAATCTTATCTTTTAGTTTTGCAATACATATACTAAAGATATTTTGTAGTTTATCCTACTGTAAATATCATCACTATTCTCTGAAAATATAATTCTATTAACAAACTAACAACTTAGAACTACTGTACCGAAAAATGGACATGGTGTCTAATATTAGACTTGTACTGGTCTAAAAATCGATTGCTTTAGTTTTTAGCAGTAAAGAGAAGAAAAAGGAGTGCTGAGAAAAGAAAGAAGAAAAAAGAAGAGGCAAGAGAAGCATGGAGACTAAAGACTGAAAATAAATTTGCTAGGAAAAAAATATGAAAAATAAAAATAAAAGGAAAGATGGTCTCAGCATGGAAGAAGAATGGATAGAATCTGGAGACAACATGGATTTCTGATGTATGTAGTTATTATGATGAAATAAATGAAATCTTTTGAAAAACGGCAAATAAAGACCTAATAATATGAAAAATGTAAAATGTAATTTAATGTTCTATGTCAACTATTAGTTCATATTGGTGTCTACTATTAGTGATGTTCGTTTATTGTGATGTCATCTATTAGTTCTTTTGACTAAGTTTACAAAAAGACCAATAATATTTTATTTTATTGTTTTGTCAGAGAATAATTATAACTGTTTTATTTTGGAAGAGTTACTGAAGACATGGAAGAAGTTATCAATCCTTTAGATTCATAAATATATATTTTATAACATTCAAATGTTTCATGTTTCCTTAAAGTGTCTGCCATTAGGTCTCTATAATATGTATGTCAATTCAATGTTAGCTTCGGACGGGTTTTACTTAACGCGACCAAATTACGAGGGCGGGATGATAAGTAACTAGCCTGTGCTATTTAAAAAGTTAAAATTAAAAAAATATGTATGTAATATTTTTGTTGTTGTTCTTGTTATGGCGCTCGGCTTTACCATGGCCAGTGTCAAGTAAAGTATTGGCGGGAAAAAATATTTTTTCGTAAAAATTTACAAAATTTTCAAGTCATTTTTCCAGATTATCGTCAAGTCGAAAGTCTAGTCAAAGTCTAAAAAGTAGTCGGTAAAGTCAACGAGTCAAGTCAGTTGTTTTAGTAAAGTGGTAGACCCTTTACTAAAACTTTCGATGGAGTTTTGGAGGGAACACAAAATGGCACGTTTCTTAAAGTTGTATCACTTGCCCACACTTGTGCACGACAACGAATATTTAATGGTTAATATTCTACCAACATTACACATTAAAAACCGAAATAACACAATTTTAGGAAATTAAATACAAAGACACAACGTCACTCTTTCGTATTCCCGGCAAAACTCTCATGTAATATTTTAATTCGTGTCTCTAGCCACCTGTGTTCTAAATTTGAATTTGGTGGCGTGAAAATTTTATTGATTTTTCGTTATTTGAAAATATATTTCGGCGACTGTTTTGAATATGGATAAAATCGAACAAAGAGCGGTTATAAAGTTTCTTCATATGAAGGGTATGAAGGGGAAAGATATTTATGAAGAGTTAAGGGATGTTTTGGGTGAATGTACTTCTTCTTATGCCACGGTAAAAAACTGGGTGGCTGAGTTTAAGCGCGGTCGTACATATTGTGTCCAAGATGAAGCCCGCCCCGGACGTCCAAAAAGCGTCACGACTTCGGAAATGGTCGTGAAAATACATGATATAGTTTTAGCAGATCGACGACTGAAATTATCTGAAATAGCTGACACTATAGGTATGTCAAAAGAACGGGTACATACTATCCTTAGTGAGGAATTAAATATGAAAAAGCTATCGGCCCGTTGGGTGCCGCGATTGCTTACGCTGCACGATCAAAAAAGGATTCGGGTGCAAAATTCCAAAGAATGTCTGAGCCGTTTTCTAAGTAACAAGGCCGATTTTGTACGTCGATTTGTAACAACAGCGAAACATGGGTTCATTATTATACGCCAGAGTCAAAAGTTCGATCGAAACAGTGGACTGAATCAGGATGCCCGGCTACAAAGAAAGCCATGACAGTAAAGCCGGCTGGAAAAGTGATGGCTTCAGTCATAGACATAAATATTACTTCAGTTTTTTGGGATGCAAATGGAATCTTGATGATAGATTACCTTCCTAAAGGTCAAACTATTAATGGAGAATACTACGCTAATCTTCTAGATAAGCTCCATCAATGTATTTAACAAAAACGACCCGGATTGGCGAAAAAAAAATCATCTTTCACCAAGACAACGCTAGAGTTCACACATGTGTTAAAGCTATGGCAAAAATCAATGAATTAAGATATGATTTGCTGCCCCACCCACCTTATTCGCCTGATCTAGTGCCATCAGACTTCCATTTATTCACTAAGCTCAAAACTTTTTTGAGAGGACAGAAATTTTCCACAAATGATGAAGTCATAGCCGCTGTAGAGGAGTATTTTGCAGGACTCGAAAGAAATCATTTTATGGAAGGTATTACTGCTTTAGAAAGGCGATGGAGTAAGTGCATAGAGGTTCACGGAGACTATATCGAAAAATAAAATTAATTTTATCACGGAAAGTTAAGTGTTTTATTATAAGGCTAGTTACTTATCATCCCGCCCTTGTACTTAGGTCCGCCATCTGCCTAGAAATCAACTTCTCTGATAGTACAATGTATAAATTCGGGTCTCACCAAAGTCAAATTATGATTAATCAACAGCCAAAAGTAGTGAGTGTTCATGTTATCAACATGATATACAGGTCAAGGAGGTGATAGCGGAGGTCACGTTGTGAGAGTTGACTCGGACAGCTGATTAGAACATCCTGTAACTTTGCTCGGAGACGAGAGTTGATAAAAGGTGTTTATTTTCGATAATTAATTAATTATTATTTGTGTTTGTTGTTATGGAGACATCTACGGCATAAAGAGCGATTGTCTGGGTTCCTAGGGCCTCTAGAGTCTCTAGGCATTGTTTCACAACCTGTGAGTCACGTACCCTGTGAGGTCGCAAAGCTTTTGTTAGTGGCCAGAATATCGCCAAAACAATTTCATGAAAAAATTATAAAGATTATATTATGAGGAGAATTTTAACAAAAATATATTATAAAGTTGATGATTGATGAGAGATTTCTCCGGGATAAAAGTATCTTAAGTTATTTGACCTAGATTAAATGCAAACTACTAGTTGATATAACATGAATAGTAGACAATTAGTAGGTAGTCATCTAATAGCTAAGTTCCTATTAAATGTCATTATTTCTAGATAATTGTAAAGGTAGAGATAACCTCTACGACATTCAGCCTTAAACAAACCGGCTTGTTATATTACTGCTGTTACATCATTAGGCCTGTTATACACGGTTGTAATTACTTAATTCTGTAATTCCATACTAATATTAGGGTAGACTGGGTACGGATGTGACAATTTTGGTTTGGAGGCCAATAATTTTGTTAGTTTAACAGTTAGCTGGGAAAATTTTGTCACAAACCATAGTTTATTTATTTGGCTACATAAAAACATTATATCATGCCAAAATACGATGTATTAGTCACGGAATCAAATTTAAACGAAAGATGGAACTTGTCACAACCGACCACAACCCAAGGTCGATTGTGACAGTGGTTGGGGTCAGTGGTGACATCTACAAAAAATTGTTGATATAATTTTTATTTCAATAAAATTGTACCATAAAACACCATAAACATTATTGTAAACAAATTCATCGAGCGTATCACAACATATTCTATTTTGAAACCTATTTATCGACCAAAACAACGACATTCGATTAATTTGATGAATTTCGCCGTTCTCTGTAAATAAGTTCTACATTTGGCTTTTTCGTAAGTATTTTCGTATTGACTGATAATATTTTGCGCTCGTTTGGCCTTTTGTAAGCGTTTTTAGGACATCTAAGAAAAAAGATAGGATAAATGTATGTCACAACCGTACGCATAAGATTTGTCACAACCGTACCCAACACAGAATTTCAATTATTAAACAATCGCCACGAATCGGCTAAACGATTTACGTAACAAATAATCACTCGCAGTTAACAACTAATGATCAACTTATCATAAGAAAATAAGCGACGTACCTATGTCGCTTATTTTTATTTAAATAACCTTATTTGTATACAAAAAATAGTAAACATAAAAATAAACCAAGCGATAATACCTACTTTTGACTGTTAAAAAGCAATGTAGGCCCCTAATAACGTTATCGTCAAGTGCTGGCAAAAGCAATGCAGTTTTGCTAGGAGAAGCATTCAGACTTGCAAGACCTTTCTCTCTTAGTACCCATCTCCATATTCCGTATAGTTTCGCTGTTATGACGACTGTCACAACCGTAACCTGGCACAAACGTACCCAGTCTACCCTATATATGCGAAAGTGTATATTTCTGGAGATTCTTCGAATACCGGTAAAGGACATAGGATTCTTTTATCTCGAAAAATGTACGGTTCCCGCGCGATAAACTAATTTTGGTGCAATGGAGTTGCGGTTATCTAGATTCTAGTCATAATGCCACTCACATCGATTTCGGTTCGATTTTGGCCGGATAAAGATAGGCCGGATAGAGACCTGCAGCAGGCGCTCTTCAGAGTGAAGAGCCACGCACTTCGGTACGCTGAAGTGGAACTGGGCTGGTCACGTAGCTCGTACAACAGACGATCGACGACGATCTCCGTTTAGTTGCGGGTCCATGTTGGATGCGAGTAGCAGGAGATCGGTCATCTTGGCGTTCATTGAGAGAGGCCTATGTCCAGCAGTGGACGAATATATACTGATATGATGATGATGAATTAATATTCGTCTCTAAGTACGACAGTAAGTGGAATCAAGGTACTGACTACTGCTCTCATTTTATTTCTCAATATTTGATAACAGTGTAAACAGTGCTTAACATCTTTAATAGCGGTTCATTCAATACTCAGTGTGTAGTCGTGATATTAAACGGTCGTGCTACTTATATTTTTTCCTATTACTACCTAACTACTAGGAATAGTTTCTTGTGTCTACTACTACTACTACTGCATTACTATTACGATGTATAAGCCCCTATTTCACCTGTCGGTGGCTCTCCTCAACTCGTACGTGCTGTGGTACGACCAAAAGTATGTGGAACTACCTTTCCCCACCAAGGAGATGGGGGAAATGCCTTTCAAGGGGCGCTCCGTGTTCCTCACCATATGGTGTTTGGTGAGTATTCCTTCTCTAATCTCTCAACTCAATGCGAAGTAGACTTACTAATTACTATAGACTGTAGAGCAGTGTTCCGCAAACTTTTTGTGTTCAAGGTGCAGCTAGAAAAATAACATTTTTTGAAGGTACACCACTGATTGATCAGCGTGTACGGGGGACGGGGATGATCTGTGTCCTATTCCCATTCCTTTCGTCGATCGTCCAAAAATGTTGCCTTTTATGGTTCTTATATACTAGACTAGAAATAATATGTAGGTAAAAAGTTATATTCAGTGGCAGCTGTGGCACACCAATTAATGACCACGGTACACCAGTGTACCGCAGCACACTTTTTGCGGAACATTGCTATATAGAGTATAGAGTATACAAGGTGTAACAAACATAGTGATAATATCCCGCATAATAATTTATATGGAATAGCGCGGAAACCGTAATTTTTTTCAGCAAAAAAGTAAAGTGCCCTTTCCCGTGACCTACTCTATTTCTGGGCCAAATTACATAAAAATCGGTCCAGTAATTCGTGAGATTAGCATGTTCAATCCAACAAAAAACCAACTCTTCAGCTAACCTAGAGTAGTACAAGTACAGTAGACCCTCGTTACTCCGACTTGAAACGTTTTGCATGACTGTTTCCGAATTTGTCGGATTATACAGTACTGCCTAGATTTTTATACATTACAAATCAAAATTATAAGGTTTTATCTAATTTAAAAATCATTTTCCTAAAGCTAGGTAAGTACTCATTAGTGTGGTGTAACCGTAACCGTTGCTGTCTTGTAACAAAATATATAGTATCTGAGCAAAACCGCGGACAGACAGACGGTCAGACCGAAACTATAAGGGGGTAATCTACGCGGTTCGATTACCTTCGAACCACGTGCACCGGTTACAGGTCGCTAATGAGTATCCACCTTAAAGTGGCCGGAAGTACAAAGCTTTTATATTTGATCGAAGGGAATAAACTTCCAATTTTTAACCGACTTCCAAAAAACGAGGAGGTTATATGTTCGGCTGTGGATATTTTTTTTTTAATTTTTTTTTTTTTTTAATTTTTTTTTTTTTTGTATGTTCAACGATTACTCCGCCGTTTGTGAACCGATTTTCGAAATTTTTGCTTTGTTGTATTTGGTTTTACTCCAATTTGGTACCATGTTCACAAAGTGGTGACCTGATGATGGGATCCAGGAGTAATCGAGGGAACTCCTCGAAATTTATATGGAAACATATGGTGATTTTGGTTTTATGTGAAGTGTACTAAGAATATGCTACCAAAAAGTCAAATATTGGGTCAAGGTATACCATGGTTTCGAAGATGCTGAGAGAACTCCTGACTTCTTATAGATACACGTTTGGGAGTTTCGGCGTTGTTTTAAGAACAGAAAGCATATGCTACTATGCAATTAATATTCATCATCATAATCATAATCATCATCATCGTCATCATCATCATTACCACGTCGTGTTACGGTCACCAATGTCTCATGGCACAGAATAGATAGTAGTACTGCAAGGCATAGGTATGGATATACTAACTCGTAATAATAATTATGTATTGTTACATAACAACACCTGTTTGTTTAATACACGGCGGTCGGCGCTACAGAGGCGACGGTGTCGCGCGGGCGGCGCGTGGCGGCAAACGAGAGATCGAATATTTTACTACTTTATATTATACAGATCGAATACTTTACTAACTACTGTTCACTTCACTGATAATATATTATTTTGTGAGTGTGAGTTGTGACTCTTAATGTAAAGAAAAGACGTCATACGCCTAAAACTGGTCTTATGGTTCTGTAGGGTTACCCTGGGACGTTAATCCCTCTGGCGTAATATCAATTAGGACAACCAGTGAGTGTGAGCGAGAAGAAAAAGTTTATTGTAGCGAATTAGTTATATCAAATGCCGTCGAGTAAGCGATACCGCGATGCAGATGCTTAACAACGACATCTGTTGTTGAATTGCGGAACTAAATTTTCTTAGAAAATATAAAGTTTACAAATCTCAACACTTAACAAATTGTAATAAAATACGTAAAATATACGCGAAGGTTTACGTACTAGTGTAACTAAAAAGAGTGAAATTATTATTATTTTTAACAAAAAATTAAAACCGACTTCCAAGGTAAAAACAATAATAACATTAATATGAACTAAAAAGTATTAAATAATTTTTACTATCTAATAGTGCCTTTTTCCGAATTCGGCTAAACCTCAACTATTTCTGTACTCAATCTTCATAATTTTGAAGTCGGTGCCAGTTCCAAAAGTTTCAAATATTCTGTCAGAGGACTGAAGATTCAGCTATCTGGTACCGACTTCAAAATAATGAAGATTGAGTACAGAAATAGTTGAGGTTTAGCCGAATTCGGAAAAAGGCACTATTAGATAGTAAAAATTATTTAATACTTTTTAGTTCATATTAATGTTATTATTGTTTTTACCTTGGAAGTCGGTTTTAATTTTTTGTTAAAAATAATAATAATGTTTTACTTGTGTATTGGCCAAAATAATGTTTATGTACCTAAATTAACCAGAGGCCGGCCGACCGGCCAGAGGCCGGTTTAGCGAGGGTCTACTGTAAAGATGTATCAGTGGTCTTGTGCTTGCGTTGCCGTTGCGTTTGTATTTTAACACGTTGTTATTAGCTTGGGCTGTATGTATGTAATGGAATCTTTGAGCACGATTTTCACCTATCTCCAGTAAGTAGATAATTAATTCATTCGAAACGTTGCATACGTATTAATACCCAATGGGCAATTACAATGCAATAATTTGTTAAAAAAGCGTGTTCTTCAGTTTTATTTTTTAAACTAAGTAAATATTATTTATTTTGTTACAGTTACTACAAACGGTGTACCATTACGTGTCGTTTCTGTGCGACTTCCTGGCGGAGAACTCGCGAAAACGTCATGTGCTGCACAAGATCAGAGACGCCATGTTCGCCGTCGCGTTCCCCTTGGCCATCTTCGTGGCTGCGACATTCTGGAGCATCTACCTGGTGGACAGGGAGCTCATCTTCCCGGAAACCTTGGACAACATCTTCCCGCCGTTTTTCAACCACATCATGCACACCGCCGTAGCGGTTTTCATTGTTATCGACCTGTTCATCGCGTACAGGGAGTACCCGACGAGATCGATCGGATTCGGTCTCTTCATAAGCATATTCCTTGCGTACCTGGTGTGGACCCTCTACATCTTCGTCACCTGCAAAGCCTGGGTCTACCCCGTATTTGACCACTTCACCTGGCCGCAGAGGATCCTGTTCATAGCCTTCAGCTTCGCGACAGGAGCGAGCTTCTACATCGCCGGCGAAAAGGTCAACAGTCTGGTGTGCCCGAAACGGACCAAACAGAAAAATGTTATGAAGAATGGAAAATCAAAACACTCGTAGCAATGTAAAAAACCCTAATTAAAATCTTTAAGTTTTTTAATGTAATTTTTTGTTGTTTGTACGTAAATATACACTCCGTGTCCGTTTTTGTTGTTTAATCATAATTTATATTTTTATTGTGTGATAAAAACATCACTGTGATATATAGGTACATAATAACAATAACATATTTTCGAAACCGTACCAGCCACTTTATACTTTATAGGGACTGGAATATCTAATCTTAAGTTTACACTTAAGGTGCAGTGGTTGTTGCAACTACGCAAAATGGGTTTTTTAAATAACGTTTTTTGTTAAGGAAATGTCATTATTTAAGTATAAAAAAGTACCGTTTTAAATTTGAGAAACTTTCCTATACGCAAAGGTATATCAGTACACAATTTGAAAAACTCTGCTCGATAGAAAAAAATCTCAAAGATGACTCTTATAATGCTGTTTTTCATAATTAAATCATTTTATGGCTAAATTACACACTTTCTAGAAAAAACAAAAAATGTAGCACATTTGTCATGACCTAACCTAAACGATTTGATATATTTGATTTGTGTAATACTAAAAACAAAAGCTTTTTCGCCTATTTCCTATTATCAAGGCAATCGGCGAGCGCGTAACCGCCACTGTACAAGGCGCGCTGATATGAATGTTATTATAATGTCCTTTACGTCGATATTCGTACTGACAGACATCGACCTGCTAATTTTCGGGACAACTGGGCCTTAAGATTATGGTGTTACTCGTACCACCGACTTTTCACTCTTTATTTAACACTCATAGCGGGCTTACATTATTCCAACCCAATAATCCAATCGGGCTTGATTACTGCTGGAATAATTTAAACGGGCACTGAAATGTAACCCATGACCACATTATTCCAGACGCAAACCAGGAAACAAGGTGAAACAAAAAATTAGGTTACCTACGTGGTTAAGCCGACTGCGGACGGTAATAAGTATTTAACTTATCTGTCTATGTATACTCTATGTATACCTTGTTACTTATAGCACAATGTGCCACTACACACTTCAACTTACAGATGTTATCCATTATTCTACATTAAACATTTAACTAAACTAAAAACCAGGCCTTTGCATCCGTCGTCGTTCGTCGGATGATTTATATACAGTACTAGCTGTCCCGGCAAACGTTTCTTTGCCATATTATATAAAGTATATCGCCCGTATTATTTTATTGAATTAGTGACTAAATAAGTATGTCACCATGGCAACGTCCATCGCTATCCCGTGACCCGCGTCGCATAAACAATGGTCGCTCTTTATAGACAAATAATTTGCAATAAAATAAAATTGCGACTATAATTAAAAATCTAAGCTATCCTATCTCTCAAGTTGGAAAAAAGCACACATTTAAAAAAAAACATTAAAATCGGTTAAGTAGTTTAGGAATCCATCGCGGACAAACATCGTGACAGGAGATTTATATATATTAGATTTTCAGGGCGAAGTAACCAGTCCTCATTTATACTGTAGTGCCTGGGACAAGATTTAAATGACCGTATGGTTGCCGAAGCACATACGACTCTCGCAACATAGTCGGCCTAGTCCAGAGGAAAAAACTAGTCAATACGTCTGGGACCAACTATGTGCGGGTTTCCTCACGATGTTTTCCTTCACCGCGCCGTACGAGCGTCCGTATTATGTACTTGAGGTCAGAAAATGTCTCATTGGTACACGCCTCCACCCGGGATCGAACCTGCACCCTCTACGAGTGCGAATCAAAGGTCTACCCATTAGGCCACGGACGCTTCTTTTTAGGGTTCCGTACCCAAAGTGTAAAAACGAGACCCTATTACTGAGACTACGATGTCTGTCTGTCTGTCCGTCTATCCGTCTGTCTCCAGGCTGTAACTCAAGAACGGTAATAGCTAGAGGGTTGAAATTTTCACAGATTATGTATTTCTGTTGCCGCTATAACTACATAATATACAAAAACAAAATAAATTAAATATTTTAGGGGGACTCCCATACAACAAACGTGATTTTTCAAACATTTTTTGCTCGGTATTAATGATGACAACATTAATTATGTGTACATTAATAATTCGTAATAATATTTAAATAAAATAAAAATTTAAGGGGGGCTCCCATACAAAAAAAACACACTTTTTGGCCTATTTTTGCTCTATATTAACGGTACGAAACCTTTCGTGCGCGAGTCCGACTCGTACTTGGCCGATTTTATTATTCCATTTAACTACACGACTGAAAAAACAACTAATTTTTAACTTTATATTGGAAAATTATCATCTAAAGGCCGGTCGATTAATAGAAGCTATAGCTAAAAAATCTGGATGAGTTTATTATTATTTCACCAATTTATCATCATCAACCTGCGTGCAGCTTTGAGCGTTATACGAAGGCTTTCTATTTTTCAACGAATTAAAAAAATATAAGTATGTTCGGCTGTATGTAACAGGATATAACAAAACTTAATGATAAATACTTTAGGGTAACTCAATGGGGTAACTAAATGATAATACTATAGACTGTAGAGCATTGATTCCCAAAGTGGTCCAGCTGGACCCCATGGGGTCCACGGGAGCCCGATAGGGGTCTACGCTTGCGTGGAAAAAAAATGGGGGTCCACGAGTCGTTAACGGGGGTCTATAAAAATCAGATGACCCGATTTGACTTCTCAAACAAGAAAATATTTTCAGAAGTGAAGGTTATTGGTTCCTTGTACTGTGACTTGTGACTTTGTGAGTCAAACTTAGAAATACAAAAAAGTACAAAACTACTGTTACTAGGTACTGTTGGATGAATACGCTTTTTAGACCGGCCTTGAACGGGGGGAGGACTAGCTGAGGGGTCCACCGAATCCAGCAAAATGTTTAAAGTGGTCTATGAGAAAAAAAAGTTTGGAAAGAACCTCTGCTATAGAGTCTATAGAGCCGCTATCCCCACCCGCGGCCCGCCGGGACTTTATTTGTGGCCCGCGTGATGTTATACAATTTTGAAATTCACGCCCACCGGCAAAATAACGTAGTCTACATGATAGTCGTAAATTTTTTTTCACTTTAAAATCGTTAATTTTAAAGAATGTTATTTTTTAACCCTAAAAAAAATTTGTTGCGGCCCGCGACACCTAGACCAAAACATGTTTGTGGCCCGCATGAAAAAAAGGTTGGGGACCACTGCTATAGAGTATAGATAGGTAGTTGTGTAGAGACAAGAGTTCACTGTGAAAGTTGCTGCGCTGAAAAAAACAATATTTTTAGGGTTCCGTTATCCGTACCCAAAGGGTAAAAAAGGAACCCTATTACTAAGACTTCGTTGTCTGTCCGTCTGTCCGTCTGTCCGTCTGTCCGTCTGTCCGTCTGTCTGTCTGTCTGTCTGTCTGTCTGTCTGTCTGTTTGTCTGTCGCCAGGCTGTATCTCAAGAACCACTATAACTAGACTTCTGAAATTTTCACAGATTTTGTATATCTGTTGGCGCTATAACAACAAATACTAAAAACAAAATAAATTAACTATTTAAAGGGGCTCCCATACAACAAACGTGATTTTTCAAACATTTTTTGCTCGGTATCAATGATGACAACAAGTAGACACTTGAAATTTTCACAAAATCCTTAGTCATATGTATACTTAAATAATTAATAATAATATTTAAATAAAATAAAATTTTAAGGGGTCTCCCATACAAAAAATCACAAGTTTTGGGCTATTTTTGCTCTATAACGGTACGGAACCTTTCATGCGCGAGTCCGACTCGCACTTGGCCGATTATTTTTATATTCACGTATGGGCAATCATCGCAACGCCCTAGCTTTTTCAGCTTAAAAAAGTTACTTTTTCAGCACTGTTACTTTCACAGCGAACTTTATATATACAAATAAAGCCCGTCACAGACCTAGCTATAATATATATATTAATATATTTATAGCTGGGCATATTACTATATATTTTCTATACTAATTTTCGCGTAACCGCACACTCAGCTATAATATATATTTCTGTCACATGCGGATTTAGTGTAGAAAATATCCCACCAAAAACATACCTGTTAAAATGGGGCCAAGTTCCTATCAGCAAATTTTTGGTCTAAAAAAAGAGTTGAAATCCAATCCAATGCCAAGTTTAGATGCACTTCATCGATTGTTATCATTTTCATCAATAGCCTGATCCATAATACTTCTAAATTTGAACGTGGCAGGTTAATTTAATTATATTATCTTATTTTACAATTAATCCAGAGTTACCTACGTAAAGCACGAAAACCTGCCAAGTTCAAATTTAGAAGTATTATGGATCAGGCTGTTGATGAAAATGATAACAATCGATGAAGTGCATCTAAACTTGGCATTGGATTGGATTTCAACTCTTTTTTTAGACCAAAAATTTGCTGATAGGAACTTGGCCCCATTTTAACAGGTATCTTTTTGGTGGGATTTCAGTCCTTTTTTTCAAGAAATTATACTTACCTATTTTTTTTTGTGCCACACCCGACTTAAACAATACCTTCGATATATGGCGCTAGTTGTAAACTATCAATAGAAGCGAAATTTTCAAGTAAACAGTATTATACTGGCGTATAAGAATTAGTATATAGTTCGTACAGGAGCCGATTCACGCTTGACCGATTTCTTCTTAATTTTTTTATTAATCTACATATTATAACACACGACCTGAGTGTCAAATTTCATTACGTTAGGAAAATTGGAAGTGGTATCTAAAATTCGTAGATGAACCGATTCACGCTTGACCGATTTCTCAAATTTCTCAAATTTTTTTAATCTACTTATTACACACGACCTGCGTGCCAAAGTTCATAATGCTAGGACAACCAGAAGTGGCCTCTAAGGTTTGTAGGTGAACCGACTCACGCTTGACCGATTTCTTAAATTTCTCAATTTTTTGTTAATCTACTTATAACACACGACCTGTGTGCCAAATTTCATAACGCTAGGACAATCGGAAGTGGCCTCTCAGGTTTGTAGGTGAACCGACTCACGCTTGACCGATTTCTTAAATTTCTCAATTTTTTGTTAATCTACATATAACACACGACCTGTGTGCCAAATTTCATAGCGCTAGGACAATTGGAAGTGGCCTAGAGGTTTTGATTACCGGTCAGTGAGTGAGTGAGTGAGTGAGTCAGTGCCAAAATTAGCTATTGTTACGGATACAGACACGTGGTGCCATCTAGCGTCGGACCAGCGAACCTACCAAGGGAACACAGGCAACGTAAATCCCCTACTCGCTACTAGATGACGCTAGGTGTATGTACCTACGAGTACTTTCTAGAAATATCTGATACTTGTTTACGCATATCGGGTTTATTCTGGGATGTTCCGGAATTTTCTGAGATTCGATCCGGCCCGTATAAATAGTCGCAGACTGTCCGGCCGGCAATTCAGTTTTATCTGAGCGTTCTTCGAGGCGACTTCGGAGCGAGAACAAGTGATCAATAGTGAGTGATTGTGATTGTGATAGTGACTCGGCTACGACCTAGGACAGTGATAGTGCTCAGTGATTTGGATCTAGTGCTTAGTGTTTGGACTCAGTGATTAGTGTGAGCTAGTGTTTGTGAATAAAGTCTTCAAGAGAGTCACCAGGTCTTTCTTTCCGAATCTTCGAACCCCTAGCACGTAACACTATTTTCACAGGGAGATATTTCAGGATCTACTGAAGCTATATCTACGAAATTTGGTATACTGCGTAAGTACTAGCATATAATTACGTAGGTATAATTTTATCTTTGTACTCGCAATAGGCACTGAGCTACAGGGGGGTCAAAAGTGCGTCGAAACGGTTCGTGTAAATAGTGCACGGCATGTGCGCGGCCTGCTGGAACTTGGCCGCGCACTCCGTGCGCTTTGATGCCTAGCTATAAATATATTAATATATATTATAGCTAAGTCTGTGACGGGCTTTAGGGGATAACTTTTCAATACACGCCCTGAAATATTATCACTTAGTTTTGTTACACCCTGAATTATTTTATATTTTTTCACAACATGAGTATCTTGGTGAGCGTGTGCCTGGTCTCGGGCATCTGTTTCCCGCCGTGCATCGTAGGCATCCTCGGGGCGTAGGCAGCCCGCTCGTAGCAGACGTTCCTGTGCACCAGGGTGGTGAGCTGCAGGATGTCCAGGGTCTGGTGGTGCTGCTCCACCACGTCACACAGCTCCTGGATCATGAAGGAGCCGGCGATGTTTCTGTACGATACGTAATCTGTACAAAAATAACAGTACTATATTCTAAGGGGCTGTTTCACCACTTCCTGATATTATGTACCGGATAGTCTATCCACAACTTATTCTACAGGTTCTCCATACTTTAGCTGTCGAGTTTAGTTGTGGATAGCGTATCCGGCACTTATCAGGAAATGTTAAAACTGGTAAAACAGGCCCTAAATCAATTAAGTAAAGAAAAGATATTAGATATAATTAACAAAATTAATATGTGCTATCAGAGCAATTAATTTTTCATATGCATTCGGGGTACCTACGTAATTTGGTTAAGTTTTGTCAAACCCAGACAACACAGATCACGAGTAAGATTGACTAATATCAGAAACTGACCAAAATACGAAGGTCGGCCATTTGCCTATAAACCAATTTCGCTGAATGATGGTACGAAAAGTTTATATTATGACTAGCTATCCCGGCAAACGTTGCTTTGCCATAATATAAACTTATAAAGTATCTACCTATTTCACCCGTATTATTTTATTGAAATGACTAAATAAGTATGTCGCCATGGCAACGTCCAACGCTATCTCGTCGCACAAACAATGGCCGCCGTCAGTCTCAGGTTGTAATAATTTACTATTATTTATTGAACAAATGCACTTATCAATATATAAAGTACCCAGTAGCCGATTCTCGGACCTACTGAATATGCATATAAAATTTGTAACACGTGTGATGTCGCTTGTACTGAAGGTATTCTATAAGTAAGTATAAGGAAATAATTGCCATCTTCAAAATAATTAATGATTAATCCTTTTTATTAAGTAAATGTATGGATATATTTGACAACAAAACATTTTCCGTTACGAAGTTAAGTAATCATTAAGGGCTGGTTTACACGTAGATAAGTAGTAACTAAATTTTAACTTAATTTGAAGTGCCTGCCCGAAATGTGTCAATTGACAAGCCCCGCCTGCCAACCTTACAGAAAATAGTCAAAATTCTAATTTCCTTGTTTAGTACTTAACTAAATTTTAACTTACTACTTGCTACTAAATTTTGTGTTTACATGCAATAAGTAACTTAAAATTAAGTTAAAACTAAGTTAACTACTTATATTCTTAATACGTGTACTTAAACCAGCCATAAATATCGGCTGGTGCGGCAGTATCAATAAAATAAACATAAAATACCTTCTACACTGGAGGTGAGTACTAAGAAATCGGCGAAACTGGATATTGTGATGGCCGCTCTACCGTCCAGTGCCAGCCGTCGCCCCGAGTCGTGGTGTTTACCTCTGCACGCCTGCTGCAAAAATTGTAATTAATAGAACTTATCAAAACAAAAAACAAAAAATTCACACGTCAACACCTCCTTTTCAGGGTTCCGTAGTTAACAAGGTCTGTCTGTCTGTCCGCGGTTTTGCTCAGAGACTATAGGGCCTACAAAGCCGTAATTTGGCATGAATGCACATAGGTAAATTCTTGATGCCGACAAAATGGTTTATAAAATCTTTTAAAAATGGGCATGATTTTTTTGGCGTCCACCCCACCGTGTGGGGTGTCGTTAGATAGTTTTTTTTTAATATGAAGTTTTAAAGTGGAAAAAATAGTCCAGTGTCCCCCGTTATACCAGCTAAAGTCTAAAGTCTAAACGGTTGCTTCTAGAAATGTGAAAAATTCACGGGAGTAGGAAATGTACTGAATTTAAAAGATATACTATCACGGCTAAGAAGGCCTCATAAGTTTTTCAGTAAAAGTCGATCAACTAAACCAAATGTATTCGGCGAAGTATAAAGGAACTTTTGTTTCAAATTCCTTTGAACGCGGAACATAACTGAGATGATGTTGTTAGTAGTGTAAAACATGTTATAAATGTATTTACTGTATATGTAAATGTAATTGACTATACTTACAAAAATTATCAAAAACTACCGGTACTACGGAACCCTATTAATATAGCGCGTGGCCCGACACGCACTTAGCCGGTTTTTTTTTTGTAGCATCACGAACAGTGGTGCCAGTTGCCGGTTTCTGAATTTATTTCACAGGAGTTTATCTTTCAGCATTATAATTAAATATTATTTGCAATCAAAAGCATTGGTGAATAAATAATTATTGTCAAAACAACTAAGAAACTAATTAATAGTTGGTATGACGAACAGCGCTGCTGCGATTCTACGCCTACACGAACGCCAAGTTTCACTAGCCTGGATGAAGAAGATCTTGGGTTTGCCGAGCAAGCTGGGGTGTCCGGTGGCCAGGAGCGACATGAGGTCCTGCAGCTGGTAGCGTCTGTCGGCCGCGTACAGCTCTCCACCCTGGTCGCCGTGAGTCAGCACCGCGAAGCACAGGCATGAGGTGCTCGTGTGGTCCTCCTTGCTTACTGTAAAGATGGGTATAGGGTCCAGTTGCTTCATGTCTTATAGTTTCCATGTCTTATAAACCCGGGCGCGCACTAGCGGCCAGGCCGCGGCGGCTAGGTCGCATCGAAAGTATGGTGTGGCCGCTGACCGAGGTGCGGCCAGGTGCGCGTGGTCTATGGCGGTTTCATACTAAGGTATTTATATCGATGGCCGCCGCGACCTGGCCGCTAGTGCGCGCCCGGGCTTAGGCTCAGTGTGCATCTAGATTGTGTTGAAAGTCTCAAAACAGCTTAAAAATTGACTTTGTATATATGTGACTATGCATTAATTACGCCAAAGAAGAGCCAGGATAGACAGATAAATAGGAGTTCATGATTACTAGATCTTTTTAATTAGCAAGAGGCTTCAAGCTTAAATTAAGTAATAAAGAAGCTAAAGACAATCTCACTGTTACTCATGGTGTCCATTATTTCGTCGTATTTGAGGTTGTTGTTGACGTGGGTCTCGTAGTTCAACTTCTGGAACACGCTGGACAGCCGACGGACGTCCTCCTCCGTCCCGTTGCGAACAGGAGGGGCGGAGTTCCTGGCGATTACAGTCAGCTTGGATTTGTTGTATTACGAGGCCCGAAGCCTCGTAATGGGCGGCCTTGCCCATTACGAGGCTTCGGGAGAAAAGTCTTTGCGAGGCGCTTTGGCTGTCTGTCCGCCACCACCGACGCCGGGACCTCGCTGCCAAAAATTTTAACAAAATGCCACTTTATAACCTTTTGTTTGGTTTTGCCCCGGGCGATTACCCTATTCGCCACCCGCTAAGGCCGCCACTGTTTGCTGACCTTTCACAAAAAAGCACTTGGTCTTCGCTCTATAGGACGTCCCTTCGGCCGGACATCGTTATTTTTGCCGGACTCGACGTCAGAGGTCTATGCCCAGCTCTATCCAGACGCCTACCCACTACCCAGACGCCTGGCAATATCATCCTTACCTCCATACTGTGCCTCCATACTAATATTATAAATGCGAAAGTGTGTCTGTCCGTCTGTCTGTTTGTCTGTCTGTCTGACAGTCTGTCTGTCTGTCTGTTACCTGTTCACGCCCAAACCGCTGAACCGATTATGCTGAAATTTGGCATGGAGATACTTTAAGCTTAAGTAAGTAAAAAAATTTACGGTTCCCGCGTGATAAGCGTCTTTTGGCGCAACGAAGTTGCGGGCATCATCTAGTAACTCATAACGGTCACGTCAGAGTCTAGCACACGCAAAGAAATTCATCTCATACCTATTACTGGGCTAAGTGACCTGTACTGTATAAATGTAAATATATTATGCGTTAGGTTATAAATTATAATTAATTCTTATTAAGAAAAGCTTACCTAAAATATTTTGTTTTCTCATATTCTTTGTGGTTGAATATATACAAGTGCTTAGTTCCTGACGTATCGTAGTAGAGCAACTCTTTACCATCGCTATTTCTGTCACCCGGGGCCATGCCCGGGGCGCTATGCCTGCAAAAGATATCAAATGATTTTAATTAAAACTTTATTATAATAATTATGAACTAAAAACTAAAAAGTATTAAATAATTTTCCTCTCTAAATGTGCCTTTTTCCGAATTCAGCTAAACCTCAACTATTTCTGTACTCAACCTTCATCATTTTGAAGTCGGTACCAGATATAGCTGAATCTTTATATTTTCTTTGACAGAAAATTTGAAACTTATGGAACTGGCACCGACTTCAAAATTATGAAGGTTGAGTACAGAAATAGTTGAGGTTTAGCTGAATTCGGAAAAAGGCACATTTAGAGAGGAAAATTATTTAATACTTTTTAGTTTTTAGTTCATAATTATTATAAGAATGTTATTATTGCTTTTACCTTGGAAGTCGGTTTTAATTTTTTGTTAAAAATAATAATTTCACTCTTTTTAGTTACCTAGTAGATAAACTATAATTAGTGCCAATTTAAATTGTATAAAAAATAGTTTTATATTGTCTTCACTATATGTCATTGAGGCGCTCTGTCGGCGCTATCGCTTGTCCGAACTCCGATTGTTGTTCATATAGTTTTAGTTACACGATGTATTCATTAGATTTCGCTGAGGTGCTCCTGAATCGCAGTATCGCTTGTTTGTAGGAGTTTTATATAGTTGTATTGGCTGTGTGAAATCAGAAATGTGTCACCATTGGTGTGAGCAGTGAGCATTGAAATTTGAATTGTCAACATTTTGAGTGGTAATTATTGATCTCGTATTGTTATTAGAAATATTAATTAACCCTCCAAGATGACCTACGTCATAGTCCGCGAGTTTATAAGTGGTCGCCGGTGGTAGTGAACTAGTGAGTAGTGAGTTAGTGACCATACCACCCTACGCGTCGAATTACTGCGTTTATTCTACGTATCTTATTACAATTTGTTAAGACTGTTATGAGTCATACCCCCAAGGCCCAAATATCAGGTAGATAAATTTAAATAATACATTAAAAAAATCTAAGTGAACACAACTCGTATGCGTGCTAGGTAATTTAACAATTTAACGCTTCAACTCCCAAGCGGCCGCCAGAACAATGGATTTCCAAGAATCCGCGATCGAAGGATGAGCCGAATCACACCCAGCGGCGCGGCGAGTATATTTTCAGTGTCATAATAATATTATGATAATAATCTTTACCTTCATTATTGTAATACATAGTACTATCGCATGAGAAACTTGGAAAGCCGGCCTCGCGGCCGCCTGCGCCTTTCTCAAGCGATACTATATTGTACTACATTACTGAAGATAAAGTTTAAAATAATATTATGACACTCAAAATGCTCGCATGCCCTGACATTAGAACTTGAATAGGTACGACGCAATGCCGCGATGTTTACGCACACGCCGCGCGGCGCGCGGCGGCGTGCGGCGACGCCGCACCGACCGCCGTGTATAAACAGCCTATATTAATAATTGGTGTTGTTATGTACATAATTATTATTATTGTATCCATACCTATGCCTTGTAAGTTGTACTATTACCTATTTTGTGCCATGAGACATTGGTGACCTTAACACGACGTGTTAATGATGATGATGACGATGATGATGATGATGATGATGATGATGATGAATTTTAATTGCGTGGTAATATAATATGCTTTCTGTTCTTAAAACAGCGCCGAAACTCCCAAACGTGTATCTATAAGGAGTCAGGAGTTCTCTCAGCATCTTCGAAACCATGGTATACCTTGACCCAATATTTGACTTTTTGGTAGCATATTCTTAGTACACTTCACATAAAACTAAAATTACCATATGTTTCCATATAAATTTCGAGGAGTTCCCTCGATTACTCCTGGATCCCATCATCAGGTCACCACTTTTGTGAAAATGGGACCAAATTGGAGTGAAACCTAATACATCAAAACAAAAATTTCGAAAATCGGTTCACAAACGGCGGAGTAATCGTTGAACATACAAAAATAAAAAAAAAAATAAAAAAAATATCCACAGCCGAACATATAACCTCCTCGTTTTTTGGAAGTCGGTTAAAAAAAATACCTATATTATATATGCAGTATGGCTGGCTTAGCTCCCCAGCTACCTGCTAAATGTCAAGGTCATGAAGTCCAAAATGTTCACACATAACGCAATTAAAATTATTATGATATAAAACGTCTAGACTCCAGAGTCTAGACTCGTTTGTGACTAAGCTTCGGGTTACGCTTGCAAACAAAAGAAGGATAAACTGTGCTTATAATTATTAATTAGTGATAAGGTTAATAATGTCATAATTATTATTATCCTTCTACGTCGCGTATACCTCTGAGTATACGCGATAGTTTTTATTAGTAATTAACTTTATAATACTTACGGTGTTGAGCCAATTGAATCTACACTGTCACAATCCATAATTTCAAGTTCCAGTCACTAAAGGCTTGGCAAAAATATAGGTGTTACAATAAAAAATAAACAACTGAATATTTATTATCCACTGGCGAATATTCGAAATTGAAATTAGTTTTACTGCGCTGAGGACATCCGAGTGATAAGATAATGTCCATAAATATCTAGCCGATAATGTTGGTGCCGGTAACTTTTAGCCTGTGCAATATCACTACGGCTTAAAAACTGCAACATGCAGACGTGGGCCGATGTTACCAATGGCACAGCCAATGGCATTTATGAGTTATCCGCCATACTCGGAGAAATTTAATTATGATTAACCTTCAAATAAACGAAGAGTTCGACAGATAATGTATGGCCTATGGGGCTTATGTCAAAATTTTGAATTAATTACATTTAAAAGTAATTTTGGCACTGACTTCCATTTGTTTAATGGAGGTCAGGTTTTTTGTTTGTTACACGCACAGGGCAATATAATACAGGCTGTAACAAAAAACTACCAGTGCTGAAGTTAAGGAACTTTTTAAAACTTTTGTATGGGCATTTCATTATTATTTATAGGTATAATTTCTGTGAAAAATGAATTCATTTTTAAAATTAATGTTATAATTAAAGTCTTGATTAAATTAAAGTTTATTATTAATTTAATTAATGTCTCTCAATGTAGCCTACTGCCTAGGCCCTAGCGCAGATCTAAAATGACCACTTTCCCTTTTGGGTGCTTCTATATATTTTTAAATCAATTTGACATTTTGTGATGATTTCCTGCAAACTTTAATACATTACAAAGAATAAAAAATAAAAATACTGTACATAATATATAAAATATTATAGTATTCATATTTTTTATAATATAACATCATATAGCAACATCAATCTCTAACCCTTTTAACAATTCTTCAATTTCATCAACTTTTTTTTGAACTCTTTTTTTCTTTTTTGGCATTTTTACAACAGGTTTTATACAAATTTTATCCAAAAGAAGATTTAATATTGAGCATATACTTTTGTAGTATAATAACAATGAAGATGCTCCTATGAGGTATTGTGTGATAAAAAGTTCAGGATCCGTTTGCTTTTCCATTTTCAAAGCTAAATTATACAACAGTGTGCCATTGTAACATTTGTGGTACACAGTTTTCTCGTATGGCAACCCACATAGAGTGTTCAAAGAGTTGAACTGCAGCAGGCAACACTGAAATTGTGCAAACGAGTGAATTCTCTGTACATCATACGTTTTTGGTTTCTTTCTTATGCTATCGTCTATCTCGAAATGTTTTAGAAGAATGCTGGCTGCTAATAAGCAGTCATCATATTGCACTTTATTTTTGTTCAGAAATAATTCATCCATCACCAAGTCAGAAGGTGGCTCTCTACGCAGCTGCTCAAGTTTCTTTGCATGCTTATTGTTAAACAGGAAATGTCCTCGTATGCCACCAGTCTTCTCATCAATAACTTCTAGAATCATATATGATACCAACAGACTGTGGACATGTGTATTAGGAACGTCACAGGTACTAATCCACCACAACATAGAAATCATAAATAGTTGAAAGCTAGCTGGTAGCAATGAAATCATTGCAGTATCTAATTTAGGCATTTTGGTTCTTAGGAAGTGGTAAAAACATTGATGCAGCTCTTCAAGTGTTAAATTACAGAATTTTTTATCTCCAAATCTTTCTATAGACATATCTCTTTCTATAAACATCTTTTTGTACATGCATTTTTCTCTGCCAATATAAACGCAGTAGTCGTATTCAGAGTCTGTGAGAAGATCAAATGCATACCGAAGAATAGGTAATGTGCAAATGAAAGGATCATCATCAGAATAATCATCTGCCTGCGGACTACAGAAGTATATATGATTCGTATACAGATTTAAAAATGAGAATGGAATCAGGTTATTTTGAACTTTACTGTGGAACCATTCTGGTAATGTTGTATCTGCATTAGAATCTGTATTTTCTTGTACTAACTTATCAACATCACTATTATCATCCTCTTCATCTTCAGTACTTGCCTCTGAGCTACTCTCACAGTCTTCACAATTTTCATTCGAGTCCTCCATAGATGTAGCCTCCAAGTTTAAGATTTTCTCTATTTTCATTTCAATGTCATCATATTCTTTTGATTCATTTTTATCAGAGGAGACATTAAAATATGACAATGATTGGCACTTCTTTCTGTTGTACCCTTCGATACCTTTTCTTATGATCTGCAGCACCTTCTTTTTCTCATTTTTTTTCACTCTTCCCAAAATTTTTACAATGGCTGTCTCCAAGGTCTCATTTTGTAGCCACTGAAATAACGTGTGAATGCTTCTCTGTTGACTGTTATTTCTCTTTTTAAACTTTTTCATCTTGAGTTGAGAAAAGAACTTTTGAAACACTCTTTTTTCTATGTAATCATTACCCAGTAATATAGCCAACAGGGGTAGAACGTCATCCTGAATTTCAAAGTGTTCAGTTAAATTTTGAACTTTAAATATCTTGCATTTCATTGCATGTTTGCTTTCTCCTTCGATACTTATAGGCTTAGATTTCATATCTAGTGTATTGAAAGGAATATACAGAACGTTGTATATAAAAAAGTCGGAGTCGTAGCTCAACACTGGGCAACTCAAATGTCTAGCCAATGCGGCAATTTCATCATCAGCTTCAAACTCGCATATCATATAAGGCACGCCCATCTCCGCAAGTACATCTCTAAATACATCTCGCAGTAGAAGTGGAAAGACCTGCAAACTGTCTTGTGTGACTGGATCTAATCTGGAAGCATTCTTTAGCTTCGATCTCAAGCGTGAAAACACAGTTTTTAGCTTTCTTCTCTCGTAGCTGCCGTCAAATATAACATAAGGTTCTACGTTACATCTCTTTAAATTTTTGAAGAATTTTCTAACAAAATCTGCATACTTGTCGTAGTCACCACCGAATGCAGAAAAACAATTGAGCGACCTGTACAATTGCGAAGTCAAACTTAAACCATCGATGATAAGTTTCGTATTGTTTAAATCAAACTTTTTCATAAAAATTTCTTGATTCGTGTTTATGTATGTGGTTAGACCCCTGACTCCCATGATTTTTATTCCCTACAATCTTTAGTCTTGTTTTTCTATTTATTATTTACTTAGACATTTTATAGCCATTAATAAAACAGGATAGTAAAAGAAAAGCACAAAATTTACAATTTAATATTTTGAGGCTAATTTGGTACTTTGGTGTTTATGTACTACGTCTTCTTCTTAATTTTTTTTTTTAGCTTTAATAACTAGGCATTATGCTTTCTTCTTGCAAGACCTTTATTAATTTATACAATATTATGTGATAAATTGATAATAATAATATATTAATATTTTCTCAACATGGTTTGTATATACTTTATATTTCTTAGTATTTCTACAAATTAATCTAATGTGCAGTCAATGAAACACACCATAGAAATTTTTATAAAAGTTTGTAGTGAATTAGAAGTCACGAGTCACGACTCACGAGTCACGACTAACGACCCTCACCTATTGTCCAAATGTCCACACATGGTCCACACTGCACACATTCGAAACAAATGGCCTATGGGCGTCTATGGGGCATTTTCTTATTTTTTTAATGTGATTGTCAAACAGCTTCCATTTTAGTAACTAGATGGCGTATGGGTAGACAACTATCGGTAATACCAGGGAATACCATCAAAAATTGCTACCAAACCGGGCAAAAGAATGTAAAACTTGATACATTTCAATTTGAAAAAGACACAATGATATTCCAATGAATAGGATAATAAAGTTATTATAACGATGTTTTAGTTAAAACTCACGGAAGAAATAGCCCTATTTATCGTTATTCACACCAAATGTCACAGGAATTAAAAATTTTGGTTTTGACAACATCTTACCTGCACTTGTGCACGATAACGGATATTCAATGGCCAATATTTTACCAATAATGAACATTAAAAACCCAAATAACACAATTTGGGAAAAAATAATAAAAACCACACCAACAATAAAAAGTAGAAGAAGTTTGAAAGCTACATGGCCGCCACTAGGCCTTTCAGTTGTCAGCAATGATTGTCAGTTTTCAGTTTGACAAGTTTTTATTTTAACAGCGTGTTCCTAAACTATTACCAGTATAGTAGCCTAATCGCTTAGGCTAATGATCGCTTAGGTTTAAGATTTTTTTATTTATGTCATACTTGACAGTACACTGATATTTTTAGAAACACAACCAATATGTAGTCAATGATGCCAACCTGCAGATAATTTCAGATTGATAATTTCAGATCAAAACAACCCATTGGTAACCTATTGGCTATTAGATGGTGCACTAGAAAGGGATAGAAGATATCACTGCACTAGCTACTTTCCAGTTTCCACGAGGAATTAACCAGGTTAATTTTAGAAGCAATACCGCTCGCATCTCGGTTTCGCTCCGAGTGAACACTTATCCAAAAAATCGGTTGTCTGTAAAGTCGGTTTACTGACGATAGTTGAACGTGACAACGTCATAGCCTTAACCCACAGATTAAGGATATATGTATTATATAGATGTAACCTTAGCCCATCATCGCGTGGCCATTTTGTGCTTATTTTCATACAAGTAGTGTGTGTTTATTTTCTTGAATATTTATATTTTTCGATCATTTCGAAGCACATTAACAGAAAATAAAGTCATTTAGTTCATAATATCGATAAACTATAGTTCAAGTAATGAGAATCCGTAAACACACGTAAAAAGCTATGCAATTTTTGTTTTATAGACAAATTATTAATTGATGTGACATTTTTAGCACTAATGCCTTATATAGCACGACTAGGGATTATTAAACTTCTAAATTATCTTTTTAGCTTACAAAAATACTGATTAATAAGCCCAAAAAACGTTGTTCAAAACTTACGTATTTAATGTTAAATCCACGTGTTTGAGGCATTCTTTGGCCATTCTTATGGTTTATTATTTAGCGGAACCACAAAACTCAACAATATCTATAATATCAATATAACATTAAATGTTCACTAAAAACCTTTATTAACACTTTTATTATATGAAATATTGTTGGGGACGGTGATGGCTCCGTACCTTGTGATGATGAGGGTTGAGATGGACTGGCGAACCTTTTCCAAAGATGCTGAGTTTTGTGCTTCAATTATTGAGACAACGTGAATGTTAATCGAATCATTTATTAACATTATACATAAAAGTTACAATGAAAAGTTTTGTACAACTTTCTGACAGAGAGCTCCGAGAGAAGAGAAAAAAGGCGGCAAGCACCCGTGACAGTTGTTCAATTGACATAAGGTGGTGTCAAATATCCCGCGCTCGGTCCTTCTTCTTCTTCGACATACCCCCGGGCGTTGAAAATTTAATTTTCAACCCTTAATAACTGGGCAGTGGACATATCTTGCTGAAGGCTCGACGGATGACTCCAGCAGAGGTGCGAATGTCGGCCACTCGAACAACGCCGTCAGATCCTGGGAATATTGCGACGATTCGGCCCAAACGCCACTTAAGAGGCGGTAAATTATCGTCTTTAACAACGACCAGAGTGTCGAGTTTGAGTTCCTTCTGATTGAGACGCCATTTTGTTCTAGCTTGGAGCTCAGACACGTACTCTTTACTCCATCTCGCCCAGAAGTGTTGACGGAGCTGTTGAATCTGGTGAAAACGCGACAGATAGTCCTTGTTATTAATTTCTGTCTGCGGCAAACTGGTTAAAGGACGTCCAATTAAAAAATGTCCCGGCGTCAAAGGTGTGCAGTCTGATGGGTCGGATGATAGGGGGGTCAGCGGCCTTGAGTTTAATATGGCTTCGATCTGTGTTAGCAGGCTATACAATTGCTCGTAAGTTAAATGACAATTGCCCAATACTCTTAACAAGTGAAATTTGGTTGACTTCACGCCCGCCTCCCAGAGACCGCCAAAATGAGGAGAATACGGTGGAATGAAATGGGTCGAAATTCCTTCGTTTGCCAGACTTTCACCCAATGAATTGCAATTAGATTTTAAGAATTTTGAAATATCGTTAAAAGCACCGACAAACGACTTCCCGTTATCTGAATAAATATTGAGAGGCTTTCCTCTCCGCGATATAAACCTATTCAGTGCTAATAAGAAACATCTACTCGTTAAGTCCCCCACTAATTCCAGGTGAATAGCTTTTGTAGCGAAACATACAAAAATCGCAATGTACACCTTCACTAGCCTGCATCCGCGACCTTGACGACTGGCAGACATGATAGGACCAGCGTAATCAAGGCCTACATTTTCAAAAGGGAAACCGCTTGTAATGCGATGTCGCGGGAGATTGCCCATGATAGGAGTAGCAACCTCACCTTTCATACGGCAGCATCGCACACATTTATGATAGCAAGCTTTCGCCAAATTGCGACCACCTATAGGCCAATAAGTTTCTCTAATAGTAGCGAGCAATAATTGTGGACCTGCATGAAGTAGTCTTTTATGTTCTGATTCAAACAACAACCTAGTAAAAACGTGAGTGGACTGTAATAGTATAGGGTGTTTTTTATCATATGAAAAATCAGAATTATTAAGACGGCCCCCAACTCGCATTATGTTATCATTATCTAAGTATACATTGAATTTAATTAAAGGACTCTTTTTAGGTAAGTCCTTCTTTAGTAGAAGTAGTTTATACTCGGGAAAAGACTCCCTTTGACATGTTATAATTATTAATTGCAACGAAGTCTTCACTTCCTGACTACTTAAGAAGTTTGATAGACTTGCTTGCCCTCTGCAACGATTAATAAATCTCAAAACATAGGCGATAGAACGCAATAGACGATTATAATTTGAAAACCGACTAAAATCAATAAAAGCGTCATTAATGTTACTATCTAGAACAACACACAACGATAGATCAGGTTTTGTTTCCGGTAAGTCATTTTTTATTATATGTTTAGGTTGAAAAGGCATAATTATCGGTTCCTGTTTTAAATAGTCTGGTCCTCTCCACCATAGGTCAGAAATCCGGAGGGAATTTATATCTAAGCCACGAGAGATGAGATCTCCTGGGTTCTCTTTTGTCGGAACGTGGAACCATTGACAATTTCCGGTTCTTTCTAAAATTTCAGCCACGCGATTCCGCACAAAAGGTTGAAGCTTAGAAGGAAAAATTTGCAACCAACTCAACACTATGGTGGAATCAGTCCAAAAATAAGTGCTATTTACCTTACACCGAATTGAACTAAATACCTTCTCATAAAGACGAGCTCCAGTAAGAGCTCCGCATAATTCCAACCTCGGAATCGTCGTTGGTTTGATTGGAGCGACTCGACTCTTGGCTGCTAACAAACGAATCGTAACGTCATTGTTATTATTGACAGTACGGACATAAACGCACGCACCATACGCGCGCTCCGAAGCGTCAGAAAAAACATGTAATTCAAACCTTTTATACGACTGACAAACAACCATACGAGGTACTTTAATTTCATTTAATAATGGAAGTTCCTTTAAAATAGTCTTCCAGTGTTTCAGAATGTCTGCACTAAGAGGCTCATCCCATGACAGTTTCTGCAACCACAGACTCTGTAATAACATTTTCATGACTATCACAGCAGGTGCTAACAGACCTAAAGGGTCAAAGATTTGTGCGATGACTGACAGTAAATCTCGCTTGGTATTTCCATTCGGAAAATCCAATTTTGTGGGAAAGTAAATTTTATCATCATCAGCATTCCAACCGAGACCTAATAGCTTACTTGGCTCATGAGACCCGAGACTTAAATCAAGTGGTGTGCAAGAACTTGAAGGCACTAAACGAGGGTCATTAGACTTCCATTTTCGCAGAGTCATCCCAGCTGACGCAAGCTCCTTTGTCACTTTCAGCCGAATATTTACGGCGTCATCAAAATTATCACTTCCTGTAAGCAAATCATCGACATAGAAATCATGTATAATTATCTCTGAAACTTTAGGATCACTACAATCAATACCAATTTGCTTCAAACATCGAGTTGCTAGGAAAGGGGCATTGGCGGTGCCATAAGTGACAGTGTTGAGCTGAAAAACCTTTATTGACTCGGATGGATCGTCTCGCCAGAGTATTTGCTGCAAATACCTATCATCTGGATGAACAACCAGCTGGCGGTACATCTTCTCTACATCAGCTGATAAGATGTACTTATGTTGCCTAAACCGGAGTAAAATAGACATTAAGTCATCCTGAATGGTCGGTCCGATCATTTGAATTTCATTTAAAGAAATACCTGATGATGTAGGAGAACTAGCATTAAACACTACCCTTAATTTTGTTGTAGTGCTACTTTCTCTTAAAACCCCATGGTGAGGTATAAAATATGCTTTATTAACTTCAGGGTGATGACATTCTGACATATGAGAAAGTGATTGATATTCTGACATAAATTCATAATACATTTTCTTTAAGTTAGGATTATTATTTAACCGACGCTCTAAACTAATCAGGCATTGTGTAGCCCGCTGCATAGATTTCCCTAAAATATCAGAATTTTGCTTTAAAGGAATGCGAACACAGAAACGTCCATCATCTAAACGGAATGTGTTCTTAACAAAATGTTCCTCGCATAACTTCTCTTCGGGAGAATATTGTGAAGACTGCAAGTTGACTTCGTCTAATTGCCAAAATCTACTTAAATCAAATTCACTCTTATCAGTCTCCACATGAGTGTCAGATATATTAGTAAAGTTACACTTAAGGTCGTTGCCAAAAAAAACAAAATGACTTTTGGATATTATAGGTCCGGAAATGACCCAACCTAATTTGGTTTCAAAAAGGACAGGCTTTTTATCACCTAATTTTAAGTTCCTTGATCCCATTAAATCCCAAAAGATATCAGCGCCTAGTAAAATATCAACTTCACCTGGCTTATAAAATAAAGGATCAGCCAAACAAATATCCGAGGGTATTTTAAGATACCTAATGTCAACTTCATGATTTGGCAAACAACTAGTAATTGATGGTAAGATGAAACAATTAATGTCAGATGCAAAACTATTATCCATAGATTTCATGCTAACCCGACACATCTTACTTATGTGAGATGACACATTATTAACACCAAGAATGTTTTTATTAATTTGACAAGTCTTTAAATTTAACTTTTGAGAAAGCCTCTGTGTAATTAAACATGATGTGCTACCGCTATCTAATACCGCGCGAACAATATGTTCACGATTATTGGCATCAAATAATTTAATTAATGCGGTTGACAATAATACATCATCATGTTGCTTAACATCACATGAAGGAAAAAGTTTAACAGACAATGTCATATTATTATTATTTGAGCCACTAGATATAGTGGGTGGTTGCGCCGCTGATGATGATGAAACACTAACAGGTAAGTGACCTCTTTCATTGTGAATGTTACTACCTTTAAAAACATCTAAATGCACAAGTGTATTGTGCCGGCGCTTACAAAGCTTACAACCTTGCTTTTTGCAACGGTTTGCAAAATGGCCTGGATGAAAACAATTGTAGCAGATTTTATAACCAGCTAACAATTTTAAACGAGCTTCATTACTCAAGCCAAGAAAATTAGAACAGTTTGATAAACTGTGATCACCTTTACAGTTCGGACAACATACTTTATTCACTGACTCTGAATGGGTATTATTTTGTACTGACACCATAGATTTAAATTTAGAACCTTGCCTACCAGTGGTTGAATGATTATTACGTGATAATTCTAATGTTTCAATTAAGTCAGCTCTGTTGCGAATGAAATCAATAAACATGTCAAATGTTACTGCGACTTCCTTGTCAATGCGACCCTTATACTCTTCCCACTCTCTATAAGTTTTATTATCTAATTTTTGAGTGACAATGTATATTAGCAGAGTATTCCACTGCTTTACAGGCTCACCTAAGGACTCCAAGGCCCGAATGTTTTTATTTAACATGTCAATTAGTCGCTTTAATACATTTGATGACTCCTTAGTAATGTTGTCAATATTAAACAAAGCTGAAATATGATTTTGAATAAGCAAATGTTTGTTATCATATCTTTCACATAATAACTTCCAAGCAACTGAATAATTACTAGCAGAAAAATCAATAGACTGAATGACTACAGATGCCGATCCCTCGAGGGAAGCCCGAAGATAATGGAACTTATTTATTTCATCGATGTCATTATTTGAATGAATGAGGCTAGTGAATGTGTCACGAAATTCAAGCCAACGGTCATATGTTCCATTAAATTTTGGTAACTGAATAGTGGGGAGCTTAACGAGTTGATGACGAGCACTAGCACTGATACTCCTATAACTGACATCAGCATCAGCTGTGTCTTTATTATAATGACTTAAAATATCCTGAGCACTTGCTAGAGCTTGATAATACTGAGTCTCAAACTCTGCTCTTACTGTATACTGAGCTTGAACATCCTCGACTAAACATTCTAATTGTAATTGTACCTCATCATATTTATCATATAAAGATTCTAATTTACCCATGCGTAATTGCAACTCCTTGGCGTCTGTACTAAGCAAAGTTTGTTTCTTACCCAATTCCAAGCAATAATTTATGAAATTAGTTAGTTGTCCTTTATAACTCCCTCTCTTTTTGACCAATTCCTTTATCTCCTCATCTTTGGCCATCCTGGCAGTCGAGCGTGGTCAACCTGGAATTGATACAGTTAACTAGTTAGCCAAAAGCTTAAACAATAATTTATGATATGACAAAGTTGGTTATATCTTAAAACAGTAATACCAAGTAAAACTAAGTTCACAAAAGCTTAAAACATTACTATTATGACAAGTACAACTTACAATAGTTACTTTTGTGTTGACAAATTGATAATTTCCCTAATAACTTAGTTACCTAATAATAACCATGTTCTTAAACTATGAAAGTTTAACAAAACTTACTTGAATACAGTTAGAACATTACTTAGTACACTTAAAGTGTCCTAGGCACAAAAACAAAGATTAACAATGTAGCAAATTAACCAATAAAAGTTGCCAAAAATTACAATCAAGGTAATGACATAAGTACAATAAGTGAAAAAAGTAATTACCTTAAATGGGCTAAACTTTTATACCTTACATTCTGCTAACATCAGACATCTCTAATTACGTTTTCCGTCGGAACTATTAAGCCGCTGACCCATCTTCACTAAATTTTCATCCGGCTTCGATCCAGGACCATGTTGGGGACGGTGATGGCTCCGTACCTTGTGATGATGAGGGTTGAGATGGACTGGCGAACCTTTTCCAAAGATGCTGAGTTTTGTGCTTCAATTATTGAGACAACGTGAATGTTAATCGAATCATTTATTAACATTATACATAAAAGTTACAATGAAAAGTTTTGTACAACTTTCTGACAGAGAGTTCCGAGAGAAGAGAAAAAAGGCGGCAAGCACCCGTGACAGTTGTTCAATTGACATAAGGTGGTGTCAAATATCCCGCGCTCGGTCCTTCTTCTTCTTCGACAAATATGCAGACCGACTCCTTTGTTATGTCCGAGTAAGTAGGACATAACATTACACGCTTTTGACGCTTATACACCGATATAATGCTCTCTCCTAGTGTATATTATCTCAATGCCTCCCCTCAGTACCGGGAAAAATCTATGCAAAAAAGTTGGCAGGTCAATGTGCAAAAAAAATTGCGCCCGGCCTACCCTCTTTGTAAAAGTAATGTAATATCCTTACATACTATCCATATTTTATGTTTGTGTGAACTACATTATAATATATTATGTTAAATTTTCTATCTATCAAGCCATCATAATATAGTATTTAGTCCGATGTGATATTAGTTTCTCAGTTATAAACTTTCGAAACTATAATTATTAGTGACTTGTTCAGAAGAAATAAACGAATAAATTACTCATTAATCATTATAAATAAAATATTTATAATGAGTAAAATAAACTATTCGCAATACAAAACGCTACATACATTCGTGAAATCCAGTAAAATCTTCGAACAAACACAAGTCATACCTTGACACGTAGGAAATAGGGCACAATTTTGAATAGCCGAAATAATACTAATAGCTATTAGCTCACAGATTATTTTTCATTCAGAGTATGGCCAATGTATCAAAGGTCATAAGTCATAACTAACCAAACTTCTTCATACAAAAGTATTTTCTAAGTCATCGAAATACGTAATATAATCGAAACAAAGAGCGCGGCCCAGTTGGGCCTTACGCTTGTTGAGAGGATAAATGGAACGCCTATGAGCGATCAGTGAGGTAACGCCGCATATTGCGTCATGTTTTTCGTGCGCGCAGTCCATATCGAATTATAAGACGTTATCACGTCAAAACGGTTAAATTGTGTTTTAAGTTCTAACTTGGTTAAAAAAAATGCCAGTTCCGAGCCCTGCTCTCAATATGTAGTATTACTCTTTTTTCAAGCTTGTTTCTATCTACCGCTTAAGATTGGTTAAAAACTTTAATCATAAAACTGTCGAGGAAGATTTAGTGAGTCAGCGACAAAATTTGAGCATAGAATTAATATTGTAGCTAAAAGCTGTAAAAAATCGGCTAAGTGCGAGTCGGACTCGCGCACGAAAGGTTCCGTACCGTTATAGAGCAAAAATGGCCAAAAAATTGTGTTTTTTGTATGGGAGCCACTTAAATTGATATTTTATTTAAATATTATTATTAATTATTAAAGTAGACATATAAATAAGGTTTTTGTGAAAATTTTAAGTGCCTACTTGTTGTCATCATTGATACCGAGCAAAAAATGTTTGAAAAATCACGTTTGTTGTATTTAATTTATTTCGTTTTTTGTATTTGTTGCTATAGCGGCAACAGAAATACATAATCTGTAAAAAAATCAACTCTCTAGCTATTACCGTTCTTGAGTTACAGTCTGGAGACAGAAGGACAGACAGACAGACGGACAGACATCAAAGTCTCAGTAAATAGGGTCCCGTTTTTACCCTTTGGGTACGGAACCCTAAAAACAAAACCTATGACTTTTGATTAACGACTAGGTATAAAAAAAGGGTTGTCATTGTCACTTGTCAATTTCAATTTTCACTGGTTGTCAATCACTCTGACATTGGCAACTCACTGAGGCCGCCATAAAAAAAGAAGAAGAAGAAGAAAATAATCGATTCCCATTTCCCACGTGCAGCCTTGTTATTAGAATTAAAATAAATATGTTCTAGTGAAAAAATCGATAAAAATCATTTAAATATAGAAAAAGTAAAGAATAACTTGAGAAGTCTCTATTATTGGTATGTACAATAAGATATTTGATGATTTTATTACGAGACTCCTAAAACTATATCTTCTCATTATAATCAACAGTAATATAACCACGTTTTACAGATCAAACATCCCACAATGACGGAAGAAAAAGAAATCATAATATCTGAAAGCAATGGACAAGAAAAGAAAGAAAGTAATGTTGATGAAGAAACGGATTTAGACAGCGCAATTATACGCCAAGTAGAATATTACTTCGGTAAGTTATAATTCATTGTTTATCCCAAAAGCTTGCGAAGGCAACCCATTACTAATGAATCAAAATACATAAAGTTGTATAATATGTACCTAGTGCATTTTCAATAAATGCCTTGCATCCCGCATAACCTTAAGGAAATTACGAACTCAAAATAATATAGTTTTGTTCATTCATAATAGGCTACTTGACCTATATTCAATTTCATTGAACAAATGCATATTTCTAGTAGAACTTGGCTTAGGAAACCATATTTCACCCTTATTATCAAATAAAAGCTTATGATTGATAAATAAAGTCGATTTGAAAATATGATTTTATGAAAATAGGAATTGTACTGACGAAAACGCTTTTGCGGTACTTCCGATTTGGATGTGATGTCATCCTCATACTAATTTAATATCTTTTATTTATCGCGCTCGCTATATGTAAGTTTATTTGTACATAAATAACAAGAATAAGCCTATTATATATTTTTTTGAATAATTCAAATAAAATATCAGTTTTATATATCTCCATTTATTGTAGACGGGAAATGAAATGGCCAAAACTTTTCTCCAAAAGTTTTCAACATTACAAATGATTTCTAATTTCTTATATAATTATTTTATAATTTTTGGGCAATTTTAAACTCGTACATTAGGCACATTAAAAAAAATTTTAATAAAGAGAGTTTAAAATACAAAGCGTATGACGTCACACTATGGCGGACAGTGTTTTCGGCGCCATTTAAGATGCATATTTTTCAATAAACATTTTTATGGGTTTCTACTGTGTAAAATATTAAAATATTGGTTTTTTTTTTGTAAAAATGAATGATTATGAAGCGATTAGCATGAAGAAAAAAATTAGGTCAAGTAGCCTATTGTGTTGCTAACATCAAATTAAACAAAACAGGATTTAAAGTTGGAAAAACCAGGACAATTCAGTTTTTAAAAACAGGACGTCTGAGGGCTGAGACTGTCGCAGGAATTATGTCTAAAAATAATAAAGTCTATATTTTGACAATATTACTATAATTCTAGTTGATACTAGCTTCATTTTTACCGACAAGATAGAATCCTCTTACAAGGTTTAGCTACTGTCAAATCTTTTAGCTGCTATTTTACCTGCGTTTTTCTGTCTACAACGTCTGTAATTTCAGGACACATAAATGTATAAGAAAGCGGACATTTTCACTATGTTATGAGTTTTCTGAATGTATATGTTAATTTTTATTTACAAAAGGAGCACAAAATAGCTTTTCCTTAGTATTCATAACAATATAAGATGTTAAAATTAATCAAACTCAATATGTATTTAAAAAATTCTGAAGAAAGGAAAATTTTGCTAGTGGATTCGGCCATCGTACCCAACTAGGTACAGTAGTGTTTGAATCACAATTTTTTCGTCTATTTCAATAATCTACCATTAACTTATTATTTATTATATAGATAACAATGTATTGAATAAAAAAAACAAACACATAAAGTGGATGAATTTTATGCGATTAAAATAAAGAGAGAATTTATGAGCTTACTCCTGCAGGTCGCAAAACTGTTAGTTTCAAACCTACTTTATGTCTAAAAATAATGGTTTCCAGTGTAAATTTGCTAAAAAAAGTTAAAGCTCTATCTTTAATTAAATATATAAAATAAAAAACTGAGATGTGATACCACAAAATTTTGAACTATCCTTAATTTTGTAGGTGTACCCAATTGAGTGCAGCGGCGGTAAATGGATCGATTTAATTTTTTAATTGAGGTCTAATTTCGACCATTGGGCGAACTCTAGTAATTTTGAAATTAACACATTTACAAGTCTCTTTTTACTTTAATTTGTATTCTCTATATTACTAATTTTTTGAAGTGAAAACTTCTTTAGCGGCGTTGAGCACTTTTGTGGGATGGGTAAAAAGTAAAAACTGTGAAACTCGCGTCAGATTATCGTGTTGATCGAAAAACCATAGAAAAACCGTAAGACGGTTGGAGAGTAGTGTTTTGTGTCGAACTCGAAAACCGTAAGACGGTTGGAGAGTAGTGCTTTGTGTGGAACTCGAACACGAACTCGAAAACTCGAACTCGAATTGTAAGGGTTTCAATTAATTTAAAAAAAACGATTTTCATAAAAAATGGGTTAAAAATTTAATAGATTGTAAGGGTTTCGATTAATTAAAAAAAACGATTTTTAATAATCGATTTTCATAAAAAATGGGTTAAAAAATGCACAACGTTAATGGCATAGATTACACGGTCAGTATTATCACGATTCTAGTATCACGGGATTCACAAATAGTACTGCGATTCTGCGAATCGGCCTATTACACCATCAATATTATCACGGAATCGTGATAATATTGATGCGTGTAATCCACGCCAATACTCAAGTTTTCACTTCTGCTGGCGCCCGGCACACCCGGAGTGCAACCTGTCATTTTTCTATGGTTTTTTTGTATGAAATCAGAATGCGCCAAAACGTGAAAGTGATGTCAGCTATCATAGGTTGACAAAAAATGACTTTCAACCGACCGACTTCCAAAAAACGAGGAGGTTATATGTTCGGCTATGGATATATTTTTTTTCTTGTGCCTGTTACTTAATGGCTATTATTCGATTGTTTGCATTGAAAATTACCCAGCAACACAAATTTCAAAAATGAAAGTTTGCTTTTATAGTCTAGGCGAAGACCAATAAAAATATAAGATTTTTGCAAAATTCTTAGAGACTAAGGGCCTGTTTCACCGCTTCCTGATAAGGCTATCCACCACTTAATTTGACAGATGAAGTATGGAAAATCTGTCAAATAACCCTATCGGGCACCTTATCAGGAAGCGGTGAAACAGGCCATAACTCTCGCCGTAACTAATAAAAAGGGGTTTCGATTGATATTAGAGTTGAAAGGGGAAGTGTGTCACTGGCACTCACTGTACGTATTCAATTTTTAGAGAAATTATGTGTTTAAGCATAAAAATATCTGAAAAAATTTGTAAAATGGATGTGAAAAGTTTTTGCTATATTTTAAACTTCCTATTAAAAGCCAAAAAAAAATATGGGCCCCACATATCTCACGTATTTACTTACTAAAGATATTGTGTGTGCACGCTACATGCTATGTTTGGAGTGTGCCATCTAAATACAAAAAATATCAATTTTTAAACCTAATTTCTATAATATTTCCGTCTTAGTGAATGTCAATAATGATTTATAAATGTAATAAATAAATAATATGTTTGATTCTATTAATACCAAAGTAAGAGAAATAAAATACAAGCGGCACCTGCCTATTCAACAAAATATAGTAGAAAAGTTTTTGCTACATTTGCGGAGAATTTATTGAAATGAGAGTTAAAAAGATAGTTGCATCAACAAAATAAAGACTTTGTCAAGCCTATGAAATAATTATAAAGTTCCTATTTAATACTAGAAAATAAATCTATACTGTAGCACACAGCAAGCTGCGTGTAGGATATGCTCACCTAGATACAAAAAATATTAATTTTTAAATGTAAATTACGTATGTTTTCCATTTTAGTTTTATTTTTGGAATATATTCCAATTTGCTTATAAGCAACGATATGAATAAGAAAATTAATCAAATATTTTATTATTTTAATACATAACTGAATGAAGAAAATACAGATTTTCTTCAAAATTTGAAATTTCAAAAGCTCTATGTTTCTATAAAAGCAAACTTATTGAGTTAAAATCACTGATTCTATAATTAATTAGATGTAATACATCCAAATAGGGTGCACAGAACTCAGGCTCAAAAATCGTGTCGACTAGTGTAAGATATAACAACAGCTCATAATCATGGTACCGTATAACAATTGAAAATCTATTGTGTTTGTGATTGCCACAATCAAGGTATTAATGTGATTTGTTATTCATTTAGGACACAGGTCAGTTTTCATCTATACATTCTATAATTTCTCTATTACAGGAGATGTGAACTTGCCAAGAGACAAATTCCTCCGGGAGCAAGTAAAGCTTGATGATGGCTGGGTCCCGCTGGAGATTTTAACTAAGTTCAACCGTCTCGCCAAGCTCACCACCGACACTGAAGTGATTGCAGCCTCTTTACTGAAATCCACATCTGGACTTCTTGAAGTGAGTTAAATTGTCAATTGTTAAACAATGTTAAAATTGGAATATTCAACAAAAATAAATCAAACTTGCTATTAAACTAAATTTTGTCATAATGCCTGGAATATTATATTGTATCTGTAACATCAACAAAATAGATTAATGATTATAATATAAAAATAGTTGTAGCTTAGGTAAAAGTACCGCATTATTCAGAAAACTTTTCAGGAGAAACAAATACTTTGTATTTTATTTCAAATCTATATAAAAAATATATTTCTTATGAAACACTAAGTTTTTGTTTTTTGTCTCCTGAAAACTTTTTAAACTTAACTTACCTGTTATTGTTACATTGTTGGGTGACATTGTATAAATTTCGTATTTTTATTATGTATAAATATTGAGTGCTAAGTAATATTACAATTACTTAGCACTCAATTGCTTCCATCAGGCACTGCAAAAAAGGAAACAGCTTAAAAACAATTTAAAATCTAGTCAAGTTTATAGTTGTTGATCATTGCTGTAAAGCTTCGGATAAACCTATGCGACAAAAACGTTTTTGTGCTCTTCCCACTCTGCCGATGCAGAGCGGGAAGAGTACGGTTTCGCACCATAGTCGCGCAGGTGTGCACACCAGTTTCGCGTTGCAGACACTCCCGTACCCGCATTACTGCGTCAGTAAGTTTTGCCTAAGCCTTAATCCATAATATGTACTGTCTCAGGTTTCAGATGATAATAAAAAGATTCGTAGGAGCCCTGAAATGCCGTTGCCAGAGATGAATGAGGAGAGACGCAAGGAGCTTCTCGCTCGGACTATCTACGCCAAAGGGTTCCCCAAGGATATCACGTTGGATGAGCTGATGAAATTCTTTAAGCAATACGATGTAGTGGAGAACATCGTTATGAGGAAATATCAGGACAGGCAAACAAAGAAGCGAATATTTAAAGGATCTGTATTCGCAACATTCAAAACTAAGGAGCAGGTAATTTATTCTTTTGTTTTACCAACGATTTAAACTTTGTAAGATGAGTAATTTGTAAATGAATGGGCCACCCTAGAGCTTAACACTTTATATAACATGTGATAAAGGCAAAAAACAAGAGATGTATTGTACAAGTTTTATTAACACCTAACATAAGGCACCATAAAGATTTGCTTACTATAGAAAAGTATAATTTATCAGGCAAATTTTTTTTTGAAGCTATTAATTTTTGTAGCATCACTTATGATGAATTATTATACAATTACAGGCCACAAAGTTCATGGAGGCAAAAGATGTGAAATATAACGACACAGATCTCATCATCCTCTGGCAAGAGAACTACCTCCAACAGAAGCAAGAAGAGTATGCTAGCAGGAAGGAGAAAAAGGAAAAGAAAAATAAAGATAAAGATGTAAGTAAGGACTAAGGACCATAAAGTTAATATACCTAGCGGAATAGAGAAACAAAAAGCTGAGCAAGCGAGATGTCACTGCCGTTTTGTCAGTCAGTCTGCACTTATCATCACGTTGACAATTTGAAGTTCTAAGAAAAATACATATATGTAGGAACATCATTTTCACGCACACAAACAGTATTGTACACACAGATGTAATTCAATTTTGGTTTAGGGGGCTCCCACAAATTTTTTTGACCCCCCGCCCCCACTGGTGAGATTTCGTGAGATTTTATTCAACCCCAAATTTTACATGAGATTTTTGAAAATGTGGGTTTCTTACGTAAACGTTTGGTTTGACAGTCAGTAGATTTTCTTTTGAACGAATTTGTGAATGGTCTTAATCGTATATTGATTACGCTTACGATTAAATCGTAAGCATGTAGGTACGTACAATCTGGACGAAAAGGAACAAAATATTATGTAGTATTATTTTGTTGATAAAAAAATTACGTGAGATTTGCCAAAACTCCCCCTCTCCCCAAGGTGAGATTAGATGAGATTTGACTCGACTCCCTCCCCCCCCTAAACACCTCACGTAATTTGTGGACGCCCCCTTAGTTTCACAACTCAGGATTGTTTCTCTATTCCACTAGGTATATTAACTTCATGGTAAGGACTGAAATGTCTATGTGACTATAACCTCTGCACGCTTAAAGGGCTGAGCAAGTTTAGCATTGGTGAGTTTTCGTTATGTATTGTTCCAGCGTGATACTCGCTGGCGGCTTCAGATATTAATTAAAATATATTATCAGGCAATGAGTTTCTAAAATACTAGAGTGGCAATGTCTTACAAACGATTCTCAGAAATGCGTAACCACTTGATAGCCCAAAAGACAATCCATAATGTTATTATGTCATTATGTATGGCAGATATACCTGCAGGCATCTTCAAAGTGGTGACGCGTTTCTGTCGTAGACTGCCAATCTAGTTACGTTAGTAACATACAATATCATTGATATCAGGGGTATAATTCAATCTCACTAAGTATGTGATTTATTCCCTCGATGGTGGAAAAACGAGACACAATAGATTTCTATTATTATCGCGGTGGCCAGTGACCGCTTGGGGCTTGAAGCATTAATTCAGGGTATAACAAAACAAAGTGATAATACAGAGCGTGTATGTGTCCTTAAGGGCTTCCGCACACGGGCCACCGGCCACAACTACAAAACGCCGCTACCGCCATATTTCCTGTAGTTTTCATACATTTTATATGGACTCGCCACACACGGTTGACGCCAGTGACCGCCACACGCTACAACGATTTTTAGAACACGGCGCGAAGGCCACAATGGCGTTTGTGGCTGTCGCGTGTGGCCCGTGTGCGGCGACACTTATATAGAGTTTATTGAGCAAGTAATAGAGGTAAAAGAATTACTTTTGACCTATGTTTTATTTGTATTTTAGTAAAAAAATCCATTTTTATACTTAAATCCAAGTATTAATTAAATTTAATGATTTTCCAGGCAAATGAGGAGAAAGATGACTTCAAACTCCCAACAGGCACAGTTCTACATTTCACCCAGACTAATGAAAAGATGAAGAGAGAAGATTTAAAGGAATCCTTAGATACTTTAGGTATGATCTTCATTTTGTCAAAACATACAGAATGCACAAAAAACATCGTTTTCACTCTTCGCACTTACAAGACGTGACGTTTTTTTGCGCGTACGCGGCTTGTGGAAATATACAATGTGTCCCGACACTGGTGTCCGATCCTTTAATGTCATGATCTATTGTAAAATGGCAGCCATTTTAATTTTTCTCAGGCTTTCACACTAATCTGACCAGTACTTCTCATGTAGATTTCCTATGAAGATAAAAAAGGTCTCATTTGATAGCTGAACTTGTGGACTACGCTTACATAATATGTTATAAATTTCGTGGAATTATACATAGAAAAACCCAAGTTTAAGAAAAAAAATGTGTATTTTTCATTAATGGCTTTTTGTGAAAAATCTAGCGGATTAAACTGGTTCTTTTTTATTTTAAAGAGAAAGTTTTCATCTTTTAAAATTCTTTTACTTCAATGCTCTAAGTCAGATAGTTTAGAAGTTATAACGATTTTATTATGATGAGGTGGTCAGATTAGTATGAAGCCAGAGATTTTTTTTCAATAGTTGGAGAAAAAAAAATTTGAACTCATGATGTACTTATATTAGTGACAAATTGGCTTTCAAATTATTATTTTCTCCAACTTTTGGAAAAAAAAATTCTCTGGCTTCATACTAATCTGACCACCTCATCATAAGAAAATCGTTTAACTTCCTCTATCTTTTAAAAATAAAAAAGAACCAGTTTAATGTGCTGGATTTTTCACAAAAAGCCAATAATAAAAAATACACATTTTTTTTCTTAAACTTGTGTTTTTCTATGTTTAATTCCACGAAATTGTCGATAAAATATGCCATAGATCATGACATTAAAGGATCGGACACCGGTGTCGGGACACATTGTATAATAATACGAGCTGACCCGGCAATTAATGTTGTCTTGCCAGTTGCCATATAAATTATATTTTGTAGTTGTAATGTAGTTCTTAATTATTTTATTGAAGTGACCATGGTTATCCCGTTGCACAAACAGTGGCCGCCGTCAGTCTCGAGTTGTAATAATTTTGTATTATTTATTAAACAATAGGCTACTTGACCTAATTTTTTTCCTCATGCTAATCGCTTCATAATCATTCATTTTTACAAAAAAACTAATATTTTAATATTTTACACAGTAGAAACCCATAAAAATGATTGAAAAATATGCCTCTTAAATGGCGCCGAAAACACTATCCGCCATAGTGTGACGTCATACGCTTTGTATTTTAAACTCTCTTTATTGAAATTTTTTTAATGTGCTAAATCTACGAATCTAAAAGTGCCCAAAAATTATAAAATAATTATATAAGAAATTAGAAATCATTTGTAATGTTGAAAAGTTTTGGCCATTTCATTTCCCGTCTACAATAAATGGAGATAATATAATATATAAAACTGAAGTTTTATTTGAATTATTGAAGAAAATATATAATAGGCTTATTCTTATTATTTATGTACAAATAAACTTACATATAGCGAGCGCGATAAATAAAAGATATTAAATTAGTATGAGGATGACGTCACATCCAAATCGGAAGTACCGCAAAAGCGTTTTCGTCAGTACAATTCTTATTTATCAATCATAAGCTTTTATTTGATAATAAGGGTAAAATACGGTTTCCTAGGCCAAGTTCTACTAGAAATATGCATTTGTTCAATGAAATTGAATATAGGTCAAGTAGCCTATTATGCACTTATCAATATAATGTAAAAAGAGAACTCCCACTAATGTGGTCAACTAATTTTTATTATTGTTTTTACAGGGGAAGAAATAGCGTTTATAGACTTCAAGGTTGGCGATCCAGAAGGTTGGATACGATTTGCAAAGGAGAACAGTGCAAAGCAAGTGGCAGAGAAAATACCCGAAGGCAAATTACGAATCTGTGACACAGACGTTGTGTTCAAACTTCTAGAAGGCGAAGAAGAAAAGAATTACCTGGTAAAAACTGTTGAGGAAATGGCTAAAAGGCGCAAAAATCAGAAGAATTTCAAACAAAACAGAGGAAAGAACTTCAAAGGGCGACAGGGGAGGAAAAGGAAGCAAGACGATAATGGGGACGCGACACCTGCAAAAGTCAAAGCTAGTTAGTACATAGTATAAGAATTATATTCTAAGTATCATCCAGAAGTATTAAATACTTATATATGTTGTGTAATATCATAACATTAAAATAATGTTAACTTTATTAAAATATTACTTTCTGGTTTATTCATATTTTATTTCTACCAATCATTTTAAAATATATTGTACTATTTTATAGTATTCTGTAGTGCTTTCTTATGCCAGACACTCTTCCATCTCTTTTTCTTTAAAGCGATAAACATAATATAATTATTCGGACCGGATTTCGAGCAATCGTCGTCGTGGTAAGTACTAACTGCACGAATGCTTGCTATGTAATAGGTTACATTAGAGACAGTCCACACGGCGCGTTGCGTCGACGCATCACGCAGCCTGACGCAGCGCTGCCGTTTGACGCATAGCCGGCCACACGAGCGCTGCGTCATGGCAGCGTTATTACGAAGCGGTCACGTCAACACCTCCCGCCTCGTCTCGGGGGCTGATGGCCGTCATGTGTGCGTTGCGACGACGCAGCGCATCGTGTGGACACCCTGGTTATTTGTATGTAAAACAACGCAACGGCAGCGCTGCGTCGACACATCGCGCCATGTGGACTGGCTCTTACACCGCGTAACGTTGATCAGTAGTCAGTACCCACCTTTAAAGGAGTGAGCAAACTATGCCGTGGCTCAGTGCAAAAATGCGCCTCCATACAATTTGTATGAAATTTCCGTCAATGCGACACGGCCCGGCAAGACACGCCGCGCCCCGTCAACAGTGTTATAGCAAGTGGCGGATTTCCGTCACTGCGAATTCTGGGATGCGCCCCGGCGCGAAAGGCCTCGACGATGACAAACTTCATTAATTAATTTCGTCTTCAAATAATAAATAAATGAATGAGAGTTCTTCGTCACAACTCACTGCTATCCATAGTAGGGATACTACCGGCAGCACACTGATCTCAAAATCCATCAATGCGCTGCGCGCCGACCCGCTCACAGTGAGCGTTCAAATCCGTCAATGCGATGCGACCGATCCGTCTGAAATAATGTGCTATATACGCATTTTGCGCCGCGCTGGGCTGAGCCCCGAGTCCCGAGTCCTGTGACTTGTGACCCGCCACGGTAGGCTCCGTCAAAGTGTACTGTGTATCTAGTGTTCAAAGTAGAATATAAAAAGATTTTTTTAGTATACCTTCGCCATAAAACGTATTTAAAAAAGTATTTGTCAGTGTCAAACATTAGTTTTGACTTTGACACTTGCTTGACAGATTGAGTGCTGCATGCCAACTTCCCCCGAAGCTTGCAAAATGCAAAGTTTTTAAAGAAGAAGAAGAAATGCAAAGTTAATGATAGATTAAATATCTTGCTATCTCTTTCGCCCTTCCTAGAAATGAAGGAAAAGGCATGATATTTTGACAAACGATTAACAATTTAACAGTTAACATCAATGATATTGTATGTTACTAACGTAACGTATTTTATAAACTCATTGGTTAACATTAACAAGCGTTTGTAAAATGAGGACTCCGTCGCGTTGTACTTTTTATACAAGTCTGTGCGAAAATAATTATTATTAAATTATTTAGTTTACGATGTAATATCAACGAAACAAAAAGTTTTTAATATTTAGCAGTTATTCAAAAACATACAAAATCAAGGACACTATGAAGCCAGACGATTGTCAGGATTCCGAGGAGCATAACAACGTTACGGGTGATGTTATTGGCGACACGGCATACAGCGAGCGATTCGTTTTAAAACTGCTGCTCAAATTAGCAGATTTAGAAAAACTTAAGGATGAAGTTCTTGAAAAAACATTTGAAGATGATCTCTGCACGCTGTGGGATATGACGGCCGAACGAGACGTTGTGTTATTCCTTCTCAAACATGATGTACTGAATCTACTGAGCTTCGCGTGGCCCGTATTCGAATCTGCCAGGATTGTAGAAATCGTAGTCGGCGTTATAGCAAATATGTGCTGTCAGAAGGAAGCACAAGACGCTCTGCTCAAAATGGAAACATTTGTCGCGTTCCTCGTTGAGTATTCCAAATCGGATGACAGCTTGGTGATAGTACAAGTTTTACGACTCATCAATTCCAGTTTGTACCTGGCCGAGGAAGCTCAAACTTTAGTCTGGATGAGGATATTTGTGGACGCCGGCTACTCCAATGCTCTTTATTATGTATTAAAAAACTCTTCCAAAAAGGACCTTTTGATCACTGCCTTAGAAAACTTTAATACGATTTGTTCGTGTTGCAACATAGATCAATGTAGAAGAGACTTTTTCGGGCACTTTGTTACGACTGAAGCTCTGGAATGCCTGTCCACAGCGTTCAGTGAAATTACTAACAATCAGAAATACTCGTGTCAAAAAGATGAATTGGAGAGAATACTGATAATAACATTACAAATACTATTGAACTTAGTGGGCTTCGAAAAAACCACAGAAATATTCAGTGAAAACAAAGTGAGAATACTCAAAATAATATCTTATATTTTCACATACTATGAAAAGAAATTTGTTTCTCAAAAGGAGATAGATTTGGACTTGGTCGATATTATTGAGTCTACGAAGACAATCGTTACTATGTTAGGACTGAGTGAAATCAGCAACTTGGATACTTTTTTCTTACAGAGTTTCAATATGTGGAAAATTTTGAAGTGTATCTCGAATACGGACAAAAGTAGCAGCTTAAACTTTGAGGTGGAGGATAAGGAGGAATTACAAAATTTCTCACAACAAATGAAAAATTCACTTAGCACTTTAATTGCCGTGTACATGAATAAGTGCTCAGAAGACAATGTTTTAAAAGTAGTCGATAAAGTTAGTTTGAAACTAGACTATGAGGAAATATTGTGTTCTTTAAAAGACCCCTTACTAACTGAAGTAAAATGTAGGCTTTCACTGTATCATGGTAAATTTGAAACTGAATCAATTTCAAGATAATTGAATGGAGTTATACTGTACTCGGCGAAACATGGCAGTAGTGGTCATCCTCCCTGTCAAAAAAAACTTGTCATTTTCTATATAAACCATAAAGTTAATATACCTATCGGAATAGAGCAACAATCTCGAGCTGTCAAACGTAACCAAAATTGGTTTTCATCTGTGTGAAAAATATGTGTACGTATACACTTACACAAGCATGATTGAACATGAATTCTATGAGATTATATTGATAACGTGCGGCACGTGCCGACTGGACGTCAAAAAAAGAGTGCTGCTGTCATGTATCACACGTCTCTTTTTACCACGCGGTGTTACTGATAGTGGCATCTTGCTTGCTCAGGCCTTTGTTTCTCTATTCCGCTAGGTATATTAACTTTATGATATAAACCGCGATTGACAATGGACTAGGAACATCTGACACTTCATTGTCAATCGCAGTTTAAATGGAAAATGTTAAGTTTTTGACTGGGAGTCAATGACCACTATTGCCATGTTTTGCCGAGTACAGTATAGTTTTTGTTATTAATAATGAAGCACAATCCTTTTGTTTACTATTATATAAAGATTTCAAATTTTGAACAGGTCATAAAAAAATATAATTAATCTATGCTCTAGTAAAAATTCTAAAAAATAAAGTGTCAATAGTGAAATAATAAAATAAAATGCTTAGTAATGATTATTGTCTTTTATTATTATTGAAAGCTGTAATAGAAAATAAATTCAAATAATTTAATATTATTAATGATATTATTATTCTTGATTTAAGACACAAAAATAACAATTTATTATTTTAAGAATAAATTATTGTCCTCTACAGCAGCTATCCCCGACCCGCGGGCCGCATAGGACTTTATTTGTGGCCCGCGTGATGTTAAACCATTTTGAAATTCACGCCCACCGACTGAAATACATAATTAACAGGGCGGAGCGGAACTTCTTGCACTACAGGCTACATACATACGAGGGCTGTTCAATGTGTTCTTTTTCTGTGCCTCTTTGGGCCGATTCACACCGGATCGGCAGCGGCCGACAGCGGCGCGAAGAGCACTTTTAGTGTGAAATAATTTTAAACTTTATTTACATACTTATAACTACTAGTATCGCTTGAAAACTTCTAAGAGCCGTCGGCAGCCGTCCGCTGCCGGCCGCTGCCGGTCCGGTGTGAATCGGCCCTTAATGTGTTCTGTGCTTATTACCGTTACCAAATCTGCAACGCTTGCAAGTCACTCAGAAGTGTGTCAGGCCGAGAACATTTAAATATAAGACCATGGATGATGGACTAAAAATGCATCTCAATATCATCAAAATGCAGTACTCAAGACGGTTCAGGCTCTGTGATTGGTTGGCTGTCAAAATTTGACGACCTCTGTGGCTCAGTGGTAAGCGCGTTGGACGCTCAAGCCTGGGGTCGCGGGTTCGAATCCCGCCGACGGAACAAAAAGTTTTCAATGTTCCCGGGTCTGGATGTGTATTAAATATGTGTATGATATAATAAAAATCTTAAATATATATATAGTATAAAAGTATTAAATATATTTCCGTTGTCTGGTACCTGTAACACAAGACCTTTAGGTACTTAGCACGGGGCCAGACTGACGTGGTGTGAAGCGTCCATAGATATTATTAAATCTCTTAAGTACAGCCTATATTGCCTAAGAAGACAATTTATTGGTACATTCCTAAACTTAGGAATTAGGGCCATTACACCTACGGTACCAAGATGTCCATGGCTCAGGATCAGGAACATTGAAATATTTTTGTTCCATCGCGTCGCGTCACTTAGAAGGAATTCGAACATTGCGACCTCCAGCTTGAGCCACGCCCAGCAATGGTGGAGCGTGTGGGTATTGGCTAGTTACGACCAAGCAGGTCGAAATAATTATTGTAAACATAAGACTGTTTTAAAACTATTGGAAGTCCTAGGACTACCAGGACTTTTTTAAAACAGACATAATATTGTCGTGGCAAAACCCGGCGGGTAGGCAACTAGTCTGGGGAATTGGACCTTGGTCCGCCTTTATTTAATTTCAAAGAAAAAGAAAACCCAGTGCCGGCCGCGGGGTTGAGCTGCCTATTCCAATTTTCAACGCCTCGTCAGTCGTCACCGGCTCACCGCGTTGTCATGAGTATACTGACCCTCGTAGTCAACTCGTAGAAGTGGCAGCCATGAAAAAATTTGCTACTAAATCTGAGGCACCTAAGTTAGTTCTACATGAATGCCGAATGGTTTATAGTCATACAGCATACTTAATTAACATTATATTTTGATGCGATTTAGTATGGAGGTACTTTGAGTCCAGGGAAGGGACATATTAATTATCACGATACATTTTACACGAAAAATAACACGATATTATCAGTAGTAGGTACGTTACGGACCTAGGGCAGGAAATTAAGAAAATATGTCTAAGATCTCAATATGTAATGTGATGTGGTGCAAAACAAACATACTTACCTATTATTGTGATCGAGGCTTTCTTATTTATTGCCCATGGTGCGTATACCTGTATACCTATTATTTTTCTTTTTTTTTCGTTTTCCGCCCGGAGGTGAGAAAAACAATTTTATCATGTTATTTTTCGCATTACAGCGGAATACGGCATCTCGTTTATCCGATTTTGTTGAAATTAGGTACCGTAGAGGAAACGCTTTGAAAGGCAAGAAAGGTCATGCATGATTTTGGTTGCGGAAAAAATACGGTTGGTTGGTCATCCATAAGTAAGTAAATAAAACCAACATCATTACAAAATAATTGAACGTTTATTAATTAGGTATTAAATAAGGATTTTAAAACTAATCACAAACAAGATACAAAACTAATTAAACTTAAGTTAGTAACACAATACCTAATGCTAGCAGTTATTCAAAAGTTCTTATAAGTAAGTACATACTTACTAATGTAAAAAAATATTATCAAAAACATTATAAACATAGGTAGTAGGTAATAATACAATCATACACGGCGTATAGGTACAATGTGTCCCGACACCGGTGTCCGATCCTTTAATATCATGATCTATGGCATATTTTATCGACGAATTGGCTCTCAAATTTTTTCTCTCTCTCACGGTTGTAAAATGACAGCCATTTTAGTTTTTCTCGGGCTTTCACACTAATCTGTACTTCTACTTCTGTACTTCTCATGTAAATATCCTATGAAGATAAAAAAAAGGTCTCATTTGATAGCTAAACTTGTGAACTACGCTTACACAGGCAATATGTTATAAATTTCGTGGAATTAAATGTAAAAAAACCACAGTTTATGAAAAAAAAGTGTATTTTTTAATTAATGGCTTTTTGTGAAAAGCGAATTAAACTGTTTTTTGTTGTTTTAAAAAGATAGAGTAGGTTTTCATCTTAAATAAATTCTTTGTTTCAATGCTCTATGTCAGAAAGCTTAGAAGTTATAACGATTTTCTTATGAAGTATATAGGTCAGATTAGTATGACGCCAGAGATTTTTTTTTTCAGAAGTGGAGAAAAAAATATTTGAAAGCCAATTTGTCACTAAAATATGCCATATATCATGAGTTCAAAGTTTTTTTTCTCCAACTTTTGAAAAAAAAAATCTCTGACTTCTAAACTATCTTACTTAGAGCATTGAAATAAAGAATTTACTTAAGATGAAAACCTACTCTATCTTTTTAAAACAAAAAAGAACCAGTTTAATGCGCTAGATTTTTCACAAAAAGCCATTAATTAAAAAATACACATATTTTTTCTTAAACTGTGGTTTTTCTATGTTTAATTCCACGAAATTTATAACATAATATTGCCTGTGTAAGCGTAGTCCACAAGTTTAGCTATCAAATGAGACCTTTTTTTATCTGTATAGGATATTTACATGAGAAGTACTGGTCAGATTAGTGTGAAAGCCCGAGAAAAACTAAAATAGCTGCCATTTTACAACAAAAATTAGAGAGTCAATTTGTCGATAAAATATGGCATAGCTTATGACATTAAAGGATCGGACACCGGTGTCGGGACACATTGTATTATATATAGCTTTGATAAGAGAGGTAAAAAAGCGGCCAAGTGCGAGTTGAAATCGCCCATGAAGGGTTCCGCAGCAGCAAATATTCAACGTGTTTAAGAAATCAAAAATATTTTTTAAAATACATGTACCGCACCGATTTTAATCGGCGAGGTACATTATATATTATTGTCGATTGGACAAGAAAGATGGATAGTAATGGACCCCTAGGACACCCCCCTTATATACGCCCATGCAAACATATTATAATCAATCAATCAAGACTCCTTACAACTATTAATACTCAATTTTTTCGTATTAATATTTCGTTTATTATTATTTGTAATAATATTTGCTCGTTTTCCTATATTTCCTAGATCGTATTATTGTATTACTCCTACACCAAAACGATAGCACTACCCTGACTTTAACTTTTCTAACATGAATTGAGCAACCTCCCTTGTAGCAATTTGAAGGAGGGTTTTTCCGGTACTGTCACGCGCATATAAAATAGCCTTGCGTACATTATCTACTTCGAAATATTTTTCTTTTATTAAACTTTGGACCTTGTCTTTTTGATTAAGTTGGAGAGTTAGGAAAAGTCGATCTATGTAACTCAAAAGCATTTGAACGTCGCTCCCGGATTTGGCTACCTGTAATGGCGACTTCTGCTGCGCATTTTTTACATCGTAGCAGGCACCGTTTTGTAACAGCACAACAGCCAGGTCGTGGTTCCCCTTTTGTGTGCAAATGTGGAGTGCCGTTGTACCTCCGACGTTAGTTTTAGCGTCGAGCAGCTCTCTGGATCTACGCGGATTATGTTTTTTTACATGTTTTAAAAATTCTTCGATTATTTCTTTCATTTCTTTGGAAGCGGCAGTGTGCAGGGGAGTGTTACCTTTGTTCGTTACTTGGAAAACGTCTGCACCATTTTGTAGTAACGTTCTAAGAATTCTTACATTGCCTGTGTTTGCTGCATAATGTAACGCTGTTCTTCCTTCACAGTCTTTCGTATTGATATCGAACTCGCTCGATAATATATCTTTAACGAGCTCCAAATTCTGATTGCTCACTGCGGTGTGTAATATTGTATCATCTTCGACGATAGTAGAAATATCGTGCCCTTTTACTTTCGATAATTCGATTATAGCATTCATTTTTGCCAGAATACTAACAACATTTTTATGGTTTTCGCCTAAAATTGCTTTCATTTGGTTGTAACACTGTTTGTAATTCCTAATAGCGCCATAGGCTTTGCCCTGACGAAACAGTATTTCAGCTATATTCGTTTGCGTGATTAATGTATCTAAGTGACTCGGACCTAAATGGCGTTTTTGAATTTCATACACATCTTTGAATACATTTAATGCTTTGTCGAAATCTTTGCTTTCATGGTGTACGGTACCGACGTTGTGCAGTGTTCTTATTGTGTCAGAATGGTAGGGACCTAAAAATTGTTTTTTTCGTTCGTATACGTCTTTGTATGTTTCTATGGCGTCTTCGTACTTTTTTTGGTGACTCAATACCATGGCGATATTATTCTGAGACGACAAAGACATTAAAGTATGTCCACCCAGAATTGACATTTCAAATACTTCTTGATTATTCTTTAAAGCTTCATCGTGTCTGCCAATACTATCGAGCACCAAAGCCATATGTAGTTGGGTCTTCAAAGTTTCTCCATGGCATCTTCCTAACAAGTCTCTTTGTTTTTTAAAAACGTCTTCGTATATAGTAACTGCCTTTTCATCTTCTCCCAATCTATGTAAAACCAAACCAATATTGCTTTTTGTATCTAATGTATCTTCACAGTTCTCTCCTAAAATAGCTTTCTGTATATCGTAAGTCTCACAAAAAATTCTGTGCGCCTCTTGAAATTTCCTTTGTTTATACAATGCAGAGGCTATCCGATTTTGGATATCTATAGTACTGGGATTGTGCAAACCAAATATTTCTTTCCGCTTCTGCAATATATCATATAATATATATAAGGCTTCTTGACATTTTTCTTGTGTAATAAGTAATTCTGCCTTATTTAATTGAGTAGATACATCTACCTGCAATATGTTCTTTAACTTTTCTGCCAGCGGATATTTTTTTAGGATGGCGACTACAAGAAGAGTTTGTTTATTTCTGTTTTGTGCATTCATAATCGCTTTAATTGTACCCATATCTTTAACTGTTTTTAACATCTCGATTACTCTGGAACTGCTATTCTGAACGTTTTCGAAACAATAATTTATTAAATTCAATAGATTGACGATTGATTTATTTTCTGCAAAACATAATGGCGTTTTACCATTATGGTCAACTGCATTATGAACAGCGCCATTTGACAAAAGGGACTTTACCACATCAACGTGACCAAATTTTGCAGCAAAATGAAGACAGCTGTAACCGTTTTTTCCACTTATATTAGGATCAGCATTATTTTTTAAAAGTGATATTACAGTTTCATTATAGCCTTTCCAAGCAGCATAATGTAGCGTTGTGACGTCACCAGTATTTTTCGCCTTAATACTAGCACCATTACGTATAAGGTTTTCAACGTCCAAATACTTATTTTGCTTTACACTTTCAAATAAGCTCTTGGTAGATTTTAATATACGTTTAATGTGTGCGTTTTCCGTTAAATCAGCCGGGGTGCAGCCAAAGTTATCAACTGCATTGTATACGGCACTATTATCGAGTAAAAATTGGACTATTTCTTTAAAACCAAATTTAGCGGCGAAATGTAGAGAAGTCCATCCATTAGCGTCCTTAACATTGACGTCAAAAGATTTCCCAATTAGAAATTTTATAACTTCTAATTTGTTTTTCAATGTAGCATAATGCAGTACAGTTTGATTAGCCGCTCCAGGGTCATACAAAGACAAGCCCTCGCAAAGAAATAAATCTACCAAATTAGCGTGGCCTTCTCGCGCTGCGATATGTATCGGTTTTGAACCTGATAAGTTTTTAGCGTGTATGTTGGCACCTTCTCGTATCAAATATCGTACAATATCACCATCCCCTTCTTGAGCAGCAATATGTAGTAATGAATAATCATCATTCCCTTTACTGTTTATATTATCCTTTAAGCTTTGGAATAAAGTCTTTACAACTGAGAAGTGTTTATTTGCTATTGCAAGTTCAAGTGCCGTTCTATTCTTATCATCTCTAATTTCAGTGTCAGCACCATTAGCTAATAAAATTTCAACTACATTAGTGTTTCCTCTTCCAGCAGCAATGTGAAGAGGTGTTGAACCACCATCGCATTGAATATTCACTTGGGCGCCACTTTTTAATAAAACACTAATAAATTCAACATTGTTAAAATATGCTGCTATATACAGAGGATATAATAAATCACCCTTATTGGGATCTGCTCCAAATTGTAAGAGAATTTTAATAATATTTCTATTACCACTCACAGCAGCCAATGTAAGTAAAGTAATATTATTTGCGTACTTTGCATTTAAATCAAATGTTTGATATTTTAATATCGTTTTAACTACATCTGTATTACTTGCTAAAATTGCTGTGCATAAATTTTCTACACTAGCTTTTCCACCATTCTTCATTAAAAGTTCAAGTATTTCACTGTTGCCTTGCCGAACAGCAGAATGTAAATAAGACGCGAAGGCAATTGTGGAGTGTGCAGCATTTCTTTCATTAAACATAAATTTAAAAACTTCTGAATGGCCCATATCAATAGCCACGTTCAATGGTGTGTACTTACCAAAACCAATCCCGTCAATATTTGCACCACTTTTGACTAAAGTTTTAACAGTATCTAAATCGCCAGTTAAAGCAGCACAATGTAAAGGCGATACTTTTCCTTCTTGAAAATTGGCTGTAGAATTGACATCTACATTTTGTTTTAGGAATATATCAACTATTTCGGCATGTCCCTCTGTAGCAGCCATATGTATTGGTGAAAAATTATAATTAGCAAAATTGTCATAATCGGCGCCATAGTCTATCAAAGTCTGTACGCTTTTTCTATGACCACATTGTGTAGCAATATGTAATGCTGAATATCCGTCAATGGTCAAATCGTTAATTTTAGCACCCTGTTTTATTAACATTTCTAAAATAATTTCATTACCAATTGATGCTGCCACATGTAAAGGAGTAAATTGTTTCAAACCACTTTTACAATTAATATTTGCGCCATAATTTAATAATAATTTTACTGCTTCTATATAGTTCCCTTTTATAGCTAATTTAAGTGGAGTGGCACCGTCACTACTTTCAATGTTTATATTTGCTTTTTGTCTCACTAACATTGTTAAAATTTTATGGTGGCCACGTTCCGCCGCATCATGTGACGCGGTTCGTCGGTCCTTTGTTTGTTTATTAATATTAACATTATATTTTAAGAAAAGTTCAACAATAGCTTCGTTGCCCATATAACACGCATACGGTAAAACTGAGTTTAAATTTTCGTAAAAGTCATCGTTCTTTTCAGCGGATTCTAATAATACTTTGGCAACCGTCTCACTGCCATTTTCTACAGCATAATGTAAGGGGGTGGAACCATCTACTGATTTAACATAAACTTCTGACCCATTTAAAAGTAATACTTTGACAACATCAGCATGGCCTTTTAATGCTGCGCCATGTAATGGTATCCAATTATTATCATTTTTTGCATTAATATTTGCATTCCTTCCAATTAAATAATTTACTACATCTAAATGGCCGTGTTCAGCAGCTACATGCAAAGGTGTAAATCCGCCACAGACTTCATTCAAATCGACGTTTGATTCTTTTTGTAAGAGGGTAATAGCAGCCTTCGTGTGATTGCAAATTATGGCAAAATGAACAGGTGAGTAGCCGATTCTATCTTTTACTGACACGTTTGCATTTTTGCCTAGTAAATACTCAATAATATTATTATGGCCGGCTAGAGCCGCTACATGTAGAATAGTTCTGCCACTGTTATCTACATTATCAATCGATAATTTTTTATCTTCAATGAAATATTTTACAACATCCATCTTTCCTTTTCTTACGGCCACAAACAGGGGACTCTGACCATCCATGTCTTTGGATTCGATGTCTAAGCCATTGGCTATAAGAAATTTTATGATATCTATATTCCCCCCACATGCAGCAATATGTAAAGTAGACATGGTTATAAAATTTCTGCCTCTTATTTCTGCTCCTGCTTTAGTTAACTCAAGTAATTTGACAAAATTGCCTTCTTCTAAAGCCTTGAACATTTCATCTTGACTTTTAATCATATCAAAGTTATGGTCGAAGCGATTCTTTATATCACATGTATTGTTTATTATTGGTTGACCTATAAACAAATTGTCTCTTATGATGGAGGAACCCTTTGCTTTTATAAATTTGACAGCATTACCAAATAATGATCTCGCGGAACTATATGGAAAAATGTCAACTATAGCATTTCCGTGGGCTAAATGGTTTCGTAAACATTTCCCAATTAAAATAGGACAGTTAGTATCAAATAACAATAAATTATTGCTCAAATAATTTTTGCTTATCTCTAAAACATCAAAAACTAAACTCTCTGTTGCAACTTGAACTTTAAGATTTTTACCAAACGAATCAAATTGTTGTATTAACTTATAAGGTTCGAAATCATCAAGTTTTAGTACGCTATATAGCGTTTGGAGCCGTTCATTCAAGGAATCTTCTGGACTGTTATTTATAATAGTAGTATAGTCTGGTTTATTTTCTTCATATCTAATTTTTAATGCCTCCAGCCCCTTAACTTGGTTCAAGCTAAAATTTGCGTAATACGAAATTTTTTGAATTAGACATTTTATTTCTTCGTATTCGTCATGTTCTTTAAGTGATGGATCGTCTAAAATTTGAAATGAAAGTTGACTGACGTTTTGAAGGCCACAAGAAAGTTTGTTGATCAATTTTTCACTTTGTTCCTGTTTATTTTTTACTTTAATATTGTTATATAATATTGTAGATAAAGCGATAATTCGAGTTAAGCCTTCATTATCAATTTTTGGGGTCAACTTCGCAAGAAAATTGCTTATCGTTACTTTCATTCCTGCAACTTCTTTTTCGTGAAAATCAGCTTTACTCATGCTCCTTAACCACAAAACACCAAATCTGAATATTTCTTCTGACGACTGTACGTTAGTTTCTCCTCGGTCAATTATCAAACTTATTTCTTGAAGAAGTTTCTCTTGTTGAAATGTTCTATTAGTTATTTTTGATTTCAACTCTCTTACCAATTTTTCTATTGTCTCGCGCTCATCACATTTAATATTATTGTTTAAATCCATTTCACTAATTTTAATATTTTTAAAAATAGTAACCAATTCCATGATTTCATCATAATCATTCAATTCAAGTATCTTCATCAATATTTTTTTTACGGCGTTTGACTTGCTTTCTACCAAAATTTCGTTAATTTCTGTTTTGATCTTCTTAAGATCATTTTGAATAATACTATAAATGTTATTAGAATTATTATTTTGCACAGTATCCATTCTATTTATTAATGATTGGGAGTGTGACAGTAAATTACGTATCGACCGTAGAATTATAAGTGTGTCATTTTGCAATCCAGAACAGAGTAGAATGTTACTAATACTATCAGATAAATTAGGCGACTCCAAGCTATTTTTTAAATACTCTCCAGTTATTAGCAAGGCTCTCTCAATAATTAACTGGCCCATCTTTTCTTGAGGGTCTGAGTCGAGTGCTAGCTCTATGTATGTTATAATTTTCGTCATAGAGTAAACGTTTCTTACTTCCTCGAAGTCTGTATATAAAGTGGTGAGAGCTTTATTTTTATTTATAATATTCTGAACCACGACTTCTCGTTTGAGCTTCGGAATGTTGCTACCGACATCTGCGCCTTTTATGTTATGTTTTTCCTCATCTAGAATATTTATAAAGTGTTTTAGGTGGTCCAGAATAGTCGTTTTCTTTAGAACTGTTTTATATATGATGTTGATGATGTCGTAATTTTTTTGCCCCGAGATAAAACATATAAGACAAAATTCTATTTCTTCCCAAGGCAGTCTATCGTAAGTACATTTTATCTGTCTTTTTAACACATCGATGTTCTGGGCTACGAAGCTGGCCACGTAAATGAACATTTCATCCACTTTCTTTTCACCGCAATATTCTGCTTGTAAAAGTTCATTACATTGGATGACCAATTCTATACGTTCCTTGACTACACTGAGATTGGGTCGAACATTTCGATATTGCGAATGATTACCAGCATTGTTAAAGAAACGGAGATCAATTAATTTATATTCGATATAAAATTGAATTTCCTCCGAAAGTAGCACATTTCTAAATTTTAATTCAGCGTATGCATTAGAAATAACGTCATCTAATTCCTGAAGATAAGTAGGCTCACTGTTATATGTGTACGGCCAATCACTGCACAGGGTTTTGAGAAGTTCAACGTCATTTTCAAGTATGGCGTAGTAAAAAGCGGTGCGTCCTAATACATCACGGTCTGTTAGTTTAAATTTATCCCTACTAATATCTACTGAGAAATTTAGCAGTATTCTATTTTCAGAGTGAAAAATATGCTTCAAAATGTTACACTTTTTGTATTTGCACGCTAAAATAATAACGTTACTATCAATAAAAGGATTGTTTTTGTGTTCATAAGTCTCTTGCAACCAGGTTACGTTTTCTATACTATTAATATATTCAATAATTTTGCATGCATTTTTAAACGTATCTATGTTTCCGATACGAATTGCCTCTTCAGTTACTCCTATGATGCCTAAATAAAAATATTTGACACTTTCTTCCTCGTTACATATCTTCTTATATTCTTTACAAAAGTTTTTCTTGGACGGAAGCAGTATCGTTATTTTCGTTATATACTGCTTACACGATTGCTCTTTTGCGGAATCCATTTCTTTCTTCTGTAACCTGTGGATAAAATATATTTTCACTTATAATACCACAAGAGCTTCAAAATTATGGGGTATTTCCCGATAGGTTCGTTGCAAACAAATGAAGGATTCAAGTTTTTCAGGTTAAAAAATCACGAGCGCGAAGCGCGAGTGATTTTTCCTGAAAAACTTGACGACTTTATTTGTTTGCAGGGAACCTTGAGGGAAATGCCAGATAATTTTGAAGCTCGTGTGGTATTCGGGGGATTATTTTTCCGTCCCAAATGTCGGCCAATAGAATTGCACCATTCGACGTCACGTGGTAACCAGAGAAATTTTTCAAAAAATTATCAGTATAATACCATGTAGGTTGTACCACGTGACGTCGAATGGTGCAATTCTATTGGTCGATATTTGGGTCGGAAAAATAATCAATAAAAACATTTTTTTTTATTATAATAATTATTTTTCTACATTATTAATAAGCTTAATCTGCAGATAAAAACATAAAAATATTATAGGGTAAATGACTAGCAAATTGGACAGTACTAGTCATTGGACAATGCAGAAAAACACAATAATATTTATTAAGGTTGCTTCAAAAACTGCCTATTTCTAAAGTAATAGAACGCCTGATTTTAAAGAAAAACAGGTAGTTTTTAAAGCAACCATAATAAATATTGTGTTTTTGTACTCTGTCCAATTACCAGTGCCGTAAATAGGTGCCACCGGTGCCCAGGCACAGGGCGCAGACTCTGGGGGGGGGCGCAAAAATGGCCAGACCAGGGAGGCCTGTGGGTTGTGGCCCTGGAAGCATCGCTCTGGGTACCTATAATATCTAAAAAAAAAACCGGCCATATGCGTGTCGGGCCACGCGCAATATAGGGTTCCGTAGTACCGCTAGTTTTTTAAAATTTTTGTATGGTCAAAGAATGTATATATTTTATAACGTCGTGTTTTACACTACTAACAACATCATCTCAGTTACTTTCTAAGGAATTTGAACGAAAAGTTCCTTTATACTACGCCGAATAAATTTTTTAGTTGATCGAATATTACTGAACTAGACGTTACGCGCGGCTTCGCCCGCGTAAATTAGATATTTAACAGAAAAATTAGTCCACAAAAAAGCCTCTGATCCTTCAAGTGGTCTACTTCTTATCTGATCCAAATAACAGAAAAAATGCTCTAGTACCTAGTTCGTGAGATAAGCCCTTTCAAATAATTTCCCCCGTTTTTTCCACATATATTTTTCTCTATTTCTTCGCTCCTATTAGTCTTCTGTCTTAGCGTCATAAAATATAGCCTATAATCTTCCTCGATAACTTGGCTATCTAACACTGAAATAATTTTTCAAATCGGACTAGTAGTCCTGAGATTGGCGCGTTCAAAAAATTTTACCAGTTTTATCCACATTTTTCTCTATTTCCTCGCTCTTATTAGTTTTAGCGAAATAAAAATCGGACCAGTAGTTCCTGAGATTAGCGCGTTCAAAACTTCAAATAAGCCCTTTCAAATAATTTCCCCCCATTTTTTCCACATTGTCCCTATTTCTTCGCTCCGATTAGTCTTAGCGTGATAAAATATAGCCTATGGCCTTCCTCGGTAAATGGGCTATCTAACACTGAAAGAATTATTCAAATCGGACCAGTAGTTCCTGAGATTAGCGCGTTCAAACAAACAAACAAATTCTTCCCAATTATAATAATCATAGTATTACAGTTTAAATAGATACTCGTAACTTATGAAGTCTTCTTAGCCGTTAATCGTGATAGTTTTTCTTTTAAATTCAGCAGATTTCCTACTCCAGTGTTTTTCACATTTCCAGAAGCAACCGTTTAGCCGGTAGTAGGAGGAGACACTGGACTCTAACGATTATTTCCACTTTAAAACTTAATATTATTTCACAAATGGATCCCTAAATCGGTAAAATATGATCTATGAATACTCGTAATATTTTTAAAAAACCTATCCAACAACACCCCACACGATTGGGTGGACGCAAAAAAAAATCATGCCCGCTTGATTACGTGTAGGGCCTGCCCAACACGTCATCAAGCGGGGGTACCGTGAGGTAAGCGTGGTGGTACCTTTACCCAAAAAATTTTTTTTTTAAGATTTCATGTACCATTTTGTCGTCATCACTAATATGTGCATTCATGCTAAATTACAGCTTTGCAGGTCCTATAGTCTCGCGGACAGACAGACGGACAGACGGACGGACAGACCGAAACTATAAGGGTTCCTTGCTGAGTACGGAACCCTAAAAAAACAAGGGCGCAGTTATAGAATCTCGCACACGGCGCAAAAAAGGCTATTTACGGCACTGCCAATTACTAGTACCACGCTAGTACTGTCCAATGACTAGTCATTTACCTTAGTATTTTTTTACTAGGGTAAATTACGAGTCATTAGAATTTTTCAGTAGAGGGACACTTTACACTTTTATCGTAAAAATAAAAGTTTGTGGTTTTTATACGATGTAAATAATAATGGAATTAATATTGAGTTTCACGCTACAATAAAAATAGAGTATTTTTTATCAGGTTACGGTGTAACTGTTACGCTCAAAGACCGAAATCGTTCAGTGAGCGAAAAAATAGCTCACAACGCGTTGTGGTCACAGCGAAACAGCCACGACGCGAAATTCGCGTTGCGGCTCTAATGAAAACGGCCACGACGCGTTCTGGCAATCACAAAAAGACCATAACGCGAAATTCGTGTCGTGGCTGATATGCTATTCGTTTTTCTTGATTTGTTCTTGATTCATTAATCGTTTTATCGATTCGATTGTAATATTTGAATTACCACGCATACTACAAAATATTTTATTAAATCACTGCATAACGTGTAAATTGTCATTATTATTTATAAAATATCCATAGTTTCTTAATATAACAGCTATCCGTACAAATATTATTATTGTCTATCTGGCTGGCGTAATGAAGTTGCGGGCATCAACTAGTAGTAAGTATTTTATTTAAATTATATAAATTTAAAAAAAAACTATATTTTTATTATTTATTGAGATCAGATTACTATATGAAAAAAACAACAACACGTTGCGACAGACAAACAGACAGACAGACAGACAGTAATAATATTAGTACCTACGGATAGTATGGAACTATGGATATTAATTTATTTAAAAATAATAATGATAAACACGTTATGCAGTGATTTAAAAAAATATTTTGTAGTACGCGGTGGTAATTCAAATTTGATATTCCATAGCTATAGACGATTAATAAATCAAGAACAAATTAAAAAAAAAAAACGAATAGCATATCGACCACGACACGAATTTCGTGTTGTGGTCTTTTTGTGATTGCCAGAACGCGTCGTGGCCGTTTTCACTAGAGCCACGACGCGAATTTCGCGTCGTGGCTGTTTCACTGTAACCACAACGCGTTGTGAGCTATTTTTTCGCTCACTGAGCGATTTCGGTCTTTGAGCGTAACATAACCAAAATAAAACATCTTTTTGTCGCCTTGGTTTTGCAAATGAAAAGAAAAAATTTAGAAACATGCTAAAGTTTTTAATAATATTTTTTATATAATGAATCGGGGTCAATTTTTGAGTGTTTTTTAAAAAGTTTAAAGGCCTTTTTTGTTGCCCTTAGAGCAATTCTACAAGCATCGTCCCACCAAGGTAAATTACTATTCCTCATGCGACCAGTATTATACTTAGGTATGGACAAGTTTGCTGCTTCTAAAATAATTTTAATAAATTTTTCAACAATGTCATTAATAGAACAGTGAGGCAAAGAAATTAAAGATGATAATTCTAGAATATTTTGATTAACTATTTCGGAAAACATTAACCAATCTGCTTTATCGTATTTCCATTTTTTTGGTAACCACATGTCATGTTGTGAATTTTGATTAATTAACGTTTTAATATAAATTGGGAAAATGGTCACTGTCATATAGGTCATCTAAGGCGTTCCATTCAAAATATGATGATATATCTCGTGAAGCCAAAGTTAAATCTATATTGCTCATGCTACCATTATTACTATTGAAATGTGTAGGTTGTCCATTGTTTAATAATAACAAATCATTATGTTCATCGAGCCATTGAGCTATTAATCTACCTCTGGTGTCGCATTTATCGGATCCCCAATAAAAATGGTGGCTATTAAAATCACCCATAACTATAAAAGGGGGAGTTAATTGACTTAGTAAATTATGTAAATCTCCTCAACTAAGTGTGCAGCTATTGGGGAGGTATATATTGCATATAGTAACAGTGAAAGGAAATTTAATTTTGATTATAACTGCTTCTAAGTTAGTGTTTACATTAATTAATTCTGGAAAAGTATACGATTTGATAAATATTGCAACACCGCCACTAGCCCTATTACTTTGCAAACGGTTTTTAAAAAAGTGTACATACCCTTAATAGAAGCACAGTAATTTGAAGTAAAGTTTGTTTCCTGTAAACATATGCGTGTTGGACTTAATCGATTAATCAGTAGTTTAATATTCTCCAATCTTTTAAAGTAACCATTTACATTCCACTGTATTAAATTCATGAAATTAATGAATATAATATAATAAATATGTAAACTCAAGCAATATGTTTTGTTAAATATATCGAGCCAGTTTATTATTACTAATTATTATCTTATAAAGAAGGTTTTGTCGAGTCACTAATTAATATTTCATGTAATTTCTTAGATAAACGAGAGCACCTATTTTTTAGGCTCTTATTTAATTGACTATGAATTTTATTACACATTTTAATTAAACCGTGAATGTTATTTGTATAGTCATAAGTTAATTCTTTTACATTCTGTTTTCCTTTTACATTATCCAATAAGCTAATAAATTGATCTAAATTGATAGGGAATGAATTGTCGCTATTTATTTCTGCCATATTTCTTTCGATATCTTTCCAAACTTCGTCTTCAGTTCTCTTATCCTCTTTTTTTAACTTCTTCTTCGGTTTTGATTTAACGGTAATATCATCCATAGAAACATTGCTTTCCGTGCCGTCGGTTTCCGATTCCATGATATCAGAATCTTGCTCCTTTTCGAACTGTTTCAACTGTATATTTATCTGGTATCGATAAATCACTAGTAGTTGAAGAATGAATACGTTTTTTACCTTTTAGAGCCAATGTAATTGATTGAGATGGTGGTTCTATTATATTATTTTGGACAGTGGATAGCTTGTCCGATACACGGTCATCGTTTCTTTCAAATATTTGATTAATTTCTTCCTCCAATTGATTATTAATCTCGATTTCCTTTATGCCGGAATCAGCTTGTGATATTGCTGCATTCTGGGGACAATTTTTTGCTAAGTGGCCCACTGAGTTACAAGAAAAACATTTCAAGCTGTCATTATAGATGTATATCCAATAGTTGGTCCCTTCGTAGGATAGTTGAATTGATTCCGGAAGTCGTGATTCATCCTCAGGGCTAACGTATAACTGTCTTCTAAAGCTCATAATGTGGGAAAAGCCTGGATCACTCACACCAATCTTCATAAACGTAATAGGAGACAAAATTTTAATTTTAAACTCTTCAAATTTTTGTTCTATGACTTTATTAGGTATAACAGGGCAAACATTTGATAATACTATTCTTTTATTTCTGCTGATTAGTGATTTTATTTCAAGTAAATTCTTATTTATAATTACGTTTTTCTTTTCTTCGATAAGATAATCTGCGGTTTTCTTGCTATCCAAATAAATACATATTCGAGCATTTGATATGCGGGATATAAACCGTATAGTTGAAGCTGGTGTAATAGATGACAGCGCATTTAGGTACTCCCTGAGGGTTACTCCTTCGATTGAGTTCAAGATAATAGCTTGATCCTTTTTAGTTTTTGGGGAAAACTATTGTGGATGTCACGTTCGCATAACTTGAGACATTCGGAGCTTGTGGCACTTGAGATTCAGTAGGTAATTGATGAGACATTGTGGGGTATTGAGACGTTGTGGGGTTTTGAGACATTGGGAGATTTGAATACGTTGGGGTAGAATACATTTTAAAATATAGGGTCTCCTGTTGCCAGGAGATACCCTATTTGCGTTATATTAGACACTTAAACAAAACACGACGGTTCGCCTTAGAAAGGGCACGCGCATCCGCTGTGACTGCTCGCCCAACACTCACTGATGATTTTTGCAGTAGAATAAAATACAAAATAACTTTAGTATGTATTGCAAAACTTAAAGATGAGATCCATGTCAACCATTAGGTTTTTTACATTTTCAAGAACTAATAGTAGACACCCTTTATATTGTTAGGAAAAATGGATAAAAAATCTTAAATAAACATTAATTAGTGTATACAACATGATCATTAATCCAATGAAATCAATTTCGCCTTCCTTAACCTATTTGCTAAGAAATTGCTGATCCCATTTTAAAATTTTGTTCCCGAAGCTTCGGGAACAAAATTTTAAAATGGGATCAGTTTTCGTAAATAATATGACCGCGTCAACACACGCTCGGCAATTTCTTAGCAAATAGGTTAAGGAAGGCGAAATTTTGCACGTAAGTTTTGAATACATTTATTTGATTTTTTGTAATTTCTATTGATTTCATTGGATTAATGATCATGTTGTATACACTAATTAATGTTTATTTAAGATTTTTTATCCATTTTTCCTAACAATATAAAGGGTGTCTACTATTAGTTCTTGAAAATGTAAAAAACCTAATGGTTGACATGGATCTCATCTTTAAGTTTTGCAATACATACTAAAGTTATTTTGTATTTTATTCTACTGCAAAAATCATCAGTGAGTGTTGGGCGAGCAGTCACAGCGGATGCGCGTGCCCTTTCTAAGGCGAACCGTCGTGTTTTGTTTAAGTGTCTAATATAACGCAAATAGGGTATCTCCTGGCAACAGGAGACCCTATATTTTAAAATGTATTCTACCCCAACGTATTCAAATCTCCCAATGTCTCAAAACCCCACAACGTCTCAATACCCCACAATGTCTCATCAATTACCTACTGAATCTCAAGTGCCACAAGCTCCGAATGTCTCAAGTTATGCGAACGTGACATCCACAATAGTTTTCCCCAAAAACTAAAAAGGATCAAGCTATTATCTTGAACTCAATCGAAGGAGTAACCCTCAGGGAGTACCTAAATGCGCTGTCATCTATTACACCAGCTTCAACTATACGGTTTATATCCCGCATATCAAATGCTCGAATATGTATTTATTTGGATAGCAAGAAAACCGCAGATTATCTTATCGAAGAAAAGAAAAACGTAATTATAAATAAGAATTTACTTGAAATAAAATCACTAATCAGCAGAAATAAAAGAATAGTATTATCAAATGTTTGCCCTGTTATACCTAATAAAGTCATAGAACAAAAATTTGAAGAGTTTAAAATTAAAATTTTGTCTCCTATTACGTTTATGAAGATTGGTGTGAGTGATCCAGGCTTTTCCCACATTATGAGCTTTAGAAGACAGTTATACGTTAGCCCTGAGGATGAATCACGACTTCCGGAATCAATTCAACTATCCTACGAAGGGACCAACTATTGGATATACATCTATAATGACAGCTTGAAATGTTTTTCTTGTAACTCAGTGGGCCACTTAGCAAAAAATTGTCCCCAGAATGCAGCAATATCACAAGCTGATTCCGGCATAAAGGAAATCGAGATTAATAATCAATTGGAGGAAGAAATTAATCAAATATTTGAAAGAAACGATGACCGTGTATCGGACAAGCTATCCACTGTCCAAAATAATATAATAGAACCACCATCTCAATCAATTACATTGGCTCTAAAAGGTAAAAAACGTATTCATTCTTCAACTACTAGTGATTTATCGATACCAGATAAATATACAGTTGAAACAGTTCGAAAAGGAGCAAGATTCTGATATCATGGAATCGGAAACCGACGGCACGGAAAGCAATGTTTCTATGGATGATATTACCGTTAAATCAAAACCGAAGAAGAAGTTAAAAAAAGAGGATAAGAGAACTGAAGACGAAGTTTGGAAAGATATCGAAAGAAATATGGCAGAAATAAATAGCGACAATTCATTCCCTATCAATTTAGATCAATTTATTAGCTTATTGGATAATGTAAAAGGAAAACAGAATGTAAAAGAATTAACTTATGACTATACAAATAACATTCACGGTTTAATTAAAATGTGTAATAAAATTCATAGTCAATTAAATAAGAGCCTAAAAAATAGGTGCTCTCGTTTATCTAAGAAATTACATGAAATATTAATTAGTGACTCGACAAAACCTTCTTTATAAGATAATAATTAGTAATAATAAACTGGCTCGATATATTTAACAAAACATATTGCTTGAGTTTACATATTTATTATATTATATTCATTAATTTCATGAATTTAATACAGTGGAATGTAAATGGTTACTTTAAAAGATTGGAGAATATTAAACTACTGATTAATCGATTAAGTCCAACACGCATATGTTTACAGGAAACAAACTTTACTTCAAATTACTGTGCTTCTATTAAGGGTATGTACACTTTTTTAAAAACCGTTTGCAAAGTAATAGGGCTAGTGGCGGTGTTGCAATATTTATCAAATCGTATACTTTTCCAGAATTAATTAATGTAAACACTAACTTAGAAGCAGTTATAATCAAAATTAAATTTCCTTTCACTGTTACTATATGCAATATATACCTCCCCAATAGCTGCACACTTAGTTGAGGAGATTTACATAATTTACTAAGTCAATTAACTCCCCCTTTTATAGTTATGGGTGATTTTAATAGCCACCATTTTTATTGGGGATCCGATAAATGCGACACCAGAGGTAGATTAATAGCTCAATGGCTCGATGAACATAATGATTTGTTATTATTAAACAATGGACAACCTACACATTTCAATAGTAATAATGGTAGCATGAGCAATATAGATTTAACTTTGGCTTCACGAGATATATCATCATATTTTGAATGGAACGCCTTAGATGACCTATATGACAGTGACCATTTTCCCAATTTATATTAAAACGTTAATTAATCAAAATTCACAACATGACATGTGGTTACCAAAAAAATGGAAATACGATAAAGCAGATTGGTTAATGTTTTCCGAAATAGTTAATCAAAATATTCTAGAATTATCATCTTTAATTTCTTTGCCTCACTGTTCTATTAATGACATTGTTGAAAAATTTATTAAAATTATTTTAGAAGCAGCAAACTTGTCCATACCTAAGTATAATACTGGTCGCATGAGGAATAGTAATTTACCTTGGTGGGACGATGCTTGTAGAATTGCTCTAAGGGCAACAAAAAAGGCCTTTAAACTTTTTAAAAAACACTCAAAAATTGACCCCGATTCATTATATAAAATTGACTACAAAAAAAGAGAGCTTTTTATAGGAGACTTTTAAAAGAAAATAAAAAGAAGTATTGGGAAAAATGGGTATCCTCTATAAATAATCGAACGCTTATTGGCGACGTTTGGAAAAAGGTACATATTCTTAATAAATGCAATATTAGGCTTGATAAAATTGTTCTTGAGAAACCAGATGGCTCTTTTGCATCTGACCCAAAGGAAACATCTAATATTTTAGCAACTACTTTTGCGACCAACTCTTCCTCCTCAAATTACGATGACCATTTTATTCAGTACAAAAATTTGGAGGAAAGTGAACATAATTTAGATTTTTCAGATAATTCTGATTCAATTAATAGTATTATTTCAATGAACGAAATGAGACTAGTGTTATCCCAAGTAGGAAATTCAAGTCCAGGGCCTAATAATGTTTCAAATATTATAATAAAACATTTACCGGAAAGTGCCCTAAGTTTTTTACTTCTGTTATATAATTTTATTTGGCAAAAACAAGTATTTCCTGACAGTTGGAGAGAAGCTTTAGTGGTACCAATATTGAAACCTGGTAAAATTCCGAAATTGAATATCAGTTATAACTTATAGACCTATTGCCCTAACATGTAATATGTGTAAAATATTAGAGAAAATTATTGCCAAAAGAATGAGATGGTACGTTGAAAAAATAACTATTTATGCCCTTTTCAATACGGATTTCGCCAATTTAGATCCACTACAGACCTTTTGATGAATATTGAGAGTGAAGTTATTGATAGTATTGCTAATGAATATTTTATGGTAATAGTTGCGCTTGATATAGAAAAAGCGTATGAAATGACATGGAGACATAAGGTTTTAAAATCACTGCAAAAGATTAATATTAATGGAAATACTTTAGCATTCATTAAAAATTTTCTTACAGCGAGATCTATTAAAGTAAGAATTAATGACACATTATCAAACCCTGTTTCTATAGAAAATGGTCTTCCACAGGGCTCAGTGATTAGTGTTTTATTGTTTTTAATTACAATTAATGATATTTTCTCTTATATAAAAAGTCCTGTAAAAGGATTCTTATTTGTTGACGACCTAACGTTGACATGCTTTGGTAGAACATTAAAACCTATAATATTTACATTAATACAAAAAACTTTAGACAATTTACAAAAATGGGCTGAAAAATCTGGTTTTAAATTTTCCATTACTGAATCTGAATTCTTAATTCTAACTAAGAAGAGAAATAAAACAAGAAATTTAAGGTTAACTTTAAATAATGCACAAATTAAAGAAGTTAATAATTTAAAAATACTTGATTTGACTTTTGATCGGAAATTAACATGGGTAACTCATATAAATAAACTTAAATGCTACAAGAGACTCTGACCGAAAATGTTTAATAAATATTTATAATGCTTTTATTCGACAAAAATTGGACTATGGATGTATTATCTACGATTCCGCAAAGAACAGAACTTTGAATTCTTTAGAAAGTATTCAAAACACTGCTCTCCGCCTATGCATAGGTGCGTTTAAGACTAGTCCTATAAAAAGTATTTTAGCTGAAGCCGGAGAAATGCCTTTAGAAATAAGAAGAAAGCAATTAGTAATCGTATATACTGTCAACATATTATCTCAGCCTCAAAATCCTATTTACAATTATTTTACAAAGTTTTCATCAGTAGATGCAGTGTATCGCTTGCAATCTAGTCTTCCCCAACCCTTACGCATAAGATCTGATAAATATCTGGAGGAAGTTAACCTTAGTATCCCAGCTATATTAAATAAGAAAATATTGTCATGTGCTCCCTGGGAAAACCATGAATTTCCTATTAATTTGGAACTGGCAAACAATCTTAAGGATAACACACCGCGTGAAGTTTATATAAATCTTTATAATGAGATTAATAGTAAATATAGAAACAGTAAAATTTTCTTTACCGATGGGTCAGTTGTGAATGACAGATCGGGTTATTCAATTGTGTCATATAATAGTTGTTATCGATAGGTATAGAATTGGAGACTACCACTCTATTTTTAGTTTTGAATCATTAGCTGTACTCAAAACTTTAGAAATTATATTTAATGAACCTAATTCTATAATGTACTTAATTTATACGGACTCTAAATCATGTCTTACAGCTTTACAGAATAATAATAATAATAACCCATTAATAATTGAAATTAAAGAAAAAATGTTAAACCTGCTGAATAATAACTTCAACTTTCAAATTGTATGGATCCCGAGTCACATAGGAATAACTGGGAATGAAATGGCGGACTCTGAAGCCAGAAATGCAATAAATGAAAATGAAATTTACACGGAAATAAATTCACCCTCTTCAGAAATACAAAAATACTGCAAATATAAGGTTAAAATTTTTTGGGATAATTATTGGAAAACTGATAACACTAGTAAATTAATAAATATTAGAAATTCTATTTTTGAAGAGTCCCCCATTTCATTCAGCAGAAAAGATCAAGTTGTAATAACGAGACTTCACATTGGACACACTAACTTCTCACACATACATTTAATAACAAAAGATGAAAAGAATAAATGTAGGTGTGGACAATATATTATGAGTGTCTATCATCTTTTAGTGGAATGCTCAGCTTACAATAGAGAAAAACAATTATGTTGTTTACCAAATAGTCTTAAGGAATGTTTAAGTCAAATGGCTGTGATCAGACCTTAACATTTTTGAAAATTATTGATGTTTATAAATTAGTTTAGATGTACCTATTTGTTACAACTTAAATTCTATTGTCTTCTATTGTTAATTATTGTGGTCGTTAATGACCTTTGTTGTTAAAAAGCGACCTCAATCAAATAAATTAAAAAAAAAAACATCAGTATTCTCTGAAAATATAATTTTATTAACAATCTAAGAACTTCGAACTACTGCACCTAAAAATGGACATGGTGTCTAATATTAGACCTTGTACTGATCTAAAAATCGATTGCTTTAGTTTTTTAGCAGTAAAAAAAAAAAAGAAAAAGGAGAGCTGAGAAAAGAAAGAAGAAAAAAGAAGAGGCAAAAGAAGCATGGAGACTAAAGACTGAAAATAAATTTGCTAGGAAAAAAAGACGGGTTGCACTCCGGGAATGCCGGCAGAAGTGAAAACTTGATTATTAACGTTGTGCATTTTTTTGACCCATTTTTTATGAAAATCGATTACTTAAGAATCGTTTTTTTTTATTAATCGAAACCCTTACAACCGATTAAATTTTTAACCCATTTTTTATGAAAATCGATTCTTAAAAATCGATTTTTTAAATTAATCGAAACCCTTACAATCAATTCGAGTTCGAGTTCGAATTCGAGTTCGAGTTCGAGTTCGACACAAAACACTACACACCAACCGTCTTACGGTTTTTCCAAAGTTTTTCGATCAGCACGAGAATCTGACGCGAGTTTCACAGTTTTTACCCATCCCACAAAAGTGCTCAACGCCGCTAAAAGTTTTCACTTCAAAAATATGAAAAATAAAAATAAAAGGAAAGATAGTTTTAGCATGGAAGAAGAATGAATAGAATCTGAAGACAACGTGGATGATATTTCTGATGCATGTAGTTACTAAGATGAAGTAAATGAAATCTTTTGAAAAATGGCAAATAAAGACCTAATAATAGGAAAAAAATGTAATGTAATGTTCTATGTCAAGTGTCAACTATTAGTTAATATTGGTGTCTACTATTAGTGATGTTCGTTTTTTGTGATGTCATCTATTATTACTTATGACTAAGTTTACAAAAAGACCAATAATATATTTTTTTATTGATTTATCAGAGAATAATTATAATAGTTTTATTTTGTAAGAGTTACTGAAGACATTTCATTTGAAGAAGTTATCAATCATTTATTTTCATAAATAAGTATATATTTTATAACATTCAAATGTTGCATGTTTCCTTAAAGTGTCTGCCATTAGGTCTCTTCCCTTAATAATCTATTAAGTATTTTTTGTACTTTCTTAATAATCTTTGACACTGATTTAAAGGGGCAGTTGTAAATAGCAGTTTTGGTAAGTTAAAAATTATAAATGGCACGTTCAATAACTACTTTAGCAGTTAAAACTAAGCAGTAAATTAAACAAAAATGAGTAGCAAAAAATAATGAAATGGATAATTGAAAACATTATTGAACAGTAAAATAATTAAATGAGCAGTAAAAATGAATGAATGAGCAGTTACGTCTGGGCAGTAACAAATCGGAATTTGTAAGTAAGAAATCTCATTCTAAGCAATTCTCCGCGCTAAAGTAAAAAAACCGTGTTGGATATGTTTTAAGAGCCCCCGAGACGGTCAAAAGGTTTGATTTAAACACGTAAATTTTGGTTCGACTCAGACCATTTTGATCGTTTACAAAGCTAGCTTGAACGGTTTTTCAAACATTTACGTGTTTGAAGCTCGTTTGATGAAATTTCATATTTTTGTTGTGTTTGACGCGCCGTTTGATCGTGTTCCGACTTCCGATGCGTTTGAACAAACTCGGCTTAGTTTAGTACTGGATTTTGAAGTTTGAGAGCAATCTTGTCTGCATCACACACGTCTAATTATGGCGGCGCACTGAACCAAATGCGCAATGCCGTCTGACAACCGTTCAAACCGACATCAAACGGTTTCATCAAACACGTAATGTTTGAATCAAACCATTTGACCGTCTCGGGGGCCCTTTAGATTGCTTGCAAAAATGGAAAGGGCGTAAGCGACAAAATGGTTTTTGTCGCGTAATTTAAAAGCCATAAATATATTTCATATAAGCTATGGGCAAATTAGAATGCATGCTTGAACCAATTTATGAACAAATTTTGGAAGCTTAAATCACTCTCCTCTGTTGACAAAATAGGAATCCATTTTTTACAGAGGTCTTTTTGATTAATTATTTTGTGTTATAAAAGTTGACAAATCGTGTTATGCTATGGGTAATTCAAAGACAAAGACATGAGGAATACTGACAATGAACTTTAATTTCTTAGCTTTAGTCATTGCTGAGAAGAATCGATATTGCTACAGCCAAATTATCAAGGCGACGCCTTAAACAATGAGGTGGTAAAATAAAATAAAATCGGCAAAGTGCGAGTCGAACTCGCCCATGGAGGGTTCTGAAAGTAAGGCTCAAGATTCATCTCCGTCTCAAGACTCAGTTCAGGCTCTGTGAACCGAACCGCTTCTTGAGACCGGGTCGCATCTTATGTACTGACTATTTATACCAGCCTAAGGGCCGGGACACAAAAACAAGATACGACGTCGTACGACGTCGTGTCGTGGGAATCTACGACGCGCGTCGTAAGAAGCTACGACACGGTATCGTGCGGCGTCGTACGACGTCGCGTCGTAGAAACTTACATAGAAATTCAAAGATGAGTTTCTACGACGCGACGTCGTACGATGTCGTGTCGCGATTGATGATAAATGCAATTTAGATGAACTTTTGTATATTAGTTTTGTAACAATTGAACAGCATTACAATGTAATAAAAGAATGGACGAGACAAGAATATATCGACTACCGCATACTACTATATTTATAAGCAAAAATAAAAATAATTAAAACTCCTGTAAAAATTACATTCTACGACGCGACCATCCATTCTTTTATTGCATTGCAATGCTGTTCAATTGTTACAAAACTAATATACAAGAGTTCATCTAAATTGCATTTATCATCAACCACGACACGACATCGTACGACGTCGCGTGAACGATGAACTTTTGTATATTAGTTTTGTAACAATTGAACAGCATTACAATGTAATAAAATAATGGACGAGACAAGAATATATCGACTACCGCATACTACTATATTTATAAGCAAAAATAAAAATAATTAAAACGCCTGTAAAAATTACATTGCAAAACATAATTTTAAGAAACAAAAGAAACTAAATTAACAGTAAAAGATTTAGGCGCTGCAACACTGAATGAATTTAAAACTAAATTAAAAATAATAGGAACTTTTATTCGTAATTCGAAACATACTTAGGTTCTTTATCAAAATGACATAATATTATAAAAACAAATAATAACAACCAAGACCGACATGTCTTAAGATAAAGGTCCTGTAAATAAAAAAAGAATTAAATAATAATATTAATAATAACAACCACATAATTTGCTTAGTAGCAGCTAAAATTAACTTATTGTATAATAAGGGCAGGTTTTTATAGTAATAATATGAACTTTTATTAAACATACGTAATTCGAAACATTTTACTTAGGTTATCGAACCGCTCATTCCATCTTTTTTACTGACCAGTCCATAATTTTTACTGCTCGTTCAGTAATTGAACTGATCGATTATTTTTAGAATTGACATTGTATGAGAAAATAACCGTCCAATTGATATTTTATAACCGTCCATGTTTTACTGTCGCAATAATTAATCAACCGCTATTATATAACTGTTCAATAATTTTTTCAACTGATCATATTAACATCTCGAATATTTAAATAACAGCTCAAAAAATTTGTTCCCATAATCTTTTATCTCATTTAAAGGTTTTTTTGCCCTGTCCTACTACTGGTATTGTAAAAGTGCTGAAAAACAATTATTGGACGGTGTAAGATGAAATAATACTGATCTACTTGATATATAATATTCGAAAGATGAGAGTATTATTCAATACGAAAGCACAACGAAAGTTAATTTGCAGCTGACTTGTGTCTTCTGATCTGAATACTTCAATTCAGAAGTCACACTTCGTGACTTCTGAATACTTCAAAATCCTATTATACTTGTTGCCGTTAGTTGTATCACGTTGTATTGTATGGAATGAATAAGGGAACGTAACGCAATTTGGAGGCCTTGTTAAATGCTATGGTGCGTTGCACAAGGGCTGATATTTAAACAACGCGTTAATTTTTTTTTCGGTTTTATAGCGGAATTTTATTAGGAAATCCCTGGATTGTGTAGTACGTTTCTATTATTTTTGTCGCTGAAGTAGGCAAATGGCAAGCCTTTAGTTTATATATTTTCATGAAATCCCTCGACTTTGTGTATAATGAATTAAATTAAACCAATGCCATACAACAACATCAGTATAATCCAGACTAAAGAACATGTGCAACCTGTGGGATTAGACAAGCCCAACTTCCTCCTGAAAGTAGAGTACGGCCACAGCGACAGGCAAATGAGCTGCTAAGCATTGTGCTCCATATTGAAATATTGTCCGAGTATGCCGATTGGCTTGATGAGGACAATCTGAAATCTCTATATGAGTTACGTTTTACCTGAACAATGTAAGGGAAAGGCGCTAATGGTAGACACTGAACTGAACTGAAATAGATGACACTTACGACAAAAATGCCATAAAAATAAGAATTATTCTAATTATTTCTCAACACTGTAAATTTTATAAGCTTCTTATGCTATCTGTTGATGTGAAAAAATATATTAGGGATGCCTTCGGGAACAAAATTTTAAAATGGGATCAGTTTTCGTAAATGATGTGACCGCGTCAACACGCACTCGGCAATTTCTTAGCAAATAGGTTAAGGATGGCGAAATTTTGCACGTAAGTTTTGAATACATTTATTAGATTTTTTGAAATTTCTATTGACTTCATTGGATTAATGGTCATGTTGTTTACACTAATTAATATTTATTTATGATCTTTTATCCATTTTCCCTAACAATATAAAGGGTGTCTACTATTAGTTCTTGAAAATGTAAAAAAACCTAATAGATGACATGGATCTCATCTTTTAGTTTTTCAATACATAAGTACTAAAGTTATTTTGTACTTTATTCTACTGCAAATATCATCACTATTCTCTAAAAATATAATTCTATTAACAAACTAAGATAATAAATACTGTACCTAAAAATGGACATGGTGTCTAATATTAGACCTTGCACTGATCTAAAAATCGATGCTTTAGTTTTGTAGCAGTAAAAAGAAGAAAAAGGAGAGCTGAGAACAAAAAGAAGAAAAAAGAAGAGGCAAAAGAAGCATGGAGACTTAAGACTAAAAATAAATTTGCTAGGAAAAAAATATGAAAAATAAAAATAAAAGGAAAGATAGTTTCAGCATGGAAGAAGAATGAATACAATCTGGAGACAACGTGGATAATATTTCTGATGCATGTAGTTACTATGATGAAGTAAATGAAATCTTTTGAAAAACGGCAAATAAAGACCTAATAATATGAAAAATGTGAAATGTAATTTAATGTTCTATGTCAACTATTAGTTCATATTGGTGTCTACTATTAGTATTGTTCGCTTATTGTGATGTCATCTATTAGTACTTATGACTAAGTTTACAAAAAGACCAATAATATATTTTTTTATTGATTTGTCAGAGAATAAATATAATAGTTTTATTTTGTAAGAGTTACTGAAGACATGGAAGAAGTTATCAATCCTTTATTTTCATAAATTATATATTTTATAACATTCGAATGTTTCATGTTTCCTTAAAGTGTCTGCCATTAGGTCTTCTCCCTTAATATACAGACATACAGATAAAGAGACGGACATCCTTTCACATCTATAATATTAATAGATGCAGGCGGCCGTAACTCCATTGCGTCAAAGTCCGTTTACCGGGTGGATACCGTACATTTTCCCGGGACCAAATTTACTATTTTTCCTTTCCCGGGACTCAGTGTCTCCATACCAATTTTTTGCAAAATCCGTTCAGTGGTTTGAGCGTGAAGAAGTAATTGACAGACAGACAGACGAACAGACTTTCATACTTATAAAGTTATAATATTAGTTGTTACAATTGTTACAATATTGGTAAGAATTTTAATTTTTTGAAGTAATTTTTTGTTGAATATTTCATTAAAATACTTTATTTTATAATAAATAATAAAAATATATGTGAAAACAACAATTATTTATAATGTTTCCTACTTACAATACCAATTTTAACCAAATTTCAATGAAACTTTGCTTGTCCAACTACTGGTTTTGGGTGTCCCAACTACTGTAATTCCGTCCCATGACTGTGTTTTACCTACCATTCAGTTTTTACCAAAAAATCAATATTAACTGAACTTAAACCATCGCATTTTTATGTTTGCATATATTAAGTTAGATAATTTATGAACACAAATATGATATCTATTTCTATTTCATGCGAAGTATTTAATGTTTTAGAGCTTTTTCTGTAAATAAATCCTTAGCTGTTAGTTTACGGTATACTAGACCGCATATGCATATGGCCGCAATACTTTTTAAAATGGCTGTTGCTCCTAAAAAAGCTCTCATAATGTAATTTTTTTTCTCCATTATTAAGAGTTTGACAGATAATGTATGGGTGTAATAATTATTAATGTTCCACTCTGCGTGCAGCAGTAAGTGCGCCAGTATCAATTATTAATAAACATAAAATACCTTCTGCACTGGAGGTGAGTACTAAGAAATCGGCGAAACTGGATATGGTGACGGCCGCTCTACCGTCCAGTGACAGCCGTCGCCCCGAGTCGTGGTGTTGGTGCACGCCTGCAACAATTATAGATAATAGTTAGCAAAACAAAAAAGAGAAAAATCTACACGTCAACACCTTCTTTTTTAGGGTTCCGTTTTCATCAAACAACCTCAAGGTAGTTTCGGTCTGTCCGTCCGTCTGTCTATCTGTTTGTCCGTCCATCTGTCTGTCCGCGGTTTTGCTCAGAGACTATAGGGCCCACAAAGCCGTAATTCGGCAATGATGCCGACAAAATGGTATATAAAATCTAATTTTTGATGGTATCTCCCCTATACATCAAGCGGGTATGATAATTTTTTGGCGTTCACCCCACCGTCTGGGGTGTCGATGGATAGGTTTTTTAAAAATATTACAAGCATTCAACGATCATTTTACGATTTAGGGATCCATTTGTGAAAAAAGTAAAATAAAAATCGTTAAGAGTCCAGTGTCCCCCCTTCTACCGGCTAAAGTCTAAAGAGCCTAAACGATTGCTTCTGGAAATACAAAAATCAGCCAAGTGCGAGTTGGACTCGCGCACGTAGGGTTCCGTACCGTTACTGAGCGAAAGTTGGCAAAAAATTGTGTTTTTTTTATCCATGGGATTAAAAATTAATTCTTTTATTTTAAATTTTTTATTAAGTAATTATAAAAGACCAAATACATACATTTAATTAAGAATTTTGTGAGTATTTCGACTTCTACCATTATTGATAACGAGCATAATTAAAAAATTTAAAAAAAAACTCCGCCAAAATGTTTAAAAAGTAATGAAATAATATTTACTGACTTTAAGCTTAAATAATTCCTAAGTGTAAAGTAATGGTCCCCCGACACACCGTGACAACAATAATTATTATGAAATAATATTTTAGTCCATAATTGTTGTCACGGTGTGTCGGGGGACCGCCAAGTAAACTACGACAACAGCGACTTTTGCTTTTGTATCGCCAAGTCGAAGTCGCTGATTGTCTCGATTCGGTTCGCTGTGAGCTGAACCTTAAACTTTAATGTTATGTGAAAACTGAAATCAAACGTGTAGATTAGCGGTCCCTCGACACCTTGACAACAATTATGGACTAAAATATTACTTTACACTTAGGAATTATTTAAGCTTAAAGTCAGTAAATATTATTTCATTACTTTTAAAGTTTTTAGGCGGGTTTTTTTTTAAATTTCTTTATTTAATTTTATTTCATGCTTTTTAAACTTTTGCTGGTCATAGTGCAGAATAATATGCAAAGAATGCCATCTATGAATGTCCTCTTGGATTAGCCCGTCAATATGAGCCCAAACATGATAAACCTCCACTTTGGGTACATACATATAGAGCTCGGCTCCTACAGAATCCAGGTGATGCTGCAGCAGTAGCATGCAAATATTTACTGTTTATCTACGTCTTACTGATTGTCGCAATTAAAATGAGCCCACGAAACCTCTGACCTAAGTTGGTGAGGAGTTGGGTATCCTATTGATTACCAGGTGATGCTGCAGCACCAGCACGTCAACTTTCCATTAATGTGTATGTTATTCATAAATATCACGAACCAGAATCCAAAATATTAAACTCATCAAACGACTGCAAGTTGCTAACGGCCTTTCACGAACCAGATAAACCGCGATTTTCTAGCACTGAGCAGGCTGATGAAGATGATCCACTATTAAGGTAAACTTTAACCATAACTGTAACCATGGGCGTACCCAGGTAAGGGCGGTAGTCGGTACCCTACAGCCAGGTAGGAAGATAAAATAAACGTCAAATTTTCCTGGCAAGTGGGAATTAAAAACGTGTTACGTACCTAATCTGCGCAAAATGAAGGGTTGGAAACAAAATATATTTTCAGTCAGAATAAAAGTAAATTTTCATGATTTTTTAGGGTTACGTAGCCAAATGGCAAAAAAGGAACCCTTATAGATTCGTCCTGTCTGTCTGTCTGTTTGTCCGTCCGTATGTCACAGTCACGTTTCTTCGAAACTATAAGAGCTTGATAAGTAGATGTAATCAGTGAACTGCATTAAGATTTTGATATACTTAAAAAATATATATCAAAATCTTAATGCGGTCCCGTAATCCATTTAATGGAAAAAATTATAAAAAAAATTAGGGGTACAACTGAAACAAAAAACATTTTTTTTTCATCTAACCTATGCGTGTGGGGTATACCGTATATTATAAGGATAGGTCTTAGATAATCATATTGAGGTTTCTAATATCAAAAATTTTTATTATGGTAGCTTCCATACACATCAAGCGGGGATGAAAATTTTTTTTCGCGTCCACCCCATCGTGTGGGGTGTCGTTGGATAGGTTTTTTAAAACTATTATGAGTATTTATAGATCATTTTCCGATTTAGGGATTCGTTTGTAAAATATTAAGTTTTAAAGTGGAAAAAATCGTTAGAGTCCAGTGTCCCCCCTTCTACCAGCTAAACGGTTGCTTCTGGAAATGTGAAAAAATTCACGGGAGTAGGAAATATGCTGAATTTAAAAGGAAAACTATCACGGCTAAGAAGACTTCATAAGTTATTAGTAATAGTCGATCAACTAAAAAAAATGTATTCGGCGAAGTATAAAGGAACTTTTCGATCAAATTCCTTTAAAAGTAACTGAGATGATGTTGTTAGTACTATAAAACACGTTATAAATGTACATTCATTTTTTTTTTTTTTTTTTATTCTTTATTAGGGCAAAAAAACAATATCACAATAAAGTACTATTACAAACAGTCTTCCTCTATAAATATACAGTAATTGTGATATCCACATCATTTACCACATACTAAATATGTAAAATGTTCTTAAGTTTAATTATAAGTATTTGTTTATTAACAGGTTGAGATTTTAATTTAATGTATTGTTATTTTACATATTTAATTTTTGACATGTTTAAGCAAATAACAAGATAATAAGATTATAAGTGTTACCTACCTGCTTATTTAGTAACTACCATTTACCAACCTTGATTGATTAGCGGGCGGCACCCTAGCCCTACGATACGAGGTCTTGGGATCAGTAACAACGACTACCAGGGTGTCGTATGCGAGATCAATCTGGTTTACAAAGTAGTACCTACTTAGTATCGAGTAGTTAACTAAAATTACTTTATAATCAACGTATACTACGGCTGCTTTTTATTTTACATGCTTCTTACAAAATCGAAGCCAAGTAACTACACAATTTCTATATCAAATAACCAATAAAGTAATAATAATAATACAGTATTTAGGTATACAGTAATAACTAATAACTAGAAGTTAAACTATCAAAGCCATGTGTCAGCCTGTGTGTGTGTGCGGTGTACCTAGGTGCGCCATTTGCGAGTATGTGGCACCCTAGCCCTGCGACACGAGGTCTTGGGATCAGTAACTAAGACTACTAGGATGACATGTGTTGTTTATATTAATTATTAATTACATGTGTGAGAGCACATTACCTGCTGTACGACATGTGAGTGTTAGTTTGAGTTTGTATGTGTGCTATGTGTGTTTATAATCGTGAGCATTTTGAGTGCGTGGCACCCTAGCCCTACGACATAATATTGAGGTCTTGGGATCGGTAACGATGACCACTAGGGTGCCGTGTCAATATGTTATATAACAATAACTTACGTGAAATATCCTAACAATACAGTTTTATCACTAAGTAATACTAGTGATATTTATTTTATAGAGTTCCTCTGTGATCAGTTTTTTAAAAGCAGTGGCTTTATTGGCATTAATATCTATATGGTTAAAGTGTCTGTTATATAAGGTAAGTATATGATTAATTGGTGCGCGAAGACCTGCATTAGTACGCGATAATCTTGTAGCAAATACTACAGGAGCAGCACGACAGGCTCTTTTGTGTGTTCTGAGAGGCACTCTGTAGCTAAGGTCATTTACAATATCGATGCAGTCATATTTATTGTGGCAGATGTCGTACAATAACATCATCTGAAGTTGCATTCTTCTACAATTTAAGGTTAGTAATTTGTACTTTTCTAGTAACTCAGGGTACGATAGGTAATTTAACCGACATTTATATTGTACACAACGTAAGTAACTTTTCTGCACTTTTTCTAGGTAGTGTGAATATCCTGCGTACATCGGATCCCAAATACATGGAGCATATTCCAGTTGTGAGCGAATTAAGGTTTTGTATAGATATAGATATGTACTAGGTCGTTTGAAATCATTACTAGCTCTTAAAACAAAACCGTACATCTTAAAAGCTTTACTGCAAATAGAATCTATATGAGAATCCAGCGTCAGTTTTGTATCCAATATGACCCCAAGGTCACGAATAGTGAAAACTTTTTCTAACTTATGGCCATCTATGAAGTAGTCATGTATTATGGGTCGTCGTTTTCTGGTAAAAGAGATTATTTTACATTTGTTTAAACTTAGCTGCAATTTATTTGCATTACAATAGTTAGCAAATCTTTTAAGATCTTCCTGTAGCCCCCTCTGGTCATCAGCATTGTCAATGGTGCGATAAATCTTTAAGTCGTCTGCATATAGTAGAAATTTACAATTTTTGAAACATTTGTGAATATCGTTTATGTAGATGATGAACAGCAGGGGACCAAGGATAGACCCTTGTGGCACTCCAGACGTTATAAAATTAGTATCAAAGTTAGATTCATACCCATTAATGACAACTTTCTGCGTCCTATTTGTGACATAAGATTTGAACCATCTCCATAGATTACCACGGATACCGTTAAAAGCGATTTTTTCAAGTAATAGTTTATGGTCTACACGATCGAAAGCCTTTCTAAAATCTGTGTATATACTATCTGTTTGTTTATTACAATCCAGATTTGTAAAAAGTTGATTGGTATAAACCATAAGGTTTGTAACAGTAGAGCGATTACGAACGAAACCATGCTGTTGTTGAAGGATATTTCTATGTAATAGTGGGTATATATAATTATGTACTAGCCTTTCAAGTAGTTTAGATAATGTTGGAAGTATCGAGATTGGTCGGTAATTGGTTATGTCTGTTTTGGAGCCTCCCTTATGAATTGGGGTAATTCTAGCAGATTTCCATACCGTCGGGCACACGCCTTCTGTCAAACATTTATTATAAAGTTTTGTTAAAGGCTCATGTATAGCCTCTGCAGTACATTTAAGAAAGATGGGAGGTACATTATCGAGACCTGCTGCTTTTGTACTATCTAGAGCTTTAAGTTCCTTAAGGACGTCACCTTCTATTAATTTTATATCACTGATAATTGTGGCGTTAGAGGGTCCGCCCTCCTCACCCGTTATATTATCCATATTAAAAGAGTCTGTAACTTCAGAGGGTTGAAATACCGACTGAAAAAATGTGGCGAAAAGGTTACAAGTTTCCTGAGGGGTTTTAGCTTTTATATTATTGTAATGTACGTTAGTAGGAATTACTGACTGGTTTTTACGGTTATTTATGTAATTCCAGAAATATTTGGAATTTTTAGGAATGTCATCTTCTACAGAGGTCATATATTTAGTGTAGCAGATCTGAGATTCTTTCTTGAATCTTTTTCGAAGCAAAGAGAACGTGAAATAGTCTGATATGTTTCCATGTAGCTTCCATTTATTCCATGCCTTATTCTTATCTTTATAAATGTGTATCAAGGCTGGTGTGAACCACGCGGGAAAATTATTATTAGAGACACGTTTAGATGGTACTCTTTTTCGAATAATATTATATATGTTTTCGTAGAAAACACTCGCACAATTTTCAGAAGATTTGTTTTTGAATTGTTCATGCCAATTGATTTCAAGGATATCCTTATTTATTTGTTCGTAGTTTGCACTTTTGAAACATAATCTTGTAGTTAAAGACGTAGTTATAGGTTTGAAACAGTGATCTTCAACAGGTATTAAGGCATAGAAAGGGGGGTGATACGCATCCGGTGGAACAAGAGTGATTGGCGCGGGGTATGTTCTACATTCTTGAATATTTGTTAAACATAAGTCGAGCAATCTATTTATGCTATTCTTATGAGAGTTTACCTGTACACAATTTGTCGCCCTAATGAAAGTAAAAAGATGTGAGTTTGGTGGCGAATACAGATTATTTACAGGTATCATGTTGTTGAGATTACCGTTTGTGCACCAATCTATGTGAGGGAGGTTAAAATCTCCCAATATACAAACATTTTCATAACACTTTATTTGTATAATTTTTAATAATTCATTAAAAAGTGCTAAGTATATGTCATTGTTCACAGCTGGTGGAACATAAACGGCGCCTAGCAAAAGTTTAGTTTTACCAAGACGTAGCTCTATTAGCAAGTAATCTAGAATAGGGGGTATGTCTAGTGGGGCAGCGGGGGGCTCTGGCATACATTGCGTAGCGCCTAATGTGCGCAGTACCGCAACAAGTACACCCCCTCCGTCCCGGCGTCCCGTGGCAACACGGTCACGGTCGCATCTAAAAACATGATAACGAGAATCTACGAATTCGCTGTCGGCCACATCATTATGCAGCCACGTTTCGGTCAAAATGATTATGTCATAATTATGCGATAAAATGTTTACAAAAATAGTGTTTAATTTGGTTCTTAGGCCGCGGCAATTTTGATAATACAGTGATAGAACTTTATTTGAATTGTTAAGAATCATGTTTTATGGTTACTAAATGTATTTATTTTACTAAAAAAGTAGTGGGCTGTAAATATATTAAGAAATATAGAAGTTATGTTATCACAATATACATATCTAAAACATACCAAGAATCTGAAATTTGCATGAGTAATTTTGTCTTGAAGTTTTACAACCTGCGCTCCTACTATATTGATACTTCCTGGAAACCAGGACCATAGTAAATTTGAAGAAATTATTAGTGCCTGAGCTATAATTTTATTAATATGTACTCTTAGAAATGATATTATATCATGATGAAGCCGATAAAAGCTCAATTTTGGAAATTTACAAACTATGTTTACATAGTGAATTAAGTTATTGTATTGTATTAGAATAGCCCATGGCCATGTAATGTACCTACATTGCATAGGACAACAGCTGTTACAGACAAAATTGCAATTATTTATGTTTAAAAACAGTTTAAAACTTATAAAGAATGGTGAGACTTCCACTACTTGCATGTTTCCGGGGCCAAATTGTCTACAAAATTGGATACTCACACTGGGAGGCTGTGTTGACCTGTATAATTGGTTATTGACTATGTACATATTCCAATTTTTATAATTAGCAGAGCAGTACATTACACCATGCAACGGTATTATACAACATAAGCCAATTCTCTGCCCACAGGTTAATTTCTTTGTTTGTACACAATTTACTTGAGGACATGCTATATTATATCTTAAAAAGCCCTTAGTAAAACTTCCTTGGTAATTAATAAAAAATTGAAAGTTACCATTAACATGTCTGGCGTACATAGAAAATCTGAAGTTACAATGATTTGATCTTATGCCATTGCTCTTTATATGTACTCTTGGAAACGCTGCTATATCATGATAAAGTTGGCAAAAGCTCAATTTTGGAAATTTATTACCTAAGAGTAAACTGTGAATCAAATTATTACATTGTATCAGAACGGCCCATGGCCATGTGATGTAGCTATAGTGCATAGGACAACTGCCACTGCCATAATTGTATACAAATAAAAAAAGTTTAAAGATTATGAAAAAGGGTGAGATTACCACTACTCGCATGATTCCGGGGCCACACTGTACACAACACTGGATACTCACACTGGGAGGTTGTGTTGACTTGTGCAGTTGGTTATTGATTGTGCACAGATACAAATCCCTATAATAAGTAGAAAAGTACAATACATAATGCAGAGGTATTGCACAACATAAGCCAGTCGACTGCCCACAAGTTAATCTCTTCGTTTGTACATAGTTTGTTTGAGGACATACCATATTATATCTTAAAAAATCCTCAGTAAGACTTGTTCGGTGGTTAATATAAACAAAATGGATGCCATTTACATGTTTAGCATATATAGAAAATCTAAAGTTACAATGATTCAAACCTGTGCTATTACTATTTAAGATCACACCACAAAAACACTTCCTGTGATTCGAATTGACAATAAAATCGTTAGAGTGTGTTAGGACCAATAACAGAACAATGTTATGACTGAGTACAGTTTCATTTTTATCTTTTCTGAAAAATAATGTTATATAATGTGTCTGGTTACAACTTAGTTTTAAGAGAATATTGATAAGTTGTACAACACAGAAGTATACTAAATATTTATAACCATATTTGATATCAGAATAGTTTTCATTATTATTATATTTTAAGAGAACAGATTTTCTGAGTAGACAGTTTATTACCATTCCGGTTAAGTAAGTATTTGCAAAGTACAACATAATATTAGTAGCATAATAATGCATATGGTGCCCCTTATTTAGAACCCCTCCCTGGTAAAGAAATATTAATATAGTACATGCTATATAGTCAATACTGTCCCCTATTGAAATATATAAGTTTAAGGTACGCATAGCTTTCCAAGTAGACGAGAAGACCATTTAGAGGTAAAGTAATAACAATCCTATGAGTATAATACTTAATATACAAAAACTGAAAGGAATCAGACACAAAAGGATAAACCATACATTTATATAGATTCCTGCTTTGTTTTTGGAATGCCTTCCACTACCCTTTTTTATGTATTTTATTTTTAACTGAGAAATTTTATTCATTGACCACACAAATATTTAAAAAAACCTAGCGGTATTACGGAACCCTATATTGCGCGTGGCCCGACACGCACTTGGCCGATTTTTATTGTTTCAATGTACGGTGTACCAGACCGACCATCTTCTCGAAACAGGTATGCTGCCTCCCCTTAGGGTCCTTAGCTAAAATCCTGGGTACGCCCATGTCTATAACAACGCCTGTGGTACAAATTGCAACCCACCCTATGATTTGTAGTGGAGACTATTATAATAGGCCTGGCTATGTGGCAGGGGCTATTTAAAGTGCAATTTATTAGATATTATTGCAATTAATATAACAATCTTTAAAGTCAAGTAATCTTTTGATTTGATTAGATAAATTATCATTATAATAATATAATATAAATGAGCAGGATATGGCAAGTGTTTTACATGCAAAATTATTATCTTTCTTTACTGTGATATTGTTTTTACTGATTCGTACCTAAGGGATATAAAATTAAATTAAGAAATTTAAAAATTCTCCCCCAAAAATTTTAAAAAGTAATGAAATAATATTTACTGACTTTAAGTTCAAATAATTCCTAAGTGTAAAGTAATATTTTAGTCCATCATTGTTGTCACGATGTGTCGGGGGACCGCCAACAGCGACTTTTGCATTTTTAACCGACTTCCAAAAAGGAGGAGGTTTCTCAATTCGACCGTATATAATAATATGTTCTATTTTTTATGTTTGTTCGCGGATTACTCCGCCGTTTGTGGACCGATTTTCAAAATTCTTTTTTTGTTGTATAGGATATAGTCTGAATTTGGTACCATGTTCCCAAACATAGTGACCTGATGATGGGATCCATGAGGAATCGAGGGAACTCCTCAAAATTTATATGGAAACATATGGTGATTTTAGTTTTATGAGAAGTATCCTAAGCATATGCTACCAAAACGCAAGATTTTGCATCAAGGTATTCTATGGTTCCGAAGATACAAAGAGAACTCCGGATTCCTTATAGATACAAGTTTGGGGTTTAGGCGCTGTTTTAAGAACAGAAAGCATATGCTACTATGCAAATTACATTCATCATCATCATCATCATCATCACCACGTCGTCAGGGTCACCAATCGCCGCGCCGCCACCTCACCGCACCCGTGTGGCTTCTCCCTTAAATTACCTAGCATGCATGTAACTAAAAAGAGTGAAATTATTATTTTTAACAAAAAATTAAAACCGACTTCCAAGGTAAAAACAATAACAATATCCATGCCAGTTCCAAAAGTTTCAAATATTTGGCAGAGGAAGATTCAGCTATCTGGTACCGACTTCAAAATCATGAAGATTGAGTACAGAAATATCTGTTGAGGTTTAGCCGAATTCGGAAAAAGGCACTATTAGACAGGAAAAATTATTTAATACTTTTTAGTTCATTATACGGATATTGTTATTGTTTTTACCTTGGAAGTCGGTTTTAATTTTTTGTTAAAAATAATAATGTATCGCCTACGAATAAAATAACGTTGTTCGTAGAGTCCACATCCTGAGGAGGAGGTGTTAGAGCGAAACGCGGGTCGAGGTTTTCAACCTGCATGGTGGTGAGGGGCCTTGCACGGATTTGCCAACATTATTGCTTGTGTGGTGGTGGTGTTTGCAAGTTCTTGCATGCGAGTGTACGCATAGGCAGTGTGGGAGGAGGGAGGTGCTGTACGCATGCCTATGCGTGCACTCACTCATTTACTTAAAGGTGGAAGTTTATTTCGCGGAATATTGCTAAAAATAATAACAAACTAAATTTTAAGCTATGGATTTCCGCAAAGTAACGCCTGATTCCATTAACTATAATAAGTCTTCCCAAAAAGTCATAATATATTGGATTCAAATCTTTGATTGTGGCTCCTGTAAAATTTGTTAAAGTGTAATTACGCCATTGTTGTACCAAATGAGCGATATATAAATTTTAACTTTACAGAATAAAGTTTATTTAAATGCATATACTTAGTACACACCTTTCGGTCCACCTGTTAGGCACTTGTGCTGATTCAAAACGCCTGTCAATTATTTTTTTGAACTTTTCAATGCATAAAAATAATCATATAAAAATTTCAAGCCTATAGGAGCAAGTTTTTTTTGGATTTTATTGACACTTTCAAGTGTATAGATGTTGATCCCACCAAAAACATACCTGTTAAAATGGGGCCAAGTTCCCATCAGCAAATTATTGGTCTAAAAAAAGGCAGGTTAATTTAATTATATTATCTTATTTTACAATTAATCCAGAGTTACGTAAAGCACGAAAACCTGCCAAGTTCAAATTTAGAAGTATTATGGATCAGGCTGTTGATGAAAATGATAACAATCGATGAAGTGCATCTAAACTTGGCATTGGATTGGATTTCAACTCTTTTTTTAGACCAATAATTTGCTGATAGGAACTTGGCCCCATTTTAACAGGTATGTTTTTGGTGGGATTTCAGTCCTTTTTTTCAAGAAATTATACCTATTTTTTTCTTTTTGTGTCACACCCGACTTAAACAATACCTTCGATATATGGCGCTAGTTGTAAACTATCAATAGAAGCGAAATCAACTCCCAAGCGGTCGAATTCGACCGCGTAAACAATAGATTTCCAAGAATCCGCAATCGAAGTATTACTAAGCTATACGGTATGCATTATACATGATGACAATATTTTAAACCAATTCTCGTTGTATCACTGGCGTATAAGAATTTTTACCTATAGTTCGTAGAGGAGCCGATTCACGCTTGACCGATTTCTTCTTAATTTTTTTATTAACCTACATATTATAACACACGACCTGAGTGTCAAATTTCATTACGTTAGGAAAATTGGAAGTGGTATCTAAAACTCGTAGATGAACCGATTCACGCTTGACCGATTTCTCAAATTTCTCAAATTTTTTTAATCTACTTATAACACACGACCTGCGTGCCAAAGTTCATAATGCTAGGACAATCGGAAGTGGCCTCTAAGGTTTGTAGGTGAACCGACTCACGCTTGACCGATTTCTTAAATTTCTCAATTTTTTGTTAAACTACTTATAACACACGGACCTGTGTGCCAAATTTCATAACGCTAGGACAGACAATCGGAAGTGGCCTCTCAGGTCTGTAGGTGAACCGACTCACGCTTGACCGATTTCTTGAATTTCTCAATTTTTTGTTAATCTACATATAACACACGACCTGTGTGCCAAATTTCATAGCGCTAGGACAATTGGAAGTGGCCTAGAGGTTTTGATTACCGGTCAGTGAGTGAGTGAGTGAATGAGTGAGTGAGTCAGTGCCAAAATTAGCTATTTTCACAGGGAGATATTGCAGGATCTACCGAAGCTATATCTATGAAATTTGGTATACTGCGTAAGTACTAGTATATAATTACGTAGGTATAATTGGATTTCAACTCTTTTTTTAGACCAAAAATTTGCTGATAGGAACTTGGCCCCATTTTAACAGGTATGTTTTTGGTGGGATTTCAGTCCTTTTTTTCAAGAAATTATACCTATTTTTTTCTTTTTGTGCCACACCCGACTTAAACAATACCTTCGATATATGGCGCTAGTTGTAAACTATCAATAGAAGCGAAATTTTCAAGTAAACAGTATTTATTTAACCTAAGTATATCAACTCCCAAGCGGTCGAATTCGACCGCGTAAACAATAGATTTCCAAGAATCCGCAATCGAAGTATTAATAAGCTATACGGTATGCGTTATACATGATGACAATATTTTAAACCAATTCTCGTTGTATCACTGGCGTATAAGAATTTTTACCTATAGTTCGTAGAGGAGCCGATTCACGCTTGACCGATTTCTTCTTAATTTTTTTATTAATCTACATGACACACGACCTGAGTGTCAAATTTCATTACGTTAGAAAATTGGAAGTGGTATCTAAAATTCGTAGATGAACCGATTCACGCTTGACCGATTTCTCAAATTTCTCAAATTTTTTTACTTATAACACACGACCTGCGTGCCAAAGTTCATAATGCTAGGACAATCGGAAGTGGCCTCTAAGGTTTGTAGGTGAACCGACTCACGCTTGACCGATTTCTTAAATTTCTCAATTTTTTGTTAAACTACTTATAACACACGGACCTGTGTGCCAAATTTCATAACGCTAGGACAGACAATCGGAAGTGGCCTCTCAGGTTTGTAGGTGAACCGACTCACGCTTGACCGATTTCTTGAATTTCTCAATTTTTTGTTAATCTACATATAACACACGACCTGTGTGCCAAATTTCATAGCGCTAGGACAATTGGAAGTGGCCTAGAGGTTTTGATTACCGGTCAGTGAGTGAGTGAGTGAATGAGTGAGTGAGTCAGTGCCAAAATTAGCTATTTTCACAGGGAGATATTTCAGGATCTACCGAAGCTATATCTATGAAATTTGGTATACTGCGTAAGTACTAGTATATAATTACGTAGGTATAAATTTATCTTTGTACTCGCAATAGGCACTGAGCTACAGGGGGGTCAAAAGTGCGTCGAAACGGTTCGTGTAAATAGTGCACGGCATGTGCGCGGCCTGCTGGAACTTGGCCGCGCACTCCGTGCGCTTTGATCACGTGCAGGGCTGATGCTAGCCAGGCGATGGTTGCCGTACTTAGCATGCCATGACTCATCACTATAGAAATTTCTAGCCCTACAGACACACCGTTATTCGTAGGGTTCACTAGCTCTCTCTAAATAATTAAATAACAGCTCAAAAAATTTGTTCCCCTATTCTAACACTGAAAGAATTTTTCAAATCGGACCTTCTTCCAGAGATAAGCGCCTTCAAACAAACAAACTCTTCTGCTTTATAATAAGTATTAATTAGGTATATTATGTATGGATGAAATAAAAAATCGGCCAAGTGCGAGTCAGACTCGCGCACGAAGGGTTCCGTACTGTTATAGAGCATAAATAGGCCAAAAATTGTTTTTTGTATGGGAACCCTCCTTTAAATTTTTATTTTATATTATTATTATTATTAATTTTTAAAGTATACATACATATAATTAAGGCTTTTGTGAAAATATCAAGTGCTTACCAGCTGATACCATTATTGATATCAAGCAAAAGGCCAAAAAATTACGTTTGTTGTATGGGATTCAATATTTTTTATCTTATTTTCAGTATTTTTTGTTATAGCGGTAACAGAAATACACCATCTGTGAAAATTTCAGAAGTCTAGCAATAGCGGTTTTTGAGAATTGAGATACAGCCTGGAGACAGACAGACAGACGGACAGACATTGAAGTCTCAGTAATAGGGTCCTGTTTTTAGTTTTTACCCTTTGGGTACGGAACCCTAATTAGAGAAATATTTAACTTCCATACAGAAAATACAATTTTTTGCCTACTTTCGCTTTATGGGGCCATTCATAAAATACGTCACACTAAAATTGGCGTTTTTTGACCAACTCCCCCCCGGTTGTCACGCTGTGTCACACTTTCTGTGACCCCTCCCCCCTGTAAATATTTCGTCACAAAAACTAAGACCCCTCCCCCCTAAACATGATAAATTTTGATTAGTAATAATATTACTAAATATTAATGACTTCTATCATGACAAAATTGAAAAAAAAAGTCGAGAGAATGAAAACGCTGAACCGCGAACGTCACGCTCCCCCCCGAGTCGCACTTTATAATTTCTTACCTTCTTATATATTTTTATATGAACTATGAAGATATAGCGTACTATATTAACGCGGACCTCAGCTTCAGACTCTGACGGGCGACGCGGCACGCGCGACCAATTTTTCGTCACTTCTTCACTTTTCACTTGGTCTAAACTCTAAATGAAATCTGAAATATCAGAATAATAATTTATTATTATTCGGAAACTGGAACCATCATAATAATATTGTTATATTACATGAAAACATTGATTCCCATACCGTTGATTAAATATACTTAATAATTAAGTAAATAACAAAAGTAATCAAAAAGAAAATACCTATCTTTCTTATATTATATAAAATTCTCGTGTCATAATGTTAGTCCACGAACTCCTCCGAAACGGCTTTACTGATTTTTACCAAATTTTATATGCATATTCAGTAGGTCTGAGAATCGGCTACTCGGTACTTTATATATTGATAAGTGCATTTGTTGAATAAATATGTAATAGTAAATTATTACAACCTGAGACTGACGGCAACCAATAATTGTTTGTGCGACGGGATAGCGATCGACATTACCATGGTGACTTACCTACTTATTTAGTCACTTCAATAAAATAATATGGCAAAGCAACGTTTTCCGGGACAGCTAGTAATTATATAAAATACATAATGTACTTACTTGTTTAAGAGTCCGTATACGAACTTTTGCCGATTTCGCTCATTTAACAGACGTGATTTAACAGTTAAAATACAGTATTTCTATAAGTTTTAATGCACAACATGTAAGATCATTTCAATTATAAACTAATGTTGGAACTAGATTTTTTATTTTTTTTTAAGTAAGTATCTTTAAATAATCCAACTCAAACCCGCGACAGTTTTGTGATTTTTGCTGTAAAAGGTTTAGAACATCACCTGTTTATGGATTGTATTGACGTCTTAACGGTATGAAAAAAATACAATGTACTGTTGAGAAAGTCGTCTATACAATGTTGGAATTACTTTTTACCACTTTCATATAAAAAACCCTTTAAAAAACAGAATACCTATAACTGCCCGCTAACTTCCCGATCGACCTTTTTCACCTGGCATATGAAAGACGGGCGTGAGTGTGAAGAGAGCAGTAGAAAGACTTTCCGCGTACGGCGTACCTACTGATAATACAGCTGGTCCCACACCTACTAATCTAATATATATAAATCTCCAGTCACGATGTTTGTCCGCGATGGATTCCTAAACTACTTAATTAACCGATTTTAATGTTGTTTTTTTTTTAAATGAGTGCTATTATCCAACTTGAGAGATAGGATAGCTTAGATCTTTAATTATAGTCGCAATTTTATTTTATTGCAAATTATTTGTCTATTTAAAGAGCGACCATTGTTGTGACATACTTATTTAGTCACTAATTCAATAAATTATAAAATAATACGGGCGATATACTTACTTTATATAATAATATGGCAAAGAAACGTTTGCCGGGACTGCAGCTAGTATATTGTTATACATATTGTTATATAGTATATTGTTATATAATATTCATTAATCATTGTTCTGTGAGTTGTGACTTGTGATGTGACCAGTGACCACAGTCCACACTGAGATATAAGTAGTCTGTAGGCCCGTATAAATAGTCAGTACTCAAGTTCCTTGAGACCGAGATGCATTTTGAGTCAAGAATCAAGATGCATCTCGGTCTCAAGACACAGTTCAGGCTCCATGATTGGTTGGCTCATGGCTGTCAAAATTTGGACAAATCACAGAGCCGAACCGCGCCTTGAGACCGGGTCGCGAATTTACAAAGGCTATAATCACTAGAGTGAAAGCGCAAACTGAACTGGCTTAGCTTTTGTTAGACAAAAACTTGACAAAACCCTTATCTATTTTAGTACAGAAAATGACCGAAATCGCCTAGACTTTGTTAGCTAAATTGTTTCTAACATTGCAGCAACAATTTGACACCGATATGGTAAATACATCGTCATCGTTAGCTTTAAAAATATGTAGGTGGATAGTTACATGAAAATTGTTATTATTTTAATGTTATAGTAATGAAATTACTTACTTACTCGTTTCTATTCTGTATTTAAGTGACAAAAAATACTAATTAACTAACGAACTTTAATTAATAGCTAGGTAACAAACAGGTACATAACTACACACTAATTGTTGAGAGTACAATTAATAAATAGGTAAGTATAAAACTATCTTAGATAAATGATTGGTCTTTGATCTGACTGATCATTTATAGCTAAGAAAACTATAATATTGTTTCTAGCGTAGTTCCTCTAATGTAAAATACAAAACGCAGATAATCATTTTTATCACGATCAGCTTAGTATTTTTACTAGTTGGTAACAGTCAGTTAGAATTAAAACTTAAAAGTATGCTGTATGGCACGCTCGCGATAAACAAATATTATGGTGGTGAGCCTCTACTCGACTAGGTTTTGTAAGTGCATTTTATTTAAAAATAAGTCAATTTTTTACTGAGATAGAATAGGTATTGTCGAGTAATATGCATCCCACCAAAAACATTAATGTTAAAATGGGGCCAAGTTCCTATCAGCAAATTTTTGGTCTAAAAAAAGAGTTGAAATCCAATCCAATGCCAAGTTTAGATGCACTTCACCGATTGTTATCATTTTCATCAACAGCCTGATCCATAATACTTCTAATTTGACGTAGCAGGTTAATTTAATTATATTATCTTATTTTACAAATAATCCAGAGTTACGTAAAGCACGAAAACCTGCCAAGTTCCAATTTAGAAGTATTATGGATCAGGCTGTTTATGAAAATGATAACAATCGATGAAGTGCATCTAAACTTGGCATTGGATTGGATTTCACCTCTTTTTTTAGACCAAAAATTTGCTGATAGGAACTTGGCCGCATTTTAACAGGTATGTTTTTGGTGGGATTTTAGTTCTTTTTTTTTAGAAATTATATCTATTTTTTCTTTTTGTGCCACACCCGACTTAAACAATACCTTCGATATATGGCGCTAGTTGTAAACTATCAATAGAAGCGAAATTTTCAAGTAAACAGTATTTATTTAACCTAAGTATATCAACTCCCAAGCCGTCGAATTCGACCGCGTAAACAATAGATTTCCAAGAATCGAATCAATCGAAGTATTAATATGCTATACGGTATGTATTATACATGATGACAATATTTTAAACCAATTCTCGTTGTATCACTGGCGTATAAGAATTTTTACTAGTATATAATTACGTAGGTATAATTTTATCTTTGTACTCGCAATAGGCACTGAGCTACAGGAGGGTCAAAAGTGCGTCGAAACGGTTCGTGTAAATAGTGCACGGCATGTGCGCGGCCTGTTGGAACTTGGCCGCGCACTCCGTGCGCTTTGATAAACAAAAGCTCATCTATTAGAGTCTGGCTCGTGACTCAAACGGTATAGCCTTTGTAAATAAGCGACCGGGTCGCATCTTAAGTACGTTAGTAATTAGTATTTTTTAAGGGAGTTGGCCCCTAAATAATTATTTTACATAATGCTAAAATTCTTTTATACTGTATGACATGAACCGTACATTTCTGCGGGAAAATTAATCCGGTACAAACATAATTTTGACGTGGGAGAGCCATGCTTCGGCACGAATGGGCCGGCTCGACCGGAGAAATACCACGGGCTCACAGAAAACCGGCGTGAAACAGCGCTTGCGCTGTGTTTCGCCGAGTGAGTGAGTTTACCGGAGGCCCAATCCTGAATCCCCTACCCTTTTCCCTTCCCTTCCCTCCCCTATTTCCTTCCCTACCCTCCCCTATTTTCTTCCCTATTACCCTTTTCCCTCTTAAAAGGCCGGCAACGCACCTGCAGCTGTTCTGATGCTGCGAGTGTCCATGGGCGACGGAAGTTGCTTTCCATCAGGTGACCTGTGTGTGTAGTGGCATGGTGTGTGTAGTGGTACTGGGTAGTGGCACAGAATAATATATTATATTACCTACTAGCTGTCCCGGCAAACGTTTCTTTGCCATATTATAAAGTATATAAGTACTTTCGCCCGTATTATTTTATTGAAGTGACTAAATAAAGTACCTATGTCACCATGGCAACGTCCATCGCTATCATGGTCGTCGTTTTTCTCGAGTTGTAATAATTTACTATTATTTATTCAACAAATGCACTTATGAATATAATAAGTACGGAGTAGCCGATTCTCAGACCTACTGAATATGCACATAAAATTTGGTAAAAATCAGTAAAGCCGTTTCGGAGGAGTTCGTGGACTAACATTGTGACACGAGAATTTTATATATAAGATTAGCCATTAGGTAGTTTGTAGTCTAGTGATCCCTTTTTAGAATTTAGTTTTTGGGTACGGAACCCTACCATGTCAAACGCCTAGCCATTATGTGTGTCTGAATTTCGTGGAATCTACGTCTTATCATTATGCGCAACGGAAAATGTGTAGGTAACTACTAACTAGGTACCTAATAAATAAGTAAGTAATAACTTAGGCCCGTATTTTTGGTCAGTACTTAAGATTCGACCCGGTCCCAAGACGCGGTTCGGCTCTGTGATTGGTCCAAATTTTGACAGCCAACCAATTACAAAGCCTGCCTGAAACGTGTATTGAGACCGAGATGCATCTTGAGTACTGACCAAAAATACGGGCCTAAATAAGTATACTTAACCTTTTCGTTTTTGGAAGTCGGTTAAAAATACGCGGTTTTCTAGGGATCCAGATAGTTAAATTGTGACTTACATCTAGGGATTGCACCTTATTCAATCCCGCGGGATCCCGCAAGTTTTAATTTATGTTGTAAAATTGAATAAATTGAAACTACGGGTTTATGTTTTTTAATAATCTACTTTTTAATAAACTTTATTAATAGAAAATGTCTCATATTTGTTTTGTAAAAATATTTGTTTTGTAACAAAATAACAATGAAAATATGTAATCACTTTAGTCTTATTAGATCCTAAAATTAAAATGCTTTTAATGCCTTCTTGAAGTCAGGGACCTCTCAACATTATGGCTCCACATTGATTGCGACGACCAGCCTCGCGTTTATGCGTGCCTTTATATAGGTCCGATAGTGGTGACCCCGCGACGGACTGACTCTTTGGACACCTGCAAGCTGCTTCAGATTAAGTGCAGGAGCAGATCAAATCCGCAGAGATCATAATACTTGGCGGCTTTAACGCCCACCACGCCGACCGGCTCAATTCCAGTAAAACTGATCATGCGGGCAGATCTGTCTGCGACTTTGCCCTTGCGAACGACTTAACACAACTGGTTGCTACGCCTTCGCGAAACCCAGATGTAGCGGTCAGAATCCTTCCCTGTTGGACCTTCTGCTGACTTCAAAACCTAATGGCTACCAAGCATGACCGCACCACTTGGTTCATCGGATCATTGCCTTATTAGGAGTTTTGTGCCACTTACGACGGTATTGCGACAGCGTGCTGTTAAATATTGTCGTGTGTGGCACTACACTTAAGCGGACTGGGATGGGATGCAGTCATTTTTTGCATCCTGTCCTTGGAGGGCACTTGTGCTTCTTGCCGGATGATCCCGGCAACACTGCCACTCCAACTCCGTTGCCAATGTTGTGATGTAAGGGATGAAGCTTTTCATTCCGTCCTTTGTAGTGCCAATTTGCGGCAGATTTCATCCCTGGTTTGGTTCATCCTCCAAAAAAGCTTCTCGCCGGAAGCAGAAGGCTTACCAATCCTGGGCCAGTGAAGTGTCTGCTCGCGATTTAAATACCAGCACATATAAAATAAAGAACTTAAGAAAGAGATCACTCGGGCAAAAGAAATAACATGTCAATAGAATTGGTGAGAGACTCAAGCGCCTTCCTTCGAGAACCCGTGCATTCTGGTCTCTGGCCAAAGCTTTTAAAGGGAATTTCTGCAAGCCAACCCTAGACCATCCCTACACGTCAAAAATGGATCGTTGGCCCATGACGCAAAAGACAAAGCCGATCTTCTGGGTCTTCTTTGCGTCAAACTTTACCCGAGATGACGGGGGACAAAAACCGCCGACCGTACTGCGATGCACGAGCGTCATGTCGGATATTTGGTTTAATCAGCGCTCAGTGCAAATAGCCTTCCGTTCCCTTGATATCCAAAAGTCGAGTGGGCCTGATGGAATCCCTCCTATAGGCTACTTGACCTATATTCAATTTCATTGAACAAATGCATATTTCTAGTAGAACTTGGCCTAGGAAACCGTATTTCACCCTTATTATCAAATAAAAGCTAATGATTGATAAATAAAGTCGATTTGAAAATATGATTTTATGAAAATAGGAATTGTACTGACGAAAACGCTTTTGCGGTACTTCCGATTGGGATGTGACGTCATCCTCATACTAATTTAATATCTTTTATTTATCGCGCTCGCTATATGTAAGTTTATTTGTACATAAATAATAAGAATAAGCCTATTATATATTTTCTTCAATAATTCAAATAAAACATCAGTTTTTAGGGTTCCGTACCTCAAAAGGAAAAAAACGGAACCCTTATAGGATCACTTTGTTGTCCGTCTGTCCGTCTGTCAAGACCCTTTTTCTCAGGAACGCGTGGAGGTATGAAGCTGAAATTTATATCAATTACTCAGGTCTACTGTCCCTTGAAGCTGTGAAAAAATCAAACTTCTAAGCCAACGCAATCAAAAGATACAGCCGTTTATGCCGCAAATTTTCGACACTTGCAAGGGAATCAAAACCTACAGGGTGCTTCCCGTGAACTCAGAATCTTGAAATTTGGTACGAAGCAACGTCTTATAGCATAGATAAAGGAAAAATTACGAAAACCATAAATTTTTAGTTACATCACATAATATATATTTTTTTAATAATTTTAAACTTACTACCCATTTCCTCATAAACGCGTAGAGGTATTAAATTGAAATTCATACCAAATACTCAGGTCTATAATACCTTTAAGCTGTAACAAAATCAAACTTCTATGTCAACGCAATCAAAAGAAACAGCAATTTAAGCTGCATATTTTGAAACTCGCAAGTACTCGCAAGGGAATCAAAACCTAAAGGGTACTTCCAGTCGACCTAGAATCTTGTTTGTACGGAACCCTCGGTGCGCGAGTCCGACTCGCACTTGGCCGGTTTATATATATTATCTCCATTTATTGTAGACGGGAAATGAAATGGCCAAAACTTTTCTCCAAAAGTTTTCAACATTACAAATGATTTCTAATTTCTAATATAATTATTTTATAATTTTTGGGCACTTTTAGACTCGTACATTTAGCACATTAAAAAAATTTCAATAAAGAGAGTTTAAAATACAAAGCGTATGACGTCACACTATGGCGGACAGTGTTTTCGGCGCCATTTAAGAGGCATATTTTTCAATAAACATTTTTATGGGTTTCTACTGTGTAAAATATTAAAATATTAGTTTTTTTTGTAAAAATGAATGAATAAGAAGCGATTATCACGAAGAAAAAAATTAGGTCAAGTAGCCTTGTTAAAAAAGTGTGCTCCAGAGTTGGCTCTCATCTTAACTCCTCTTTTTCGGCTCTCTTGTTCTTCTGGCATTGTACCGGCTTCCTGGAAGACAGCTTTGGTGTACCCGATCCCCAAAAAAAGTGTCCGCTCAAATCCTTCTAATTACAGACCAATCGCTATAACCAATTTATAATATTATAATGGAATCAATTATCAGGCCAGGCCAGGCCAGGCCAGGGTTCCATACGGGTCGCTCCGCGCTCGGCTGGTGACCTCTTGGCGTACCTAACTCATCGTTGGGCTCAGGTGATTGTGTCGAAGGGAGAGGCATTGGCTGTTAGTTTCGACATTGCGAAGGCCTTTGATCGGGTTTGGCACAAAGTGATGCTATCAAAGCTTCCATCATATGGACTCCCCGAGAAATTATGCATTATGCAAATTGGTTATGCGGGATCCGCGGATCCGCGTTTTGTAGGTGCGGGGCCCAGCAGATTAAAATTTGGCGCGGGATCCCGGTTTGCGGGATTGCAATCCCTACTTATATCACCTAAACTGAACTACGAATCCTAAACGATATACTATACCTACGATATAAAGAAGTCGTGCAAAGGACTTCGTATCTCCCCCAGGCGGCAGCCGCCGGCCCCTACGATTTGTTCAAGGACTCTTGGATCCATTATTGTCCTTTGAGATTCATATTATGTAAATACTCTGGATTTGCAAAGGACACATCACACAGCACAGTTTATTAGATAATACCTATACAGGGACACAATAATATTATGAGCTAAAAGTTATAACATACGTACCTACTTAACGTTTTACTCAAAACAATATTATGCACTTAGCTTTAAACAAACTGGTAGTTTGCAAGTTGAATGACTTAATTAATAAACAATAATTTATCTTTATTTTGACCTAATAAAAATTTACTCGTCGGTGCACTCGAAATTCGAATCTTAATTCTTATACCTACGTAGATAGGCTAGATAAGGTAGGTGGAATGTTTACAAATACCTACTAATAAAGAAAACAATTTTTGAGGTTGATCCTTTGTGTAAAGAAGAGAAAAAGAATTATCAACTTACCGTTAAGTCTTGAAATGTTTTAGTGAAGATAAACTTTTTGATAAGGTCAATACGAGTAAGTGTGTCATACTTTTTTCAAAGTTTACTTTGAACTCAAAAATCAAGTAGTTTAAGGTTTAATTTCTCACTCTCTGTGAAATGAAAATAAGTAAGGTTCATAATTGGCCGGTAACAAAGTGCTCTGCACAATATTGCCCATTAATCACTTGTTTTTAAGGAATTTTATAAAGTGCTGTGCTAGACAGTAGACACACTTACCCAATAAAGTGAGGCAAGTGTGACTATATCGTAAGTGTACAATATATAGTTTTTTCAAATTTGAAAATGCAAAGTTTATACTACCTGATCATCGGAACTAATCATATGACGACTATATTACATAATATAGTTTCTGAGGATATATTAAAGGAGCAAAAGTTATGAGGTAAGTGTGGCATACTACGTTGGAGTGGGGTAAAAAACATTTTAAGTAAAAATTATTGAATTTTTACTTTTAAATAATAATAAAGTTATTTCTTTTATTTTATTGTTAATTTCAAAAATATCATACTTTACCTATTTGGGTTACAGAAGCCTGAATAGTGAAATTGCTAAGTTTTATTTTTAATTACTAAAAAGTAAACAAAATATAAGCAATCAAAAATTACATAATCACTATTATTAGACCAAATGTTTGTAAACCCTGACTTGGGGCAAGTGTGACATATAGACACTTGCCTCATGCAAAGTAGGCACACTTTCCCAGCACTCAAATTTTGAGATCAGATTTATCTAATGGACATAAATCTCTTATTTGAAACAATTCCAACAAAATTATAAAAGAAATAATAAGTTTAGTTAGTAAAAAAGCAACTTACCGGTATACAATTATCAGGTTCTTCAAAATCACCAAGATTTTTAGTGATTGAAAATCGCTGCCACTATAATCTCAAACAGTTTTTCTAAAAATTAAAGCAGTTACACTTGCCTCCCAGCTACATTTCCCCGTACTGACCTTAATTAAACGTTTTTTAATTACGTCGAGCGCCAAATAGGTACCGGGCACAGTGTTTATCACAAGTCACAACAAACACTTCACGCCAGACAAGGCTACTTGAAGCGCCGGCCGCCGTATAATAATCGTTTTACTCGTTTATTGAACTTGAATGCAGAATGATGATTGTCAGTCGGCGGTCGGCACTCGGCTGTCGGCACTCGGCAGTCGGCAGGTGACTAATACAGGGTTGCCAATTGCGAAATGAGTTTTTACCTAGAATGTTTTTGACTACAAATCATCTGGACAAGGTCAGCCTAGCGCTGAGTGCTGATTCGGGGATACAATAATAATATAATAACTAGCTAATAACTAGCTAGAGCTTTGTGCTAGGGCTCGCGTCGTCACACCTTGGCTGACTGATGATATTACACATCTACATATAAAAAACCTTGACCGACTGATGATTATAAACTAGACGTTCCGCTCGGCTTCGCCCGCGTAAATTAGATATTAAATAATTAGGTACCTATACCTATCAATGACTACATTTTAGGCAAAATCCCGAATTTGGCAACACTGGATTAAATTTGCGAATTGACCAGTGTACCAGTGACGAAGCCGGTAATTCCCCGTCCTCCTCTTCACTCTCCAGTCCCCTCGCTATGTAGATAAAAATAAATACACAAACAAAGAGTGAAGATTATTTTAAAAAACTTTTATCGGTTTGATGTTGTTTGTTATCGAATTTTTAAATAGGTATTCTAAGCACTATCGCGTTAGGGCTGGTTTACACGTATTAAGTAGATAAGTAGTTAACTAAATTTTAACTAAATTTTAAGTTACTTATTGCATGTAAACACAAAATTTAGTAGCAAGTAGCAAGTTAAAATTTAGTATAAGTTCTAAACAAGGAAATTAGAATTTTGGCTATTTTCTGTTAAGTTGGCAGGCGGGGCTTGTCACTTGACATATTATTTCGGGCAGGCACTTCAAATTAAGTTAAAATTTAGTTACTACTTATCTACTTAATACTAGGGGTGGGCCGAAATTCGTTTTACATTCGTTTTAACCGAACTTCGGCAGCTTGGACCGAACTTCGTCATTCGGCCGAATTTCGGTCAAAATGCCGAACATTCGGCACTAAATATACTTGCACTATCATAATAGAAATTAATGAAAAAAACATATCTGTAGTAACAGTGAAATAAAATAAGTCTAATACAAGAACATAGTCCGTCAAGAAGTCATGGTGGGCGGGAAAATTTTCTAAACGTAATCACGCTTGTAAGGTGTTTTTTTTTTTCTTTGTATTTTCACAGAGAACGCCTATTACACGTTAAATATTGTCACCTTGCATATTTTTATCTCGAAATAATAAAGTTCTCATATTATGTTTTATTTCATTTAAAAAATTTCCCGCCTGTCATGATTTTCTTGACAGACTATATACTCCTTCAAAGTCATTTACTTATTTGAATTAGAAAAAGTAATCATACGTGATAAACAAAAAACTTAAATTAGTCTTTTTAACGACCAGTCTCAAAAATGTTACTTAAACAAACAAAACACAAATTAAACCACTCTTCTTACTAACCAAACCAGCCTTAGAAATCTTTCTTACTTAATCAAACAAAATGCCCTTCTCAACAAGTCTAAGAAATCTCTCACAAAAATGTTGACTTTACTTTTAATTTACAAATGACTAGCTGGCTAACGGACCCGCGGGGAAGCGCGGAGCGCGGGCGGGGCACATCTAGCAATATTTGCAGCAAGTGCGTAAAAAAGTCACTACACGAAAAACCACGGCGAAATTGAACCGAAGTTCGACCGAACTTCGGCCGAATTTTTCATTTTTACCGAATGTTCGGCCGAAGTTCGTATTCGGTTCAAACCACATTCGGCCCATCACTACTTAATATGTGTAAACCAGCCATTAGTCCATGAATGACTGGCGATAGCGTGTCAAACCAAGTTTGAGCTATCTTAAAAAATATAACACTAAATTTTAGGAAGTAAACTGTATGATTTTTCCTTGGACCGCATAATATGACCAGTTAAATCTAACTCATAATATTACTATGGACCGCCAAGGAATATTAATAGAAGTCGTTCGAATGAACGCAATCCAAATTTTAGAAGTCAACTGTTAAGCGCTTATTCCATTTCACTAAATTTAGATATCTAAATGATCTAAATGATTAAATATCTAAATTTAGTGAAATGGAATAAGCGTTTTAGTAAACGTATTTTGTATTACAAATATAGATAATATCTATGGACGCTTCACACCACGTCAGTCTGGCCCCGTGCTAAGTACCTGAAGGACTTGTGTTACAGGTACCAGACAACGGAAATATATTTAATAATTTTATACTATACATATATTTAAGATTTTTATTATATAATAAACATATTTAATACACATCCATGACCCAGGAACTTTGAAAAATTTTTGTTCCGTCGGCGGGATTCGAACCCGCGACCCCCGGCTTGAGCTACCAACAGCCCACCAACTGAGCCACAGAGGTCGTCAGATATGGGACTGATAATAAAAAAGAACTGCTAAAAAGATACAAAAGTTATAGTTATGTACTTAAAAAATTTATTTATGAATCTCAAACAAAAAACAATACGAATTTTATTAAAAAATCAAAAAATAAATGTAAAGCCACATGGACACTTATAAGAAATAATCTAGATAAAAAAGCACAAGTAAGAATATTGACGCCATTGAAGTAGATAATAAAATATACACAAAAATTAGTGATATTGCGCAATTATTTAATAAGTATTTTATTGACATTACAAAAAATAATTATTCTAATGACATTTAAGAATATTAATATTAAAAATGAACTAATCAAATCATTCTATTTATCTCCGTTAATTCCTAATGACATTTATAAGATTATAATTTCACTAAATAACACACAATCAACTGGATATGATCTTATTTGTACAAAAATAATAAAATTAGCAGCAAAGTACATATTATGCTACGCTTTATGTCACATAGTTAATTTATCGTTTGAATAGGGACATTTTCCATCGCAATTAAAGATATCAGTAATTAAGCCTCTTTTCAAAAAAGGTAATACAAAGCATATGTCAAATTACAGACCGGTGACGCTTATACCAGTAATTGCAAAAATATTTGAAAAGGCCATGCAAATCAAACTAGTAAATTACCTTGATAGGAACAATATACTTTGTAAACAACAATTTGGATTCACGAAAGGAAAATCAACGACAATGGCCTGCTTTTCACTAGTTAAACAAATCACACAATCTATTGACCAAGGACTAGCTGTAGCTGCTGTTTTTCTTGATCTAAGTAAAGCGTTTGACTTCGTTGATCATAAGCGATTATTAGATAAATTGGAAAAATACGGTATTCGGGGAAAATATAAATGGTTTAAATCATATCTAACAGGTAGAAAGCAGTGTGTAGAAATAACTCACCTTGAACAAAACAAAGAAACTTCGTATAGATCAGAATATGAAGATTCTGAATGCGGAGTACCACAGGGTAGCATGTTAGGACTAACTCTCTTTTATGTATATAAATGATCTGCCAGAAATAATAAAATATGACTGCAGTATGTTCGCTGACGATACCACTCTGTTGATAAAATGCCCAAGAAATATATTAAATGACGAATTGCAAATTGAAATTAAAAATGTTACAAATTGACTTCAAAGTAACAATCTTAAGGTAAATCTAGAAAAAACAAAAATTATTAAGTTTTATAAAGAAAATATTGACGAAAATAAAAATTTAGAACAGAAAATAATGCCAATTAAATTTAGGGACAGAAATAGATAAAAACTTGAATTGGAAAATACATGTAGATAATACCTGTAATAAACTTAATAGATTCATATTTGCGCTTAAAAGAATAAAAAATATTGTATCTAAGGAAGCCACCTTAGTAACATACCATGGTTATGTCTCCTCAGTTCTAAGGTGATACTATGGGGGGTTCTATTGATACTATGGGGCAATTGGCAATTCGGTGGATGTGAACAGGGTATTTATAGTACAAAAAAATGTATACGAGCTATGGCAGGGGTAGACAAGTTCACTCATTGCAAACCGCTATTTCAACAATTCAATATTCTGCCACTAGCCTGTTTGTATATACAAGAATCATGTCTTTTTGTTGAGAAGCATGGTTTTCTATTTGAAAATAAAGGCGATAAAGAAACCAGAAATAAAAACAGAATAAATATACCCACACAAAAATCAGCATTAAATAGCAAAAACGCTTACTGTATGACAATTAAATATACAATAACCTGCCTGACAAAATAAAAAATTACAATAATACCTACTTATGCTAAGTTTAAGAAGGCGCTATTTGAATGGCTATTAGAAAAATGCTATTATTCAGTACAAGAATACTTTAACGATATAGCAGTAACAAATAAATTTAAATTAACTTTAAATATATAGGATAGGAATATGCATAATTATATGACAATAATTCAGATTAATTTTTAAACATAGAATTTATGACATTTATATTATTATTTATCTTTTTATTTCAACCGTAGTATGACATTACGGGAAAGTACCTAATGGTCAGTGAACTTTAAACTACAGGAAGAGTAACTCCGTCAAAAAAAGTGCACTAAAAGGTTACAAAATGTGACCCGAATACATGCACATTTATGCATGTGTTCGGTACACATTTTTCGTGTATATATACTCGAGTGGCAAACAAAACTAGGGACCACCGGAACTCTAATAAGTAATATATTTTTTTCTTTTTAATCTTAAGATAAAGTCAATAAAAATTAACGTTGATCGTTGAACTTGAAAAGGGCGATTCCATTATCGCGGGTGCAACAGTTTGACACACTTAAAGCTTCCTACAGGCAAAATGAAGCATATTTATTAATCAAATATCCCGTGAAGGGATACATTTTAACTAGTTTAACAATGATTTATAAATGTAAACCTTCATCAAATGTATGAAGGGCCACAAACAGGTCTGAAGTGCCATCGCGGGTGCAACTAATTTGAACCCCCATTAAGAACTGTGACGAGTTCATATGTGAGTACTGGTTATTGCGAAACTTTTACAAAATAACTTGCCAATATTTCAAAAGAGCATAAAACAAAGAAACTATGTAACAAGATAAAAGTAATTGTAGTAATAAGAACTAGAAATTATTAACCATTTCTACGATCGCGGGTGCAACATCAAAATTTTCAAATCTCTTAAAGGTGAATTAAATCGTAATTCTCTAACAAATGTTAAAATTTTCGATATGGAATTTTTTAAAATCAAATAATTTTAAATTGTCACTGAGCGACACCTAGGATTTTAAATTATCGTATTCCTATGTTCTTTATGTTTGATAATTTTGTCTGTGATTATAATACCAATACCATAATTACTTTTTTTCATGTTATTATTAAAGTAAGTAAATTAATTCTATTTTGTATACCTCCCAAGTTGCAAGTCAGCCCAGATCTGCCATTGGCCACTGAGCTTTGTTATCCTAATATGTTAGTATAGATTTAAGGGTTATTCCTTGTTCTTTATGTTTGATAATTTTGTCTATGATTATAAAACTAATACCATATTTTTTTTCATGTTATTATTTTTGTTTAAATTTTAAATAAAAAAATGTTTATTTTGTGCATTTTTTTTTCTTAAATTTCATCCAAACATATAAATCTCATAAAACCGGTTTTTAGCCGGTTTTTCTTTTCAGAAACCGGTTTTGGGAACAAAACCAATATTTTTTTTCGTTCTCGATTTCGTTTAACCAAAAACTGATTTTTTTCCCGGTTTGATGCCCTGTGTAATAATAATAAACATTAAAAATTAAAGTAGTTTTTTTTAATGTTATCCTGGGGGCGGCCATACAGACTGGCACGCAGGCGGCCATATACCCAGGCACGGCCCTGTATAACTATACCACTTAATTTGAAATATATGCTATTTTTGTTTAAGAATATGGGAAAAAACATCGCGTTCCTTAGATGATATTGCTTGAAAACGCTCTAAATTATTGGAATTTCATTGAGATGTAGGTCCGTAGATATGTTTTTACTATTTAGTCAAAATTCGCTATCTTTGTCTGTCATATGACTTTTTCAGTGTCAGATAGAGACAAGTAGACCCAAACACAGTTCGCACCGTAAAAATGTTTAAGCCCCATCCCCACTCGCGTGCGAACCGCGCGCGACGCCGCGAAATTTCCGCGAAACGTGAGTGTGGATCCGATTCGCATATTTTTCGCACTTCGCGGCTGGTTCCCCGGCCGCATCCACACTCGCACGCGGACCGTGCGCGACGCCGCGGCGCCGCGAAATTTCTGCGAAGCATGAGTGTGGATCCGATTCGCATATGTTTCGCACTTCGCGGCCCGTTCCCCGAATGTTGTCGGTTTTCTGTCCCGCGACAAAGGGTTTTTTTTAATCTTTATTTTAATAAGGGCTTTTGCCATACAAGACATGCCAGCATTGTTTAGTGAACAGATAATACAATATATTAATACAGTCTGACAAGAAAGAGTAGACGCGCGGAGTTTTGCTGGGAATACGAAAGAGTGACGTTGTATTTTTGTATTATTTTCCTAAAATTGTGTTATTTCGGTTTTTAATGTGTAATTTTGGTAGAATATTAACCATTACGTATTACGTTTTACGTACGTCCTCACAGAAAACCGGCGTTGACGTGGGAGAGCCATGCTTCGGCATGAATGGGCCGGCTCGACCGGAGAAATACCACGTCCTCACAGAAAACCAGCCTGAAACAGCGCTTGCGCTGTGTTTCGCCGAGTGAGTGAGTTTAACGGAGGCCCAATCCCCTACCCTTTTCCCTTCCGTACCCTCCCCTATTCCCTTCCGTACCCTCCCCTATTCCCTTCCCTATCTTCCCCTATTACCCCTTAAAAGGCTGGCAACGCACCTGCAGCTCTTCTGATGCTGCGAGTGTACATGGGCGACGGAAGTTCCTTTCCATCAGGTGACCCGTTTGCTCGTTTGCCCCCTTATTTCATAAAAAAAAACATTAAAAATTTGATGTCGTGCACAAGTGTGGGCAAGTGATACAACTTCAAGAAACGTGCCATTTTGTGTTCCCTCCAAAACTCCGTCGAAAGTTTTAGTAAAGGGTCTACCACTTTACTAAAACAACTGGCTTGACTCGTTGACTTTACTGACTACTTTTTAACCGACTTCAAAAAAAGGAGGTTATCAATTCGACGCGTATGTATGTAATATTTCCAGAACTGTCCAGTTTTTTTATATGTTAATCTATAGCAGCTTCTGAACAAATGTGCCAAATTTCGAAAGTGTATGTATGTATGTATGTATGTATGTATGTATGTTTTTATGTTTGTACACGCATATCTCTGGAACTACAAGTCCGATTTAAGTGATTCTTTTTTTGTTGTACTAGGCATTGTTCAACTTAGGGAATGCTGCAAGTTTCATCAAAATCGGTTCTGTAGTTTTTGAGATAGGGAATTTTAATGCTACGTAATTATTTACGTGAAACTGGAAGTCGGTTTTATCTTTTTAAAATAATATTTTTAGACTTTTACTAGAGTTTTGACTTGACGATCATCTGGAAAAACAACTTTTTGTAAACTTTTTTTTTCCCGCCATATTTTACTTGACACTGGCCAATGGCCATTCAAAAGCCGAGCGCCATATTATGAAAAAAGTAGACGCGCGGGGAATTTTTCAAATAAAGAACGCTTAAAGCGCGAACTACACTGCGGACATGTCGCGAACTTTGAGAGGATTTGGCAGTAATGTGCGATCCGCGCCGCGATTTGCGCCGCGATCCGCGCCGCGGTCCGCGGCGTGCCTTCGCGCGCGAGTGTGGATCGGCAGTAAATACTTGGTATGGACCACTTTTTTTCATGCGGGCCACAAACATGTTTTGGACCTGGTGTCGCGGCCCGCGGGCCGCAACAAAAACAGTTAAAAAATAAATATAGGGTAAATGACTAGTAAATTGGACAGTACTAGTCATTGGACAAAGCAGAAAAACATAGTAATATTTATTATGGTTGCTTCAAAAACTGCCTATTCCTAAAGTAATAGAACGCCTGATTTTAAAGAAAAACAGGTAGTTTTTAAAGCAACCATAATAAATATTTGTTTTTGTACTCTGTCCAATTACTAGTACCACGCTAGTACTGTCCAATGACTAGTCATTTACCTTATAATAAAAAAATAACGTTCTTCAAAATTAACGATTTAAGTAAAAGTGAAAAAATATTCACGACTTTCACGACGACTTTACATTATTTTGTCGGGGGCGTTAATTTCAAAATGGTTTAAGAGTGGGCTGCGGGCTGTGCAATTTTGCTGCGTTTTCTATTATGTATTACGGTCCCGGAAGACGATTGACTCAAAATATGAAATTGAGATTTATTTTAAATCATTGTATATTTATCTGAGTTACCTACTTAACGGAAAACACGATTCACTTATTTTGACTCGATAGTTTTATTTTTCGAAATTATGAATCGTGGGTGCAACATCAAAATTTACTAATTATATACTACAATCGCACACTTTATAAAATAATATAAAATAAAATAAAATAAAATAATGTATAAATAATGTATATATATATATATATATATATATATATATTATAGGAAATATATATAGGAAATATTAGGGACTGTTTCACCACTTCCTGATAAGTGCCAAATAGGCTATATTATATACACCACTTAACTTGACGTACTTATAAAGTATGGAGAATATGTCAAAAAAGTTGTGAAACAGGCCCTTAGTATTATTATTAGTTTATAAGTAATCAATTAATCATCAATAGACAGTTTTGGGACTGACGACCTCTACTTTCGTGCTATAATGCGGGAACCGTTGTTACGCGATATTATTCACTATTAGCTGGAGCCTAAAGCACATTGCCCGGGAGCACAATTCATGGAATTATTGTATCACGATTGGAGGTTAACGTTGTGTGTAGGCGGGGCTAGCGTTTTCACAGTAGGCTCCGGGCCACAAATAATAAAGTCCCGGCGGGCCGCGGGTTGGAACTTGGAGATAGCGGGACTCTGGACTTTAGTGTAGACTACAATCCATATAGAATTGTTTAATGTAATATTATACTAATAAACGATGAGCCGGTACTTACATTAACTTGATTCGCCTTAAACCATCTCATATTACAGCTGTATCGCCAGTATGAAGATTTCTTAGAAACAATCATTCTAGTAGGGGAGGTAGTGCTAGCGTATGCAAAGCCATTTCATACCGACCAAATTTTTGTCCAGCGGCAGCTTAATATTTATCAATCAATATAATCAGCGTCAGTCGCCGCACCCTTGGTGGAATGTTAACTGAGAGTAAGTATTTCAAAGTTGTAAAAAAAATTGTTGCGAAAAGGGATTTTATACCGAATGAAACTTTGATGGGTGATTATTGAGGTCATGTTTAACCAAAAAATCACCGTCAGCCGTATTGCAGACGGGGGATTCAACGTCAGTCGCGTTACTGAACATGTAAAAAAATTTTGAATATAAAGTCATTTTATACCATACAAAATTTATACAGGTGAATGTTTCTGCTTTGTAAATAATAAATAAAACCGTCAGTCGCTAATACGATGGTGGAAAAACCGTCAGCCAGCGATATAAGTTATGACCAATATAGCCCTACTTCGCGCTCCATGTATCCTAGGGCATCGCGTAGACGACATTTCCACCTGCAAACATTCAGCTGACGGCGATTTTCGTTTGCATTAACCATAAAATTTTCGCACATAGGAATTTTAAGTAATTAATTCGATAGACAATACGTCTTGTGAAGAAGAATTATATACATTTTACTTTAAAAGCGTCATCTGTTGTTATATACTAAAACTAAAATAACACCTACCCAACCTAAACGTGTATAATCCAGATATGAACCTTTATTGGGTGCGAATTGGGATCGTTTTAATGTCAATTCAATACGATTCCCAACATCAACTTTGAGATGCTCTCAATTTTTATTCCACCCATTATGAAGTGGCTGACGATCAAAGCTGTTATGTATTAGTGGAATACTATTATCGTAACGATTTTCTCTCGGTATGAAATTACTTTTTTAACTGAGCGCGACCTCCCCTACTATACGTTGTGCAGTGTCAGTTGTTAATTGTTATTTCACTCCATTTCTTTGGGAAGTTGCAGTACCTACCGTTTACCGAAACATCTAATGATTCTTTAACTACTAAAATATAGGAACACCCATTAATCATTATTATGGAAACAATGGAAAGGACATTTTTACTGAATAATTGGTATACATTTAGGCACGTAACAAATTTTTCAGTAACGATTCTGTATTAATTACTAAACGCTAATTAAATTTTACCCTACACGCCACCCCCACTTTTGGCAAGCGATTCGCGGGGCGTATACAGGGTGTAACAAAAATAAGTGGGGTATGGGGAAACTCGCGACGCTCGAGCCCTTGCCCATACAAAAGTGAAAAAAAATCATCTTTCAACGCTGCTACTTTCACAGTGAACTCTACAAGGAATACGTACACACCCTAAAGCATAATCACTTATTTTTGTTACACACTATATTTCGTATTGTAAATGAACTGGACTGTTCACACGTACCACATTTTGCAGTCCACAAGCGAACTAGTGGCCGACCACATCGCAACCACAGCGTTGCGTCGATGCAACAGCAGTGCATGCATACCGCCCGCGCTCTTCCCCCCCTCCGTTTCATTGACTTTCGTACGTAACCACATCGCAACTACTGGCGAAAACGCAACCACGTCGACATTTTGTCGGTACAACGCATTCTACAAAAAATTCACACGTAACCACCGCTCGACGACATTTTGTCGTTGCGACGTGGTGTGGACTGTGGTTGTGGTACGTGTTGGTTGACCCTAATTTTCTTGTGATAGGTTATCCTGACTCAGAAGATAAATAAAACACAACATAAATGGGATTATATATTTTGTAGTACATAATAAAGCAACATTTACATTTTCATAAACTCGACCGTCGCGCCCTGGCGGCGGGCGGCGGCGGAACTACATACTCGAATGTAACAGTAACACAACAAGCCCCACTCACTCGCACACCAATACTGTAGGGAGAACGATAACATACAACTATGTACTTACTAGCTAATTGCCGAGTCGCACTACATCGACTCTACACATTTAGATATAGAATAAAAACAGAATAGAGACTAGACTTTACACTGATCAACGCGGCGTCGAGCCCGCGACGCGCGACGACGCGCGGTGTCGCGCGATGTCGCGCGGTGACGGCACGCGCGCCGCCAGCGAGGCTCCAACGGACTCCGTCGAGTTGTGACCATAACGAGCGGCCAGAGAGGCAAATAATATACAACGTACGCTACCTACTTAATAAATTACATAAATAATCTGAATATAAAACGAGTCTTAGGCTTCTTAATAAACAATATAAACAGTTTCGAACCGATTGTGCCGGTGCGTTATATACACGCCGCGGCCGACTGCGCGCGCCGCGCGGCCGCCGGAGCCCTTTGTACTGAAGGGATATGTACATACGGCGTGCCGCCGCGAGCGCTCACACGCCTCCACGACGGATTGTCGACGAAATATCAATAATAACCTCTAAACAATTACTGTAGATTTACAATATCCTTAGTATATTACTGTACGTATGAAGAATAAACATTAATAGCATTGCGGATACATTCAATATCAAGCATATCAGCGCCCGCGGCCGCACCGTGTGACACTACAGCTCACACACACATCCATAGTATACAGCTACATAGCACATAGCTATAATATATAGCTACATTCCAGCCGAAACGAGTGGTTCATTTTTGGCACAGTTCCGATTTAACAATACTTCGCGATGGGCAGTGTCTGATGGGTTGCCGTGTTTAACAAATATTTCAGCAACTTATATTGGTGTCAGTCACATCGAGATGCGATTCGGTGCTGCAACTCGAAGTTCGAGCTTCTGTCGATTCGAATCTCGGTGTGACTCAATCCTTAAATCAATGCGGAAAGGAAGAATTTGTGTGATCTCACTGTCACTAAGTCATTTTTAAACAAGTTGCATTTTTATTTCGATTTGGTTAAATCCTACACTGACTTTAGTAAAGAAATTTAAAACTAGCTATAAAAATATATTAAATCAATATTTCGATTGATGTTTCGGTGCACTCTTATAGGAACTTTTCTGTGAATTTTCATTCGTTCTAGTCGATCGCAGCCATAATTCAAAATACATGAAATAAAATAATATTTTGCAACACGATTTGTTTTACAGTTTCTTTAAGATTCTGGAAATGAATAAAATAAAATCTCACATATTGTGAAAGAATAATTCCTATGCTGCATTTCTCGAAAAGCCCTACAATGTGCCCAACCGTTTTGAGCAATATAAATGTCACAGAAGACGGGCCGTCGGCTGCGCGACAGCATCGGAGTGAGGTCGCACGGAACGTCAACATTTCATTGCATTGATTTGCTTTGTACAGCGTGCAGAGCGTCGTCAGAAATCCGACAGCACCCCGTAAATGTACGGAGCGTACGACCCGAGTCCGACGCACCAATCAAACGCCTTCAGCCTAATGGTCCGGTTACACGCTCAGTCCGGCACCAGTTTAGTCCATCAGTTTGGTTCAGGAATGACGGGAGAATGATCTAACCGGTTGTGGGTATCATTCTGGCGTCAGTCTCAGACTGATCGACTAACCTGATGCCGGGCCGGCCGTGTAACCGGAATCTAATATATTGCCGATGCCAACGTATGAACCCACTACACTCGCCGGCGGCCGAGTGTCAGGCCGGCTCACTGGAATGTTCAGTCCACGGCTAAGCCAACAAGTATTGCTTCACTAAGCGTAATCTGAGAGAATACGACATCCATTTTGTACTTATATATAAACATCTATAAAATAGAAACAACCTACTTTCCCCGTTTCGTTGTCTGCGACGGATGGCGTTACTACGGGGGCACACAATAAATAAGGAATATCTACACAGTCTGGGGGCGGGACGACCGACGCGTCGGACGATGTCGGCCCGACGTCGCTCAAAGATATACAGCCAATAAGGCAACCGACTCGACTAGGCCGTTCGTGAGTTTCATAGAAACCAATATGTTAATATCTCACGTAGCTCTACTAACGATGAAGAAACTAGCATTTATTTCAAAAAAATTACGTAAAAAAATAAATAAAAACAAATTTAGCGAACGGGCCTAGTCGAGTTGGCTGGCTGACGCCCGGTTTCTAAAGGTTTTTTGACCAAAGACTATTGAACACAATGATCGGTTAGTGTTTTGACATTAGCCAATCAAAAGCGCCAGCGAATAGAGATATATTTCTATCAAAAAACCTCAAACCGGGTACTCGCGTACCGTCGATCGCCCCGACCGAAACAACAAGTCAAAATGACGCAGACAGCGTCCGCGCCGCGTGCGCCATTTCGAAGACACGTTCATACATCGCGCGATTCGACTTCAGATACATAATAATACTTTTGACACAACTGCAAGTTGCGAGTTACGAGACAGTCGAGTTACAGACTAACTGATAAACATTAGAATAATACGACGTCTTGAGATTTGAGCAGGGTTGCCGCGCTCTCGCGTCAGAACAATGCAACCCTGGGTTGTGATCTTCGGGTCGGGACCTGTCGAGGGACCGTTCAGGTGTTATATAACGCAGTTTTTGAGGGGGGGGGGGGGGGGGGGGGATTATAAAGTGATACGAGGGGAAGGTCGAACTTAATCTTGGCAAGTACTGCCCGCGCGTCAACTGCGTCACGTAAGGTTACAATACATTTGACACGCAACTTCCCCCTTGGGTCAATCCAAATCGCACAGCGACGCGCAGATGCATTTATGTACTGATTTGACAGATTTGCAAGACATCTTCACGCAATAATAATAATTGAAATCTGCCAATTCAGCACAAATTTATAAAATATGCATCTACGCGTCACGTTGCGGTCTGAATTAAGTGTAAGGGGGGTTACAACCGCCCTTTGATCATTCTCTCTCAGCTACGTTACGTAACACCTGAACGCCCCCAGCTCGGCCAATCACAGCGATCCTACGCGCCGGAGAAGCCGTACACCTCCAGCACTCTGATCTCGAAGTCCCCGCTGGGGCAGAGCGGCGGGTTGTTGAACGTGGAGCACCGGTCCGTCTTCCCGTACCGAATGTTCTCGTCCATCCATATCGCCTGGCCCTCCCTGTACACACACACATACATGAGTAAAGGAGAATAGACAAATTAGGGCTAATCCACGTTACATATAAATGCGAAAGTGTCTGTCTGTTACCTCTTCACGCTCAAACCGCTGAACCGGTTTTGCTGGGTATGGAGATACTTTGATCCCCGCGAAAGGACATAGGATACTTTTTATCCCGGAACAATTTATCCGCGCGATATACGAATTTTGGCGCAACGGAGTTGCGTTGCGGGCATCATCTAGTATTATAATAAAATTAGAAGGCCTACATTGAATCAGTAGACAGAACATTTTACAAATTCAAGCAGCCCGCCAAACTGCATTACAGTTTGTCGAGATTTGTCTAATGGGAAGTTTTCTTTTTTAAATTTCCACCAGACGGCGCGACGGTAGACACTTCTAGATTTTCTATTGGTTTCCCACCCATCTAAAATAATCTGCAGGTTGGCATCACTGACAGTGTTTCGAAAAATACCAGTGTACTGTCAAGTGTGACGTTAATCAAAATATCTTAAATCTAAGCCATCATTGGCCTAAGCGGTTAGGCCAGTATACTGGTAACAGTTTAGGAACACGCAAATTGTCAAACTGAAAACTGACAACTGACAGAGAGTTTTGGCGGGCATGTCACTTTCAAAACTTCTTCTACTTTTTATTGTTGGTGTGGTTTTTATTATTTTTTCCCAAATTGTGTTATTTGTGTTTTTGATGTTCATTATTGGTAAAATATTAGCCACTAAATATCCGTTATCTTGCACAAGTGCAGGTAAGATGTTGTCAAAATCAAAATGTATATTTCCTGTGACATTTGGTGTGAATATCAGTAAACAGGGCTATTTCTTCCGTGAGTTTTAACTAAAACATCGTTTTAATAACTCTATTATCCTATTCATTGGAATATTATTGCGTCTTTTTCAAATTCAAATGTATCAAGTTTTATATTCTTTTGCCCAGTTTTGTAGCAAGTATTGATGGTATTCCCTGGTATTACCGATAGTTGTCTACCCGTACGCCATCTAGTTACTAAAATGGAAGCTGTTTGACAATCAAATTAAAAAGCTAAGAAAATCCCTCATTGGTTAGGGACCAAAAGGTTGGCATACTTGAAATTTTCAATCTGCAATAGTCATATTCCGGCCATCCGGTCGTCTAACCAAGTTGCTAGTGTAGACCTAGGGTTGCCACGGCAAGTGTAGACTTAGGATTGCCACAGCAAGTGTAGACCTAGGGTTGCTACAGCCTATAGTTGCTCACCCGCCACCGATGGTGATCATAGTATTGTCGGCCGCCATGAAGAGCGAGTTAGCGTGCGTCGCGTCGTCTCTCGCGCATCCCACCCACGGGTACTTCGCTCGGAGCGGGTGCAGGCTGGAACAGACCTCTGGTTGCCTACGTTTGCATATGGTTGCTGGTAATATGATTGCTCACCCGCCACCGATGGTGATCATCTTGGAGTCCGCGGCCATAAACAGCTCCGAGCCGTGGCCGAGCCGCTCCTCGCTTTCGGCGGCGCACCCCACCCACGGGTACTTGGCGCGCTCCGGGTAAAGGCTGCAAGCGCCGCGATATGACATGACGTGACCCACGATACAGAGCTACAAGGATCTCGCGGCAGATGGCTGACGTCGTTCGCGTGGATTGTATAGACGACTTTCTCAACAGTACATTGTATTTTTTTCATACCTTTAAGACGTCATTACAACCCATAAAAAGGTGATATTCTAAACCTTTTAAGTACAGCAAAAATCACAAAACTGTCGCGGGTTTGAGTTGGATTATTTAAAGATACTTAAAAAAAATAAAAAAATCTAGCTGCAACATTAGATTATAATTGAAATGATCTTACATGTTGTGCATTAAAACTTATAGAAATACTGTATTTTAACTGTTAAATGACGTCTGTTAAATGAGCGAAATCGGCAAAATTTCGTATACGGACTCTTAATTTGTCGGTCGCGGCTAGCCGCGTAAAAGATCGGAAAGACACTTTTACATTCCATGGCAATGATGTTTTAAAACATCAGTCCTATGGAATGTAATATTGTGTCGCGTCAGTCCGCTGCAGCGCAGGGTCGCTTTAGTGCAGCCGCACATTAACTGTCACTGAAATTGACAACTATGTACATTTCGACCACATGGTACTTGGGTATACCATTAACGTAAATGTGAAACGCCTTTTACGGATGGCGTCAGTTCTTAGGCCACGCGCTACAAGATCCTTGCAAGACTGTTACATGGACTGACTCTGACACTTTTTCACCAATTTTTTTTTGTTGAAACTAACTGCATTTTTTTCTCAATTGAAATACAGTCTTCTTTTCTTCAAACAGAAAGTAAGCCTTATTGGCTGAATCACTGGCTACGGGCTTATTCTTGCAATTATTTTTGTAACTTTTCTATGCATATAATATTGTAGTTATTTTTTATATTATTATTATTACGCCTATAAAAATACACTTTTAGTGTCTTGAGACGTTAAAAATAGTTCAGTTAATAATTTTATCTCTCAAGCATTGTACAGAGAAGGTAATATAGGTGCATTAAATAAATCGTTGAAGTAATAATTATAAAGTGTCAGACATCAGTCCACTGTAGTTGTCATGATGGGATGAGATGAACACAAAATAATGTAAACAATTTTGCAAATGAGACCACAATGTTTCGAGGGGTAAGTGTATTCATAATCACATTCTTTATTTACAAGAACATGGTAACAGCTAGAAAATGACATCAAATATGTCATTTTCTAGCCAATGTCTTATGATTTCTTATAATTTTTTGATATTATAAAAAAATGTTTCATATCATAATTAAGTACATAAACAACTTTTATTCAATAATTTCGATAGCGAAGTTAGCAATTAAAAATAAGATATTATATAATATAGAGATTAGATAGAATAGGCTACTTGACATATATTTAATTTTATTGAAAAAATGCATATTTCTAGTAGAACTTGACCTAGGAAATTATTTCACCCTTATCATCAAATAAAAGCTTATGATTGTTGTCAGCTCTGGAAGTTCCCAGAACTTCTCCATAGTTTAGATGACACCCTAAAACATACGCTTTCCACAATTTTAAACATAAAATTTGACGAACGTTCCTGGACCCAAGCTACATTACCAGTAAGGTTCGGTGGCCTGGGAATACGAAAAACATCAGACACAGCTTTACCGGCGTTCTTGTCCTCGGTCCACGCAAATCGCGCAGTAATAGCCAAAATTTTAGAACCCTCTTCTTGCCCACTCGTCATTCCCTTCGCGGACGAGGCCAAGGACGCCTGGGACATTGCTAGTGCCGGCAGCGAGGTCCCCAAGAACACATCCTCCCAAAGGCTCTGGGATGAGCCCATCTGCGGGCTGGTGCGTAATAAACTGTTTAACACGTCTACCAGCGCCGTAGAACGGGCTCGACTTTTGGCCGTGGAGAGGTGGGAGTCGGGAGCTTGGCTGCAGGCAATACCATCTAAAAATACAGGAACATTGCTGGACCGTAATACATTCCGTCTTGCCACTGCCCTGCGTCTTGGTGCCCCCCATGTCGTCCCCCATCAGTGTGTTTGCGGCGCGCACGTAGACAGCTACGGTCACCACGGGCTGTGCTGCTCGCGAAGTGCTGGACGCTTTTCGCGGCATCACAGCCTGAATGACCTCATTCGCCGGGCTCTTGTCACTGCCGGCGTGCCAGCAATACTGGAGCCCTCCGGTTTGGCGCGTGACGATGGCAAGAGACCCGATGGAATGACCCTGGTCCCCTGGAATGTGGGTCGGGCCCTTGTGTGGGACGCTACTTGTGTCGACACACTCGCCTCGTCCCATATTCAGGGCACCTCGAGTTGTGCGAGCGCAGCCGCAAATCAAGCAGAGAACCTCAAGCGGCGCAAGTATGAGAACCTCAGTGGAGATCTCATATTTGAACCGTTTGGGGTGGAAACTCTAGGCGCATGGGGTCCGGGGGCACATAAGCTTTTTAGAGGAATATCGAAGAAGCTTGTTGAAGCCACCCGAGATCCCAGAGCTGGGAGCTACCTGGCACAGCGGATTGCAATTGCCATCCAACGTGGCAATGCTGTCAGCTTGCTGGGCACTCTGCCAGATGGGGACGACTTGGGCAAGTTTTTCCTTTTATAGTTTTTTTATTTAAAATTTGTATATATCTGTATATTTTAGATTATAATTTTAATTTAATGAAACTATTATATTTAACTTTAATGTATATATTATATTTTAAATATTGACCTTGTATAACATGAATTTAGACTAATGACGTATTTATTATAATCTTTTAAACATTGTATTCCGGATATATTGGCTTTTACTAATAATAGTTTAATAAGTTTCGTTTTATTAATGCAATTATGACATTTGGTAATTTGACAGATAAGACAAAATTATAAACTAGATTTTTAACTGCTCATTATGTATAATTAATGTGGTCTAAACATTTATTTTATTGTGATTTTGACATTAATATTATTATTGTTATGTATGTGTGATTGACATTATGAATTTGCATGAAAAATAATAATCATGACTATTAGCTGAATAGCGCTAAGTATAATAAGAATTGTTTTGAGATTCCAAATGTTTGTATAATTATCACAGAATTTTATATAATTGGATTAATCTATTAAATATTTATGATTTTAAATTTGCAAAACTAACACTATTTCCACGCCTGAGAGGCAGAAATTTTGTACCACAGTAAACTTGTACCACCTTGTAACAAATTTCTTGGAAATAAATAAATTCTATTCTATTCTATTCTATTCCGATTTGGATGTGACGTCATCCCATTTGTAATTTAATATCTTTTATTTATCGCGCTCGTTATATGTAAGTTTATTTGTACATAAATAATATGAAAAAGCCGAGAAAGATTTATAAAATATATTTTCTTGGATAATTCAAATAAAACATCAGTTTTATATATTATCTCCATTTATTGTAGTTGGGAAATGAAATGGCCAAAACTTTTCTACAAAAGTGTTCAATATTACAAATGATTTCTAATTTTTGGCACTGTTAGACTCGTACGCTTAGCACATAAAACTTTTTGCAATAAAGATAGTATAAAATACAATAAACATGACGTCACACTATGGCTGTACTATGGCGGTCAGTGTTTTTGGCGCCATATAAAAGGCATATTTTTCAATCAACATTTTTATGGGTTTCTACTGTTTAAAATATTAAAATATTAGTTTTTTTTGGTGAAAATGAATGATTAAGAAGCGATTAGAATGAAGAAAAAAATAGGTCAAGTAGCCTATTAGACATAACGCATCACCAACTGATATGATGCTTGCGATGTCCTATATCAGATTCCATAAATTGTTATTGATAACTTCGCTGCCGAAACTACAAAATTAATTTTTTTGTGTTTCAATTTCGAATATAAAAGTTTAATATACACTTGCCCCTCTTTGAATACACCAATGTCAAAATGCTTAACAATAACTCAATTTATATTCTTTCAACTTTACATAATTAATTATAATTATTATTTTCAGTCTATAAGGAACCTACCTAACTGTTATTTTCGTAATGCAATAGTTAGTATTAAAGGCAAATATTAGTATTTTTAAAGATAGAAGGAAACAAGAATATAGAAGAGAAAAATACAGTACACGAGTATTAGTACCAAGTATGTAGCAGGCAAGTTTTAAAACACACAAATGAACAAAACTTTTAGTAATAGTGAATATATCAACTCGGAACATTTAACTAATTGTTTATAACCTCATGCTGTTAACATTCCAAACTCCAAAGTGACAAAATCTAAGAACTGACAAAATGTTAAATGCATCACAAACTGTCATTAATTAACTACATTAAAATATCATTTTAAATTCCTTCACCTCTAACACGAAAAAAACATAAAAGACGGACATGCGTTGTACATTCAAAGCTTTTATACCTCAGTATCTATTATTTTCATCTTTATGTCATTACCATAAAGACCTGTCCGAGGTAAAATATATTTGAATGTATGGTCATGCAAAGATGAAGTAAGCGGTGTGATGTGCAGCGGAAACCTTTACCCAGACGTGACAAGTACAGCTCAACTCATACTCAGTTTGTCTCTGACTGTACTATTTACATACGATATTGTATGTACTGTCACTTCTTGGTGGAAATTCATGTTCAGATAAATAATTTATCTGTGCTATTACAGTCAGGACAATTATTACGACATAATATTTTATTACTTTAAAAGTATTTTACTAAAAAAGCTTAAACAGTAGTTATATAAGCATTATCATCAGACATAATATTATCTTGATATTGATTAACTTATAAGTTATATGAAACCATGCTTACAGTTAATTTTTGTAGATATATATTTTTATTTCTTTTTGTTCACATAAATAATTTACAACTAAGGAGAGTATGAGTTGAACTATATTTTATAAACAGTTTTTAAAGATAGTAAAAGTACAATCACCAATAATTCTACAGAACACATTTAGAAATACATAATTGAAACACTATTTCTAAGAAATAGAAATAGGGTAAACCTACACCTTGAAAATAAAAGAAAGCATATTATTAAAGACACACAATATATAAACAGAAATATATAAATATAGTTATGAAAAACACAGTAAAGTAGTTACAGAATTTTGTAAGATATTAGTTTTAGAAACAAGAAAGACCTAATTTTTTACTTTTAAATAATATTTTAAATTATTCTTGTTAGCTATTAAGAAGTCACATTTGATATAAAAAATCGTTTTATTTCACACAACAACTATTGACAACAGACTTACTCTAGAAAAACTAATAATTACTATAGTATTAAGAAAATATTTCTACGATGGTCATGCCGAACAATAAATAATATTCTTCATGCATACGCTAATCGACTTTACGTCTTTATTTGTAAAATTTTTCAATCGGACTAAGATATCGACATGGATAGCCTCCATAAGGGGAAGATGAAAATATTTATATTATCAAATATGACCTCTTATTTTGCTCGATCCGGCTCGAAGGAGCACGGGTCTCGAAGGACCACGGGTCTCGAAGGACCGCGAGTCTCGACGGCCCACGGGTCTCGAAAGACCGCAGGTCTCGAAGGACCGCTGTTACCTGAAGAGGAATGTCTCCCCGGTGCCGAAGTAGGCCTGCCGGTTACCGCGCTCGTCCTTCTGGTTGCGCTCGAACCACCGCGTCGAGCAGTACGCGCCGAACACCTGAAACGTCGATTATAACGGTGTTCATTTAAGCCCCAATTTCAACTACGTATGTTGTTCAAATGTCATGACCATCTTCCCTTTCGTTCATAAGAAAAACGAAAGAGCTAACGTGATACTAATTCTAGCGTTAACTTTAACAGTCGTTGGTGAAATTTGGGATTTAGCAATTTAAATGTGTTATGACAATTCTTAGACGGTAGTAACTGGTGATATTTTATGCCAATTTAAATATGTAGTATAGGAGGTAGCAACGTTTTCGAGAAAGTATAGTCCAGTCTAATTAGACAAAAAAATAGGGGTGAGGTTACATAATTTCCGACAAGGCTGAATATTGGTAGGATTGTTCAATGCTCTATAATAAAGGTTTTTTTCATAGTAGAATGTCGTATGGCATCCTCTTATGGGGAAACGCTGCCGACATTAATACGATTTTTGTGCTGCAGAAGCGAGCTATACGTTCAATTTATAAAATGTCAGCTTTTGAATCTCTGAGAGAAAAGTTTAAAGAAATTGGTATTCTAACTGTTGCTTCTCAATACATTTTGGATAATGTTTTATATGTTAGAAAGAATCTTAGTAAATTTAGAACCAAAAGTGACATTCACGGAAGAAACACTAGAAATAAGTACAAACTAGAAATACCGGTGATCAGACTTAGTAAAGTTAGTAAATCTTTTAAAGGTCAATGTGTACGCCTTTACAATAAAATCCCAGAAAACGTTCAAAATCTTTCCATTAATAAATTTAAAAATGTAGTCAAAGAACGTTTGTGTGCCAAAGCCTATTATAAGGTCAATGATTTCATAAACGACGGCACATCTTGGGAGTAGGATGGCTGCTTGCAAGGCTACTTCTACATTATTTTATGACTTACAATTATGTATGTATGTTGACATTGTATAATTTTAAGTTACAGAATTGTAAACTTTATTTTAAAAGATTAATTTTTTTCTCACTTTTTTTGGTAAATAAAGTGGGCCCCCTGCGAGTTTCTTACGCCGGTTCTTCTCGCCGGGTTAGTTCCCGAACCGGTGGTAGGCATCATGTAGACTTTCAGAAAATATTTGCAAAAATTTATTCTGAATAAAAAAAAATTTGAGTTTGAGTTTGAAAGGAAATGTGAAAAGTCCTCATCAATCAAAGGTTACAAAAACGGCTTTTTCGCGATTTTCAGCAAAACGGTAAATTTTATCATAAAATCAGCTCAGACAAAATTTATCGATCAGATAATTATCTATAAAAATGTCTTAATACTTTTTTTCCTGAGAGCCACCATTTTTAAGATATAACGATTCAAAAAGTTGAAAGAGTTTGAGGTATAAGTGTACTTAGCGCGTTTTTTTTTTCAAGTTACACCTTTTAAGTGTAAATCAACGACAAAATTGACTAGCGGTGTACCTAGTCTGATGTATGCGTTGCGTCGTCGTAGACAAAAGTAAAATTATAACTCAAATTCTTTCAACTTTTTGAATCGTTTTATCTCAATAATGGTAGCTCGTAGGAAAAAAAGTATTAAGACATTTTTATAGATAATTATCTGATCTACAAATTTTGTCTTAACTAATTTTATGATAAAACTTACCGTTTTGCACGTGCCGGATCGATGAGGACTCTTTACATTTCCTTTATTATAGTGTACTAAACAATTCTACCAATATTCAGCCTTGTCGGAATTAATGTAACCTTGGATGTCTAAATTGATCGGAGTAGTACTTTAGGTCGGCTGATTTTGTGATATGTGTATTCTTGCTCTTCTGGTTAGAGTCCGGGCGGTCTGGCTGCCCCGGTAGTAGTTGCGTTCAGTGCTCAGTATTCACGCTTGCAAACGGGACATACAATACGTTTGTCTCACTCGCACACTACGTACCTCGTTGTTGCAGGTCTTGATCATGAGCAACGTGGGCTCATGGTGCTCCACCCGCACGTAGAAAGTGGTCAACGAGCACCCGTGCTCCTCCGTGGTGTATAACAGTACCGGCTGGTACATCGTGATGCGGACAGGCAGCCACGACCACAGGGTGAACAGCTAAAATACATGAGAGGGTAAGTGAGACTGAATGGGGTAAGTGAGTGCATCGGTATCGGAGTGACGTTAAGCCCGTATTGATAAACCGCTCTTACAACAATCTTTGATGGCACGCTTTTACTATTTTCGTCTTAAGACAGCCTTTAATTAATTATTACTTTTTTATCTAGAGCGTCTAACATTTAATTCAAGTTGTAACTAGACTCGAGAGACAGCCTCATATGTAACAGTTTCACAGCGTTGTTGACTAGTTGTTATCGCTCAGACCTCAGTTGAAAGTTATAAATTACAATTTATTAATTAATCCTTCGATCGGGGATGTTTGGAAATGCTATTGTATTCTATTGTTGTCGCGACCACCGGTGCTCGTAACGGGGCCTGATGGGTTAAAACAGTATCTCAAGAATAATCTTGATCGTAATCTTAGCGATAAACACAGTTTATTGATACGGGCGTTAGTAACTCGTTTTAAAATAACTACGTCGGGACGATACCGATGCAATCAACGCGTGTAACATTTTTGTCTACGGGGTAAGAGAACCATTATGTGACCCTCTTATCCCAAATACTGTCATACCCCATTTATACTCGGAATTTTATTTCAGTCAGTAAAATGACAACTGACATCTTTAATTTTAATGAAAAATTTAGAAATAAAGAGAAAGAAAAAGTTATTCATTTTACTGACCGAGATTATAAATGCTGATTTACATTGTTACAGTATCAGAGGCCAAAATCGGTCTCGACGCTGGTTCGCACCAATTTAAACATCCATTACATCCTGTAACTGGCACCATCTACTGTATCAATGTAAACCAGCAAACCAGCGCTAATATTTTAATGCTTAGCACAAACCTACGCGACCACGCGACTGCGAAGCGGGAGCGTCAATACATAACACACATTGACAACTTGTCAAATGTGTGTTTTGTATTGACGCTCCCGCTTCGCAGTCGCAAACACACATTGACAACTTGTCAAATGTGTGTTTTGTATTGACGCTCCCGCTTCGCAGTCGCAAACACACATTGACAACTTGTCAAATGTGTGTTTTGTATTGACGCTCCCGCTTCGCAGTCGCAAACACACATTGACAACTTGTCAAATGTGTGTTTTGTATTGACGCTCCCGCTTCGCAGTCGCAAACACACATTGACAGCTTGTCAAATGTGTGTTTTGTATTGACGCTCCCGCTTCGCAGTCGCAAACACACATTGACAACTTGTCAAATGTGTGTTTTTGTATTGACGCTCCCGCTTCGCAGTCGCAAACACACATTGACAACTTGTCAAATGTGTGTTTTGTATTGACGCTCCCGCTTCGCAGTCGCAAACACACATTGACAACTTGTCAAATGTGTGTTTTGTATTGACGCTCCCGCTTCGCAGTCGCGTGGTCGCGTAGGTTTGTGCTAAGCATAATACTGATCGGCGGCCTAGCTATCTACTACTAGAATTTGAACCCTCTACAATGGTCTCTAACCAGTTTTCGTTGCTATTTATTAGCAAATCTACAAAAATACCTACACGTTACTGCTTCCAGAAACCTCAGTATGTAACCTCAGAAACAGGTGAGGCATTTCAATCCTACAAGTTAAGTTACAGCTCACAAATCTAATCATTATGGCTTTTTAGGCATAAGTGGGCTCTAGATCATCTTGAATAATCTAAACACTTTTTTGGCTAGACCGTCGATCAGTCAATGATCTACATAACAATGAAAAGATAAACAAATGTACAGTTAAAATTGTTATTCCTCTAAAATGCTAACTTTTTCAACTGAGTAAATCTAAGTTTGAACGACGAAATGATTTTAATACAAGCAAACATCCATAATTAGTCTTCTATACGTATGTCAGTGTGTCCTACCGAATAAACTTTACCGCTACATACTGTTTCTATTATTTTAGTTTAATTAAAAAACTACCCCCGTTTTTTACGGTTTTTAATGTTGGTGAATATCAAATATGGTAAATAAGGTAAATTATTAATTCTTATTAATATTTTTTCGTGTGACTAACACCTGTTGGTGAGTCAGTAACTAAATGGTCTCGGAGCAAATAGAATTTCGTACATTGACTGGTTGTCTGTCTCTTTCATTCGTACACAAATATTGCTATTGCGCTTCTATCGCGTACTTTCAGTATGCAAGTAAAAAAGACAAACAAACAGCAATGGGTAACACGAAATTCTACGTCCTTGGAGACCTATAGTTATTTGAATGTTTATTCGGTAGGATTATCCACTCATACCTACTACTATAATATTTGAAACATGATATTATGACGTAAATATACGTTGTGACTACGGTGCGAGTGCTGTCGAGATCACGTAGTTACGTACAACACTTACACAGTGTACGGACAACGGACAACATGCAATCTCTATTCTTGGAGACATTTTTAACTATCATTAAATTTGCAACTGACAGCATAAAAATGTTAATTATATTTATGGCATCGCAGCAGCAGCGTAGTGACACACAGAGGCGGCTTAAGGCGTGGGCGGTGTGGGCGACCGCCCACGGCCTCGCGGTCTAAGGGGTTTTTTTAAAAGGTTTTACGGGTTGTGGTACTCAAATATTCTTAAATAAAAAGTTTTATAAATAAAATTTTGAGTATCAAAAATTTTTTCTCTCAACAAATCCGTTCTTTAGCGTCATTCATCAGGGGGCCTCGCAAGATATATATTGCCCACATAAAATTTAGGTCTTGCCCCGCCACTGATGACACACAATGGTATACAAAATATTTGATGGCATACAAATTGTTGAAACTTCTTCACGGCTAATATGGACTGCAAAAGTACTCAGCACAGAGGTATTTGGTATCGCCATAAGATTGCAAAGCACTTTAATTCTTAAAGTGCTTTAATAAAGTAAGGTTAGAGTGATGTTACAATTTTTTTTTAATAACACCATGTTAATCTGTAACTTGGAAACTATCAAAAGCATAAATAGCATAAATTTGGATTTGAAAATATATTTTGAATTTAGTGAAGAATTTTTTATGCGCATAGGCGATAGTAAAAATGACTCCAATCAAAATGTAAAGACGATATTAATACAGGCTACTTTACTGTATTATTTCAATATTAATTTCATATTAAACCTGTATTTGTGAACCAATTAGACCTCGTGGTGCCCCGAAATCGCGTGCTGTGATCACTCCTCTCTTCGGCAAAACTATAGTCCCTTCCATAGTCAAAAATTAATTCACAAAAAGAGAGTTTAGTATACAGCCAAATTAATATGAAAAGGTCGTGGAACGGACTATACCTTTGCGTCCAAAAATGTTAAACATAAAAAAAACTCAAAATTCAAAAATGGAATCGCCGAAGAGAGAGTGTTAAGCAACATCAGTCCCATAGTGTCGTCCTATCGACCCAATAGTGTCCTATCGAACCTTCTGGCGGAGGTCTGAGGCGTGCTGTTGGCGGTCGCTGAACACCGCGTTAGGGAAGGGAAACCACAGCGCCTTGTGCGCGGACCTTGGACTCTGTGAAAATCTCCTTCCTCAATTTTCATCGATACAGTACATCACTATTTTATCGATAATTTTTTTAACTCTTGCTGGGGTTGTAATACTTTTTTGTCGACAAATACTATTTTATAAACAAATTCTATACTATTTTATCGATAAATTTAGGATTTAGACGTGTTCTTTGGTGCACCAAAATTAAAAAAAAAATAGATGAAACATTAACACACTAGCAGTACATGAGAACAACGAATTCATGCATGTCGGTTATGTCAGATTTTATTTACATCACCCAAAGACGACGTCGTTTCATAAAATGTGACACAACCATCGTAAAAACGCAAATAAAATATCGATAAAATAAACGAAGCGACGTACAAAACTCGACATTTCGGAGCTCAACACGAATAAAAACACCTAGGGAGAGGCAAGCGGTGCATCTAACATCGATAGTCGCAAGCTGATACATAGCGACACGTGGGTGCTACTTCTCTTACTTCCGTCTGGTCAAGGATCTGCGACCGTATCGACTGAATGGGGTAAACGCCCATCGACAGGGCGCGCGGGCCCGGCGAATGGGAGCCCTAACGGACAATCACACTGTTAGCACCACAATCGACATGCCTGCACATCACTAAAATCAGATCATTGTTAATATACCGCCTCTTCGAAAACGCATGCCTCGTCGATATCTTAAATTACGAACAGATTTACACAAAAATAAACCAAACATCGATACATTAAAATCGTAACAAAACCATTCAAAGCGGTCGAGTTCGTAGAAATGAATCGGATGATCACAGCGATCGAACACAATTACATCAGTCTGTAACACAGATCGAAACAGAACATAATATGAACTATAAGGGAGATGATTTATACAGGACTGCCCGTCTTCGTCGATGAATCGAAATCGAAGTTAGTAATGTTAGAAACGCCTAGATGAGAAATAAAAGCGAAAAGCCACGCCTAGTAGTAGTACGATACCATCTGTTTGCACGTCTCCTCAGACATTCTCTGCAAACCAAGTAAAATCACATCTAGTACACATTATAATAAAATTTCTAGTATTTCGCTGTACCAGCTTGTCTCGCTGAAGCTTTGCAGCAAATAAATATATCAAATAATTTTACAATGAACCAATGTAAGCATTTCGAATTGACTCTTAAGTTCATCCTACGGAAACCTAGTACGGGGGCCAATTATTTCTGAAACTGGGGCCACACAAACACACCAACGGCAAAGGCAGCTCGCCGGGGACCAACTTGCCGTTTGAGGCTTGACATTTACGTCTTACTGTCAAACAAATTCACTAGGCATACGGCACGCCACTAAAACAAAAGCTTTATATGTTTGGCCCCAGTTAGATTTTCAGACCATTCAGAGTGAATATACTACTATGTAGTAAAACGACTCTCTAAACGGTCTGTCGTCACCTCACTATTTGCCTACGTGTCAAAATTCGACAGCTGTCACCTCTATTTGACAGCTGTCATCTGCGTCTGACAGGTGTCTTTCTCCTTCTTTTCGTGCTTACCTCGCGTATGGTGAGGGTGTGCGACATCATCTGTATGTTGACCTGCGACTGTGAAGTGGGCAGGTTGTCGGAGGAGCGGGAGCGCACGAGCCGCGCGCCGCACACGACGGCCTTCGAGTTTAACGTCATCTCCGTCTTGATGAAAACCCGCGATATGTACTGGGAGCTGGAATGGTATGGTGGCTTGTTAGTGGTGTCTTTTTACTAGCTAGGGCAATAACTATCCCTAAAATTTACCAATGCGTACGTTACGTTTAATAAGAGTTTTTGATTGAGGGAAAATTTACTCTTCCACAATTAAACAAAAAATGATAAGTAATCATTTGTTTCAATTGATATTAATTTTAACGCATAAAGCTATTAATATTGAATGAAATGAACCTTCGCTATTGCGAAGGTTCATTTCATTCATTTCAAGACTCATAATATAGCATCAATAACTCTTTTTTAGACAAATTCTTATGTTGTGACTTGTAGCTCTATTCTACCAAACAAGTCAGAGAGATACAAAGCAAGTATTAATCAGCTTCACTTCCTCCAAGAATACGTCAAAATTGTATCTCTCCCTCTCTTTCTCTCTTACCTTAGCGCTCGTATGCTAAACGCAGTAGCTAGCAGTTTGGTGGGCGATGCGGGCATGTTCTTGCAGAACTTGTCTATGGCGTGGTCGACGCCGTTTTTCGTGGCTTCAGCGTACCACTCCGAGCTCTGGTTCGACGAGTACTTGTGGAACAGGATCAGGATGGCCAGCGCCACCCGGTAGAACACCTGAAACGTGATGCGGCACAATGAGGACTGGTGAATATTGTTAACATAATTTTAGAATCTATGCAATAGACAAAATCCTAAGAAAAAATCTGCATTGGCTAGTGAAGCGAAAAGTATATTGAGACTAGTAAATATTCTTGCTCAGCAAATACTACGGTATTAATGAAGTTCGTCATCTCATCAGAAGCGAATTCACGACAAATGCTCAAATATCCTTTCAAAACTTTTTATCACATAGCTCAGCTATCTAAGCACGCTCGCTAGAATCATGTTAGTTTTCTGTTCTTTAATGGAATTTTTGGTGCTATATTTTTGTACCCTGCTTTCCGAGATCCGCTACATCGGGATGCTGGCCGACTCCTGCTGATACTCACCTTGATGCCCTCGTGGAAGAAGCAGTCTAGCACGCGCACGAGGTGGGGGAAGGGCACTCCTGCGAGGATCCACCACTGCCAGTAGTCTTACCACACTATTGCATATCAGCCGGCTCACATCGATGTTTTTGTTGAAGAAACAGACTGAAACCACTTCTTCGAGATGGTCACCTTAGTACCCTCGTGGAAAAAGCAGTCTTACACGCGCTCGAGGTGGGTGAAGGGCAGCGCTGCGAGGATCCCACCACTGCCAGTAGTATTATCCACTCCGTTGCATATCAGCCGGCTCACAGCGATGTTCTTTTCAAAGAAACAGACTGAAATCACTATTTAGGATGCTAACCTTAATGCCCTCGTGGAAGAAGCAGTCTAGCATGCGCACGAGGTGCGGGAAGGGCAGCGCTCGAGGATCCCTCACTGCCAGTAGTATTATCCACTCCGTTGCATATCTGCGGGCTCACATTAATGTTCTTGTCAAAGAAACTGGCCGAAACCATTTAAGATGCTCACCTTAATGCCCTCGTGGAAGAAGCAGTCTAGCACGCGCACGAGGTGGGGGAAGGGCAGCGCTGCAAGGATCCACCACAACCAGTTACTACTGGCTCACATCAATGTTCTTGTCGAAGAAACAGACTGAAACCACTATTTTGAAATGCTCACCTTGATGCCCTCGTGGAAGAAGCAGTCTAGCACGCGCACGAGGTGGGGGAAGGGCAGCGCTGCGAGGATCCACCACTGCCAGTCGGCGTATATCCGCTCCGGAGCGATGGTGCCGGCCAGCCGCGAGAGGTGCTGCGCGGCCGACTTCTGCAACATGCCACGCCGCTGTAGGGCCACTCTCTACAGTACATGCCATGAAAATAATAAAACAGAAAAGGTGATAACGTGATGGGTGACCAAGAAAATAAAAGACCTCTAAAAATTGTGTGAACAGATTGAAGTGTCAAACTTAAACGGGACGTACGAACTTAAAGTACGCGGGTTTTATGTACGCGAAATTACTCGCGTACTTAAAACCCGCGTCGGTGACACACGAGAATCGCGCTGCCCTGTTACGACAAAACGATGCAACCCGGGTTACAGCGTTTTGTAATAATAGAGTCTAAATTTATCTACTCGATGTAAGCTTTCTATTGATATAACCCACAAAATTGAGGACAAGTTTTTAACTGAGATATTCTGTATTAAATTATGCTGTAACTCAAAATGTGGATGAAATATTTCTGCAAAACGCTGTAAGCCACCCGGCTGTGTTTTGCACAGCTTTTTGTACCCGTAGTAGGATAACAATCGCCCAAGTTTGGGCTTATTTGTATTTTTGCAAAACGCTGCAAGCTGAGTTTGCCCCTTAATATTTTATACTGGTACATGTTTTTATAGTATTTTAAGATAATTAAAAAAAAAACGATAAAATAATGTTCTAATGAAAATTTGGAAATATTGTAAGTAATTAAAACATATAAAAACCATGTACCTATCTACACTGGATAAGATTTGGTAACGAGCTTAAGTTAAAAAAAATTAAACTCATTTTTTGAAAGTTGGCGGGTTCAGGATACAGCGCTTTGTCGTACGAGTAACAGGGTCGCGCGGCTCTTTGCTAACACACAAGCGATTAAGATCGTCGAGCCATAAGTCCGCGTACTTACGCGCGTGCGGCGTGTCTGTCACCCCCTTTAAGTTAAAGACCAACAAGAATGCTTGGACGCTAAAACGCCGGCATATTGTAAGGCTAGATTTATATGCGACGGCGCGAGCTCGCGGTTTCTCCACTGCAACAGCTGCAGCCCGCGAGATCACAAGCAAATGTATGTAACGAATTATTTCAATAGCTGCGCGGTCGCGCTGACATTTACATACAATGTAAATGCAACCGCCAAATCGCGCGTTCGGTCGGACCCTTATATATCGTGGGTATCGCAGATATACAATAGATTTTCAGTTGTTATGCGGCAGCCGGCTGCCGCTTAGGGCTTGATGGTTTAAGTGCCACTTGGGATGGAAAGCTGCAGTTTCACACCCAGCTAGGCTAGATAATGTCATTTACGTGCCAATCACCCTTGTAGGTCTGTAGCTAGCTAAACAACTAAAAGTATTGATGCAATGGGGATTGTCCATTTTTTTTAAATTTTGCTCATTACAAAAACATTTCGAGGAATAAGGTCAGTGATCGTTTTTCTGTATATAAACGAAAAAAATACCCATTAGTTACTTATATTTTTGAACAAATATGTTTAACCTTAGTTTGACCTTCAATGGCGTTAAATTAGCAATAAATTCGACCAACGATACGTTTCGAACTTTTGGTAAGTTTTTCGTATCAGCTTTCACATAATGAGAACTTGCATTTGACGAACCAGCCATTATAAATAAGATTGAAAGGAAAAAAAACATACTGCAGAGGTCAATTGGCCGCCGATGATGACGTCACAGCGAAACTTTAAAAATTTATTGAGAAAAAACTAGCCAATGAATTTCAAAATTATTTAATTTATATTCTTAAAATACCCTATTTTAACGAAAAAAAATATAAAAAGTACATGTGATTTTTTTTGGACAATGCCCATTAAGTGCAAAGCGTACAACGTACGTGCAGGTGTTTTATTGACTTGGTCAGGCTTTAGATTAAAAATGCGATAGCTCAACTCATTTGTGTGTACAGTGCTTATACTACTTCTAAATGGACAAACAGGCGTCCGGACATTTTACCCAGCTCTAGCGGGTGCACTTATGTTACAGCATGAATTTGTGTGACAGTGACGCGTCCCACTAGCTATTAACAAGTGGCGTTAAGTGCGTGATATATTTGCTGTGTGGATAAACATTACCCATAAACATAAGTAGCGCATACAATTGTTGCTGTGTGGATAAACATTACCCATAAACATAAGTAGCGCATACAATTGTTGCTGTGTGGATAAACATTACCCACACATAAGTAGCGCATACAATTGAGTTGAACTATCTTTATCCTGCTGAATGAAACAATATAGTCAGATTTTCAATCACAGTTACTAAAATAAAAAAAAACAGCTAACGAAAGAAATGCATAGAAAATAATAACAAAGTCTGAGATAAAAATCTGACTGAAATTGTAAAAACAAAAACAATGAAATTATAAATATAACATGCAACAACTACGCGACCTTTACGTACAAAAAGCAGCTAAAATCCAATAATAAAAGAATGCCACGTGTATAAACAAAACTATATTTAGCGACATTATTTATTAGGTTTTCCCCATTATATTATTGATATGGGGCAACTCGAATGTGCGTGACGGGCTTACAATTCTATGCGGTGTTAACCGCGTTGGTGTTATAGTTTGGGGCATCGAAATATCATACTACGGAATAGTAACCGAGTAAAAAAGAGTTCCACTAAAATGCAAACAAGGCTTTCATACTTGGCTCAGTCATACAATTTCGTTGAGCCTCCTTCGCGTTGCCATATTCAATCGAGCCAATGCATGAAAGTTAACGTTCTATAGTATTGTATTTCGATGGTTAAGGGGGTGTATATCGTATTGTCACGCGATAAGAGTCATGTTCGGAATGCTAGACTAATTACTTATTTAGGGTATTTAATTAGGGTAGCACAGCCTTTCCACAAAAGGTTTTCGTATAGCGTAATAAACCTTTGTACCATATTAATATTACAAACGCGAAACTGTGTCTACTGGCTGTCTGTCTGTTACCTGTTCAGTCTTCACGCCCAAACCGCTAAACTGATTTTGCTGAAATTTGGCCCGGGAAAGGACTTAGGATACTTTCAATCCCGCAAAAACGTACGTTTCCCGCGCGATAAACGCATTTTGGCGCAACGGGCGTCATCTAGTCTCATTACCCTAAACTCTAAAGTACTGTAATCTGTATACAGGTTGTTTGGGTGAACACCGTTATCCTTAAAACCATCAAATGAGTCCGTCAAAATGAACAACTATTTCTATGAGATTGATTGATGAGAGGGCTCACTTGATGGTTTTAAGGATAACGGTGTTTACCCGAACTATATTATGTACCATCGAGGAAATTGATACCTAGGCAGACCAACGTCATTTGGTCGGATCATGTCAGTCCAATGTTAATTGTGATCTGTCGGCTGGGTTTGACGTAACGCGACCAAACTACGTAGTACCCCCTATGCCTAGGAATCAACTTCTCTGATAGTTCATAGTACCATCGAGGAAATTGATTCTTAGGCAGTTGGCGGACCTACGTCATTTGGTCGGTTTATGCCAAATCAATGTTAGCTATGCTCTGTCGGCTTGGTTTGACGTAACGCGACCAAACTGCGTAGGTCCCCTATCTGCCTAGGAATGAACTTCTCTAATACAGCATGTGTACTTACGGCATGTTTCTTGGCGATCTGCATGACGGTTTTCCACGTGACCTCGTTGAGCAGCTTGGTCTGTGTGATGAACCTCTTCTCCTTCGACGCGACTAGACTGGCCATGCAGTGGTAGCATTCTTCCTCTGAAATTTACATGAAAACTCGTTAAAAATATTATAGCAATTATTCAACTTAGCAATATTCATACTTTGGGCAAACATTTTGGTTGATCTCAACGATACAAATGTTAAACGTAAACAGTCACTTTGCTATCTTGGATTGACTCTAGAAAATAAATTTACATTTTTATAACACATTATAGAGACGGGCGAAAAAGCTAAAAGAATTTTTTATAGTTTCACCAAAATACCAACGTCTACATGGGGTCTTTCGTTTAAAACGTTAAAAATTATTTATACAGCCACATATTTAGGCAGAATCGAAACGGCTCACCTTTCTGGGCAGATAGGGCTACGATAGGTGCAGCCCGACGTAAACTTTTACAAAGCCAACGTCTCGCATTAATATTCCTATGTAAGGCATATAGAACGGTCAGTACTGAAGCACTTCCTGTCCTGTCGGGTGTTGGTTGCCTTATACTATAAAAGTAAAAAGATGACGACCCCAGATTTCTTAAGCATTAAAGATAGAAATAACTAGATTATTCGAACCGCTAGATGTCACACTACAAAATCTTATATCCGAGTGGCAGGATCGGTGGGATAACTCAATGAAAGGTCGGCACCTGTACAATTTCTTTCCTTCGGTACGCAAACGACTCGCTATGCAATGGATAGAAATCGATCACTGCGTTGCACAATTCTTAAGCGGTCACGGCAATTTTAAAGCTAAACTTTATGGATTTAAGTTAGTTCCGTCTCCTCTTTGCGAGTGCTCGGCCGAAGGCAGCCCGCAAGAACAAACTGCTCATCACATACTCTGGGAATGTGATCTCTGGAATGAGGAAAGAACCGATATGTTAAACAGCCTCCAATGTGTTTCTAAAGTCGCGTATTACGATGATCTCGTAGGCAGTGCAAAGAATTTCCGTGCTTTCAAACGTTTTTGCCATAAATTCTATTGGAAACAATCCAACACAAACTTGTCAGTTTAAGTATAGGTCATTTTTATTAAGTAGGCTTAAAATACAATTTAATTATTTTCCCGTGGTGCTCCCCCCTTTGTTCGGACATTAATGTCACGAAAATTTGGCTGTCTCCCGCTTTGCTTGGGGAGGGAAATTGGATTTCTCCTACGAGTACTCCTCCTACCTTCTTCTGATTAAGTTCGTTGCGGGTTCCAAGACACATTTAGCTTGTCCCTCGGGCATCCCTGAGATCATATCAAAGGGTTTTCGTGGTTGGTTACCACTGTTGATCCTGGCGACACAGCAGTTGCAGTGGTGGGAATGTGTGGTTGGCCATTTGCCCGTTTTAAAACATTTTGGTTGGGATAGAGGGGTATATGCATCATCAATCATCATTCATCAGACAAACTTATGGCAGACGAAATCTCTACGTCAAATTTTGGTCGATTAGGAGTTAGGACTTGACATAGTACGCCATCTGTGTAAAAATATTTTCGATAGTACCTACTTCACTATTCTATTCTAGTAGGTCTATCATTTTCAACTGTCAGTACATTTTCATCATGATCTGTTGTAATCAAATCAGTTTTAAATATTAGTTCTAGAGCAAACTAATATTAATTTTGATTAACTCCTGCGTCTTCAGAATTTATAATCAAAGTAAACAAATATCAATTACTAACATAAACTATAATACATGTTATAACTATAAAGCTGTTTATGCAGTATCAAATCTAGTGTGATTTATGATATTATATATTTGCGTAAAGTAAACAAATGCGATACATCTACTGGACGTCCCTGACATCAAAAACTCAGATCATCACATAAGCTGCGTATTAAAATACCACGATCTGGCGAGTCAAATGGATCCATACTAACATTGTAGTGATGTGTGCTAGCACAGAATACTTGGTGCTAGTAAATGTCACTAGGACTCTGCAGAGTTCCGGTACATAATATAGAGCAGTGTTTCCCAAACTTGTCGGGACCGCGACCCATCCACAAAAAAGTTTAAGTTCGCGGCCCACCTTATGCCATGAATACAAAAAAAGCGGTGGTATGGTGCTGCCGCAGCATTTACCCGTTAATTCTTATTATAGTTCACCATCATAATATTATATCATCATCGTCAGCCTACTGACGTTCACTTGACGTTCGCTGGACTTGGGCCTTTTCTAAAGCTAGTCACCACACCCATTTCAATTAAGAAACGTACGTAAGTATGTACTACAATCGTCCTATAGTTTCAGGGCCCACCCAAAATCTACCCGCGACCCACCAGTGGGTCGCGACCCACACTTTGGGAAATGCTCATATAGAGAGTAGAGACCGAATACCTAATAATTGAGAGTTTAGAAAACAAACGCCCACATATCTCTCAGATGCGGCATAAGAAAAATGCAGTAGTATGTGCCTGAATCCCAACGGATACTGTTCTGTGGACATTAGCCAAAACTACACACGACAGAGTAAACCTACATCATGATCGGCTTAGACTCTTAGAGCATCACAATTGGTACGATTCAGTTTTAATATTTATACTTAGCAAGTAAATTCTGATAGGATCATAACAAAATAACACATACAGTAAACCTATTACCAGCACAAAATAGAGACATTAAGAGTACAATCTCTGTCCGGCACTCGGCAGTCACGTCCGGTCCAATTACGTCGTCGGTGGTAGACAATGGGGAGGTAATTGCATCGGGCCACTCCACACTGCTCCCCCCCCCCCCCCCCTGACCGCTCTATTAGGGGGAATAACAAATCGTGGGTCAACAGCATTAGCTTCTTTTTTTACTAAACTATTTACTAAACCGATAGATATTTCAAGAAAAGCTAAAACTTTAGTAAGGGAGAGGACCTAATGCTAGATGAACTGAACTAATAGATGACACTTATGACAAAAATACCATAAAAATAAGAATTACTCTAATTATTTCTCACCACTGTAAATTTTATAAGCTTCTCAAGCTATCTGTTGAATTGAAAAAATATATTAGAGACGCCTTCGGGAACAACATTTTAAAATGGGATTAGTTTTCGTAAACAATATGACCGCGTCAATACGCGCTCAGCAATTTCTTAGCAAACAGATTAAGGAAGGCGAAATTTTGCACGTAAGTTTTGAATACATTCATTTGATTTTTTGTCATTTCTATTGATTTCATCGGATTAATGGTCATGTTGTATACACTAATTAATGTTTATTTAAGATTTTTTATCCATTTTCCCTAACAATATAAAGGGTGTCTACTATTAGTTCTTGAAAATGTAAAAAACCTAATAGATGACATGGATCTCATCTTTGAGTTTTGCAATACATACTAAAGTTATTTTGTACTTTATTCTACTGCAAAAATCATCACTAGCACTACTAAGTACTAGCAATCTAAGAACTTAGAACTACTGCACCTAAAAATGGACATGGTGTCTAATTTTAGACCTTGTACTGATCTAAAAATCGTTTGCTTTAGTTTTTTAGCAGTAAAAAAAAGAAACGGGAGAGCTGAGAAAAGAAAGAACAAAAAAGAAGAGGCCAAAGAAGCATGGAGACTAAAGACTGAAAATAAATTTGCTAGGAAAAAAAGACGGGTTGCATTCCGGGAGTGCCGGCAGAAGTGAAAACTTGATTATTAACGTTGTGCATTTTTTAACCCATTTTTTATGAAAATCGATTTTTTAATTAATCGAAACCCTTACAATCGAATAAATGTTTAACCCATTTTTTATGAAAATCGATTTTTTAATCGAAACCCTTACAATCGATCGGCGATATACAGCGAGAGTGCAGACGCTCCAGTATGACCGCGTCTCAAGTAGGTGGTCTTCTCGCGGATGTAGTTTACGACGTCTTCGGTCCATGACGGCCGAAGGCGTCGCAAACTACATCCGCGAGAAGACCACCTACACATTGAGGGTGGAGCGTCTGCACTCTCGCCACAAAGTGAATTTCAGTTCCTTTGTGGTGAGAGTGCCGACTCAAGTTTTATCCATCTTCGAGGCGGAGGAGTTCTGGCCCGCCGATGTAGTTTACCGAAGGTTCCGGGGGAGGCTCCCGAACGAAGCGCGCATCACGTCGCCGAAAGAGACTTTACGTGATAAAGTGTAGTGTGATTTTGTGTGTGAATGTGTAAATAATATATATTAGGATAAAATTGTTCGGCGTGCGTCCGTTGTCTGATTGCCATTACACAAGTTTTTACTTATCATGGGATTAGACGACGTGATGTACGCTACCTACCTTTTATACTATTGTATATTATTGTATGGTTAATAAAGAATTTGAATTTGATTAAATTTTTAACTCATTTTTTATGAAAATCGATTTTTAAAAAATAGATTTTTTAAATTACTTAATCGAAACCCTTACAATCAATTCGAGTTCGAGTTCAAGTTCGAATTCGAGTCCAAGTTCGAGTTCGATACAAAACACTACTTTCCATTCTCCAACCGTCTTCGAGAATCTGACGCGAGTTTCACAGTTTTTACCCATCCCACAAATTAAGTGCTCAACGCCGCTAAAGAAGTTTTCACTTCAAAAATATGAAAAATAAAAATAAACCGAAAGATAGTTTCAGCAAGGAAGAAGAATGAATAGAATCTGCAGACAACGTGGATAATATTTCTGATGCATGTAGTTACCTACTATGATGAAGTAAATGAAATCTTTTCAAAAATGGCAAATAAAGCCCTATAGGAAAAATATAAATTTAATGTCAACTATTTCTAATTTCTATGTCAACTATTCGTTCATATTGGTGTCTACTATTAGTGATGTTCGTTTTTTGTTATGTCATCTATTAGTACTTATGACTAACTTTACAAAAAGACCAATAATATATTTTTTAATTGATTTGTCAGAGAATAATTATAATAGTTTTATTTTGTAAGAGTTACTTAAGACATGGAAGAAGTTATCAATCCTTTATTTTCATTAATATATATTTTATAACATTCAAATGTTGCATGTTTCCTTAAAGTGTCTGCCATTAGGTCTCTTCCCTTAGTTCAGTATAGCTAAAACTCTACTAGCAAAAAGCCTGTTGTGGAAATTCGAAATTTAAACACTGGTGGAAAATTCGGAATATGAATTTTTAAATTAGGAATGGGTTTGTTCGAGATATAAACATATTTGCCATTTCGTCGTTGAAATTAAAAGTTTTTAATTAAATCTTACTTAATATTAACATGAAAAGCCTTATTAGATGTTACTTTAAGCAGCCAAATGAGTTTAATTTTTTTAAGATAAGAATTTCGATAAAGGTAGAACAGTTTTAATGTCGACGAAATAAACAAATAAACGACGACGTTGTTAAAAATTATAATTTTTTTGCAAAAGCCTAGATAGGTAGTTCGGTTAACTGAAAACTATCACTTAAACGAAAATGTTTAAAATCTAAGGAAAACCGCAAAATGAATTAAAATACAGCTTTAATGAAATTCTCATTATACATTATTCTAGATCCAGGTCAGCTTCATCAAAAGCACTGCAGAGCTTTTCATACGCAAAAAAATCGTTTCGTTTTCTTTCTTTATTGGTGCAAAACATTCTAACTACGAAATAAAAATAGCGATTCTGGACAAAGTTAAAGGCGAATTTCATTTTTTCACTATCTATATCACCGGAGGGACGATTTAATTGAGCTCGAACGTTCTAGTGACCCCAAAAAAGGACAATATTGGAAATGTTATCCATTTTACTTAAATTTCAATGTATCTGTCGTTGTATGTCTGAGACCTGAGTATGTCCTATAACTTTTTGACACTTACCGCCGCGCTGGACCAATTTTAATGAAATAAAATAAAGCCTTACTTTGACTAGGTACCGCAAATTAATATAGGATGGTTTTGTTGCAACTAAGGCCTCTTATAGACGCGAGCGGCACTTGTCAACGGCAGTCGCAAAATTTCTTTCTGCGTTGATTTTTTTTCCCTCTTTTCGACTGCCGTCGATTGCCGTCGACGCGTGCCGTCGGCAAGTGTCGTTCGTCTGTAAGCGCTCTAAAGGAACGGTTTTCGCGAGATATACAAACTGCGCGAAGGTACGAGCAACCTAAGTGATATCATTTATGTCCCTTACTTCCAACGAGTGATTGGTTATTCGCAGATTTTTTTATCACCGGCACTCATACAAACATCCTGTACATAAATCACGTGTCGCGACCCCCGACCCTGTCGCGGCTGGCGGCTGACGAGATAACAAATAAAATATACGCACAAGATAACAATGTTTTGAGTCATTTGCATTATTTCCGATGTGTTAATCGTCTTAGATAGGGCAATTAGCAATTACGGCCATTATCTACGTTTCGAGTATTTTCGGCATTCTTTTTTATCTTTTGCAGGGTTGTCTCACAATAAACAGAACGAACCAGTAGACATAAGATGTATTTTTTAAAATCATTGTACCTTTATGTACGTCCTTAAAGTCTCTACTTACCTATCGATCAAATACTCGAAAAAGTTACGAGTTTTGTTACTAACATAGTTTAGTTTTGTATACGGAAGTTTTATTAAGTTACCTCACGAACGTTAAAAACCCAAGATCGATGGGGCACCAGTCACCATCACGCAACTGTATTTACATTTTGTATAATAGCTTAACTAAATACTATAGTTATACAAATGTAATTTAGCAACGCATTGCGTCGTTAATATAAAAATCAATAATGCTAATCCAACTAAGTACACTCACGATATAGAGGTAGATAAAATATATTCTAGTTTTTAACCGGCAATTTTATTAAAATCAGTGAAAATTCTAATCAAGACAGTTTTTTATACTATCTTGATTAGAATTTCGGCTTATTTGTAAATATTCGTGTTTAATCACAGACATAGAGAATGGACTGAACAATATATCTATGAAATGGACCAACATTTAGAAGGTCATCAGTAAGCAATCGTGCGTCTTTCTTTTGTAGGTTTCTTTCTTTTTTTGAAGGTCTGTAAATTTTAGTCTGTCATATCAACCGATCAGATTTCTAGACAAAGACATCTATTAGCCGCAAACACATTTTATCTCTCCTAGGGCAGTTCCTGTCATTGTCTCCATCGCGCGGATATGGTTTGATCTAGCATCATGCTTCTGGCGCGAGTGTCGCCCACATGACAGGAAAAACATCCATAAAATAATAGGTTGCGGGCAACTTGCATGTGGACCAGATCCACGCGCGGGCGATAACACACATGACAGGAAAAGCGATCTTACAACTCCCGCCTTCACTTTACAGTGGGATAGGGAATGCTATACCCATTTTCTGGTCCAGATACGTCTAAACCTCCTGCTCCCTTTTGAAAGTCGGTTAAATATCTATCCAATAATTTATGTGAACCAAGCAAATTCCTCTAAAACAGTTGCTTACGCCTATAAATAAGTTTTGAATGTGGTCATAATATTATGTTGTTGGTGTATCTTTTGAATAAAATAAAAATAAAATAAACCAAAGCAGTAGATAACATTGACTACATATCTACGCAACTATTACATATTAATATTATCTTCTTTTCCGTTGGGGAAATGCGTTTACGCATCCCCGGCCGTTTGGAGGGGGCTACCGGTGTATATGGGCCCCGGGTGGTGGAGGCTTTGGGGTTTCAGTGGGTATGCCCGGATGGGCATACCCACTAAAACCCTAAAGGTGTTGCTTTTCCGCATAAAGCAGAGCCACGGGATACTTGGAAATCGGAATACACAACCGCAAAACTATTACATACTATAATAGATGACTCGTTTATCGAGTTGGAACCGTACATTTTTCCGGGACAGAAAGTAATCTATGACCTTAACCGGGACTCAAAGTATCTCTATGTCACATTTCAGCAAAATCCGTTCAGCGGTTTGGGCGTCCAGAGGTAACAAACAAATAGACAGACACTTACGCAAGTAAAGTATGGATTATCCTGCGTCACAAAACACTATCGTATATTTAGGTCTCGCGATACATAGTCTCGAGAATGTAATAACGACAGGATACATACGTTTCCTCTAGGGGCGAGTGGCCCGCATCGATTCGCAATAAGCTGATCGCACATTTGTCAGCGCCGTACGCGTCAAACGCACCGCATAGTTCGTGTAATGCGGCGCGTACTGTGCGGACGTATATTGCGAGGTTTCACATCGTTTCATCCAACGAATTCTAAAATGCTACGTGCTGATAAATATTATGCATTCACCTATATACACCGTCCAATCGGCAAAGATCCAGCCCGGGCATGTCTTTCCTTGCACTAGAGAACATACGGTGACCGTATCTACTGCAGACATGTTATAAACATTTCACAATCGGTAAAACTTGTGCTCGAATAGTCTGTGACTAGTATTAGACGACGCCAATAAATCCGTTGCGCCAAACTTCTGTTCTCGCGCGGAAACTGTACATTTTCCCGGGATAAATGTATCCTATGTACCTGGGACTCAATACCCAGTCAATAACCCAGCAAATTTGGATCAGCGGTTCATACCGCTGACCCAATTTTGCTGGGTATTGACTCATGTGTCTCACACTCATGTGTGACGAGGTTACAGACTGACAGCCACATTCTTTATAATACTAGTAAGTATGGATCCTTGCATTGGAAAATACACAAAAACAGTGGCCGCGTCGACTGCAGACACGCTTCAAAGTCAAACCTGCTTGTAGTCAACATATTGCAGATTCATCAGTGTGATGTGATGACATAACCGACCAGTTTCGTATCAACCAAGGTATAAAACACGTGTATAACTTATAATTATAGCAATAAAATAGTATACGATGTAATAATCAATAATATTTTACGTGTCTCACATGAGAAGACGGATATAAGAACACGTTAGAGTATTTATCGAGTACTTGTTATTTTATACAGTTAGAATTCACAGTGACATCAAAAATACTATAATATAAAACATTTTAGATAGTAAATTATGACATTTACGTGTTTGCAGTGAGTCATCATCTTACGTTGATGATTAGAATGGTTTATGTGTTAACGGATTGAAATTTTGTTTCTCCCTCTCTTTCTATCTCTCTCTATAGTATACGCTCTCTTTAATTTAATCGAATTCTATGAAGTTTTTAATAGTCTATAACAGCTATTATGCTCTCTCTAATTTAATTCTATGAAGTTTTTAATCAACTTGTTATAAACACATTATATCCTTACTAATACTATAAATGGTAAAGTGTGTATGTCTTAACAGTCTGTCTGCTACCTTTTCACTTTAAAAAAAGTTAAACCGAAGGTTGGTATAGAGACACTTGGACAGACAGGAAATAACAAAGAATATTTTTGTTGCGGAAAAAAGTACGATTCCAAAATTTACGATACTTATTTACTATAATAATATATTTTTATTCTTTACTACATTTTTTACAATCTAATCCACGAATCTACGAGTCTACTCACAAAGGCTAGGTCTACGGCGTAGTATACCGCTACGGCGTAGCGCTACGAGGCTCTACGGCGTAGCGAGGGGTGAATATTGCTTGGGCTGCTAATTATAACGAGGTCAGGTTACTTTTGTTCCCCTCATGGGGTCACAGTTATTGGAAACTGTTGAATTGTTACTGATTTTTTCTATTCAAAATCAAAAAGTAACTTCAATACATAATATGTACTTATATTTTAGCATCTTATTTACAAAAAGAACTGGCTTGAATATAAAAACAAAAAAAAAAAAAACTAGTATCGGACCTAGGCGCCGAATTGACTGAAAATGTAACATGGATGCCACTAATTTTCTGAGATTTTATGACAATAGCTGTTTATCTGCTCATTGACGATTGTTGGAGTGGGAGTGGGACGACGATCTCCGTTTAGTTGCATCCTGCTATGGATGGATGGATGCGAGTAGCAGGAGATCGGTCATCTTGGCGTTCATTGAGAGAGGCCTATGTCCAGCAGTGGACGAATATTATGGGCTAATATGATGATGATGATGAAAAAGAAAACTAAAAATAGATACAAAAATCCACTTTATCATTTAAACCATTTACTACATACACAATCATAAAACATGATTCATTACAATTTGGCCAAGTTTTATGTTTATAATAAAATCACCGATATGGCTAACAATCTTACCTCGCGCCGGGACCTGGCACCGCCTCAAACATTAATTACCGACTACGATACACTTTAATTGAACTTGGCAATGCCAGATGCATTTCAATCGGACCTAATAGTAAATAACAGAATATAATAATTAAAACAATTTTAATAAACATATGAATTTTAAACGTTTCCCGCAACTTTGTGAAGTTTATAGCGCAGTACATTTTACGGCATAAAAAAATATGTTTTATCATCTGTGCCTATTGTACGAAAAAAATTAAAATCCTGACTATATCCGGGACATAAAGTTTTCTTTATAAAAAATATATCGGTGCTGCGGTATCTTTATTTGAGCAGTGGAATCAGATAGACAGACTTGCACACTAAAACGTTTATAACTATGTGCGAATTCCAACCCCAAGGTAGAAATAGAAATATGTAGTTTTTATTATTCGCGGGAAATATGCCTAAAATAAATTAAATACAAGATTCATGTCTCTGTATATTAAATTTTTAAAACCATTCACCATAGTAGATTCTATTCTTCCCGCCTCCCGGTATATTTTGATGATATCTACTTATCACAGTAATTTTTTGTAGTAGCTATGGAACCCTAAAATCCAAGTCATATAAGCGCATAACCGAGTCGATCTCGACGATAAAAGTGAAGAGGCGGATTATTCCAAATATATGACTTTTAGCTGCTCTGCGAATGAAGACCTTGCTGCTTTCGTACTGAGTCTATTATGGAATGGCAAATGCATTGTTTATAAACATAACGTAGTGACGTAAATATAAAACGTGATTATTCAGTAACGTGAAACGTACAAAAACTTATAAGATGAAATGGAGCAAGACGAATATTTTTAGTAAAGCTTAAACTAGAAATAACGTAATATTATATTTCCAATGATATAAATGTGTGATAGGAAATATTTTAAATCTATTACTAACATTATAAAACTATAGAGCTTGTTTGTTTAAAAACGCGATGAAGTACTGAATAATGATTCCAATTTCCAACTGAAAAATCGTTTTTGTGTTGGATAGTCCATTTATCTCGAGGAAAGCTATATAGAGGTAACAACGCGCTGTCACCAATAGGAGCGAAACCGAGGAAAATGATTATTGATTAATATTTGTTATTATGCGTTGTTGCACATGGTCACAGCTAGTACGTTATACGGGCCGTAACATTTGTCTTGTCGGAGTCTTTTATATTAAATCTCCACATTGTATCGAAACTCAGTTACGATGAAATCACGGGACTTCCCATACATTGATGTCACAAGAACGTACATAAAACGTGATAAGGTTAGGTTAGGTTTAACACCGTTATCCGTAAAACCATCAAATGGGCCCAAATTGCCGATCCGGGCAATATGTATGGGTATAAAGACGGCATTTTTTTTGAGTTCCCAGCATTGTTCTCATGGAAAAAGTTGTTTATTTCGACGGGTTCATTTGATGGTTTTAAGAATAACGGTGTTAAACCTAACACCCTGTATAAGCTAATCGCAAAAATAAAATATCTTTATTGGTAAAGGAAATATCATAAAGTAGCCCATTTTTTTAAACGCAGTCGTAATTCGTTAATAAATTTTGATATTTGATGTGATGACTCGTTGCAAGCTTTACGCTAATAAGCTATTTATGTGTATTATGTTGTGTAATAATGTAAATAGGTATAATTAGTATAATCTGTGACGTGAATGACGCCATCAGCGTACAATGTCGTAGAATACGTGACGCAAGCAGTGAGACGAATATCATAATATAATGTAGGTACCGTAGATATGTTACCTTGGAGTTTCTATATTATTCTCATGTCGTTGGCGTAAAGGATCTATAAGAGAGAGTTCCGAATATATTGTAGTATTATAGCGAAAAGAAGTAGTAGATAATATCATAAGATTATTGGAAGAAGGAAGTATAATATACAGCCAAAAATTTGGGAATGTGTTTGTAACGCCACAGAAATTCATTAATGTTGATTAGAAATTGTACCCAACCCTTAGCATACAATGCTAGAGCCTAGAAACTTGAACCGGTGAAAGAATTTTAACATTCTAAGAAAGTTTCTTCTGAATAGTGCTTAAAGAAAATTGTATATTCATACAGATTTTTCCAGATCTCTACATAAGTCACAAGCTACGAATACAGCAAATTGTAATTGGGCTACAATTCGGTAGCACCAAAAAGACCTGACAGACATAGAATCTTTTTAAATCAAACCCCATATTGACGATTGCCAAAATTTAAGATTGCACAAAGATTACAATAATAGCGAAGCTGATATGTTATCTCGCTCACTCACTTAAATAGTATTGCGATAGTAGATAAAATACACATTGTAAAATGTAGCATTTTGAGAGTAAACAGTGACGTCACAGTCGTCACGCTTACGTGAGTTCTTGCACGATTACAGCGCTGCGCTACGGCAGACTTTTAGATATACAATGGACTAGAACCCGCTATAAGAGTATATAATCGATTGCCCGAACTCAGAAAATTCAGAGAATTGATAAGATCACAAAAGTGTATACTAGCGAAGGTCCCTTATAGCAGTCTGACTGATTGTAGGTCGACCTTACTGGACTGCACCCGGGAATACCCAATACGAGACCTGCTATCTGGTCGGCCTCCACGTACATGAGATATACCAAATCTCAATCTAGTAGCATTTTACCTCTAGTACCAGTTAACTAGATGAAGTCAATTGTTATTGTTACTGAGCACGTTTGTTTAGTCAGCTAAATGGGAACATTTGGAAGCTACGACGTATTGCGGTATTGGTACGTAGCGTGTAAATATTGTTAACCCTGTATGCTGGCCTGGGCCTGAACAGGGCCATCGCCGGGGCGGGGGGCCTAGCACTTGCAGTGTACTCGCAAGGTATTTTTTCGTAAGACAAAGCCCAAAGGGCTCCGCAAAGACCTACTGCCCAGGACCTCGCAAAGACCTTCCGCCCGGGGCCTCGCAATGGGTAAGGCCGCCACAGGTAGAATATTTTGCACATAATATGTCTAGCATACCGCGGAGCACATCGGGCGTGATATCTCATTTCATGCGGTCTCGACTTATTGGTGCTAATTGGATGATTTGTCGCCTGACTTCACACCGAGTGTCGCGTTACCACAATACACATGTTGCGGGGAAAAATTCTATCACGATCATTAGATGTTTTCGATAGACAAACTAGCGCTGCGGTAGCTACCTTCAGAAACAAAACCCCTAATTTTCGTATTTAACTTTCCAATTATAAAATTTATAATTTTAAAAGAATTATTTTTATATAAAATAAGGGGTCAAACGAGCAAACGGGTCACCTGATGGAAAGCAACTTCATGGACACTGCAACATCAGAAGAGAAGCGGGGCGTTGTCGGCCTTTTAAGAGGTAATAGGGTAATAGGGGAGGAGGGAAGGGTGGTATTTTTTTATATTTCTCCGGTCGAGCCGGCCCATTCGTGCCGAAGCCCATTAGGCTTGAAAATAATTATCATAAATGTCGGTTTTACATTTTGTGAGGGAGTACCATTTCATAATTTTAGTATATTATCGAGACTGCATTGATACCTTATCGACTGCATTGTTGTAAGATTATTCAGCGGAAACGATATGAGATAACGATTCTGAAATACCGGGCTGTTTTTCAGACGAGAGACAGTACTACCTTAATAGTTAATCGTTAACTGCAGAAAAACCTTTTTTTGCATTAAACTAATTTGAATGTAGAAATATTTTTGGTAACCCTATAGTGGACTCCTTAACTCCAAAAGCAGCTCATGCATTTTAAACATAATATACCTGAACTTTACCTCACAGCACTCAAGGTTACTTAAGATATGAAGCTAACAAGCGTACACCAAGACAATCAATACGGTGACGAATGTCCAGGGCGCGGCACTGCACTATGTCATGCGACTTGGACAACATATTACTATATCAATCATCGCGCTGAGCTATTAATAAATATGTGTACATAGTGGTAAAGGCTCGCCCATAGATCTATATTATAGACGAGACATTTCGTACATAATGTCTCCATATAAACTGCCCCACATTTGAAGTTGTTTAGGGTTACCGAATTTAGCGCTTGCAATAGGATATCTAGCAACAAACTGTCTTCATCTTAACTGCCTCAGTTTTGTAATTGTTTGCCGTTATCGAATTTGTGCTAGCAAAACTTTGCCTTCGGAAACCAAACACTTTGCTAAATAAAAAAGTTTCTCAGAGATTACTCTATAATATTGCTTCGCTACTCTATATCCGTGTACACATAGTTAACATTTATTCATTAGTACACTTTGAAGTATTGGCGTATTGATGAATCAATGAAAATCACTTACACCTGGCCATTGTTTACGGTAGCACCTGACTCATGACGACGACTAATTTCAGTTTTGGCAGGATCACCGCCATTAAAATATAACGACGCGGTCGCGTTACAACGGAGGAGCGGTAAAAATTTAAGTAGCGGCAGTTAAGTTTACGACAAATCTTTATCTTCGCTAGTTTAATGTGATATTGTTTGACTAGGCATCACGTGATTCGTTTAAAACAACAAACATTAAAATTAAGAGTTTTTGGGAAGTTGAGTTCAGCCTGGACACGTTCTTATTTTGATATTGTCAAATTCGTGTTCAATAGCTAGATTTCCCTACAGCCCGCAAACATGCTTAAGGCCGTCCCCCGAGCAAACGACCTTGGCCATACATTTGCCGGGTTGCTGAGATCGCGCCAAAACCCTATTATTTTTACTTATCTTAGTTCAAAATTGTCATAAAAAAAATTTAAAACGGCGAATATGTAGTTTATGATATTGTCGATCTATTGGCGTGAGTTTCAAATAAAAGTAATTTGTAAATCCTAAGGAGATGCTGAATGTATGCTTGAATTTTAACAAATTGGTATTACTTTGGAAGCTGATATCATGAGTATAAGAAACAAAAATAGAAAATTTAAAACGACAAAAGGAATGTTGATATACTGAAGATTATTGCTGTATTTTTATTATAACTTTGTAGCTTTCAGATTATTAGTTTATAAGGTTTTAAATACGGTCAATTACGGAATCTCCGGACGGAACGCCCTTAATCGATCTTAAAGATAAAGATCGTTTGGGGACTATCAATATCTCACATGGTAACCTTGCCTTCTATTTGATTCGTATGTGGCAGGCTTATTCGTTCTATAAACCTTGATGAGAATATCATTTGTATACTTACTGAATTATGAAAACATATTTAGATAAAAATTTGATTAAAAAATATTAGCAGCAAAATAAAACCCTAATGAGCCCCAAAACAGAACGTGATAAAACGATGATGATTAATTTATAATCCGCTCCAACTATCACATTACAGAGAACAAAAAACAAATCGATTATACAATGGACAATGCTAACGACCTTCGCATTTATATGCGGTAAACAGCTGTGCCAGGTGGCACGCCGCGCCGCACACCGCGAGTGTGAGCCTGCCCTAAATGGCCACTGACTTTCTTAGTCTTATTGGCTATTGGCGACTGCTGTGTTGATGATTTAAAAAATAATTAAACAAAGCAAACGTAGATTAATCTTGGACTTGGAAGCAATATGAAAATGCTTATCGGAGCAAAAGATGCGACATTTTTGGGTGTACTTGACCTTGTGTTGTTGGGTGTATTGGCAGCTAAAACTTTAAAGTGTTTTCTGCCACCGCAATATTGCGGTTTACAGCCTTCTAGTTAGAATCTAGGCTGTATAATTTTTTCTCAACCTGTCCTTACTCTACAATCTATCCTTATATTCTACAATGTTGCAGTTACATCACTCTTCACTGACAATAGGCGCTTTGCCGTTTAAAATATTCCGTCTGAGCTATCACGAGCTCTCGGACTAAATAGGCCAAGAGCCAGGGGACTTGACCCATATTCGTGTACAGAGGGAAATTCCAATTCCTCGTGAAAACCCTCGCAAATTATAAAGCTTCATATTTTAAAGACCCGTTAATTCATTACATTTTGACATGACGGGTTAATACTGAGGAACAAAGGAATAGCTTTGAGACGGAGTTTCATGAAGGCAATAATTTTAAGACCATAATTCATATTTAAACCTTATTTATTTACCACAAACGCCTTTGTTATAAAAGGAAAACAAATTTTCTCGTATTATAATTAAAAATATTGCTAAAAGCAAAAAATTATTAGAAACAAAATTAAAGCCTTATTTTGTTATAGGTACAAAATTTCTCTTTATATGACTTTAGACTTAGTACTTTAATATTTTTTAGTTCATATTACATCTACCTCACGATATTAAGACTTTAATTAAACAAAAAAAAAAGACGGGTTGCACTCCGGGAGTGCCGGCAGAAGTGAAAAACTTGATTATTAACGTTATGCATGTTTTTAAATGAAAATCGATTATTAAAAAATCGATTTTTTTAATTAATAGAAACCCTTACAATCAATAATTCGAGTTCGAGTTCGAGTTCGACACAAAACACTGCTCTCCAACAGTCTTATGGTTTTTCCAAGGTTTTTCGATCAGCACGAGAATCTGACACGAGTTTCACAGTTTTTACCCATCCCACAAAAGTGCTCAACGCCGCTAAAGAAATTTTCATCTCAAAAAACTATTTGTCATGATTTAAAATCTGGAGCACAGAAATGGTTAGTTGGCGTGTCAGCTGTACAAAATGCGGTGCACAGTTTATACAGTAATCGATTTTTTATAATTACGCCCATTGTTTGAACTCTACAATAGATTTATTTTTTTATAAATGTAACAGGAAAACCGTAATGGCTGTAAAAATAAACTTTCTCTCTTTGCATGTAAAAAGTATTATTTTGAGCTATATGCATAAAACTGTAGCTAGTAGTCATAGGTCACTGCAGAGGACATGACCACTCATAATCTAGGTAATAGCTTTGTGAATATTTTAATCCCTTTACTCCGTGACCTCTCAAATCTTATGTTGGTCATAGGAGACAGCGAGCACGCCTGACTGATATTCTAGAAGTCATAATCCACATATAACAAAAATAGGTTTATTTCTACTCTGGAATAGACAAAGCAACAAACGTGAATAATAAATATCAACTAAATCGATCTTGGCCTGAATTTTTTTTCGGCCATTCGTTAAAGAAGGTTGGAAAATTGGATAGGAAAGAGACTTTGCCGCCCCTCACTTTTGCCCCTCCTGGGCAATTATGATCCCCCCCCCCCATTAGATCGGGACATGATAAAACCGCGAACTGTTGCGTTTTTCAGGCCATGTGTCCACGTCGAGCCACGTTGAGTTACGTGCAAAAACCGAGCAGGAAAAGTCACGCCTCAGAACACTCTGATCTAATATGTAATTGAGATGTTTTTATCGGCTCGACCTTATATTAAGACATGAAAGGAAGTCGTTTGTGAGAAAATTGAGAATTCATTGACGGGATCAAAAGGAATCAAAATCAAACGGGATCAAAATGAAGTCGGGCGTATTATTTAAATCCCCTAGGTCTATATCAAAATGAAAAGCAATTTAGACAACTGGGATAATTTTATCGGTCCCATGCCTCATTTAAGGGTTGGTTTGTGATAATTTGTTATATAGATTTCACTGTAAAATTAATGCGCTAAAATAATAACTTTTTCTTAAATTATTGTATGGCCAAATATATAACATTACGGCATTCCTCAATCCTCAATCCTTATAGAAAAAAACCCGACTTCCAAGGTAAAAACAATAGTAATATGAACTAAAAAGTATTAAATAACTCTAACTCTTTAATAGTGCCTTTTTCAGAATTCGTTTAAATCTCAACTATTTCTGTACACACTACAGTCTTCATTATTTTGAAGTCGGTACCAGCTAATTTATTCGTGAGTTCAGTAATGTCAGAACTTAGAATATCTGGAACTTTTGGGACTAGTACCGACTTCAAAGTAATGAAGACTATAGTATGTACAGAAATAGTTGAGATTTAAACGAATTCTGAAAAAGGCACTATTAAAGAGTTAGAGTTATTTAATACTTTTTAGTTCATATTACTATTGTTTTTACCTTGGAAGTCGGTTTTAATTTTTTGTTAAAAATAATAATTTCACTCTTTTTAGTTATCAACAAAATAAGGCTTTATGCGTAACAGCGTAAAAAACCAATACGAATGTTAACTATTCACATTATGTTACTGTAAGCGAAATTGTGGTAAATGCGCGCAGTTATCTAAGCGATGCTGCAATTTCCAAACTGTTCTCTTTAAAGGTTCAGGAGTTCTATTCAGTGACTTTGGACCAAGAGACACCTTCGTATGAAATTTCTCTTGTTCGTAACATCTGTTTAACTTACTAGAAACAACATTTTAACCACTATGAGTGTTTTGATAAATTTCAAGGATTTCCCTCGATTGCTCATAGATCCCATCATCAGCTCACCACTTTTGTAATTGTTATACAAAATTAAGATTATACCATATACAACAACACGAAAATTTTGAAAATCGGTCCACAAACAGCGAAATCATCATCAAAAACAACTACTTCGATGCAAAATATCGCGAAAAGTACCAATAATTGGGTCATAGTGTGATGACCCATGGTATAATTATGGTTATGATGATGATGATCAATCAAATTGATGTGTTGGCTTATGCTTTCAGTTGTTTAAACAAAGCCGAAATCCCCGAACCTGTACCTATAAGCATTCAAAAGTTCTGTTCGGTACCTTCGGATCCAAGGTATAACCTGGTGCGAAGTCTTACTTTTTGGTAGCATTTACCTTGAATGCTTCAGAAAAAATCGAAATCACTATATGTTTCCATACAAATTTCAAGGAGTCCCCTCGATTACTCATGGATCTCATCATCAGATCACCACTTTTATGAACATGGTACCAAATTCGAATCAAACCCTATACAACACAAAAAGAATTTTGAAAATCGGACCACAAACGGCTGAGTAATTGTTGAATATACATTAAAAAAAAATACATACAGCCGAACGTATTACCTCCTCCTTTTTGGAAGTCGGTCAAAAAGAAGTGAAAAGTTATGTTATAAATTCTTCAGAATTAGTAGCTCTTTAGTCAGTACGTAAATGTAAGTACAACCATGTTAAAACAATAGACAATCACATATCAAAAATGTGCACACCTTTAAATAAGGTCATCAATCAAATACGTACTTCATAATCATTTTTTACTGGAGATTAAGTTTGAACTTGTACCTCAATCGAGTTGGAACTGGAGTCGAATAGCTATCGCCGATAAAAAACCGGTGACTCACGACATTGGTTCATTGTACCTCGCGAATTAGTGTTAAATGTTATCTTCGTTTGATAACCTGATGTGCCAAATCTGAGTTAAATTGTTTAAGTCACACGATTGTTTAAGTGACACGAATATAGAGACGAAAGATTGAAATGTTTGTTTGGAATAGGTAGGCTTTCATCCTTACTAATATTATAAATGCGAAAATGTGTCTGTTTGTCTGTTAGCTCTTCACGCCCGAAACGCTGAACCGAATTGCTGAAATTTGGTGTAGAGATACTTTGAGTCCCGGGAAAGGACATATAATTCTTTTTATCCCGGATAAAGGTACGGTTCCTGCGCTATAAGCGAATTTTGGCGCAATGGAGTTGCGGGCGTTATCTAGTAGGTATTTAGATAAAAGATAGAGTAAGGCCAGGAAAATGTATAGAAAACTTTTTATAACGACAAAATGTATTATTCCCACAGGATTTTCGTCGAGGCAAACATCATTTGGAAAGGAAATTGCTGGCGTTTGTGAAATGTGATTAAGGCTCGCATTATTAAATTCTTAATTTAGACTGTAGATCGAATAGCCTACCTCAAATGAACTCGAAATCACATTTAAGGCCCTAATTTATTTTAATAAACTTTATTGGAATTATTGGCTAGAGCAGCATCTGCTTTGGTTGTGGTTCAGTTACGGTTCGGTTCCGCTGCGTCTGAACAAATTTCAGTATCGTGCTATTGTTTCAACCGTAACTCAACCTTAGATGGAACTCGAACGAAGCGCAACGTTTGACCTTTAGACAGACAATGCAGCGGACCAGTCAGCGCCCTTCTGATTTAATTTTGATTGGCTTAAATATGAACAATTTTTTCCGATGCGTTAATTGGTCAATACTCAATTGACAAATTGTTTATTTACAGGATGAATATGACACGAGTGAAGTTGTTTTGGTACTTAGTAGTTATGATGTGAATGTGAATGATTATTACTTGGAGTTTTTAATTTACGTAAGGGAAGAGACCTAATGCTAGACACTGAACTAATAGATGACACTTATGACAAAAATACCATAAAAATAAGAATTACTCTAATTATTTCTCACCGCTGTAAATTTTATAAGCTTCTCAAGCTATCTGTTGAATTGAAAAAATATATTAGAGACGCCTTCGGGAACAATATTTTGAAATGGCATCAGTTTTCGTAAATAATATGACCGCGTCAACACGCGCTCGGCAATTTCTTAGCAAATAGGTTAAGGAAGGCGAAATTTTGCACGTAAGTTTTGAATTCATTTATTTGATTTTTTGTAATATCTATTGATTTTATTGGATTAATGGTCATGTTGTATACACTAATTAATGTTTATTTATGATTTTTTGTCCATTTTCCCTAACAATATAAAGGGTTTAAAACTATTAGTTCTTGAAAATGTAAAAAAACCTAATAGATGACATGGATCTCATCTTTGAGTTTTGCAATACATACTAAAGTTATTTTGTATTTTATTCTACTGCAAAAATCATCACTATTCTCTGAAAATATAATTCTATTAACAATCTAAGAACTTAGAACTACTGCACCTAAAAATGGACGTGTCTAATATTAGACCTTGTACTGATCTAAAAATCGATTGCTTTAGCTTTTTAGCAGTAAAAAAAAGAAATAGGAGAGCTGAGAAAAGAAAGAAGAAAAAAGAAGAGGCAAAAGAAGCATGGAGACTAAAGACTGAAAATAAATTTGCTAGGAAAAGAAGACGGGTTGCACTCCGGGAGTGCCGGCAGAAGTGAAAACTTGATTATTAACGTTGTGCATCTTTTAACCCATTTTTTATGAAAATCGATTATAAAAAAATCGTTTTTTTTTAATTAATCAAAACCCTTTCAATCGATTAATTTTTTAACCCATTTTTTATGAAAATCGATTTTCAAAAGATAGATTTTTAAAAAATCGATTTTTAAATTAATCGAAACCCTTACAATCGATTAAATTTTTAACCCAATTTTTATGAAAATTGATTTTTAAAAAATCGATTTTTTTAATTAATCGAAACCCTTACAATCAATTCGAGTTCGAGTTCGAATTCGAGTTCGAGTTCGACACAAAACACTACTCTCCAACCGTCTTACGGTTTTTCCAAGGTTTTTCGATCAGCACGAGAATCTAACGCGAGTTTCACAGTTTTTACCCATCCCACAAAAGTGCTCAACGCCGCTAAAGAAGTTTTCACTTTAAAAATATGAAAAATAAAAATAAAAGGAAAGATAGTTTCAGCATGGAAGAAGAATGAATAGAATCTGGAGACAACGTGGATAATATTTCTGATGCATGTAGTGACTATGATGAAGTAAATGAAATCTTTTGAAAAATGGCAAATAAAGACCTAATTTAATAGGAAAAAATATGTAAAATGTAATGTAATGTTCTATGTCAACTATTAGTTCATATTGGTGCCTACTATTAGTGATGTTCGTTTTTTGTGATGTCATCTATTAGTACTATTAGTCTATTAGTATTTTGTAAACTTAGTCAAAGTTTACAAAAAGGCCAATAATATATTTTTAATTGATTTGTCAGAGAATAATTATAATAGTTTTATTTTGTAAGAGTTACTGAAGACATGGAAGAAGTTATCAATCCTTTATTTTCATTAATATATATTTTATAACATTCAATTATTGCATGTTTCCTTAAAGTGTCTGCCATTAGGTCTTCTCCCTTAGTTGAATTCTCCCTTAATTTAATATTGTTTTACTATATTTTACAAACGCCATGTAAGTGTTGAATAGTGACTTGTGAGTTGTGACTTGTGACAAAAGTTTTTTGTGGCGCAGAAAACATTTACGTAAAGAAGTAATGTCAAAATTCAATTCACTTTATAACAAACTCAAATAACAAAACATAGTCCGTAGTGTTATTTTACAGCTTCGAAGTAAAACATAAGATTATATTATAATTTAATTATAGCCTATGTTATATTTTTCTATCGATTTTTGTCAATTTAACACACCAAAATAAGAAACGTTTCCGAAACGTGCGAGTAGAAGTTGCATTGTATCAACTTTTTGTTTTGACAGCGTTTATGCGCTTGGTTTGAGGTTCAGTAACGTCTCAACTGGCTGTCAAAACGTTAGCGCGATACCGAATCGTTCCAAAAGTCGATCAACGTCCGAGTTTCACTTGCGGTTCAGTTGAATAAATTTAGCGCGATCGCCCTGCAGCAAACAGATAGACAATTAATGTTGTTTAAAAAGTTATCTCCTTTTATATGCCTATTCAAGTTTTCACAGTAGATCTTGCCATCTAGATTTACAATTGAACAAAACTTTTGTTCAACTCATACAGACTCAACATGAGGTGTAACTTGTGAGGCAGTATTCGGTAGCAATGCAAATCAGTAGCAGACGTGAACCATTAACCGTGAGATCATATCAGCGGTGCATTATTCAACACTAAACCTTGACACGGACGTCGAGAGTCCAAATTGGCGTCTCGGTAGATTTAGGACTAACCGGATGAGACAGATAGAGAAAATTAGCGTCTATTCCGGTTTAAATATGGTTGAAATTCGGTCGTGGTCGGTCGAAGAGTCTATGCGGATTGACTGGCACAGCAATTTGCCTATTGCCGACTTCAATTATCGCCCCCCCGCACTCATTACTGAATTAAGACGGGAGCCGCTGTAAATTTTGTGACGCCTCTGCACTTCTAAATTGGAAGGATGTTTAATGTTTATATAACCGGTTTTTACCTGCCGTTTCCGATGTATATTATTATGTAAACACTAAACAGTCTACGCGCGTTCTACTGCCTGCTCTGTGTTATATCAATTACTTAGTTGTTTTTCGGGAGGGATCTTCCAAAACAATATGGCGAAATCGGCCGAAATCCACCTTTACCTTTACATTGCCATATAGTCAAAAAGATATAGAAAGTCTGTTGCTTAAGTAGCCCTTAGAAGTTATACCGCAAGAATAAGAAGCATTGAAAATATAAAAAGTTACATCTTCCTCCATCATAAAAAATTACATTTTTAAATGCTCGAAATGTCACTTTCAGCCTACTGAGCAATGTCCTAAATACACACATGCTAGTTGCTACTACAACACCTTGAAAAACAAGATTCTTATTCAAATTTTCTCAACACACTGCTAACGAAAAGGTAACTCATTAAAACTTCTTACTAGAGAGAGTTGTAAATTGTAATACTGTAACATACTTGTAAGGTAACTTTACTTCATTTTCAAATATATTTTATTATATTATGAACAATATTAACGACGAGTATGTCGTTTTCATTACTTAATACATCAGTCATCACTCATCACATAGCGAAAATCTTTGTATGTTCGTATTGAATAAGCTTCAAAACTATCGATCTTATTTTGATGTTTGACACAGATGTAGAGTAGATCATGGGGAAGGTACCAAGGTACTTTTTACTGCAGAAAAATGACTGCAGGTTTTTCTATTGTGGGTACAAATTTTCGCGAACAATAAATTCTTCTTTTTCAGCACTAAAATATTTACAATTTCCTACCGCAGCGGAACTCTGAATGAGTGTGACGACAGATTTTACTTTTTACTACCAATTTTAATGAGTATTTCGAGGATTTAGTAGCGGTTTTCAGCACACGTCTATCAGCCGCACGACCGTCGTAAAATTAATGTCTTTATTATAATAAACTTTATTATTAAGTGCAGCAATTAAGTAGTGAGGTCGACAGAGATTATTGAGAGTAATATGTATAGTATTATTTTATACCATTCAGTAAACAGTATACTTATTATTTATCCCGGCCTCAAAGTTTGCCTTTACAGTTTAGAGTATCTGAAATTTGTTGTAATTATAAGTGACCTTCTTGGAGATTAAAACGCATTCTTTAGTACTAGCCTGGGATTTGACATATTCCTTATGAAGCCAGCGGCTCCCTTGGACGTTTTTACTGTTCGAGATTTCTGTCGTTCGTTCCCTAAATCGCTGACATCAGTTTCTCTCAATCGTGTTCATCAACACAATGTTATGTCCATTTCGACTTTTATAGTCCCCAAACTTTTACATCCCATCAACGTCCAGTGCAAATTGTCAGGGGGAGCTCTGTGGATGGCCCTTCTATTACCGATTTCCTGACTCACTGGGTGACCCCTGGTATTGCTGAGTAGCTGACTCACCCGGCATGAAGTGCAGCAGCGCCGCCGTGATTGGGTACAGGCTGGGGCTGTACGTGATGTCGGGACACGCGTAGCCCAGCACGGAGACCACGCGGTCGGCGACGGCACGCCCCTTGCGGGTCAGGTGGTAGCCCAGACAGTGGGTCGCTTCGACGAACGGCGGCAGCATTATCGGCTTGTCCGGTAGCTCCACCGTGCCGAATACCTGTGAAAGACGAGAAAAGATAGGTTAGGTAACAGCAAGAACATGTACTTATCATATCACAAAATATAGCTCTTTTCATTTTGGTACAATATTGAGATAAACAGGTCTTTGAAATCTACACACGCCGACAGCGTTTGCAGTCAAATTCGAGCTTATTAGAACAGGCAGGCTGAGACGGTGTGTAATCAATTTTAATAATCATTGTTCGCTATGTTTATAAGCGAAAATGATCCTTACAATTTCCAAGTGAACGAAAATTGGATGTACGAGAATTGGCCGCCAGTGCCTAACAATGCTCTCACGAACAAATATCTGTCACGGCGTATAAGAGACGTGGAGGAAATTAGGTCCAGGGACAACTTCCCTGATGGTAATTTATGATTTATTATGTCTAGAGATCATAACGAAGTTTGAGCCAATGTCAAAGGACAATTTCGGGTTATCTAGGTTATTACAAGGGTCAATGTTTTTTAATCAGGCGGGCATTGCATTTTGTTGTATATGACTGTACTGAATGCAAAATGAGATGAAATATGTTTTTTGTTCAGTTTGGTTAGAAACGGACACTTTTAGACTGATCTACTTGGTGCCTACCAGGGGTCGGGAACTAGCCCGACAAAAAGTACCAGCGAAAGAAACAACACTACTGTACAATATAAACTGCTCTAAATAGGACAATCCTATAAAATATTAACTTCTCAAAAACATTAAATAATAAGTCAATGCAACATCAATTAAATTAATTATTAATGGCCATTATCAGCTCAGCTAAAAGTAGTTTAATTATCTCAGTAACGGCAAAAACCTTCGTTAAAAACCCATAAATTTCTTTAAAAAACGTGTAAAGTATGTCAAGTCTCTAGTATACTGGATCATTAAAATATCTACTTGTAGTAGATTTATTGGTTTTGTAAACCAACGCCTTATATGAGTGAAGGAGCCTTATGGATGCTTTGAATGCTGATTGAAACATTGACACTAAGTTAGTTAGGCCTAGCGTAATTATAGGTCTTAACGTATCTACTAGAACTCTACTATGAGGGCTCTAAAAGTAAAAATATTGTCTTCTTTTAAAGCTTCTCGGTTACATCAATAATAACTTTCGATCTCCCGCTTCACTATCAGCTCCACCGTTCCTACCCTTTCTTTTAATATCTCTCGGAAGATACATCGCTGTTGACAAACCAACTTTTGGTAGGTAGCTGCTTCATTCCCAATATAGTAGCATTCGCATTTCGCAGTCGGTTCGCGAATTGGTATCGTCAACACATTTAAATCGGCCGTCGACGTGATTATCCACTTACACCGAGGCCGCCGGTCAATTGCGTGCTCCATCTAAAACTCCTTCGGTACGCCAAATATGATGAGAGCTGGATAATAAAATTAAGCCGGTTATTTACTGGACTCGAGGCAAGGATTTCTGATCGGACACCTGTTTACGAATGCTGTAATTAAAAATCCTACCACCTTTTTTTTTACCTACAACTCTACAGTTCTGTGTGTTCTCTTATACAAAGGAATTGCAGTATACCCGCAATTTTAATCTATTGTGTCAAGTAGATTGATTATCCCACCAAAAACATAAAATATGTAAAAATGGAAAGCCAAGTTCCATACAAACATTATTCTTGTCTATGGACTTCGCTGTAAAAAGGATGGAGATCTAAATGAGCGCCAAGTTTCATGGAAAATCGAAATATGTATGTATAGGAACCAAATAATATTATGAACAAATAATAGTCTATTTCTTTGCTTTATTGAATATCTATAACAATTAATGTTATTTAAATATTTTGAGATCTTAAACTAGATTAGATCTAACTTGGCCAGTTTTCATTACATCAGTCATTTCATAAAGTTATTGAACATTTTAATCCTGATGAAAACTAGCTAAGCAGAATCTAATCTAGTTTAAGATCTCAAAATATTTAAATAACATTAATTGTTATAGATATTCAATAAAGCAAAGAAATAGACTATTATTTGTTCATAATATCATTTGGTTCCTATACATACATATTTCGATTTTCCATGAAACTTGGCGCTCATTTAGATCTCCATCCTTTTTACGGCGAAGTCCATAGACAAGAATAATGTTTGTATGGATCTTAGCTTTCCATTTTTACATATTTTATGTTTTTGGTGGGATATCATTACTTTTTAACCGACTTCCAAAAAACGAGGAGGTTATATGTTCGGCTGTGGATATATATTATTTTTTTATTTTTGTATGTTCAACGATTACTCCGCCGTTTGTGAACCGATTTTCAAAATTTTTGTTTTGTTGTATTAGGTTTCACTCCAATTTGGTATCATGTTCACAAAAGTGGTGACCTGATGATGGGATCCATGAGTAATCGAGGGAACTCCTCGAAATTTATATGGAAACATATGGTGATTTTGGTTTTATGAGAAGCATCCTAAGCATATGCTACCAAAACTCAAGATTTTGCACCGAGGTATACTATGGTTCCGAAGATACTAAGAGAACTCCGGATTCCTTATAGATACAAGTTTGGGAGTTTAGGCGCTGTTTTAAGGACTGAAAGCATATGCTTCTATGCTAATTGCATTCATCATCATCATCATTACCAAGTCAGGGTCACCAATGTCACCAAATTCAACATTATCATTTGACATTACTTCTGAGAAGTTAAAGTTGCTTCGATCATGTAACATTCTGTCTCACTTCGCCGAGATATTCTGTAAAACAACCTAATTTCAACCTTTTGCATTGCGTTTAGCGTTCATGGTACAATAACTGTCGTCTGCCGCGTACCGTACTATACAGTGTGAGGCGTGTGCGACAAGTCGAGCGAGCACCCTATTGAAACTAGTCCGGTTACCGGCTACTTAGCACGTCACACGTGTTCACTTCGATTTTTTTTAATGTATTGTTTAAAATTGTCTGCAGGCTGCAGCTGATATTATATTTTGTAAGTGTGACTGTAATAAGATACCTACGTAGAATAATATACAGGTCTATTATTCTACGTATAGTACGCGATGGCTTACTAGGTAACTAAAAAGAGTGAAATTATTATTTTTAACAAAAAATTAAAACCGACTTCTAAGGTAAAAACAATAATAGCATCCTTATAATATAAACTAAAAAGTATTAAATAATTATTTCTATCCTAGCTATTAATAGATGTCCGAATTTATATAATACAACACCACAATGTGGCCGCCTGGGAGTTGAAGCGTTCGAGACCGGTTTCCTGCACGATACTTATAATTTGTGGCTAATACCTAGTTTGTATCCTTCGATCGTGGATTCTTGGAAATCTATTGT